>OX457135.1:12190213-14590213 GCA_949752895.1 Dendrolimus pini
CACATTTGATTACTCATAGTTAAAAGGAAACTATGCTCACTCGATTCTGTTGAAATTGCAACAAACTTTTAAACCTCTTTGGAAGTTAGTTACTTGTGATTCACGCTGCTAGTCGCATTCTACCGCACTTGCATCCATTACTTGTGACCACTTAATTGACAGCCCTATTCACTAAGCCAATATTAAGCCTGCACTTCACTCGCATATAGTTCTCGCGAGAATTTTTACGTTTCAGCTCCATTCTTATGGCGGGCATCATTGCGAGAACAAGAGAAGGGCGTTCACATTCTTATTTTCTCGTGTTCTCGCGTAGTACTCGCGAGAATGTGGAGAAGCCTTTACATTAGTGAAAAGGTGGCCGGTGTTCAGTATTTCACTGCCATGCGGCAGATAATTGTGGTTAATTACTTACTTGCCATCGTTTACATATATTCGGAATATTCGTTCCCTTCCTTTTACTTATCGAAGTCGCATTTATTTGATAATCAAATTTGGTCGAGTCATGGAGCTTTTCTTCTCATGCACAAAAGATAGTGAATAGTCAATGCATCAACATCTATGGTTGAATGTTAAATTTGCACAAAAAATATGTACGTTTTGTTCTCAAGACAATGGCATAAAAACGTACTATTCATTTTGTAATTATCCAATATCTTCATGTAGATAGATACACGTATTTTTAGAAGCTAATACTTATAATAATATGTGGTGTCGTAATATTGAATAGAAACCAAATAAATATTTTGGCAGAAGTATTTAATTTAATTTTTTTACAATACGTCTTACTTCTATACGTCTTCTGACTTCTTTTAAAAAATAAAAGCTATTGAACTTATTTGTTAACTAACGGTCATATTCCTAGAGAGGTAGAGTAAGTTTAAACACTTCCCACTTATGTATTCTGATCAGTAATACGTTTTGTGACTTTGACATATTTGTTATACAGCATACAAATTAAATAAACTTTTCCATTCTCATATTCTGAAAGTACGCTTGGAAGTGCCTGATCACAGGGATGAAAACAGAACTTTTCGTCCCTGGGATACGATTTTCCCTGCTGTCAAAAAATTTACAAACTATGTGAATCATAGATAATACATACAACTTATGTCCCAACTTTTTTACAGCCTGTATTAAATCGCGGCATAAATTGTAATAAAAAAAATATTAATAATTTTGTAATATTATTTAATACTTATACATTACTTTTCACTAAATTATTATTTAATTTACATAAATTTAAACTAAATATATACTATAATTAGTGATAAAAAAATACTGTCTGGTAGAAGGTTACAGACAAAAAAATTACTTGGCGTTTCATATGTTACGTATTTTAAATGAGTTCATCAAGTTTAGATATGGTTTTAACGACTTATATAATTAGTGAAGTAGTTGTTTTTTTAACTATTCAATTTTTATTTATTTCCCTCATATTCGAAATGAAGAGCAAAGTGTTAACCTCAGGTGAAAGCCTTATTTAGACATTCGAACTACTAACGCCCTCGCTACGCTCGTGCCCCAAACCATCTCATGCCTAAATAGGTCCCTTTCTCCTCTCGTGTAACAATCTACTATTTCATTCTTAAGAAAACGCAAGCATTAGTTTGAAACAATTATTGTTGCTTTAAAAATATACAAATATTTCTCTCTGTCATGTGTGACAACTCTAATTCAATTAGTTTTTAATTACCTGGCGCCTCACTGAGTACGTTTCACAATTAATATCGGTGGCAAAAGCTCGCCGGAATTCCCCAAACGCTGAGTTATTGTCAGATAACAATAACGTTTTATTGATAAACCAAACCCTTTGTAGGCTTCCGGGAGGCGCTGAGACCCGTTCACAACAAACTAAAAATCTCCAAACACATCTCCAAAACAACAAAATACATTATAATCAAAGAATACAGCGGCGGCTTGCGGAAGACTGCCGTTATTATCTAGATGAGACAACCACCATTTACTGTCATCTCTTTTTCTCACACTGCAACGGATTTTGTACGTGAAGGACAGCCATACATCCCTGTGATCAATGGATGTAAAAAGGTGTAGTGACGTAGACAGGATGCTCAGGCGCAGCTGGCTGGAACTTTTGTGTTTTTATTCTTTTTTCATCGGCAAAAAGAGGTTCGTTTCGCGCGGATTAACTCGAACTACCCGAGCCTGTTTCCGTAATAAGAATGGAAATAATAATAATAAAACACACGCCTCGGTAAAGAACGTGTGTTAAATTATACACCTCAGATCACCAAATACCTGTTATTACAGAAATAAATAAATCGGAAGACAACACAGATATACGTTGCATTAAGATTGTGTTATGGGTATTATACAACGGACCACCTTAGGGCCTGTCCCAGAAACCTAGACTATAGTAAATAACAGAAAATTCGTTTTTACGTAATTTACCATGTCAGAAAGCGAACCAAGAGCCTCTGCGCTCCAGTGAGGGAAGCCGGCGATGGCTTAGCCCACATAACCACAGATTCTGCCGCCGAAATGTTGAATTAATGAGTTTCTATGTAACATTGTTAAAGTAACACATCAAGTAGTCACAAATTCAATCATCGTGTCGGGTCTCGAATTATTCAGTTAACGTAAATTCTCTCAATTACTGACAGAAATTGCCCTTGAAACGTCACGACACCCTCGCGTTTAAACGGTTTTACAAGCTTAGTCATAAAACCAATTAAAATCAATCAGCCATGCCATCCCTCGAGTTTTCTCGTGTCATTAACAGATGTTAGATAATGAAAATATCAACGATGGAGTGCGTCGCGCAACATAGCCGCTGGCATTGTTTGTATTATGAAATGGCGCGGCAAAAAGCCCGGAGAACAGGCAAATGTCTTCGCCGATATACGAGTATAACTTGACCATAATGTTTAGAACGTGATCTATTTTTTTGCCTTCTGGCAATATTCTATTTTATCTATATTCAAGGTCATTGAATCATAAACAAAGCGAATTTATCTATGTAACTTTCGTTTTAACGTTGATCCGAGTCTAAAAGCTGCTAATAAATAACTACGCTTGTAACAATACCAAGTTTCACGTGAACAGTGATATTTAAAGTTTACCAAGGATGTCTAGTGGAAGTTGAAGAAAAATCTTTCCGTCATAATTCCACGATATTTACCAAAGAACAGCCGACATGATAGACTTGTAATGGTTAGTTTAGCTTCTTTTTATCAAGTAATTATCGTTTAACTATCATATGGTGTTCCAGCTCTTGCTTACAAAATTATAGTCGTTATTATTAAAGTAAACATCATAGGCTATGTTGACACGTCGTAATAAGGCGAACGTTGCGTACGTTGGACGTGGCGTACGACGGATGTTGCTTACGTAGAAACTGAAGCAACTTGATACTTGCACGATGTTTGATATTGTATTAAAAATTACTAGTAATTATCGAAATTAATCTTGACTTAGTTACTAGAGTTTAGACTGCGAAAGTGGCGCCCCTATTATTTTGTACTTTATTTTGCCAACCTGTACAACCGCCCACCGTTTATAAAACATATTGTAATTAAATTAACAAGGATGTATGTACTAATTGATTAAATTTTATTTTGATAAATGCCTTTTACACAAAAGGTAAGCCCACCTTCATTGCGTCGAAACAAGAGTAATTAGTTTTTGTGTTCGTATTCCAATAAATTTAAAGGACGTCGACTCCAAGGAAACACACTTTGGTCAGTAACTGGAAATGAATTAATATGAATAAGATAAATACCATATCAACAGACATGAACGCTAAACTGAGAAATATGTATTAGATACTTTTGAGAACGCAATGTAAATTCCTACAAATCTTATGCAACCGAACCCATGAGAAGTCCTTAGTGCAAAGTATATACTACTTATAGTGATTTAATTAACAAAGTGGATTAAGTTAGCAAGCATACTTTCTCGCCTTGAAAACAAGTTTTAATTTAAATGACTAAAGCACTTGCCCTCACCTACATCAATTGTGTGTGAAGAACTTTGAGAACTGAATTGTGAATAAAATAGATAAGACGAAATTAAATTTGAACTTATAAATTGATTACTTTAGTTAAGTTTTAAGAGATGTAAAGTAGGCTCTCTATCGATTACTCAATAAGTAAATTAATTACTTTTTGTCACTTAAATTTTCGAATAAACTTCAAGCAAACAAACACCTAAAGAATATGAACAAAACCTCCCTTACAATCGCCTGTTTATTTGTTTAATAGCCTCAAACCAAATTGCTCTTTGGCTGATATCTAACAAACGGAGTTTTTGTGACAACTTAAAAAGTCATAATGTAGAGAGAGAGAGAGAGAAAGAGATAACACTTTATTGCACACCAAAATAATTTACTAAAGTTCAGTAAATATTTCCACTCGCCATCAGGTGCATATGCCAACTTATTGCAAATTTAAACTCAAACATAACCCTTTAGGGTCCCTCAAAAACTCATTGAAATGTGAGTAAATGACATCTTTTTTGTAATAAATACTCTGTTTGATCTGCAAATCGTTTCAAATGGTTAGGGGCTTATTGAACTACTAAATGGTAAAATAAGTTATAAATACTCCATTCATACTTTCAAATATTAATTATCTTCAATTCCCAACTGAACCCACCCCATTCCTTTCAAATACGCATTCCCTACGTTGGTTAAAAGTCTATAGCGTATTCTGCACCCCGAGAGAGAGAGATAGACGTCCAATGATTAAGTATTTGTACTCTTGGGTACATCAGTACAACATCAGGTGGGTCACTTATGTGATCAATTGACAAAGTTCCTTTCATAAAAATTCATTCTAAAGTGATTCGCCGCAATACGGTTGGCGCCTAGTGATTTATATCAAATCTGAGCGTATTGACCTACTTCCAGAGACGGTCCCCTACTCCCGTAGCTTCTAACTTGACTAGGGATGTCAATCTCATACTTAATGATGTCAAAATTATCTCATTTGTCAAATCAATCAAATCAAAACTAACTTATTATCAATAAATAAAAAACCATACAGAAATAATGTTTAGATAGGTTCCCCCGCTTTAAGACTAGTCTATATGGCTGGACACCAAGTACGTATGTGGTTGACTTACAATTTCAATTCTCTAGGATTTTATTATTCTTATAATAAATGTAATGCTTGTGTGCGTTTTTTTATCAAACTTTTAAAACAATATTAACGTGAAATGCATTAGTTCTTCAATTACAAAAATAGATTGATAATTCTTTATGTCCAGTCAGCACCCTATGGTTAATGACAGTCATGGAGATCAAATACTTAGGAACATCCTAATTCATCAATTAAGTATATTTCAAATAGGACGGTATGGCTGATACATCATTATCATTAAGTAAAAGTCTGGATGGCGTGGATTAGGCTCTAGAGTTGTTCGTTGTATATTACATCATAACCTGCTTAGCTTAGGACTCGTGTCTGCTAACTTATTTATACATTCTGAAAGTCACAAGAAAGCCAACAAGTAGCAGCCCTAAACTTAACTTGAAATATGTATTCGTTTTCATACAGCTACTGTGTTGTTGAGCTCGCTATGATATTCAATTCAATCGCTTCAAATATTTGCTGTTTGATGTAAATGGATGGTTGTAATGCGTTTTGTCTACGATTGCATTATTACGATTCTTGAGAATGTTTAAACGTATAATTACGTACTGGCAACGCCTGGCCGTTGGTATGCTCGAATCAGCCGTGACTATTTTTAAGTTTGTTTTCTTCTAAGTCATTTACTCACTGCGGAGGATCGTAAGCTTGGTGTCAGTAAATAACTATTCACCGCCACAGAGATCGGTTTTGGGGACGTTGGAGGGCTGAATTTATTGAAATGTTTAGCTGTTTAGCAACCTGTCAACCCAATTTGGAGATCTGCCAGAGGTTTCTTGCCCTCAACTTTTGGTAAAGTGATCCACACACACACCACACCATCCACACCAGTGATCACAGTCTCTCTATGATGTTTGGATTATTTCAGGCCATGAATAAAATGTTTTAAAATGCGCTAGGTGGCCAAAGCACTTCAGTATCCGTTATCGGCATACTGCTGATAATCTCCAATCTTAAGGACTTCCTTCTTCTGAATTTATAATGAACGATAAAGAGTTTTCATTCATTAACATTTTCAGTAATGATAAATTAATAGGTAGACAAACCCACACATTGTATACAATTATACATCCAAGTTTAGTGTACACTTGTACTACAGACAACTCTAGAGCCTATTCCAGACACTCAAGTCAGAGAAAATAACAGAAAGTTAATATACAAAATGTACCTACCCTGCCAGATATCGAACCCTAGATCAGGATTAATTGATATAAGACAGTCACTCTCTATATGCATATAAATATAATATTAAAAGTGAACGTCTGGATTTTTGTATGTTTGTGTCAGTGTCATAACCATAAAAATGTACAGATTGAGATTATGTTGACATTCTCTGTTACTGTGACATTGGCCGAATCAGCGCCAGTAGCGTTGGAGCTAAATCGCCAAAAATAGAATAGAATAGAATAGATTGAGATTATGTTTGGTATACATATATATGTATGTACATACTTTCTAAAACAGGAGTGAAATTAGATATTTTTAAAATTGAAAAGTCGTGAGAGTTCATTAATTTTCTATAGACATCCATAGATTTCACAGTTTGTTTGTTATATTATGTATTAAATTTCCAAAAGCCAGGCACACACTGAGTTATGTAATAATTAAATAATAATGGTCGAATAATTATGCTTCTTCTTTTCCAAAAACCACTTCACACTGTCGGTGGATCTATTTAATGTCAATATTCATAAATATTGAGATTTTAAAGTGAATTTGAAGCAAAACTGCCAAACAAATCTTCCAAACCAGTATCAGGCTGTAATTACAATCAACAGAATTTTAGTAGCAGCTCGAAGTCACATATTCACTAAGCAATTAAGTTTTTCCAGATAAGCACATAACGCTTGCTTGTTTAAAACTAATTATATAATTACAAATTAATTATGTAGTTTTGGCACATTATAAAAATTAATGTGCCAAAACTACATTATTACATTTTGTTGTAAATATATCTACGTTTTAATCGAGTCCTCACCAAAAACTTCCTTACGTGTAAGTTAATAAATGTTAATATCGGAAAACACAGTGACGATTCCCGACTTATTTATATCTTCAAGTTAGGTACGAACTTACTTTAACTCGGAAAATTTGTTAGTCTTCTCTGTGTAAGTAGACTTAGTTACTTTATCGAAATCACAATTTCTCCAGAAAACTTCATGATCACTCATAATATGTTAATGGTTATTATTGCAATACTAGTATTTTACAAGAAGTATGTATGACATTTGAAGCAGCACAGCTATACTACCATGATCTGCTTTTAGACATAAGAACATCTCATCAATTAATATTTTCAAAAGATTTTAAAAATATGTTGGAAAACTTATTTAGACACATGAGACCGACAGACAGATAGATATTAACTCTGATATGTACCCTTACGACAACCTATAAATATATTTTTTTAAATTTATTGCTCGATCTAAGCAGACAGGCAGACGGCCCACTTGATGGAAAGCGGTTACTTACCATCACCTAAAGACACTTGCAACACTAAAGTAGCTACAAATGCGCTGCTGCCGTCCTAAGGCACACTGAAACCTGGTCGCTAATGCCGAATCACAACTCAAGGTTGTTATGGAGGCATACTCTAGACCAGGGGTGGTAGTCATCCAGTTGGATAAATAGCCATACCACCTGGCAATGGCAATGCAAAAATAAAATGTAGTTATATATAGTTTTTAATTAAGTTGGCTTACGATGACACGTACGACATATTTTTATAATATACTAGCTGTCCCTAAAGAGCTTCAATCGATATGCCGACAGCAGCGCCACCTACCGGGTCCAATTGTGAACCAACTCAGAAACCTTGTCTGGCTCATACACAACAACTTTGCTAAAGATCATCGCATGATCAAATGTATACGATTCTATAAAGGACATATAGACAAACAGTCATTTTTATATATAAGATTTTTCTCTGTCAGTGAACTGTGTTGCTTTTTGAATAATAAACGATTTAATTAGCACTCAGCTTTACCCACTTACATATTAAATTCTGTGTATATAAGACGTTCACCTTAAAATACTAGTATGACATAATAGGTATTCCATATGTACCTATCGCCTAAAATATGTCATATTAAGAAAGTTTTTGCCTTACTTAGGATCTCGATGACTATATCTAGTAAATTTCTTGGCAAATATCCATCGCATATAGCATTGGATACGTAATATACATACGTCATCATCACCATTCAAGGACTATTGCATGACATTTGTTTCAGACACTCGCAATTTGTATTTGTTCCAATTGCAATGATGCAGTTTCAGATTGAGTTTGTTTGTATCATTTTAACGGACTGAATTATAACCCCGAAAATATATAGGTTTATGACATTATTAAATGTGATTCGGACGGACACCACTAGATTGATATAGAAATGCATCTACTTTACTGCCTGTAGCAAGAAACCAGGCAAACGGCCCACCTGATGGAGAGCGATTACCGTCGCATATGGACGTTTGAAACAGCAGGGGATGTCCTTAACGCGTTGGCGACCTTTGAGAAATTTTAAAACGCCCTTCTTAAAAACCTCCATAGCTCATAGCGCAACGAGAAAACTGCGGTGGGAAGTTCCCTCCAGATCATTGTTGTAAGCGGAATAAATGTTCTAGAGCAGCGTTCCGCAAAGTATGTACAGCTGCACACTGGTGTCGCATGGTCATTAATTGGTGTGCCTCGGAAAAATAAGGTTATACTGCAATTTAAGCTTTAGGTTTGTTGATTAATAATAATAAATACCTTTTCTGCATTTTAAACTTTAGGTTTTTTGATTAATAATAATATTGTTGATTAATAATAAATGTTGATTGACATTACTTAAAAAATGTTTTTTTGTTTTTGGTGTACCTCCAAAAATTTTCGTTTTCCTACATGTAACTCGAACACAAAAACACTGTTCTAGAGAAGCGTTGCGTAGTTAAGCGTGGGAGCTCAGGGAAATGGGGTGAATATCCCGTCGCTGGCGAGCGGCGTGGTTTTTTTTGCGACGCTGGCAAAGAAACAGACGGCCCAGCTTATGGATAGGGGATTAGGGTAGGATAAAGAGGATGGGATAGGTTAGACAGAAGAATCGGACAGAAAGAATGGGTTATGGGATTGAAATAGAGGGATGGGGAATGTTGGATAGGGGGAGGGGAAAGTGGGCCATTAGAGCCATAGAGCTAACTCTAGGCTAACTATTTTTCACGCCGATATTCTGTGAGAGCGTGGTGTCAATCGAACCGACCCTAACAGCTGTTAAGGATAGTGATTTCATCACGAGTCTACCACGTGTAATCTATCTAAACTACACTAATTTTCAAACCCTTTACCTCTAAACCAGAGTGGTGTAATAAGAAAGAGTCGGAATCTTTAGCTAGGGCTTCTGTATCGGGTCCTAAATCAGTGCACTGCAATAAGAGTTTTAAAGCATTAAACTACCAGGACAATGATAAACAACTAGCCAATTAAGGTTTAAATATTGTGAGTACTGTGGAATAAAGTAAGAAAATAGATATTAGTTTACAGCCATTCAAGCAAAACTTATCATAATAATCTTTATACATTGTTTGACGTAACTAGTGACGGTGCACGCAACATTGTGAGAGTGACGTCAAAGCCCGACAATAGTTCGTAAATAAACAATTTTATGCTATACCGTCATAATGGTGATCGTAATCAGTTTCCAACTTTTGATTGCTTCACTGTTTTCTTATTAAAAATACTATAAAACTTTATGAATATCGCACCTTATCCAATCGTGTGATGATTAAAAATTGATGAGACTTAAAAATATATATATTTGGCACACGCCAGTACCAGTATAAAAATTGATATTGTACGTGATGACGTAGCCAGCCATTCGCAGTCCACTGCTGGACGTAGGCATCCCCAAGGCGGCGCCACTCATCCCTGTCCTCCGATTTCTTCAGCCAACGCCTACCGGCGACCTTACACAGGTCGTCGGTCCATCGGGCTGGAGGGCGACCGACACTATGCTTACCGAGACGCGGTCTCCACTCCAGGACTCGTTTGCTTCATAGGCCATCGGTCCTGCGGCAGACGTGACCGGCCCACTGCCACTTCAACTTGCTAATTTTGCGAGCTATGTCGGTTACCTACGTTCTATTACGGATATATTCATTTTTAATTTTATCCATAAGAGAAACCCAACATAGTTCGCTCCATAGTCCGTTGAGCGACTTGGAACTTGTGGACCAATCCTGCCGTCAGTGTCCACGTCTCGGCCCCGTAGGTCAAGACGTGGAGGACGCACTGCTCGAAAACTTTTGTCTTCAAGTATTGCGGAATGGTCGACGAGGAGACTTGACGAAGATATTGTACGACAAATTTATATTGCATATTAATATTATGTCCTGAGGCCTTTCAAGCAATATTATTCTTTTTAATAGTTTTTTTACTGCATGAGTTCAGCACTTGAGTTGTGTTCCGAGATAGTTCCACTAATGCCGAAACACAACTCAACGTTGTTATGGCGGCATACTCTAGACCAGGGGTGGTATCCATCCCGACGGGCAAATACCCTACCACCTGGCTGTGGGTTGTTTTTTCGCCTGTTACGACAGGCCGCCCGGCCGCGGGCAATTTTATTCTCTCTTCGTTCATGCAAGGATAATACCCAAAACGAAAACAGGACACATCGATCATCTCCACGGAACCTTTCACTGTGCGTAGACTGCCTAGCACTTAACTAATTTATTTTTTAAATCGCACAGCAAATCAACAATTCTCTATTCAACTTTTCACCTAATTGAAGTAATAATTTCTTATGGGAGGGTGAACTGCTTCGTTGCGTAACGCGTTACGGCGCCAGTCTGTCTGGTTTTCCTTTTCCTCATGTTAGATTAGTTTAAGTTATCACTTCTGTCAGGCGTCCCGAGACGCACACACAGTCTTTTTGCATAATGTCCACTTTACCATTTAATAAATTGAAGTACATACTCGATTAATATAATAAAACGAGAAATTAATATGGCCCTATTGAATTTTAATGGCCCGTTCCGTTATATTAGTTTAAATCCGTTATATATCGTATATTTTAATATATCCTCGAGTTAAGGAAATACGCAGATTAGGTAAACTTTATTTTATCCTTCATTCCACAATATTGTGTCACACGTTAAATGGCAGAAATTAAACAGTATTTTGAATGAAGGTTAAACGTGCCACTCGATTTTAATACTAAGGATCATTAATGTGTCGAAACTAATAAATAGTAATAATATGTTACGAAATAAAATTGGATGGTATCAAATGGAGGGGCTCTGCAGAGGTGACAAATTTTCACTGTTCTCGTTAATTGGTTACGGAACCATAAAAAATAATTTTACCGCAACTACTCCATTATCCCTAAATTTACACAATGATGTTGTTAAAGAGAATATTCGTTGAAAGTATTGTTACGAGTGCGCAGGACTCGAATTAAAATGCCGTTGGAATTACTATAGAATTTATTAGAACTATACAAACACGTATAACACAAGTACAAATATAACTGGACACAACCAGTACAAACTGAACGATTCAATAAAACGCGCAAAGTCCGTCACTATATAGCTTATCGAATGAACACACGTCTTGCTCGTATCGTAATCGTCGCTTGACTGCCATCTCTGTATTGCCATGGCTATTGCTTAATAATGCACCAATGCTATATGTCTACCTGGCAAGCGTCGACGCAATTTCCTAGAAAACGTAATCCGCACACCTGCGGCCATAAACGAGTACAATAACAATAGGATTTTTTTTAATTACAATTTTTAAACACAAAGTAAACAAAAGAAGTCCAAATAGGGGAGGGGGAAGGTAATAAACTGCAGGTGTGCATTCACTTTGTCTGCGTGTAGCAGTATTTTAAGACTTTACAACGTACATTTTTCAAAATTTTCCGCCTCATAGTTTATACAAATATAACTTTGGGGGGTAAAATCTTACTAACTATTATTTTCAATAACAATCGTTTAGAAACGTGTTATACTTTTCAGTTTGACTAACGATACCCGACAAGACTATGTTACACTGAGAAGTATTTTCAACTCTTAGATACGAGTATGTGTATCTAGGGCAGCCAACGGTAGTCTTTATTTTATTAGTGATTTTACTAAATAACTTTGTAGCGCCATACACACTACACTTTTTTTGGAGTAGGTACAGCACACAGGCTGACGGCCCACTGATGGAAAGCGGCTACCATCGCGAATAGACTTACAACATCAAACGCGTTGTCACTGTGTTGCTGTGTGGGACTGGAATCGGGCCAGTAGTTCCGGAATTCAACTCAAGGTTATTATAGCGGCATATTATAGACAAAGGGTGGTAGCCATTTTGATAGGCGAATGCCCTACCAATTGCCTACGGGGTTGTTTTGTCGCCTCTTACAGGTAGCCTGGCCACAGAAATTTATATTCTATCCCCGTTCTTGTACTTACTTACCTAACTCTCGAATTTCATCAATGTATACCCAGGAGATTCCGTCCAAAATGACTGACGTACATAGATAGCCAGAAAATAGCTACTGTAAGAACTATTAACTAAACGAGTCCCTAAATATTAATATATGTCTACCGACTATTCGTGCAGGATCGGAGAAAGAATACAATTTCCTGCGGTCGGGCGGCCTGTCATAAGAGGCGACAAAACAACCCACAGCCAGGTGGTAGGGCATTTGCCCGAATGAAATGAAAAAACATGAGAACTGTGTAGAGAAGAGAAGTTCTGTGAAAGTGTACTGGAAAATCGGAAAACAATACAATAAAGTAATTTATGGATTGTTATGCTGTTTCTCATTTCTAGTTCTTTTACTACGAATCCCTAAAAAAAATGTTTGCGCATTTTTTTTATAAAAATCGCCATTGACCTACCACCAACGTATGAAACCTACTTATTAAATTTGCATTGAATTGAATTGAACGTTGTAAATCTAGCACAATCAATTCAATCTTGTTCTTCAACGTCTGCAACAAAATCAATTGCAAATTGTATCACAAGTACTTATTATAAAAATTACGAATGGAAATAAACGTTTAAAATTACGTGCATCGGATGATGCAATGAGGGGGCCATGATGTTACTTTGTATTCGCTGAATTCATTTGTAACGATACCTATTACAGGGTTCCTTTGTATGCTTGGATTTGGGTCCACCAAAGTAAAGAAATATAGGTACTAAAACCAAATTCAGTATTTATCAGTGGAAAAAAATGGAGGTTATTGCCGAAGTGTTTACCGATACCTACAACCTGGGTGTCTTCAATGAAAATGTGCAGTGATATCTGAGTCATAGTTTCTATTCTATCTCATCCATGCTGGCTTCAAAGCGTTTGACTAGATTTGGCCAAAGTCATGGTTTGATTTCTCTTTAATTTTTATTATCTTGTTTTATCCTAGAGTGCGTCTCTGGCAGACTAACACACACATTGTATATCCCCAAGCTAAGCAAGTTACGCTTATGTTATGGGTGATATACAATGGACCACTGTGGCCCGATCCCAGACACCCAGATCATAGTAAATAACAGAAAGTTCAGTATCGTAATTTACCATGACAGGAATCGAACCCGGAGCCTCTGGGTTCCAGCAAGTTTCGCCGGCTAAGACTTAGCCCGCTCAACCACAGAGGCCGTCAATGGAACAAATCACACACATCAACCCAGTCATGTTGTTTTTAAAAGTGTTTTAATCTAAATATTACATAATTTAAAAAAAACATTATTTTTGCAAATTCTATTAAATTGTAATATCTTTAAAATTATTTTATCTTTCTAACATTCTGATGCACCGTAGCACCCCATCTGCGGGACTTCTTTCGTAATAAAGAATATAGTAAACAAATATAAAAATAAATGCTCGAAAAGTCAAATTCAATCGAGCGAACTGTCAAATCAACTAAAATAATTGTATATAAACACTAACAAAAGGTCGCAGCTTTATAGATTTTGTACTAGTCGGCTCAAGCAAGCCTCCTTATGACGTCGTAAAAAAACAGTCAAATTAAAAAAGTAATTTTACCCTTGTTCCTTATTAGAATTTATTGTAACACGTGTCTGCATCCCTATTAAAAAATCGAATTAAATCTCGCTTAAAACCCACTAACTAGCAGTTTAATTACCATCAAATAACATATTTTATGCGTTATTCGATACTCCAAGTGAATAAATTCTTGAAAATACGCCACCCGTAATATGGCGCATTAAACCATCCATGTATATTAACAGCAATTTTATTGCTTTTGTTCAAATTGTTTCACTATGTTGCACAATGGAATTCACTTTAGTAGAAGTATAGAGAGATTGTAAGCACGTGGTAGCGTAGTGGATATCCACGTGTCTAAACTCTAAACAAATATATAGCTTAAAAATCGAATACACGACAATATATAGAGGTATGTAGGAAACCTACATAGACACTGGCTGTATGGAAGCCTAATTATTTTATAATAAAACCATACATCTAATAATGTAGTCAGTTGCTATTGAACTGTTGATGTGAAATATTATCTAATATTCAATTAATACAAAATATAGTCCAAGTGAAGTGCAGTTTGCATTTTATATATGTACGCGCATACACCAGCTAAGCAAATTACAGTCTGCTGAAATATAAGTTTTAAACATGATCCTTCGAGCCGGATAAGAACCAGTGACCTATGGATATACAGTCCATTATAGCAGACGTCGGTTATTTTGAAAAGCCTTTTAGTAATAAACGAAGTTATTACGAATTACGAAGTAAATATATCGCATATTCCGATTATCTTACACACTACAATAATATTGAAATAAGTATTACTGTCTTATTACAGTCCGTTTACAAAATTTATTTTGTTGGTGGGATATATCCGCGACTTCTTCCACGCTTGACTTGAAATTCCCGGGACACAAAGTAGCATTTAAAAAAGGATGTAAGCCAGTGTTTTAGTGGAAACTGTGCCAGAATAGGAAGCTATTGTATATGCTCCCAAACAACTATAAACAGCTCCCGCGAAGGTTCCAGCGCGGTTCCCGGGAAAAAAATATCACACATTTTATCACATAAATTTACTATCGATCAGTGAAAAAATCGCATTGGAATAAGATTTTTATTCAATTTGGCCATTTTAATCATACCCAGAAAAATTCCCGCGGAATTCAGATCAGATCAGAGAAAACCGGATCGAAATCGGCCCGGTAGTTTTTACGTGAATGCCGAACAGACAAACCGACAGATAAAAAATTGAAAAAAATGCATCGTGTTCTCCGTCGTTTATATAGTCTATTTCAGTTGATTTTTTTTAAATAGCTTCAATATACACACATTATAATAGATAAATTATCTAAATATTTTAAATTTTCGCAACTGTTATATATAATAGAGTTTTGTTATTGTCTTGGTAAACGTTTATTGATACCAGGCCCGCCGAGTTTTGTCAAAAAAAATACGCTTTTATAGAAAATCCAACTAAAAAATAGAAAATCATTTTAATAAATTTGAATTAAAAGTAGTGTAAGAAAAAATGATTTTATTGTAAAAAAAAAGTGTGGTGTGCATGGTATCAATAGATATAAGTAGAAGGATTATTTTGATAATATCCTAAAAAGCACCCCACACTTTTTTTTACAATAAAATAATTTTTTCTTATACTATTTTTAATTCAAATTTATTTTAATTTTTTGTTGGATTTTCTATAAAAGCTTTTTTAGTTTTTTTTAACCTATTATTTATTTTAATTTTTTAGTGTTTTAATTCTCTTATCCGTGGAAACTTTGAAAAAAGAATTAAATACACTTTTATGATAAAATGGAACGTTATGTAAAAATAAGCTTTTTAAAAAAAGTTTTAAATACAAGCTTTTGAGATCCTGCATATCATGTAGCAGCAGAATGCTAGCCAAGACAAGTAAAGCGAGCCCAAACACGACGGGTCTGTCTTGTTTAGTACAGGAGTTCCTATGGCCACCTTCCGACTCCATCATCAGATCAGCTCCTTGGTACCATATCATTGCATTGCTAGCCAAGACAAGTAAAACGATTCCAAACACGACGGACCTATCTTGTTTATTACAGGAGTTCCTATAGCCACCTTCCGACTCCATCATCAGATCAGCTCCATGGCACCATATCATTGCATTGCTAGCCAAGACAAGTAAAACGATTCCAAACACGACGGATCTATCTTGTTTAGTACAGGAGTTCCTATGGCCACCTTCCGACTCTATCATCAGATCAGCTCCTTGGTACCATATCATTGCATTGCTAGCCAAGACAAGTAAAACTATTCCAAACACGACGGACCTATCTTGTTTAGTACAGGAGTTCCTATGGCCACCTTCCGACTCCATCATCAGATCAGCTCCATGGCACCATATCATTGCATTGCTAGCCAAGACAAGTAAAACGATTCCAAACACGACGGATCTATCTTGTTTAGTACAGAAGTTCCTATGGCCACCTTCCGACATCAGCTCCATGGCACCATATCATTGCATTGCTAGCCAAGACAAGTAAAACGATTCCAAACACGACGGATCTATCTTGTTTAGTACAGGAGTTCCTATGGCCACCTTCCAACTCCATCATCAGATCAGCTCCATGGTACCATATAATTGTGTTGTCACGCGATATACAATGGGGTGCAAAATTTTAGCTCAATCCGAAACCGGGAATCAAATTTAACTTGAAAGATTCCGTTACATACATACATACTAACATACGTATGAAGCTAATAAAAGCGTATTAAAAAGGATTTAGTAATGTTTTCTCATTATGATGGGAAAAAGAAAAACAATGAAGATAAAACATTTATTTTAATTAAGTACTTATATTAGTTTTTTACTATTGTATAAAACTATATACCTACTTAAATATTTATCTACACAAAGATTTAACTCTTCTGGCGTTTATATTTGCGAAATCTTCTACCGAGTTTCTTGTGTACAAACAGTCTAAAATTTCATGTGCAATTGAAACTATAGCTAAATAAATTTAGTCTTTGCTGAAGCATTTTTGATCTTAAATAGTTTTTGATAATTTCTTTATTTTGAAAAGGTTCTTTCACTAGATGGAACTGAAACACTGCCGGTTTCAGTTAGTAATATTCTTGGCGCTATCGCTGTGTTCGGAAATGTTGAAATTAAACCATTGGTAAAAAATATTGTAGTAGGGTTTGTGGATCATTAGACTGGTTTTCTGCAAAATGTAACTTTAATGCAATGATTTCATTAAATGAATCAATACAGTCAATGTCTGATTCACTACTTGCATCTTAATTTTAACGGATGCCAATAGATGTCGGAATTACCATTATACTTCTGGTGGGTATTATGAAAATGATTTAAATTACGTGATGAGTCGCTCGATTTGCTGCCCCCCTGGGTGTGCCGCCCGTGTGCAATGCACGCCTTGCACTCCCGCTTACGGCGGCCCTGATTGATACTTGTTCAATCGGCCGATTGAATTTAAACTTGAACTTTACTTTAAGCTAAGCAAGTTGTACCTATATTACATAGACATACAACAGACACATATGGGGGGGGGGTATCATGGCCACCGGCAGCAGCATATAAGGGAGACTTAAAAAATTACATACTTTTTATTAAGTTACTGTTTGAATAAAAGGTGAAGCCGTCTAGGGGACAGTCCAAATTCGTTTATCACCTTGTCAATAGATTCAGCATACCTCTTTTTCTCTTTTCCTGTGAATAGATGAACACTGAGTAGCACAGGCCGCTTAGTCTCGCGTTTCCCATCGTTGATTCCTTTGACACATGACGTGCTGAATGCAATGATATTATATAAAAATAAAGGCTAAATGTCTGTGCAATGCTACATATTGTTGCTGGAATATATTAGTTATAGTATAATGTGTGCAGATGCACACCCTGAAAGTTATTCTGGCGGCGTCCATGTGAGATTTTTATAAAACCCAGACCAGATAAATAAGACAAGGCTTTTTCCGAATTACCATTCCAAGAATCTAAACCGAGACCTAGCTTTTTGTGAGCCATAAGACCATTAATTATGATTATTATGCTTATGATTTTGAAATTTGCGATACAGCAATTTTCAAAATCATAATATATGTATATACCTACATCCCTTTGTCTGCGAAAGACCGACTAGTACTTTCCACTCCACGTGTTAAAGATCATTTACCATAACTCTGAAATTCAATACTTTAAATGCGCACACGCAGGTCTAGGCATCTAAGAATCGCGATGCGCACGCGCGCCGTCCATGCTCAGTGCATGTAGGGGCCTTCAAGTGTGAATTGTGAACATGAATACTGTCGCATTAGCTTGCTTAAGCATAAACGAGCTTACGGTCACACGGTTAGGCGCGCCTAATGAGAAAGTTTATCGAGCGTTTATTGCGTAGCAGCGGGAAGCTTCGCCGCGGCCGCGTCGCGTCGCTAGAAGCGAGAGGCGCTCCCGCCGCCCGCAGGTGTGCCGCGCGACCGCCCCCTCCCTTCCCCCGCTCGCCCCGCCCCGCCGCGACACTGCTTTCTTTCGTCCGCCGATTCGTTCCCGCTCGCGGAGAGCGGCTCGCCGGTCGCCGCCAGTCGTGTGTCAACTACGGAGGTGGTCGTTTGTTCCGTACTCCACTACACGAAAGCGCCGCGCCAACTGTAAACACGACGGGACTATCTATGTAGCGCTTCCGTTTGCGACTTAACCTGAATTCAGCTCTGGATTTTGCATTTAGTGTCGTGTTGTGCCAAACTAGTGGATGTTTTCTTGTGTATGGATCAAGCAACGGATTTAAGTTCCCAATATATGTAAATGAAACTATTGTAGCACGTATGGTGTGGTGATAGTCGAGAGCTGTCAAATTGCGGAAAGTTATTGAGGATATTTTACAAAACGGGTTCTGCTAATCAGACCGATATTAAAAGTGGCGAATCTACGCTCTACCGGTATGTCAATGTGTGCGTGTTGCTCGCCGGCCGGCTTTCTTCGCGACTAAAAGCGCTATCGTGCAGATTCGTGCCTAAATCATCAAACACGTTCGACACGTCACTAGTGTCATATTACAGCCAATAACCGAGGTTTAATATCTTGTAGATTTAATATTGTGCACCGTATCTCCAAGGTACACAATATTAATTGCACATTTGCCGGAATTATGCGTTTTACACTAATAGAGTTGTGAAAGTAGGTTCTATTTAACAGTACGTGACATTAAGTTCCACGATGCCAAAATCAAGAAAACCCGATGATAATTTAAACATTAACGCATAGCATCTCGAAATAGCTAAGCCACTTCCCAATCGAAGTCCGACTGGTGGCCCTAGATAATTATACTTTCATCTCAAACTTCTATCCTCTCCCATCTGTTATACCTACGTTACCAAACTAACAAACTTGTGAGGTTTCAACTCCTCCGTGATGGGTAAATTAATTATGTTACACTCCTTCACGAGATTTATAGTTCGGATTTGATTCGTATTCTTCAACTACCGTCTCTTCTTACTGGACCCAAGATGAATATCTACAAACCTTTCTCTCTACTAGGTATTTCTTTTCCTTTTTTAATAGTAAATGACCAGGTTTTACAATTATAAATTGATCATAATTAATGTAATATAGACATGATATTTAAATTCGTATTTTTTTTTCAAGTCTTCCATGATCGATTCACGGACTTATAACGTTGAAATTACAAAATTAACATAGTCCACTATTACATCTAAATAAACATCGCCCATAATTCCTAGACTACTGACGTAAATGGTTGAGCATTTTTTGTACGATCCATTGTAAACATTGAATTTTATTCGTATAATATGTGTAATGCCATTACAGTAAGACTTACATCGGCAAGGCTGCAAGTTTATCGACATCCTATATTATATTATTATTTCGTCTCTTCTCTTGCCCTACTTAGTCAAAAGTGAAGTTCGTGGCCTCCTATTGATTTATTACATAGTACTTTTTACATTAAAAGAATATGATAGCAGGCAAACAATTGGAGCATAATCCGGGTAGTAGAGCTCGCTAGGAACATATTTATACTAATTGCTTAGCAAATCCCCGTATTTCCCTGTCATCTTACGATTAGCTGTTACTATACCCTTTCACCCTGCCAAAGAGACCTAAAAATGAACTACTTATTGCAAAGGAAATAAGTATTATACTTATGAACCTTTGACTATACACTGCTTTATCACTAACAAAGGCACGTCTGGGTTTAAGTGAAGAAAAACTCTAAAGAGATTTAGTTCCGTAAAGCTGAATACTATAGAAGGAAGTCATCTGCGGCCTAGTCAAGTAATTTACTATGCAGCCTTTTTCAACTACTAAAGGGCTACTCTTTACATTTTACATAAATACGCTATTTTATTACCTATACCAAACTATAGACTGAAAAAGATATGAGCTTCGATAAATTCAACAAAATCAAAATCAAGCCGACAACCGTCTAATTTGTAAATATTATATCATTGTTTTACGCTTATATTACGTGTAATTTTGTTTAAAATTAACTAATGATTACCCGAGCCAGAGCTATTAAACATTATACATACTCTTAACTAAAATATTTATTAGATTTATGTTGCATAATAAAACTTATGTACATAACATTTGCGTAGTTATTCGAATTTTAACCATTCTATGAACGATAAATGACTACATGTAAAACCGCTATTAATATATTTTAAAGTAAATTATATCACTTATCTAAACACAGTATCTCAAATAAATTGAAATCTTATATTAAAGAATCATTACAAGATTGTTAATATAATAAGCGTTCTTATTATTGTGCTGTTTTTAGAACCCTATTTGAAACAGAATACAAAACTTAGAACGAAGTTACTTAATAAAACTTCGGTGTTAAGAATTTTGTCTTAATTTTTCTTTGGAAGTCGACAGAAAGTAGCTCGCCGTAGCCTGATATCTGTAATGTAATTTATTAAGTGCAGCTTTGTATTTTCACTCTCGAGTTTGCGGTCTACTATAATGCAGGTTGCACTCAAACTTCCACCTTTGTGGTCTTCTAACTTTACCTCACGTAGTCATTCTCGAGACTTAAGTTAATCTTCTACTTAGTTCGTTTTAATAGCAAAAGCCACAGCCTGTTGAATTTAATGTGTTCTATTAATTAAAACAACAAACTTGTGTTGTTGTATAACATTATTAAATTGACTAATATTATTAAGTACTGCTGCTGCAAGGGGATTGCGTTTCTGCTACATGCGATTGCCTTTGATTTACCTTAAAACTTGCTTTATAATGCTACTTCGTCAAATTCCCAACAATACACAGTTAAATCCATAGTGATACATAAAAGTGAATGTGATTTTGTTTGAATGTTTAGTTTTTCTTCAAGAACTTAGCAATAAAACGATTATCATAAAATGTTGAATAGCACCATATACTTTCGATAACGATGGTGAACTTTGGATTGTTTGTATCCTGGACAATGACATAGTGTCTGTATCATACGAAATAAATTTTTCACAAGGAAGTCGCGAAGAACACCCAAAACTATAAAGAAACTATAAGTTAATATGTATACAAATATTATGATAAATCTATGCTATATTGATATAAATCAGAAACTTCGGCAATTAGTGCTAGTGATAACTTACGCTTTCCTCTTTTGTTGATCTACATACAAATGGTGCCTAAATAATAGACATGATTACGTACGATTGTACAAATCGGTGCCGTGCGGAGCTCAGTAAACTAACAGTGAAAGGCTTGCTTTCTCTAGCCCTCCGGCCCCCTTGTGCGATGTAGCTCTATTGCAAAATTTCACACTTTCCTACCCCCGATAACTATCAATTACACAGATAAAATAAAGATTAGTTTAGAAGCCATATCTCTTTACACTTGCATTTTCCACTCCCAATAAAATTCTTGATCAGTAAATTTTCTGCACCTTACCATCAAACTTTATTAGCTAGAGAATCAATAAACCTGAAACATATCAAAAATTGTATGCATAAGTCATATGGGCACGAGATACCATTATTTTATTGAATTGAGATAATTTGCAATCAATCAAAAATCTCATTTTCTTATAATCGTTAAGAATCAGTTCCATAGTTATGGACCGTTATTCGGACACCATTGACTCACTTTTTCATATTATTATCTTCTATCTATCTCACGTATGTGGGTCGTCACGAATCGCTTTGTTATGTTCCGATTTGATTTTCTTTGGTTGCGTATAACCATGGGTCAACTTCTAAGGAAATTTTGTGAAAGGTAGAACAATAGAATGAAGTTATCGACTATGTCTAAGGTTTATCATCAATGCAATCAAAGAAATTAATGTCTACGCTCTTTATCTTTAGTCGCCAATAAAAAGCAACTAGTGTGACTTTCTAAATGGGCGCTGAATGATGAAACAATATTTAATTTAATAGTCTAGGCTGTCTCGGATTAACACTCTTCATATTCACTAACTAAAAGTATTTATTATGTTCAATAATTTTCACACGTCCCAAACGTATATACGTGAACTTAAAAATGATGAACTATTGAGTTCTGCACCTAAGTAGCGCTTACGCAAGCTGGCTTCAGCCTTATATAAGTAAGCAGTTTGTTTCTTGTGAAACAGCTCAGCTTGCTTTCGATACTCGTGTTACATAGAACTGACATCAACAAATTGGCAATAATGATTAATTAATACGAATATCCGTTCCGAAAGGACAATACAATTTTATTTCTTAAGCTAAGCTCTATACAATCTAAAACTAATTTATATCCATGACTACATAATAAGATTTATCAAAACAATCCAAAAACAAATGAATCGAAATAATGAAATGTAAATCAAGGCGAAAGGAAAGTGTTTTGTGTGAAGTTATCGCGCTGTCATGATATCGATATGGTAATCGATAGTGATAATTCACTTGCGATAAGACAACTCTCGCATTTAAAAGAGATTGTTGAATGTTATACCACAGAATATTATGTCGAATTACAGAGATAATGCTTGTTTGATGTGAAGGTACATCTAAAGTTGATTTATCTGTGTGGTATTTGTTACGAGGAATCGTGACGAACAAGCTATTAGTTTCCATTAGAATACTTCAAAGTGTAGTCAACGAACCATCTATCAAAATTATTATATATCGGTAATTGCGAGCTCAAAACCAAAGTTGGAATAAATTGGGTTCACGCCAGAGGTTGACGCTTGCCAACTGCAGAACTGCATATTATGTCTCTTGTACTAAATTTTTTCATGCATCGAACCGTTTGCCCGGAAGTTTAGTATAAAACAAAAAAATGAACGAAAAAGCACTTTCAATCATGTACTGATACAATATAATATATATGTAATATATATGTAAGCGTATATTTTAATAATGCGTAATCAGTAGGATCTGGATTTATGCCAGTTACATTTGCCAAAAAGATTAAGTACACTTATGAGCGATTGTTTAATAATTCAGCGAAGATAGAATGCATATTTCAAAATATGTCCTGAGAGCTCGTAACGAAAGTTCATCGTTAAAGCTTAATAAGTGCTACTTGTTATTAATAAGCTGACATCGAATGGTTGTCCCTTGGGTGCTGGCCAGAACACATTGCCAAATATTTATAGACCTGTCGCCGTTGCTATTACTAAAATTTTGTACAATGTTGATTTAATATTAAATTATATTTAAGAATCCTGAGGGAAACTTTTATTTCATCTTCCAGAAAAATAAAATTTAAACAAAAAACAATTATCGTAATACATAAAATGGACTTTGAAGCCATAATGTATCGATTTATTACTGACTGCATGACCTTAAATTAAAACGACGTTTGCAAAGAATATTCAAAACCTTCAACGGCGATGCAGTTAAGTCTTTTGACAGAGATAGCAAATTAATATCAAATAAAACATTACCGCATCGTTCGATTAATTCTCCTTAACTTCCAAAAATTGACTTGAGATGTGCATTGATAGAATATTTCCATTGGTTTACAAACAATAATTCAATTACTTAAGAAGTGAAGTATTAGAAGTACCTCATATATTTTTATGGCCGTTGAACGTTGAGGTGTTTAATTGACTACGATTGTGTCAGGTGGGGTCAGGTAGCGAGGAGCTGCCGACCCATCAGGGGGAGGGGAAAGGTACCTTCCGTCGTCAACATCTGTCGCAGCAGCTGCTTGAGCCGATCGCACGTGCGACTACACCCATTATTACATTTTTTTTCTTAAGTATTAGGCCGTGAAGATTCCCAAAAGGATTTTTGTTATGCTGTAAATAATAAATGGCTATAAGAGTATTTATAAAAATAGCTGTTAATTTTAAATGTAACGACTTTTACATTCAATAATGAAATTGATGTTTGTAATCAAAAAGATAGCATTGTTAACAACGTGCATATTTAATATTGGCCTTTATGACTTTTTTCACTTATAAATCACTCTTATCGTGGCGCAATATCTGTAATATCTGATAGCGCAATATCTGTAATATCCTTTATAATTTGCACGTGATATTGCGTAAAAATAAAAACAAAAGCTGTGCGATAAGGTGTATAATTAAGTTCTTTTTCCGCATTCCTTTAAAGTCTTCTCCTGACTATATTATAAGAATATAACCTACCAGTAAAATCAGGGAGTTGATATAATAGAGTTTCTTTATTCATAAGTGCGTTATTTATAGCTCACGTCAAACTACATATATCTAGATTAGCTACAGAAGGTTGCACATTAAATAATTTCATATGAATCCCCAATGTTTGTGCAGCTATAGACAGTGGAAAACTGTTAGGCCGCTTTTAGCTAGAAACAGTCATAACGTTTTGTCAGGGTACATATCATAAGGTAGCTACTTATGCGTTTTCCTAACTACTTCAAAACAGTTTCCTAATGGGAAACATAAGACTGCAATCTGCGATTTTACAACTCCAGTGGCGCGGCTGCGCTGTAAGCGAACACGTGACATTTGTTTACAGGCGAATTCAAGGCCATGCACATATTGCGACGTTATTTGATTCACGCACGCCACGAGTAACAAAAAACAAATCCACTGAAACGTTACAAATAGGAATCGAGATAATATTTACAAAATTTCGAGCGTTAAAAACTTCGAGAGTGGTTCTCTACGATCTACGTACGGACCGATACGATTATTTACGTACCGTTTGTTTCTCATAATGTAAATAAACAATAATGAATCATCATTCGTCTCGGAAATTATAATTCACTGGAATTCTGTTTCGAGATGCCAATGAAATGAAACTAATCGCCACCGCAAGCTAGGATTTTGTTTTGTAGATTACCGATTCAGAATTTGTTACGCAACTTACGTAATCTTGGTTGACTGTTAGATTCTAAACGAGATTTAACAGTATATTAGGTAATAAAGAAAGTCATTCTAATTCGAATTAGTATGGTGATGAGAATGGCATTAAATTCGCATGTAAAAAACAACGCGACGATGAATATGTCCGGGAAATACAAATAGTGCGCACATTTGAAAGTAGTACCCATAAAGTTTTAACGTTGATCGTGTTTGTGAAATGTGTTAAAATAAAGGCAAAACTTAAAACAAAAATTGCTGACACCAATGCGCCTCTGACCTGACAAACCCGCAATGCAGCGCTCGCTAGCACCACGCCGCTCAATGTTGTTCGTTTGTTTACCGTCGCATGCATAATCGCCGCAAACTTATAAAACAAACGTCCTCTGCACATCGTAATAACTTGTTTAATAACCTTTGAAATGTGAACCTGAAAGATCTGTATTTACACACAAAAATAAACGCCAGTTTAAAATATAGGACACATCGACCTTTTAAAAGTCCTTGGTGCATAATAGCCGTGAACTTTAGTATTTCAATTAGGATGTCCCTTTGAGGCCGAACGGCCTTCATTTACGATGTATGCACGTACAGAGGATTTGCACAATCGATTACAAAACCGGATTTTGGATTCGGTTCAGTTCGTGACATTATATTTCGACTACATGAAAGGTCACAATTTATGATGTGTCAAGTGATAGAGATTGATCAGTGGGAAACGAAATTTGTAATATTTTTTACGAATGCTATATTTTTACTAAGGTTATTCATCTGGTTGTCCTCGTGTGTAAACTTTGAATCCGTTTTGTTTTTCCATGATTAGGAGAATTATTTTCAAATTTGAATGAGTGCTTCGAATGAATTGTAGCCTTGAGTAGAAACCGATAAGTGATAATTTTTTTCGCCTTACCTACTTAATTATTTTAATTGACGCGATATATATGTCGCGGTAAACGAAATATTCTTTGAAGCATTAATTTCTTGAGAATCAATTTTTTAATCCCATGGTATTAACTATGAATCTCAAATACTAATCGCGCAAATGGTCGACACTGTGATATAAGTTAATCCGTGTTGACATTTGCGCGGCGGATTTGAGATATACGTATAGAGTTAGTTTTAAATCGAATGTATTACAGACGCCGCCGCCGAATGCTGCTGTGATATCTTCTGTGATGTGCGAGCTAGCCCATGGATATTTTTATATGTGATTTACTAGTGCCCAGTACAAACCGAGTACAAAAACCGGATATAATATATATATATTTATTTACTAGTGTTAAAAAGTTACTATGAAGGAGTGTAAATTGTGCAGTGTGAGTGAATGGTGTGCTCCGACACATAGCACGACGGATTTTTCGATATCTTCCCTGATGAGGCCGGCGGTACATCACCCGAGTGCGGTAGATCCCAGGCACGAGGCAGTGCTGCTCTCTGCCTACCTGTTCAAACTAGGTGAATATCCATTGTATACGCTTCACGATTACTACGCCAATGTCGGTGAGTATCGTGCTTAAGACACAGCTCATACTCTGATTAACATGTCCGCAGACTAATACGAAATCGACTAACATGTAATGTAATATATCTGAAGAGGTTGTCATTAAGTTGCGTTTTTAAAATTGCTTCGCGTGGTTTGTGATCTAGAATCTTTAGAATATTCTAAGCATATAACTTTCACAGCTGTAATATAACATATCACTCCACTGTCAGCCAAATTTTAGGATTCTGAATTATTCCAAATATGAAGTATTTCATCAAACTAAATTGTTTTGTTATGTTGACAAAACAATTTAGATTGATAAGTAAGGGAATCAAGTTTAAAACAAATCGATATTAAATTGATAGTACATGCGCCCACTTCCTACTAATTGTGTTTTTGGCTAGCAGGAATATACCTTAACTACCCTTACAAGCAGAAAATAACAATATAAATAAACAGCAGTAGCTAAGAATTGTATTTCAACAAAGGACGATGTTTCAAATTACATAATATACTCTTTCATATATTTACAAACATTTAAGTGTTAAAAGGTTTTCACATCTACATTAAAATCAAATTATATCCTTTACGTAAAACTGTTTACTACAACAAAGAGTATGAATTAATTACAAACTTATACTTGTATGTTATTTTTAAGCAAAAAATATAATAGGTAAGTACGTATTTATTACAACGTACCTACTATAATTCTTGGCGGGATCTTGAAAAGTGGTGTTTTACTAAGATTTATTTACAAAAACCGTATAATTTTATTTAACGCGTAGTTGTAGAATATTAATAGTTTTTAAGCTTAAATAGTATGAAATCCTCAACTATTTAGTAAAATATGACTGACTATTCGACAAACCATAATAACCATGTTGTTTGGCGTTAACCAAAATTACCTACAATATGGTAGAGGGTAGGGGCTATAGCGGTTTTTTCCTAGCGTCCAATTTATAATGAAGTTTAATAGAATTTGAATGATGAGTATTTTAAAGTGAACAAATAAACAAAAACAAAGAACATGCTTACTAATTAGTGAAATGCCAATAAAAGCGTGTATAAATGAATATAGAAGATTGTTTTGTCCGATATATTTGTATGAATCGTCTTATTATATTTTGTCAATCTTATAAATGTCTATGATTGGTCAATAATCCGAAGAAATTTTAAATATTAAATTTTGATATTGTACCCATGTATGTAGGTATGTATTAAAATGTGGCCTATATATAAAAATATGTTTTTGCAACAATTTTTTTTGTTATATATATAAAATTTACAATTACCGCCAGTTGAATTAATTATTGGCTTAAATGTGTTTATGTTACAAAATACTGTGTGCACAGCAATGAGTGTGACCAGTATTATACGTCAATGTTGAGTTCGGGGACAAGTTTACCTATTGTTATATTTTTTTTCTTTTGTTTAATACTCGACACACGAGGAAAACAATTGTGTTATTGTAGGAAGATCAAATTATCCGTGTTGATCTTTATTTTTATAATAACCTTTTTGGACTTTAATTCTCATTTTATTACACGTTTACATAACAACATAACAACGTTTATGACACTAGCTTTTATAAATGCGTGGTTAAGAATTTACTCATTATAAATTTCTCCATCTATCTCTATGTTGGTAATTAATTAATATAAATTTACCTGGGTCTTGACGGAATTAGCATAGGGGTTAATTTGTACCTTGCAATAGGTGACTTTAGACATACATATATTACTACATAGGTCGCGTAGTTACTCATATCTCAATCGACTTATCAAAAACTTTCTTACTTAAGACTAAAAGAGAGAAGTAACAAATATTTTGTCCGAACTAGCTTCTGTCCGCGACTTCGTTCGCGTGGATTAGTTAAAATAAAATAAGTTAAAAAACCCCTTGATTTTAAAACATTCTTCATTGGTGCTCCGCTCCTATTGCTCTTAGCGTGATGGTTTATAGCCCATAACCTTGGGATAACTGGGCTATCTAACACTGAAATTTTCTTTCAAATCAGACCAGTAGTTCCTGAGATTAGCATGTTCAAGCAAACAAACTTATCAGCTTTATTTATATATGTAAGATAAAACTCTCTCACCGACACCACACCCTGTCAAAATCTCCGCTTTTATTATGTTACGTTGCAGAGATTCAGTCTGTTATAAGCTGTTTAAGTAATTAAAGCTTTTTTAAGTATCCCACGGGAACTCTTTAATTTTTCGGGATCAAAAGTATCCTATATGTTGACCAGGAATATAAACTACCATCATACAAAATTTCATGTAAATTTCCAGTCGTTTCGGAGATTAGCCGGTACAAACAGACAGACAAACAGAGAAACAAAAATGTGAAAAAATTCTAAATTAGTTCTATTTGACTGCTTACATCCCCTGACTCGGTTTTTAGCATTTTTTTCATTGTACAGAAATTTGTCCTCTACAATTTTATTATATGTACATATATAGATAATAATAACATGTAGTAGGTAATTAATATCATGTTTTACTAATACGTAATTAAACAGTATAACATCGCAATAAAGTTTTATATTAAAAAACTTGACAGCCTCTAACGTGTAAATATAACCGACAAGCTGGCGTTTAATATCCGGTATTGGCGGATTCATATCCAACTAGTTCCTGAAATAGTTTTATAGCAAATCCAGACGTATAAAATATTATACATACCTATCGTTTAAAATATGCTGTTATTAATTTGGATTTTTTGTTAGTTTTGATCAAAAATTAGGGTGCTTCAGAAAAACTTCAAAGTAACGATAATAACTATAATGTATTGGAAGACAGTAATATTTTTCAACTTACCAGCGTAAGTTGACCCGACTTTTTTAACGGGGGCAATCCGATTGAGGCTGGTGAGGGAAGTATATGATTCGCCACGTTAGGATAGCGTTAGCACTCCCGAGGAAGTACTATTGACACACAAGTCAGAGAGATCCAGTAAAACCCCTCGACATTCCATCCTTCGTCTTTATATCAGAGTTATGGGTACATAGAGTCGCCATTCCGCGGAGCCCCGAATGGCAGCGGTCCATAAGGCTTATCTACTGCCGGAAAACAAAGTTCCCGGCGGCTTTCAACTCTCTCGGCGTGGGGTGGTATGTAACACGCCCCACAGAAGGAGAGGTGAGTGCGCGCGGAACACTGGTGCGCCACCATCTCGATCATATTATCGATGGATGGGCACCATTCTCCAAATGCCACCCGCATCGCCTGCTCACGGCTGCCGAAAGTTCATTGACGCCCTCTAGCGCCGGCGCGTCCTCCTTTGTCGGGAGCGGAGCAGGCTGATGTGGTCGCGCCCGCTTTCCGAATGAGAAGACGGCGTCCCATCCGGTGGATTATTTTTTTTTATTTGACTTGACTTTATGTTGTTGGTCCGAAGACCTCACAACTTTACCGGGGTCTTTGGGGCGAGCGCCTTCGCTAGGCGAAGGCGCTCGAGCCCGGGGGCAACTTGCTTGAGGGAGCTCCCTAGGGAGTTTTACCTCGGCTGGACTGTTGCCATGAGAGGGGGATGAATCTGATGATGCCCGCCAATGGGCGACACAATGAACTAATTGAGAACGGGCGTCGGGTAATATAAAGCCCGAGAAGAAGGATCCCGGCGGAGCGGGATCGGCGGTTCGCGGCGGCCTACGCTATCTTACTGCCGTTTCGCGACGTGTTATGGCTGGGAAAGAAGAAACGGCGAAAGAAACTTCCCAGCAACACGCCTAGTCTATCCTGTGGGGGGGCTATGTCTCCTGGCGTCCCTCTCGAGGACGTGGAGAGATCGTGATTGGCGTTGTCTGAGACGCCGCCGTCTATGTCTGTCTGTCGGTGCCTGCCAACCTGCCGTCCTAACCGCGGGCGGGCTGATCCGGGCCAGCCGTTTTGTAATAGCGTCGACCTTGTCCGTAAGGACATTACGCGGTCGTCGCACCAGAGCCTTTCGCCGAGGCTTGTAATCGGACGCGGACACGACGAGCGGATTTCGATGGTGCGGCGCGAGATCGAAATACTTACGCGAGAGCGACGTAATGTAGTTTTTGATGGAGGGAAGCTCCAGATCGCGGTGGAGGTCGACGTTACGCATATAGAGGGGAGCACCGACGGCTCTGCGCATGAATTTATTCTGCACGATTTGCAGTTTATTTAAATGAGTAGGCTTGGCATGGCCGAATACCACACTCGCATATGTCATGATCGGGCGGATGCATGTTTTATATAGAGTAAGCTTGTGTCTGAGGGACATTTTGCTTCGGTTATCTATCATGGGTGCTAGACGACCCATCACAAATCGCGCTCTATTTCGGACTATAGTGATATGCTCGTTGAAGCGCAAGTTCTGATCTAGGGTGACACCCAGGTATTTGGTGTGCTTTGCCCAGGGAATTTCTTGGTCATAGAGCGAGATGGCTTTTAGGCGAAGGGAAGCGCGTTTGGGGGAGCGAAGCGTGCCCGGGGAAAAGAACATTGCTGCGCTCTTCTCCGGGTTCACCTCTATCCTCCATTTACGAAACCATTTGCCTAGCTCTGTGACAGCTACCTGCAGCCGGACGCAGGCCATTTGTCTGTTCTTATCTGATGTATAGAGTGCGGTGTCATCCGCGAAGAGGGCCAGCTCCACATCTGGAGTTTTTGGGATGTCGCTGGTAAACAACGTGAAGAGTAGTGGGGACAGGGCCGAGCCCTGTGGTACACCGGCTGTGAGTGGGTGAGGAGACGAGCGCGTTCCCTCCACTCGAAAACGGAAGCTACGACCTAGGAGGAAGTCTCTCAAGATGAGCACGAGTCTGTCTGGCACACCGAACTGGTACAGCTTGTAAATCAAGCCGTTGTGCCAGACCTTGTCGAAGGCCTTAGCTACGTCTAGAAACAGGGCGGCTGTTCCTATAGAGCGGGGGCGATGGGCAAAGTGAGATAGTATGTGCTCCGTGATGCGGTGCACCTGTTGCACGCATGAGTGTCTGGCACGAAAGCCAAACTGCTCGTCGGGTAGTAGATGTTTGCTGATGGCAAAATCTCTAAGTCTAGAGAGGATGACCCTCTCGTAAAGCTTGCTGAGTGCGCTCAGTAGGCTGATCGGACGGTAGCTGGACGGTTTATTAGCCGGTTTTCCAGGCTTGTGAATACCGATGACATCTGCCTCTTTCCAAATCGCGGGGAAGGAGCAGTTTGTTATGGCGGCATTGAAGATGCTCACCAATATTATAATTAGGTGGCCGGGGAGGAGTTTTAAGACGCGATTGTTAATGCCATCGGTCCCTGGGGCCTTTCGCGGTTTGAGGGACTTGATCAGGTCTTGCACTTCTTCGACCGTGACCGGGTCGAGTGTGGTTTCCGCTGGTAAGGAGGATCTACGTTCGACCTCGGAGTCCACCTCCGACAGGTGTGACTGGTCGACGTTTTGTGTAGTGGGGGAGCATTGAAGCTCTAGACTCTGAGCAAGGCATTCGGCCTTCTCCTCGTCATCGAACGCCTCGGTGTTGTCGGCTCTTTCTAGCGCGGGTATGACAGTAAGGGTGTCTGATTTGAGAGCTCTAGCCAGCTTCCAGTATGCCTGGTGAGTTGGTTCAATATCTCTCAACGTTCTGTCCCAACGTTGCTCCCTGACTTCCCGGATACGTAGTTTGACCTCGCGCTCTAGTTCGCGAAGTCGGACTCTGTTTTCCTCGGTAGGATATCTATCGTGAGCTCTGGAGGCGGCTCTCTTTTCCCTCAACAGCACCCTCACCTCGTCCGGCAGGCATAAGTGGCGGTCATCCTCCACCGGTACCTGCCTGGACGAGTTCCGCACTGCGGATTGAAGGTGGCTAGTAAGGGCCTCGATCGCCGTCTCCGTGTCTTGGCGGGACTCAATGTGGTCCGGGATGCGGTCCAGGTCTTGTGAGCTTGTTGCCTTGAGGAGGTTCTCAAGTCTCAACCAGTCCACAGACGTCCTAGTTTCAGATGTCGGGTCTGTCTGTGGTCCTAATCTGAGGATAACCGGGCGATGGTCCGAATCTATATCGTCCATCGTTTCGATCGAATGGAACTGAAGGGTTACGCCCCTCAGTAATGCTAAGTCGAGAGTGTTTGGGGTCCCCCAGTCACGGTTGGGGGGGTATCTTGTGGGGGTCATCGGAGTAAGTATATCAAACAAAAGATTGTCTGATATATTTATTAGAGCTCTGCCATTGGGGTTAGTGGTATTGCAATTCCACTGCTCGTGTTTGCAATTCAGATCTCCGGCTATTATGACAGCCGGGCCTAAGTTGAATAGGGCTTCTAAATCTTTCTTAATAAGGGTTTTTTGGCATGCGAGGTATGCTGAGACTATGACTAGAGGTTGGTGGCCAGTCATTGCTAGTCTGCAAGCAGATACCTCCATACCTTCTAGTGGGGGGGTGATTAAAGGCATACAGTGTAAGGATCTTCTAAAATAGATCAGGGTGCCGCCACCACGGCCTACCCTGTCATGTCTAGTGATCCGATAGTTAGAGATCTTTGGATCTCTGTTACTCGGTTTCAGGAAGGTCTCCTGTACTAGTAGTATATCTACTTGATTGGTAACCAGGAAGTCATGGACCAAGTCGCGCTGGTTTCGAAGGCCGTTGGCGTTATAAGTAGCCAGAGTCAATGAGCGTGGTTTATTTCTTCCTACATGTGCCATTTGTTACCGGTAACAATAATTTGATTTTATTGATTAATTACAACGATCTAAGTATTTGGAGGAGGTACGCGTGATCCATTTCGATCACGAGTTGGTCCCGGAGAGAGGGTTGACTTGACTCTGAAACTTGTCTCAATTTCCTAGCCAAAAGTTGGACCTCTTCTAGGTCGAAGGGCAAGTTTTTGGCGAATTTAGTCGCCAAAGCTAAGTCCTCCGCTATAGAGTGGTGGGCCGATGGCCCAGAAGATACCTTAGAAATAGAGGCGGGGGCGAGGGTGGCCAGGGGAAGGTTGGCCATTACTGGGGCACGCGTCCTTAGCGGAGGAAACGCTTCCGTCGTGGGAAGACCCGTCCAGTGGTTTAATACTGGAGGAGGGGCGGCCACGAATGCGGGTTTGTTCGGCACTTTTCTAGTGCCTTTTTGGGCATTGCCCTTTCCGACCTTGCGTTTGGGTCGGGGGGCAGCAGGGCAGCCTCTGTAGTTAGCGGGGTGGCCCGCTTGGCCGCAGAGGATGCAGCTCGGTGGCTCTGGGGAGTCCCGGGTGCGAGTGCACTCCGAGGTCCCGTGGTCGCCCAGGCACTTGACGCACCTGGGACGGGATTGACAATGAAGGTCAGAGTGCCCATAAAGTTGGCAGCGATGACACTGCCGCAGTGTATGTTTTTCGTGTGGGCGTTCCACACGAAGGCCAGAGAGGCCACAGACCTTCTCAAGTTCGAAGATCTTTTTCCCCTCTGGGGAGAGGTCGAGGACAACCAGTACTAGGTTTAGAGGCGACTTTGTGGAGTCGCCTCGGTGCATACGGTGTACTTCGTGCACCGGTAGGGCTTGGGACTTAAGGTCCTCTAGAATGTAGGAACTTTCAATTTCCTGAGGTAGTCCGCGGATTACAGCCCGAAGGCGTTTTTCTTCCGGCAGAGCGTAAGTGTAGTAACCGATTTTACGGTCACATAATAGAGTAGTTAGGGCGCGGTGGTCACTTGAAGACGTGACCATAACTTTAATGCCGTGCTGGGTATCACGGGCTTCTTTTATGGAGATTGCCTTACCTGGCAATTCCTTGGCGAGTTGAAGCCAATGGGCTTTCTCGCGTATGATCAGGGGTGGCGGCGGGCGCTGTGAAGGTGGTCCAGGGCGGCTGGACGGTGCCGCTGTCGGCTGAGTGCCGGCAGTGGGGGTGGGGTTGGAGGGGACCTCCCTCTGGGTCTTTCGTTTTTTCGTTCGATTGACGGTTATGAATCCGTCATCGTCTTCGCGGTTTAACGGGATGTTCGCGGGAGGCGCGACATCCATGGGGGTAATTTCATCGGCCGATGAAAGAGGGGCATCCCTGGGGTATTGCGGAACCTCAGGGGTTAAATCGATTTCTCGACGAGAGTCGATTACGCGGTGGATGGGCGATCGCGAACGCGATGTTGTCGAACTCGCGGAGCTCGAACGCGGTTGTCCCGACGCGGAACCACGAGACAACGAGGTGCGCGACTTTGATGCCACACGGTGGGCATCGTTGAGCGGGGTTGCGGGTAGTGGGCGTATCGGTGACGCGGCGGGTACGGACGCGTGGGGTGCGGGCGCTACGGCAGAGCGCACGTGGTCCGCGGCAAGTGCGGAGGCGGGGGTTGCGGGGGGTGCGACGCTCGCGGCAGGTACCTGCCCGGGGGTCCCTTGCACGTGTAAATTACGGGACACGGGTTTCTCGGAATTAAGTTCCGAGATGACGGACGCCATTGATTGGGACTCCGGAGTCCTCAAAAATTGGTCGAGCGCTTGAGGGAATTGCTGTCGTAAAAACGACAACAAGCCCTCTAACGGCGATAGATAGGGCTCCACGCCGTCCATTGTCCCTGAGGGGGACGAACGATTTGGTGGATAAACCACCTGATGATGCACGTTTCACTGCACTGTCACAGATAAAACACAAGTCGACCGGGTAAACGAACGAACACAACGAACACGAATAACGGACTGCCGAGGCGGAACGGGAGACGTGCGCGCGCGACGAACGACAGCGGTGAACTGCCATCCGGTGGAGCTCACAGCCGAAAGCGAGACGCTATAACTACCTCTCAATCAAAATTTGAGATTTTCACTGGTTTGTTCGTCTTTTGTTTGAGTTTTACACAACTCTTGATTACTTACTCGCCCCACACTTATTATACCTTGACTTACCCTATTATCACCTAGACCCACCTGTCGCGTAAAACTGGAGCACTACTCTACTTATTGTTATTTTTACGCGGATTAGGATAATTATTGACTACGATTAACGAATATTATGCTTAGCTAGTAAATTTTTTAAAATTAATTTTACCTCCAGGAATAGAGGGAAAAATAAACATACAATCTTAAAATATTTATTTTATTTTATTCGGAAAACAAACCATTTACGTCTAAACTAAATATAAAACTAAAACCATTTAATTGTTTTTACATAATGTTAGCTATATGGCTTGATTATTCAATACGATAATGATATTAATAAGAGATGGAAAAGAAAGAAAACAAATTGTATACGAATCTTACAACTCATATTTACGTCGAGTTCGATTAATTGAAAACAAAAATTAATAGGAGAAGTAACAAAGCTTTACCTAATAAAATCTTTAACACAACATAAACCTTTGTAACATTCCGTTAATTACTTTTTTTCCACGTAACTCTGTAATTACCTAAGTTGAAAGCTATTTTTTATTGCTCTTTGTACCAGCCCGTAAAAGCACTTCGGGTTTAACAGTCTGTAAAAGTTAGTAGGTTATTCCAACAATTACTAAGAAATACTTAGCTTTATTTATTATTATTTTTATGTTCCCTTATCTATAAGCATTTTGTTCGCCTGCCCATCTGTTTGTATGTCACATTCACTGGTCATAAATTACTAGGAAGGTGTAGGTACGTAAGAGGATATAAAACAACTCACAGCCAGGTGGTAGGGTATTTGCCCGCCTGGATGGCTACCACCCCTGGTATGCCGCCATAACAAGCTTGAGTTGTGTTCCGGCTTTAGTGGCCGGGTTCCAGTCTCTCTTTAGCAAGCAGCAGCACATTTTTAATGCCTTTGGCGTTGCAAATGTACACATAGGCGATAGTAACCGCTTTTCATCAGGTGGGCCATTTGCCTGTCTGCTGAACTCATGTAATTTTTTTAAGTATGCGAGACAGAAGTGTAATGTAGAGGCGTAACACTAAAAAATACAGTCAGATATCCGCTTGTAATTTCATCAAGGTGGTAGATTTTAAAAAAACTAGTCAACATTTAAACAGGATACGTTAATTCGTTTTTTTAATTATTTCCATAGCCTAAATACGAAATCAGTTAACCTGTACAGAACACCGCATAGTTCGTGGATTGTCACGCACTTATTCGATTTATTTTTACTAGGTACCCGTTTGATTCGAGAGTACCGTCGTCGAACGTTACAAAATATTATCATAAGCGGACACACGGTCAAATTTATTGTAAAGAGTTAAGCCGTAAACAAACTACGGGACACGTTCTTCAGCCGCAACTGAGGACACGTCCGAAGCAATGTACCCCCAGTATCGGACGCGGCATCTAGATGGCTATGAAACGTCCCAACTATTAATAGACTGATACTGCCATAATTCAGAATACAAAAAGAACTGACTTCTTTCTTGGGGGTTGGTATACTCTAATAAAATAATAATATCAGCCCATAAATGTCCCACTGCTGGGCTCGGGCCTCCCATTATAGGGGGAACGGACAGTATACCCACCACGCTTTTCCAAGCGGGCTTGGCAGGTTTGACACATCGGTTATCTCATTGTGCTGGTTGCATCGCGATGTTTTCCTTCGCCGTTGTTAGCACGTGGTAATTGTAACAATATGTATATTAGGTCAGAAAAATGACTAAGTGGTGCATGCGTTCCGGTCAGGATCGAAAATTCGAAATATTTACATATTATGTATATACATATTGATGTGTGTGTGGTAACAATATATGCGTATGAGTAAAATAAGATTATAGAATAAATACTGTTTTCATTAATGAAAAAACAATTTCACTGTTAATTCTAAACGTAATTACAAAGATGAATATCCATAATGTTATCTATAATCCAAACACAGAGAATTCAAACGATAATACTTGAGGGCTTCTAAATTGCCAAGTAATTTCGAATATGAGCACATTATTACATAAGTAGATAACATAAACAAACTGGCTTTAAATCCGTTTATCATTAGTAGGGAATCAGCCAGGTGTTATCCAGTTTTGTTTGTGGCTTGCTATTTAATTTAGAATCTAACCTAAGTATCTAGAATTCTAAATAACGAGTCGATTATGATGTAGTTGTCGTTTATATTCAAATTATGAAGGTGAATCTGAAAAAAAAGATATCGGTCGAATTTTTATTTAAACAAAACTAATGATTTTATTTAAACAAAACACTAATTTTGAAGGCTTCTTTAAGATCCACAAAGAAGCCGTTAACTCTAACTCAATATGAATAAGACCGCAAGTTTCTAATTAAAGTTACTGTTTGCCCGTTGCTGGTTAATTGTAATACCTACAATATTTAAGTAGAACAGCTACCTACAAAGTCAAAGCGACCGTATAAGTTAACATATTGCCAATTAACATATTAGTATAACTGGGCTATTCACGACTCCTATCGGTGCGACCTCGTTGAGTTCCGTGAGTGAATCCGGATTTCGATGAATGTCGCTTGTCACTCCAGAATTAATTCATAACGTTGCACGAAGAATATACATCTTAGTTGTTATATCATGCTAGCTGATGCCCACGAATTCGCCCGCGTGGTGCGGTATTTTTAACTATCCCACGGGAACTCTTTAATTTTTCGGGATCAAAAGTATCCTATATGTTGACCAGGGATATAAGCTACCATCATACAAAATTTCATTTAAATCGGTCAAGTCGTTTCGGAGATTAGCCGGTACAAACAGACAGACAAACAGAGAAACAAAAAAATCGAAATTAGTTCTATTTCACTTCTTACATCCCCTGACTCGCTTTATAACTTTTTTTTTTTTATTGAACAGAAATTCGATCTCTACAATTTTATTATATGTATAGATTTTGAATTTAGTAGGTAATATTATTTATACTCTTCCTATGTTAATATAATACCATTCATTATTAATATAATATGGACATTGGACACCAAAATAAAACTAAACTATCATAAAAATTAAATATATATAAACATTTACAGGTAAAAAATGTAATCCAGATCGCTGTCGATGGAGAGTGTTCTCGAAATGCTGGCCACATTTCTACTTTATATGACAACCTTGGTCTGTTGCCCTAAACATAGGTCACGCGAGATAATATAGTCACTTTAACTTAAACAAAGATCCAAGATAGCTCAACCATCTATCTACACAAGTGTCATAAGTAGTAAGTTATACCCTATCCAAGCGTTTATTTTACTTTTGACAGATCGATATTTGAGCAATTAGTAAAGCCCTTAGCGTTACTAATTCGATTTTATATAAAAATCGAGTTCCTTCATTAATAACATTAAACAATTTAGTGCACCGATATCATTTGCTAAAAATATTATATTTCGTATTAAATAAGCCAAATGACCACTTTTTATACTAAAAAGTGAAATAAATGCAACAGTACGACATTTTAATCACAAATCGATTAAATACGATTATATTTAGGTACGATGACGGTAATTTATAGTCTGTGCAGTCAACCACTCGCAGAAGGTCACTATTAATTAGATCGCTGAAACAATGAAATATGACAATTGTGACATTTGCACCACGTGAATTTGACTGTCAAAAAATTTAAAAACTTCGTTTAAAAAAACCGACTTCAAAAACTAAAAAACTAAAATGTATAAAATAACTTATTTCTTAAGCTATTATTATTAATATATATTATCTAAAACATCTTAAAGTCGGTGCTTAGTAATTTTCAAAATATAGTAATTTTTATGTTTTACTTTGCACCGACTTCAAGATGTTATAGATAATATATATTAATAATAATAGCTTAAGAAATAAGTTATTTTATACATTTTAGTTTTTTTAGTTTTTGAAGTCGGTTTTTTTAAACGAAGTTTTTAAATTTTATTTGTTACTTTTTAGTGTCTAACTATGTATGGGTGGACCCACGAATGGTGCCGCGTTTCTTAAAAAATATAGGTCCCAAGAAGCGGGAACAAAAAAATGTTCGTAAAATGAAAACTACTGGGCCAAACTATGTCAAATTTTTAGGGGACCACATGGCAGCTATTCCGCGTCGAACAAAAGAAGAATCACGTAAATCGGATCATAAATCACGGAGTTATCGGCGAACATATGGAACGGAGTGAAAATTATTTCCATGAAAAATGTTCATAAAATGAAAACTACTGGGCCAAACTATGTAAACATTTTAGGGGACCAATTGGAAGCTATTCCGCGTCGAACAAAAAAAGAATCACGTAAATCGGATCATAAATCACGGAGTTATCGGCGAACATACATAAAAAAAAAACTAAAAAAAAAAAGATCCCGACGAATTGAGAACCTCATCCTTTTTTCGAAGTCGGTTAAAAATGCGCAATTTGATTAGACGAGCTAACGTCAAAAGTAAAATAAATCGTTGGACAGAGTGTAGATAATATCTATTATGTATGTATGTAATAGGAATAGTACGCATCACACGTAACTACATAATGACATAATGTATCATGATAGTGACGTATATTTTTTTTATTAAAGTTGTAACATGTGTCATCTTCCTAATTAACCCGTCAAAATTTTTCTAAAAGGCTACATATTACATAGAAATAACGGTGTTTTTTTTGTTCATTAGGTATGAACAAAGACCCATTGAGACGTATTACGGGAAGTTGGTAATTACCAACAAAGTGCTTACCACGATGATTCTTCCACGTTACAATATATTTGTAGTTCTAAACACGACATGAGTGCGTGCTTTACAACTGAAAGCACACATTGTTAATCATTAATGAGCTCATTGTAATCGATAAGGCAGTAAAATCGGCCACCAGTGTTTGTGTTTTGAAAACGGTGACGTCATGGGAACTTCCACTTTGACCGGTGACTCATAAAAATCTCCTATCCCAACCAACACCCGAAAACCATAGCCCATCTCTTTTCCTCTTAACTGATAGCGCGTGAGAGAGACGGAAACAAACGACCCCGTTGCATTAAATAAAATCCCGCTTGTAAGCGCCGGGAAAAAGCGTCGAGGGAATAATCAACTCATTGAATTAATTCACACGAATCTAGAACTGTCTGAATGGTTAATCGTCTCTGGTGGAATTTCATTAAGTTACGCAGTTTAACGTATTATAAAAGACATTAGAATTTTTCCGATTATATGTTTCACTTAATACAATTGAAGACGTGAGTGGATGAAGGTGATATGTCGCATATTCGGTTTTTTGCTTTTTTTTTGCGTAGTTGAAGGTTATAAGTCGATACCAAATGACTACAGACCTTAGACCATAGATATAAGGCATATTTAAAAAATAAAAAGTTGAAAAAGTTCAGTTCAGTTTAAAATAAAAGTAAAACTTTTATCTCGATTTACTCAGAATTGTAATTATGCGACTTATCACCTTCATCCACTCATGTCTTCAATTATATGACTTCATGGCGATTAAAGCTGGAAAACTAAATATGTTAAGTGGGACTTCACATATATACAATAAAAAAACGTTTTTCATTTTTATTATTGTACCTCAACAGGCAGCATGATGGACCACCTAATGGAAAGTGGGTTTTTTACAACTCTACGGACTCGAGTTCCGTACCTTTCTTAATTTCTAGATTTATTTATTTTTATTATTATTATGGTTCTTGTGTGTGAAATTAATTTAGTGATTTTTGTGTTGAGGTGTATGTATCTTACGAATAACTTATTATATTTATTTATTCTAATTTTAATACTAAACTTATACTAATGTAGAGTGTATCTGTTACATGCTGGTGTTGTGAGGAAGTGCATGTGCAGTGTGGGCCTTATGTCTGTACTTATATATATTATCCTATCTAGTGCCATGTGTGTTGTTTTTTTCCTTTCTGTGCCTGGGTTATTAATCTTTAGGCTCTTTGTGTGTCTTTGTTTGTTTATAAAGTGTGCGTGTAATGCAATGCGGTGGTAGTGGCATAGTAGCGTTGGTTTGAGTATGTGTATAAGTTTTGTTGTAATGGTAAGTGGTTACGGTCACCTATGGATATTAGCAAAGGTGCTACCAATGTTCTACAGGCCTCGAATGAGGAACTGGAACCTAGCCACTGACGCCGGAACACAACTAGAGGTTGTTAAAGCGGCATAGGTACTCTGGACCGGGGGTGGTAGTCATCCCGACAGGCAAATGCCCTACGAACTGACAAATAATATCTTATAGTTTGAATCAGTCGCGCTATTTTATTTAATAATCATATTAAGTAGCTTTGTTTTACGTTACTTTCAACGTGACTTCATTTATATAAACTACCGTATACCTATTAGTTTTGCACAAACAAATATTGCCTACTTCGAAATCTTAGTAGGAACATACTAAATTTTTTTTTCCATCAAGTAATTCGAAACAAACATTAATTGGTACGATGCAGTAAGCCATGAAATTTGTTTACACTCAGAAATTTCACACTTTTATGTCCGTAAATACATATATTCCATTCTTGCCTTCCTGAATCTTTTAAAGCATTTAACTACCAACTCATCTTTATTAAGTAGTTAAGAATGTGAATTTATTTACACATAATTCGGCTCTTTGTTTCAATAATCCTCTGCTCAATAATGTGATTATTGAAGCTAGCAAATAAATTCACATGCTTAACTACATATTAAATTCGAGTTAGTATTTAAATACTTTGGATGATTCAAGAAGGCAAGAACTGAATATTTTCATGGACATGAAATATAGTTATTGAAAGAGTTAATTAGACAACTCACTGCAACCCGACTCGTTAGACTTCAAGTAAGGCTGCTTCTAAATGTTCGGAATGTTACTACATATTATATTATTATAAACGAAAACAGACTATGTATATAATATTTTATTATTATAATCACTTAAATTAGTTTTGCAGATAAAATAAACAATTTTTTTTTACGAAATACATAACATGCAAGTTACGCGTGGTCGCTTTTAATTATAAAAAGAACTTTCAAAAGCAAGTGGTAATTTAAACTAAGTTAGAATGAGTCAGATGTAAGAGTTAATTTTCTGACTCCAACTTTATGCCGCCTTTAACTACTTCTAATAGTTCCAACTTTATTTACTCCCGCATAAATAGTATGAATATAAAAATAAAAACTTCGTTTAAAAAAACCTCCTTCAAAATCTAAAATGTATAAAATAACTTATTTCTAAAGCTATTATTATTAATATATATTATCTAAAACATTTTAAAGTCGGTGCTTAGTAATTTTCAAAATATAGTAATTTTTATGTTTTACTTTGCACCGACTTCAAGATGTTTTAGATAATATATATTAATAATAATAGCTTTAGAAATAAGTTATTTTATACATTTTAGTTTTTGAAGGCGGTTTTTTTAAACGAAGTTTTTATTTTTTATTTGTTACTTTTTAGTGTCTAGCTATGTATGGGTGGACCTACGAATGGTGCCGCGCTTCTTAAAAAATATAGGTCCCAAGAACCGGGAACAAAAAAATGTTCGTAAAATGAAAACTACTGGGCCAAACTATGTCAAATTTTTAGGGGACCACATGGCAGCTGTTCCGCGTCGAACAAAAAAAGAATCACGTAAATCGAATCATAAATCTCAGAGTAATCGGTGTACATATGGAACGGAGTGAAAATTATTTCCATGAAAAATGTTCATAAAATGAAAACTACTGGGAAAACTATGTAAAAATTTTAGGGGACCAATTGGAAGCTATTCCGCGTCGAACAAAAAAATCACGTAAATCGGATCATAAATCACGGAGTAATCGGTGAAAATACATAAAAAAGCAACAAAAAAAAAGATCCCGACGAATTGAGAACCTCCTCCTTTTTTAGAAGTCGGTTAAAAATAGTAAACACTGTCCACAGCACGTAATATCAGCACTACTCGCGAAGTTTCGCGTGATTTCAGCAACGTTCCATTATGATACGCTTCTTACAATTTTTCTTTTGAATTAACTTGTACACTTACTTACTTAACTTATAACATTGCAATGAACTTGTACTTGTTGCATTGATGAATCTATTAGAAGGAGTATTTACTTTTATTTTTATTACTTTGAAACATGCAATAGAATAAAACATTCATCTGAATTTAGAATTATGAATGTTTAAAATAGATATTTAAATCCTAACTTTGAAAAGCATTTATTTTGAGGTCACAAAGTTCTAGTACATACCTACATCACTTAAAAGCACCAGATTTTTTTAGCCTTTAAACATAAAACCTCGACCGCATTTATTCATTTTTGCATTTAATATAATATTACTATTTAATATACAAATAGCTATAAATTAAATTATAATAGATATAAATAAAACTAAGACTATAAAAGAAGTTAATTATATAAGTAAAAAATTGACTTCAAATCGCTGTTTCCAAAATGCTGGCGTATCTTAGGGTTTAGGTGCATTTAATTTATTTATCTTTATTATAATTGGAATAATTTATTACTTTATAATTAGCCAAGTCATGCAGCATTGCTCATTTAAAATTTAGAATCATATCCCGAAAAACAGTTACGAAGTTACGTGTTCTTATGAATTATTCATTCCCAAAATCATCAAGGAGGAAAAAACAAACAGAAACTTTGATCCAAATAACACTTTCAATATAGAATGCAAATCAAATTCATTGTTGTTTTAATATCCATACAGACACGTTTAAAACAACAATCTGTTTGACTCAGAGTCAGTTTTAATTAAATTAAAATTTATTATTATAAATCACAATGTTTTATTTCATTTTTACTATAAATAATTTACTGTGCATGTAATAATTGTACTAATGACACCAAAATATTTATCGTAGTAGGTAAATATGACTGTACATATTCGTAATAGACTCTTGTGAGTTTAAGTTATTATACTCATCAGTTTTGTAGATTTTTCTAGTTTTGGTAATATTGAAATACAACTAATTGATTTAGATAATTGCGTGATGACTATTAATAATTTGTTTTATGACGCACTGCCGCACTCAACTAAAGAATTGATAATCTAAAAGAGAATATTAAATTTAGATAGTTAGATAACACTTTATTGCACACCAAAATATACAATTACAAAAACAGATCATGTTTACAATATTATCTAGGCAATACAACAGGCGGCCTTATCGCTCAAAGCGATCTTTTCCAGGCAACCTAAATGACAGAAATTGAATCAGGCAAAATAGGTAGTGCAGGAAAAAGGCAATAGATACATAAATACTCAAACTAATTTAAGAAATAAATGTACAAATACATACATATATACATAGTAATATATATACAATAACACATAAGTTATGATAAATAAATGTCTTAGCATGATTATATTCCGTAAATCAGAATCTATTTGTGGACAAATAGTGTTTTCTGAGTAAATTTCTAGATGTTAGTAAGGATTTGGCCTCTCTGACAGTAAGAGGCAGCATATTCCAAAGTTTATATCTATAATTTTATTATTTTATTTGATTGACTAACAGCTATAGTGTTAGTTAAAAAGAAAGAAACAATAAGCTATTGATAAGTTCCTACAGAAATATAGAATAAATAAGATTAATTTAGTTAAAACGACGGTTTAACGGATCTAGGCGCGGTAAAACAGTAAAACGTAATTTTAATTAGGTCTATGTGTGTACTTGTAGCAAAAATACTAAGATAACCCTAGATTATTTTATTATAATTGAAAATTTCAAAATGATTACATACCTGTGTTCGATTCAAAACTTGTTTAATGAATTATAGTAAAAATGGCAAAAACGTCTAAAAATGCGACTATAGTGTGTGAAACACAAACTTAAATTTAAAAAAAAACTAATTTTTATTCTGTAACTGTCTGTCTTTTGTAATATTTCAAAGTTTTTAATTCTTTTTTCTCGTACTGTAATCCATTTAAATATAACTAATATACAAGTAAAATCATGTTTATTGATACTTATTTGTTTGTTGTTTTCATTTAAAACATTTTAAAGTATTTCAGGTATTAGACATTAAAACATGTTAGGTAAATTTTATCCCGGAAAATGCCAATGTTCTCATGGGATATTGGACTGAAGTTACACATATGAAACATCGTGCGACATTAGTACATATCACATAAAAGAAACTGAATGTTACAATTTGTATTAATTGTGACTATCATTGTTCAGTATTGTAATTTATAATTATTTATTAATAAGGTGACTTATACCGTGACATTTACATTAATCGTACCTACCGAATTTTAAATACGATGTGATATGTATCTTTATGTATAAACATTAGTATGATTGAAGAACTTATACAACACTCAGGCAGACGCGTAGTCAGTCTGCCAACAAATTATGCATGAAACCAACTCATTTGTTGAATCGAGAATTAATTTGTATTAATTTATTTCGACTGAGCTTTAGTTTTGTTCCTTTGTTTTTTTTATCGATAATATTTAGAAGATGGGCGAAATAAAAATATAATAATTTTTTTATCTAAATGATGCTTTGTTATTTAATTTTAAATTGTTGAATGTATTCTGCATTGCAATGTTATAAGGTAAAAAATATGTTTTAGAACGCCTTTTATGCATGCTTTTTGTTATATGCCGCCATGAAATTTTGTTATCTGCATAACAAATTAATTTCTCAGAAAAGTGAGGAAGTTAATATATTTTTCTTTTAAGTTAGCTTATGTTGTATCTCTTGCTCAGACACAAATCATCTCTCTCAAACTATAAGTGGAGCTAATAATAGATATATTAATACTGACACGTCAAACAATAAACAAACTTGTGATAACTTGAGTACAATGTTTCAAGACAAATTGTTTTTTACTACTTTACCCTGTATTTTTTTTCAAAAACGTTGCGTGCGTACTCTCATACATTAATATATTATTTCCCCTGTTGCAAGGAATCTAAAGGAGCAACTGTTTGTTTCAGGTAAGCCGACCTTGGGGTGCAGTTTATGCGATGCTATGCCTCGTGTATCGTCATACGGTGAGTCTCACGATCGAATTAACAAGACGAACCTTGACCTTTCAGAAGTTAATACACACCGGCGAGCGGGCAGCGATTCGCACAAAGCATTTTGCGTAATTTAACGCGACAGTTACGTACGGTAGCTAAAAGTTTATATTCTTACTAGATTCTGCCCGCGACTTCGTCCGCGTCGAATAGTTTAAAAAAAGTATGTTAAAAAATCCCCCCCATTTTGAAACATTCTTCATTGGTGCTCCGCTCTTATTAGTCTTAGCGTGATGATATATAGCCTATAGCCTTCTTCGATAAATGGGCTATCTAACACTGAAAGAATTTTTCAAATCAGACCAGTAGTTCCTGAGATTCTCTTCAGCTTTATATATTAGTATAACTCCAAAACAGATTTATTATAGTGGTACAATAGAGGAGCGAATAGTATAATTAATTGAGATACTTTTTATAAACTGTTCTGTAGGTTTATAAAAAGTATCTCAGCCTCACAGAATTTAGAATAGTGAATATCTTACTCGTATGAATGTAATTGTATTAACCGTGTTTTCAGGCCTTTGTCCAATTGAATGCTCGTTGCAATGATCAAGTTAGTTCGAGATTGGGTCACCGGGTCGTTCCGTGTCGTCGAATGTACCCGTATCGCCTCCGACACGTTCCCATGTTACAATATTCATTGATATTTCATAATTAACCCTATTCGGGCATTATTATAACTTATAAATATATCACCCGTATAAGTTAGCGAGTGTCTGTTGTGTTCCAGAATTTAATAGTATTGAATAATGATTTCTCTTACTGCTTATAATATTCAAGTTATTTATTATTTTAGTCATTATTTATTATGTCAGGAGCCTTAAGAACAGACGAGCGTGCATGACAAGAGCTATGAATGTCAAAGAAGCAAGTGAGGTGTGTAAGAATAAGCCTAAATGGCGCTCTGTTGTTCGTGCCTACTCGGCAGGGGATCTGGCGTGAAGTTATGTATGTATGTATTATTTTAGTACAGTATTCTGCTCGGCTGCTCAGCCCGTCGAGTCCTAGGAAGTAAGTTAGGTAGGTTCTTATGTACGTAAACCTTCAGTGTAAAAATATCTGATCGGTGGTGAAAACCGCTTAAAAATCTTTTACGTGATTTAGGACGAGTTAGCAGATATAGTAAATAGATAGACTAACAGACGAAAATTACTTTATTTTGAATGAATGAATGAATGAAAACTCTTTATTGTTCATCATAACTTAAACCTAGACATTTAATATACTTAAATACATTTCCATTAGAACAATGGGCGGCCTTATCGCTTATAGCGATCTCTTCCAGGCAACCCGGTTTATTTTATGCTATCTAAAGTTATAGAAGATGCTTATTATTAATAATGTTATAGAGAGCAAACATTATTATGTTGCCTACAATAAAAAACTTTAAAATAACATGTATTGACAGATAGGTAGTAATAGTAGTAGGTATTCCGCACAGATTACATTAATATATCAATATCCCGTATCTATTTATAACATATGGTCATCCGTATCGGTTCAGTTTTGTAAATACTAGGATAGGATATTTTCCTTGTAAAATATAGAATAGGGAAAATGTATGTATGATATATTTTAATAGTAGGTAAATTGTCGGTACACATATCGTACATAATTAATTTGTATCTTTCTATTTTTTTGTCAAATAGAATATTCGGTAGTTGTACATTATGTTTACAAACATAAGAGTAGACTTCTCTATTCCACCGACTTATATGTGCGCCAAAGTGCAGTATCTTCATCGATGCATTCTCATTCACTCCGTCTACAGCACGATAAGTGCGAAGATTAAATAAGGAAATGTTGCATTCAACGCGCGTGCAGTAAGCGCTAGTTGACAAGATAATTTTAAACATGCGCTAAAACGATATAAGCCAAATAATAATAAGATTATGATAAAAATGCACTTATCTAAAACGGCTGTCAATCATAAATATAACATATATTTGCGACCAGCATAAACTTCCTTATTCGTCAAAGTTGTAAACATCATTTGCATAATACGAATTACATGTTTTTTTTATCAAATACTACCGGGATTGTAGCGCTGTAATGATTTCCTTTTGTTTAAATTGTAGATAAAAGTAATGAAATATTTGAACAATCATTTATTTGATGACCTTGCTTATTGCTAAGCTTTTAAATTTGACAATCACAAATGTAATCAGCAACGATAGATTATGTCAGGTAATTAATATGAAACTAATAATACACGAGGTCAGATGAAAAGAAAAAATGAAAAAAAATGTATGAAGAGGTTCATGAAAGAAGATGAAGCGAAAGTTGTTTGTCAGGATCGTCGCAAGTGAAGATCTATAGTCTCTGTCTACCTCCATGGGAAACAGGCATGATAATCATGTTAAAAAAATATTAAAATTATATATATATATATATGTCGGAGAAGGCCTCGTTCTCACGATATCTTCTTTAGTTATTGCAGGTTTAGTGGGCGTCATCAGGGTAAAGTGCGAGCATAAAACACGATGGCCACGGTTTATACACTTTTAATTTAGATTTAAACGATATTTAGACATAGTTTAGACAGAGCAGCGGGTTCAGGGCACCGCTCATACTTCTAACTTAACACTTTCTTTAAAATTCTCAAAGGTCCAACTCGACCTGTTGCCACCAACCAAATGTGCCACAAAAACTCCTCCGTCTACCGAAGTAGATACTACTAAAGTATAGAGGGCGTCTGATCCCGCTCTAGACATGCTCTGCTCTCATTGGTCGTTTATTTAATTACAATATTTAATAATTTACGACCTTCTACGAATCTCAGACTTAATACTCCCAAACATTATTCATCTTTTTTCAACAATTCTTTTACTGTACAGGCTATTCGACTCTGGAATGAGTTACCTGTTACTGTTAGACAAGCTAAATCTCTAACAATATTTAAGAATATGACAAAAAAGCACTACCCACAACTTAGTGATGTCTGATATTTCTACGTATGTTTATGTATGTGTATATATAATAATATATGTATCTATATATTTATGTATGTATATATTTATGTATGTAATATCAATAGGAGTATTTATATATGTCTATTTAGTATAAAATTTATGTAAGTAGCTGCATATCCTCTAATATTTATGTATACCACCTTTGACCAACTTAATATGTTTTTATTCCTGCCTCGGGTTGTCTGGAAGAGATCGCTTCTTAGCGATAATTCCGCCCATTGTGCACATATAGAATATTTTTAGGCTATAAGTTCATTTGTGTTTTCTGTAATGGTGTACAATGAAGCGTTATCTATCTATCTAATATTCATAACTTTTATTAGGTTAGAACAATCTTAAAGGTATAGAAACATTTAACAAATCAAATTAAATTACATTAAGAATTTAGAAGTAATTAAAATGTAAACAAATGATATTGTGCGTTATACATCCAAACTATAATCCATCCAATTATAGCTTCCCTCCGACATATATATATATCCTCACTTTCATACGATGAATCATTTGTGTTATTCTTTTTGATATTATATCTTGCCTGCCTAAGCCTCATCCCTGTCCTGAAACTACTTTTCCTCTTCAATAGCATAAAGACAAACATTTTTCTATTTCTTTACAGTTATGCTATTCATGTTTTCCTTCGAGAGTCCTAATACTGTTTGGATTGTTATTGCACTAATTTTGGAAATATTTGTACAAATTGCACAAAACTTCTTTGGTTTGCGAAGTCAAAGCTTTACTCCGACCACATTTCAACATCGGAACCATTTTACTAACAACTTTAATATCAAATAAGAACAATTAGCAACAAATAATAACAATAAACAATAAATAACAAGAATAAACCACAAATAAAATCAATTAATTGATTGATTGTACAAGGAAATTTAAATTTCAAGTTTAGGATTCTCGTAAATATACAAATACTACTACAAACGCAAAACGTCTCGAAGCTAATTTATCTGTATATGAGCTTGTCTCTTTTACCCACATAGATTAAATTCTACCAAATCAGTTACAGCGTTCGTCCTATTACTTTTGGTATCAAAACACTCACTTAGCATTTTTTTCTTTGCAATAATTGACTTATCTAGTGTCTTGTATGATTTGCCTATTACATCCAAACTTATTCAATACGTATAAAATGAACGATAATTAAATTCTGTGATAAAAGCATCGTCTGCAACAACCCCATGTGAGTGAGAGGAAGTACGCGCCGCTTGCTACCCTCGCTAACTTGCCTGTCTTGCTCACCACCGGATCGGGTATCATTTGGGCCATCAAATAAATTAATGCTTATTAAGTGAGAACCCGCATCAGCTAAATGAACAACGTTAGTTCGTGATTAGTAAAGCTGTGTATGTCATTGAAGGGTAGTTAAAGTTTGTTGGTTCCTTTACTCGCTTAATTCCGTTACTTACATTTTCAAAACGCCGCACCACACTTTATGAACAAGTTTACGCAATAACTACATATCTTAACTATATTAAACACTGTATGCTCAGCAAACTGCTATTAAGAATCGCCATAACATTTGGTGCTTGCTATTTAAACTAACAATCCAATATTGGGCGACCAACACCTAAGCAATAATTGTATATCATAACAGATGTTCAGGATTATAATTATACACACAAAATAAAGGAGCTAGTCTCCAATAATCGCGAAAGTATTATAAATTACGAGGGAACTAAACTGGGACTCTTATTTGGAGTTGTATGTGATTCGTCTATTTATTGGATTTTATGTCATCATGATTCCGATCATATAGATTTAATTGCATAATTTTATTGTATGTATAAAATTATAAATTATCTAGTCTGGCCAGCTGACTATAAAAATATCGGTAATATCATTAGTCAATTTGGGAATCAGGTCCGACAATAGGTCTTATATATTGCACAACCTCGAATGTCATTTAATCACTGTCAACAGTCTTTAGCTAGTCAATTTATAATAATAGATAGATTAAACATCTGCTGGCACCTCCTAAATTAATAATATTAAGGCGAGCGATTAATACTGTCCACAGCCGTTGAATCCCGTCGATCACATCTCAGTTAAATCTATTATCTGCGTCTACGTCGCTATTTATATCCAAGACGGAATATTCTCAATTGAGTCTCGGTATAATTAGCCACGGAGTACCTCATTCTCAGCTCTTACGAGACGATCGCCAGCCACTGGCCGAGCCGTATACTTTCTAAGGTTCCGTAACCCTAAATTTTACTTTGGTTTATTAAAGGAAACTTACTTATTAAAGGAAATTTACCCACCAGTTTGTTACGCGTGTAGACTCATCATATCGTTTACCTTTGGTTCCATTTATTGTACATTTTCGTCCCAAACTCATTTACATTATTTTGAAAAAAAATGGTATGTATAACCAACCCAAAACAAAAAAATATTATTGCTTTAATTATGTATTTTACTGTTATTAACTACGAAGTCTAATTAGTTACAAATATATATTTTTTTATTGGATACCTTAACATTTCTAGGGACTAGGAATCTGAACATTGTCCTATTTGGCTCATCAGAAACTAGGGGCACGAGGCTTAATTGCAAATCCGAAACAAAATAAGAGGTTTTATTTAAAATTTTAATAACTCTTCTTAAATATAATTTAATTAATCTTTAATGGTACATACTCTGATAATAATGTTGGTTTCATAATAAGTTTCACGGAGGTTAGAATCTCAAATGCTATGCGTTAAAAATATTCACTGGGGTTACTAGTCTATATTTGGAATATAGTTTACGAACAAAAAGAAACACGTACGTCATGTTCGCCTGCTATAGGTCATGACATTTTAAAAATATACACAATGTAACCGCAATACATTCATCCTCAGATATTTCAGCTTCATTAACATTTAGACTTGTGCTGATTCTCGTTAAGACTTCTATAATAGATATGTATTTATTGTTGTAAATAAAAACGTCAAAACCACGCTATAACATTGTTGATTTACTGACACGTGGTTCTTCCGCGGCCCAACACATTGGGCAATCAAAACAGATTCGTGAACTGAACTCAAATTTATCTACGCTGTATATTAATTACTTCCTTATATTTTGTCAAGTGATGATCTTACAGCGTTTATCTTAACACGTTATCAATATCCGCACACATCTTGCAAATAATAAGCATATGTATACCTGTGCGTTATGTAAATTGTGTTAATTTTTGCGAAGGTCGCGCGAAGACCTCGCAAAAAGGCAGATTCGACCTCGTGTTTATCAGTGTCGTGATATCTTGATATGCGCAGTTGTACTGCCTTTTGATAGCCTTTACTTCTGTCTCCCAGCAGTCCTATATGGACGCCTACATATTAACATAAAATTAATTATAATTTTTAAGTTGACATCGGACGCGGTTGGGATATGCGGAAAGCGTTATATACTCGTAAGTTTTGTTTACATTTTTATTATCATATTATCGTTTATAGTATTAAATTTCTTCGAGTTACGTATTCGCATAGTCATTCAATTTATTTACTCAGATAATGCCATCAGTTATCTTTTCTAAAGTAAATTATTACACATTTTTATATCAATGTTAATACAACTTTATTACGTATTAATAATTCATTATAGTTTCCTATTCAAAACAATAAAACTCAAGCTGAGCGGTAATTTTATTAGCAACGGAGTTTAACATAAATGTATGGTATAAATATTCAATTACAACTTTTAATTACAGTCGTAACTTAGTCTTAATTATTTCGGCTGCCACAAGATTCCGAATAAAGGGCATTGTAGAGAACAGAACTAAAAAGTTACAATAATTATGAAATCGTATAAGTAGCGGTTCAGTTTTTCTCTCGTTTTCAGTTCGTGTGTGTTCTTATAATTACAATTATAAGAGCACATATTTTTGTAACAATTTTATAATTAAAGTAATTAATTAACGTATTAAACTAATACTTAATGGATAGTCGTAAAGAATTGTATTAAAAATAAAATACTTTTTTATAATATTTCTTGATTCAAACGGTATAGGTAGGGTAACTAATAAAAAGTATGTTTATTTCTAAACTAAAAAAAAATTAAATGCAAGGAAATAATTTTTAACATTAAAGGAATTAATTTATGCATTCACATACATTTTTTTAAATCATTTTCCTGAAAACTGCTTTTTATACAATGCCTGATCATATCTCGACCAGTTCGAAAGGTGGTCATGGATTTTAATTAAACATTCAGGGATTAAAAAATTTTTTTAATGTTTATTTTATTTCGATATCTTGGAAAGTTCAGAAGGTATAAAGTGAAAGTTCTGCGCGAACAAGTTTAATACAATCAAATATTGTATTACCGACAAATATGTAGCTTCTGTTTGATATAGGAATACTTTTATTATTTAAAGATTATTTAGGCAGTACACCTATTATAATATTTTTTGCTTTACTAATTCTACCCGTCTGAATTAAGACCGTAACCAAGTGAAAGATAAGATATCCGGTAAACTTATCCCTAGTCTCTTTGAGGAATAAAAATGCAGTGGGACGTGTTAATTAAAATCGAGCGTCCACCTTATTAGCATATTAAGCACGATACGTGTTGCTTTCATAACGTAAAGTGTATGGAATATCAATATTATACTTATGAATCAAAGGGCGCCGCGTTTACAACGTGTTAACCGACGCGACGCGGTAGGCAGTATTTAGGGTTGACTAAGCAGAATTAATGGCTTTTGTTGGATTTTAATTTTCACACTCAAAGCTCTATATGAACTCGCTGCTCAGTAGACTTGTGTTCTTTTATTGTGAATTCTGCTTCTTTTCAATGTCAATTATTGCTGTTATCATTTAAATTAATGTTTTATAATTAATTATTAAAACTAAAACAAATGATTTATTGTTTTGTTTAATTTATCAAGGAATAATAACAATTATTAATAAATAAAACCTCATACCTCATAACCTATACTGTGAACTAAAATCGGTCCAGCCCAACTAAGCTTGTTTATATTATGAAGTGGATTTTAAGTTTATGTACTACTATTCTGGTGCGCGGTGTCAAATGTATCCTATGTTCATCCCTGTTAGTGAAAGTACCTATAATTATATAAAAAAATATCAGTATTTACGTTTCACTAACCGGAATATATGGCTTTTGTTAAATTTTAATTAGTTTCAAACCTTCCTATCAAACTGTTGCTGAGTATACTTATATTGCAATATTGTGAAATTAGCTTGTTTTTGTTATGAAGATGATTTCTAAGTTTATACATACATTAAAGAATTTCAAACGGCTTTTCTCCCGTAAAATTTGGATCCGCAGAAACTATTCTGATTCGACGGTGTAATAAGTATCCTATGTTCATCCTTGTTATTAAAAGTACATATGTTTATATCAATTCTTGACAATCCATTCCTTCTTAAGGTAATGAAGAACAAACAAAGTAATCCTAAAATGATTTAATTTTGAGTAAAATAAAAATATTTATCATGATGATATAAATAAAGCAAATAACTGTGCAACATAAATTAAAATGCTGACCATTAAAAAAGTAGAGAATAGTATACTGGGAAACCAGAGCTATTGTAGAGATCTTTCAAAATAGTTATTCGTCTGAAATACACCTTTGCATGATTATCTATAAATGTTATGACGTAAAATTATTATCAAAAGTTAATTTGTAAAACAATCAATTATAATAGTAATATAATAATAGCCCAATAACTGGGCTAGCCATCCCACTGCTGGGCTCAGGCCTCCCATTATAGGGGAACGGAACGTATATCCACCACGGCTGTCCAAGGCGGCTTAGCAGGTTTGACACATAAATCATCGTGATGCAACCTGCATTTCCTTCACCGTTATTAGCACGTGGTAATTGTAACAATATGCACATTAGATCAGAAAACTAAGTGGTGCATGCGTTCCGGCCGGGATCGATCCCACGCCCTTTGAGTTTGGGACGCGTGCGCTAGCCATTACGCTACCACAACTTAAAAAATCAATTAATAAGAGTAAATATAATCAATATACTATATGAAACTTGATCTTAAATAACTAGAGACGAAGAAGGTAACAGAAATTCCAAATTCTTTATAACAGCTCACAATTTTGTGACAAGTAATTTGTATTTTTCTAGATTGATACGTTCAACTATAAATTAACATTACAAAACTTCAACTATATTAACATATATCAGTACAAATTTGTTTTAAATTTTAACAAACAATTATCATTAAATTTAAATACGTTGAGATATATCGTGGGAGCCCTGGCGTCCGAAGAATGTTACCCGACACATTTTATTGTAACTGCCCGACTACATGCATGCTTCGTAGATGCCACTAATGCAAGGCTTTTCTAAAACGTCTATATTTGTCACCACGGTCAATTTTTTTTTTATTGCAGGAGTTCAGCAGACAGGCAGACGGCCCACTTGATGGAAAGCGGTTACCATCGCCTATGGACATTTACAACACCAAAGGTGCTACAAATGTGCTGCTGCTCTCTTAAGGGAGACTGGAACCTGGTCACTAATGCCGAAACACAACTCAAATTTGCTATGGCGACATACTTTAGACCAGGAGTGGTAGCCATCCAGTCGGGCAAATGCCCTACCAGGTGGTACCCACAGCCAGGTGGCTGTGGGTTGTTTTGTCGCCTCTTACGACAGGCCGCTCGGCCGCAGGAAATTGTATTCTTTCTCCGTTCCTGCACGGATAATTAAAATTTGAATTAAAATGGCAATACATATCGCACGCTTAACATTATACAGACCTAAATCAAAATTTTGAGTAAATTGCATTTTAATATCTAGTACATAAAAATAAAGCAGAAAATTGAAGAACTTAATATTTCTAATTAGGTCTCTATAGTTCTAAGGGTGCGAATATCACTTACCTTGATGTGATAGTGCCGTTTCACGACACACATGACATAGACCTTTAAACATTATTTTTATATTGTAATTTATGTATTGTGTTCTTTAATATATATATATATATATATATATATATATATATATATATATATATATATATATATTCCATACCGAGTTTCTGTACATCTAAAGGTTGTCAATCGCTCCCAGCGATAAGACTGTCCAATGTAGTTATTGTTATGATTGTATGTATGAATTTGTTAATATTTCTATTCTAGTTTGTTCTATTCTATTCCATAGCCCGAACATGGGACGCAACGAGGAACGGGTATCCCCATTCATGCGAGGCAGTTAGTGCCACTCCGACGTGGCGACTCCCGCACCCCCCCCTACCGCGCATTTATCGCGCTACCTGTGGTAGTTTGTCCTCAAGCAGATTTCCTCTGAGAAAAAACTGTGTTCCCAAGATATAGCAAGAAATTAATTACAATTTTACATAAAATGTGTAGTTTTTGCGGTTTTTCAGCCGTAACTTTTCTGTTTCTGAATCGAATTTACCGTTAAACAACAAATTTGCAAAATATAGCAATGTTTATGTTTTACTCTCCACTGACTTCTTATGTATACTTCCCACCCACTTCAAGATGGTGCAGAAATTTTTTTTTTTCTTTTTAGTTACTCTTGTAATCGTTTTCTTTTAATAGATTTTTGAAGAGAAATTTCTTTAGAATCATTGTGATTTGAATGCACATACATTTTTTTATGATTTTAGCACACGTAAACACACGCATTACAACCCTATATACATATATAGTGTTAAAGCCCGTTTTAAAATTTGGCACTCGAAAAGCTTTAGGAGATAAAATCTGTATAATCCTCAACAACACAGCGGAGGTGCATTTAACTGAATGATAGATAAACCACGATGCGAGTTCAACTATCAATAACTGGCCGTGTTGTTTAAAATTCGTCGCTTGCAAAGGATTTGGCACTTGAGTGCGTGTGCGTGTACGGAATCCGTAATACTTTTTATGACCACCATTTTTGATTGTTCTTTGATGTAATGCATCAAAGCATTACAACTGACTTATGTACGAATTTTAAATTAAATTGTTGGTATTTATTTGCAAGAATACAAGGCAAAAGAACAGTCCACTGTCCATACAGCCTTGTCTGATTTTTTGAATTTACAGTATCAAGCCAGCCTAATTGTAGGTCTATGATTGACGCCAAACATCGGAGCTTTTTTGGTAACTCGAAAAACCAGATTTCAACACAATCAATATCCTACAACTGTTCTTATATTTAATTGAGAAACATGTCAAATAAGCTATTATTATTCTATTAGCTTTATAACAAATAAGTATTAAAAAATATAATGGATATGTTGACAAATTTTACCATTTAAATCAATCGTCTTGACTTGTTAATGACATGTCTCAACTAGCGTATTATTTTGTTATCTGCATAATTTATTCAAAGGAGCTGTTAGGATGACACAATAATTGATCATACATTAATCATTCATACCAACAGAATTAGTATCAGTGATGTACATTTCCTATATTATTATGTTATTTTGATTCGAAAACTATTATAATATTAATTTTATTATGTTCATAATAATGATATCTTAAATTTAAAATTGAATATATGTATATAACTTATGTGTATATTTGTATATACAGTATAGTTATATTATTATTATTAAAATGTAAATAATCGTACAATAGTTAAGTATACCACCATCGCCACTCCTAATCAGAATATTCTTGCCACGGGTTGTCTGGAAGAGATCGCTTTTTAGCGATAAGACCGCCCTTTGTACCCAATTAGATTAAGACTAGTTCGTAAGTTTTCTGTAATAGTGTACAATAAAGGGATATCTATCTATCTACAAATTTAATGTCATGTACACCAAAATAGAAGAATTGTATAAGTCTTCAGACAGTCACTGAAAATAGGCAGATTCGCCGCTAGCTTATACAATTTCTTCGAGGCCGGCAACGCGTTGGTAACAACCCTGGTGTTGCAAACGCCCATAGGCGGCGTTGACCACTTTCAATAAGGAGGGCCGCTTTCTGGCTTGCTAGCTCATGGCAATAAAAAAATAGCTGCTATAACGCCTGTGTACCTTCAAAACTGATTATGCCCCTATTTGTTTTACTACGACTGACTAGATTAAGCTGGCCAGAAAGTGTTTTATGACAAACTTCTATCATCTTACTATGTTATCACTGTTTGCCACACTACCTAATTAAATTTTGACATATACTTCATACAAGTAATGTTATATTACTACTTATGATAAAGTAAAAACATGGATAGATTTGGAAGATATAGTATTCGGATTTTAGTGATAAAGAGGTGAAACAATATACTTCTGTAATCGATTGGTCAAATTGCGTCTGAATATGCGGCCCGCGTGTATTACACGCCTTGTATGCCCGCTTGCGGTGGGCCTGAGCACAAATTGGCCCATTTCTATTGAAACCAAATAATATGAACCCATAAATTCCTAATGTACTAACTTTCCTTTTTGGAGAAACGAGTTGCACAACCACCACACTTTGAATGAGGACTGGCGTTTTAACATAGTTTTTATTGTTTGTTTTTAGGCAAACTGGTACGACCTCCAGACTTCCAAGTATTAGGGAAGTGTGGATGACAATATCAATTATCACAGTCTGAAGAATTGCCGCGCAATGATCCTGCTATATCAGTACATCTAGTACACACATTAGGTCAAGAAAACTGATAAAGCCTTCCTGAGTTCTGTTGAAACTCAAACCTAGTCTTTTGATGTAAAACTTATTTAGACCCCGATCAAGCAGAAGTGAACATATGCTTAGTTTTCAGTCTTCAAACATCAACGATATTTATTATTGTCTAACGTGAGTTATATCGTTCTTAAAAAACTACACTGAAGTAACGAACTTAAATACCATTGTTTATATAGCAAAACATCGAGAATACTTCTGTAAATCATCATAGAAGCGTTATAAAAACAGTACCAAGTACAGATTGAGGAAGTCGTAAATTGAATCCTGATATCAAGTAATACATAATGTTTGTGCTGCCGGCTACGCTTATTCAAATAAACATTGACGTATTAAAAGCTTACGAATGAGTAGGAAGTACATTTTAAATGTATCCGTGTTTTTGTCCGAGCAAGGCATAGGGAAGTCGTGTACATGACAACAACTTTGAAAAAGTAATTTAATAACTGTGCGGTTTATATTAACTGTTTTTCAGCTATACTTTGAAGTTTGAAGTTCATAAACAACAGGAAAATGAAAAAGAAAATTAATCAGGTAGATTCAAATAATAAAAATTACATGCACTGAAATAAAACTAAATAATAATTAATAAAACATAACATAACAACTATTTTGGTTTTATTTTATTAATATAAAACTAAATAAATTCTTGTCTCATATGAATAAAATTCCAAAGATGTAGGTTGAGTTCTATTAAGGAAGCGCACACTACTTAAGTAGGTTTTTTGGCCTGATGTGCTTGCAATTACTGAAATTTTCACAACATTACATAGCCGATGTGTGTAACTCGCTAATCCGCCTTCGATGAGTGTGGTATTTATCGTTCATATTCCTCAAATTGGGAGACCAAAAAACAGCAGTTTATTGGCTGATATTGTTATATTGTGCTCTGGTTTCATTACACAAGTGTTACTTGACAATTTACTCAAAGACCGACAGTGATAGTATTGCATTTTAACAGCAGAGACATCCGTAAAACGAATTAAGCTCCAGAACTGCGTCTCTTATGGCCTCGTCCAGTAGTTTCGAGGTTGCCTTAAAGGGGTTATTGGCATTTGACCCACAATAGCCTACTGTGTCCACCCCAAACGACTCTGTATAAAAACTTAATTATGAACTAACATATACAAGTTATCCATACAGGGCGGTATTAAGTTAAAGTTAACCTAGGGTAAATTAAAAATTTGTAACACCTGATATTTAAGTACGATAATTTTCTAAAGCGTTGATTTAAGTCTGATTTTCATAAAAACAAAATACAAGTCCAAAAGCGTGCCTCATTCAAAAATGTGCTGTACATCTAATTTTTTTTTAACTTTAAGTTTTGTGTGTATGCTGTGATTTTTTTAACTTTAATATTATTGTAACATTTTCATTATTATTCTTAAAAAGATTGTAACTACACTACAAACTGATTTAATTAACTAAGTTTTATAATAAAAAGTAAGTAAGAGAAATAAGTTAATTAACGTGATAGGTATACGAATGAATTTGTTACAAATCTTGATATTCATTCATTAATTTGAGACGTACTACGCCACATTACGGACAAATAAGGTTCATCAACTCGGTCTATTGCTGTGATAGAAGTTCATTAAGCACAGCACTGATTTTCAGCGACAACTTCCACGAATTCATTATGCCGCGACCCAGTACAATACGAAGTACTATTTCAATCAGCGGGTTTCATATCATATCAGTATTAAGTTTGCAAGTTTAATCGCGCTATGATTTGACTTGTGATATAAATACCAAGGTCAATGATACGCTCATGCAAATTACGCCGCATCGCATGCTTATGTCCAATATATTTACGTTTTATCAATCCTTTAGATTATTTCTTAAACAGATGTTTTTTTAATTTAACTGAGGAATTATAAAATAAACTTTAAAAAAAAATCTTTCAAACCGTGTGTGCGTTACGAAATTTCTTAATTTTCTCCTATCTTAATTACAATACTAGAATAATTGGAGAGTGAGGTTGATGATGTTAGGGGCCTTACTTATAATAATCTCTTTTAAGAAAGGATTAGCCATCTCTTAAGTAAGAGACTTTTAGGCCCCTAATCAATGGCTGTTTCAAATAAAACTTGCCATCTTGCCTCTTCATTCACTTAAACTACCTCTCGATGTTGGTTATTTTTGACACTTATTTATGAGTTACTTTACCACCACCTCTTATCATTAAGAGGAGTTTATGGGTAAGATTTTCATTAATCAGTTGCTGAGCAGTTTCTTAAAATTTAACAAACGATTATAAGTAAGGCCATAGATGTATTATTATATACTTCCAATAGCTTACGTGTGGAGGTTACTATTTATCCCCAGAACAAAAAAGCGAAAAACAACGTCATTATTCTGGCGTATAAAGTCGCGTCAAAAGCTTTTATTATAGTGGTTAAATTCTTGAAAATATTTTTTTTTATCAATTTACATGTATTTAATGCATGTAATACGAGCTTAGCCACAGGTCGCCCTAGTTTAAAAGCAATTTTGTCGTCAATAGTTCAATAAATAAAAAAAGGTTCAATATCATTATACTACTTCATTTTTGTATATAATTAATTTTTACAATAAATCAACCACAAAAATTACTTTCAAAAACCAAACAAATAATTTGAGAAACACGACTTTAAAGTCTTAGAAAGTTGGTTCGTTTAATTCTCTTTCTGTAGGTATTTTAATTCAACGTAGACCGATTAGCCTCGTTAAATAAATCCCTTTTAAGTTTTCAACGAGTTGGTCAACAGCAAAACTTATAACCAAAACGAACTTCAAACCAAGTTTAACTGGCCTTACTTGTTAAATTGACCCAGTTTATATTTTTATGAACATCAGGGAGCTTTATACATTTTTCTGGGGTCTCCAGTCTAGAATGGACGGAACTTCCATTTTCATAACGAGTAGACCTATTTAAGGGGCTAAACTAAATTGAGTTCGCTCGCCTAATACCTACCAAATTTTTGAAGATATAAGTTAATTGAATATTACTTACTTACTTGCTTGCTTAGTTTATTTGCTTAGTTTATACAATTATAGGATATGCCCGCGACTTTGTCCATGCTTGACATGATATACCCGCGCGATTCCCGCGAGGCAGCATTAAAAAAAAGGAAAATATCGTTTTAGTTAAAACTGTGTCGGAACAAGCTAATTTGTTATGCACCCAAACAACCACAACCCGCTCCTGGGAAAATTCCCGCGGATGTGTGATCTTATTACACAACATTTGCATTCGATTAGTGAAAAAATATATACTCTAAAACTAACCTATTTAATATTTCTCAAATATACTCATATAACACCTGCATATTAATAAAAAAGATAACTAATAAAAATATACACTCTAAGCTATCCTTTCCTGCTAAAACATATAAATATAATATCCGGAAGAAAATGCAATTTCAGCTAAGTGTACCAAGAACAAGCTACGGGAAAAAAAACATTATGTTTGAAGGTGTGCACTTATTTAATAAATTACCAGATGACCTACAAAAATGTAAAAATACAAACTTATTCAAGATAAAACTAAAAAACCTTTTATTAAAACAAATATAAAACAATAAACCACAACATAATTCTATCGCAGACTGCATAGGACCACATTAGTGTTAAGACTTATACTGTATTACTTTATAATTATTAGCTTAATCTCATTGTAAGTGAACTACATGTTCTTATGAGAAATAAAGTTCTTTAAACCTAAAAAATCACATTTTTTTTAAATCTGGCCCTTTTAAACCATTATCAGAAAAAAGCTGCGGAATTTCCAGAATAAAAAGTGGCGCAGATTTTATATCTAAAAATTTGCTGTCGTTCAGCGAAAACCGCATTGAAATCGGCTCAGTAGTTTTTAAGTGAATCCCGAACAAACAGATAAACAGACGAGAAATCTAAAAAAATTGCATCGTATTATTATTTATGTTATTTTTAAATAACTTCAATGTACAGACACGGCATGTTTAGAATTTCATAATATTATAGATAGATGTTCTACTTAATCTAGTATTTAGTTTCCGTTAATTTGTGTTATTAATATTGAAATATTTTCCAAAAAAAATAGTATCAAAATACTGTACTTATTCAATGATTTAATGGTATATAATAATATTTATGCTTGCGGTGACAATATCCATTTGAAGACTAAAGATGAATAAAGTCCATACATAAGACGCAATATATTATTTTTAGAGTGCCTATTGTGTGTCTAGACTCTAGACATTGCCTACAACCGGTTGGCGATGTGTAAGTATTCGGCCTCCTTCGTTTTGATCAGTCATGTCTGGCTGTCGTTAGGGGTGCCATCTATCGCCTTTGTGGACATCGGCCTAGTTTTCAGGGCGTTGACGAAGGTGAACGCTCGCTGAACGTCCCAAAATATCCGTTGGGTAATTTTTTAGTTCGACAACATTTTTATAAAAGCTTTCATCGGATCTAAACATGTCTAAGTGGATGAAAAATCAGAGATTAACTTTGATGGATTATTTGACATTGAGAACATTAATCTTTTCAGCGATTTCATGATGCGTTCTTATCGGATTTATTCTGAATTATTGAATTGAATGACTTAATAATTATGTAAACTTAAAAGAGCTACTACATTCGTAATGTTATTTTCCTCGAAGATATAACACACATAATTTCTACTAGTTTATTTTTAATATTGAGATATTAATTCGTTTCGACATGTGTAGATAGGTTTTTTTGCTTGACCGCTTTGAGAATGAAACAATTAATTATATTATACTGTTTATTACATATTTATTTTCTACATTTAAGATTTATGGGTATTAGATATGTTTTCCCCAAAAATAGGATGTTTTAGAGCTGATATGATTCTGAACTATAGACAAACAGTGTCGTGAAATGCTCTAGTAGATACGTAAATAAATTCAATTATATACACTAAAAGGCGATTAAATATATTTTTATGGTTAGATTAAAACTGGTTTTACACCGATTGATTCAATATTTTATTAATTGGAATTTATTACCTAAGCAACAATTATACCTCATATGAACTTTATATCAAATCACACAAACATTATAAGATCAGTCATAACATGGGAATTATAAAAAAAAGAAAAATAAGATTCATGTTTACGTAATAAGCAATCGTTAAACTTATACTACAAATATTAAAATAAGAAAACATCTTCCAACATGTGGGGCAACAAAGTACATTATTTTTCAATATATCTGCTCAAAAAATGCATTTATGAAGCTTGTATGTATGTTTGAAAGTTAAAAATTATGCACCATACAATGGAACGTGCGGTAATATTGGTACTTAGATGAAAAGAAATATATAACAATTCCACCAAGCAGTTTCACATTACGAGAATAAATAAGCTGTATGATCGAACCTGCTTGGAAGCGCTTTTGATCAATACATTTGTCTCACTTTAATGTTATTGAGAGAATGAAACGAAAGACGTAGTTCTGATTTTCACCACGCGCTCGTGATGTAATTTGCATATGCGCGCCATTTTCACATTAGAAACGTCAAAGGTTGTTGCGACTTTCCGACTGATATTTATGTTTGTTTCATTACCTATTGTACTGTTTTCTTGCCAATATGTTGAAAAAACGTTGTATGACACACGTGCGGTTATTGGTTTTTACAAACTTGTGACTATGGTAATACATCCACTTCGTCCCGGTTTTTACATTCGTCTACTCGTTTGTAAAAACCAATTTACCGTACTAGTGTCATAGATAACTATAAATTGTAGGAAATCAATAACGACGCTTGAAATGTTTCGTGGTGGAGTGCATTAATTATTACCATTCCGGTAACCCTAAAAAGTAGTATGTGGGGGGGGTGACGCGGCGCCTGGGGAACTCATTTTGCGAACATAGTCGCGACTAGCCGTCGCTGTTGACGGCCTATTGGAAGGTTACATGCTCCCGAATCCTATCTTAAATAAGGTCTCTCGAAATTCGTCACCTTGTTACCGCTTGCTCGCAATCACCACTAAAAGTTTGACTGCGAATACCTTAATCGTTATACTAACTATTCATAAAGTTACAGACTGTTATCACTGCCTAAGTAACTTAAGTAATTTTAAGCAACCTTGAACGAAACTTAGGCAAAGCTCTCTACTACATATTACGTATTCTATTGAAGTGAAATAATTTTATCAATGTAGCCAAAACAATTACACTTCGTCATAACGAGAAACCTTGCTACAAAAAAATCCAGTAATAACATTATATGGCAACTAACTCCAAAACCCTCCCTCTATACAGCTCCTTTATCGAAAAGATACTGAAATCCTCTCTTTTCTTGCATTTTCTCTCAATCATTAAAGTCGGTACAATATGTATTTTATTTCCACACTCTTATTCTGCTATAATATGTCCTCTGTCGCACAATAAATCATTATTTATATCTATACTAAAATTATAAAGGGGTAAAGTTTGTGAGTTTGGATGTTCGGGGTAACCTCCGGAACTACTGATCTGATTTCAAAATTCTTCCATCAGTAAAAAGCTACATTATTCCCTAGTGACATCAGCACAATTGGACAATATTGGACTGTTGATTGTGATTAATAAATCGAAAAAATAAAAATGTTTTACGCCCTGCGAAATGGGCACGGGAACGCTTGTCTAATATGTTACAGCAAGAACGTTCCACGCAAGAACTGCCTACATCCTCTTAAGAGGCATTGCGAGTGCTTTATGCGTTTATGAATTAACTAGCTTCTGCCCGCGACTTCGTCCGCGTGGAATAGTTGAAAAAAAGTTTGGTCTTAGCGTGATGATATAGCCTAGCCTTCCTCGATATATGGGCTATCTAACAATGAAAGAATTTTTCAAATCAGACAAGTTGTTCCCGAGATTAGTGCGTTCAAGCAAACACACAAACAACCTCTTCAGCTTTATATATTAGTACAAGATTAAAGGTTACAAAGCTTAATTAAACCTGTAAATGCGTTCTTGTGTGCATTGGTGCACGTGTATTTTTTAATGACACCCACCGAAGTGGGCTCGGGTCAACTACTGTTTTATAATCCATCAATATCACTTTCATTCTTTCTCATCTCATACCAATACCACATTAATCATCTCAATTTCTTAGTCACAGATGCAACTTCCAAAGACGAGGTTGACTAGCCAACTATTGATTCGTTACTGAATAGCGAACAAATGTGTGTAATCTTTAAGACTATGTCTAGTCTAGGCAGCTAGTCACACGGCCTGCGATGATGTTGAACACAGCGGGTGGTACTGATATTGAAAGTATAGCTGACCTCATTGACCCTTTTGCGGCTTGGACACGTCTTTCTATGGAGCTTGACAGTTCAAGTACGCTTTGAATTATATTCTTCCATAAAAGGAAATTAATACATGTTCTTACGCATGTTCTTAAAACTGCGCAGACCTACTAATTAACTGGTACTAACTTTTTCACGCTTTGATCAAATAGGCAATACGATCACTAATTATATATATAAATAGTGATCAATATGAATGTTGATCATATTGTTTTACTTGATCAAACAATTAACTTAGATAAACTGTCTCTACTAGAGTGAATAATTTAATAAGAGTCTGTCTAAGTTAATATCTTTTTTTATAATACATGTATTTATAAAACTAAAACAGTAAAGGAATTTAACACAGTTATATTGTATTCTGCCTAAAATCCCTTAAGATTTTATATAGGTAGTACTGAGCCTTAGTCACCATCTTCTATGGGTAAACTGCATAGAAGGCTGGCTACGAACATTCGTTTTCACTTGGACATTTAAAGGATTAAAGGCTGATTTTAATCACTAAATAAAAGTTATTCGATAGAATAAAACATAACATGTGCATATTAAATGACAGTTGCACGAATAAAATTGTTGCATTATTTTCACTTTTGAATTTAGTCAATTTATAATTTATTCCACTGATAACTTTTATCTGATGATTGTAAAGTCGCCCTTAGTAGAGTAATAAATTAGAGCACATGTAAATCGATGTATTTAAAGAAACTAAAGGGTTTTTATCAATTTGGGGGCGTTTTACAATCATCACATTAACGTTATCTGTCCAATAAATCATAAGATGAGTGAATTCAAAAAACCGTTCAACTGTTTTATTGCTGCAACTGACATTTTTAATTCATTCCTGTTATACTTTATTCTATGAATATTTTTTGTCCGGTGATTGAAAAATTGGCCTTTAAAGGTTTTCTTTTCTTTAATCTTTTTACCGCCTGTTACTGTAAAACTTATTGTTTTTACGGAGACTTAACAATGAAACCAGCGTGTACGCCATAATACATTTATTTTATTCTACCCTCATTTATATTATATTGAATACACCTACAATCCCCTTATCATAAATAATAAGAAAGAAGAGATGCAATTTAAAAACAAAGTACAATAATTAATTTGTTGACATGACATGTAATTTAATCTACCTACTTTATTTTATGATTATTATTATTATATATTTTTTTATATTTTTTTTACCCTCATTTATATTATATTGAATACACCTACAGTTACGGCAGAAGAAATTTGTTAAAGTGTTTTTATCAATTTCAAGATTTATATTCTGTAATCCTTTTGCCACCTGTTAAGACAGGAGAAATTAAAATTCTTATTAATGACTTCCCTTGTTTCTGTAATTTTATTAATAAGGCTACAGCTGTTAACGTACTTAATTAAATGATTAGGAGGTATATTGGCATATAAATCAGACTCATACTAATTTTTGATGACCATAGTCACGCTTTATGCTATAATACGACTATTTTTAATACAAAATGTAACACCTGTCACCTTACTCCCTACTGTGGTTTTAATAAAAAGTTAAAAATCTTGATTTAGAAGCAACATAAACCCATTAATTCAATCGCTCTAATTGTTTGCCATTTATTATCAAACCAAGTCATTAATTACACTATTGGTCTATGATATAAATAAGTATGTAATTCTAGTATTGTTCAAAGGTTGGCATGTGATTTGTTTGAAAGTAATTAAGTTTTAATACAGTTCTTTCCTTAATTACATTTATTGTTAAAATTATTTGTGTGTACTTCTAATGACTCGAACTAAAATTTTCTTAGCTAACATCAAACACATGATATAAAGCCAATTTTTCAATGACGAGATGAAACTTATTCATTAAATAACAAATTAAAAATAACCCTTGCGTGAATAACATAATTGAATTAATTGTTTTACTTGTAAATGTAGTGAGGTAATATTTTAGTTGATTGAAAAATCGGCCCGCTAACCGCTAATAGTATATGTACTACATAACAAATTAGAAAAAAAATAACAAAAACAAAACCGACGTCACACTAAAAACAAAAAAATAAATATTTAATCTACTTTCTACATCTTGAAATCGGTGTCAAGTAAAACATAAAAGAACAACAACAAATTTGCAAAGTATAGTAATTTTAACATGCCACTATCGTCGCCGATAGCCAGCATAAAATACCTGCCACCTAGGTTGCACCACTCTAGTTTATCCATACATTAATTTTGAAAGGGAGTTTTTGGCGGGAACTGAAAGGAGATATTGTGCTGTGCAGTTTTATTTTCTAGAAATGTGTAATGTGTAAACTTACTCTAAAATTAACAATAGTTGTAGGATATTGATAGTTTTTGAGTAGTAATTGTGTGTTTTGTGAGAAATGTGAACTGTATAGTCAAATGTGGCCTTTTAAGTTGTCACAAGAACTCCGTTGAATGGCACTAGCTGATTACCTACAGTTCAGCTGTGCTACACATAGGCTTAAGAAAATGAAGAAACTATATTGTAAACAAAGATCTGGCTTAAAGGCCTAATTGCCAAGCCATAAACCTAAATAAATAAAATAATAAATAATTTTGAAAGAACAAGACAAAGCCATAAATGTCTTTTTGAAACTCTTCTTGAAATTCGCTAACAAATCCTTGTTATACTACAACAGATCAATAAATATCTGCCTTAAAATAATAATTGTTTCGTGTAACATAATCTATTATGACATTTTTATATGAGTAATAAGCTTTATTAAAAAGGTTCTTAAATACAAGCTTTTGAGATCCTGGATATCATGTAGCAGCAGAGTGCTAGCCAAGACAAGTAAAACGAGCCCAAACACGACGGGTCTCTCTTGTTTAGTACAGGAGTTCCTATGGCCACCTTCCGACTCCATCATCAGATCAGCTCCATGGTATTGCCATAGTATTGCATTGTCACGCGATATACATATGTGTGCAAAATTTCAGCTCATTCGGAAACCGTGAAGTTGGTCAAATTTAACTTGCAAGATTCCGCCCGAACTTACATACATACATCCATTGCAAGTTAAATAAAAACTTGTAATTATTAGAACACAGCTTCATGACATGTCCTGTAAATACATATTAGCTACTATTCATTTCAGGATGCCAAAAATTTATATTTTACATGTAAAATGTATGTAAAATATAAATTGTTGCATTACTCTTCCCTACAAATTTATGAAAAATGTGAACATCACAGTTTTGGCCATGAAATGCAAAAAAATAGGATAATTTTCATCTCGGAATGTGGGGATTTTTCAAGTGTTTATTTGAGGGAAACCAGTTTGAAAGGCTGTAATTTGTTTATAAAGTTTTTACATTTATCGTTTCATCATTAGCCTACGATCCCAAAATGTATTTAAATAAATTAGCTAAATAAATTAACTCTTTTAGCGTATTACCATTTGATGGTATGGCGAAGATATGTTTTTAAGTTTTCTTAACTTCGTCCCATTCAATTGTTCAAAGTTGTTTGTATTTAAATCAAGCAAGCTGCCGGCCCTGACACACGTCTATAGACGCTTTGGCAAGATGTGAATCATTAATACTAAAAATAGATACGCCTTGTTAAATTCTTACGGCTGATTGAATTTAACACATTTTTCACACTAACATATTATTAGATGACTCTTTGTCGTGTAAAATTGACTAATCTGTGTTATTAGTCACTTATGAAATCACTGGGAATACTGCCTCCAATTTTCTGTAAAGCTTACCCTTTACAGAAAATCGGAGGCAGTATATAATAAGACTCTTTCTATTTTCACTACTTTGTAGACTTTAATATCCTGATCAGTATAGTGAGTGCACTTTATAAAATTTTGAAACTACTAAATCTATACTATTGATGAAACTATTAAAAACTTAACTTTGAAAACTTACTTTACCTCTTACTTGCATTTTATCGTCTAAAATATGTTTTGGGAAAAATCAATAAAAACAGAAAGTCTTGTTTTAAAATTTTTGTTTTACAAAACGGTTTGATCTATAAAATGATCATTAATTTACTTGTCACAATTTAAAATAAAACTAAGTGTTTTTTTAAAAAACTATACGGTACACAATCACCAAAACTATAAAAAAATTTGATGAAACTAAATTATGTTGAATTTCGTTTTACCAATAACTTTTTTATTTGATAAATCTACAATCTGATTCCTTACAAGCGTGCAATAAGAGATTTATTTCTTGGGAAAAATAATAAAAACAACAATAATTTAAACAAGCCGCTTAGTTTTCTCTTAAAATAAGAATTATGTGTTTCTTGAACCCTCTATTTCAATTGAGAACAAGCAATGTTTTAAAGTTCCCACTGTAATTATAATTGATGTCAATTAGAGCGGTGGTAATTTAAACAAGATGGTGTATTACGCATTTCGCAATACGTGGCCTTAGTGCATCCAGTTTTAAATATGTTAACAATTTTCATTTGCATTTAAGTTTATTATTTAGCCGTCGTGCCCGCGGTTTGCATTTAGACCCATAACTATTGTATAAAAATCTTTTTACTTTTTTTTATTCACGAATTCAATAGACAGCAGACGACCCACCTAATGGAAAGTGTTTTACATCGCCTATGGACATTTGTAAAACCAAAGGTGCTACAAATGTGCTGCCGCTCTCTAAAGGCAGACTGGAACCTGGCCACTAATGCCGGAACACAAGTCTAGGTTGTTATGGTGGCACACTCTAGATTAGGGATGGCAGCCATTCAGACGGGCAAACAACCTATCACTTGGCTGTGGGTTGTTTTGTCGCCTCCTACGACAGGCGCCCTAGCAGCAGGAAATTGTATTCTTTCTCCATTCCTGAACGGATACTTTTCCCCGAGTTGAAATGTGTTCTGCACTTTAATCGGTCAAATTCAATTATTTGCTTAATACATGATACTTAAAACATGTAAAATGACTTAAGGTTTCAAGAATCACAATAAGATGTTCTGCCACGACTCAGGCGTGCAAAGTTTTCTTATGACTATTAAAAAAAATACATTTATGTCAATTATAAGAAAATGTCAAAAATATCCAAAATGTTCGTTTACGGTGTAAAAACAATTATCCAACAGCCATTTTGGTACTTGTCGTTTAAATATAACCGCTCCACCGGGTGACAAATAAACCAAAGAGATAAACACCAATATAGAAAGAACATCATTTATTCAATTTAATTTCCCTATATTTAATAAACAGGACTGGGACTGAATAAGACCACTTTCAATCTCAATTAGGCCCGTATACATGTGCGGCTACAGCCATAGTGCATGACAACGAGCGTTGCGGGTGAATCGATTCCTGCAAGGGGAGCAACCCTCGCTCAAGGTCAATAGGGTGAGCGACGATTTGTGTTTTAAATTATTTATATAGTACGCTTTACTGGGCCGCGATAACACTCTGGTACTAGTATTTTTTATTTCGAATAATGTGTCAGGTCACGGACATTAGTTCTGATAATGCGGTCGATCTCAAATTTATTTAAAACAAAATTGATAATTTCATATTAATCGTTTGCATTTCAATTCTACTGTACACTAAACGAATAGATTAGAAAATGTAGGGGTCATATCGTCTCGCTAAATGGGTATTATGTCATTCCCGTACATTTTCATTCTATTCGTTTAGCGCTAATACCACTTGATACAGGGCCAATTCTAGAATAATTTGTTTCTGAACAAACCACAATTGTTAGAAGAATTTTAGAAACAACTTTATTTACTTTACCTTATTTATTTGCGATTTAGCACAACTTCCTCTATTGTAAAATTGTATTAATCATACAATTTATAGGTTTTTACATTAAACTAAGTTTTATATTTTCCTGAGTTTTTTTGCGGTTTCATCTACTTAGATTTCGATTTTATCCTGAATGTTCCTGAAAATTCATTTGTGGCAAGGTTACGTAATAAATTATAGCGCAAAATAAATTTAATTGTGTGCACATAGTCAATTAAGAAATATTTTTGTATAAAGGCATGGACTGGCTAATTATTCACTTGTAATTTAACGAATTTTGTTATACTTGTAAAAATAACAACAAAACATCAATTCAAAGCTATCACTAAAGAGGAGGTTTCCTGCTACGATTAAATTTGTACTCGTTTTTTTTTCGGATAATGTGTCAGGGACATTCATATATCAGTGTTTGTAAGTGGGTGAACCTGAAAGTAGTACTCAAAGTCAAAGTAATTTATTTGTTTGAAACATGGACAATTTTGCAGATGTTATGCTAAGTCTTCAGTTACATGTTTCGCCTTGACAGGCACTCGTCGTTTAGTCGTCGATACTTTAGTTTTTTTTACTAAGCCGTGTTTGATCACGTCAAAAAATAAGTTAAAACTCTATTGTCATTTAGCAATATACCTATCATGGTTTATATTTATTTATTATGAGTAATCCTTATTTTGTTGCTTGAAAATATTTTTTCACATTACAGGAACCTTCAAAGACAAACCGTTAGAGTCCGCGCCATAAAATAAATACCACATACGCGGCGCTGCGATAGCCGTACTTATTCCTGTCAAAGTAATTATTTACTAATCCCTAAATCGATGTAGTTAATAATAAATACAAAATATATTTTTTTATATTCCACAATTCTTTTTTTGATTATCTTATTTAATTTTTCTTTTCCTGGCTACTTTGTAAACCATTTTCTTATGAAATAGTGAAGTTGCCACTTTTTGTTACTATATTTTCCGTGGGATATCTTTTTTGGTGTGAACTCTATACCGTAAAATTCTATACAGAGAGAAAACAATATCGTTTTTATTTTTTAATACTTTTCTTGACGTGCAACCGTGTTTATTCAAATAATCAATGTAACAAAAAACAAGGTATAAATAGGTTTGCGTATTCCGCAACAAATCTGTTATATTATGTTTTCTAATCAACTAATTAACTGGTTTTTACAAAACTCATTCACAATTTAATTGGCCAGAAATAGAAAATTCCGCAACACATTATCATTTTCAATTAATTTTCTTTGACAACCTTAATTCCGTCAATCTTTCTTTATCTAAATCGATTAAATACTTTCTTATCTAAAAGATTGTTTTATAATCTAACTAGGATATACCCGCCACTTCGTCCACGCTTTAATTGACATTCCCACGGGATTCCCGGGACACAAAGTACCACAGCATTTAAAAAGAATGTAAGCCATCGTTTTATTGAAAACTGTGCCGGAATAAGCTAATTTTTATGCACCCGAATAACTTCAAACTGATCCCGGGAAAATTCCCGAGGGATTACCGGGATAAATCAGTTTTATGACATAAAATTTCCCATGGATCAGTAATAAAATCACGTTGGAATGCGATTTTTTAATCTGACCATTTTAATTCTTCACCAGAAAATTTCCCGCGGGCTTCCATTGGTAAAAAGTATGCGCTACTTTTTACGTAGTTTTAAGTCCTAGAATTTGCTATTGATCTGCGAACACCGCATCGCAAGTGGCTCAGTAGTTTTTATGTGTATCCCTAACAAACATACAAACTGACAAACAAACAAGAAATCTAAAACAAAAATTGGCATTGGCTTTTCCAGTTTTTTTTTAATAGCTTCATTCTACAGACACATTTCTAGAATGTTATAATATATCATTTCATATTTAGTATGGGTATAGTACTATCAGTTCAAAGATTTGTACCACTCATAAGCACGTGTTATTGATTAAGTCGATTCACCGTAAGCCTTCTGTAACATTTTCACCGTCTCCGAACACGAAATTCCATTGGCGATGGAAAATTTAAAACAAACTCTTTATTCCATGTTATTTCCAGTATGAAATTCGCAATACAGCACTAGACTCGATCTTACAAAAAACAGCACTGTGTGTAATCGAAATAACCGATACAACTCAAACTCCACGCCAAAATTAAAAACAGTTGTGCCAATCTAACAACAACAAAAAAAATGGATTTGGAACCATAAACAGTCATCCATTCTCAAAACTTTTTTGACAAAATGTAAGTGGCTAATCATTAGTTCATGTATGTAACTAATCATTATTGGCATTATTTTTATCGCTGGCGACAACATAACGTTAACCCTGATGTAGCAGGAGCATTAAGGAAAAACGTAAAGAAAAAAGCCGTGGTATTGTTAGCTCCTATGCTGTTTTATTCTAGCCTTGACTTTAGACATTAGACAATCTTATATCAGATCGTGAATGCCTAATATGTTACGCAGGCGCTCTTTTTAGAGTAATATTCAGGTTGTGAGCAGAGTCTGGAGGAATCTTTTAATCTTAATTTCTTACTGTGGATTTTTATTTAAAAAATAAACCTGAAGTTATTTATTAATTTCAATGGCTACAAAATTTAATAAATTACCTATATTTCAAAATTATATAAGTAGACGTAGAAAAATCATAAATAACATTAGGTATAAAATTGACATTTAATTTATATTTTATATATAAATGTTTAGAGTATCTAGGTATATTTTTCTTAGACAAAACAAAAGGTGTGGGATATTGGTTGTTATGTTTGTGTGGAAAATTTTAATTAGTTAAATGTGATTTTCGTGCTGTAATGAATATACTCCGTTTTTGAGTTTTCAGTCAGATCTACAGTTTATCTGAGACTTAGATGGGATATTCGAAGATTCCGCTATTCGCCTGCTACCTATTTTCTTAATTATTATTATCAAACTCGAATATGAATAAATACTCGACACTAGCTAGAGGAGACACAACCCACGGTGTGAAACCATATTTGATTCATAAAAACTTCAAAGCCTCTTAAATTTATTGAATGAAAATATTCAGATCCTCTTCAAACGCCTACAGAGTATTGCTTTGTAATAACTGTAAACTAAAGTATGATAAATATTGATTTTTTATTTATAAAATTAATGATAGTGAATTTAATTTAAACAAAGCCCGCGTTGATGCGGCTGGCGGATATGTGGTCTGAGTTAAGGCCGCCTCTGGCATACACTACAACAACGAACAGGCGACTGTAAAAGGGAGGGGGGAATCACGTGCGAGACGAACGAACTGTAAAGTAAACGTGGCACTAGGGTCTAAAGTGTTACCGATATCCGCATTTTTATATCCAAATTAATATTCAGTAATCTAAATATCTTAAGTAATGAAAAGAAATGTTAAAATTGAGTTACGATTTATAAACATGATGATTTAATGAAGGTATATTTTTGAAGAGAGACTAGTCATATTCGATTTCGATATTAGGAAATGACATGAAAACAGTCTTCAAGAAGTATCGTCAATAAGTAATTTTAAGGTTTAGTACTTAATCTAATGCAGTCAACACCCACTGGTGTTTTTCCAAATATTGCAACATTTTCAAAAATTCCATCTTTCTCTGTGACTTCTTATTATCACAGGCTTCTTACGTTTTCCTGCTAATTAAGCCAGCTGCATCTCTTGCCTTGAGTGTTTCACGAAGTCCAAGACAGTAAAAATATCGTCAGATAAACGCTAACATTGTATATTGTTACGTACGAGCGGGGGTACGCACCTATGGATTGAAAGAAAACACCAGTTTTTAACTAAGAGCTTTTATTGACTTACAAAGCCGCGCGCAGTACCTCCCTGTAGGATTGCTATCCTTAAACACACGACCAACGATGCACAGTCCCGACGATAAGTTGTCACACCCTCAATACCGTCGCCGATATTGCGTAGACCACCTCCGATATTATCGCGTGTAGCTCGCTTCTGGTTCCTCTCTCGAACTACGCTACACACTTCCTTCACGTATCTGTCCACCAAACTTGTCACTAAATTCACCATTTGATTCGTCTCTGTCCTCTATTAATCTTCTCTAACAACTCTTTAGTATCGCACTTGTTGCTTCACCGTCTTGGACTGAACTCAACTTTAAACTGCCCGGTAGGCGCGCCTTACGCTGTTTATATACCCGGAAGAATTTTCTAGAACCCCTCTATCTATCTCTGTCTCTTCCTTCCCGAACCTTCTGTTCGGGAACTTTCGTTTATACATCTATCCCTTTCTAACATATATCTATCTCTTTCTTTCGGTCATCGTCTATCTCTTTCTAACATCTATCTATCTCTTTCTTTCGTTTATCGTCTATCTCTTTCTAAATATATCCGTCCTTGTCCTTTTCCTTCCATAAATTTCTAGTTCTTTCTAAAAGTTCTAAAACTGATTTACGCTGCTGGGCAGTTCCACCCTCGGTCGCCACAATATTATCTATGCTTTAGTAAATACAAGTCTGCAGCCAATCTTAAACATGCAGACGATAAAAACACCGGATATTTGTTTAGGAAATTTACTATGCTGAAAATCTAAGCTTGGATTGCGTACTAATGAGCTAGACTTGCCAGCGCTTAGAAATGCATTACAGAGGCTGTTAATCATTAAATAACACTAAAATGTCAAGTTCAAGTAAACTCGAACATTAAACATGGTAACCCTATTCGTAGTACGTCAGCAAGTTGCGATGTTTCGCTCCACCGACTCCCGTTTTATTAACGTTTTCCGCGAACCGTGATCATTGGAATTGTTTTTACTGTTATGTCGATTTGAATATGACGTCTGATTGCTTTAGTGACGTGATTTTTTAAACAATACATATTTTAAATAAGTAAACCGATAAATCTTGATACATCAGTCGCTATTCAACCCGATACTTTAAATTCACATCTCATTTGATGAATATTTTATCGATACTAATATAATAAATGATATTTACATTTTTGCAAGCTTATTCTTTAAGCGGTGATGATGAACTTTAGCATAGATATTGTCTAAACACTAAAGACGAACGTTGGATTATTTTTAGAAAGATTAAACGAAGATTTGCGGAATAAGAGTCCCGAAGACTCCGCTGAATTCTTTAAATTGAATAGTACATTTGGAAATCGAAGAAATCAATGCACGGATTTAGTACTATTTATTATATTACCTTGTTATTAAAAAATACAACATAATATTAATTACTTTACAAGACGTATATAATTTTCTAAAACACATTAATACAGACAAAATAGAAGTAAAAATATTTTTAAAGGTGGCGAATGACGGAGCTTTTATTGCATTTTATTCATAGCAAAACACTAATGGACGATCCTCACACAATCTTTCGAAAAACATTTACTATGTAATGGGCAGGATGCAGGTTAATTGCACAAGCATCCGATATGCCATACTCCCTAATTCTGGGACATTAAATAATAAGGAAATAGTCACTCGAGTCAAGTGTGATCCCACTAACTAGATTTAGAAAATGGTCTTTATACTGGGAAATGTCCCGAAAAACTTCAGTATGGTGCCTTCGTCGTCTTTTTACCCCTGCACCGCTCACAATCGCTTCATCGTTTTCCATGAGCCGCTTCATTTGCCCACGTTTGGGTTCCAGAATAAGCTTCTATCCGAAGTTATCTCACGGAACCACAATATAGAGTTCTACAATTAGTGTCATAAAATTCCTTCGAGGCACTTTGGTAAAAATACCTCTAGTATTTTACAAATGTCAAAAAGCGACGGTAATCATTCCATATCAAATAGTTCGTCAGCCTTTTTGGAGCTAAGCTTTTTACCTCTTGTTGCAAGAAATATTTTAATTACAATGTAATTTTTTAACATTACCACATATGAAGAAGAGCCTTGAATAGTGGTATTAATTTACGTCTCCAAGTGTTAACGCCATTTTCGATTATTCTTTACAAGCTTTTTGACACGTCTAGCCAACACAACACCTACACTACACGTGTTTTAATCTCACTCAGGCCGAACGATCAAACGAGTTTATTGACGCTTTTTGTTTTTTGTTAGTATGATATGACTAATCTGTAGCTCGTGTATTTTGTAAAAAATGTTAGCTTGATTACATAGTGTTAGCCTTGTTATAGGTATATTTAAAAAATATGCAATGTTGTAATGTACTGAACCATGTATTTCTAGAAATAACACCTGTATACAACTACATTTATGCAAGAATAAATATTTCATTTCATTGTTTTAAGTAATAGTTACTAGTTAGTTAGTTTAGTTGTATTAAAGTTGAGTGAATAATGTAATTCTAAAAGAAGTCTCATATGTGTAAACGACAAGAAATTAGAATACACTACAAAGTATCTTACGGTCAAAGAAATGGGTTTGGACATGATGCGTTCAGTACTTTTTACGATATTAGATTTTTACTCAACTATTTTTATTCATGTTAAGTTTTTGTCGTTTGGCTACGAAAGGTAGAGGATCCGTATTGTTAATATTATAAATGCGAAAGTAACTCCGTCTGTTACGCTTTCACGCGAAAAACTACTGGACCGATTTGGCTGAACTCAGTAAATATATTCTCAATGCCGAAGATGATACTTTTTATCCCAAAAAATGGGAGAGTTGCCGGGATAAAAACATACCTGTCTCTCTGTTTCTTATGCTTTTAAGGACAACTATTGGACCGATTTGGCTGAAATTCGGTATATAATTTTAATACCGAGGGTGGACAAGGGATACTTTTCATCCCAGATAATGGGATTTATGTAAAGGTAATCCTGGAAAGTACATTAGGTTTTATTTTTTTGTACTTTGTCATTTTGGTCATTTCGATCATTTTGATCATGTCGATCATTTTGATCATTGTTGTCATTTATTTAGTTTACAGATAGAAAGTCGGGGGATAGATAAATAACTAGAACGGGCTGAAATAGGGGATGAAAATTTGTTTGAGACACCAACCAGATTTCTCAAGTTATATAAAAATTTATCAACTATAAAAAAATGCGATAGTAACTCGATCTGTCTGTCTGTTAAGCCTTCACGGGAAAACTACTAGGAGTACTGGTTCTGTTGTGATGTAATTTTGTTTAAATGTAGTTTTAATTAACGTCCGTGTAATACCGTCGTCCCCCGGAGCCCTACCATTTTTAAGTTGTCCGAGTGCCGTCCTAATCTCGCCAATGTCGACCTCCGGGATATCTTCCGTATAGTGGCGCGTGAGTGGTGCACGTGGATCATTAGCGCTTTGAACTGAAGGTCTCTCCGCCCGCGAAGAATACAATTGCCCGTAGAACCGTTCCACCTCCGCTAGAATCTCAGAGTGAGACGTAAGCTCCCTGCCATCTGCTGTTCTCACTTTTGCAAGATGGCTTCTCCCCAATGGTTTTAAGAAAACTTTGGACCCCCTATTCTGCTCTATAGCAGCCTGAATGGCTCGCGTGTTTGAGCAGCGGAGGTCCCGTCTTACAAGTTTTCTTATCCGTTTGGAGAGAGCCCTATGCTCCGGTGAGGCAAAAAGAGCAGGTGGCATCTCACGTCTCATCCTCATGAGATCCAAGGCTTCGGTGGAAAGTTCAGAGCGTTTGTTTCTTCGCATAGGTGGAGAGTGCCTTTGGCCCAGCTCTCGCATTGTTTTCACCACGTTGTCGGTTATCTCGTCAACATCGCCAGTGGTTTCCTGCGATTCGAACTGATTTTGCAGTTCCAATTGGAACTGTTCGGACCCTAAGGTAATCTGGGGCGGCGTAGATCGGAGATTAGACTTTATCAGGCGAAGTCTTTCAGCTTTGAAGTCGATATTTAGAGTGCCTCGTACAAGTCGGTGGACACTGCCGGTATTAAACCTGTTGACCACCGTTATCCTCCGGGGTACTGTGCCAAGGGCGTGGACCAAGAGTGTGGTGGTCTTGTTCTTCAAGAAGGGTGATAAGACCCTCTTGAAGAACTATAGGCCCATTTCACTCTTGAGCCACGTCTACAAGTTGTTTTCGAGGGTCGTCACGAATCGTCTCGCCAGAAGACTTGACGAATTCCAACCACCGGAACAGGCTGGGTTTTGAAAAGGCTACAGCACCGTGGACCACATACATACTGTTCGGCAGATTATACAGAAGACCGAAGAGTATAATCAGCCGCTGTGTATGGCATTCGTGGACTACGAGAAAGCCTTCGACTCCATCGAAACTTGGGCTGTTCTGGAGTCTTTGCAAAGATGTCGTATTGATTGGCGATACATTGAGGTGCTGAGATGCCTGTATGACGCCGCAACAATGACCGTCCAGATCCAGGACCGGAGGGCGAAGCCTATACCCCTACGTCGCGGGGTGAGACAGGGGGATGTAATTTCCCCGAAACTGTTCACCAACGCGATGGACGATGTCTTCAAAACTCTGGAATGGGCTGGACGGGGCATTAACATCAACGGCGAGCGCATCTCTCACCTCCGTTTCGCCGACGATATTGTCGTCTTTGCAGAGACGTTGGAAGAACTTGCCGACATGCTGAACAGCCTGAATGAATCCCCCCGACGGGTAGGTCTCGGCATGAATTTGGACAAGACGAAAGTCATGTTCAATGAACATGTCGTGCCGATACCGGTAAACGTCGATGGTTCCCCTCTTGAGGTTGTGCAGGAATATATATATAGGAGGGAAGCCAATAGGAGGATCCAGTTAGGCTGGGCAGCATTCGGTAAGCTTCGACAGGTCTTCTCGTCGAGCATTCCTCAATGCTTGAAGACGAAAGTCTTCGAGCAGTGCGTCCTACCTATTATGACATACGGTGCCGAGACATGGACACTGACAGCGGGACTGGTCCACAAATTTAAAGTCGCTCAACGGGCTATGGAGCGAGCTATGTTAGGTGTTTCTCTTACGGATAAGATCAGAAATGAGGACGTCCGTAAGAGAACTAAGGTAACCGACATAGCTCGCAAAATTAGCAAGTTGAAGTGGCAGTGGGCCGGTCACGTCTGTCGCAGGACCAACGGCCGATGGAGCAAACGAGTCCTGGAGTGGAGACCACGTCTCGGCAAACGTAGCGTAGGACGCCCGCCAGCCCGGTGGTCTGACGACCTGCGCAAGATCGCCGACAGGGGCTGGATGAGGAAGACGGGAGACCGGGATATGTGGCGCGTACTTGGGGAGGCCTACGTCCAGCACTGAACTGAAATTGGCTGAAGAAGAAGAAGTAGTTTTAATACCGAAAACCCGTCTCATGCCGGGAGATGGGATGGTTTGTGATATAAAATAAAGTGAATCTTCCTGGGACAAATAGCACTAAGATTTAATACAATGTAACCTGTATTTACCGCCTGCTCTTTAAACAAGAGGCACTATACCTACAACGAGAAAGCTATTATTTCATAACTAAACAAAATTTAACACGAAATTATCTATTCTTCTATCACAAGTGTAAATAAATGTCCAAGGAGTAAATTAGGCTTGTCATAAACAAAGCGAGGGTAATGCTCGCTTATAGCTTACTTACACGTATTCAGTATATAAATATTTTATGACTAAATTTTAAATGATTTGATGTGTGTAAACGATATAAGTTGCATTATAAATTTAATTAAAATTTTCTTATCTACATATGTACGCTGATTACTTGTAAACCAGTGATTCTTTCATCTTATTACTAATTCACGATAAATTTAGTTAAAATTTATTTATCGTCTTATGTACGCTTATAACTTGTAAACCAGCGATTATGTCAACTTATTAGTAATTCACGTAGAATTTAATCACAATTTATTTATTCTCTTAATACGTGTAAACTCACCATTAGCGACAAAAACAACTTGCGCCGTGCGTAGTCGTCGTGTCTAACCAATCTACGGTCAGTGACCTCCCGATTCCGCGTACCTACACTTTTTTGCTATTATACGTTTAACAACACGTACGTCACTTGTAAGTCCTCATACAAAAAATAATAGGCGGATTAGCACAGGTCGCTCGTTTTTGAAACAGGTTTCTAAAAAAGTCTTAATTCTGTTTAGTTTCTTTATTGATAGAGATAAAAAATAGGAGTTTTGTATTTACCTACAAGTTTTCTCTACTTAAGTTATTAAGTGACATGTTTTTTGTTAAATTAGATTAGGCTCCCATAGAGTAAATATTAACCATAAACAAAATTAAAACTAAATAAATTAAAATGAACAAGTTGGCGATAGGCTAAATAAAACTTTAACAATACTCATTGGACAAATAACATGTTTGTCGTCCGTGACCATAGCCGTTGAAAAGCGGCCGAAACGTCGGAATAACCAAAATCAAATAAATTACCGCGCTTAAAACCGTTCAAACGTTGTTTTATTATGTATACAAGTGGCGAAAACTTAAGAAAATATTATGACATGTTTTTATTTACATTTATTAAATAAATAAGTAAAGAGTTATATAATAAAATAAAATAAAAAAGCGTTTATTTCTACCATTAAGTATAGTTTTTTTATGTCTTTATATAATGTTTAATTATTATAATCATAGCAAGGCGCTTCATCAAGATAGTCTAGATTTATTTATCTTTATTGCTGAAGCACAGCAGACAGGCTGACGGCCCAACTCTCATGAAAGATGGTTACTGCCGAAATGGAAAACTGGAACCTGGCCACTGATGCCGGAACACAATTCAAAGTTGTTATGGCGGCATACTCTAGAACCAGGCGTGATAGCCATCCAGATGGGCAAATACCCTACCACCTTCAAAAGACCTAGATCTAGATATTATATTTGTTTATTTATTTATTTTCCACAAAACATAAAATTAACGAAAAACACCTTAACAGTAGAGGTGCAAGAGCCGCGAGCCCTAGCAAACTTTCGTGTTAATTGGACAGTTCTAACTCTAAGTTTAAAACTAACAATGTATTGTAAGATGCGTATCAATATAATATTTTTATTATGAATGAAGGCGTAGATCTGCATTAAAGAATAAAGTTGAGATTTGCTTTATTCAATATAATTTACAACATGATTGTTCATAAACATCATGTAATATATATCATTTCAGTAATTTAGCTCTTACACAAGCGATTACGGTGAGATTGTAATCGTCAATCGTTCGCATAATACTTTTATGCACCTATAGCAGTTATATTTATGAAGAAATAATATGACTAAAATGTTTAAAATGTTAGTGGATTTACTAATGCAATAAATTTATATGTTTAACAATACAACTTGCTTTCTGTCAAAACTTGAAATAATCATTTCACTTTGGCATTTTTATATTAAATGATAATATATATTAGTTATATATATATATATATATATATATATATATATATATATATATATATATATAACTAAACTACGTTTTTAACGGTTTTTAGTGCGGTATTTCATTTGATTTTTATAATTTCGACGTTTCGGCCACTTCAGTACTAGTCAATGAGTAGTGTTAAGGTTTTATTTAGCTTTCTTTTCAGTGGATCACAGCTACTCGGGGAAACGTCGGAATTAAAAAGGTACAATTCTAAAGATATTTTAATTCCGAAGCTGGCAAACAGGCAGGCGGCCCACCCAGTTCATGAAAAGTAGTTACCGTGGCCTGTAGGCATTTGCAAGACGAATGACGAGGCCAACGCGTTGCCAGCATTTCGGATGGGATAAAGGGGGGATAGGGATAATATGAAATGGATATGAGACAAAGGGATCAGACATGACGAATGCGATAGAAGTGATGCGTTTGGAATGAGGACAGGGATAGAGGGAGGGAAAAGTGGACCACCGCAACTCTCACTGATCGCACGATTAACTATTTCACGCCGATATTCTGTGAGAGCGTGGCATCACACCGAACGAGCGGTAAGCAAGATAATGATTCAAGTGTGGCTGTGCCATGTAAAAAACATTGCAAAAATGAATAAATACATTTTATACCCAAACCTGGTTACAATTTATTCATCATACAAAATCATTCCGATTGGCACACAATTGAGTGCGGTCGTTGACATCGCGGCTTGACCCGGACGAACTGAAATCCTCATAATTTAAATCTGACGCCGTGCGCGCTTCCACTGATATTTTTTATTGGAGCATATGATTGCTATAACCGAAGCGACAGGTAAACTTAAATTAGATGAGGATATTTTCCAGTAAACCTCACAATAGGGTACCAATAATATCAACTTATAAATGTTACACTGCTGGTCTTAGGTCTTCTATTCTAGTCCGAGACAGTAAGGCGGGTTTCGCTCACCGGTTTCCCAATTATAATTTCCTTCAATGTTAACATGTGATATTATTAACTAATCAGCACATGAAGTAAGAAAAGCTTTATTTTTTAATGTCAATTGTCATTTCAAATAGTACGCTATGGCTGCCATATCCATGAAACGTAACTTGTAACGTTATCGTAAAATTGCCTAGGAAATAAATAGTCATTTTAATTATATGAAATATATTTATCTCTTTATTTCTGTAGTTTCGCCCATACCATCTGGAACTATATTTTTTCATACAAGATGAATTTTTGGACAAAATTTTACTTATATTGCGTCTTTAAATGATTAATATAAAACATTTTCTACTGTAATATCTAACTTTAATTGTGGCTCAAGTTGTCTTAGATATTTAAATATCTTAAATAGTTTATGTAATTTAAAAATCCTGTCTGCTATGTATGAAAATGATCTAAGGAAAAACAACGTGTAAGTAAATTCAATGCAACCAGGATGAACATCAAAAATTCCTCACATGAAATTAGGAATTTATTTTCAGTACTACCATTATACATTCTCTGACTGGTGATATCGATAGTTTCGGCCGAGGTCTCGTGGGAACAGACGCCCTTTACCAAAGGCACTCGTTAGAAAAAAACAATTATCGAACATAAAAGTCTTCCATTGGACAAGTCAATTGTGAAAATTGTTTATAGGTTTATTAATGTCTATAATCACTTTCAATTAATATAATATTGAGCTTTTGTATTTTAGGTATATAGCAATCTCGGAGTACCTAAGTTTGTCAAAATAACTATTTAGTTTATTAAACGATAAGTTTAAATTGGTCCTCGAAGTGAACAGATTGAGTAGTAAAGCAATCATTTTTACCTTAATTAGGAATATCATTGATATTCTAAGTTCTAAGACATGTATCCAATGACGTGAATTTGAATCCAGTCCGGAACCAGGCATGATCTTGGAAATTTTCCGACTTAATTTGCATATAGTTGTTACAATTACACTGTGCTGACGGTGAAGGATAGCATTTCAGACAAACGTGTACATCATGATTAGCGATATTCGAAATCAGCCAATCAACTTTTGGTAAGCTTGCAAGATACACTGTACGTTTCCATAAAATGGGGAGTTTTGAGTCCGATAGTAGGACGATTTTGGTGTGCTGTTAGATGTCATGTTAATAATATCTAGGTTATATCCACACAGATGATACCTATTAATGTGAAAGTGGCTATGAAGTCGCATACAATGCACTTCAGCCATCAAGCATGATAAGAAACATAACGTATACTTTTTTATCTCTGAAAATGGGTTAGTTCCCACGGGATATGAATAATAAGCTTACAGGAAAGAGCTAGATACTAGAGCTAAAAAAATTGCTCAAAAAACTACAACATTTCCTGAGATACGAGTATAGAAATCGAAAATTTACAGTGTTTAAGCCGCGGCTAATGGTTTAACACTTCTATTGAAATAATATAAAATACAATATATAATATACCGCAATTTATTAAAATGCCTGAAGCAAAAATATTTATGGGAATTATTTTATTTACACACTAGCTAATGCCAGCGACTGCGTCCGCGTGGTGCGGTTTTTAAACTATCCCACGAGAACTCTTTAATTTTTCGGGATCAAAAGTATCCTATGTTTGACCAGGGATATTAGCTACCACCATACATACATAAATTTCATGTAAATCAGTTCAGTCGTTTCGGAGATTAGTCTGTACAAACAGACAGACAAACAGAGAAACAAAACATTTGAAAAAAGCCTAAATTAGTTCTATTTCACTTCTTACATCCCCTGACTCGGTTTAGCTTTTTTTTTAATTGTACAGAAATTTGACTTTTTTTATCGTATGTATAGATAGATAAATATTATTATAACATTTTACATAAAATATTTTGGAGGCTGCGTCAAAATATTGGCTGTAAGTATAGCTGAATTGTTTTCATTTCACGGTCAATCTGCTCGACTCGGTGTGAATAAACTCTGCGGCACGGTTCTAAATTCAAATGATATCGAACGGGCTGCCTATTCGAATGTTAATCGGCATTTTCTCTGTTGAATTAGTTTTCTTTGGTATCGATATAATATTATCGAAGTTTTATCTATCGATTTTATAACTAGTAGGGATGCGGACACATGTTACAATAAATCCTATTACTTTTACATAATTATAAAAGACCAGTCGTTAAAATAACATCTTATCAACCAACTTTTAAAATATTATGGTAGAATATTTTTCATTACTTTTCAAACCATAATTATAAGTAGGTACGCTAGTGCAAAATCTATGAGGCTGCGACTTTCTGTAAGTTTGTAAAAAATTATATCAGTTGATTTGATTGTCCGTTCTTCCGTTATAGATCATCAGTTTGGCATATCACATATTTTTCTTCTTATTTTATTGAAGTAAGTGGTAGTAAACTTAAATCTTGTTGATTAATCTCTCTCTTCTTGTTTCTCTGTATTCAGAAATACAGATTAAAAAATTAATGCAATAGAGCACTAGCATAAATTCTGTTAAGCGCACATTGAGTCAAGAGTTTTTTTAAAGTACTAACAGCTATAATTAGTTTTATTATATTTAATACCCTTTTATATTGTGTATTTATACCTTTTTATTATGTAAAGGTTCGCGTTGAACCCACGTTGGACCTGATGTCAGGTGAAAATGCATTCTAAGATGGAGCACGCTATTTTGCTTGAGGCTTGTTACCAAACAAAAACAACTATAATTTTAATATAATTTGCGTATATTAGACTGCAAGCCTTGGTAAACTAAAATAAATAAATATATTAAATTATGAAAAATGCCAAAATTTAAATCATTAATCAGATTGTGAGTTTGGTTTTTTTTATAGTCCACCAAAACTAATATAATATAATTATATAGATTAGCGGTCTTATTCATAGAGTTAGAGTAGGTATGAACGCTGCTTTATGGTTCCTAGAGAAGCGTTCAAACTTACTCTCACTCTGTATGCATAAGACCGTAGAACTTTGCGTAACTTGAAGGAAAATTACCTGTTGTCTTTATTCTATCTCGCTATGCGAATAGAATTAAGATGTTATTCTGACAAATAAAGGATCATTCTTAAGACTTGATTACACCGTTTTCCACTTCTACTGCATGTCCATTGGCATTTAGGTCAGACTATACAGATAGTAGTTATCCAATGAATCTTAAATTTGCAGTAGGTAGCATGATGACGATGAGATGAGAAACGCAGACCACCCACAGCTGTGGGTAGTCTGCATTTCTCGAATAACCGTTGGTAATCGAATTTCAAAAATTATAAATATTATACAGTGCAGTAGCCTGCACTTATTGCTGCATTTACAGTATAATAATGCGTAGATTATGTATTCTCTTTATGCTTCTAAAATATAATTCCTTGGAGTAAGGCTTATGCCTATATATAGTCTTCTGTGGCAGGGTTGTTACAAACATACGGACAATGAACAAAGAAGACTACTATGGTTTAGATGTATTAGCGCTAATCTAACTAGTTCAATTGAACGTAGAGTTCTTGAGTTCAATTTTAAAAAAATTACATTTCGAATACTTTCCGTTAATTCACATTTCGCACATTTTTAAACTAGAATTATACGAAATTTCAAGTTTATTACAAAACTCGATTATTCAGAAATATGGAATGGCTACATCCATAAATCGTGCGAAGCCATATTGAAAAAGAACGAAAATGCTTATATGATTCATACCTATGATACCTTATACTGGTTAAAATTGAACATAAACTTCGCACAAGTAATGTCAATTTTCTAATAGAGGTAACATAAAAGAACGCATAACAAGATACGCAAAATAATAAAACTACGTTTTAACGGCTTTAAGCACGGTATTTTGTTTGATGTCCATTCCGACGTTTATGCCACTTTTCAGTAGCCTTGATCACAGAAGACAAAGATGCCATGTGTGAATGACTAACGTAAAACTTTTCATTTAGCTTACCGCCAACTTGTTAAAGCTTAACCGAATTTACCATTGTTTCGCATCATGTTGTGGCTTGAAGAGAAGAAGCGGCAGAAGGAAATCTTCAGCAACATGCCTAGCTTAAACGTCGGAATAAACATCATATAAAATAACGCGTTTAATTTTAGTTTATACTAGTTTAAATTATTATTTACTAACTTCTGCCCGCGACAACGTCCGCGTGGATTTTTTTTTCATAAAAAGTATCCTATGTTACTTCTAATACCTCCAAGAATATGTGTACAAAGTTTCATGATGATCGGTCGAGTAGTTTTCGCGTGAAAGCGTAACAAACAAACTTACATTCACATTTATAATATTAAGTTAGGATACTAGTCGTGAAGACTTAAGAAAATGTTAAGATACGAAAACCCAAAATAAGTGTTCATATTCCCTATACTTTCTTATTTTAACGAAAAACGAACTAGTGAAATATCAAAATGCGCGTTCGTTTTATTTTCACATCTTGCCGGTGCTTCTCATAAAGTTCTGACGTTGGAGTCACTATTTTTCATCTAAGATTTATGCGTACGCAATCTTCTTGTTTTTCGCTAATATATTAATGTGAATTCCCGGAGATCACAGCTTTATGTGTTCTATTTCAAATCAACGAGTACGGTGCGGTACTCCTTGATCGTTTTTTACGGAATTTTTGAGCTGCACTTGGCGTGTCGGTCGTTAAAACTTTGTTTACCGTCTCAAGGATAGAGCAACAATTCCAAGGATCTCAGCCAACTAAGTTATTCGCCTAAATATTTGGGGTAACATGAAACTCCACAAGTGCTTGAGCAAGATTATAACGTAAACTTATAGATGGATACTTAGATTTATATTGTAAACTAGGATATGCCCGTGACTTCGTCCACGCTTGGCTTGAGATTCCCGCGTGATTCCCGGGGCACAAAATACCCCAGCTTTTAAAATCATGTAATCTATCGTTTTAGTGAAAACTGTGTCGGACTAAGCTAATTTTTGCACACTCGAACAACTACAAACCGCTCCTGGGAAAATTCCCGCGGGATTCCCAGTTTAAAAAATATCACACATTTTATTACATTAGTTTTGCTATCGATCGGTAATCACATTGGAATTCGTTTTATTTAACCTGGCCATTTTAAATATTTATATTAATAATTCCTAGGATAAAAATTAGCGCATAGTTTACAGACATAGATACATAACTTCACGCCACGTCTCTTGCGGGGTAAGCACGAACAACAGAGTGCCATTCAGGCTTATTCTTACACACCTCACTTACTTCTTTGACATTCATAGCTCTTGTCACGCTCGTCTGTTCTTAAGGCTCCTGACATCACCTTCTGCTAGTACACGATCAGTTTGATCATGGAAGGTGTATCGTGGCCTTCCGCGACTTCTGCATCCATCCACTTTTGCATTGTATATCTGTTTAGTAATTCTTTCATCATACATTCTTTCCACATGCCCGAACCACCGGAGCATTCCTTTCCTTAACTTCACCCCGACACTCTCTTTCAGACCAACTCTCTTTCTTACTTCGGTATACCCATAGTTTACGTCTAAGAATTAGCTGTCGAACAGTGAAAACCATATCAAAGTTGGCCCAGTAGTTTTTACGTAAATCCCGAACAAACAGACAACAAATAAATAAACAATTAATCTAAAAAAAAGGCGTCGTTTATATATTCTATTTCAATTGTTTTTTTTAAATAACACAAACGATATAATACGCATAACAATCACCTATTACGTGGCAACACAAAATATATTGGCATTTAGTTTCTATAGAAGTCGTCCAATATAAATAAAATTTCATGCTGAATAATTTGTATGACCATATGTTTAATAGATTTTCAGTGTTCATCGTGAATTGTTTTATGTTTCAAAATAAGTACAAATAACTCAATCGAGTAATTAATCTACATCGTCCTCGTTTTACACTTGTTGTTGAGTCTTTTTTTTGGAGTTATTTAAGAATCGATTTTAATGTAAGTCCCTCGGTATGGAAATTTTATGAGGAGTGAAATAACTCAAGCGTTAACTCAAAAGCGTTACATTTTTTTTTCTTTTAAACCATACCTGTATTAGAACGAAAAAAAACCAAATCGTTTAACCCGTTTTTGTTACATAAAATAATTTAAGTGTTAATCTGTATTTTAATGTTAGCTTGCTTACCGAGATGAGTTTTATATTTTTATTGTGTAATATTACGTATTGTTTCATTTGTTCCAAAACATGTGCCTCTAATTTTTTTTATGCTTCTAATTGGTTTGCAATGTGGTCTTATCCGTGAAAATAAATGGCTGTTATTGTAACGAAATGTAATGGATTTTTATCCGTGTTTGAGTACGGTAGTAAATTCATATCAACACGTTGCTCAGTTCATGGTTATCGGCTAATGTTTTTTGAGGTGTTCTGTGAGGCAGCCCTAATTGCCCAGCTATCCCTAATTGAACAGTTACCCGTGAACAGCCAGTAGCGCTCGGCTAGCTGATGTTTATTAAACAATTAGTCTTGTTTATTAGATTTTATCAAGTTTCAAAACAGTTAAATTCTAGCTCAAAACGCTATCATGTAAAATTTATAGGAAGGGAAATAAACTCAATAACAAACAGAATACCTCCTAAGCTGCGAGTTGTTCTGAAATTCTTAATTCGCAACTGCTGGGCTGCCTCCGCAATCAATCCCGAGCTTCGAAGTTTAATGCAACCGTCTCTCTGGCCTCGATACACGCCACACATTTTCTCAGTCTACACGTACCCTTTGGCTAATTAGTTGTTAAGACTATACCTTGCTAAACTTATATGTTCTAGTATAGCCGTAAGTGGAAGGCAGCCGCTGTGTGCCCCCAATACTCTTTTTGTGGTGTAGTGTTAGGCGAGTTTAATTGCCCGGTTGTCGCTAATTGAACAGTTGCCCGCAACCGGCCGGTAGCCATACATAGCCGGCATTTATAAAACGATTAATCGGCTTATTGAATTTGATTTAGTTTTACACTATTTCATGTCGACAGCTTTATGCTGGGGCTTCAACTGGGTTAGTGTTAAAGATTTATGGTATATACATATTAATTTCGAATATGTTTGTAGGCTTTTTTTAAGGATTTAAGTCAATAGGATTAAGAACGTTAGGCAGTGGCCGAATGCGTCTTGTTTAAAGCATTAAAAAATAACGTCGTGTCAATATTTAACGTCACCAACAATGTCGCATAAGTTGACATTAAATATTTCTTTGTTGACTTATTAAAAATACTTCTTTATTCAGCTGTTATTAAAATTATTAATAAATATCGAGGGCTTCATAACAAATGGCGTACAGACAAAAGTGCAGTTTTACATAAGGGACAAAATTGTGAATAGAAATAAGACTTTCTAAATGACATGCATAGTTTTTAATAAACAACAAAAACATGGTATTTTTGCGTATACGCCTATATATTATGAAGCCCTCGATATATAGAAAATACATATACAGTCCCTATATAAAAATCTATTAATTCACTTAAAAGTGTTTATCTAATTGTAAATAATTGTTTAGGCCCATCATTAACATTCGGTAGCTTAAATTCCCGGAATTGAACTTTTGGGGCCCGCTTTAATTAGCCTTAAAAGGTGTAGTTTACATATAAGGTTTACGTTTACAGTAAATATACCGAGACAGAGGTTCAGCGACCGCCAATGTAGAAAAATATTATAAACGAAGTGTCTAGTCGTCCACTAACCGGATGAATAATAATCATCCAAAAGCTTTTAAAATACAGTGCTGTATTTATCTATAAGTATGTTTATGTCTCTGACAATTATAGGGTCGTTATAAGTGAAATTCACTATATTACTAGAATTATTTTAATAAAATTGTTTTTATTTTACGTATCTAATCCCATAAAAAGATTGATCAATTAAAGATATTCCAAGCACGGGTAATGCCGGCGAAAACAACGGACGCTTAGCGAAACTCTCAACCCTTTCCATTCACAAACGTAAATATTGTGATTATTATCATGGTTATTAATCAGTACATTTTTTTTAATACTTATTACTAGGTACATATCTCTTTAACTAATTATACAAACAAGCCCCCGTTTACATCTGTATATCCTGTCACGAAAAAACTCGCCAAATCTGTAATTTATCGATATTAATAAGTGATTGGTCAGCCCTAAGATGGTTAGCGATTCGAAATCATGCGTTGCTTTATGAATATAAAGACACATGAGCCCCACAAAAGAATTATCAATTTTCTACCACTGACAGAGTAAAAGAATGGATAGTATGTTATAGAAACTTGGTATAAGTCGATCATATTATCATTCCGTTGTATCAAAGTATCCATGAAACGCACCGTATCGTCATATTATTGGAAATGATCAAATGATACAGGTGTGCGCACTTAGTAACAGAACTCTAATGAGGCAAATGTCAAAATCATCCCTTTATTTGTGTGAATCCAAACCATAGATAAATAACAGGTATCATAAGCTAAAGGATGCAAGATTTAATATGTATACAATATATACAATAATCCTCGATATTCCGCCTAAATATCTATCTTACAGATTATTTATAAAAATAAAATGGCGCAACTATAAATGTTCTTTGTATAAACTGTTCGCAGTTCATACGTCAACTGAGAAACGGACACGATATTTCTCGTGTTTATGAGCTAAACGCTATAAAAGCTCCATTATTGTCTTAACATCTTGGCACGGATGAAGTGTTCTTCAACTATCATAAGTATAAAGGAATGAAACATATATAATATTATAATTTTTCAATGGCGCCAAATTTTAATTGAAAACTCCCCAATAAAATACATCATTATCGTATAGAATAGAAAACACTTTAATTGTTCACCAAATAAACAATTACAGAATAAATAAATAAACAACAATTTAACGGCAAAACAAAAGGCGGACTTATCGCTTAAAGCGATCTCTTCCAGGCAACCTGACTGAGAGGATACTTTTAAAAACTTATTTCTAGGTATAATGAAATTAATAAGTAGTAAAATAGAAAAGGAAGAACAGTACAATGTGGACAGTAAACAGCTAAGTTAAGAAGAATAGATTTTTTTTTATCATAAACTAAGGTAATGGTTTTTGACAGATTTTTAAAATATGGCAAGTGATTTAGCATTTTTGACATCTCATCTCATCATTCTCAGAGTTCCAAAGGCAGACAGCCTCGTATGGTAATGCTTGTAAAGACTAAGGACAACCAGGTCTCATTCCAAAGAGATAGATTTAAATCATGGCAGATCATACGCCACTTAAGCTTGATATTATTTTCTTAACATTAATTCTTTTGTCTGGTAGAAAATCAACTTTATTTGTGTGGTGATTAAGAATGACTGAAATCTCTTAATTGTTCACAATAAACTCAAACCTGCTTTTAGACAACCGTTTTGACTTAATGTGCACAAAGTAAGTTATGGTGCATTTTTGCGCATACTACAATTCTCTGGTACGTTATTGTAAGCATAATGCTAAAAGGAACTCGTAAGATTTCCATGTGATTATGATGAACGTGAACAAATTTACATGTAAAACACGACATTTTTCTTGAATCCTTTGACATTTTGTAAATTCTACATGATCTCGTTGTTGAAGCTATATTCGCTTCGTATTAAAACAAAGAGAATGAAATTTTTCTCGCGAGCACGATTTATTGCATAAATGACGCAAATAAATGACTTGTTGAAAGTTTTTTCGTCACCAATGCGATATTGTTTTTTTATACAAGTGTTTGCGATTATTTAGTACGTTTTTATTTAATAAAACAAGTGGCCCCTATGTGTGAATTAAACTTGCATATTGTGGATTCCTCTATTAAAATACAATGAAGATATTTAGACTTATTAGAAATATCGCTTTTTATAAGTAAATATTTTCTTTCTTGTATTTTTTAGCACTTTCTAATTATTGAAAGTAAGTTTTATTTCACTTTCCATTTTTTGTGAAAATAAATTCCTAAATTACATATTCGATGTGTGGGTTGGTTCAGACATACCTTTTATTATCAGATGTGAATACACCTTGGACTGTTTTTTACAAAGTAATAATGTATCATATTCTGATAACTTACGTCTAAGTGGTCAGAATGTAATTAATTTTTTGATAATCTATTAATTGATTGATTTTGGCACATGCTGTGTCGTACATACGTACGTACGTGTACATTAAAGCTATAAAAAAATTTGAGATTTCTTGTCTGTTATTTGTGTTGGCCTATTTTGATGGGTTTTTGGTTATCGACAGTTATTTTTTAGACTTAAACTCTGCGCTACTTTTATATCGTGGGAATCCCGCGAGAATTTTCCTGGGAGCGGTTTAAAGTCGTTCGGATGAATAAAAAATAGCTTATCCGACACAGTTCACACTAAACGCGATTGCTTAAATAATTTTTTTAATGCTGCGATAGTATTACTTTCCGGGAATCCCGTTGGAATTTCAAGTCATGCGTGGATGAAGTCGCAGACATATCCTAGTAAATAATAAATCTAAAAGGCGATGAAGAGTAGCCAATGAAAATCAATTATCGTCTGTCATTTATTGTTGACAGACATGGCTCGATACGCACGTCTCTATTACTCACATGAAAACGGTAACTGGTTTGACAGGTATGCAGATAGCGTCGTTTTATATTATTGCATATAGATGAGAAAGTTGCCGGCAAAATTCAAAATGGCGCTAAAACTATTTCAGTTGATATGTTGAACAATTTACTACCCGAAAGCATTTTCCGAGACATGCATGGTTGTGTAATCTTTTCCGTCGCAATTTCTGCCTTGGGAATATAAATTTATTTTACAAGCAGGCTTCATAAGTCACTTTCTTATTTATAGTGATTTTAAATTTCTTTTAAAACTTAAAATGTATAACGACTTCCAATGTCTGGCGTTTTGCCTTTACAAGTATATATTAATTCTAATATATCTAAAGCCGATGTCAGATGTATCATTTGTGTCTTCCAATTCGGGTGAATCAACCAAAGTGATTCACTTAAACATAAACTTGAATCATTCAATACCGTTGAATACCAGCGAATCTTTTTAGTTCTGTGCCTCTCAACCGAATTGATTCAATTTGATTGAGCCATCTAATTATAAGCATTAGAGTTATGCAAATAATTAAGGGCTTAATCTTTTGGAGTATTTTTTTAAACTTTAAAGTGGCTATTAAATATCGAGAATATAATCACTATCATAAGATTGTCTGACCTTTAAAACAATGTTGAATCAGAAATAGATGTCTAAAGAAACTTTTAAATTAAATCTCATTTCCTTTAGCTTAGGGGTCAATTATAATAACGATGCATTTAGTTACTTCCAATGAAAGCCACACTTATCACTTAGGTAACTGGATAACTAGTCTATTAATGTAATTTCTATCTACAAATGTACTTAACAATAATATGGCACATCATCTTTTCAATGTCGTTACTTTGTTCCATTTTGAAGTTAACAAATAATAACACAATAAAACATAATACCTACACAGTTACCAAATCGAACATGGGGCGCCTTCTTTACGCGAGAGTCTACCTGTTACTTTACATGTTATCAATGTCAAAGTATAATTATTTTAGTGTTATGCAAAACAAAAAGCTTTCTTCCATTTTGACTTTAGATAGCGTTGTTTCATTTACAAATTATTTTCACCATTTCGCCTTATAAAATAACAAAACGCACCAAGAAGTAAGAACATACACGTTAATAAAAACAGTTGGATATTTCACTATCAAAACTCGTACAGTACATAAATAGATTAGCCATTTAAGATTTCGCTCAGCAACCATGTCCTGTAACACTACAATGAGACCGGTAGATAAATAAGTACAAAATCGTTTCAGAAATAGACCCCCTTATACTGCAGCTGCCAGTACCGGCTCAAGGCAAGCCGCTTCTTTTAGGCCGTGTTTTGCAACGTAATCGAGGTTTCTTTTTTTTTAAAGTGGCTGGAGCTAACAATACCAACGTGTTATTTTTTTAACGCTACTTCTGAACAGTATTTAAACTTCATTTATGGCTGGTTCTTATATCTTACAATCCAGTCACTAGATTTAGAACCGTTCGAATTTTAAAATTACATCTATAGAGCTTATGTCAAATTTTAATTGATAAAAGGCATATGGTCGATATGCTTTGGAGGTGTTTCAAAATTAAAATGCGCGTCAATCAAACTTTAAATGACCTTTATCATATATTATCTAACCTATAGAGTGATGTTTTAATAATTATTATGATTTATTTCAATGGCTACATATATGTTAAAAAGTAAGTAGGTAATACAACTTAAGACTAAAAATCAGTATACATTTAATAGTAATTACATAATTTTTTCATAGTCACATACTTTCATACGTAATTCATAATCATTAAGCAGACAGTTTTAGCAAATTTATTTTATGTATTTTTTTGTTGCTGGGAATTTTCTTTCTTAGTTTGAATAAAATAACAAATTGTATTTAATTTTACAATGTACTGGTTAATAATAGACAATAGTTGCAGGATATTGTGTTTTTTCAACGAAATAGGTATGTGTTTGTGTTGAAAATCTACTATTTGATTAAAATGTACTTTTTCGAGCTGCCACAATAACTGCTTCGTTTGGCGTCAGTCAAAAGACTTGCAAGTTGGCCGTGGCTCTGCTTGAAGATTATTCTAGAACTTGAATATTCATGAATACATAACATTGGCTTGGGACCTGAATCGTACAGTCCATATTTAAAGAGAAGAACGATGTTCGTGTCGTACACTACACAGATATCTTGACAACTATAACCATATCATTTTAAAAACAAAAGTAAAATATAATTACTGAACTTGAAAACCCTTGAAATATGAATATTATTCAACCCTTCCGTATTCAAATACGGATTTTCAGTCAGGAAGCTGAACTTTTGTTCGTTAACGAACTAAAAAATGCACCTACGTATAGAGGTAATAGGTTCTCCAACGATTTAAATACGGAAATAACTTTTCACGGTGCATTTTTATTGCAATTTTACTCTTGAACTTTAATGTCACTTGTTGCTATACTCATCATTTTTACTATCGAATGAAGTATTTACTTCGATCATGACAGAATTACTACATTTTATTGACGTTATCTTCATTTTTGCTAGAACGTAGCCTGATTTTGAAATACTAGAATGCCCACTAGTGGTCCGAGCAGACGTTGTTGTCCTGCCGTGAAAAAAAACCCGATTCCAGCGTTAAGTATTTTGTTTAGATTGACATTTTTAAATTCGTAATATCTTTTGAAAGGAATGTCCGATTTGAATCATTCAAAAAGTAATGTACAGGTATTGAAACAGTCTTAAATACGAAATGAATGAAATTATTTGGACGAATTTATATGGATAAGGATTAATACAGAGGTATAGATAACATAGTCTGATTTTGGTCGGCATTTCTATTAACTTTTGAAATTTTAAAAAGAAGTTATAGTGAGATAACAATTTTTTGTACATATTGATATGTGCTTTAACTTTGTAGAACATTTTTTTGTTGTTTCATCAATAATTTCCGCAACGCATGCGATGAAAAACATTTTATGGCTAATTTTTTTACAACTTAGGTTACATTATTGAAGTTTCAGTAGTGATCTTTAATTTTTAATTGTAATAAATATAGCCAATGTTGTTATAGGAAAAGCATACTAATGGTGAAAGAATTGTTGAAATCGATCCCGTAGTTTTTGAGTTTATTCGTTACAAATATACAAAATGACAAATCTTTACTCTTTATAATACTAATATTATAAAGAGGAAAGATATTTACTAACTTTGTAGTATATCTATACTAATATACTTCAAGATATACTTCAAAGTTACAAAGTGATAAAGCGATCGGTCCAGGCCCGGGTTCTATATTTTATTAATTGGTATTTTACCATAATTCGATATTAGACTGTTCATTTCTATCTTTCAATATGTTTGAATCAACCAAAGTGATCCATATAAACATAAACGTGAATCGCTCGTTGTCTATGAATACTGTTATGTCCTTTCAGTTCTGTGGCTTTCAACGAAATCGGTTCAATTTGATTATTCGTCTAAGGGGCGATTTATCAATTATCTGATAAAGGTCATCAAAAGTGTTTAGGTAAGTACCTATAGACTAATGTAGCTAATCGTTAACGCGTTATTTTTAACACTTGCTTTTGGTCAGTAAAACATTTTACCCAGATGTAGCAGTTACGTTACGTACCTACATTTTAATACAATACACTTTAATCTAGCTGCGATACGATATGGTTAAATAAACTAAAACGTAACAAAAGAACTAAAGGCATTTTAAAATTGATCAAAAAGTATTATTGAAATATAATGTGAATTTTAAATACGTAAGTAACTTGATATTAATTTATACTTATTTTACGCCGCAAGGATACCAGACAACCTTTTTCCTTTGGAACGCACCTGCTCTATATCCTATGGCCTACTTACACCTCTCTCTCGCTCATGAAATGTCATCTATGCTGTCTCTTTCTACAATATCGCATGTTTGTTTTTATAGCATGCCTTATTAAAGGCGTGATTGTGATCTGAATGAATTAATGGACGCCTGTCCGATGCTTTTATATCTCCCGCGTAATTTAATGTATCAATATTATGACTATTTGGTGGTTAAGTATTATTTATCTATACTACCTATCTACCTATACTTCTTTTAAATATTATTATAATACAATTTGTACTATACGAAGGCTTTCCATATCTACAAGCTTTCATGGCGTAAATTTCAGGTCGGTGTCCTATAAACCTTATCTAGCGAAAACTATACCATTTTTACAACCATATACTCTCAATGATTGGTACCCTATTAATTTCAATTCATTTCATGTGTCTTTACAAAGGTGTTAAAAATATAACTATAAATATAGGGTTTTTTTTCAATAAATAAATATAGTACAGTTCTTCAAATTCCGCCTCTCGACATGCATATACAATACACATACCAGCCTACTGCAATGTACAGAAATACTGCAATGTAACATAGAGTCGAGGTTCATAATATCTTGTATATATAGATTATTCATAAAAACCTATATTACAATGTTATCATTTCAGTATTCATATACAGTATAACATGCTTTATTCAAAATATTAAGAAATCTTAATATTATTTTTAATTTGTTTGTTTAATACAATGATAATGATAATATTATTGTATGGTTACAAAATAAAAATAATATTTCATAAGTACTTGAATAAATTGGTTGGTTGCCATTTTTGGAGGGCTGCTAATTATGGTGTATTTATCCCAATTATTTAGGATTAAACGTGTCCTCATTCATTTATTTTTCTTTGTCTCTGGATAGATTTTCAAAACGTGAATGAATAAATGAATATGCTTTATTGTGTTTTAAAGATACAGTTAACATAAACAAAATTTTACAATACAACAGGCGGTCCTATCGCTATTAGCGAACGTGCAGTCATATTTAAAAAGAAGCGGCAGAGTAATAAAGTACAGTTTCATTTACTAACATGAAATCTATAGGAAAAACAAATACAAATGACGATGCGGTATAGTCTAAGATCTTTGCCTGTTCTTAATATATTGAAGATTAAAAATACTACTACTAGTAATAAAGTATGGCTAATATATTTCCCTCCACTAACCCAAATAACGTTAAACCAACGCAAGAATCGATCGAATGACGCAGTACTGAAATGTCTAACTATGCCTAGCAAGTAGGTATCTGTTATAAAAACTTGAGGCAAGTGCCACACGACAAAATACCTACAGGCCATTCCTAAAATGCGTCTCTTGGAAATATGGACAAGTTTAAAATTTATGACAAGAAAGTCTGCTTGAAGTGTTATTTACTGGTAGCTTTACGCCCGCGGTTTTGCTCGTATTTAACTTCTTATTATATATAAAAATGAATGTTTGTCTGTATGTCCTTTATAGAATCGTAAACTATAGATTTGATCATGTGATGATCTTTAGCAAAGTTTTTGTGCATGAGCCAGAGAAGGTTTCTGAGTTGGTTCACAATTAGACCCGGTAGGTGGCGCTGATGTCGGCATATCGATTGAAGCTTTTCCGGGCAGGACGACGTCTGCCGGGACAGCTAGTAGTTTATTTAGAGAAAAAGCATTTTTTTTATTATTATGCATTAAAATGCATTAAATATATATTAAAAACATTACACACACTACCATGTATTTGACACACACCACGCATGCATACATACATACTCTTTTGTTTATCGTTAAAGTCAAATTAACAGTGTAGCAATATTATAAAATTTTAAAAATGCCGTTATGTAACATTGAAGTATGTATAGTGTTACCTATAAAATAGTCATGTCATGATTATTTGTCATGTACCCTGTTAGCTACATACATATTTTATAGTAATTCGAAAAAGCGTAGATATCTTCCAATTTAATTTTAATCTTATAACCGTAGAAGAAGTATACTCGGAATGATAATCTTCTAATAAAAACATAACTGAGAAAAAACTTCGCAAAAGTTCTAAAACTCATATACCTCCTACACTCTTTGGTCAAAATGCGTTTATTACGCTACTAAAGGCGACAATACTTGGTTGTCTAAGTAATGCTGCCTTCGCCCCCGCAAGTGAGAACCGATTACGGTTTGCTGTAACGGTATTCAGGCTCACTAGCGCTGCGAGCGATAATTGTTGAAATTAAATCGATTACTTTCATAATGAAATTTATTTTTTTAATTTAATCATGTTTTGGATTGTTGTATTACTTGAATTTACTTTATATAAATGATGCTATAATCTGTTGCAAATAAATAGGACGCTATAGGACAAATTACATAAATAGAAAAAAAACATAATTTTAAATAGTAACGGGAATAAATATTCCTATGTACCTAATTAGAGTTTAATGTAACGAATTAAACAGAAAAATATTTTTGATTTATTATTAAATTAACCATACCTAAACCTAAGCATTTATCTATACTCTGATTTTTAATTACCTGGACTAAAATGACAGCAGCGATCGACTTTTTATTATGTTGCAAGCTTTGAGGAGATCATCACTGTTCTTGATTGCTAAAGAATTTCAAAAGAAATTCTGTAAAATTCTACTCACAGTGGTGAGTTGTTGATCCGACTCACGCAACTTACTTTGAATTTAAAAAAGTCGATCGCAGCTGTCATTTTAGTTCAGGTAATTAAAAATCAGAATATACCTCAAGGGACATCATAATAAAGCCTTTCATAGTCATCATTTGCATCGACTTTACTGTGAAACGGATGAACTTTGAACATTAGCAATTGTACGTACTCCATGTAATTATGCGACGCCACTCAGACCTCCCTCTAGACGCAATTTTTTTTTTTAAGCGCCCAAAGTCACCCAGTATGTAATGTACATTGTAATGTACAACCATTGCCAGCCGGCATTATTTCTCCTTAATTTCGCTTTTATATAATAAAATATATCAAAATGTATATATTTACTCCCTCACTTCATTCAAAACTAAAAAGAAATTTGCTGAACATTTAACTTATAATGAATTGCATGATGAATAAATTGAATCTTGATTGAACACTTATTTGGTCATAAGTTAAACCTACTAACATTTTGCAATAAACATCCATAAGAAGCTATAACTATCCCCCAAGACACAGGTGCAAACCTAGTTTGGGGGTAAGGAAATGTCATTGTCAATTTATAATACATCTATGTAAATTAATTTTAAAAGTGTTTACGTCACTGTATCTGACTTTTAACAATAAATTATTATTATTTATATCGTAGAAACTTTTCTGCTAGTTGGGATGAAAGTATCCTATACTCAAACCCTTTATGTCAAGTAGGTACTTTTATATCAAACTGCATAAAAATTGGTTCACTTATAAAGCCAAAAAGAAACGAATAAAAAAATCCAATATCCAAACAGTCAACTTTACGCTTACCTATTCATTTCATCGGAATTCATTTTTATTTAATTCATAAACTATTTGAAGCTTCCTTAGAACTTAAACTTATAAATTAATTATAATAATTTAATTTAATTGGTGGTTTTAATTACTCCGTCTTATCTTCACTGCAATTTTAGGTAAATTAGCTTTTTATGTATTTATTTATAGCGAACAGGTATATATGTTTATATATTGTTTTAACAATATTTTTTTAAGTATCAGACAAACACAGATATAGTTTACACATGTGTTATGGAAAATATGTAACGGACAATTTTGAAGTCGATCCCAGACTTTTAGACCACAATAAGTAAATGGACAATCTGCTAGGAATCGAACTAAACAGGCCAACGTTTAGACCATACAACTGCAGTAACTTCGAATTAATTACTGTTATACCTATGTCCCTACTCCATCTAGTATAACGTTAGTGTTATAATAACCATATATAACGTCATTCACAAATAATAACAATATCGCATTAAACCCATCGCTACGTCTGTGCAAAACAGTCACTAACACTAACATTATACAAGATGAAGGAGGTACATTAGGCCTAATTCAATTAATATCTGAAATAAACAATACCTAACCTCTACTCAAAATAATTTCTAAATATCGAAGGTCTTCCTCGTGGCAAACATCGTACACAATTGAGTTGCTATATTATTGTTAAATATAATAGGTACGGGTTGAAATTGTCGACGGTTTACGCAACAGGAAGTGGGTAAAACCGCAAACTTTATCGACGAGAACACAGAGACGGGTCGTGTGAATTCACCGTTATTCACGATAACATAAAATTCAAATCGAGTGACATATTGCTATGCAATTCTATTTTTAAAACTATAATATTGTTTGTTCAAATTGAATAATCGTAGTAGAATATTTCTTAGCCTGTGCTTTTAGGTAAATACAATTCGGAGTTTTCGTTGAAGATTTTATCTGTTTAGTGAAAGGTGCGTTTTCGAATTACCAAAAAATGGGCATACTAGCTGTAGTTAAAAAGATAGAAGGCGTGGGAAACACTTTTTACGACTGGAAGGGCATAATCATTTGATATCGTATTAATCGTCGTAACTTTAAAATTTGTAACAAAATCTATCTATAATATTATAAAATTGTAAACATGCCGTGTCTGTATACTGAAGCTATTTAAAAATAGAAGTGGAATAAATTATATCAGTGCTTTTCAATCTTTTTGAATATGCGACCACTTTACAGGTATTGAAAATTTTTGGCGACCCCCTTGGGCCATAGACAAACAAAAAGTTAGTAACTTAAATGACTACGTTTTTGTCTTTCCCTATTTTGTTACCTATATTTATTATTACGGCCTTATACTCTGCGAAAAGCTGCTGAGCTTAGAAAGTACCTAAGTATGAGGTATAACTGTTTCGTGTAACCAATTCGTGTTGCTGGGGAGTTCCTTGCCGCTTCTTCTCCTTAACAGCAATAACACGTTGCGAAGCGGTGTACATAGACTAGGAATTAAATTAAAATTTTAACCTATATGTATGACCTTCAAAAAGTGTTCTCCAGTGGAACTTATTTTGAATAAAAACTTTTGAATTTGAATATAAACTTAAATTGCCTTTTCTCTTATGCTGGCGACCCCCCGAGCAAGGCTCTGCGACCCCCCTAGGGGTTGCGACCCAGAGGTTGAAAAACACTGAACTATATAAACGATGGAGAACACAATGCAATTTCTTTTTTTATATTATGTAATAGCAAATATTATGTAATAAAATTTGTGATTTTTTATCCCTTGAATTCCGCGGACATTTTCCCGGGAGCGGTTTGAAATTCGTGTGCATAAAAATTTCCGTCACAGTTTCCACTAATACAATAGCTTAATTTTTTTAAATGCTGCGATTATTCGTATCCCAGGAATCCCGCGGGAATTTCATGTCAAATGTGGTTGAAGTCGCGGGCATGTCAACTAAGTTAAGTTTATAAAAGTTTTAGGAGAGTTTTAATATACATACGTATTATATTTTATAGAGGATACCTACACGCGCAAGTGCGATTCGCACATTGCCACAGGTTTAATTAATAACACAAAATTAATATTGTGTTTCTTGTTGTTTCAGGATATTACCAGCCGGCAGGGCCCCTGATAAAGGAAACGAGCGCAGAAGCAGAAAGATCCCTCGGTAGATTCCACGCACAACCACACTACCACGCACCGCATCCGACTGTAAGTGTAGACATTAATCAACTGAATGCGATTTTTAGGGTTATAACCCCAGCTGATGGAAATTGGTAATCGTCGCTTATAGACCTTTTCAACGCGTTGCCAGCATTTAGGGTGGGATGGGATAGGATAAAGAGTATTTGAGATACAAGGGATCAAACAGAAGAAATGGGATAAGAGGAGGGGGAAGTGGGACATCGTACTTTCACTGATCGTCCGAAACACGATTAGCTTGAGGCTAACCGTTTCAAGCCGAATGTGACGTCGTACCGATCGAGCCGGCCCTCAAAACTGTAATCAAGATAATGGATTCCAGCATGGCTCTACAACTTGAGAGTAATGGTTGAGTCAATTGTAGACGGAAGATCTATCAGTTCATTCAGCTTCGTGCATGCAAACTTCTACTACACTTGGGATAATGTTAGTGTCAGTAAGACTGTGACGGACGCCCTCCAGGCTGATGGAATGACGACCTGCGCAAGGTCACCGGTAGGCGCTGAACCGGGGAGGCAAAGGACCGTGATGAGTGGCGCCGACTTGTGGAGGTCTACGTCGATACGCCAGTGACTGTGACCAAGTTCTACTTACTTATAGTGTTTAATAGTAATGCGTTAACGATTTTGTTACATTAGTGTATATACATGTAGGTGTATCTGTCAATATTTAACGTCATTAATAATGTCGCATGTCAAATAACGCATTAAATCCTCGACTACGTCTGCGTGACACAGTCATTAACACTAACATTGTCCCAGGTGTAACAGTGGCATAGTACATAGGCAGGATGTCAAATTCTATAATAATTCTATTGTCGAGAATCCACTCAAAGTCAAACGTGGAATTTTGCAAATGTTTTTTTTTATGGTACAATAAAATACAGTATTCTACCTTTGATAAGCGTTCAAAGTATATACAGATAGATATTTTTTATATTCTTAAACATCTGTACAATTTGTTTATAGATAGATAGATATAGCCAGTTTGAATATTCTCGGGGACTTGACTGCATGAATATTCAAGTTTTAGAAGAAAAAAAACAAGCAAATCCTTTGTAGAAATTGTAGGTGTTTTAAGTTGACACGAAACGATAAAAAAATCTGTGTCTTGTTAACTTAGCATTTCTTATATATTCCAGGTATTACCACAGTATGGACCTTATTACCCGGAGCTATGCTATGGCCGGTATTACAGGCCACCGGGACCCTACCACATGCCACCGCCACAACCCGACGCACAGGTACCTTTGACAATATTACTTTTTCTTTTGGTATAGATACGATATGACAATTGGGCCTGAGTTCCACTAAAGCGTAGAGAAGTTAATTATGCGAAGACGCGCTGCCTATTGGCTTCCCATGATTGGATGATGTCCGCTGCAGCGACGTGGAGAGTAGCTGTATAAACTGTACATATTAGGATATCTTTTGGTGATTTACAAAGCATCTTCTCTCTTTTCTGGTCCTCTTTACTTTATTCGAAACCGGCCCTTCTCATCCATTTGCAAAGACTACCTATATGTAGACCCAGGAACTTTAACAAATATGGCTATGACGCAGATAGTCCGAAGGACAGGCAAAGCAAGGAACATGACAACTTTGAAAGGGCAATTTTATGCCAAAATTATTATGTAATGATAGCTTTCAATCCTTTTATTGTTTTCAATAATTTATTGGAACCTCTTCTTAGCTGAGCTGTTACTTACTTGCTGCAAGTAGCGCGAAACCTTTGATAAACCTATCCACATTTAATAATAAAAAATATGTAACTGACCTATATTTTTCTGATTATTACAGATAGTGGGCGTGGGTAGTGAGCCGTATCCTCCTCCACAGTACTACGGCACGCCGCCGTGTTACCAACATTCACCACAGAGGATACCATACGTAGGTTAGTAATGTAAACAGAACGAAATCTCCTAATTCGGAGTGATACATGGGTTCTTTTTGTGAATAATTAGCACTGAATGGGTCAAAAACCGGTAGAAGTCATTGATCACTTAATGATTTAAAAAATCTGAAAATCCGAATCGAACGAATGGGTCCTCTGTTTTCACCATATTGTAATCCACTTGTCTTCATGTTTGCGCCATAGATGATCCTCTGCTTTCCTGATCTAACACCTACTGGCGACTTTATGTAGATCATAGGTTGTTCAGTCTGAACTTTTTTAGAGAGGCAGTTTCTATTCTAGAACTCGTCTATCAGACTTCCGTCCTGCGACAGACGTGACGGATATATTACGAGGTTCCTCATTTACGGTGATTCTCTTACCGATATAATCTAGTCGGATTTTATTCGTAAGAGAAATTATAGTTTAGTAAGTATCCCTAATACACTAAAAAAAGTCTCTTCCATTTTTCAGAATACCGCGGATGCCCGTGCCCATTAAACGCGTGTCCAAAAAACGTCCTTATTGGGCCCGCTACTGGTAAAGCCCCAGCTGGTGGGGGCCCAGCGGACGTTCCCTCCCCCGCGCACCCCGGGGCCGCCTTCCGCACGAAGGCGAGGCAGTGCGCGCTCGACGCCACGCACGACACGCACGGCAGCGGCAAGGCGAGTACACCACCCCGTACACCGTTCACTCATAACCGCACTCACTCACTCAATCAATCACTTGCTCAGGTATATGAAACCATTCGTACCAAAGACCCTGACGATAGAAGCCACATCCGCAAAACGCGATCCAAGTCCCTCCTGTACATGTAACACCAATAGACACTTATACAACGTCTTTTACGATACTTCGACTTTTATAAAAGCCATTCTCATGCTGATGCCAGAAAACCATAAGAGTTTACACCCTCGACAAATATATATTGCAGGGAGAGGTCATCATCAACATCAGATAAAACAATATTATTGTATTAACCGGTAATCTAATGACACTAACAACTCTTACTACACATTTCGCGTTTATCTTCACCAAGCGTTCCTCTGCATGGCAGTAAAATCTTAGTTATCCTAGTTCGTGTCACATGTACTGAAAAATCAATTAAAATGAAGTAGTGTTCAATTAATAACGCAGATGTAGGTAACTAGGTAGTGGTTCCAGTTCCCATAACATTCTTAGTTCTAAACTACGTGTACGAATTGTAAAATACAAGATTTACATTAAAGTAATCTATAGTGTTGCTCCTATAGGATCCGCCATTAGAACCGGAGCCGCCGGCAGCGGCAGACGCTCCACATCCTTGCCCGTTGCCGGCCATCGGCGGTGCGTCACCAAAACGCGAGTTATACGATGTTCGAGATAACTTGCGGATACCGGGGCCAGTGGAGGCGCTCGGACCCCCCTCCCCAGCACGGGGATCCGCGGGGGTGTGTGCCCCCCAGCCCCCACCTGGCGCCCCTCGTAGGGCCCGTCTGGGCAAAGCCATGGCCAGGCGATCCCTTGCCGGGGACGATACTGGTCTTCTTATAACCGCACCACAATCTCACCACACCTTACCACATCACAGCGACGCCGATGATGATGTTCTAGCAATCTCACCACCCATCTGTGCTCCGATTGATTTATCATCCTCGGACGAAAGATCCACACCTCTGGTTGACGTGAAAAAAGAAAATGAAGGGCCTACATATGCGGCATCGAGAAAGACGGACGCACAGGCGCTCAGGGAACACAATAGTACGACAGTATCAGACTTGACTACAGTAACAGAAGTTAATAAGGCTGCGAAGCGGAGATACTCTAAACCCAAATTAGAAATAGATATGTTAGATACACAATTGGAGGAAGGATGCAAGACCAACGGAATCGGGGAACATGTTAAGTTACAGAAACGTAGAAAAGTTTCAAGTGATCAAACAGATGCGCCACGGATAGAGACTATAACAAAGGAGCCAAAAAAGAAATCACAAACTAAAAGGCCACCGAAAACACCAACAACAGAAAAGAAAACTGTTAAGAGAAAATCAGATACTAGTGTACCGAAACCCAAAAAACTCTGCTTAGAATCCCCTAGCGAAGAAGTATTACGGCTTAAAAACGTAGTAGCTGTCATCGAAGAACCTTTGACGACAAAACCGAAAACAAAAAGCGCTTTGCTACTGGATAACTTAATAAGAAAAAATAGTGTGGATAGAGCTGATGCTAAAGGCTATGCATCAGATGCAGAACTTAATCCTGCTGAATTATTCTTACCTCCCAATGAAACTGTCATTCAGAATGGCAATAAGAAAGGGCTTAATATAAACAACAATGTAATAAAAACTGGAACCGTTAATGGGGTTCGGCCTAATACTTTAGCGGCAGTAAGCGAACTTATAGGAAAGAAACTTGCATACAAGAATGCGTGCAAGATGGAAAAAGTGGATTCTAAAGTGACCAATTCATTATCAATATTAAAAACGCCCACCGTGAAAGCCAGCTTAAAAGAAGAACAAAAAAGTCATATAAAATGTGAATCAAATGATAAGTTTCTATCTGATCCAGGTTTAATTATTAAAAAAGACTCCATAAAAACTCCAGAAATCAAGAGTGAAGAGTCAAAAAATGTTTTAAACGGATTATTAGAAACAGTCATGAAACCTGAAACACAAAATGTAATTACGGCTCAAGTTGAAGTTTCTAAATCACCAACCAAACCAAACTCAGAGAAACCCATTGAGGAAAAACAAAAAACAGTTATCAACGAAACTGTGGAAGCTGAAGCAAAAGAATGTGATAAAGATGAAGCTACGCAGAGAATATCAGAGAAGGAATGTGATAGAGTGGAAGTAAAGCGAAACACAGTGAAGCGATGTAAACTGGCCAATGGAGAATTAAAAGCGAAGAATGTGGAGAAAGTGGTCAAGTTGTTAGTATCGAAGCGGCCGGCGATAAAGACAGACGAGGCTACTTTAGTGGTTGAAGAGGCGTGCGCTTCGCCGACGCCGATTGGGTGCGGCAGGAGGGCAAGACGGAGAGGGTTCGCGGGGAGGAGGGGCAGGCGGCCGCGGTCGCCCCCCGTGCCCCTCGCCCTGCAGCCTCGCCCACCGCCCCGGTGGAGCAATGGCTGGAACTGGGACGGCGAACACTACCTTTCCAAGGTCTATCTCAATGTAAGTATTTATTTTCGAAATGAAACTTCTTTACAATCTTTGGGAATTGAAACTCGATGAAATTTAGAAACCCTCCTATCCCTTGTCACACTTTGTCTAATTTCTACTACATGTGACTGCACAGACACATTTTTTTTAGATTTAAAGTTTACAATTTTAATGTAAGAGACTGCAGCAAGATTTATCTAAATATTCGTTTCACATTTTTTTTAAAGTATAGAGTATTTGTGACATTCAGAGCCTATTAGCTGATATCCAGTTTCTATATCCTAGTTGATTTGTTTCATAGATAACAATCTCAAATGATTGTTAGGACTGTTTTTAATGAATAAACATTTCTTATATACTTTATTTGTACAAAGCCACCACTTATAACATTTCTTCTTTAAAAGATATACTAAATCTATATAGAAAAACTAGGATTGGCCCGCAACTACGTCCAAGTCTGACTTTAAATTCCCGCGGGATTCCCGGGACACAAAGTATCGCAGCATTTGAAAAAAGAATATAAGCTTAATATTCTATAAGCAAACCGCTCCCGGAAAAATTCCCGGAATAAAAACTATCACACGTTTTATTACTTTATATTTGCTATCGATCAGTAGAAATATCACATTTCGTTCGTCACAGTCGTTTTTTTTATTAGCTTCAATGTACAGACACGGCATATTTAGAATTTTATAATATTATAGATTAATACGATACACCTCATTTGTTTCAAACGACCATACGCGACGACAATCACTATCCACTAGACGCCTGTGCGGTTTGTTGTCCATCAAGCAGAAAATCGCCTCAAATATATACCCAAGAGTCTTTCTAGTCCTATACGAATGTTCTAATTATGCGAGTGATTTTCGTTTGCTCGTTCATTTCGACTTCATGCAAATTTATTCGAGCACTTAAGTATGATTAATTACTTACGTGTGTTTAGTTATCTTCTAAAACCCGTAAATTATTAATTGGTAGAACGACTCGCGGCTGGACCGCATGGCGCGATGCTGGTCGCGGATGAGCCACGCGAGCGGGGACCGGGTGGCGCGCGGCGACTGCGTGCTGCTGCGCGCCTCGCTTGCGCGGGCGCAGCCCTTCGTCGCGCGAGTCGCCAGCTTATGGGAGAACCCCGACGATGGTATGCAATTGACATTATATAAATACAAGCTAATTAATTACAATTGGATATAATTTAAACTATAGCCATATTTTTTTTGAAGTTATACTTCTTTAGGCGCGTTAGGGAAAAATGATGAGAGTAAATTTTTACGATGCGCGCGCACACCGTCACACGAAAAACCTACACCATAAAGTTAGCTATAGTCAACCGACACCCTGAAGTTAGCTATAGTCAACATTTTAGTGTTTCTATTGTTAGTGTCGTTTTTTCTACAAACGTAGAATAAGGCTAAAGATAAAATTTTTGAAAAGATTTTTATCTTGATACGCCAAAGAAGTATAACTTCTAACGCTTGTACATAAGTACACACACACACACACATTTTTTTTATATGGCTTAAGTTTTTTGAAGTGAAACTTCTTTAGAATCGCTGTGATTTGAAACTTGATGAAACGAAAAAGCGACACTAAAAAGAAATAAACACAAATCTGTAGGACTAAGGCTACGAGAGATTAGATACGTGGCTTACATTATGCAGCACAAATTAGAGCGTCGATAAGACCGATGATTAAACATAGATCCAATTTGGACCGAAATAAAACTGGTAAAACTTTTTTTTACACTAAAACGGTAAAAAATTTAAAGTGATACTTAAGTTTATTTTGAATTATAATATGTTGTCGGATGTAGGCTAAAGGAACTATATGTATCTGTGAGGTATATTCTCGGAAGTTTCAATTCTACTGCGTGTGAACTGCACACACACAATATTTTTTATATATTTTTCTTTATATAATTAAAGTTTTTATACATAATTATTACAGGTTTACACAATCAATAATAATTCCTCTCGATGTACCTATCGCAATTTTAATAGACAACCATAGTATACGAATCGTACAAACTGAGCAGAGCTAAGACTGCAAAGCAAGCAGCACGGTATTTTGCTCTTTGAACTGCCTTATCTGCGCGCAAACGAATATTATAAATATTACTAATTTCTTTTATTAATCAGACGAATGTTGCTGTCTCTGTTATATTAGCTTATACTATGCGTTAGTTAGTGTATGAACTTTTTTTTTACTCGTTTTTTAATTATTTTGCAACAATTTCGATGCAATTTTGGTTTGTCAATTTAAAAAAAAAATATTATTCTAAATTTTGGGAACTGAACTTACTCTGATGTACATAGTTAAAAACTAATATGGGTAGTAATAATGGGTCCTAATGTAAAGTAAGGCACGCAAGCTGGCTAAAGGATGCACATTTTGGAATAAAACGCCGATCGCGCTGCAGTGCGTTACGAGACCGCAGACAAGAACAAAGCTTATCAAAAATGCTTCACTTCATTTGACGTTTTGTTTACGTAGGTTCCGTGTATACAAATGGTCTAAGGCCTTTTCGTGTATCGTGCATTTAACCTGATAAGAGAGTGGTGTTTGGCAGGTGAGATGATGGTCTCGCTGGTGTGGTACTACCGGCCGGAGCACACGGAGCACGGGCGGCAGGCGGGCGACGCGCCCGACGAGGTGTTCGCGTCGCGACATCGCGACGCGAACTCGGTCGCCTGCATCGAGGACAAGTGCTACGTGCTCACATTCAACGAATATTGCCGGTGAGATGCCAGCCCTAGGCCAATAGTGAATAAATCAACACTCTTTAGGGGCTATCAATAATCACGTCATAAGTTATGGGGAGGTGGCAGAGCGTGGACGAAGTGTGACAAGGTGTGGAATGGGCCCTTAATTTCGTCACCTCACATTTCAAAATCTTATAAATTTAAACTTTATTTTCGACTCGAAAATAGTGTTTAAATTATTAAAAAAATATTTAATGAGAAATAATACTAATTACGGAATTATTGTTTTGACTTAATAACTTTTTGATTGCAAAATTGTTATGTCACACTAGGGAAGAGAGGAAAGAGTCTCCTGAATGTGACCAGCTATGACAAAAACAGGGAGGGGTCAAAAAATTTGTCTGACGTAATTTGAGGATGGCCCCTTATTCTTCACCATAAACTTAAACTAATTACCGGGTCCTATATCTAGTATTCATTCTCTTGCGCTACCATCGGTAGAATTTTCCCATTTCATTATGCAGCTTATATCAAATTTTAACAAAATATAGAAACCAGTCACTAGACAAGTAATACATTTGTATTAGAACGGTTGGGCGTCTTATCTATCATAGCGATCTCTTCCAAATAACCTGGTGTCTAAGGAGACTAAAATAAAATTGACAAATAAAATCCTCAGCTGAAGTTGGATTGTGGAGATGCATACGTAATTTTTACAGGAGTGGGTAATGTGATAAATGAGTACATAAAAAGGCCTTTGGAAGTTGCACCTGTGGCTAACAAATTGAGAGGGTTAAGGTGGTATATTAAGGTATATATTATATAATGACCCTTACATGTCATGTGACAAAAAGTATCTTAAACTGTTAAATGGATGGTGACAAGTGTAAAGGTATATCAAAAAAGATATTGATTGTGTGAAGGACGACATGATGATTTGTGATGTGACCCCGCTGGTATGCCAGAATAGAGAAGTATGAAAGGTAACATTTTGCAAGTGGATTATGTGAGTTGAATCAACGATTTACACGACTCGCTTATGTTTTCATGTGTTGTAGTTCTGAATAAATGTTTTTTCTTTCTTTCTTTCTTCTTATGAATGAGCCACACTATGTCTATCCGTGCAGAAACAGAGAAAGGATACTAATTCCTACGGTCAGCGGTCTGTCGTAAGAAGTGACAAAACAACCCACAGCCAGATCGTAGGACATTTCTTCGACTGGATGGCCACCCCTGGGTATACCGCTATAACAACCTCGAAATATGTTCCGGCATTAGTGGCCAGGTTCCAGTCCCATCTCCGAGTACGGGAGCACATTAGTATTACTTAGTGTAGCAAATGTTTATAGGCGACGGTAACCAATTTCTATCGCAGTTGGGCCGTCAGCTTGTCTGCTGCAGTAATAAAATAAAATAAACTAGGCTCCAAGCTTACAACATAAAAAAATGACGATCACAGCTATTATCTTGGTCTAGGTAATTAAAAATCAGACAATTGACGTTACTTGTATGAAGTTTATAATAAACCTTAACCAAATTGGATAGTATGATATAGATAGATGACATCTGTGATGAAACCATTTCTCGCCTCTGCTCCTATTTATTAAAATAACAATATTGTGTACACGATTCCCTGCGGCACGAATAAACCCATTAGGTTTCTGTGCCACAGTTCAAATGTGATTTGTAATATATATGAATGTAAGCATATTGGATAATAAATTAAAAGAAAAAAAAATAGAGTTGGGCGATTTCAAGATTTTTAAATCGCAGTTTACTCAAAGTTATAGTCAAGCCATAAACTATTTAACTGAACTATCAAGATGTATTCAGATTGATTCGAATCAATTTATTAAAATGGATGACCGACCGCCAAAAGACATCAGTCGTGACTCCTTCGCTTTAGTATCAAATTAAATAGTTAAGAAACTTTTTTTATTGCATGAGTTCAGCAGACAGGCAGACGGCCCACCTGATGGAAAGCGGTTACCATCGCTTATGGAGATCTGTTACACCAAAGGTGCGACCAATATGCAGCCGCTCTCTAAAGGGGGACTGGAACCTGGTCACTAATACCGTGACACAACTCAAAGTGTTACCCCATTAATCAATTCTTTTGAGATGTAAACTCTTCTAAAATAACGTTTATTTCCAGCTACCGCAAAAGGTTAAAGGCCGTTGAAGAGGGCATAAAAATAACACCCTCAATAGTGCCGCCACTTCCAGCCAGCGAGATCACCTCGGCAGTTGCACCAAACGACTCCAAATTACCACCATCCGTGTCACCGGAGCTCGTTCTCTTTTGCCGCAAGATATATGACTTTAGATCGAAGAAAATACACGTTCCCAATAAATGAACTGTTAATACACAAATATGGTTATTATTCGAGAGGTCGGAATCGATCTTCGGTCGGTATCGATCAATCGAGATCTATCGATTGGTTGGAATCTTTCGGTCGATCCAGTCGTTTGCAGGGTGAGGGTGACAAAGTTACATTAGTATTAACGGCTAAAGGAGTGAACACCAAAGTTAGACTTGTGTCGGCAATGAGTGAGTGAGCCGAAAATCGGCAGTGTTATAGGACGAGTGAGCCGAAGATCGGCAGTGTTAAAGGCCGAGTGAGCCGAAGATCGGCAGTGTTATAGGCCGAGTGAGCTGAAGATGGTTTCTTGTGATAGAAAACTCGGCCATTTCTCTATTAGTAGTGGCTCCCCAATCCAATTAGTACAAAGAAACACGCTTCCGTGTTTCATAGTGACCTGTGGCCGCTTGGAATAAACTGTGTGTTAGTTATCGGCCGTTCCGTTGCTTGTGTCGTGGATAGTAGTGATTATTTTTATGTCTCGTATAAACATTTTAACAGTGTTTTGCTGTAGTCGATTGATTTTGTGGTGAATCAAGGATGCCTTTTATAATGTGTAAGTAGTTGTAAGAGAATCATGTTCAGTGATGCATAATTATAGTTAAATGTGCTCGATGTTAGTCCACTTATGAAAGATATTTTGGAGTCGAAGGAAAGGTTTTACCAAGAAGGAGGTGTTTATAGTTCGCGTCAAAGTCCATGGCCTCCCTATTTAACTATAGAAAGTTGCGCCGTAATTGATCTGGTATGAGAAATGATTTATATGCTAGCCATTTTTTGCTAAGGACTATTGTATGAAAGTGGATACTAAATAAGGACTTTGAGACTCCTGCGGTATATTTGTAGGTAGACTAACACCATGTATATAGCTTGCGCCAAATCTTATGACCTCTTATAGCTAACTACAGACGGCTACACAATAGACTCTTTTCATAAGTAAATCGGTTATTGCGCAGCCCTGCAACTAATACAATGACGCCATAAAATATGGCGCAAACTGTATGTGATATTTTCCTTTCGCTTGTGTGTGAGACGAGCGGGCGTCGTAGTGCTCTCCCTGCCGTAGTCGCGTTCGGACGTGCGCTGCTGCCTCGACAACTATGTTCCACTTAACTTTAGTTTGGCTGCGTGAAACACAAAAGGCATTTATAATTAAAATACGATTACTTTTAATTAACTAATTGTTAAATTGTTGTCAAAGTAGAGTCTATATTAAATTATTCTTTATTTAAGGACACTTATCGGGTGGATCTCTTTTAATCACGTGTCGCATTGTACCAACAACACATACGTTATCATTATTATAACATACAAGCAATTATCAATTATGTTCTTCTTATTAAGTTTATAAATAATACCAGTGGTTCTAAAAGAATCATTTTTATATTGCATTAAGTAAAACTTAACATCACAATTTCTTTAATTTTAATGAGATTTAAGTGTATTATTTGATCTTTAAATTATGTTTTTAATATTACTACGTACGTACGTATTAGTTTCGCGTGCGTTTTGCCTCCATTTAAATTAATTACAAATCATGGAGATGTCTATTAAGATTGGTAGATTATGTGAATCTTTACAAATATTCAATATGTATACTATATGGAGATAATAAACTGTCGCTCTGCCTTCTAAGGAATTGATTTCGATATTGCATTTGGCCTTTGAATTTCCAATGAGGCAGTGTCATTTATTTTCAAAGGACTGTACCATCAGTACTTTACAGAAAGACTGATTTTACGAAATTAAAACATTTTTTATTTACAATTTCATACCATTAATCTTTATAACTACGTTTGAATGGTTTTAAGCGAGATTTTAATGTAATTTCTTATTTAAATTCGACTTTTCTCAGATTTTTCTATATGAAACGGTTTCACTGTAGACGGTAGACGAAAAATAACTTTGAAATTTCTTATTAATGCTTGACATCTGTCATTCCATAACTACCGCTACAACACTGAACTCGTCATGTCAGTGTAATGCAATTAAAATGTCGCTCAAAAGCGTTAATACCTAGTTTTAATTATATATAATGTGTAAAAATAATTTTGATTATAAAACTTTAATTTATTCCGCAAATAATTTCCTTTGTGACCAATGTTATATTGATTAATTATTAATATAAGTTTCAGAAACATGACAAGACATCCAATAGTTTACAATTGGGCAAAAAGAATAACAAGTGGGAACATTGTAACATATTTTAAATGTAATACTAGTGCGTAGATTTAAACAATAACACGTGAGTGTTGGATGAAAAAAGAGATATATTGTAAGACTATTATAGTGAAATCTCTTTATCATTAGATACATAAATTATAAGTAGTGTGGAATAATAAATAAACAGTATATATAACGTTATAATTCCCTAGTGGATGATTGTAAAGGGCATTTATACGTTTGCAATTTGTGTACTACTTCGTATTCTCTCTTCACTATTTCCTACAATGTTTCTCTGGGTTACTTTAGCTATCCTTCGGTTTTACCTGTTTATCATTACGTTGTATATACTCTCTTTTACTTTTAAGTCATAGTATTTTGTTGTTGTCTTTCCAGTGAGATTTAATAGTAATAGTTGGATATTTTGGGCAGACATATTTATGATGCCCAGACACAATCAATTTCAATTAGAAATAGGTTTGTTCCAATACGATTTTTCTAAGGAGAAAATCTAATGTGCAGGCATCTGAATTATTTAAACATGTGTTGGAGTCTACCTATGTAATACTTGTGATATTGACAAGTGCAATTGAAGCTAGAAGTCAATGTTGATCGACTAATAAAATGAAGTGCCAATTGAATTAACCGCTATTTTTTTTATAAATTAACGTATCGCGACTATTGTCACTAATATATCGAGAAACAATTAATTTCATTAAAATATTTGGTAATGATACATTAACATAATTATATAAACGATCATTATTGACACCAAATACGGATGCCTTTTCGAGTTGCTTCAAGAATACTGTTATTTGGCGTCAGTCAAGCCTTACGAATTTGGCTGGTTCGGAGGTTCGGTTATTGCCTGGTGTCTGTTTCTTTCAAGCTTATTCCGGATAACTACTCAATTTCCAGGAATCTGGATAGATACACAAACCTTGCAAAACCATAGGTATTAAATTTTTTATTAGTCTATATCTTCTTTGTTTTATTATAAATGAAGTAAACAAAAATCCATTATTTTATTTTATATTTAATATGTATTACTAAATATATAATAGCAGCCTTTACAATGATAAACCGAGAACTAAAAATTCGTGAACGAATATGAGTAATTTTAAATATATTGTGTTATTGTATAGTGTTGCACACTGAAAAGTTATATCTTATTACTTTTATACCTAATAATGAAGATATTCTTCAAAAGTGGAAACACTTTAGTATTAGATATTATCTAATTAAGAAAAATCTCACTGGGTCTATTCCAAAGCTTTCGTTTATTAACTTTCTGTTTCATTGCTTAATGCCAAAAATTTTGCTGCAAATTTTCTTGTTCTGTAATGGTGTAACAATCTCTTCTTTTACGGATGGCGGTGGAATGAATACTTTGAGTCAAAACTTACGGTTGAATTCATGACTCCAAACGGAATTGTTTTATAACGAGTGTTGTAATAACTCTTTACACTGGCAACTTACATGCTTACTATAAACCTATATAAAGCCTATCAACTTGGATACAAAATTTGTCACATTTAAGACTGTATCTTAAGTTATCTTAGTTAGAACAGGTAATATTTTTATACTAGCATATGCCCGCGACTTTGTCCACCCTTGACTTAAAATTTCCGCGGGATTCCCGGGACACGAAGTACCACAGCCATCGTTTTAGTGAAAACTGTGTCGGGATAAGTTAATTTTTATGCAGACGAACAGCTTCTAATCGTTTCCGGGAAAATTCTTGCAAGATTTCTGAGATAAAAAATATCACACATTTTATTGCATAAAATTTGCTATCGATCAGTGAAAGTTCACATTAGATCCACATTTTTTTATCTGGCCATTTGTAATCATTCTCAGAAAAATTCTCGCGGGATTCCCAGCATGGCACAGTAACGCGGATTTATAGTCTAAAAATTTGCTGTCGGTCATAAAAATCGGCCCAGTAGTTTTTACGTGAATCCCTAACAAACACAAGAAATATAAAAACGTGCATCATGTTCTCCATCGTTTATAAAGTATATTCCAGCTTTTTTTTATTGCTATATTGTACAAAAACGGCATATTTAGAATTTTATTATTATACCTAGATTAATTACACGTATCACACTTGGCAATTTTTTTCCATTACCGATGTGTCACATACTTAGAAGTTTCAAAACATATTTTATTTTAATTTTTGTCACAAACTAGAACAATGAAGGAAATTTAACTTATATTCTATTTTAACTATATTCTACCCGTAATCCTTTAAGACTATAAGTAGAATAATGAATATAGGTTATCGAAGTCAAGGGGAGTGGTTCCCAGAATGCTGGCTACGTTACCTCGCTGGATCGCTATACTGAGTCCTAGGTAGAACCAAGCCCTCTAATCACTCGAAAGTCAATGAGTCGTTTTGATAGATCTTCATTGAGGCTCATGGCTTCAGGACCCCACGGTCCAAACGTTTAAAAATAAACATATTTTTTTACCTTGAAACTCCAAGAAATGCACTTGTATTAATTTGTTATAATTAAATATAATTATTAGATCTCTTAACATGTTTATCTTGTGGACAAGAAAACTTAACATTTTTATAGACTTGTATAACTTGAGCATATGAAATTAGGTTGGAAACCAATGGCGATTGATGACTGCAGTCATAACTTAGAAGGGCAAAAGATCATTATTTTCCTGTTATATCTCTTACCAGAGAGCAGTATTCCTTCCATATAAAAACTATATTTTATTTCCATCCATAATTACACTACAATATATAAATGGATTGTAAAGACATTTGCCATTAAAGGCATGGTTGTCATAACACTAGTATAGTGTGATTGTAGAGTTCTCTAGTCTCATCGAGACGATTATGATGATTTAAAATGAATAATTGCAGTACGATTCCACCGTCATAAGTACATCATTAGTTAATTTTGGAATTAAAGAGTAAATTCCATATTGTCACACTATAAGTGAGCTCTCCCTTGCTTGTAGGTGGATTATTTTAAACGTTACCTGTACTCTGCTGTTGCAACCTTCTTATAGTCAATGATTTTAGATCTAGGTACTTTTACTAATAAGAGACAAAAATACCTTGTTTTTTTATTATTTATTTTGTTTCAATGAAAATTATATAGGTATATTTTTATTATCATAACCTACGTAAGTTATGTTGGCTGTAATTTAAAATTGATGTAATTAATATATGTATTTTTATTTCATATTGTAGTTTTATTCTGATGCCCTATTTATCAATAGTCTGAGCTACTGGAACTCATTTTCACCCGGATTCGATTCCTGCTATAGTAAATTTCGTAAACGTAGTTTCCGCTCTTTACCATGATTTTAAGGTCTGGGATAGGCCAAAAGTTGTCCGTTTTATATTACTTATAACACAAGCCTAACTTGTTAATTTTAAGTAGTTTAAAACACGCACAGCGTATTTTTCTGTAAATTAAAAAAATGGAAATATCAAGTAAACAGTTTATTGTTTTTTTTTCCAAAAAGTCTAAATATTTTGAGAAAACAAAATAGGAAAGTCGAAGCTATCTGTTTTCGGCATCCCTCTTTATTACATTATTGGCATGCGTATCACCCCTTACGACATCAAGCCAATATTTCTTGCACCTATCCTTCTACCAGGATCGGTAGGCGGTATGCCTAGATATTTGTGATGAATGTACAGAATTTAACCGGGATTTATAAAAAGACTACTATTTAATACATATTATATTTATAAAATCTGTTTCATTCACCCAATCATTTGAGACCCTCACAATATATTTTCCTTCCATACTCTTCTATTCTGGCATACGTCCACTGTCAGACCACAAATCATCATCTCAACCTTCACACAATCCATCCATCTCTAGAATATCATGAAATTAATAAAAGTGACAGTTACCCTGTCTATACATAATCATGTTGTAACGGAAACTCAATCTAGAACAAACTGATATCATACAAAGGTAATTCGTGATTTGTGAATGAAATTACCTACTTGCAATAACACGGATGGACGGTAAACTCGAATTGTCTATTAAATATTTTTAAGAACTTGCACGATGCTATACTAGTATTTTGTGCCTTCTAAAGTTCCCACCAAAAGATTTTTTTTTCGTTTTTCTTATTACATTCATTTTGAGTTAGGTACTTACTTTATTGTTGAAATTTAAACGTGCCTCAAACCTCAATGAATATTATTAAAAATGAGGATATCCGTAAGAGAACCAAGGTAACTAATATAACTCGCAAAATTAGTAGTTTGAAGTGGGAGAGGGCCGGTCACAACTGCTCCAGCCTGATGGACTGACGACTTACATAAGGTTGCCGGTAGGCCCAGGATGAAGAAGTCCGTTGACTGAGATGAGTGGCGACGACTTGCAGAGGCCTACGTCCAGCAATGGACTGACAAAATGCCTCAAACACCTATTTTTGTTTTTTTTTTACTTTGGAAGCGCCTAATTGTTCTTCTAGCTTTTGTATTTTTCGGCATTTCCAATATTAAACTTAAATATAATCCTAATTTCAGAGTACTTATTTTACTAAAAAAAAATCTATTTTGATTTTTTTAAATCTGTTAAATTTCACTACATATTAGGTTTTGTATTCAGATATCATTCAAGAAGTACTGAACCTTAATGAAATGCCTACTCCCAGATCATCGCCATCTCTCGGTCCATAGTAGCATTAACTGATTTATACTGGAGCAGAATGTGATAAACAGGTGACGAAAAATATCAGCCAATAAAACAACTGACAACACCTTATTACCTATTTATTGCTGTCAGCTGAACAGTAAATATATTTCAATAATAATCATATCTTCCAACATGTATAATTAACATCGGTCTAAAATTCTATACTACATACACTTAATATTTCTTGTTTAGAATACACTAACAAATACTTATTAAACTGACATGACTGAACACATCCTTAATATGCCCAATTATATTTAATCTCAATTTTCTTTTCTTTATTGAAAACATTTGTGGCCAAGAGTATTAAAAATAGCAAATACAGGATTTCAATAACTGTACGAATGGAATATTTGCAAATGGCCCTTTTAGAAATACTATTATTCAATTCCTTAATATAAATTCATTCTCGAGTTGACTTTTACAACCACATTCAGAGTAATAGATAAGTGACCATTATTATTAAATACTTGATTTCAATGAGGCTGCATTTCACATAAGCCAGAATGAAACACTTGACTTATCAAAACAACATGAAAATGTATTTATATAAATTTTAAATACTCTTTAACATAATTATCCCTTAAACTGCCTAAGTGTGGCTGTTAAGGAGATTTTGAGGAGTCATTTTGCTCAGCATCCCAAAAGTTAATAATTTATTTGTGTTAGTCTAGGCCAGTGGTTTTCAATCTTTTTGAATACGCGACCCCTTTAAAGGTTGATAAGTTTTGGCGACCCCCTTGGGTCATAGACAGATAAAAAGTTGGTAATTTAAAAGACTATGTTTATGTTTTACGCTAATTTGTTACCTATATTCATTATTAGGACATATACTCTACAAAAAGCTGCTCAGTGTAGAAAGTACCTAAGTACGAGGTATAAATTTAAATAGCCTTTTCCCTTTTGCCGGCGACGCCCCGAGCAAGGCTCTACGACCCCCCTAGCGGTCGCGACACACAGGTTGAAAAACACTGCTCTAGGCCCTTAATCAACTAAAATAAAAACAATTCAATTTTAGTGATGTACATACACTGGATCATTGAATTTAGATTACAATATTATATACTCTACATCATCATCATCCAAGTTTTAAATCCCAGTTGCATTCAGAGTGTTTGCACTGATGCTCAAGTATATAGTATCATACATTATTTAAGATTACAATTTCAAAATGTATTATTATAGAATACAAAAACAGTTGACAACACAGTAATTTATGAACTGATTAAATGTCTTGTAACAAAAATGTTGCTTTAATAAAGACCTATCTAGCTTATCTAGTCGGGTAGTATTATTATATACTATTAAACAGAGGATTCCTACTTTTATGTGTGTGATTGTGCCCTTTACACATCTCATATTATAAGAATAAAACTATTTAATTTTTGTTCTTGGAGGAAAATATATATCATATTTCATGACACACATATGTAAGAGTAGAATAAACAAGAACAGTGCCATAACAAAGGTGATGATGCTCCAAGGTAAGGATTTGACTTTTGCAACATGCCCCCAAATATTTGTATTATAGAAAAACTAAAAAGGATAAAATAACTTACTTCTAAAGCTATTATTATTAATATAATTATCTAAAACATCTTAAAGTCAGTGGCTTAGTAAATTTCAAAATATAATATTTTTTTATGTTTTACTTTGCACCAACTTCAAGATGTTTTAGATAATATATATTAATAATAAAAGCTTTAGAATTAAGTTATTTTATACTTTTTAGTTTTTGAAGTCGGTTTTTTTTAAACGAAGTTTTTATTTATTTATTTGTTTGTTACTTTTTAGTCTAGCTATGGGTACACCTACGAAAGCTGCAGCACGGAATGGAATGTTTTTCATAAAAAATGTTCATAAAATGAAAACTACTAGGCCAAACTACATCAAATTTTTAGGGGACCAAATGGCAGCTATTCCGCGTCGAACAAAAAAGAATCACGTAAATCGGATCACAAATCTCGGAGTAATTGGTAAACATACATTTTAAAAAAATCCCGATGAATTGAGAACCTCCTTTTTTGAAATCGGTTAAAAAAGAAACAATTGCAGTGTCCATGTCTATGAGATTTGTGCATTTGGTGGCCTGGACCTAGCTACAACACTGAGTATACTCATATAACTATTTGTAGACTCTCACATTACATATTAACTGTAAAAGAACTAACTTTGACTAATTTGTGGAATATTCCATAAATAATATAAGAATGTAGGAAATTAACTAATTAAAACTAATAATATTGGAAGGCAAAAGGCTATTTGTTTCAAGTAACATTTTGAAAATAATTCTGAAGAGTATCAAATGACTCAAAAAAAATAGCTAATCATTTAAATATGTATCATATTTGAAAATGAAGAATATCTATAGATTTTAATTGGAAACCAGGCTCTTTATATTTCCTTAAGTTGGGACATTGGGATGAAAAAATATCATCTCTCTCTTATCAATCTCTCATAAAATGTCACTAGGGATTGACATATTCATGTGGATAATAAACCAGAATTAAAAAAATGTCACCAAAACCAAATAGCCTTTCACCCCCCAATATAATAATGTAGTAAAATAAAAACATTCAGCAATCACAAATACATTTCCAATGCTTTACAAGCTTGAATACATTTTTTTATAATGGTGAATAATATATTTTTTAGATTATAACAGTTATGGCCAAGGCAGAATAAAAAATCCCTCAAAAGTTACAGCAACTGTTAGTTTTCCGTGCAGTCTTATAAAACAATTTGCTATGCATTGTTAAACTATCAGATTTCTCAACCAGGTCATCCAGTTTCTCTCCTCTTTCCAAAACCGCTTTAATTGTATCATGGAGGATAATTTTTGTTTCATCCAGCTCACTCTGTATCTTTGTTAAAGCATCAGCCTCTTTAGGATTCTGGTACTTAGCTAAATGTTGAGGCAGCATTGGAAAATCAATGGTGGATTCCTCTGCAGTTGCCCACGAACTTGCTGGCACAACTGCAGAGAATTCATCCAGGGTTTTAGTGATCAATGTGTGAGCAACTCTATTAGGATATTCATGATCTGTTATAAGAACACCAGCAAGTTTATCTGCCCTCACATAAACTTGGCACATGTATTCTCCTTCTTTTACAGACTGTCTTGAAGCAACCTGGGTTCTCTCAACTATAGTTTTGCTAACAAATGTCATGAATTCTTGCACTGACTTACGCTGGAAATAACTGAAACTCTGCAATTCATACGCAGATTTAAGTATAGTAGCACTATTCATGCCTTTGTAGAGCACTGCAATTGCATATACTTTGACCATTTTGACAATCAACTTAGTGCTAGTTTTCTGCTGGTTTGAACTGAAACAGAAACACGTTATAGTAAACATGGTAATTAAACTATAAATATTGAAATTTTACAAGAAACAGTAATAGTAGTAGTTTCGAAAGTGAAAGCATAATGTTGTTTAGCTACCTGAATACTTCTCCAATATGTACGCTGCTCGTATTTTTATAGCATTATTACTAAACCCAGCTGTATCTTTATATTAAAATTTTCAATAAATTATGCTTAAAAGCAATATTAAATGTATTTTTCATTAATAGGGAATTAAGAAAAAAATCTCTGACTGTGACACGCACAAGCAATAACTTCAGGGTCTTCAGATTGAATTTACGAAAAGTCCCCATTCCGCCAAAAAAATTTCCCAAAACGATTCTATAGCAAAAAGTTTTCTCCATATATAGAATGAGAAAATTGCATAAGTAGTAATAAGTACGTGTTGGTCCACGCACAGTGAAAATTTTTGTATTTTTGTTATTTTTAACCGCCTTCAAAAAATAAAGGGGTTCGAAAATCGTAATGAAAATGTATATGTTGTTATAATTTGATCACAAATAAAAAACCATTATAATTATTGCATAGAGACATGTTTAAATTTAACTTTTATTTTCTATTTTATGCTATATCTAATATGTTATGGTATTTTTTAGTAAGTTTAGAACTGTAAAATTCGTCCACAATGCGCTGAAATTTTGCGCACCAAACAATTCACCAAGAAATTTGTTTCCCAAAAACCGCAAAATAACAGAAAAGGGTATAAGGGGTTACTTTACTCTGGCCACCCTGATATCTTCAAAATAAAAATAAAAATTGGCTATTGTCGATTGTCGTAGTCAGTGTCTATACACTTTATAACAATTGACAATGACACTGAACATACGTATCTATAGCAGTTTGTGCACAACATTCATTTCTAATTTCTAAATCTTGTAATCTTCGTTTGTTTTGTAATACTCCAAAAATTCTATTAATTTTAGTGAAATCAATTTGGGGACTATCAAGAATTCAAAACATTTCAAAGAACGCTTTCTAAAATGTCAGAAATTATAGAAAAAGTGGAAACAGGGGCAGACTCGCGCAGACGGATATTAAATATTGCTGTTTCTACAGTACTTCTCGAAGCAGGATTCGAAGCTGCCGATAAATTATCACTAGAAACTCTCACAGAAATACTGCAATGCTGTAAGTACAGTGTAATAATTTTGTTTACTCTCTATGGACACCTGAGAGTAATATAAGCATTGATTATGACGTTTATATGATCTAAGAATATAAGATACTTGTTATACTGATAAATGTAATGGTAAGTATATGTTTGATACACGAATTTTAAGTATGATGTGACTATTTGTATGGGTACTGGAGGAATAAATCATATTTATTCGTACAGATATTCATTTAAAAAAAAAATTAAGATTGGATTGGATGATTAGCTTGTTTTTTAATTAAGTTAGGTTTTTTTTTTTAATGACATGTTTTAAAGAATTATTGAAAACATGAAAATAAAAATAAATAAATAAATTCTAAAATGAGGGTGGGGTATAGATACACGGCACATTTATTTATTATGAAACAAATTGGAACATTTTTGATATAGGTTAGAAGGCTAAGGCGGGTGCAAAGCGAAGCGGAGCACTCGCCTTAGCCTTCGTGGTTATTTTTTTATAACCACCCAAAAATAATTTTCCGACACATACACGATTAGTCCCTATGTGTACTGGCGCTGTACATTACGGAACAAGTTCTGCTTATATGTTACTACAAAGTATACGCGAGTATTTGCGTACTGCTCTTGTATGGATTGGAAGAACTTCGTAAAATACTTATTTTCAATCTTTAGTTAGGTTAGGTTAGGTTTTTTTTATATCCTCTCCGGACGAACGAGGTTATCCGGGCTTAGACTTTAACCCGCGGCTACGCCGCAGGTCAATCTCTAGTGCGTGCTTCTTGTTTAAAGAGCAGGCGTTAATACAGGTTACATTGTACTAAATTTTCATGTTAGTACTATTTGCACTCGGAAGATTAATTTCATTTTATATCGCAAAATTACAGCAAATCCGATCCAGTATTCCTAGTAGTTTTCCGTGACAGCTTAACGGAAAGACATATCGAGTTACTATCACATTTTTTATAGACGATGATTTATTATATCTATAAACCTGAGAAATGATTGGTCTCATCCAAACTTTCATTCTTTATTTCAAACCGTCCTAATTATACTTATCTATCCCCTTCTATGTAAACTGCATAATAGACAAACATGACAATAATGACTAAAAGGACAAAAAAGACGAAAAGGATAAAAAGGACAATAAGGGCAAAAGTACAAAAAGGGCAAAAGGACAATAAGGGCAAAAGTACAAAAAGTGCAAAAAGAGACAAAAAGGGCAAAAAGGACAAAAGGACAAAAAAGGCAAAATAGACAAAAAGGGCAAAAAGAAACAAAAAGAACACAAAGGGCAATGTTAAGGACTGTATGAATTTAGTAAGGATATTGAGAAATAATATGCTGGCCAACGATGGTAAAAAATACACATCTATTTGGTAACTAAGGTAAACAGAAAAGTCAAACTCCTATCTAACAGAACATATTTAAAAAATAAATACGAAAGAGTTCGTAACATTCTCCCAATTTTCTTTAAATGGGGAGAGGCACCAGCTTTCTCAATGGTCGATGAAATAAACCAGCAGAAGTTTGTACAACCGCCACTCGAACGACTCCATCTTGGCCAGGGTGGACAGAAATAACTCTTCCTTTTGGCCAGGTTCCTCGTGGAAGTTGGTCATCGACAATAATTACCAGGTCCCCGACTTTAAGCTCTGGAACTGAACCTCGTGCACGTCTTGGGAGTAAAGTAGGCAGATATTCCTTCAGCCATCTTGACCAAAAGTGATCAGCAAGTCGTACTGATTTCTTCCAACTGCTTCGGCTGACCAGGTCTGAGTCATCTAAAGTCGTAGGAATTGACTTTCCAGAAGAAGTTACTAATATGAAGTGAAACGGTGTCAACGCTTCTTCCTATCTGGGATCGAATGAAACGTGTGTTAAAGGGCGAGAGTTCGCTAAAGCTTCTGCTTCAAAGAGCAGGGTACTTAAAACTTCGTCCGAAGGGTTGCGTTCTCTGAGAGTAACCTTTAGCGCAGTTTTTTGGATCGAACCAGTCTCTCTCATGCTCCACCCATTAACGGAGCTGATTGTGGTATAAACTTCCAGGATATTCTCTCAATAGCTGCAAACTCTTCTATGGCTTCACCGTACAACGACCTTAACAAACGGCTAACGCCAACAAATGCCGTACCATTGTCCAACCAAATTTCCGTAGGAACTCCCCTTCGAGCAATAAATCTTCGCAGACCCATCAAGGCAGCGTCGGTGCTCAGGCTATACACTAATTCTAAATTTACCGCTCTCGTCACCAGACATGTAAAAAGTGCAATATAGCGCTTTTCTCGACGACGGCCGACAGATACTTGTATTGGGCCAAAATAATCCAAGCCAGCGTATGTAAACGCTCTCTTATGATGCCCTAATCGTGCCATAGTGAGATCGCGCATTGGTGGATCAAATGGTTGCGCTCTTCTCATGCGACATATTCTGCACTCAAATGAAATGGATCGTACAGCGCTGCGCAGATGAATAATCCAGTAAAATTGTCTTAGTTCGTTGACTACCATCTCAGTGTTTCCATGTGCAGCCTTTACATGATAATGAGCGATAAGCAGTTTAACCGTTTTATTTCTTGAATCCAAGATCGTCGTTTGGTTTCTTGTGCAATATGAGGTGTGTGATCAATTCTCCCCTTTAGCCGTAAAAGGTTATCTTCTCCAATAGTAGGCCTAAGATGCAAGAGCTTGCTATTTCTGGATAGCGGTTGACTATTCTTAATACTCTCTATTTCTTTCGCAAACGAATCTATTTGACTCTGCCTTAGCAGATGTGCTTCTGCTTTATGTAAATCTTCTGCAGTGATATGTTTTGTGCCTCTCCTCCGTAACAGGTCAATAAACTTATGAGCTCTACCTGTCACTCTTACAAGTCTTAACCAAGAACTTAGCCTATCAGAGCTAACTACGAGAGGCATGGGAGTTGACACTGAAGTAACAAGATTTACAACGCATGAAGATTTAAGCTCACAGTCATGGTTGATGTTTCTACTAGCCATATCTACTGGTGAAGATGATGGCCAACTACTTTCTGGTGTGAGTAGAAAACTAGGACCAACAAACCAACGTGATGATGCACATAACGATTGACGACTGATTCGGGTAGCATCATCAGCAACGTTACAGTCGCTAGAAATCCATCGCCATTCGTTAGCTTGTGTGGCTTCGAGTATTTCGCCTAAACGATGAGCGACAAATGGTTTATATGACCTAGCGTCACTTCGAATCCACCCCAATACATTTAAGGAGTCACACCAAAATGCTTGTAGGCTTATATGAGTGACTTTTAATAATGAAAGTTGCAAGTCTACTAGCTATTAATGCTCATTGAAGTTCTAATCTAGGAATGGAGGTCGGTTTTAATGGAGCTACCCTGCTTTTACTAGAAATAAGGGCAGTCTTCATGCTTCCATCAGCATAAATTATTCGCCAACACGCCACGGCTGCGTAGGCAACTCACTAGCATCACAGAAGACATGAAGCTCACGCTTAACTACCAGCGACTCATTCAAACTATAACGTCGAGGAATTTCAAGATTAACTAACGAGCTTAGATCTTTGAACCATATATTCCAAAGATCAAGTTCAGTTTGAGGTAATTTGTCATCCCATTTAAAGTTTCTACGCCACAGATTTTGAAACATAATACGTCTGCTAAAAACTATTGGGCCCAAAATACCCAAAGAGTCATAGACACGCATCAGAGAAGCAAGTATGTTGCGCTTTGTTATACAATTAGGCAAAATATCGTTTTTAATACCTGTGCTAAATGTTATACATGTCATAAGCACGCCAAATTAAGCCTAGAATTCGAATTGTCTGAGTTTCATTTGGACTTCCCAATTCAACAGAATATTTATATTTTATAAAACATTTTTCAGATATGAGTTCTTTTGGAAGAGCAGACAACGCAGCAATATTATTAGATACCCAACCACGCATCTCAAAACTACCTCGTTTATTTAATTCCACAATATCTGCGGCTAAACGAGCTGCCTTTTCGACACTTTCGTGCGATCCAATATAATCGTCCATGTAGGTGTCGTAAATAGTCGCATGTGCTGTTTCTGGAAGCTCCCCATGAAACTCATCAGCATTTAATTTTTTAACATAAAGAGCAGTGCAAGGGCTAGAACATGCTCCGAAAATCATAGATGACATCCGATAAACTTTGATTGATTGTGTGGTTTCGTCTCGCCACAAAAATCTTTGAGCATCACGATCCTGCTCTCGAATTTTCACTTGTGGAAACATTTCGCGAATATCTGCCGTTAGGGCAATAAGATGCTCTCTAAAACTCATTAGGATTCCTAACAATGGTTGAAGAAGATCTGGCCCAGGTAATAAAAGAGAATTCAAACTAATACCTTGAAACTTAGCCGCGGCGTCATGTACTATACGCAGTTTACCTGGTTTGTGGGGATGAGTAACCCCAAAGTGAGGGAGATACCACACAATACCTGTAGGCGGGTCTTCACAGATCTCTGCATACCTTCTATTTATCATAGCGTGAACGTTTTCGCGGTATAATTTAGGATATTCGTGATCTTTTTTCATTTTTTGTTCAAGGCTTATAAAACGTTGAAGTGCTAATTTATAATTATTTAGCACGTTATTGATACCTGGCCGCCACAAAAGACCCGCTTCGAAATGACCATCTGGAAGCCGTTTCACAGTTTGGTTTAAAATATTCAATGCATGAGTATCGGAAGTACCACGATAGTCATTTTTAGCTATACCGATTGACTCTAATTTGAAGTATTCTTTAATCAATTCATCGGTAGTACCATTTTCGCTAGTTTCAATATTATGAGTGACTACTTCGTGTGACTCCACCTTACTATCATGCGAAATAGGTCCACAAACAACCCAACCTAAAGCTGTTTGAATAGCTATCGGTTCCGAAATTGTCCCCACTCTAGCGGTAATCGGAACTAGTAAATGGTAATTATCAACACCTAATACGATTGTAGGTTGTGCATTTTCATAACATATAGTATCAATAATATCTGAGAGATGACTATACATACTTAAGTCTTCAGTGCGGACTACACTTTGACATGTTACGCCTAAGTTTTCAATGGAGTGTGCACCATGTATTTGAAATGCGTCTGAAGAATGCAAACCTTGTATAGAAAAATCTACTGAGTGAAACTCACTAATCTTTGATAGTCCACCCATACAATTAATATTCACAATGCCTTTAGGACCTACAGCACCGATTCTTTTCGAAATATTCGAATCTATCAGTGTCGTAGTGCAACCGTCATCTAGCAGCGCAAAGGTGTCCACAGAAGCGGTAGGACCGGTAACTTTCACAGCAATAATTTTTAATAAAGAACGGAAAGATTTTTTATTATGGTGAAATGTCGAAGCATTGTGCGCAGCTTCTTCAAAATGTTAAGGACTGTATGAATTTAGTAAGGATATTGAGAAATAATACGCTGGCCAACGATGGTGAAAAATACATGTATATATTTGGTTACTAAGATAAACAGAAAAGTCAAACTCCTAGGACAAAAGGGCAAAAATGTCAAAAAGAACACAACGGTCAAAAAGGATAAAAAAGACGAAAAGGACAAAAAGAGACAAAAAGATCACAAAGGGCAAAAGGACAAAAAGGCAAAAAGGACAAAAATACAAAAAGGGCAAAAATGACAAAAAGGGCAAAAGGACAATAAGGGTAAAAAGGACAAAAAGGGCAAAAAGGAGAGAAAGGACAAAAAATACAAAAAGGACAAAAGGGCAAAAAGTACAAAAAGGGCAATGGGGCAAAAAGGCACAGAAAGGACGCAAAGGGCAAAAGGGGCGAAAAGGACAAAAACAACAAAAATGGCAAATAGGTCAATAAGGACAAATCGGACAAAGATGACCAAAATTACGAAAATGGAAAATCACAAAAAAACCTATCTTACTTTTTGGGATAACCTTTACATTAATCTATCCCAAAATCTATCCCATTATCCGGGATAAAAGGTATCCCTTATCCACCCTTGGTATTAAAATTACATGTATACCGAATTTCAACTAAATCGGTCCGATCGTTTTTCCGTAAAAGCATAACAATCAGAAAGACAAATATATTGTTATCCCGGAAACTATCCCGTTTTTCGGGATAAAAAGTATCGTATGTTCATTCTCGGCGTCGAAAATATATATATACTGAGTTTCAGCCAAATCCGTCCAGTAGTTTTTACGTGAAAACGGAACAGACAGACAGAGTTACTTTCGTATTTATAATATTAATAGGGATTAATAGGGATAAACACAACCTCACTGTTTTTTTCCCTAAAATTATTGTGATGGGTGGTGAATGGATGTGACCAGCGATTTAGCTTAGGATAGGTTAGCTTCAGACCAAAGCACACAAATTGAGCAAGCGAAGAGAGCGTGCCACACTAGTGGCCGGCGAGTGTCACCCGCCTTAGCCTTCGTGGTTTTTTTTTATAACCACCCAAAATTAATTTTATATCTTAAGTAATAAATAAATGTACCATGTATCTATACTGCACACCATGATTTATAATTTTATCTTTATTGGCCACCATTTTGAATATTTTCATGCTTACTCATGTAGGGTCTGTGAATGTGCTGTTTTTTGATGACTTAAAAAGTGTTTTTTGGTTCTTTTTCTGTTGAATACTGGGTTTCTTTTAGACTTCAAAAGGATCATTCAAGTTTATAAGCGCAATTAGTGAAAAAATAAGTGAGGTTATGTTTATTAAAAAAAATAAGATCTCCGGACCATAGGGGTTGTAGTGAAGTTAACTATGCCTCCTCACGCAACCACCCCGCTACTTAAAATTTAATTATCAAGATGTTTTATATATTTATCAAAAATGTTTTACTATGTATTTCGAAAACTGAACTTACAAACAGATGTGCATCCACATTTAAATGGTAGAAAATAATTTCATTATAATCTTCATGTTGTTATGATATAATCCATTAGGTATATGTTTTCAATTATATTATTTTGTTTACCCAAATGCCTCTGTTTGGCTTAAGGTACTTCTGTTAAGGACTTCATCTTTGATAAAGTTTATTTGAAAGTTATATGAACATTTTTTTGGCACTCTACATGAGAATGGGTGTGTTTCATATAAGTTGTATGATAAAATTTTTTTGGTGCTCTAGGTGAAAATGTGTGTATTTCATACAACAATTTGAAACATATAAATTATAATCTAATTAGATTTGTATCCAATATAAGCATAGGCAAACTTTAACAACACAATACACCAATAATAGATTATGATGGCATTAGTTACTTTTTAATTGAAGTATTTTTTTTGGGAAGTCTGTAAAAATCTGTATTTTATTTATTTATTTATTTTATAGGTACACCAACAGCATAGTACACACTGTACACATTAATAAGACTATGACATAATAAACATAACAATTATATAAATGCATACATGCCAATAACAGGCGTACACAGCTTTATCTACAGTTTGTCAGTATTAAATTAGAATTTTAGAATTTATGTAAATTTAAATTGAGTTTGATTATAATATAAAATGAGGTGAATAATAATTTAGTCTAAAATTTACACCACCGCAATTTTGACATCAAGGTGGCCAAGCATAAGTATTAGTAATTAGGTATATAGTGTAACAGGTTAAAGATATAGGCTTTTTTATGCAGATATGGCAATGTGTTTAAGGTGTTATTTGAGATGTGACATTGTTGATAATGTTAAATATTGACCAATAACACTATGTATATACATCCATGTGGCTAAGCATTAACAACTTTTTTTTTAATGCTTTAAATAAGACACATTCAGACACTGCTAAACACTTCTTTAAATATGAATTTGTTAGTGGACTGTAAATTTTTTAATCATAAAAGAAAACTGCATGTGCGTAATATATGACGATTTTTATAGCAATGGCGGGAAAAATATTCAGATAAAAAACATATACGTTCTAAATTCAAATATTTAGTATTGATGGCCAGTACTATGCCACACCAAAGTAATAAATACTTTTTCTTGGAGATTCCAACAGACACAGCCTAAATCCTAAACACTTGGGGCTGTCTGGAAGAGATCACTTTTTACAATAAGACCGCCCTTTGTACGTACATAACTGGATATAATTTTAGTCTTAAGTTCATGTTTGTATTGGTGTACAATAAAGAGTTATCTATCTGTCACTTATGCAGATGGAGCCATTACAGTGAACCTTTTTTGTCTATTAGATAGTAATCATAATGTTGTTTTGTTATTTTTCAGTTTTTACAGAAGTTGGTAACTCTGCTAATAGGTTCTGTGAACTCGCAGGAAGAGTGGAACCAGTATTAGGAGATGTTGTTGTGGCCTTGATAAATATGGGTAAACATAACTAGATAATTTTTAGTTTAAAAATATATCTAAGTCAAATAACAAAAAAAAACCTATTTGTCTCGGGATGCCAGACAGAAGTGATAACTAGCGTGAGAGAAACCGAAGCCAGACAGAGGGGCGCCGTAACGCGTTACGTAACAAAGCGTTTTACCCTCCTATAAGAAGTTATCACTTCAATAATACACTACTTATACTTATTGTAAGCTAGCTGTACCCGGCAGATATTGTCCTGCCCTTAAAAAATAAAAATCTAGAACCCGATTGTAGCAACATATTCCGGGCCCAATTGTGAATTTAAACCATCCCGAGACCCACTCAAATACACACGAAGTAGCAGTAGTAATAATAGTAGTAGTAGTAGTAACAGAAAACGGCGACTAAGGTATGTATCATAGTTGCACACCTTCGTAAATTACCATCATATTGATCTCACCGCTCATTCGCAAGCTCGGGAATCGCGAACGTGCCTGTTGGATATGAAATCACAAATGTACTTGAATGTACACAAATAATTTAACCTAAATCCTGGAACTTAACTGCAGCTTCGCTTATCTGATTCAGTTGTAAATCCAAGCCGTCCCGAGACCCACTCAAAGAAACGTAAAACATTACGTCAAAATCCTGGAACCCAATTGCAGTGTCACCTACCGGGATCAATTATTAATCTAAAGTAATCTAAACCATTCTCGAATCCACACAACACACACAAAAAATCATCAAAATTGGTCCCACTGTTTAGGAATTCAGTGGCGCTATCTACCGGGTACAATTCTTAATCTAAACCAACCTGGGACCCACTTGGTCACACATAAAAAATTTCATGAAAATCGGTCCAATTCTTTTGGTAGAGTTCAATCAATTGTTTAGGAACACATATTCGACAATCATACAAACATTGATTTTTATTTATATAGTTTTTTTTGAGTCAGAAACCCTTTCGGGCGTGCTCAGAAGGCCCTGCCACAGTTTCATCACAATATGATCAATATTTTAGGAATGCATCGAGGACAAACATACATCATTGATTTTTATTTATATAGATGACTACAGTTTGTTTTGCTTGCAAATAATCACACACGAAAAATGAAGGACTACTCTATCTACTCTTAAATTCAAAAATAATCATTTTTAAATCAATCTCTGTTAAAGCTATTCTTAGCTCCACTATTTTCTTAAGTATTTTTATAATTATAATTCAGTAGTTTTTACAATGAAATATGTATCATGCAGTACACAATATTTTTTGTAGAATGAATTGATTTAGCAGGACAACGAAACATGAGTGTCATCTATTGTATAAAATTCTTGTGTGTTTGTTTGGATTTCACATAAAAACTACTGGGCCGATTTCGAGACAGTTTTTATCCAAGAAACCCATGTGAATTTTTCTGGAACTGCTTTGTAGTTGTTGGGTGCACAAAAGTTAGCTTATTTCGACACAGTTTTTAAACAATAAAAAATATACTGTTGACTGTACTGAATAAAAAATATACTGTTTTTAAATTTGCTAAATGTTATTCTTTTTTTCTCAGGCATATCTATGCAAGGTATAGAACAGTATGCAGCTAGACCAAACAGACATGTGATTCAACCACCGCAGCAAGCATCAGCCCCGCGGACTCCAGCCATGTTGTCTGCGGGCTCAAAAGCTAAACCTGCCCCACATATACCATTCCACTTGCCCCCATTACCTGACCCACATGCCTATATAAGAACACCTGTGAGTATTCAAGGCGTTTCAAAGTGTATTTTAATTTATATAACATGTGATGAGCTAAACCAATAACAATAGATTTTGCCACTAAGTCTTGGTTTACCTATTAATTTTTAAAATAATCCCTATTAATATGATAAATGCGAAAGTAACTCTGTCTGTCTGTCTGTTCCGTTTTCACGTAAAAACTACTGGACCAATTTAGCTGAAACGCAGTATATATACATATATATATATATATATATATATATGTCGGAGGGAAGCTATAATTGGATGGATTGTTGTTTGGATGTATAACGCATAATATCATTTGTTTACATTTTAATTACTTCTAAAATTCTTAATTTAATTTAATTTGATTTGTTAAATGTTTCTATAACTTAAAGATCGTTCTAACCTAATAAAAGTTATGAATATTGTAATTTAATAAACGACCAATCAGAGCAGAGCATATGGCTCCGAGCGGGGTCAGACGCCCTCTATACTTGAGTAGTATCTACTTCGGTAGACGGAGGAGTTTTTGTGGCACATTTGGTTGGTGGCAACAGGTCGAGTTGGAGCTTTGAGAATTTTAAGGAAAGTATTGATGTTGGAAGTATGAGCGGTGCCCTGAACCCGCTGCTCGGTCTAAACTATGTCAAAATGCTGTTCAAATCTTAATTAAAAGTGTATAAACCGTGGCCATTGTGTTTTATGCTCGCATTTTACCCTGATGACGCCCACTAAACCTGCAATCTATAAAGAACATATCACGAGAACGAGGCTTTCCGTCATTTTGGCCATGTCGGTCATTGTGGCCTTTTTGGTAGTTTTTGCCTATTCCGTCATTTTGGTCATGTCGGACACTGTGGCCTTTTTGGTCATACTTTTTATCGCAAAAATAAAACTAAAATAGATGAAAGTTTGAGTGAGAGACTAATCGTTTCTCAAGTTTATAGATATTAAAATTCATAATCTATAGAAAAAAGTGCGATAGTAACTCGATCTGTCTGTCTGAATACCGAAAATGGACATAGATACTTTTCATCCCGGGAGATGGGATAGTTTGCGATATAAATAAATAAATAAAAAGTAAATCTTATGAGGGCAATTAGCACCAATATAAAAATATAAAACAATTTAACCTGTTTTAACGCCCGCTGTTTAAACAAGAGGTACGCACTGGAGTTTGACCCGCGGCAGAGCCGCGGGGTAAACTCTAGTACACTATATATATAATACATGCTTTTCTTCGTCTTTTCACTTACAAACATCGTTTATAATTTTTATTTGGCGATTCCTTACAGACCCACAAACAACCAGTGACCGAGTATGAAGCAATCAGGGAGAAGGCGGCGACCCAAAAGAGAGACATGGAAAGGGCATTAACTAAATTCCTAGCAAAGACTAGTGAAACACATAATTTGTTCAATACAGAAGACAACCAAGTATTTCCATGTAAGTCCCTGATCCTAGTTCACCCTTGTTACATTTAGCTTCTTGAAAACAGCAATGAAAACATAATTTTCTAAATGTCTGTTATCAAAAATACATGTAATTTTATAAATGTACATACATGCCAAATTTCACAAATATTTACTAATTTTAAAACCATTAATAAATACAAATATGACCAAACAAAATCAATTTTAATGACTTTTATACCTTATTGTTAATATTGTTCCTGAGTGTTGTAAAATATAGACTCTGACAGTAATTAATGTAAGATAAAATAATTTTAACCGTTAAACATTCCACTATTGGGCTTAAGTCTTCCAATTTTAGAGAAACAGGTGATTTACCTACCATATTTATCAGAGCAAGAATGATGGGTTTAAGATAGCATAATGGTTTTTAAGATAAATATCTATTAAAGCCAGGTTTCTGTGTATATTTTACTATGCGTTCTTTATAACCTTACCATTGGTACAAAATTGACATTACTGAATGGAGTCCATGTCGAATTTATACACTATGGAAATAAATGATTAGTAACATAGGAACTAGCGATGGGTAACCAAGCGAAATTTAAACACTTCACTTAGCCATCTGGCTAATAGTGATTCAATAGATGGCTAAAATACTAGTTAATGGCTATTTGGTAATGAAACATTGTCGGTTTTATTTGACAACAAATAGCCAGCTGGAGAGTTGATGAAATAAACTGCCGTGGTTAATTTCTGAATGACAGCTATTTAACTGGTTTTTACACTAGCTGCCATCTCCAGTGGGAACCAGCTGCAAATTAATGCATTGCTAAATCTGTCTGAAACATTGATTTTAAATAATTACAATATTCTTATATTTTTTTGCAGTGATAGCTTGTAAACCAACGTTTCCTGCATACTTGCCATGCCTACTACCCACAGACCAAGTTTTTGATTTTGATGAATTAGAGTATCACTTCCAAGTGGCAAATAGAACAGAAGATATGCCTGCAGACAAAAAAGGTAACAATCATAAGGAGTTGTTAGATGTTATATTTTTTTTATAATGTTTGCTCTTCAATTCGACTTTTTTAAACAGATTTTTATCTATGTTATGAGATTCTTTTTCAATTTTATTAAAAGTTTTGGTATAGAGAAAGTTAGTGACCAAGGATGAAAACTAGTTATTGCTCATTCTGGAAACTGCAAGTTCTTCCGACGTAAGCTGTATATTACACGAACGAAGTTGCATGGAACAATATAGTTTTTGTAATGTATAAATATTCTCAAAACTCAGGACAAAATATCTTGACAAAACATGTGTCTGTCTGGTCTTATGTCAATAGGCTGCTGCTCATCCCCGCCCTCCTCACTATGTTGTGTCCTTTGCAACTTCAAGTGAATTGCCTTTAAGTGTACTTATTATTCTATACATACACTAAATATTAATCTAATATTCCTTCTCAGAATCTGATAATGAAGGTGAAAATGGCGGAGACAATGAAAATATAAATTCACAGGCTGAAAGCCAGGATAACAACACACCATCTAGTCCAGATAGAAATAAATCTGGAGGATAATTAGTAATTGTAATTAATGAAAGTAGAATAATTGTATATTTACTACGTATTTTTTTACTGAGAATAAAATTGATTTGGATATGTATTGTTTGCTTTTGTTTGTTTTCTTTTTAAATAGGCCCTTATGATTAACTTTCACTCGCTTACTGTGAATTCCTTAATTCACCACACTTCAGACATGAAGAGACAATAAGACTATTATTTGTGGTTCATAATTAGAGGACCTTGAAATAAGATGGCCATATGATATTGATATCCAGAGAAATACTTGAAAATGTACACACTAGTGTACATTCTGTCTTAAGTATAAAGTAAAATGTAATTGTCTAAAAAAGTGCAATCTATACTATTATTTAAGGTAAAGTTTGTGAGTAATCTCAGGTATTACTGATCCGCCGAGTTTGAAAATTCTTTCACCAGTAGCTACATTATTCCCGAGTGACATAGGCTATATTTGATTGTGATTAATAAATTAAAAAGTAAAAACGTTTTATACCCAGCAATGTCGGAATATTTGACAAATATGTTACAGCAATAATATTCCATGCAGGAACCATGTACGAATCACTGACAGTGCTTTCTACGTTTATGAATTAAAAGTTACAAAGCTTAATTATACTTTGATATGCGTGTATGGGTGTCTGTATGTTTATAATGACGCCCAACAAAGTGGGCACGGGAAGCTAGAAATCTCTTTATTCCCCAATAGAGATTCACAGGTGTTCAGTTATATCTCTCTAAAGTATTAAGTGATTTTTCAGTGCAAATAAGGTCCTTTATTATGCCCCTTCACAGCTTTGGCTATCTATGAAGGGTATTAAGATAAAAAATAAAAACTTCGTTTAAAAAAACCGACTTCAAAAACTAAAATGTATAAAATAACTAATAAGTTAATATATATTAATAATAATAGCTTTAGAAATATCTAAAGCTATTATTATTAATATATATTATCTAAAAAATCTTAAAGTCGGTGCTTAGTAATTTTCAAAATATGTATAGTAATTTTTATGTTTTACTTTGCACCGACTTCAAGATGTTTTAGATAGGTAATATATATTAATAATAATAGCTTTAGAAATATCTAAAGCTATTATTATTAATATATATTATCTAAAAAATCTTAAAGTCGGTGCTTAGTAATTTTCAAAATATGTATAGTAATTTTTATGTTTTACTTTGCACCGACTTCAAGATGTTTTAGATAGGTAATATATATTAATAATAATAGCTTTAGAAATATCTAAAGCTATTATTATTAATATATATTATCTAAAAAATCTTAAAGTCGGTGCTTAGTAATTTTCAAAATATGTATAGTAATTTTTATGTTTTACTTTGCACCGACTTCAAGATGTTTTAGATAGGTAATATATATTAATAATAATAGCTTAGATAATGTACACTCTAGATGGAACGTAGGCGGCGCGGATCCGTCGAAAAAAATATCAGCCAACTGTTGGCCTCGAAGTCAATACCCGTCTATCAGTGTCTAATTTGACAACACGCTATACGCACGTCCGAGCGCTTGAATAACAAATTTTAAAAAGTGATCTTAAATCACGAGATGCGTGATAAAAGTTTGCAGAAATTACAAGGGACGCTTAAAAACAACTAACGAAGTGTCCTACCATCAGTAAGTAATCCAGATTTCATAATTTATGTAATAAATTTCGTAAAAAAAATATCTATTTTTTAGGTTCTTATTTACAACTGCCACTCGACATTATTATCAGTGTTGCCACTTTTTCAATACAAAACTTCCACCATATTTTTATGAGCTGGAGGAATTGATATGGGTAAGGAAGGCTACCCAACTCACATTTAGACTAAATGTTACTCGCGACTTTGTTCGCGTGATTTATGCTTTATGACGCACATTAAAACTACGATAAAATAGTTTCTGTTTTTATAAGTGTAACGCATTTTAGCCAATAAAGGTTTTTTTATATTTTATTATTATATTTACACAGCTGCTCTAAAAAGTAGTGTAATGTTTCATGGTCAATGTATATTTTAAGCTTGTGAGTTTCTATTTTGCGTGATAACTAGTATGTAACTACTTAACTGAATTTAATGGCTGAGGTATCGTTAAAATCCTTACGCTACGACATCCTCTATATGATCTTATAATAAACATGTGTAGAGTAGGTATAGAAGTTTTAAAAGTGATCACAAAAGTACAGATTTTACTAGTGACAGTCGTGATTAAAAAAAAAAATTAATATTAATTTGTTTCAGAATACCTTAAGATCCTGTGATTGAAAATCGGTGGGTAGACATAATACGACGAAGACGTGAAGAAGATCTATGGAAACCTGCAAAACGACTGTCATTGTTCTGATCATTTTCGACAAAAAGACATGAATTTTGTGAATAATAAAAAACGTCGAAGATTAAATATTTATGCATAAGGTGTCGCCTTATGCCTAAATTACAAAATTTAAACAGAGATGCAACATCAAAACGAATGTTGTTCAACAAAACAATTTCAAAGATAGGGTAATTAATATAAATATAATCGTAGTTGTGTGCCAAATTGTTTTATTTCCGATAGGACGTATTCATTTTATAAAAAAACTAATATTGGGGTAAATCTCACAATATAAATATTACAATACCTTATTTCATTTTTTGCAACACTTCAGAACCACATTTTAATATGATTAGTTTTCCTAATAAAATAAGGAAAACATTTAACTGGTATCATTAAGTACACTCACACATAGATAACAATATGACGCGAGGTGAGTGTAAGACAGTATGCTCACGCATACCAGCATGCGTAAGCTGGCCTGTTTCTGTTGTTGTGATTTCAGGGCGACGCGCTATCTAGAGTGTACATTATCTAAGAATAATAGCTTTCGAAATAAGTAATTTTATACATTTTAGTTTTTGAAGTCTGTTTTTTAAACGATAATTTTATTTTTTATTTGTTACTTTTTAGTGTCTAGCCATGTATGGGTGGACATACGAATGGTGCCGCGCTTCTAGGTCCCAAGAACCGGGAAAAAAAAAGTTCGTAAAATGAAAACTACTGGGCCAAACTATGTCAAATTTTTAGAGGACCACATGGCAGCTATTCCGCGTCGAACAAAAAAAGAACCACGTAAATCGAATCATCTCAGAGTAGGTAGGTAGATCATCGGTGTACATATGGAACGGAGTGAAAATTATTTCCATGAAAAATGTTCATAAAATGAAAACTACTGGGCCAAACTATGTAAAATTTTTAGGAGACCAATTGGAAGCTATTCCGTGTCGAACAAAAAAAAATCACGTAAATCGGATCATAAATCACGGAGTACCTAATCGGCGAACATACATAAAAAAAAGCAAAAAAAAATAGATCCCGACGAATTGAGAACCTCCTCCTTTTTAGAAGTCGGTAATAAAGTAATAGGGGGTTGAACATCATATGATACCATTAATATAGAAAATGGGAGTTTCTGCAGGATCAGAACCGAGAATAAGCAGTATAGGTCCTCAATGAAACACTTTACATAATAAAATTATTATAATATAAATCACTTTGCACCAGAACTAATAACAGGCAGCACTTTAATGCCATCCCTATTTACAACAGTCACCTGGAAGTTAGGCAGACTAACAAATAAGCGTTTATGGACCTCCTTAACACACATTTTCAGAATCTCATATGCTTCTTCTTCTGTGGCATCTGAAATACATAAAAAACACTAAGTGTCATGTCATATCCACTAAACTAATAATTTAAACTAGACATAAAATTTAGATTTTATATTTTGGTGGTACACACATCACACATAATCTTTCTATGCAAGTTTCACACCATATTTTCAGACATTGTTTTTAAAACGCATCTATCTTACTAACAACAGTATCATGCTTCCAAATATATTTGAAGTATTGACAAACTATTATATAGAGAAACCTTCAATGTGTTTAGTTTGTTGAGAGGTATCTTAAGTGGACTATGCTTTAATATTCCTCCTACCCTATAAATTTAATGTTAACTAATGTTTTTTTGATGTTACCTTTCTTGTGGTAGCGATCCATGATGCTTAAACTTAGGTATCCACCAAATCCATGAGCAGCAAAAGGCACCTTTACACTGGATGCCAGATAGTCCATAAAATACAACTCTGGGCCATTCTCTTTGTCATACCCACCCATTAATAGATTAACGAAGTATGGTGTCTGTAACAGCAGAGAGTAGTGTATACATTAAATATTAGGTAAATATACATAAACAGTGAAGTAGAAAATTATAGATAGAAAACTCTTTATTGTACACCAATACAAACATGAACTTAAAGACTAAAATTATATCTAGTTATGTACAAGGGGCAGTCTTATTGCTAAAAAGCGATCTCTTCCAGACAACCCCAATTAAAAATTATGTGTTTTGATATATTTTTTATAAGAAATGCATTCGTTAAAATGTACCTAACTAAATCCTAATTTGCAAAAACCTGCAAAAAATCGAGAAGTGTGCTGGGACACATATTAGAAGTGAAACTACAACAGACAAGTGGAAGAATGAATTGCAACAGACAAGTAGAAAAATGAATGGCAATGGATAAGTGCAAAATAAATAGCAACAGACAAGTGGAAAAAGGAATGGCAACGAACAAGTGGCAAAACTACAACATTTTAGCTTGAAGTTTTATGGGCAGGTTTTCAAATTGGACAAGTACATCAACAATCTGCCTGTAAAACTTCAAGTAAAAATTTTGTTGCGATTCATTTTGCTACTTGTCTGTCGCCATTCGTTTTTCCACTTGTTTGTTGCTATTTGTTTTTCCACTTATCTATTGCCATTCATTTTTCTATTTGTTTGTTGCAATTCTTTTTCCACTAGTCCCTTGAAGTTTCACTTTTTTCACTAGTATTATTCTGAGGGGTGGTGAAAAGTCGCGACCAGTGAGTAGAAGAGGGATTTAGGTTAGGTTAGTTTGAGATCAAAGCTCACAAGCTGCGTGAGCAAAGTGAGCCTGCCATGGCAGAGGCCTGCTAGTGTGAGAACTGACTGTAACCATTAATTTTAAATACGTTATTTATAATTTCGTTTAGTGGCCGCCATTTTAGATATTTTTGTGGTTTCCTCTTGTAGTGTATGTGCATGTGCCGTTTTGTTTTTCTTCATTTTTTGACAACTTACACTCCTTTTTTTTGTTATTGGTCCTTTTATCTGCGATCGGAAATTGTTCCATAAGCAGATGATTTGGTTGTCTTGATGATGTGTAAGAAAACAACATCTAATGATTCGCTTTCTTTAATTTAATTGGAGCTATATTTTGCATCCAGGTCAAGAATGTGCACTCGTTTTAGGTGCCTTTGTGGGATGCTAAGCAGTAGCTTCTGGGCAAGCTCATTTGGGTGAACCATTAGAGTTTCTTTATATCGGATGCAGGTGTTGGCAATCTCCTCCCTTATTGTGGGAACTGCAGAGTACTTGTGTGCTTCGGCATTGGTTGTAAACCAGGGTGCTTTTATTATTGACTTTAATATGGTACACTAAAACCGTTGGAGGATTTCTATATTGGAGTGGCTCACACTTCCCCAAAGTTGTATGCCACACTGCTTTTTTGGTTCTTTTTTGTTGATTACCAGCTTTCTTTTGGACTTCAAAAGCATTTTTCAACTTTAAACCTATAAATATAAGTGCTATAAGTGAATAATAAGGGAGGTTATGTTTATTTAAAAAAAAATATTATAAGATCTCAGGACCAGGGGTCTCAGGGGTTGTAGTAGGGGTAAGTATGCCTCCCACTACCCACTCCACGACTGCGATTCTTAAAACTCGTGTATGAAATATCTATAGTCTTACCTTAGTTTGTCCATTTCCAATTGTTGAATGATGTAAAGGCTGCGACTTAACAATCTGTTACACAAATTTTAAGTAGTGGGTGGGCGTAGTGGGTAGGGGGGAGGTATACTTACCCCCACTACAACCCCTAAGGTCCGGAGGTTTTAATTTTTTTTTAATTTATAAAGAACCTCACTTATTTTTGTTGTAAATTTGTGTCACTTTTGATAATAACAAAACGTGATTTGAGTTTATGAATGTACTCACGAATTACATATAACCACCAGAACTTTTTGTAAAACTAAAACTGCTTTTAATGTAGAAATAATTCTAATGAAATTCGAATGCTAGGACCGACTTTAAACATTTACTATTTATTTTATACACACAAACAGTTGGTTAGGTTAGGTTATGTGCAGACCAAAGAGTATGAGCCGAGCGTACCGCGGCAGCGGCCGGCGAGTGCCAGAACCGACTGTTACCATTTACTATTTATTTTATACACACAAACAGTACGAAGCCTTAAAAGTCTCGTATGAAACATTTGTTTTATTTAACAATTTAGTGGATGACTATAGTAGAATTATTTTGTCCGTGCAGTTTGAGTCATAAATAATCGGAGTATTTCGCTCTCTCTTCCACTCACGGGCTTTATGGGTGGGCATAGTGATTGCGCATTATTGTTGTCGATAAGCGTTATCGATAGTGTATTTGGTTTTGTCATTTTGTGGGTTAGTGATAAAAATGAAAGAAAAAAAATAAATAAAACAATGTATTAAAATAAGAATAATTATTATTTAAAATAAATTATTAATTAGGTATCTATGTCTTAAAAAACTATAAGCACAAAAGTTAAGAATGTAACAAGTTATATTAAAGATAAATATAAATACTTATATCTAAGTTTAAAATTAACAGCAAAAAAGTTAATAATGATTTTTATAAAAATGATAATCTTTCTTTGATAAGAATGAGTATTTATCGATAATGGTGTTGCACCCGCGCAACATGTTCACCGCCCTAACCGGGCTGAGGCCGAGTTTGATTTATGACCGAAACTGCATGCACAAAATAATTCTACTATAGCAAGTTGCTTTTTTAATATCACAATAAATCAATATATTAATGATATCAATTTTTAAGTACATTGCAGAACATTTTTTTCTTTAATCGTCACCATTTTGACTGGTTACTCTTGTGGTGTATGTGAATGTGCTCTATTGTGATTTTCTTGACTTTTATCCAATTATGCTGGTTTTTGGTTCTTTTTATGTTGATTACTGGCTTTTTTGGATTTTTCAACTTTGGACTTATGATAGAAGTGCAATATTAGCGAAAAAATAAGTGAGGTTATGTTTATTAAAAAAGTCAGTCTCTGGACCTTAGGGGGTGTAGTAAAGGTAAGTATGCCTCTCCCCCTCCCGATTTCACCACTTCGCTACTTAAAATTCGTGTACCGGAAAGCTATAGATTTACCAATGTAAAGGCTCATAACTAACAATTATAGTATTTTACTTACACTGCTTCTTAAATACTCTGCAAGATTACGACGTGTGAAATTGGCCGCAGCAGTAGGGCCAAGCTCATAACCGTTGCGCATCTTATACAACTGGATATTCTTTGCAATATATTCTGCAAACTGTGTTGTGTCTCCGGAATCACCGATGACGCCCATCACTAACCTATCAGATATTTTATAGATTTTTTCCTCGTCTGCAACATAAAATGCAATTTAAAATAATAGCTACTATCATTCATTACAAGACAATACAAAAGCGCAAACTCACCGTCTTTCATGACCATTATACTGTGACTATTGCTCTGATCAGCTGCTATCATAACGAAGTCATTACATTGAATTCCTAACAGGCATTGTAAATTAATATTCGACATTTTAACACAGAAAACGATGAGGAATATGCAAGAAAATACAGTAAAAATCGGCTTTTCAACTCGATAAACTTGTCAAATCACTATCACAGACAAATTTGAACCACAGACCAGTGCTGATGAGTAGTGATGAGTGCAGACCATGTCTATTAATTCCCAATTTTTTTTTCAATAACCCCATAAATAAGCTTTTTGAAAAAAAAACCCCAAAACAGTTTTTACTTATATAAAGTGAAACATCAAAATTTAATCTTAATAATCGCCAATATTTCAAAGGAGAAATAAAAAAAGCTAAACCACCGTCGTAGCGAAAACGTCACTAATGGTGTCATCGTTTTCGCTCACGGCGCGCTCACAACGACCCGTGCCAATAGGTGGGTCGAATAACCGTTCCACTTGAGTTTACGATTGTGACGCTAGCAAATAAGTGGAACGGGAAAAATCGTGGTTGTGAATGTGGTCGTTGAGAGTCTCTAACGGAACTTAGCCTATAGGATACGACATATACAAGTAGAGACGGCATAATAACATAAATAACGCACGAACGATTGAATTGAAGTATGATTTACTAGTAGAATATAATTCTAAGATAAAGTAATAATACTGTATTATAACTTAGATATAATAATTGTAGTGAGGAGAATTGTGTTTGTAGATGAATTATTGGTACTTATAAAATCTCCAAAATGTCTCGTAACAAAAATTTTCTCCCCGAATGTCCCCCAAAGAATGTTTACCCCCGATCTCCCCCCCAACGTCGAAAAAGTCCCGAATTTGCAGGTTACTCCTCATTTGGCAGCACTGCCACAGACTAATGGTGAGTTGATGAGTAGTTTGGCTTAAAGGCCTAGTTGCCAAGCCATAAATATTATTAATTTTTTTTTTTATTAATGATGAGTAGTAGTAGTATTTTTATTAATTACTTGAAGAACAGGCAAAAATCCTATGTCATACAGCCTCATTATTTGTGTGTTATGGTGCCCGCACACTCTATGACTAGGGCACGTCCGTCTCTCCATATATTAAATATACTCTTTGCGTCCGTCAGCCGTAGCTAACGGACGCGTCCGAGCAATATTCACACCCATCGTAAGACACACGTTGGCACGAATATGGAAAAAGCGCTGAAAATAAAGAAATAAAAATAAATAAATAACTTTATTAATTGTAGCGTAAATGCCATATATGTATTCCGACACACGTTGATATTTCAGTGAAGTGGAGTGAGTTATAGAATTATAAAAGCGCTAAATAATAAAGTACCTACTAACTAAGGATTGACTAATCACTTTGGGTATTCATAGCGCTAAGTTAGAAACAGTATGCATCTTGTGGCATTGCATTGTTGATCATGGGAGTAGCCTTGCTCTTGACCTCCTGTTCTTATACATAAGCGCGGGTATGAAGACTTGGCGGAGTAGTTAGGAACGTCTTTACGAGAGTTCTTGCACACGCTGTGCGGCGCTTACCGCCGCGGTTAGTACTCGACCCAGTATGGTACGAGATGTAATCCCCATGCGTTATCAAAAAAGGTCCAAAAACCAGACTATAAAATAAAGTATACTTGGCAAGTTATTTATTCCATAGTAATTTGTGCTTGTATACCTCATCTCTACTAGTCTGTGGTTTATATTGTAGGTTACTGGCTTAAAGGCCTAGCTGCCAAGCCATAAACCTAATTAAATAAAAATAATATTGTAAATGTAGGTTATGTTTGTGTTTGACTGAGTGAACCTTTATTATTAATTATTTTCTAATATAATGTTTCGATGTTTTTGTTTTAATAAATTAATTTCTTAAGAGCATTTTGTTGCGTATTTATATATAATGTTTCGAAAAGTTGCATTAGGTATATCAGGTGGAGTTGATAGTGCAGTTTCCGCATTCCTTTTAAAACAGGCAGGTAAATAAAACCCAGAGTAAACCTAAAATATATTATTTTGTTATTATTTTCTTATTTATTATAATGTTTAAACAGGATTTCAAGTGGAAGGTGTATTTATGCGAAATTGGGATAGTAATTATGAAGTTGGCTTTTGTTCAGATGAAAGTGATTTTGAAGATGCTATGTTCGTTTGTCGTAAGCTAAATATTCCATTACACAGAATTCATTTTATTAAAGAATACTGGAATGAAGTCTTTATTGCATTATTGAATGAATATGAGAATGGACTCACACCAAATCCAGATATATTATGCAATAGATATATAAAGTTTGATAGATTTTTCGAACATTGCAGGAACAATTTAGGATTTGATGCTATAGCCACTGGCCACTATGCAAATACTTCTTTCGGACCGTTTTTAGAGCAGTATAATGAGAAAGAAGGTAATATTTTAAATTAATTGAATTAACTTATAATATACATAGATAGAAAACATTTTATTGCTCATAAAATGAATATTTACAAAAATATAATACTTACCAAAACAATGGGTACCATACAACTTATGAGGTCTTTTCTAAGCAAACTATTTAAAAAAAAAAGGTTAATCTGGTAGATGTAGGTGAAAGGATATTGTAAGTATTATCTGTTGTGTTATAGAAATCTTATTATATTGCAATAATAAAGTGACCTAATCTTTCCAAATTAATTTTCCAGGAGCAAGATTACTACAACCCAAAGATAAGTTTAAAGATCAGACATTTTTTCTTTCACAAGTGAAGCAATTTTCGTTAAGAAAATGTATGTTTCCAATTGCAAATTATTTTAAGAGTGAAGTGAGGGAGATTGCCCGAAAAGAAGGACTTTTAAATGTTGCTAACAAAAAGGACAGTACAGGCATATGTTTTATTGGGAAAAAGAGATTTCAAAACTTCATTGATGAAGTAAGTTATACTGATGTGTTATCTCACAAGTTAACATTTCATAAGTAAAGTTCCCTAATGTGATCCAATGATATAAGTTACCCCCTTACCCCTAGAACAAATCAATCTAGGCTCAGTATTATAATTTTAGTGTTGCGAACTAGAGGTAGAATATAACTTATGTTGAGGTTTAGTTGCAAAAACTTTTGTATGGTATATTAAATCATACTGTTTTATTTCAGTACATTGATACAAAAGAAGGTCTGTTCATAGATATAGACACAGGACTAACTGTGGGCAGACATACTGGTTTGCATAAATGGACTGTCGGCCAGAGGTGTCGCTTGTGTGGTTTTAAAGATGCATATTTCATTTACAAAAAGGATTTAAATACTAATAATATTTATGTGGTGAATATGGTTCTTATTATAATATGCTTTTTTAGTGTTTCTGTATATCCATATTTTGTCTAATTCCACTATTTTCTTAAAACCTCTTGGTGTTTTCTATGCCACTATGCTCTGATTTAATAAAATTTACAATAAATAATAAGACAAAAAACATAATAGACACATCTCGAAAAATCTCTTTTATTTACTGATTTTATTGAAGTCATTCTTAAAATATGTAATATTAAAGTTAAAAAATTCTGTGCAATTGTATGCATAATTATAATGTTGCTACCAGAAATGGAAATTGGTGAAAAAAAATTATAAAACTTAAAAAACTAAAATAGTTTGAATAATTTAAACATTGAGTACTATTTGCAATATAGGGTTTTGGTCACATTGCTAGTTATGTTGGTCCATATCAAATTAACAAAAACAGTAGATTGTCATAGCCACTGCAGAACACTTTGGTGTGTATTAAATATGAACTTGACAGATTTATATTGTTATTTTGTTGCTGTTTATAGCTTAATTTTACAAAAATAAAACATAAGTTAACAATAAAAATGTTGTTACAGGTGGCAGGAACAAAGCATTCTGCTTTATGGAACAATATATGTTTTACAGATCCCCCACATTGGATAAACTATGAACCACCAGAATTAACTGACAGTGGTGTAATGAAATGTTACTTCAGATTTCAACATACAAAACCATTAACACCTTGTAGGATTGTCAATAATTCACGAGGTCTTACAGTTATTCTGGATAAGACTTTAAGAGCTATAACAGAGGGACAGTATGGTGCTCTGTATAATAATGAAGAATGTCTTGGTAGTGCTAAAATTAATAATATTGTTCACAACTTGATATATTGATATAAAAGCCTTGTTAATGTACTTCATTTTGTTATTTAATTAAATATTTGGTTTTTTTTCAAACTCTACAATTTTGAATTTTCCCGCATTTGTGTCGACTTTATCTATAGTAAAGGGAGCAACCCACCTGTGCGTAGTCCTAGCAAAAAGTGTAATCGGTTGGAGCAACCGAGAAGGTTCATTTGCTCTAAGTGTACTCTTTGTTGAATGTATTCTCAGCATTTTTTAAAGGGGTCTCATTCATGACATGGGCCACTCCTTAGAATTTAGATTTAAATGTCTGGACTATTCGCTGGGCGGGTCGTAGGTTGAGTGCCACAGATTTAGGGTGTTCCTATTTGATTATTCTATGTTATTATTTGTTAAATAGTACATATAATGTACAGTTTTCTAAATAGTAGAAGCTGTTATTTAGAAAAAAACGTGTAAAAATGAATCCTAGGATTCAAAACAAGAAAACTTGGCTGCAAGGTCTTGTTACCAAGCTATACAATAGATGTCGGCAGAAAACGGATTTGTTAGGCTGTATGGACTAAGACCTTTGCCTGCCCTTTTGGCAAATTTGAAAAACAACGGATTTGACACCTGCCTGACGTTTACTTTAAAATAAAATAAAATAAATATTGTTGTATTTGTGAATTGATAATTCTTTCTACATCTTGCATAACAGCAAATATTATAAAAGGAGAAATTATTTAGATTTACAAAACATGTCGGTGCCACCGGTGAATTACAACATACCTCCGCCAATACTGGACATGCCGCCGCCGGGTCCTCCATCACATTTACCTACACAATTTTCCACTCCTATGTATCAAACATCCCCTTTTTCTATTCATCCAACCCCTCCAATAAACCCTAGTTCATATTCGGTGCCACTACCTACTGCAATAGACCACTCTCTATCGTACAATAGTTTCCCACCATTAAACCATCCACCACCCTCCATTAATTCATATACTCATACTCCTACACCAATAAATCCTCAATATCTACCACCTCCTTCACCAAAAAGTTATTTTGCAGAACCTTTCAATGAAATAACAAAAGCCTACTTAAGAGATGGGTCTGGATCAAATAGTGAAAAACCACACTATTATAATGATGATAAATCTAAATATACATATTTAAGAGAATCTCCGTCAAGATACCGATACTCACCACATAGAGATTATAGGAATCGGAGTGAAAGGTCAGAAAGCCATCAGAGAGAGAAGAGAGAAAGAGACAGGGGACCTGAAAAACTGTATCGTGATAGAAGTCGCAGTCCAAGTTACAGGCGCAGTCCAAGTCCATCACAGCACCGTCACAGAAGTTCTTCAAGATATAGTCATCATAGTCCTTCAAGGCACAGTCATCGTAGTCCTTCAAGGCACAGTCATCGTAGTCCTTCAAGACACAGTCATCATATTTCTTCAAGGCACAGTCGTAGGAGTCCTTCATGGCGTAGCCATCGTAGTCCTTCATGGCACAGCCATAGGAGGAGTCCTTCTAGGTCAAGTAGAGATGACAGATATTATAGAGACAAATATGAAGACAGACAGGAATATGAACGACATCGCAGTTCCAGAGACTATAGGAGTCATGATAGATATCGTGACTCTCATTATGATAAGTATTACCATAGGTCTTCTAATAAAAAGCATTCACCAAGTAGAGAGTCTCGTAGCAGTATTAGGGAAATGTCACATAAGCCAAGAGAGTCTGTGACAAACAAACCTTTGACTGATAGAGAAAAAATTTTAAATGAGTATAGGTAAGGAAAAGATTTATTTATTTTATTTTTGATAACAATAACACAGTTCACTGTTCTAGGTTTACTTTAACTTATGGCCTTTGCCTATATCTTATTAACAGTTCATTTGCCTTACTATCAATTATAATTTGACATAAGTTCCATACCAGTTATGTCAAATTTACACAAATGGTAACTGAATAAATAGTAAGATGTAACAACTACTTAATTTATAATGATAAATTTATATTTCCATGTATACTAATATGGTCTGAAAATTACCCACTTTAACAAAAAGGTGGCAAACATCAACTATACAGAAGAATGTGTTTGCTCATCTTTTGAAAGGTTACATTTTCACAGCAAAACAAGTACACCAATTTTGATAAAAGTTGTAATGAAGATTATTAACCATAGGAGAGGATAGATAGACATAGATTACTTGTTTTAAAACTGCTACCTAATGGGTATAAAGTAAGTAAGTCCTTTATTTTTGGTTGGACATATAAAAGTTGGTGTATATAATTCTGGGAAGCTAACAAAACAGAGGTTTTTGGAGATTCCACTCTAGTAGTAGCACTAGAGTAGATTTTGACATTTTTAGTTGTAGAAATGTGTATGTATATTAATTTATTTAGTTAGAAGCCATATGATACATATTTGGGATATTTTAACTTCCACCCTTACTAGGTCAATTACGAAATGCAAATTCATACATTGTACTATATTGATATCATAGAAAAATACAGATAGCAGGTTTTTGTCACAATACAAATATAACCTTTTGAATGTGGTAGAGCTAGAGCTGTGCTGAAATTATTACCATGATTTCAACTCTTAGGACTGACTCAATTAGATGGATACACACACACACACACACACAGAATATTGGTGTGAATAGGTTAGCCTGGAGCTAATCATGTTTCTTGCACTGAGTGAGAGTTTCAATGGCCATCTTCCCTTCGACACTATCTATTCCATATTCCATTCTTCCTGTCCGATTCTCTTGTCCTGGTATCTCATCCCCTCTATTCCTTCCTAAAGACTGGCAACACATTGGCTTTGCACCTGGTGTTGCAAACATCTATAGGTGACTGTAAACACAGAATATGGGCAGTGTGCCCGTTTGCCAGTTTACCAATAAAAAAAGCTGCCATAGTAAATGTTTTTCCATGGTACAACTAATCCTTATTAATATTATAAGTGTGAAAGTAACTCTGTCTATCTGTTACACTTTCATGAAAAAACTACTGGGTGGATTTGTCTGAAACTAAGTATATATATATATATGTAAATACATTTGATGCCAAGGATGAATATAGAATATTTTTTATCTTGAAAAATGGGATAATTTCCAGGATAAAAATATATTTGTCTCTCTGTTTGGTATGCTTTTACAGAAAAACTATTGGACCAATTTGGTTTGAAATTTGGTATATATGTAATTTTAATACCGAGGGTGGACAAGGGATACTTTTCATCCTGAATAATGGGATAGGGTTTGGGATAGATTTATGTACAGGCTATCCCAGAAAGTAGAATAGGTTTTGTTTTTCTTTGTGATTTGCCATTTTGGTCACTGGTCATTTTAGTAATTTTTAACATTTGATCAGTTGGTAATTTCCATCATTTGTGTAAACTACAAATAGATAGACGGGGGATAGGTAAAAAGAAGAAGAATGGGTTGAAATGGAAATTTATATGGGAGACCAATAATTTCTCAAGTTTGTAGATATAAAAATTTATCATCTATAAAAAATGTGATAGTAACTCGATCTATATGGAGATGCGATATAAAATGAAATGTATCTTAGCACTAACTTAAAAATTTAATACAATGTAAACTGTATTAACGCCTACACTTAAATCAAGAGGTATGCAGTAGAGTTTTACCCATGGTGCAGCTGTGGGGTAAACTATGGTTAATGTAAAATGTAAAAGTGTCTTTCTATATTCCTGGAGAAGAACTGATTTTAATTAAATGTTGTATTAAAGATAGAGAAGATATATGTTTTTGTCCAGAAAGATGCAAGAGTTTTAAAAGTTTATATGAATATAAAGCTTACCCAAGAAAACCACAATTCAAACTAGTATAAAATAAATGCTCATTGTAAAAACAGCATATTGTATTGCCTTGGCCATCAAGGCCATCACTTTCTATTTTAGTACAAGTTTGTTAATCTTTTTAGGAAAAATTACTGTAAAACTTCAGAAGATTTAATGGCAAAGATGGAACAGTGGTCTAAGGAACATAACTCCGATGAAGAAGAGGTGAGAATTTTAGCTCATTACAAATAGTTTTTCATGGCAGGTAAAAATAAGTCCATTAAGAACTATACAAAAGTTGAACTCTATAAACAATGACTGCTTATACCATACTCCTGAACTAGATTTACTTTATAAGCAAACATAATAACAAATCAATTTTTCTTATAAGACAACTCACTACATTTGTAACACTGTAACAAATGAAGGTGCTAGTAATAATGAAGTGCTAAGTGTTTTTAGCAAACGGGAGCAATGCGTGCTCTCTGGAAATATATAGGATTCAAACTCATGTTGAAATGAGGCAGAAGTGCCTCAATCACCGAGCCGCTGGTAATTCATCATCATCCGAGCGTTAAATCCCGGTTTCGTTCGGAGCGTTCACTCCGACGCCCAGGGTCCGCTTTCCTACTTTTGCTACCCACTTCGCGCGGTCTTCAGCATCCCCCGTTTTGAGACCATTGGCACGCATGTCATCCTTCACGACGTCAAGCCAGCATTTCTTGGGTCTTTCCCTTCGACCGGGACCTGGCGGAGGCGGCTTAGCTAGACATTTGTTCCCCACATAACTAGCCGGTCTCCGTAAAACGTGGTCGTACCAGCGTAAGCGACACTCTTGCAGTTTGTCTGCTTATGTCACGGACAAGAAGACTGCCGCGGATGCGGGAGTTCCTGACCCGGTCTTTCCGCGTCACTCCACACATCCATCGCAGCATATTCATCTCCGTGACACGCAGTTCTTGCTTGCTGCGAGCCGCTGGTAATTATCACAGTATTATTCTATTTTCAGTCACCAAGTATATGGTATAGAAGTTCCCCAGCTGAGCTTTACTATAAACCTGTTGAAGGTGGAACAGGTCTACAACAAACCAAAAAATTGCAGAAATTATGTGATACAGTCTTTCAAACACTTATTGCTCGGGGACGTAATGCCAGGCCAGAGGTTGACGAGTTGCCCCCGTTAAGAGCACCTAAAGCTAAAATGTGCAAGCATAATAAATGTAAGTTATAATCCACTATAAGCAAAGTTATACTGATAAGTATTTAAATGTGTATTAAAATAAATATATTAAATATTTGGGTTTGGTTGCTTCTGTCTTACTTCATGACCTTGGTAATTAACCAAGTTACTTAACTGTTTATAATGCAGTGACAAAATAACATTTTAAATATATCACTGATATGATTAGCTAAGAATAGGGATGCCGACCCATGTTACAACAAATTCTAATAGGTTTACATGTAAAAGCAAAGGCGTCACAATAACATTTATCACCTAACTTTCAAAATATTATGATAGAAATAACTTAAATTGCTTTACATATAAAAATTTATGTGCTATGTGACTCCTTTTTTTTTTCTACCTACTTATGACGTCATAAGTAGGTATGTTCATAACAAAATCTATGAGGCGGTAAATAGTATCTTAATCGATTTGTCCGTCTGCTCCATATTTGTTTTTTTTTTAGTTTTTTTATAGCATACAGACAGACCGACGGCCCACCTGATGGAAAGCGGTTATCATCGCCTATGGACTTTTGTAACACCGAAGGCGCTACCAATGTGCTGGCTCTCCAAAGGGAGATTGGAAATAATGTCGGAACACAATTCAAGGTTATGGCGGCATACTCTAGACCAGGGGTGGTAGCCATCCAGATAGGTAAATTTCCTACCATCTGGCTATGGGTCGTTTTGTCGCCTCTTACGACAGGTCCTCTGGCCGCAGTAAGTCGTATTCTTTCTCCGTTCCTCCATGGATAAATTAACTTACACAACCAGATGGCCCTACCATTTGCCCGACTGGATGGCTACCACCCCCTGTACTAAAGTATGTCGCCATAATAACCTTGTGTTGTGTTCCGGCATTATTGACCAGGTTTCAGTCTCCCTTAAGAGAGCAGCAGCGCATTTGTAGCACCTTTGGTGTTGCAAATGTCCATAGGCGATGGTAAGCGTAACCGCTTTCTACCAAGTGGGCCGTTTGCCTGTCTGCTGAACTCCTGCAATAAAAAAAATAAAAAACTCAGGTTGCCTGAAATAGATCACTTTAAATAATAAGGCTGCCTATTGTTTATTATGATGAGGAACAAAGTTATCTATGGTCATTTAATGCACTTTATTGTTTGTTGTTATATTTCTAAATATAATTCTCAGGAGACTATGTGTATCTAAATGCTAAAAAATATGGTAGTCATTTGATAAAACATTTTATAATGTTTGTTTACCATTTATCAGTGGAAGAAGAAAGTTCATCGTCATCTTCGTCGGAAAGCGAGGATTGCTTTGAAGAGGAAGGTAAACAAGGCTACAAGGACAGAATTATGATGGAGTTGCAAAGAAAGCAAAGCCACCCAAGGAGATTGCATCCTGAATTATGGTTTGTTTCATTACATTTCACTTTAATATATAAGTAAGGATTGGGTTGTCTTATTACCATTAGTATTATTTACAACTTTTCACAAAGTTTCACTCACATGAAGTTCTAGGCTTCTATGTCCACAGGGGCTTTATATTTTCTGGGATGAACTATCTTGTGCTCATCTTTATTATGCCCCTATTCCACCTCGGTTGATGTTAGTGACTGCAAATGCGTCATATTTATATAGTTAAGAAGTAAAGTTTTAATGATTAGTTACATTGGGGAAGTTCACTACACCCTATCAGTTAATGTTTAATGTCACTATCAATATTACATATCAATTAACGCAATAAAACTTATCTACATCTGCTTTATGTCATTAATAATGCATTGTCAAAGTATTACGGCGCAGGTATAGCACGCATACCGAACTAATAATCAGTTCATTCACAAGACTGAAAAAGAAACAATTTAACAGACCACACTTTGTGCATATTTAAAATAATTTTAGTCTGTACTGGTGTCCTACAATAAAATTCAGCTAATTATTTATTAAAGTTGTGAAGTAAATTTACTTTTAGTTCACATACAAAGCAAACAAAGAATTATCCGAAACAGATTGTTGGATGGTTGGTGGATGGAAATTTACCGATTTTCTAGGATTACACCTATGTGTTCAATCATGTTATCGGAAGTACACATAATCAAACAAAATTACAATACAATAATATGTTCATTTTGCTTATATAAAATTCAAACTCATAACCAAAGAGAATCCCCTGGAAATTATTTTTGGATAGGAAGCATCTTACTTTTATCCCCATTAAACGTCCCTATACACATAATATATACAGAGTTTTAATCCTTAAAAAGATACAAACTGGTATAAATATTTAAATTAATTTTAACCCGTCTTTTTCATTATGCCTACTTCACAGCAACAAGTAGCAAAGTGGCAAAGGAAGTGTAGTGAGTATAATATGTTCCACGTATGTGTGGCTTACATACTTGCGTTGCCCACTTTCCTGCTTGCTTTCGCGGAAGTGGACATAGTGTAAATGAGATGAATTAACATTTATATATCGGGTGTCCCAAAAAGGACGCAAGATTTCAATTTGCCGCCATTTTTTAGTGCTGGCAACCCTAAAAAAAATATATTTGACAGCTGAATGTTTAGGGTTTGTAAAAATGGCGGGTTATACGAAAGATCAACGCGTTTTTATTATTGAACAATATTTCAAAAGTAATGAAAGTTTGGCGGGCACGGTTCGAAAATTCCGTGCAAAATATGGTCGGAATATTGACTTCATCAACTGTGAGCAGAGTGGTTGCAAAATTCAGGGAGAGTGGATCAATTCACGATGTTCCTTCCACTGGTCGTCCAAAAACAAGCCGTTCAAATGGCAATATCGAATCAGTGCGTCAGAATGTCCGTGAACATCCAGGAACATCCATTAGGCATCGTGGACAAGAATTGCCAATTTCAAGAAGCTCTCTCCAACGTATACTCAGTAAAGATCTGCATCTCCATGCTTACAAAGTTCAAATAACACAAGAACTGAAGCCTCATGATCATGGACAGCGAAGAGAGTTCGTTGAATGGATTATCGACCGCCAAAACAGGGATGCAGATTTTTCAAACAAAATCATCTTTAGCGATGAAGCACATTTTCATCTCGATGGCTTTGTTAATCGTCAGAATTGCCGCATTTGGGGCTCAGAGAACCCACATGTGATTGTTCAAAAACAAATGCATCCACAACGGGTCACTGTTTGGTGCGGATTTTGGGCAGGAGGCATTATTGGACCATATTTTTTTCAAAATTAGGCCGGCCAAGCAGTTACTGTTAATGGAGCTCGATATCGCGACATGATAACAAGGTTTTTTCTAGCCGAATTAGCGGATATCGATGTGGAAGCAATGTGGTTTCAACAAGACGGGGCCACTTGCCACACAGCCAGAGAAACGATGCAATTACTGCATGAAACATTTCCTAGTTGTGCGATCTCTCGTTTCGGTGATCAGAATTGGCCCCCTAGACCTTGCGATTTAACGCCTTTAGACTTCTTTTTATGGGGTTATTTAAACTCTAAAGTCTATGCCAATAAGCCCACAACCACTCATGTTTTAAAAGAGGCAATTCGACGTTGCATCGGAGAAATTCAGGCGCATCTATGCAAAATGGTCATAGAAAATTTTGACAAAAGAGAGCGTATGTGCCAGCAAAGCCTAGGAGGACATTTGCCTGACGTAGGTATTATTCCACAAATAACCCTATTTTATGTATTTCAAGATTTTATATACAAATATATTATAACGAAAAAAAAATGTGTTTTTCATCAATTTCAAATCTTGCGTCCTTTTTGGGACATCCTTTATTCATCTGTGCAAAAATAGATAAAGAATACAATTTCCTGTGGCCGAGCGGCTTGTCGTAAGAGGTGACAAAACAATCCACAGCCAGGTGGTGGGGTTGCCCGTCTGGATGGCTATGCCTACCACCCCTGGTTTTTTAATTTAGGTTTATGGCTTGACAGCTAGGCCTTTAACCAGATCTTAGTTTACAGTATAGTTTCTTCATTTTTTAAGCTCATGTGTAGCACAGCTGAACTGTAGGTAATCAGCTAGTGCCATTCAACGGAGTTCTTGTGACAACTCAAAAGGCCACATTCGACTATACAGTTCACATTTCTCACAAAATACATAATGACTATTCAAAAACTATCAATATCCTACAACTATTGTTCATTTTAGAGTAATTATACAGATTTTTAGAAAATAAAACTGCACAGCACAACATCTCCTTTCAGTTCCCGCTAAAAACTCAACACCTCTGGTCTATAGTATGTTGCGATAACAATCTTCAGTTGTCTCCCCGGCATTAGTGACCATGCCATGCCATAGCATCTTTGATGTAATAAATGACCATAGGCGACGGTAACCGTTTCCCATCAGGTAGGCCGTCTGCCTGTCTGCTGAACTCGTGAGGAAAAAAAAAAATACTTTTGCTAGGTTCAACAACACCGGCGAGATGAACGGCGGCCCGCTGTGCCGGTGCAGCGCGCGCGCGCGCCGCCAGGGCATGCGCCACGGCGTCTACGCTGGCGAGGAGTCCTTCCCTAAGTGCATGCCCACACAGAACAACATCGACAAGTTGTATCACTACCGGTGATTATATTCCTATTTTAAGCATATATGCATATTAAATAAGGTAAAGTATGCCATTGTTGGAACTCACAATATTTTGCCTGACCATTTATTCATGATATTAAGAGATTTTGATATTTTTTAAAATTTCTTACTAGGCCACATGCAACGGTATTGTTTACCTTAATAATAATTGAATGAAGAAAAGTATCCCTTGTGGTGGACAGACTCGGCATTGAAATTACATATATACCAAATTTCAGTCAAATTGATCCAATAGTAGTAAAAGCATAACAAACAGAGACAAATATATTTTTATCCCAGACACCCCATTTTTCGGGTTAAAAATTATCGTATGTTCATCCTCGGCATTGAATATATATACTGAGGTTCAGCCAAATTGGTCCAGTAGTTTTTCCGTGTAAACGTAACAGACAAACAAAGTTACTTTCGCATTAATAATATTAATAGTGTGCCAGCAATGATATAGTTTACCCTATATAAATTAAAATTCTGGGCAAATGATATTGAGGGCAGTTTATTACAAATTAACTAGTATATTAAAAATTAATTAATATTTCAGAATAACAGTCTCCCCGCCAACGAATTTTCTGATAAAATCACCCACAATTATAGCGCATGACGAGCACGAGTTTCTGTTTTCTGGCTTTTCATTGTTCTCCCATTATAAACTGGCCAAACTGCCAACTTGTAAGGTGATAAGATTTAATATAGAATACACTATACTGTATGTAGAGGAACCTCCGCCACAAAACTTCACCATAAGGGAGCTCGATTTATTTGGTAAGTAATTTGTATTTAAAGATATAAAATTGATTGATGGTTTGTAGTAAACAAATTTACATTTAATTGAATACAAAATACAAAAAAAAATTAAACGTTTCCAAAACATGTGTTTTTGTTGCAGAGGACTTCCTATTCACTGAACTTTTGGAACTCGTCGATTTAGACTTGGGCAAGGCCACGGACACCACCTGTTCACAATTCCATTTTATGCCGCGTTTTGTTAGATATTTAACTGAAGGCGGATGTGAGGTATGATCTGTAAAATATATAAATAATGTAATCTATCAAATTGCCACTTTTCCAGGTATCAAAATATTGTTACAACTCAGGTCCCGATAAAAACAAAATCCAACTGCATATCTGAAACAAAGCGTATTTGAACTAATAACATTGAAATTCTTTTATGATCGTCTTCTTTTGTTTACTTATTGGCATGCGGCCTATTGTTGTATTGTTATCATTAGCCAGGTATTACGGATCTTAAAATACAAGCTGATTCTAGGAAATTGGGTCCACGCTCCCGGGCGGACATATTGCATTTGTGCAGTATACAGCAATGGCCCGATTGAGGGAGGAGTCAGTCGAGCGAGACGTGTGTACTACAATCGGGAGTCTAATAAGTGACGGACTTTGCGCGTTTTATTGAATTACGTTTGGACTTGTTGTGTTCGGTTATATTTGTACCTGTATTATATGTGTTTGTGTAGTTCTAATAAACTCTATAGTAATTCTAACGACATTCTAATTCGAGTCTCGCGACTCATAACAATATAATAATCTACCTTTAATAAAGAATAACAGCCTATAAACATGCCATTGATGAATTCGCCGCCTGCTTATAGGGGAATGGACAGTATACCTCCCCACGCTTGCCCTAGGCGGATTGGCGGGTTTCGCACATCGATTATTTCGGTGTACTAGTTTCATCATGATATTTTACCTTCACCATTGAACAACACGTGATAATTTAATTAAATCTGCCTTTGTGGTTGAGCGGGCTAAGCCTTTGCCGGCTGAACTCACTGCGACTCTGAGGCTCCGGGTTCTATTCCTGGCATGGTAAATTTCGTAAAACAGCTTTCCGTTCTTTACTATGGTCTGGGTTTCTGATATCGAGCCCAGAACGGTCCGTTGTAATGCAAGCGAAACTTGCTTAACTTAGCGATGTGCGATTGTTACTTTAAAAAAATCGAATGAATCGAATATTTTGCAAACGCGTATTCCATTGTCGATTCATTCGTCATAGCCTTAGACCATTAAACCAATGGACAAGCCTCGTATGAGCATACCCCTCCGCCAAGGTACAAGATTATAAAATCTAACGCGTTTATAAAAACTAGTTCAATAATCGATTTCTAACAGTCTTAGTATCGTTATGGCTGTGTGAGGAGCTCCTCAAAAATGCCAACCTGTGCTGTTAACGTGTGCGATAAAAAGTCAAATACCTCAAATCTAGAAAAAGATGGTGTAACATTTCATATGTAAGTATTTTCTTGTCTAATAATTGCTTATTTTTAATAAAATAACTTATAGTTGTTTATTAAACTTGATGTTTAAAACATCGATTCTATAATCGAATTAATGAAACATCTCGCATCGACTTCCGACGAATCTCTGTTTTACTTTGAACTGTTATTGCGAAGAAATTGAGTCTATATTTGTATAACAATGCCCAAATAACAAAATATTCAAAGTCTTGCCCACTTCACACACACACACACGAGACTAATGCGAAATTCTTCAAGAAATTATAGTCCTTATTGCGTTGGAGACTAATTTGAAATTTGAATATCGAAGTTTGTTTTTTTGGCTACACGAGTCTGCCTATAGTGACGTATAATATGTACATATAACTCGTGTCGATATCGATAAAACTACCTTTGATACTGTTAGTCGAAAATATGTTATACTAATAACGACCCACTTTTAGGGTTCTATTGTAAAATAAGGAACCCTTATGATTTCGTCGTGCCCGTCTGTCCGTCTATTTTCCGAGATTAGGTCTACACTGCTGAAATTTGGTACATTTAACTGTAACCTATACTAGGAAAAATATTCAAATGTGAGAGTTTTTTTAAGTATTGCTCCCACAACATGAAAAGTTACGATGGTAAAAAGTACTGCTTTTACCCCATCGAATTTAGATTATTCATATATTTGTATATATTTATATAAACTTTTATAACACTACAATGTCATAAACATTACACTATACAACAATCATGCGACGTGTTTGGGAAAGCTTGACGGACTTTAATAAATTTAAAGTTTATTAGGTTTTACAAATTTTTTAATGATTTAAATACTTTCTTGTTTAAGAAGGTTTGCCTTCGGCATTTGGCATGGTTTAGTGCAATAGAATTGTTTATTTTAACTTTAATTTTGCTAATCAGATATACTATATCAAATTATATTTATTTGGACAAATTTGAAAATCCTGACTGAATTAGACAGGGTTATTAATAAGAAATTATATATGAGCAGTATTACTGATGTTGACACCCTTGATGAAGAGTACCACCATTTCATGACTATTTCAATTTAAACCATTTCCATTTTACCTTTATCTTTACTTCATATTCACGGAGGAACATCCTGAAACTCTTACACTAATAACTTAATGGGAATTTCATGAGACGTAGAGGTTGTAGTGACAACCTCTACGTCTCATGAAAAATAAATTAAATTAGATAAATTTTAAATAAAGATTAAGCAGTGGCTTAATCTTTATTTAAAATTTATCTTTACTTCATTGTGATACTCTTCTTATCTTGTATCTGGGGAGGTCGCTGAGGTATTATTCCTCATATTTACTATTTTATTTGATATTTTGGAAGAGTGACTTTGATGTGATACGTTTACTCAAGTCTTTGATGTGTACGTTGTGAACCGACGTAGCTTTAGATAATATTTATAGTTGTTTCAACAAATTATAATTAAAAGTTTGGAGGTTCTTCCTTAGTCTTGATGTGAGCTCGTTTACTGATAGCTAATGATGTGGCATAGCATCAGCCGGGTGGATAAGGAGGGGTGCCTTACACAAAATTATATAATTTGTTATGAAATCTTCATAGAAATACTTTTGGCTTAAAGGCAAGGCGTACTCAGGTGATGAGCTTCTGTCATGAGTTGATATATTTGTCATTGTTCATAAAAACAATAATATTTTACACTTACAATATAATATTACTACAAATGATTATATATATTATACACCGATCTTTGAGAGTCTACCTGTTTCTAGATATAACATAGGGTTAACGGTATTGCAGCGAAAAGTTCTTACTACTAGATGATATTATTTTTTATTTATTTATTGATATTATGTTTTATTCATTTAATAAATTTTATTAATATTCACTATATCAATTCTTTTATTTCATATCAATGCTTCGGCTTGAGTATGTTTCACATTCCTAGACATCAAAGCTTCCAGCCATGGTTACCCGGGAAAAGGGTTCTCGCCCGCCGTTATGCCGTCGAGATGGGGGCGCGGCGTGTTCCGCGCGCGCTCACTTCTCCCGCGAGACGCGTTACAAACCGCCCCACGCTCGGATTAATAATTTTTTAAACCTTACTAATTGATATGTAGCCTCGAGTTAAACCGTGATCACAGCTGCTATAAAGTAGCCGAAACGTTGGCAAAATATCGCGCTTAAAACCGTAAATAACTTAGTTTAATTTATGTGTAATAGTCGCGAATATCTAAGAAGAATACTATAAAATAAATGAATTAAACTTATACTTTAGTTTAATTCCACTGTCATCATATCTATAGTATTCAAAATTATTTTTCCTAGTTAAAATATCGACATTAAAGTATCGATATTTACTATCCCTATGAAATTCACAGTTTTGTACAATAGTGATACCAGCATTTTTTCCCTCAAAATAAAGGGCATTTAAATTACGTTGCAAGTAAATATTTGAATTATATGTACATAATTATTTATTATGTTCATGGATTTTTTTAGCGATTAGGATTTACATAAAATTGTGAAAGTGTTAATATTACACATCACAATTTTCATCACACAATAACTATGATCTTATTTCAACTAGTGCTAGTTTAATAAATCATCTATGTGGTACTGTTTAATTATTACAATATTAAAGTTTATTTCATAATCCAATATTATAATAAAAAATAATAATGAATATTTAGTCTATTATGATTAAATTACGAGGCAAATTGAATAATGATATGGCAATTTCTTGTATTTTGAAATGTGTGAGTCGTCTTTGTGTGCGTAACGAGTGTAAATATACGCTGTCTCTAAACCAATTTGAAGATTTGTACCTGTTTGCGTTTATGACAACATAAATAATATTTGGGTGTATGCGATTGTTTCAATGTGTGCTTTACTCTTCCCCCCGCAGCAAATGGCTGAATTTTTTGTTAGCTAAATTAGACGCGAGGCTCGTCCATGGTTTAATGGTCTAAGGTCATAGCTAAATAACAATCGAATGTAAATAAAAAATCGTCGATAGTAAAGTTATAGCGCAGGCGCACCGCAATAGTAGTAAAACATATTTTACCAATCGTCCTGTGCAATCTTCGATTGTTGTGCAGATTAGTAATCATAAACAATCGAGCGCAGGCCAATTGACAAGTGAGCCATGAACACAAAATAGTAACACATCAATAACAATCGAAAAACACCATGTTTCTCAATTGCAATCGAATAACCGGAACAATCGAATAATTCTATTGTTTTTAGTAACAATCGAATAATTCGATTGTTTTTAGTAACACAATCGACCATCGCTAGCTTAACTTGTGGACATATAATGTGTGTGTTTGTTTGCCGATTTATTTTATTTATCATTTATGCTTTCCGGCCAGGATTCGAACGCGCGCCTCAAAAGGCGAAAACTCAAATGTTTGAGTTTCGAGTACGCTAACCACTAAGCTACCACCACGGCTTTATTCTTACTTCAGTATTATTTAATGGAGTTTTTGGCGGGAACTGAAAGGAGATGTTGTGCTGTGCAGTTTTATTTTCTAGAAATGTGTAAAATTACTCTAAAATGAGCAATAGTTGTAGGATATTGATAGTTTTTGAGTAGTGATTATGTGTTTTGTGAGAAATGTGAACTGTATAGTCAAATGTGGCCTTTTGAGTTGTCACAAGAACTCCGTTGAATGGCACTAGCTGATTACCTACAGTTCAGCTATGCTACAAATAGGCTTAAGAAAATGAAAAAACTAAATGTATATTATAAACTAAGATCTGGCTTAAAGGCCTAGCTGTCAAGCCATAAACCTAAATAAAATAAATAAAAATAATAATATTATTTAATCTACCTTTAATCTATACCATTTTAAAAGTGTAGTCTTTTGTTTCTTAGATTTTATGTGTTTGTCTGGTTGTTCAGGATTCACGTAAAAATTACTGGGTTGATTTCGAAGCGGTCTTTACTGAGCGATAGCGGATTCCTGGACTTAATTGGGAATCTTCTTGGGAGGGGCTTAAATGAGCCGGTTAAAAAAAATCACGACTGCGATGTAATATTTTCACTAATCAATAACAAACTCGGTGTCATAAAATCTGTGATACTTTATATTCCGGGAATCTCGCGGGATTTTTCCCGGGGGCGGTTCCAAGTTGTTAGGACACATAAAAATTTGTTTATTTCTAACGTGGATGAAGCGGCTGGCGAATTCTAGCCAATATATAAAATGGTTTGACAAAACTGTTTTCCTTGTATAATTTCTGAAACAGTTTGTTATTCGAAATTAATATGAATTTCATGTTGTGACAAAATAAGTATTTTCATGTTTTTCTTAAGTATTAATGACATGAAGAAAATAAATGTTTCAGGTTCTGTCAATGTGCGAAGTGCTAAAATATCTGATAGATGAGAGTGGTCTTTTAATTCCACCGGAAGAATTGGAGAGAGTACACGACATGGATCACTACACGTGGCATAAGTTTGTTGACAGAATTAAAGGTAATTTGTTACTAAATTTTCAAAATTAAACTTTTGAATTAATCGGTTTAAATACACATTTATTCTACTAGAGTTAACCCCGTGGGTCAAACTCTTGTTTAAAGAGCAGGCGTTTTAATACAGGTTACATTGTTTAAATGTTTATGTTGGTGCTATTTGCCCCCGCAAGATTCACTTCATTTTATATCGCAAACTATCCCATCTCCCGGGATGAAAATTATATATATCCATTTTCGCTGTTCAGATAGACAGATCGAGTTACTATCGCATTTTTTATAGATTATGATTTTTTATATCTATAAACATAAAAAATGATTGGTCTCCCATACAAACTTTAATCCCCTATTTCAACCCATTCTAGTTTTATTTATCTATACCCCGTCTGTCTATCTGTAAACTACATAAATGACCAAAACTACCGAAACTACCAAAATTATGAATGAAGTAGTTGAATTGGTTCACTTTTAAATACAGCGGGGTTATAATTTATTTCATTGATAACTTTTATCTGATGATCGAAAAATAGGCCCTTAGTCTTTATTTGGCTCATTAATAAGTTTGTATATTATCTAGGTTATGTACAGTTATTATTAAATAAATAGGTAATCTTAGTATTTATTAATCAAAACATTTGAATGTAATACTTAATTATAATTCCGATCATATTAGTTTTGGCTCTGGCCGCTTGTCTAGAAACGGACTAGCACTAAACTAGCGAGCACACGATATCGCGTGGAACTGCAGTTTGGCGATAGACAGGAACACGCTATATCGCGTGAACGGAAGTTAATGTGAATGTATACTGAACTAAAATTTTCATAATTTACTATAGGGTGTTTCTTAAACTTCAATGTCGTAAATGTTTTATCCGTTTTGTAGGTATGATAGTAACTTATCCCGGAAAAAAGCCTTGCTCGGTACGTGTTGACCAATTGGATCGCAGTCCACCAGTAAGTGCTGATGAAGTTAAAAACCCCGAAGAACTCAAAAAGTTTTATCCCGAAATAGTTCACTTTGGGATAAGACCGCCGCAGTTGAGCTACGCTGGCAACCCAGAGTTAGTTCAATTTACTATTATTTTCTGTAGTCTGCTGTACTATTTCGTTCGAGTGAAATTAATTCAACTATCCTTTACAGTTGAATATAAGTTAGTTTCCTCCAGTATGATTAAAATTTTATGTTTTAAATATTGTACTCAATGAATTATTTATCCAGCTAACCTCGAGTATTAATTAAAATTTAAGTTTTAGTATTCTAAATGAAGGCCTGATTCAAATTTGTTTTTGATTTAGGTTGCCTGGAAGAGACAGATAAGGCCGCCTGTTGTATTGCCTTGAAAATATTGTTATTAAATGTGGTCTGTTTATGTAATTGTATGTTTTGGTGTGCAATAAAGTGTTATCTATCTATGAAGGAGTTCTTGTGATAGTTTGAAAAAGCCCAATACAGAAAACAGTTAGATATTAAACATACACTTCTTTTCAACTACATCATACATCAACTACAATTCTTCATTTTTTTATCAATATTACACGGTTTTTGAAAATAAAACTGTACAGCAAAATTAATTCAGTTCAAGTTCTGTGTTAAACAATAATTCAAATTTCTCTTCAAATTTCTAAGGTTACAAATAATTCTTTGATATTTCTACGTCCTCCAGATGAGTGGGCTAAGCCTTTCCCGGTTAACCTCATTGCAGAGCAGACGCTCCGGGTTCGATTCCTGATATGGTAAATTTCGTAAACGAACTTTCCGTTATTCATTATGGGTATCTGGGATCGCCCACAGTGTTGCCCATTGTATATTACCCGTAACACAGTCGTAAATTGCTTAGCTTGGGGATATACAGTGTTTTAATATTAAAATATTTGTTTCCATTAACCATAGATATCAAAAGGCTTGGCGCCATTACGTAAAATACAGATATCTTATTGCGAATATGGCTAAACCTTCGTACAATGAGCGTCAAAAACTAGCCGCGAAAGAGGCGAATTTACAAGAAATGCGCACTCAGAGTAAAATGAAGAGAGATGTCACTGTCGCGATCAGCTCCGAAGGTTTTCATACGACAGGGCTAATGTGTGACGTCGTACAGGTAATTCGTTAAACAACTTACAAAAAGTATATATAACTATTTTAATTGTTCATTATGATTTAGTTCGTGTTATCTTCTTCTTCTCTTATATATAAAAATGAATGTTTGTCTGTATGTCCTTTATAGAATCGTAAACTATACATTTGATCATGTGATGATGTTTAGCAAAGTTGTTGCGCATGGGCCAGAGAAGGTTTCTGAGTTGGTTCACAATTGGACCCGGTAGGTGGCGCTGCTGTCGGCATATCGATTAAAGCTTTTCTCGTTAGACGTCGTCAACGTCACGACGACGTCTAACGGGACAGCTAGTATTTTATACATATAAAAATCTCGTGTCACAGTTTATGTACGGGCTAAACTCCGAAACTACTAAGTCTTGATGCAATGTCACTTCCCGCGCGCCCGTCGTGCCACCCCGTGTGTGGCACCGTCGCCGGCGCCCGTGGCGCGCGCCCGTCACGTCGCCCCGTACGTCGCGCCGCCGCCGGCGCCCGTGGCCCCCGCCCCCGCCCCCGTTCACGAGGGGGGGGCGTGGTCCACGGTCGTAGGGCGGAAAAAGGGTAAGGGGGCGAGGGCAAACGAGCCCCCTCCCCCCCCCCCAGGCGCAAGCTGCTGCCCCACCGACGGGGTGGAGGCAGCAACCGCGGAAGCAGGCCGCGAGGCCTGCCGTCGTTCTCCGTGAACCGAAGTCGGCCGCAGTCATCATTAGACTGCTGCCGGCAGCGGCCGCGAAGGGTGTCGGCTATCGCGAGGTCTTCGCAAAGGCCTCGACGGTGGTCGACATCACCGCCATGGGCCTCCGCGAGGGGCTGAAGGTGGTGCGGACCGCCAGGGACGCGCGTCTCCTCGAGTTCCAGCCGGGACCCGAGAGCGCGGCCAAGGCGGACCGCGTCGCCGAAGCCCTGCGCGGGGCCCTAGAAGGGATGGCTGAGGTCGTCCGCCCCGTAAAGCGTGGGGAGCTTTACGTCTCAGGGCTGGACGACTCAGTCACGGTCGATGGGCTTCGTGACGCGATCGCGCGCGCAGGCAACTGCCGGCGCGACGACGTGCTCACGAAGCACATCGGTGCAGGACCGGGCGGATTGGGCGCATCATACGTGCTGTGCCCCGTCGCTGCTGCCAAGACCATCGTCGGGTTGGGCTACCTTCTGGTTGGCTTCACCTCGGCGAAGGTCGAGGCACTGGAAGCCAGACCGATACGTTGTTACAGATGTTTCAACGTCGGTCATGGCACCCAAACTTGTCCGGACACGTGCCCGGACCGGACTAACTTGTGCCTCCGCTGCGGTAAAAGCGGACACAAGATGCCGGACTGCACGGCACGGAAACCCCACTGCGCGGCGTGCGCGGCGGGGGGACTGAACGCGGCCCACCCCACGTTGGCGAGGTTCTGCCAACCTCCCTACGTGAGGGGCCAATTCGTCCACTCGCGGGCGAGACCACGTACCGGCAAATCGGGAGTACAGACAATGGACACATCCAATGCCTAGTACGCCCGTAACAACGTTCTTCCAAGCTAACGTAAACCACTCCCCCACCGCTCAGGACTTGTGCCTGCAGGCGATGGCGGAGTGGCAAGCGAATTTAGCCGTAATAAGTGAACCTTATTACGTCCCTCCTTCAGGGAACTGGGTGGGCGATCTCGATGACATGGTAGCGGTGGTGGCCAGAGCCGGGTCCGGCACACCGCTTACATGTCTCGAAAGAGGAAAGGGCTATGCTGTGGCGGAGAGCGGGAGTATCGTCGTCATAGGCGTTTACTTTTCGCGCAACCGCCCCCTGGCGGAGTTCGAGCTTCACTTGGACGCCGTCGGGGCTGCCGTACGCAGACTGTCGCCCAAAACGATCTTCGTGATGGGCGACTTTAATGCAAAGCACCTCTCCTGGGGAAACGTACTCACGGACGCTAGGGGTCGGGCGGTCGAGGATTGGGCTCTTCAAGCCGGCCTGACCATACTGAACCAGGGGTCGGTCCAGACCTGCGTGCGCGCGCGGGGTGGATCGATCATCGACCTGTCATTCGTCACTCATGCGGCCGCCCGCAGAGTGACCGGATGGAGGGTGCTGGAGGAGGTGGAGTCGCTCTCTGATCATCGGTACATCAGATTTGAGCTCACGACCCCCTCCTCCGGTCCGAGCCCTGTTCACCGTCGCCCCCCTCTCCTCCCGCGTTGGGCCCTTACCAAGCTCGATCCGGAGCAGGCCGAGGAGCGGGCACTCTCGGAAAGCTGGGCCTACCCAGCCGACTTCGCGAATCTGGATACGCAGGCAGAGCACATGCGCAAGACCCTGACGAGGGTTTGCGACGCTGCGATGCCACGCGTCTCCAAGCGGCAGCCTCCGTGCAAGCAATCGGTCCACTGGTGGACCGAGGAGCTGGGCGAGATGCGAAAGGCAGTTCGCATCATCAGCCACAGGCTCAAACGCTGCAGGGCGCGCCGTCCTCCGGACTTCGTCGCGGAAAATGGACTCGTGGGCGAGTTTAGAGAGGCCAGAAAGGCCCTTTCGATTGCAATATTGCGATCGAAAGCCCGGGCTCGGGCCGAGCTCCTCGAGACGCTCGATCGGGACCCTTGGGGGCGCCCGTACCGTGGGGCCCGCAACAAGTTGCGGCCTTGCACATCCACGGTCACGGAAACGCTCGAACCCGAGGTGCTCCGGTCGGTTATCGATGGGCTCTTCCCGGATCCGGGGAACTTCACTCCCCCCAGTATGGGTCCACCCATTTCCGACACCCCCACGGACGAGGAGCCTCACTCCATCTCCGAGGGGGAGCTAGACGTCGCCCTGGACCGGCTCCGGGGCAGGAAGACGGCACCGGGACCCGACGGGGTTCCAGGTCGACTCCTCTTCCTGGCTGCAAAACACCTACGCAGCCAGCTGCGGGACCTCTTCGAAGCCTGTATTCGCGCAGGTAGGTTCCCGTCGCAATGGAAAGAGGGGCGTTTGTGCCTACTTCCCAAGGGAGGTCGGCCTCCCAACGATCCGTCCGCCTACAGGCCCATAGTGCTGCTGAACGAGGTCGCCAAGGTCTTCGAGAAGATCTTGGCGGAGCGGCTTGTGAAGCATCTAGACACTGTGGAGCCGGGGCTATCAGATACGCAGTTCGGGTTTCGGCGGAGGCGCTCCACGATGGACGCCTTCGAGACGCTGCGAACATTGACGGACGAAGCCGTCCAAGCAAAGGACGTCGTTCTTGCAGTGTCGCTAGACATAGCGAACGCCTTTAACAGCCTCCCTCATGAGACGATCAGGGAAGGGCTCCGCGCGCACGGAGTCCCCCCGTACCTCACGAGGCTGTTGGGCGAGTACCTGCGAGATCGGCACATCCTTTGGGAGGGTGGTGAGTCCGCCAACCACGTGCTAGGTCGGCGACGTGTCGCGTGCGGCGTTCCACAGGGATCGGTCCTCGGGCCTATCCTTTGGAACGTAGGCTATGACTGGATCCTTCGGGTGACGGTCCGGCCCGGAGTAGGGCTGATCTGCTTTGCGGACGACACCCTACTCACGGCACGCGCCGCGTCTTTTGCGGAATCCGTGGACGTCGCCAACGACGGGCTGGCGATCGTCGTAGATCGAATAGCTAGGCTGGGCTTGAAGGTCTCCCCCGCGAAAACGGAGGCCGTCATGTTCCATAGGAAATTCCGGAATCCTCCCCCAGACTTGTCCGTTACAGTTCAGGGGGTGGCGATTAGAGTAGGGCCCACGATGAAATATCTTGGGCTAGTCCTAGACGGGAAATGGCTGTTCAAAGCGCACTTTGAGCAGCTAGTTCCCAAACTTCTGAATTCCGCGGGCGCACTCTCCAGGCTTCTTCCTAACGTGGGGGGGCCGGGGGGTGCGACGCGGAAGCTTTATTCCGGCATCCTGAGGAGTATGGCACTCTACGGTGCGCCCGTCTGGTCCGATGCGCTTCACCGCCACAACCGAACCCTGCTGCACCGCGCGCAGCGGGTTCTGGCCGTGAGGACCATACGGGGGTACCGCACAGTGTCGTGGTCGGCGGCGACTCTCTTGGCAGGCGAGCTGCCCTGGCCTCTCCAGGCAGACGTCCTGTCCAGAGTTCGTCGCGCCCAGCAGGATGCCCTAGCTAGAGGACTGACCTTCTGTCAAGTCGAATTAGAGACGGTCAGGAAGCGGGAAACCGCCTCCTGCCTCGTCGCCTGGTCTCGTGACCTCGAACACCCTGTGGCCGGCGGCTATACGGTGGATGCAATCAGGCCGCAGCTGGAGAGATGGGTGACCCGCACCAGCGGAACCCTGACCTTCAGGACGACTCAGATACTGACCGGACACGGTTGTTTCGACCAGTATCTGTTTCGCATTGTGGGCTGCTTGCCTTCCCCGGACTGCCGCCAATGCGGCGCACCCGATACGGCGTTACACACGCTTGTTGAGTGCGCTGCATGGACGCCTCAGCGTTTCGAGCTCGAGACACACGTAGGAGCCGTCCGATCGCTTGGCGACTTGGTAACGGCCATGTTGCACAGCGACGACCGCTGGGAGTCTGCGGTCTCTTTCTGTGAGGCGGTTATGTCTCTAAAAGAGGCCGCAGAAAGGGATAGGGAGTGAAGTCCTGCAGCGCGTGCTAATGTCTCCACCCGAGGTCGCCGGCCTTCAGCTAGCACCCGGAGAGGCAGGTACGCGCATTACTTCCCTCCCTGAGTTAGGTTCCGGTACGAGGGGCCCCTTGCTACTAGGCAACGCAAGGGATTCAGCCCCCGTTTCGAAGTGGGGTGTGTTCTCCCAGGGCACACTCCAGGCACTTTATTGCGCTGGATCGACTGTTGCGTAACTATGTTCTATATCTCAGTCTTTCCTTCACAACAAAGCGCAGGGTCGACGGGAGGAGAGGTTTTTTAGTGGGTATTGAGGTTGCTCGCCCGTGCGGCATCGCTCTGAGTCTTCCACACTCCTCAGTGTCAAGCCATCGCGGACGAAGCGCAAAAAAGCATACTATTGCTAGCGTTATCGCCCCCGATGGATGCGCGCCGTTTCCTAGTGACGGCCCTGAGAGTGCGTAAATCGGTCAGCATTTTTCCTCGCCTCAAACAAAAAAAAAAAAAAAAAAAATGTCACTATATGTAATTTAGCACAACTTAAAATATAGGATAGTTTTTGTCTACTACACGTTGCCTGCTCACGTGTGGGAAAACCGTCAAATCTATTTGTTATTAGCAAAAGGCAGGTAAACCAAAAGTTTTTTTGTATGTGTTCGTGTGGATTGGTTTAGTTGGTTTAGATTCACAATGGTACCCGGTGCCACCCGACACTGAAATCAGGTTCTAAATTTTCTTTATGGCAGAACAATGTCTGTTTTCCATTATTAAATTAAATAATATAAAGAGCGAAAGCAATTCCACTTTGTAATATTTGAGTAACAGTTATTGTAGTTACTAAATAGGGAAACTACCATCATCGGTACCAATGAACAGATTAGCATCTTGAAAAATTATTCAAAATACTAAGAAATCTTAATATTTATATATCAATATAAAAAAATGAAAACCTTTATTATTTTTTTGAATAAATGAAAAGGGTCCTGAAAATAGTATAGTTTACACTACGTGAAGGGTTATGAGCCAAAATAACTACAATAGTTATCTTGATTTATTATAGATAACAAAAAATTACAAACACAAGCACCATTATCATTTACAGAGAACACGGGACGAAAGAAAAAAAAATGTTGCCAGTATAAAGACTTAAGGGATACCAGTTTTTAAGTAATCATTTTAATCAAATATTTTGTTTATTTATTACCGAAAGAATATTAACACTAACAAGGTCTCTACAGATTCAGTAGTGAGGAGTGTCGATTTTGCAATTTTTTTTGGTCTGACTGTATTTTTTGTCTCTATTATCCCGGTTACCTTTAAAGGAAAGACAGAATGTTCTCAATATGTTATTTTAAATTTTTCAGCATGCCATGCTAATTCCAGTGTTAGTACGACACCTGCGTTTCCATAAGTCTTTAGATAAATTGGAGAGTAAAATAAGTTACGTGTTCGAACAACGTGCTTTACTCCAAACTGCTTTGACACATCCATCGTATAGAGAAAACTTCGGAACAAACCCCGACCACGCTAGGAACAGCTTGACCAATTGTGGTATACGACAGCCTGAGTATGGGGATAGAAGGATACATTACACAAGGAAGAAAGGTAATAGGAATTAGGTTATTGTTGTGTCGTTTGGTGTGGATATTTACATATCTATAAATCTCACCTTCTTTATTTACACCACTTATAAACACCCAGAGATGTATTAAGTGCTGTTACGAGACTCGAATTAAAATGCCGTTGGAATTATACACAACAACAAATATAACCGCACAAATATAACCGAACACAACATATCCAAACGTAATGCAGAAGGTCGTAATTCAATAAAACGCGCAAAGTCCGTTACTATTAGATTCCCGATTGTAGTATACACGTCTCGCCTTGATTGTGGTTCTCGCTCGACTGCCCGCCCCCTTCAATCAGGCCATCGTTTTATACTGCACAAGTGCAATGTACCCATATCTTAGTCGACATAATCCGAAACACCTGGCTAATGAGCCGGCCGCAAGCGGCCATAAATGAGTACAATAAAACAATGGGCTGTTCTTTAGGAACGTATGCCAATAAATAAGTAAACAACAGAAGACGATCATAAAAGAATTACAATTAGTTCAAATGCCGACGGGCTTGTGCTTCTACAAATCTGTACGTGGAATTTGTCTTTGTCGACGCCTAGGTTGTAACAATACGAATCGATAGCAATTAATTTATACCAATAAACGTACCCTTACTCGTAATAAGATTATCGTTCCAAATTCTTTTCCCCCTTGTATTCCCTGTTTATCAGCACAACATTCGAAAGTAAACGAGAATACCACCTGTACGTAGGGTTGCCAACTATTTTGGAGAAAAATAACGTATTACATGTTTTAAGTAGGGAAAAAAATAAAGTATTTGGAAGAAACAAAGTATTTTTCAAAATTGTATTTATTTATTCTCTTGGAGACGCATTAACAACTTTTTATTATCCTTAAATTTTTTGAAGCTATCTTTACAATTCCAATTTAAATTTAAATAAACAATCAACTCATTTTTCATTAAATTCATAGATATCCTGTTCCTTTCTTCTCGCCATTTTAGATTCATTACTGAATAAACTCTTCCAGTGAAAGCTGGATCGATAATAGTTCAGTAATTATCGAATAAGTATTTCATTGTACGCATCAGTGTAAATATTGGAAATAGAGTATTTTGACATAATTGTTTTTATGCAAAACTATAAAGTATATTTACCAAAAATAAAGTTGGTTACTTTACTTTGTTAAACTTTGGAATATGCTGCCTCTTTCTGTCCGAGAGGCCAAATCTTTACCAATATTTAGAAATTTGCTCAGAAAACACTATTTGTCCACAAATAGCTATGTCTGATTAACAGAATATAATCATGCTAATACTTTTATTATAATAACTTGTGTATTATTGTATATATAATTGTGTATATATGTATGTATTCGTGTATGTATATGTATATATATATATATATATATATATATATATATGTGTGTATATATATGTATGTATTATATTAGTTATGTATATCTATGTTTCTATTGCCATTTTTCTGCACCACCTATTTCGCCTGGTTCAAATTTTTCTCATTTAGGTTGCCTGGAAGAGATCGCTTTGAGCGATAAGGCCGCCTGTTGTATTGCCTTGAAAATATAGTAAATATGGTCTGTTTCTGTAATTCTATGTTTTGGTGTGCAATAAAGTGTTATCTATCTATCTATCTTTATTGTAAAGTATGGTTGGCAACCCTTCCTGTACGTGGTGATAGTAAAACGGATTACAGTTATTCAATCAGCGTGGCGGCAATACAAACAGATTTCTGGGTAATTCGTAATCGACGATTCTGCTCTTTATTGCTTTGGGATCAACCATAGGACTTTCCGTTATATTATACTACTATTGTTATGTTTGGGAATATGTGATGTGTTTGGGTGTTTACATACAGATTGAAAACGGAAGGCGTTCTCCTATACGACAGCACCTTAAACAAAAAAGTATTTTAATAAATTTCAGGTATCGTGACACTGATCAATATCATGTCTCGATTTGGCAAACACAGTGAAACAGAATCTGAAATTAAACACAACGAGCGTTTGGAGTTCCTCGGCGACGCGGTCGTCGAATTCCTGTCCTCTATACATTTGTTCCGGATGTTCCCCGGATTGGCCGAAGGAGGCCTCGCCACCTACAGGGCGTCGATTGTGCAGAACCAACATTTGGCGCAATTGGCCAAGGTATTGCAAATCAAATGAAAATTTTTGATTTCTATTTGCAAAATTAACCCTGAAAGGTGGCCCCCTTTTAAAAATAATTTTGTCCATAATCGGCAAACTGACATCAAAATTGCCGCGCCAAAACCAAGAGAATTATATCGTCTCTTTTACTCTAACACAAATTGTATGTAGTTAGACGGAGAAAGCATGAGTTCGACGTTCCTTTTAATTATCTGTATTTGACAGTTCGACCACAAATTTGTGGTGATTCCTTCTTAGAGGTTTAAGTTTAATTTTTAATATGTCATTTTTAGTATGTTTTAATATGAGACGATAACCGGCTTGAGGAGCATAAAATGATAGATTTGATGTTCAATTAAATTTTAAAGAGTACTAAAATATCATTCTGTACTTTTATGCAGTTTATTCTGCGATTCAGTATAGATCGTGGTGTTTTTAACCGACTTCCAAATGAAGGAAGTTCTCATTTCGACTTTGTTTTTTGTATGTTGCGCGATTTCTCCGTCAATTGTTGACAGATTTTTCAATGTTATTTATTCGAAATAGAAACTCTTTCGAGTTTCGAAAACAAAACTATCCTCAAACTAAAAGCGAAAATTATTTTGTAAATTTCTTGTTGCTTTTTATTTTTTTACTTCGCACCAAGGTTTCAAGATGTAGAAAATATTTTTTTTTGCTTTTTATATTGAAGTCGGTTTTGTTTATGTTACTTTTTTGTATTTTAGAACATTGACTTGGAGAAGTTCATGCTTTACACGCACGGCTCGGATTTGTGCCGCGAAGTGGTGATGAGGCACGCGATGGCGAATTGCTTCGAGGCGCTCATGGGGGCGCTCTTTCTCGATGCTGGCCTCGAGGTAACAAACAGTAATGGTTGCCATTTCATTATGTTTATTTCATTATGTTAAGATTTGGGCAGCGTCAAATAAATTTTTAATTTTAGTATAGTGTTCAGGCACCATGCGAAAATCTGGCTTATATAGTCACTTTATGCATCAAATATCGTTTATTAAGTGGTAGTATATGTTTTCATAATCAAAAAGATAATATTGTAATGATAGATTTCACATTAATCAACCTAAATATATAAACAATAAATAATCGACAGACAAACAACATATTGTATATCCCCAAATTAAGCAAGATGCTATCAATATATATATATATATATATATATATATATATATATATATATATATATATATAATTGAAATCCACATATATAGTGATTCATCACGATATCTCAGAAACTATAATACCTATGGACTTGAAATTTGGCATGGGCCTTGCTTTCGCCAAGTAGAGATCAGCTAAGATCGGATTTTAGGACGCGTGAAGGGGGCGGGTATCAGCTAGTAGTTAATATATACGGGCTATATTATGATATGAACGGACTACTCTAGGGCCAATCCCAGACACCGAGACCATAGTAAATCATGGAGAATATTCGTTTCTGAAAATTACCATAACAACCCGGAGCCCCTGCTTTGCAGTGACGTAGGCCGGCAAAAGCTTAGCCCACTCAGCCACAGAATCCGACCAATAAAAATAAATAAACTATCACAGCGGTCGTGTTGTGAAATCTATACGTATATATCATTAAAAAAATAAAAAACTACTGAGGCTAGGGCCGTGAAAATTTGCCCGCGGGTTGTAGGTGCGCACCATGAAAGGCTTTTTGAAAATTCAATGTCTAAGGGGGGTGAAAAGGGAGATAAAAAAGTTTGTATGAAAATCCGTCATTTTCAAAGTAAGAAACACGAAATTATACAAATGTACACGTGTATCGGCGTTTTTGAAAATTCTATCCCTAAGGTGGAGGAGTAAATGGCTTTAACTTTTTTTAATTACTCAAGTTTTTAATAAGAATTATATTAGCTTAAATTATAGTAAATAAGTGTTTACCCTGTGGCTGCGCCGCGAGTCGGTGCGTACCTCTGTTGAAAGAGCAGGAGTTATAATACAGGTTACTTTGTATTAATTTTTTATGTTACTGCTATTTGCCCCCGGAAGATTCATCCTAGATGACTTCCATATAACACGTGGATCAATAAGTCCCGGGACTGACACATGGACGTTGGATGTGTAATGTTGCCAACAAAAGTTCCGCATGATTTTTCATGAGTACCAACCTTCAAAAGATATCTGTCAAAATTTTATGACATTCTGATGTTTGGTCCACGAGTTAGAGTGATTTAAGTGTTAGTCTTGATATATCCAAAACAATGCATTCGAAACAATTTCGTGTGTTGATTTATCATTGCTTTTTGATGAAAAAAACACAATGCAAGCTCAGCAATGGCTTGAAAAATGTTACGTGGACTCTGCTCCATCAAATCAACCATTTGTCGGTGGTATGCTGAGTTTAAACGTGGTCGTACAGACACTGAAGATGCTGGACGCTCCGGCCGGCCAAATGAGGTGGTTCAACCGGGAACCATCAAAAAACTTCGACAAATTGTTTTTGAAAACCGTAAATTAAAATTGCGTGAGATAGCTGACATCTTAAAGACGTTATACGACAGTGTGTACGTTATTTTGCATGAATATTTGTCTATGAGGAAGCTGTGGTCAAAGAGGGTGCCGCGTTTGCTCACGGTGGATGAAGAACGACAACGTGTCGTTGATTCCGATCGCTGTTTGGAGCTAAGAATTAGGCTTCGAATTGCTTCCGCACCCACCAAATTCACCGGATCTGGCCCCCAGCGACTACTACCTGTTTGCAGACCTCAAAAAATGCTCTAAGGAAAGAGATTCTACTCCAACGAAGAAGTCATCGCCGAAACGAATGCTTATTTCGAGGCCAAAGATGAATAGTTCTACAAGAAAGGTATTGAAATGTTGGAGAAGAGCTGGACTGACTGTTGCTCTTGAAGGAGACTATGTTGATGAATAAAGTGGAATTTTGCCAAAAAAATGTTTTTTTCTTGGTTAGTCCCGGGACTTATTGATCCACGTAATATATATCGAATATCAACCAAATCGGTCCAATAGTTTTTCCGTGAAAGCATAACAGACAGACAGGAGAGGGTTTTTTCGCATTATAATATATTAAAAGGGATTTCGTGTTACTATCATTATATAATGATGGGGCCATTTTATGTATATATATATAATCTAGCTGATACCAGCCCGCTTCGCGTGTCGTAAAATCCATTCTTAGCTGACCTCTACTTGGCGAAAGGAAGTTGCATGCCAAATTTCAAGTCTATAGTTATTATAGTTCCTGAGATATCGTGTCGAGTCACTATATACGTGAATTTCAATTATATTGTTACAACTTAGGCCCCGACAAAGTCAAATTCCACGTACAGATCTGTAAAAGCACATTTTATTACCTGTCGGCATTTGAACTAATTGTAATCCTTTTATGATCGTCTTCTTTTGTTATTTTATTTATTGGCATACGTTTCTAGTTATTGTGGAGAACAACCTATTGTACTCGTTTACAGCCGCTTGCAGGCTGCTCATTAGCCATGTGTTGCGGATTATAAGTACAAGCTAATTCTAGGAAATTATATCGTCGTTGCCGGGCGGGCACATTTGTATTTGTGAAGTATAAAACGATGGCCTGATTGAGAGAGGGGTCAGTTGAGCGAAAACTACGATGTAGGCGTGACGTGTGGACATTCGGGAATCTAATAGTGACGGACTTTGCGCGTTTAATTGAATAACGACCTTCTGCATTACGTTTGGATTTGTTGCGTTCGGTTATATTTGTACCTGTGTCATACGTGTTTGTATAGTTCTAATAAACTCTATAATAATTCTAACGGCATTTTAATTCGAGTCCCGCGAACTCGTAGCAATATATGTATAGCGACAGTATTTCGACTACGCAGGTAGCCGATAGAGTTTTCTCTTTAGCACTGTGGCACGACCAGTCCGAACTGTTGGAAGTATGGACTAAGGAGAGGCTGCATCCATTGCAAGAACAAGAACCACTCGGAGACAGGAAATACATAAAGAATTTCGAGTTTCTACAGAAGATAACGGAATTCGAGAATTCTATTGGTGAGTTGTAACTACTTACACTTATTTTTTCCACCATACATATTTTTTTCATTTGTATGAAAAGAGGTAATCACGGTATTCACGTCACAAATTCCAGGTATACAATTCAAACATATTCGTTTGTTAGCCCGTGCGTTCACGGATCGGTCGGTCGGTTTCACACATCTGACTTTAGGCTCCAATCAGAGGCTGGAGTTTCTCGGGGACACTGTATTGCAATTGGTGGTTTCAGATAGATTGTACAGACATTTCCCTGAACATCACGAGGGCCATTTATCTGTAAGTAACAATACTCTATAATTAATTTTCATATCCTTTAACTTCTATGTTAGAATCATGACTTTCAATGAGTAATCTGTAAGTTTCGATTTTGAAATCAATGTGTTTATTTTCCTTGTATACCAACTTACAATTAGATAATAAGAAGATTATGGTGCTATGAGCAAGTAATGAAGAAGGATGAGAGTTACGTGTCAAAAAGAATGTTAAACTGCAAGAAAAAAAAGATGGATAGATTGTGTGAATGATGACATGATGATTTGTGGTATGGCAGAAAACGTACGTCTGAATAGGGGAGTATGGAAGAACAAGATGTATTGTGCCAACCCCAAAAGTGAGAGCAATTAAAGAACACAATAATAATTATGAATAGAGTTTGCTCCGAATGTCAAACCCTGGGCAGTAGCTTTATTTTACTTACACAAAAACTTATTTCGGTTTTTTAAATATAATAATAACAAAGACACTAAGTCCATATAGTCTAGACAGATACCCAGCAAAGCATAGAGGCGAGTCGAAGTTACCCTGATTTGAAGTCACACAACAAATGACAAGTTGTTTATGACTACGTAGGTATTTGTTGGTAATTTAAGAAACACGATTGCAGCGCCATCTATTTAGCTGATCCGTCTATTCTATAGAAACGACATCATTTATCGGGATTAAAAGTATCCTAAGTGTTGATTCGGAATATAACCTAGCTCTATATTGAGTTTCATTTAAATCCGTTCTGTAGTTTTCATCTGACGCGCTAACAGACGGACCAAAATTCTAAAAGTTGCATTTTCGGAAACTTCTGGTCCGACATATCAGTCCTGAATTTTTTCACATTTTTAAATGCATTGTACAAACTCGTGCCATTTACAAATTTATTATAAGTTAAGTTTTCTTCATTGTAATTCGTTTATATCGTATTTTAATAAATTTTTGTTACACGTGTCACCTATACAATCTTTCAGCTGCTCAGGTCGTCGTTAGTGAACAACAGAACGCAGGCGATGGTTTGCGATGATTTGAACATGGCCGCATACGCAATATACAACAATCCTAAGGCAAAACCCACAACTAAGAAGCACAAGGCCGACTTGCTTGAAGCTTTTTTGGGAGCACTGTACATTGATAAGGTATTGGTACATGCCGACAAAAGCAAAGGCACACCTGCCTGCCATAAACCTAGTTTATTACCTTTCCCGCATTTGGGATTCTTTTGTTTACTTTGTGTTTAAAATTTGCAATTAGACAATAGCCAATTGTTATTGTACTTGTTTTATGGCAGTCATTAGACAACTGTGTCGAAATAATTCTTGTTGTTATTGTTTTGCGTGGAGGCATATCGTATTTGTATAGAATAAAAGGAATGCCCGAACGGACGGGTGAGGCAGTCTAGCGAGAACTACGATTAAAGCAAGACGTACATTCGATAAGCGATATAGGGACGGACTTTGCGCGTGTTATTGAATCGTTTATTACGTTTGAAGTAGTTGTGTTCAGTTATATTTGTACCTGTTTTATACGTGTTTGTACAGTTCTAATAAATTCTATAGTAATTCCAACGGCATTTTAATTCGAGTGCTTTAGCTCGTAACAGTATTTTATTTCTCCTTTAACAGTAACTAAAATTGTTTTGGAAGTAAGTAAACTGTAAGATTACATATTGAAATAAATACATTAATATGTATACATTTGTTTATTGTCGTTACTAGTAATGCCCGCGACGTCGTTCGCTAATTTAAATTTAAATCTTTTGAATATTTCAAGATGTGGAAATCGATGAAAAATTAAAATGAAGTTTCTGTATAATATATATGTCGGAGGGAAGCTATGACTTCATACGACATGACGATGTATTGTTGACAGGATGTATAACGCACAATATCATTTGTTTACATTATAATCACTTCTAAAATTCTTAATGTAATTTAATTAGATTTGTTAATGTTTGTATAACTTCAAGATCGTTCTAACCTAATAAAAGTTATGAATATTGTAATTTAATAAACGACCAATCAGAGCAGAGCTTATGGCGGAGCGGGGTCGGACGCCCTCTATACTTTGAGTAGTATCTACTTCGGTAGACTGAGGAGTTTGTGTGGCACATTGAGTTGATGGCAGCAGGTCGAGTTGGACCTTAGAGTATTTTAAAGAAAGTATTGAAGCTGGAAGTATGAGCGGGTGCCCTGAACCCGCTGCTCGGTCTAAACTATGTCATAATGTTGATCAAATCTAAATTAAAGGTGTATAAACCGTGGTTATTGTGTTTTATGCTCGCATTTCATCCTGATGACGCCCACTAAACCTGAAATAACTAAAGATGTCGTGAGAACGAGGCCGTTCTGCGACATATATATATATATATATATATATTCCCATTTTTTTATTGTAATATGTAGAGCCTTTACGAGAGAAAATTTCAGACGATTTTCCAAACATAATATCTAAAAACAATGAATTTATTTTATAAATAGCAGTTTTTATTTAAATTTTAGCATTTAACTTGATTAATTAATCTCTAACAAACGCCTCAAAGCTATATATTAACACAGATTCTTATATTGTAGAAGTCTAAGCGTTAGTTGGTCTAGTGACTGGATTCTAGTCTACTGGAATGCAAATGTTAATTTAAATTCTCGCTAATATAAATTTTATGAGTGAATTTTCCGTTATGTGTTCCTAAAATATAGGTTTCATTTACCCAAACCAAAAATAAAAGCACTAATCATTTCCAGAACTTTCTGGATTTATTTATTATTTAAAAAAAACCTATTATGGTCGAATGTTTCCAGAATCTGGAGTATTGCCAAGTGTTTTGTAATGCTTGTTTCTTCCCCCGTCTGCAAGAGTTCATAATGAACCAAGACTGGAATGATCCCAAATCGAAATTGCAGCAATGTTGTCTCACCTTGAGATCTATGGAGGGCGGTGAACCAGACATACCTCTATATAAGTGAGTTTCTTTTAACACATACAATTGTACATTCTAATTATATAATGATATTGAAGGTAAACACATTTAGAATTCGCTTGCAAATGAAAAAGTTGTAGTATTTTCATTCAAAACAGATGGTTTGTCAGTTACGATAATTTCCTTATAGCTTAACTTTTTTGGTGATATATTACAGTTATAAAAGGTTTATTGAAATTGACTGAATTATATGTACTTGTATAAAGAGACCCGTAACTCGTAACAATATTTATTAATTATTATATTATTTAGGAAACAATATTATGATTTATACTACTTACCACTACTGCGGTGGATATGGTTGGTTAATGTTGGGATTCTTTTGAAACTAGTTTTATTATAGGGTGATCGAGTGCCGCGGGCCGACGAACACGCGCGTGTACACGGTGGGCGTGTACTTCCGCGGGCGGCGCCTGGCGGCCGCCGGCGGCCACTCCATCCAGGAGGCCGAGATGAACGCCGCCGAGGAGGCGCTCAACTCCGCGCACGGTAACGCACTCCCACTGACACAACAAAACTCATACACATACTCAAACCACCGCATTGCATTACACGCACATTTCACAACCAAACCAAGACACACGAAGAGCCTAAAAATTACAAAACCCACAAAGGAAAAACAACACACATGGCACTAGATAGGATAATCTATATGTATATAAGCAAAGTTTGTTTTCTTTGTCCGAGGTAAACTCGAAAACTACTGGACCGATCAGCATGAAACCACAACCATTCGACGCGGAATTAATCGTAGATGGTTATAGGCTATATATTTTTCAAATTCTATGTGCCCTTTGCCAATTTTTCTCAACTTGTTTGTTTATTAATTTATTTGCTCCCATAAAACAAAAGACAGGCATTTATCCTTGGTTCATTTGTTTTCTAGCTCATAAAAGAGGAACATGATTTAACATAACCTCTATGTTAGAAACAACTATATCCACGATGGCCACGGTTTATACACTTTTAATTTAGATTTAAACGATATTAAGACATAGTTTAGACCGAGCAGCGGGTTCAGGGCACCGCTCATACTTCCAACTTCAATACTTTCTTTAAAATACTCCATGGTCCAACTCGACCTATTGCCATCAACCAAATGTGCCACAAAAACTCCTCCGTCTACCGAAGTAGATACTACTCAAGTATAGAGGGCGTCTGACCCCGCTCTAGACATGCTCTGCTCTCATTGGTCGTTTATTAAATTACAATATTCATAACTTTTATTAGATTAGAACGATCTTTAAGTTATAGAAACATTTAACAAATCAAATTAAATTACATTAAGAATTTTAGAAGTAATTAAAATGTAAACAAATGATATTGTGCGTTATACATCCAAACTATAATCCATCCAATTATAGCTTCCCTCCGACATATATATATTCTTCTTAATTTAGTTGTTTTCTGTCATAATGTCCAGAACAAGTTGAAATGTAACGTTAGATAAAATCTTAATTGGCAATTATTAGATATTAAATTATACAAAACTTCTGTAGTTTCAACATCGAAATTATTAGCAACGTAAATAATTATTATTTATTTGTCTTTCATCATTGACTTTGTGAATACGAGTATATTTTCTTCTTCAAAATGTAACAAACATCTTTTTGCTGATAGTCCAAGGCAATTTTAATTTCAAGTTTAGAAATTCAGAAGAACAAATTTTTATTGAAAATTTGATACGGATCATAAAGATCTTTCACAATTTTTAAATATTCTTCAGTAGGTACCAAGGGCATTATTAACTTTATTGCAATGAGTTTCAATCGTCTGTTTAATTTTCGTTTCTCCCCAGAACTATTCCCACAACTGGATCATCAGAAGCGCATAGTTGCAAAGAGCATGCGTAAAAAGAAGAACCGCAAGGCCACTGGCAGAGAGAGTCCCAAAATAGAGATAAACCAGAAACATTTTGATGATAAAGTTCCCAAAGCTTACCGTAGTAATAAACCATCGGAAAGTTCCGATGAGAGCATTATACAAGAGGTTTCCGAAGAAGAGATACACTCGGATCCAGATAGATCCGATGATTCCGGATTGGACAGTGATACAGAATCCATTGGGACTGACAAGTTGGAAAATATCCAAATGAGTAGTCTCTTGAGTGACATGGAGAAAGTTAAAGAAGATTTAATTCGAAGAAATGAGTACGACAAGTTGAAGGAGAAGAGTAGACAGTCTAATTCTGATGAAGAATGAGGTATATCTGAATTTAAATGCAAGTTTAAATATTTTCCACTATTTTTTTTCTATTGCGGCGTAATGGCCGATACATCCATAAAACCTTACTTATAGCATTATTTATTATAAGCGTGATTTAGAAATAATAGTCAATCTGGATAACTTAACAACATATAGCTATTACCTAACTAAACGTTGTTTGAGTAAGGGTGGTGTGCATAGACATTTGACCGACTGTTAAAATAAAATAACCACTTTTTAGGCAACTTTTAGTGTTCACCACAAAATATTCCATGGTTATCGACGAAAATGAGTTGGTTAACTGAACTGAGCCGTTTAAACACCGGTAAATTTTAATCGGACTTTTGAAGGAACTTTTTTTATGCAATTTTCGTAATATTCTTGCTACTGGTACTGATTTTTACTTATATTCCACTGTTATTTTAAACAAAAATTTGTTTGTTTAACAGTTTTAGCATTGAGTAAAATGCTTCCTGCTTTAAATTTCATAATGGAAGAAGATGACAATATAAATTCGCTAGAATATCTACATAATATAGACATAGTTACAAGGAGGCCTCGAATTATTCAAGAGCGTCGGAATTTCTTTGAAGAATATGAAAAAGTATTGTTCGTGACTAGATTTGCGTGCATGCATGCATGTATGCACCTGTCCGTTTGTTTTCAATGACTCATTTATATTTCATAAACAGATCAATGAAAATCTGCTTTTCACTGTTATAGAAATTTGTTGTACCTTTTTTCTTTTCTTCCATGTTTGTAATCTTTATAGTCAAAGCTTGTAATACTATATTGTTTAATTTGTTTAAAATTTGATCGACATCTACCAGGTTACGTAAGTACTACGAAGCGAATGACATATGTAAATTGACATAAAATATTGCACATAACTCGTCAAATTAAATAAGACGCCTCTGTCATAAAATACCATACTAACGCAATAACTTCTAAACTTTGTATTATACTTTTTAAGCAACAAATTCGTAATGTCATTTAGCTTTGACGGATTTTGCAGACGTAAATTGACTTTTTCATTTAGTCTAGTTATATCATCACTCTATTCATTCGCCATTCATTCAAAAACGCCCAATACTGCTCGTTTGCCTAACCGAAAAGCAAAAGATGTTGGTGAACACTAAAAAAACGCTCCTCGATTATGTCGACCGTTAAGTTCTAATCACTTGTTCAGATAATTCAATGTTTTTCTCCAGTCTATGAACTTCACCCTTAGTTTGTGTTCTGAGGTTGTAATTTTTTATTTTTGATAATTTGTATCATTTGTAGATACTTTATGAGAAAATTAGAAAAAGACGGCATCGCAAAGTTAATTTATTATTATCTGGGAAATTTTGATAATGTAGTATGTATACAGTTTAGTATGTAAGAGTAAAATGTACGAAATTTTAATCTCGACGTGTGTTGGAATGACGCTGATTTTATTTGTTGTTTCTTTTATTAAAATACTGACTATTGTATGTTACTGTTATTTCGTATATCTTGCGCCTAAGAGAAATATAAAAGAGTAATAAGTCATATTAGCAATAAAACTAAATGTAAAATTAATTAATAACCTAAAAATTCTTCAATGTTTTTCACCGTCTCCAGGGTCCCAATTTTTCTATTACTATCTCATCAAAATCTCCGGACACTATCGTCTCAATCGTTAGTTTGCCTGATTTCGGTATTCTGTTAATTCCTCAGGCGTGTCACGTGGCACGCCACTAGGAATATAAGCAAAAATTCGTGAAATATATATTTAAATTTTTTGGCAGCTTTTCAATATTTATTTCTGACACTATCGTAATGGAATCGTATTTTGAATATCTTCGCAACGCCAAGCAAGATATTGAATAGCAAAATTGGGCCTTCTGGACTCTTGATGGGATGTCCAATGAACGGAATGAAATGAACCATGCTTCTTGCATGGCTGAAACATAGTCTTATTAGTTAAAATTTAATTAGCAGGTTCAAATAAATTGAATCAATATGGTTGAGACCCTTACGGTGGTTAGGTGCTAAAAACTCCATTAATTACTTAAGAAAAACTTTATATCTATCAAAGATTATTCAACATTCATGCATTTGTAGAAAAAAACATAGATATCAGTGAATCGTTTGTTAAATATATGCTAAGCAGATGATACTTAATTTGCCTCATAATTTGTTAAAATATATATGACCATTAAAAAACGTTTGTCATGATAAGATCTTTTAATGAATTTGTATGACAGGAATCAACCGAGTACGAGGCAGCAGAGTGTGAAGACCAGAGGACCCTTCAAGTTGCTTGCCCTTAAGGTCAGCCATTGTTTTTGGTTTGGCACGTACATCTCCGCAGGCATTAGTTGATCGGGCGTATCGTTTTCTATAACAATCAGAAACGTCAAAAACTAATTATATTATAGATGCGAAAGTAACCGTCTTACCGTTACGCTTTTACCGAAAGCCGTGTTACCGATTTTGCTGAAATTTGGTACGTATGTAGTCTCAATACCGAAAATAGATGTAGGACACTTTTTATCTCTGAAAATTAGATAGTTTTCGCGAGATGAATATAGAGCTCTTGGGTCGAATGGTTTTGTAGCAAAGTGAAAATTCGTAAACTATAATAGTTGTAAGTAGTGATAAGTAGCCAGTACACTTGTACGGATACGGCTTAAAATTTCAAAATGTAAAACTGGCATGACAAAGAGAGAACATGACATGTACATAGTACGACTGCTAGTAAAATGAGGTGAGCGAGGCCAATCACATCCGATTCTTAGCGAACATTTCTGAACTAGAAATTTTGTACGAGACAAATGAGGGAATGACTTTAACCACCTCGCCGGCCTCATCGCTTCAAATGTACTGCCGCGGTACATACCGTACAAATCTCGCCTCATTTCTAGTGGTACATTGTACTGGTACAGTACAAAAAGTTATGTCACTCTTACAAACTCGTTTTACAATAATGTCCTACCCAACACCAGTTGTAAGAATCTCTCACTGAATTGACAAACAGACAGCCGATTTATTCTTATACATTTTTTAATTAATATTCATAATGTATGAGAATAATAAAATAAAGCTATTACCGTCTTTACGTAGATGTTGTGCCGATTGCATGGTGGAGTCTTGCATAGAGATCAAATCGCCCGGAGCGTGCAACAACAGTCTCCCCACACCTTCGCACCTCCTGAAACAAGTTATTAGCTTCTTTACTGCTTAACATCTATAATATTGTCAAATTCTAAAAACATGCCGTGTCTGTACATTGAAGCTATTTAATTATTATTATTATATTTATGGCTTGGCAACTAGGCCTTTAAGCCGGATCTTAGTTTATAATATACATTTAGTTTCTTCATTTTCTTAAGCCTATGTGTAGCACAGCTGAACTAGTGCCATTCAACGGAGTTCTTGTGACAACTTAAAAGGCCACATTTGACTATACAGTTCATATTTCTCACAAAACACATAATCACTACTCAAAAACTATCAATATCCTACAACTATTGTTCATTTTAGAGTAATTTTACACATTTTTAGAAAATAAAACTGCACAGCTCAACATCACCTTTCAGTTCCCGCCAAAAACTCCTGAAGCTATTAAAAAAAACAATTAGTATAGACTATATAAACGATAGAGAACACGATGCAATTTTTTTAGATTTCTTGTTCTGGATTCACGTAAAAACTACTGTTCCGATTTCGACGCGGTTTGCGCTGATGGACAGCATATTCTTAAGACTTTAAATCAGCGCTACTTTTTATGCCTTAAATCCCACGGCAATTTTTCTGGGAATTATTTTAAATGGCCAGATTTAAAAAAAATGGCCGGCATTAGTGGCCAAGTTCCATTCCTGGTTTAGAGAGCAGCAGCACATTATTAGCACTTCATTTGTATTTTTCCGGCCGTGAAAGGTACGTTCCGTCCATACTCACCTTAAAACTTCGTTGTGGAGCATTTGTTTCTTGGCGGCTGTCGCAAGTATTTTGCATTCATTCAACCAGTTTCGTACTTCGTTGAAATCCGCCAACAGCTGCATTGCAGCGTCTTTACTGAAAAAATTACACACGCTGATGATTTTTATAATCGTTATTTTCTTTAAACTCTTTATACGTAAGTAATGGATTTATAATATTATTTTTGTAAAAAAATATCTCAATTTAGTATTTGACAACGGATTATCACAAGAATTATTATGACTATATGAAACTTAGAACACGTATAGAATGTTTATATTCTTAACGTATTTTGGGATTTTTATATTAAACAAGGGGTCTGAAAGAGAAAATTGAAATTTATAATGTGCAATGTTATAGAGTAATAAATTATCAAACGGATGAGTTTTCTGACCTTTCTATGAAAGTATAACATAATAGGTATCATTATGGTATATAGAGTTCATCATCATCATCATATATGCAACTATCACCAAAAAATACCGGCTCAGAAATGTTAGCAATTTATAAGAAAAAGCAAACTATATTTTTTACCTACCTAAACTTCACTTTAGCAACGTAAATATGGTGTAGCCACGACTCGCACATGATTCTCAGCACCATGTTTAATGATGTCGAATCCTGCGTTGCCTTTATCACTGGCAGCAGCATTTTATCTATAAAATATTATTCTATATATATAATATATATAGTCATTTATTTGTAATATAAAAGTTATATAATAAGTAAAAAAACATAATTGTTATGGTTGGTCCTTATCTAGTATGTAGGTAGAACATCACTTCCTCGATTTTGCTGTCTACTCTCTTTCTAAATGAGGCGAAGGCTAATGTATACGCTCTCAAGTAGAATTTAGTACTGTGTGCTATTCCTATGCGCAACCTGAACCGAGCTAGGAAGGGACAAGAACACACTTTGTTTTATGACAATAGTATAGATATAGTTAAAGCCTGGCTCTAACAATATGTAGAACAATGGGCGCCCTTATTGCTTAAAGCAATCTCTAGGCAAACTTTGGATGGACAAGATCATATTAAAAATTTGTTGGTGTGCAGCTTAATAATATAATAATGATAATAATATGAAATAATGTTTCCTGAACATTGCGACGGGCAGACGCCATAGTCCCCATATTCCCAGAGCCCTAGTACCACTAACAGTTCACACCAATAACCCGATACTTTCTCTTCTCATTTCCCACAATAGTCCTACACTGGCCGGGGCTTGTCCTTGGGTGCATTATTGTATGGTGTAGACAGGGATAATCGCCGGTCAGTGTCAGGCCACATTTATATTAAATTTGTCAAGGGGCCTCTACGTGTTGGCCTCCCCAAGGCGCCACGCAAGCCCTCCAAAAGTCCGGGCCATTTTTATGGCCCGTGGTCTTGAAAGACATACAGTATAATAATATGAAATAACATAAATTAATATACTAAAAAGGAAGAAAATAAAATAAATATGGTGTAGACAGGAGATAATCGCCGGTCAGTGTCAGGCCACATTTAGGTACATTAGTCAGCCTCTACGTGTTGGCCTTCCCTTGCCCTCATGCAAGCCCTCCAAAAGTAGTCCCTTTTTATGGCCCGTGGTCTTGAAAGACATACAGTATCATATAATAAATAAGTATATAGCTAAAAAAATATATAAATGTACATACAAAACAAATAATATGCACATTCATTATATGAAAACATAGTTTCCTTAAATGAATATGTACTGAACATAATATGTGTTGTATAAGAACATAAATAAAAATAAAGTAATACTATAATATTATTACAATATATTAATAATACATAATTATTCATGCGCTACTACACTATTCATGAATTTTAACAAATGATGTATATTTCTCAAAGTTAAAAAAGTGTAAATTTCATTAAAAAATAAAAATATATAGCAATTGTTACCCAAAAAGTCGTGTACGTAAGCAGAGTGCGCGGGGTCCGGGGGCTGCGCGACGCGCCTCCACTCCGCGTTGCGCGGGAATATCATGGTGAGGTGCGCGAGGCTGGTGGTCGCGCACACGGACGACATCACGCACGTTATCTCCTCGGACGCATCCTAATATCAATCACGATTATTAACTTCTGAAGCGTAAAACATCTTCAGAGAAGCACCTTTTGCTCGAAACGATATGGACCTATAATTTAAATAATAGTTATTACCCATTCACGATAAATTGCCGCGCCAGGTTACCAACAATCAAAAATATGAGCACCTAAAGCTAGAGTCAAAACCACCTAATATCGCAATAATTACTAGAAAAATCCAACAAAAATTAATAATAATTCACGCTTCGTGTTTTGTCAATCTCTATATCCTATTTTATAACGTGATGCTAAGTTGCATGTCGAGTTATCGTGAACAGGGAATAAAAATACTACAATGTTCGGTTTGCATTCCGTTGTAGGCGGCAAGCCGTAGACAGTGAGTGTTTCTCGTAAGTGAATGTTGGTGTTGCGCGTTCACACCGGCTCGAACGTACAAAAACTACATACAAGTTACGATAATAATTTTCTACTTTACGTGATGGGTACCTCCAGTAATATATCGCCTAAGCACGCGTGTACACGATACGACAATTCCACCGCACCGCTGTCACTTTTTCGCTGGCTAGCGAGCGTCAGCGGTGGGGTGAAAATATTTGCATATATTATCCCCGCAAATTGCTAATGCGCTGGAACCTTGTCAAATTAACATTCACGTGACGTCATCCGCAACTAAATATGTACGCGTACTCGCCGGCCGGTGATGCTAACGGTACTGAGTGTTCGGCTACGGTTACGTCACCAAAATCCCGGAATAACAACGCGGTGGCGATGCGCGTTTCTGTAATGCCGATTACACGGGCGCTTAGATGAAAAGACCTCCTATTGTACACGTATTTAGATCATAAGCTAAGTACACATAATCTCAGGACTATGTGATAAAAAAAATACCTTTAATTTTTGAATGTTGACTTTCACTTCAGAAACAAGTTTTTCTCGCATTTTTGCGCATACATTTTCATGCACACCAATCTTTCCTAAAACGTAAAGATAAAGGTGAGTTCATCAAAATAGTTCAAAGCTCCTTTCGTATTTCAAAGCAAAATTGTATATTTCTAGATTTATTAGTTAATGAAATAATCAGCTGTAAAATACAAAAAAGTTAATTATTGAGGACAGGTCCGATTTTTGGACTCGGTAGACCCGAGAAATACTTCGCAGATCTTTCTTTGTGCATGAAGAAAAGCAAAAGTCCAATACTTTGGATAGAATATGATAGGATAATCAAATCCACTGATGCACTTTTTTAGCATTTTCCACAGCGTGGCAGCGTCTATAGATATTGTACAAGCGTACAAACTTGGACCATCTTAAGTTTGAACAAGTTTATGACGTAATAAATTTGTACAAGTAAAACGATTTAAATAGGGCTTAAATGATTACAATAAATCAAGTTATTTTAATGCCTCTGCTATATCTGAGATAATGTTAGTAACTGTGTCGCGCAGATGTAGCCAAAGGTTTAAGTAATACGTTATTTGAGATGCGACTTTGTTAATGACGTTACATTGACAGATAACTCATGTATATACATTAATGCAGGCAATCGTTAACGCGTTATTTGTCGTATTTGATGACAGCCACTAACACTAACGCAGATGGAGCAGGGGCATAAGAACAGAAAAGTTAAGAACATCGCTGACACAATGATCGAAGGTTACCTGATTCAATGGTGGCGCTGTGATCGGCGAATCGAAGGTTAAGGAGCTGTTCCATGGCGGCTTGCAAGTCGTTGTGGGCCACCCTAAAGTAGTCGTCCATCTCCCACCTGTTGGCCAAGCGACGAGTCACCGACAAACACCACAGCCGGTAAGTGTGTATCGAATGATCTAGAATCGGCCAAGTTCGTGTTAGTACACAATACAGAGATCAGTAATAAAACAACGAAAAATTCGCCATTTTAATACGCAATTCAAAATAGAAAACTTTAAGCGTAAACACCACAAATATGGCAAACTAATCAACTTGTATTTTTTTTTGCTGAAAGTAGGATAAGCTTTACCATAATTCAAATTAGGTCCAGGTACATTTTTAAATTATGTACTCATTTTAACAGACAAGCAGACAGATATGGTAAAAACTTGGAACACTATAAAAGCAATAATCTATATTATAATAAATCTGTAAATGGTTCGAGTTTGTTTAAAAAGGTGCAAAATATGAGGGGAGCTAATTCGAACCAGCAGATTCCCAAAACATAATTTTCAGAATGTTTGTCTGTCTGTCAGATCATCACGAAAACTACTAAACGGATATTAATGAGACTCGATTACTGTATATGTGTACGTACTCGATACTACTCGATGCCATTGTTACTTATTTAAAAGTTTAGTCTTATGCTAAGAAAATTTAGGTAAGGCTATGCTAATAAACAAGAAATAATTTAACTGTTACTTATTAGAAAGGAAGGAGAACTATTGTTACTTATTAAAAAAAGGGGAGACTAGTAAACCAGATTATTCTATCTTATTGGGGAAGGTGAAATCATACCAGTTTACATCAAAACAATTAGGTCATTTATTATAATCTTTTTTACACATGTATACACTGAGTCACCTCACTAGCATCTTAGGTTCCTCCACGAGGACATGAACTAAAGCTTAAACACAGCTATTAATTTATTATTCAGTTAACTTTATTACCTCGGTCTAGCAGTCTGAGCAGGGCTCTATACTCTTTGAATAATCAATCAAAATTTAGGGTATCGTGGGTTGGAGAGGCTATACTACTAAACAAGAAGGGGGGTCACCATATTTTATAAATAAATCGTATCTAAGGGTAGTGAAGCTACCCTGGTAAACAGAAGTGTCTAATCCCAAGGGGATAATTAAAACTAAAACTCCCTGAGGGTTCCAGTCCGATCCTGTGTCCGGAGTCGAAAGATCGGGGGCGTAGATACAAATCCGGGAAGCGTTGCTCTGCTTACCACGCTTTACTACAACTACTAAACGGATATTAATGAGACTCGATAGAGACCAAGCTTATATCCCGGGGCGTGACTTAGCATATTTTTTATCCCGTTAACTGAGATCTTTTCCGCGGGATATCTTCATCTTTTTTGAAAACCACTAAACGTATATAAATGAAACTCGACACAGAGTTGGCTTATATCCCAAATCAAAAATTAGGATACTTTTGACGGCTAAATAGACGGTTTAGCTAAATAAATAGCGCTGCACGTTTTTTCTATTCAGCAAAAATACCTACGTTGTCATAAACAAAATGCCATTCGTTGTATTACTTCAAATCAGGTTGGCTTCGACTCACTTCTATGTGGACTTAGTTTATTTGTTATTATTATATGTAGAGAACCGAATTAAGTTTTTGTGTAAGTAAAATAAAGCTAATGCCTAGGGCTAGACACGCGCAAACTATACTCAGAAAATATTTTTCTTTATTTTACAAGATTACTTATTATACAAGACAACACTATTATATAAGAATCTTCAATATACGGACATACTTTGATGCCTATTTTCTTTAGACATTGAGGATCTCCAATTGTTACAATCACACTGTTTTATAATTAGTAAACTCAATAAGAATATACAAAGCGACACAAGACTCATATTTAAAATCTTGCTTCTACCAGTATATCTATACAGACAGATTCAAAATGCAATTATTTAATAGTGACCTTTTTGACTTGGTAACTCGAGAGAACCACTTGCTCACCTAATCTATGTAAAATAGGTATTTGTTCGACAATGGGCAGGTCCTCAATGGGTGCGCCAAGAATGTAGTCCCACGTTACCTCGCATTGATTATTGAGAGTTACAACTTCTTGAAGCATTATTGCGAAGTTTGCTCCCGACACCGTGGTCTACAAAACAATCAATAATTTTAACGTCTATAGCAGTGGTTCTCAACCTAAGCCGCGCATTACTTGTGGTTCCTGAATATAACCGGAGTGGTTCGCGAAGTCATCGTGTATTGCTTGTTATGTGTTTTATTTATAATATACCTTATGTGCCTACTGCACCTGGGATGATGTTACCGACTGTATCACACAGATGGGTGGCACGTTACGGGTTTGAATCTAATGCATTACTTGTGATGCGACATTATTAATGACGTTAAACATTGACAGATAAATTATGTGCATACTGTACTAATGTAGCTAATCGTTCACGCGTAATTTTTAACGCTATAAGTTTTTTAGTAAGTCACTGTCAACCATACTAACACAAGTGGACTAAGGGTATAATAATAACCATATAACCGCTATTCAATTTTACTCTTGTACAATTAAATATACATGCATACTACATAATATTATGAATCTAGACTGGCACACTTTTCCCTCCACTTATATATGTATTGTTACAACCTAGGCGCCGACAAAAAAACAAATTTACACCTGCATATCTGTAAAAGCACTTTTATTACCCGTCGGCATTTGAACTAATATCATTGAAACCATTCTTTTATGAACGTCTTCCTTTGTTTACTTATTTATTGGCATACGGCCTATTGTTGTATTGTTATCGTTTACAGCCACCCGCGGCTGTAATCATTAGCGAGGTGTTACGGATTTTGAAGTACAAGCTGATTCTAAGAAATATTGCACTTGTGCAGTATAAAGCGATGGCTTGAGGAAGGGAGAGGCAGTCGAGCGAGAACCACGATGAAGGCGAGACGTGTGTACATTCGTAGTCTATTAGTGACGGACTTTGCGCGTTTTATTGAATTACGACCTTCTGAATTAAGTTTGGATTTGTTGTGTTCGGTTATATTTGTATCTGTGTTATACGTGTTTGTATAGTTCTAATAAACTCTATAATAACTCCAACGGAGTTTTAATTCGATTTAGTTCTATATGTTGTTGACTTTTGTATAAAAATGATATCTTATCACTAAAATGGTAAAAAACTCTTGTAGTTTATGATTGTTGTAGTTAGTACCAAACAGTATGGCTGCCAAAAGCTAGCTCTCAAGCTCTATGGTTTAATTTGAATATCCAATTAGATTCGACCACATAAACTACGAATGAGTATTATGTGAATCACGTTTACTTACTTCAGATATGTAAATGGATAAGTCAGGATATAGTTTCAAAGATGTTGGCGTCAGGCACGTTACGAGTGTGGCTCTGGAATGAAAAAGGCACACATGAACCATGGCTGCGAGGCTCGCCTAACTTTCTTAGATCCATGTTAATCTTGACGGTGTCGATAAGGCAATTTATATAAATACGGTTGAAGTAAATACCCAAAATGCTTATCCCATGAAGTCGAAGTAACATGGCAGCCCAAAGCGTCTGCTAATATCCTTAGGGCAGATAAAATTAATTCAGGTGTATCTGAAAATGAATAATGTCACAATAAATCAATGTCGAATGTCATCCATTATAGAATAGTACACATATATTTATCGTCTTAAAAAATATGGAGATACCATTAGTAAAATATTTTAAACAATTGATGCTTCGTTTACAAAGACTTTTACGTATTTACCTTCAATTTAAAGTACCATCTTTCCTCTCTTACTGACTGTGTAAGTATCCATATGGATGGGTCCATTGTACTATGTAAAAGGTCCATATTCTTGCAAATATTGTATTGTTTGAAAACGCTCAACCTTAGTGCCAGACGTTTATGAGCTGATATTAAACCATAAGTATACCAGGGCTTTCCACGTAATTTTATAAGCAGATACAATTTTTCGAAATCAAAATATTCTATTTTTGTACTTGTTTATTTGGTGAGTAATAAAGTATTATCTTCTTCTATTTTGTATGTAGTACATACATATTTACCAAATTTCACGAATATCTGGCTGGCCCATTGTTTTGATTTATTTTATTTTATTTCTATTTTTATTTATTATTCATTATTTTCCGCTTTATAAAATACATTGATGTACTTACTATTTACGTTGAATGTTGAAAAAAGCCATTCCCTTAAATTTTGACTTGTGTTTGGGGATCTGAAAGAAAAATATTGCGAAGATTTAAAGTAGGTAGTTACTGTCGCCTATAGACCTTTGCTACGGTCGGGAGCGCCGAAGCGTGGGACGCGGCTGTCTCCTTCTGCGAGACCAGAATGTCTGTGAAGGTAGCGGCAGACCGGAAGCGGGAGCAGACCAGCACACTCCCTGAGGGTAGTGAATGACGACCTTCAGCCGTCATGGGCTACGGCTGTGCGGGCGACCAGCGGGGAACGGGATCCCTCGCTCATAAAAACCGGACTCACACCTCGTGGTGAGACCCTTGTTAGTCGAAGAAGCCCGTCCGGGCTAGATGTGAATGTGCGAGCGAGCCTACAGCCCGGACATGGGATGCCACGAGAATCAGCCAGGGGTTTTAGTAGGTGTCCCCAACCGGGGTGTTCCAATAGCATTTTTGCGGGAGTGCTAGTGCCGCCCCGACGAGGCGAATATATATATAGAAAAAAAACTAGCGACGAAGCTCACGCGTTGCCAGCCGTTTGGGTGAGATAGGAATGGGATAAAGGGTTAATGGGATAAAGGGTTGGGTAAGTGGTCCATCGGAACTCTCACTCAACGTACGAAATACGAATAGATATTAAGAATATATAATAACAAGCAAGTGTAAATTAGCATAAGTAACAAATGTAATAGATTATAAGTTTTTGGAAAGAAGAAAGAAAAGAAAATAATTAAAAAGAAACAAAAAATATGAAACAAAATAAAGAACCCCTTACCTTTAAGATAAATAAATAAGAAAAGAATAAAAGAACCTCCGTCTTAACTTATGATGGAGGAGAAGGCGGAAAAAACGTACGAAATACGATTAGCTCAAGGCTAACCGTTTCACGCCAGTATTATGTGAGAGCATGGTATTTAATAACTAATCGAGCCGGCCTGGAGAACTGTAATTAAGATTCCAGCATGGCTCTACCACGTCGATTTTTTTTAATATAAGTCAACGGGTGACAAATTTACTCACTTCCAATGTTTGTAACTGTTTATGGATTTATTATATTTTATATTTATAAGACGATTTGTTTCATCTCTAGTAAGAAAAAACTTTGAAAAGATTTTTGCTGGCGAGGACTGATGACTTGATAATGTCTATGACTTCTAATCTTTAAACTAAATGTATTCTTCAAGAACAGGGCAATATTTACAAGGACTACAACTCTGATAAATTTAAAACTGATAACGTATTGATTTTACCATCTGCTTATCTACCAAGGAATTAATGAATAAAGGAATTTAAATATTTGGTTTATTGTTCATTAGCATACCTCATTGCCAAAGGAAATGAAGACCACCACAAAACAATATGTTCCAGGCAACTGCCAACATCGGCCCATAGTATATTTTGGTAATATTCAGTCACCTTATGCGCTGCCTTTTTACTTGCTTGAGAACGACCTACAAATTTACTTATATATCTACATTTCTTTGACCATATTATTATTTTTAATTTGGTAGCCATATTTTTACTTTATTTTTATGTAGGTCAATTTCGTTTATTTCTCGTTCTGACCTTGTTATTTTTGTTAAGTTTTTCCTTGTGCTACTTTCTTAGTTATTTGTTTATTATTTTTCTTATATAACAATGAAATGAAACGCACCATACCTTTAATTAAATAAAAATAGTTTGAGAAACACTATTTTCTTTGTTTACAGTTTGTCTCATGTAACTTGAATATATGTATAATTGCTGTAATAGGGTAAATTATACTATTGTTTGCACTCCAGTACAATATTTGGCACTTTATTATTTAATTCAAAACATTAAGAAATCTAATTATTTTTTTATTTTCTTTACAAGTGTAATAACAATATTATTACATATAATAAAACTACGTTTTAAAGATTGAAGCGTGGTAATTTATTTGATTTTGGTTTATCCGTCGTTTCGGCCGCTTTTCAGTGGCCGTGGTCACGGACGACGAAGATGACATTTGTCCAACGAGTATTGTTAAAGTTTTATTTAGCCTACAGCCAACTTGTTCGTTTTAATTATTTAGTTTTTTTCCTTCCACCCATTTTAATATTATATAAAACTTTTAGAACTAGGTATGTTTGCTGAAGAGTTTCTTGCGCCGCTTCTTCTCTTCAAGCCACAACATGTTGTGAAGTGTAGTGTGTGAGAAGAGAGTGTGAGAAGTAAATAATAACTATAAACAAAATTAAAAATAAATAATTAAAATGAAAAAGTTGGCTGTAGGCAATACTCGTTGGAGAAATTTCATCCTTTTCGTCCGTGACCACGGCCACTGAAAAGCAGCCGAAACGTCGGATAAACCAAAATCAAATAAATTACCGCGCTAAAAACCGTTAAAACGTAGTTAGTTATATATATAAGTCGCGAAAACTTAAGAAAATATTAATATTATTATATGGTTAGATAACTGAAACTATTACGATTTATTTAATATATTGCATACATTGACCGGGTGCTAATCATTGGGTGGAGTGCTAACAAACGTATAGTTTATCCTATTTTAATTAATTAAAGGTTAATCAAAAAATTTAGTTTATTCAACTTCCTCCGACGACCATCTTACGTAACTCATATAAAATATTGTTACGTACGAGCGGGGGTACCTACATACCTATGGATTGGAAAAAAACACCAGTTTCTAACTAAGAGCTTTTATTGACTTACAAAGCCGCGCGCAGTACCTCCCTGTAGGGTTGCTGTCCTTAAACACTCGACCAACGTTGCACAGTCCCGACGATAAGTTGTCACACCCTCAATACCGTTGCCGATATTGCGTAGACCACCTCCGATACTATCGCGTGTAGCTCGCCTCTGGTTCCTCTCTCGAACTACGCTACACACTTCCTTCACGTATCTGTCCACCAAACTTGTCACTAAATTCACCTCTTGATTCGTCTCTGTCCTCTATTAATCTTCTCTAACAACTTTTTAGAATCGCACTTGTTGCTTCACCGTCTTGGACTGAACTCAACTTTAAACTGCGCGCCTTACGCTGTTTATATACCCGGAAAAATTTTCTAGAACCCATCTATCTATCTCCGTCTCTTCCTTCCCGAACCTTCTGTTCGGGAACTTTCGTTTATACATCTAACCCTTTCTAACATCTATCTATCTCTGTCTTTTCTTTCCCGAACCTTCTGTTCGGAAACTTTCGTTTATACATCTATCCCTTTCTAACATCTATCTCTTTCTTTCTTTCGTCTTCTATCTCTTTCTATATATATCCGTCCTTGTCTTTTCGTTCTAGATTGTTCTGGATATTTCCAAAAGTTCTAAAACTAACTAGATGGTTCCACCATCATTCGCCACAATATTATCATTATCATTATTGACTACAAAATAAAATAAAAAAAACTAAGATTTCTTAATGTTTTGAATATCTACCAGTTTTAAGCTTTTTCAATCCATTATTTCCAAGTAATTGTGGGGCTAAATTTGCCACAGTGTCCAAAAGAATTTCAATGTATATTTCCTCACTTTGCAGTATACTGTTTACGTTATCTGAAATGAATATTATTAGAATCATTATACCGCCATAGTTAACAGTCATAACCAAAGATGTTCTTATATCTGGTACATGTTGTATAAAGAACCTAATAATATTCAATTACTGCTTACACGTTAATTAATATGCTATTTGATTTGTTAAAAATATAACTTAGCAAGTCATACTCGTACATAATTTAAGAGGCTTCGGTGTCTTGCAAGATTTTAAAAAGTGTCTCAGGCAACTTGATTATGTCTAGATATTTATTACAGCTAAAATAAAAAACGATACATCATTGAGGATCCCTCGGTGATTGCAGTAATAAGTGCGTTCTGTATCAGTGACAATCGCCATTGGCTGTTTGCGTATTTGATTAAATATAAATAAAATATTGTTATTAATAAATATTTCATTGTCGATTGAGAGAGAGCAGATCTTATCACATAATATTGAGATTCGTTTAAATACAGGTTCTAACTTTTGATGTTCAAAGAAAATTACGGTATATATCTTACACAAATTCCCTACCCTCATTATTAAAGATATTTTCTAATGCGTTCTCTTTAGTCAACAAAGAGGTGTATGGCAAATCTCCGTCAGAATTGTTTCCATTCACCGATTCATTGAGCCTTTTGTTTTGTTCGTTCTTGATTTCTACTAAACTTTGGGCTTGCTTCATTTTAGTTTTTTTATTCTCTATAAACGCCTCCCGACGTTTATTGATTTCGATATCTCTGGAAGCACTCGACGCTGGTGGTGTTATATGCCTTGTTAATGTACTGTAAAAATTGTTACCTTTTTATAACTTATGGATTAGGCAAATAAATTAAGAAGTCAGATTTAGGGCCGACTTTTCTATCACGAGATAAAAAATATTCATAGAATAAAATACAACATGGGAAAATTGAAAATGAGAGTTGAATGAATAAAACACTTGAATCGTTTTACGTTTGTATTCAGTCCGGTTATAATTTATTCCACTGATAACTTTATACGATGATTACAAAAACGACCCTTATTAGAATTAATACTTATTGACCGGCAGAGGAATGAGGGATGATAGTTACATGACAAAAAGAATGTTAAACTAGAAGATTGATGGGTACAAATGCAAAGATAGACCAAAAGAGAAACGGATGGATTGTGTGAAGGATGACATGGTCATTTGTGTTGTGACAGAGGACCTATGCTAGAATAGCTTATGAAAAGAAAGAACTCTTGTTCGGTACAAGAGGTCTTTTCCTCAATTAATTGCGAGCTGAAAAAAATAGGGGCATCCTGAGGAAATGTGGATTATTACTCTTTTTATGTTTTAATCGATATTATCAGTAAACAAACGGCCAACTGCTGGTCATGGGCCATGTTATGGACTGTAAACTCGTCATGCATTTTGAAACTGAATTGGATTGTCATCACTCATCTTAGAAGTAGTTTTAGACATTTAAAAAAAAATGGGCTTTTGTCATTCCTAGTTTTCTACTTAGATGCTTTCGAAGAATTCATTGTTAAAACTATGTAAACCTACTGGTAAATTTCCAAACTGTCGGCAGTACTAGAGCCTGAATCATTGTCAGAGTTAGTCTCTGGTTTATATACTTTCACAAGACAGTTAATTAGGCGCTGGCTGTTGATATCCACACGACTTTTCGATAGAATCTAAAAATATAAGTATATAATTTTAACATTGTTTTAAGAAATTCTATGCAACAAAGTAAAATTGTCAAAGCAATACTTACAGTACTAGAATTGTCATTTTCAGTTTTATTCATGAATACTAAAACTTGGCTAAAAGCAATATCTTGTATGAATATTACTACCATAAAAATATATGATATAGCTCAGCAATATGTATACTCACGGATTTATTGCTTTATGTTACGTTATATACTCTGTACTTTGTCCCTCTACTTGTTTACTTTCGTGACTATACCCAATAAAGGCAACAATTTTTTAAGATTGTCTTTCAGATTCTAAATGTACCTACGTTATAAATCGTTGCTATTTATCCTTTCTTACTTGTATAATCCTGATAGTGATTTTAGGGTTACGTAGCGATTTTGGCAAAAACGGAACACATATACAATCGCCATATCAGCATATGCCATTTTACTCAAAAGTCACGTCAATGGGATTCAACCAGGTATATTTTATTGCTGTTATATTAAATTACACAATAGTGAAGGGAAAATCGTGAAATAGTAAAGTCGCCATATATCTAGTTTAATATTTTTGGGATGAAGTTTTAATAGAATACACAGACAAGTGAAGTATCGTTAAACATTCTTTCAAAATAATAATCTTTATTTATTATATACTTGCTTAAAATAAGGGGCAAGCTATATTCACTTCAAAAATTCTACAAAATTTCAAGGCACAGTTTAAAAATACTTTTAAAGAAAATTGGTAGATTAGCAACAAGTTCCGTTGATAAGATAAATATCGAAAACAATGTATTTGTATTTATACAACCCTTTACTGTGTGTGGGTTAACTCGCACTTTCCAGCTTTTGCTGTGAACTAATTTTTAAAATTTGGCAAATAAAACTACAGGGAGAGTCCACTAGAAATTAATACTAATTTAAACTAGAATATTAACCGCACTTACTTGTACAATCTTCGTTAAAGTAATCGTTTTTGTTTTGGTAATAGTATTAGGGTACGTATTGCTTCCAATATTGAATTTTGCGACAAACTTTTTGTAACTCAACCCGATTAGATGGTTGTAGTTTGCAACTAAACTGAAACAATACGTAACTGAAGTTGATTTTATAAGACTTCAAATCTTTTTGGCTTCCTTTAGCTAGACTGCTAGATATTTTAATTACATAGTTGAAATCTTTTGGTACGATCTAGAGACAAAGAAGGAAGATGTTATTGTTATTTGACCAGCTAAGCAATGGTATACCATGATTTTAAAATAATAGCATATATCTGCAAGATGTATGCTGATATATCTTTGGCCGAAAAATTCGAGCTCAATTTGTGGAGGCCATAGAGGCGGCCTGACTCCAGACCGGTATAACTGGTATCATTGATATTCTCCTGGATGTATTTCGGTGAAGAACCTACTGTAATTAGGGCTAGAGAGGGTAATAACAAGTATTGACTTCATATATTTTATTATGATTTTTCAACAGTTTTTGTTCAATTCGTAAAATACTTTACTAACTACCACACGTTTTCGTAAATTCGTATTTTTCTTATAAATTTAAGTCGAGACATCAATAATTAAAAAAATAATCAATGGACATTATATTATGACATTGCGTTAAAGCTCAAAGTTCAAGCTTTCAAATGATATTATTTATATAAATATCTTGTATCTTATAGGTAAATTAGCTTCGAGAAGTTTTTGCGTTTCTAGTAGTGGTATTTGTATATTTACAGGGATTCTCTTAAAATTTAAAATTCCTTGTACAATCAGCAAAAGAGGTTCGTTACGTTAATAAAAAGTCAATGGTGAAAGTCAAATAAATAATTATTATTTACATTGCTAATTGTTGTGAAGTCTAACTATTTGGTTTTAGTTACATAATTAATGAATTAATTGATTTTATTTGTGGTTCATTCTTGTTATTTATTGTTCAGTGTTATTATTTGTTGCTAGTTGTTGTTATTGGATATTAAAACCTTTTGACTTCCCAAACTAAAGAAGTTTGCACAAATATTTCGAAAATGAGTGCAATAGCAATCCGAACAGTATTAAGACTCCCGCTCAATTAGTTGCTACACCAACCGGACATTGACTTCCATCGGAAAGGTGCTATCAGAAAATAAATGTAATTCTTCAGAACAGGAATCACCAATTTAGTATTAAAAGTTATGTTTAATATAATTTTTATTATTTAAATATCGTTTAATATTACTAATTTCATATTTAGTACCTTTCTATAAAAATATATAAAAGCATTCGTTTATTTATTTTACGTGCTGACCGTACACAATTACAATCGCAAAACCGTCTCGAAGCTAATTTACCTGTATAATCAAAACAATGTATGCGGAGTTAATCAAGGTGACAATTTAGAAAAACTTATCGTCATTGGCAAAATAGAAGGAAAAAGATCCGGAGGCCGTAGTACGATGCGATGGTCAGAACAGATTCGCACCACATTCAACGACTCCTTGTACCACGCACTGCTTATTACCGCTGATCGTCTCCAAAGGCGAAAAATAGTACAAGAAAAACTAGTGCGGAAGGGTCACGAGTCGTGACTCACGACCTTCAGGAATGAGTATTACGACTTAAGGAGGAGGAGGATGCGGAGTTAGGGGTTGCGTCGATTTGGCTGGCTGAGTTAATGGACATTAATCTTACCTCAAACAAGATTCGATCATCTTTCTCGAATCCTCTCGAAGCAGACAAGTGTTTAGTATAGTCTCAATCAAAGCATGTATAGCTTGCAACATAATAAATCTAATGCTACATAGTTTATCAAACATGTGGTCATGTTTACTCTGCACCAGGCCATTGTCTTTTTTGAGCCTCGCTAATTTAGGGTTTAATTTGTAAAAAGACTTTACTACTTTTGATAAATACTCTATTATTTGGTCTAATATCTGAAAAAAAAAATGTAATCGTAATCAGCGAAATAAGAGTGACTTTATTACTTCAATGTCATATTAAAATTAAACATAGCGTAATACTGTACCAAAATTACAATTAAAAGTACAATATACATTCTCTGATTACAAAATTTGTTTTTATTCAATTTATATTTCTATAAGATTTCTATGCGTAAAACAGCTGTTTTTATTATTTTAAATATTAAAAGATGAAAATTACCTGTAAATTGACTAATTCCATAATATAACTTCGATTGGAAAGAGAATAATTAGTAGTTTTTCCAACTGAACCCTTCCATTTGTTGTCGGCATCTAAAATCACTTTGGTAATAGCATAACAAACCATTTCCATTTCTCTACAATGACTAAACAATTCTTCTTCTTCCAAAGTCTCTTCGCTGATCCATTTTTTACCAACCACTTTGTTCGAAATCATTTTTTTTATAAAAATAAATATTTATGATAAAAAATAAATTTTATTACTTTTTGTTGTGCTATCTAATAGGAATCATGGTAACAAGTGGAGTGTAAAACCGTACTTTGTAAGCAAAAAAATCGATGTGTAAGAGACGTCCGTGCCATGGTACCAGACTGGTTTCCAAACTTCGCGTCTCTAGGGTTGTAGGACAACTTGCTCATTATTGCTATCGTTAAACTTTTTTATGGCTGTTCAGAGGAGAATTTATTACTATTCAAATTGATACTATTATGAAAAATAGTTATTGCATGAAGCACGAAACTCACATAATACATAACCAGCCTACATAAATTAAACAGAATGTCTACTACTTTATTTAATATATAAAATTCTCGTGTCGCAGTTTTTGTAGTTAAACCCCTCCGAAACGGCTTGACCGATTCTCATGAAATTTTGTGTGCATATTGGGTAGGTCTGAGAATCGGATAAACTCTATTTTTCATCCCCCTAAATGTTAAGGGTAGTCCAGCCCTATTTTTTAAAATCTTTAGATATTTTTTTATGATACAGCATTAAAAAATACATACAACCCTAATTTTCAACCCTCTACGGTCAACCCTTATTTTTTATTTGTTAATTATAAACTTTAATGCTGTCGGCATATCGATTGAAGCTTCTCCGGGCAGGACGACGTCTGCCGGGACAGCTGGTTATCTATATTGATTCATTAGAAAATAATTTTAATATATAATCCAAAAGATTTTTGTAATTAATTATTTATTACTCAGCTTAAGGGAGAATTAAAGTTGGGTATGAAAGTAAAAAATAATTTAAAATAACCACGTTCATAAACAGAACATTTTTAGATTTTAGAAAAAAAATAAGGTATACCTAACTAGGTTTCGACCTGATGTAATGTGTATCATCCTCCACTAGATTACTTAGTAACATAGATAATACACTATATATTAAACGTAGTAAGTTCAAGAGTGCATGTATAAAAATAATTTACGAGGAAAATTTCAGCACTTTCTTGAACCTTGTAAGTATGTTTTGAAACTGTAGCAAGATGATTGTATAATTTTGCTGATGAGAAAACGCGATTTCAATGCCGTACGATAAGCCGGGTCAAGGCAGTGATCAAATAAATATTAGCCCTGACTCCCGAGCAATACCGCAAATTATGTAACTGACAGTAGGCTTCCCCATTTACATAATATTGCAGAATTTTATGCGGTAGTTCCTAAAGCTTTGTATTGAGTTGTAAGCCTTATGTAATCGCAGGTTAAAAAAGTTTAACTTTTTATTACATAAACTATAGCTTTTAGAAAATACCATTTCAATATTACAACATTTTAATAACCTTCAAAATCTTTTAGTCAGACTAATCGAGCTTAATGATAACTTAAATCGAACAGGCTTAAAGTTCAAGATACATAGTGTAAGCGGGGTTACTTTCATTTACACGAAAAGTTGCTCGTCGTGTCAGCATCATTTCCATCAAAATTGGTGTCATGCTCTTAATATGAATCTGGATATTTATTATATAGCATAGCAATACCAAAATCTTAGTGTATCATAGTAGTTTGTGGTATTTAATAAGCAATCAGAAACATCTAAAGTGCGTTTAAATTGATAGTTTTTTTTTTGGCAGTCAATGAATTTAAATAATTAATTTGTATCACATTGAGAACGAGTTATGCACATATAATCTAATACTAGTAAATGCAAACATAGTAACTTCTAATATTTTCTTAAGTTTTCGCGACTTGTACACATAATAAAACTACGTTTTAACGGTTTTAAGCGCGGTAATTTATTTGATTTGGTATATCCGACGTTTCGGCCGCTTTTCAGTGGCCGTGGTCACGGAAGACCAAAAAGCGGCCGAAACGTCGGATATACCAAAATCAAATAGATTACTGCGCTTAAAACCGTTAAAACGTAGTTTTAGTAACTTCTATTTTTTTTATTAATTACTTTTTATATGATGATGTTATATTTATATACCAAAAACCAAGCGTTTCGCTTCATCTTTTCTAGTGCGCACTGCCGAAGAGTGGAATAATTTGCCGGAGTCTGTTTTTCCTGACAAATACAATCTTGAAGTCTTCAAGTCACGAGTCTTCTATGTAAGCGTGCTCCACCCTAGACTGCGTCATAACTCAACATCAGGTGAGATAGTGGTCAAACGCAAACCTATAATTCCATTTAAAAAAAAACTTAAAATTCGAATCATCTTTACTTACCTTTGTAATTTAATTATCATTTATTATAGCCATTAGCGCCAAAATAAAATATATAAGATATTAAATAAAGCACATATTTTATAATTGTAAGTTATATTTCCACATAACAATCATAAACATAATCGTTAACAAAATAATCAGGTAATTGTTTGAACATTTACATACAGCACTGCGACTTGTTAGGAAGAAAATATCACAGAAATCAAAATCTATTTACGCCCTGTAAGTTAATGTATACAACATACTATTTTGTTAATATTAATATAGTAGATAATATATTTCTATTGTCAAGATTAGTTGAAGTTACTACAATTTTAATGATAATATTGGCTTTGGTGGCTGTATTTGCAATTTATGTTAAGATAAAGCGAAGGGGTAAACAGTACAAAAATCCTTCTGTTTTTAAATATCTATACCAAATGATTTTTTTTTGTAACAAAATAATTGAAATACATAATGTATATTTTTTTTATTTGAGATCAAGGACGAAATATGGACGAAAATACTGACAAAACAGCAACCCATGGATGCTAAGAGGAGAAGGCAACACAAACGATGGTGAGATGACGTCAGGGAATTATGAAGCAGGAACAGGCTGGAAAACTTTAGGGGAAGAGAAAAGATATTTTGAAATTATATGTCAGGGAAAACATAATTTAGTCAGTAATTAAAGCAAATAAATAGATATCTGAGATCGATTTCCAAATTAACTTTCACCTACCAAAAACAATGTCTAGACAATTATACTTTAAAAAAATACTTTTTTTGGTTCCCAGTTAGCGGTTTAGATTCTTTTGAAATATTAATTAAAGAATAATGTATAAATTTCTAATATAGTATTGATTCTTGTTTAATCTTATGAATAGTCATTAGCCACCTTCGGTATAGAAATAAAAAGTATTGTAAATAATCCAGAGTGGTAAGAAACGGAAATGACCCAATTAATTACTTGTTAAATATTTATTTTAACAACATTTTATTAGTTTAAAATTATTTTTTGCAACATGACTCTGTACTGTTTGTCGAATTAACCAGTGTCAAAAATTTAATTTAAATAGGCAATTATAACACATATAACTCCTCATTCCTATCTCAGTCAAATTAGGTCTTGTAGTAAGGCCAAGCGACAATTTTTGTGTCTTATAAAACAATGAATACCCCAATCTATTGTCCACTTATAACAAAATTTACATTGTGTTAAAAAATAATAAAATAAAACTGCGGAGCGTGAGTAATACATTACTTTTCAATTCCCTCTAGAAGTCTACGAATTTTGCAACAGATGTTTATTATGGATAGCTATCGTCTCTTTAAACAGAGTAAGACTTACACATACAAGCAAGGCTTTTTTGTGGGGGCACACAGTGCCCTTAAAGGGAATATCGATTTTTTTATAAAAACTGAAAAATGAAATCAATTTTGCCAACCTTTATTTTGCCAACCTTTACAAAAAATGGATTTATTAATAAGTTTTTTGGAGTGGAGCTACAAACAAAAAATTATAGACTTATAGTTTTCGAGAATTAGCGTGCCTCCAAAAAAGAAGTGACAAAAAAGCCCTACATACAAGTATCCCATAGCTTTTGTGATGTAGCCTTGTCTAATATTAGGTTTTTTAGTGTGATAATAAACAAAAGCATGTTAGTTCATTATAATTGGATCATTACATTTATATGTTGTATACCAATAAGTGGAGGCTTGTTATCAGCATTTTCTTTATTTTGTTGCTACTATAATTTGTATGTATTTGCCTTCCTAAAATAAAATAAATATATACAGTCCTTTTTTAGCTAATCTCAGCGAAGAAAGATATTGATCCACTAATTCACACAATTGCTTTACTTGATATGACTACAATTTATCACCTAACATTATCTAAAAGCATTACAGATTAAAAATATTAAATCCATTAGCACCCGATATGATTATTTTTCATTTTACGCAGCATTTTGAAGTATAAATTTGAGCCTTTTGAAATTTATTATAGTGCTGTACCTAAGCACAATTTAAATGGCAAGAAAAAAATGGACAAGCAATGGTGAGTCACATTACTTTGGGCGGACAATGAGCCATGCATGATAACCGATCAAAGGTAAAGTGTCATTACATAATCCATATTTTATGATATTATTTTTTTATGTTCATTTACTACTCCATTAACTATGATTAATTCTTGGAAAAGAAATAGTTTTATTAATATATTGTTACGAGCTACAGGACTCGAATTAAAATGCCGTTGGAATTGCTATAAAATTTATTAGAACTATACAAACACGTATAACACAGGTACAAATATAACTGTGCACAACCAGCACAAACTGCACGGTCCAATAACACGCGCAAAGCGTCACTATATCGCTTATCGAATGTACTACACACGTCTTGCTTGTATCGTAATTGTCGCTTGACTGCCTCACCCCCCCCGGTCGGGCATCATTTTATACTTAACTGTACAATACAACAATCGACCGCATGGACTGAAGTTTCCTAGAAACCGTAAGCTGCGCACCTGCGGCCATAAACAAGTACAATAACAATAGGCTATTGTCTAATTGCAAATTTTAAACACAAAGTAAACAAAAGATGTCCAAATGCAGGAAAGGTAATAAATCGGGTGTGCATTCACTTTGTCGGCATGTAACAATACAAAACAAATCTGAGATCTATAAAGTACGAATTAGATTTAATTTATAACTTATACATATACATATGTATGAACTTTAAGCAACGTTGTCTTGTGGAGCTTACTTTGAATAAAATAGACGCGATATTAGTCGAATCAAGACACGATTCGTTGTCTACCCAATGTATTATGACACATCAAGTATAGTACAAAATTAGACAGTGTTCCTCCTGACACAGTCAATGTTTTTAGAAATATATGCTGTAATATATTTTAACTTGGAGGATCTACGTCCAGCAATGGACTACGATTGTGACGACGAGGATGCATATTTAAAGACACTCGAAATTATTGCTCTAGTTGAAAGTTTATTTCATTAAATGTCATTGACATTTTAAGTTTTTTTTTTTTACTAGCCAGTACATTTATGCTACTGAAGATTGTCTAATAAAGAAACAACATATATGCTTCTAACCTTTACATATTGGTACATACATTTCTTTTTACATTTTTGACTGTACAGAGAAACTATAAAATAAATAAACATATTGTATCTAACTATATTGGATTACATTCTTTCAAAAATTCAAAATAATCAGTAAGACAATTAATTATTGTGTTAAAATATACAACATTGTATACATTGCAATTAATAACCTTGTGTACACAAGAACATATCAATAATTACTCTACACTCGCGAATAACAGTAAAAAATAAGTTCATAATAATAATATCTTTCTTACAATAACTTACAATGAACTTTATAGCTTAGCGCTAATATCAAACTTAACAATTTGTTTAATATTGCTCAGTTGCAAATTTAGAAGCCCGTTTATTTACATAAGATATAACTAGAATTTCTGTATTGCCTTATGTCATAGTGCTTTAAGACTTTCCTTGGAATATATTTTTGAAAGATATCAAAATATTGATGAAAAGTTGTTAAAACTAAATGATATAATACTGCCTTATACATAGACTGTCTTTACATATAAACGCCTGTTAAATTGTAAACAATTGCTTAATAAGTTATTAATTTCCTAAGAATGGACGGATTAACAAAACAGAGGGCGCTGCAGTCGCGTTTTTCAATTCACTAACAAATACGAACGTTGTTATAAACAACATGTCGTTTATTGTAATACTTTAAATCAGGTTGGATTCGACTCACCTCTATGTTTTTGAGGGTAATTGTATATACTATATGAACGTAGTCATTATTGTATGTAATTATGTTATATGTAAAAAACCGAATAAGTTTTTATTTAAGTAAAATAAAGCTACTGCCGAGGGTTTGACAGGCAGCGTAGCCGCGGACAAACTCTTATTTAAAATAATGAAGGTTGAATTAATTATTTCTTCTATTTAAATCTGAATTTAGAATTTAATTGTTAAAATAATTTGTAATCTGCAATTATGTTAAATATCTATCATAATAATTATATAGATTGATAGACAACACTTTTTTTGCTAACAAATACAGAATTGCAAGAAAAATAATGGATGATTACAATATTGTCATGGTAAAAACAATAAGCGGCCTTATTGCTTAAAGCAATCTCTTCCAGGCAACCTAACTTAAGGAATGTTATAAATAATCTGGTGATTTAGGTGGTGCAGAGCATTACATAGGACATAACTTAATACACAATATTATAACATTATAAAAGTGTAGTCTTTTGTTTTTTAGACTTTTTGTGTTTGTCTGTTTGTTCGGGATTCGCATAATAACTACTGGCTCGATTACGATGCGGTTTTCGTTAATCAATAGCAAATTTTCAGACTTAAAATCTGCAGTACTTTTTATTAATTTTTATGGGAACGGTTTAAAGTGGCCAGAGTGAAACAGAAATCTGATTCCAATGAATTTTCACTGTGACTGTTTTTATGTTTATTAAAAAAAAATAGTTTTCGTTGGTAGAACAGTTGTAGTTGTGTATGCCTTTAGTAATATTATTTACACCGGGTTATTACGGGAATTTCTGGGATTAATGTATTTTCATATTAAAAATCTATTGCCCTGCTGGAAATATCCTTTTGATTTTAAATATTGCAAAACAACTGTAATCCATGTTACTTGCCGAAAGTGGACGAAGGCGCGGGCGAATTCTAGTTTATAATAACTTTCCATTGCTTTGTAATTTATTTGTTCATATAGTTCATAAAGTTAGAGTAATCTGTATGTAGATAATATATAAATATAATGAATGTAGATTATATATAAATAAAACATTTCCCATAAATACATAAATATAATACAATTTATTATATATTATGTAGAATTGGGGCTGACATGGCGACATCATTACTAAAAGCTTCTAAATAAATTAGATTATAAAATACATGTTAAATACAGCATATTCATATTTATTAGATACAAAATTTTCGTATATTTATTTGACCATTAGTTTGTGTTCAGTTCCCTTTGCACGAATTTGTATAAAATTATATATAAAACAATTTAATTAAAATCGGTACATTAGAGACCGAGTTGAGCGTAAGATTTGTGCGCCTACCAGATCTAAAAAAATCACATATATAGCATTTAATAATCTTTTCCTGGTGAAGTAAACAAAATCACAAAGCACCATGACATATGACAAAAAAAAATCAGTCTAAGAATATCTAACAAGTGAACACACATTACTTACCAACAACAATCCATAGGTAGCACATTAATCCGGCATATCTATACAAGTTATAGGCACAACTGGCTTCAACGTTTCGTTTTTCTTTTGATTTTTTTGTGATTTTTTACTATCCTTCACTTTTTTGTTTGTATCTTCGTCCCTGTAAGGTTCTTGATTGACAGGCGGTTCTGTGGGAATGACGTTCGAACCGCGACTATTCATGTTATTGTTGTACGCGATATTTGCATATTCTTGGAGTAATGGAAACACCGAGAGTAGGAATTGGCAGAAATCCTTCCGAATGCCAAACCACCCTGAAAGAAAAAAATAATTCATAGCTATCTCTAAAAAACAAGTCATTTTTAACCGACTTCCAAATGGAGGAGGTTCTCAACGTGATTGGTTTTTTTGTTGTTTTTGTTATGTGTGTACACCAATTACGCTGATTTATGATCCGATTTACGTGATTTTTTATTTTGATACAGAATAGTTGACATTCGATCCCCTAAAAAAATTACATAGTTTGGCCCAGTAGTTTCATTCTATGATTTTTTTTCCGTTCCCGTTTCTTGGGACCCATATTTTTTAAGGCGCGCGGCACCTTTCGTAGGCCTACCCATAGCTAGACACTAAAAAGTAACAAATAAAAAAAAACTTCATTAAAAAAAACTGACTTCAAAAAATAAGAAGTATAAAATAACTTATTTCTAAAGCTATTTTTAATCATAATATCTTATTTTTAATATATATTATGAAAAACATCTTGAAGTTGGTGCAAAGTAAAATATAAAAATTACTATATTGTGAAAATTACTAAGCACCGACTTTAAGATGTTTTAGATAAAATATATTAAAAATAAGATATTATAATTAAAAATAGCTTTAGAAATAAGTTATTTTATACTTTTTAGTTTTTGAACTCGAATTATTTTTATATTTAACTGACACTTAAGATAATAATAAGCCACTCAAATTAATAATTACTTAAGTACTTCGATCTATCAGAATGCAAGTTTTGAATTTAGGCGGATTATCATCTGAAATAACGGTTTGTGCGTTAGTATTGTTCTAAAATAAGGGGTAATTCTGGCGTTTCAACTTTTCCGTCAGCAAGTTCAAAGAATCGCTTAGCTGTTGTAGGATAATTTTTACATGTCCCTTTACTTGCTCTATTTTTTTTTATATCTATGATTACTATTTACTTTATGAGAGCCCGATCTAATTCACGAATTCTACATTTCTTCCATACCTTAAAAAAACTGAACTTACATTTATTTCCTCCTTTAGAACTGAAGGACATAATAATAAGTGTCGCGTAACTAACGAAAAGCGGGCTCACAACCACTATGTATGTAAGTGCCAATCCATCGTCCAATTTGTTTGTGAATAACACCTGGAATCATCAAAGTGATTTTTCAGTCAATGATATTTTCTTACTTTTTCTTATTTATTCAAACAACAATATACATGATTTATTTATCCACAACTAAGAATACGCTAAGATTTGCCTTAAATGCTGAATATGAATGCTTGTCACCTCTATTATTTATTCATCAATAGCAGAGCTTCGCAAAATTTCCTTCCAGTGTCTATCCAGTGTCCCTGGTTTCATGGTGGCCTCAGTTATTCACATATCTATAGTTATTCACATTGAAAAAACTTCCAATATAGAATACTTTCAAAGGTTGCAAGCGCAACCTTTGAGAACTGAATTTGAAGTCGAAACCCGAAAATATTGGAGAAACTTAAATTACCAAAAATTATATAGATGCAATATCTAGTGTAAGAAAACAGCTTTCTTGCCGAGTATGAGTAACGACGGCATTCCAAACATAATACTAACAAGATTTTACAGTTCTATGATAGTCTGACTAGACTTGGACTGGCAGCCATTTGGTCTATTTTCAAATTATTTTTTCTTTAATGAAATGTATTTGTTTTGTACAATGAAGGTAGTTCGTAATTTAGTAGTCTGGATGAAGTAACCGACAAGATAACAGTGAGTGCTTTTAAATTCGTGATATATAACAATACCTATTATTTCACTTACCTGGAACACCAATATGGGTATAACAGTGAAGGTGTATGCCAAAGCAGAATTGAAACTGTTTCGTCTCTGTTGTATATTCACATCTGGCGTACGCAAAAGGATGCCCGCAAAAATTATGCTGTATAATACCCCTACAACATTATTTATTAAGTAAAATATCTTTACAATATGTGATCATTCTTAAATGGCATCATGAAATTAATTCCAAACATAAGAATATTACACATTTTAGTTTCACTAGAAAAATCGCAATTAAACAAATATAAATGGAAGTAAATAAATAAGTAGAGAAAGATACATACATACATACATAACTTCACGCCAGGTCCCTTGCGGGGTAGGCACGAACAACAGAGCGCCATTTAGAGAAACATAAATAAATATAATATAATGTACACACTCACCTACGAGACTGAGGCACATGAGTATCCAGAGAGGCACAAAAACAACCTCCCAAGACCAGTTGATGAAATCGTCCAATTTCAATGCCAAAAATATGAACTGGAGTATATTTACAGCACAGAAGAGTTCCAGCTGAAAAGGACAATATTCTAGTAATGCTTGCTCATGATCTTTTTAATTGCTACAAACACGTGGTAAATGTAACAAAATTTTTGGTGGTCTTCTTCCTCTTAGCCATTTGAGGCGGTGAGGAGATTGGTGCCTGAAGGAAAACCTTTTTGCCCCGACTTCTACTCAACGGACAGCTACCCGTCAGTGGCGGGGTTTGGAGCCATTGGAGCCTTCCTTACGGTGGTCTCTCAACTCAAATGTAACAATATGCACATATCAGAAATACTGTATAAATGATGCATATTCCCCAAACAGGACTGAAATCTACATCTACATTATTTAAATGAGATGTTTTATCTTGGCCACTAAGAAACCACAACTTGATGCATACAGAGTGAATTTTTCAAGAGGGCCTTCAGGGCCAAATCCCAAACTGTAAGAAATAGCGGAAAACACTCAAAGGAGTAGAGGAGGCCGGCACTCGAGGCCGATTTTGACGAAAACTAAAGTAATGTCATTTAAATCAATTGCCCTTGTCAGGAGTCGAAAAGGCTACATGTGAAAAAAAAAACACGGCTGTAATTTTACACCAAATCACGATGTAGCTTGTCAGGATTAATTTCTGTGAAGGAATGACAAACTGTAAACCAAGGTTGTTTTCAAACAAAAAGTTCTATTTTTCATACATTAATAATTATTGAACCTCACCTCATTTGACAAAATATGTTTTTTTTAATATTTTTAATAGGAATCTGTGAATTAATAATCGAAACACCTTATTTTACCCATATCAATCAAATCAGTCAATAGGTAAATATTATTTTCGTTCAAATGTGGTGCAGTCAAACTACCAGCGCAATCTGATATCTAATTAATGTATGGAGAATAGAACATTTTGAGATTTCCCTTGGTTTGTCGTTCATCATTCCTTGACAGAGATTTATCCTTATAAGCTATGCTATGATTTGGTATTGTAATACAAGTATGTTTATTTTCAATATCAGGATTCGGTTCTTGACAAGGGTAATTGATTTTTCAATAATCTAATGATACCACTTTTGTTTTCGTTAAAATTGGCCTCAGGACTCCTTTTGAGTGTTTTTCGCTATTTAGCATGGCTTAGGATTTGGCTCTGAAGGCCCACTAGAAAAATTCTCCGGTATATATAATATTATACAATACTAAACATGCCGGGTCTGTACATTAGAGCTATTAAAAAAAAACTGGAATAGACTATATAAACGATGTAGAACGCAATGATTAGTTTTTAGATTTTTTGACTGTTTGGGATTCACGTAAAAACTACTGAGCCAATTTTGATGCGAGTTTCGCTGATCGACAGTCAATTCTTACAATTAAACACTGCGTTACTTTTTAATCTGGGAATCCCGCGGGAATTTTTTTGGGAATTATTTAAAATGGCCAGATTGAAAAAATCGAATTCCAATAAGATTTTTATTGATCGATAGGAAAAATATAATGTTGTTGCAGTCTCATTGGTGTTAAACCTATTTTTCTCATAGAATAGAATTTTGAATGTGATTTTTATTTTTATATGTCAAATTTTTTGTTTGCTTTGTCGAATGAAAATTATTGAGAGATACACACGTTTAAATATCCATTGTCGTGTTTATTTAGTTTATAGGGGAGACTGGGGACACTTGATCCCCATTTTGGTTTTTTATTCACATCTCGAAAAATAATCAAGTTTTGCAGAATATTTTCTTATCATTGCCTATTCAATTTATCCTTCTACTTTTTTGCATCATTCAATCATGAAATTTATTTGTGTAAAACTGTTTTTGATTCATTTTTCCTGAAGACTACAAAAGGATCAAGTGTTCCGCGTTCTGGGACACTTGATCATGGCATCGGGTAGATATGATCATATAGGAACAAGGTGTCCCGTAGTAATTATGGCTTAAAATGCATGAGTAAATAAAAAGTCTATTAGGTAGAAAATTTGTCGTTTATTTAACCTTATATCTATATATCTATTACCTCATGTATAAACACTAGTTCGCCTAATTCTTAATAATTTGTCCTTTGCAAATGCTTAATGTAATAATTAAAACGCCTGATACGTTGCCACCTCAGCAATATCATCCTTCACAGGCCATGTAAATTTACGATTATCAATTTTTTTTTAGCAAATTTAACAATAAAGCCAATGTCTGTCAAACTTTGAATCTATCCCACATAACGATATGTTAGGTTTCTCATGGATATTAAATTTACAATTATCCAGTCGTTGGTGTTAGGTGGCGTATCGTTTTCATTGTCGCCCTCGGACTCGCAACTAGATGAAGCATCATAATCTTCGTCTTCAGACACATTATAATGTAGATTCTGGCGATGGTGGAAATTCATCTTCATCATCTGATGATTACTGCGCAAATGCTTTTAAATTTAGTTTTGCTTTGTTTTCCTCTCTTTTAGTAGCTTTCTGGGTTTTTTTAGTTTTCTTCTCTTTTCTAAATAGTATTTCCTTCCTTTTGTATGTTCTCGGAATTTTAGGATCTATAGTAAGATACAAAACAAAAACTAAGAAATCTATTGTAAAAATGTAGGGGACACTTGATCCCATAATCAAGTCTACTCGTGTTCGCCATGATCAAGTGTACAAAAAAATATTTTTCGAAATCAAAACAAAATTATAATTAAAGAAAACGCATATCTACACACACTTTAATAAAGCAGGTTAAAAAAAATTAAATGTAATCCGTAATTTATTTATATGAATATCTTAAAATATCTATCAAAATACTTACAAAAAAAGATATCGACACGTTGTAAACAAACTGACGCCACTGCTCCGAAGTTGTCCATATTAAACTTGCAAAATGACATTTCGTCATTGACAATAACAGTTATGATTAGTGTTGCATGTACCAAATTTATAAATAAGTTGTAGTTTTGTAGTTATGATCTAGGGATCAAGTGTCACAAGGGAACAAGTGTCCTCAGTCTCCCCTATATATTTAAATAACACAAAAGCAGGATATTTCTATTAAAAATAATTATATCTCTTGCTCAACTACCACATCAAATGTGATAAAATATGTAATAATTCTAATCCTGGGCTTCCTGCGGGAATTTTCCCGGGAGTGGTTTGAAGTTGTTCGGGTGCATAAAAATTGGCTTACTCCACACAATTATCTCTAAAATGATACCTTACATTCTTTTTTAATTCTGCGGTAATTTTTGTCTCGGTTATCCCGCGGGTATTTCAAGCCAAACGTGGACAAAATCGTGGGCATTATCCTAGTTCATATATAAAATAATATGCCTTGAATTAATTTTATACTAAAGGTGTAAGTATATGTCTGATTTGCATCAAATTTTCCATAGCATATACATATAACATATAAAATTTTGGCACAGAGTCCTTTTGGAAATCACCATAGATTTATGGTAGGTTCATATCGACGGGTGCAAAGTAAAAAGAGATATCTGCAAAATAGCTACTTTACAGGAGAGCAAAATGATTTGAAAGAATCTGAAAGGTTTGAAAGAACATACGTAGGTGGCTTTTTTTTACTTTTTTTTACATACGAAAATTTATTGAAATAATGTGATATATGCAAAACAAATAATGTCATATTGTAAAGAATTGTTTTATTAAAACTATTGTACAATAAACTAAAAATCATCATTTTGTAGATAACTTTATTTACTTTGCACCCGTCGATATATCTCACTATACATTCAATTGCCTTGTTGAATTTTGACATTAATTGTATGGAGCTTAAGCCAAATGAAGTGTTGGTAAGATATAAGAACTGGCGGCATAATATATATGTACACAAATTTTACTTATTATTATTAATAGTGATAATTAGTACATACCTCATAACTTCGATCATGTTTCACTGACCATATACAGATAGCAATGGAAACTATACTTATAAAGATCAAAGGTATGAAGACTAGTATCCAAACATGGCGTCCCGTGGTTAACTGGTCACACACAAGCAATTCAAACATGAGCAATATAAGATGAATGGCAAGACTTATTAACATTGCTTTGTAGTGGATGTACGCTTCACCTTCTAACCTAAAAATAAAAGATTTTTTACACACTTTCATATTAGATCATAAATATCCTACAGCTGATTGGATATCTCTGAAGTAATATAAAAACAAAAATATGGAGTGGGAATACAAATTAAAATTTGGCCAAATATGACTCTCTAGCTCTTTCAGCTCTTTAACAAGGTACAGTGAGAGGCATTGTTCCAATGTACTCTTTATTTCTAATGAGCTAAATAAATGACACAGTTTTTTACAACAAGAGTTCGCATTTTTCTTTTTTGTGAATTATTAAAAAAAAAACTTACTCCCCATATTTTAGGTAGATGTATACCCAAAAGGATTTTACACACCATTTGTATCACTGAACATGTTTTATCACAATGTTTTCCTTTCATCATCAGCACACAGTAATTGTTATAATATGTACTTTAGGTTTGAAAATCTAGCAAATGCTGCATGTGCACTAGGATTCAATCTGACATCATTTGAATGTGTCAGGTGTGTACTAATCGACCACAACTTAACAATTTCTTTCCTAAGAGAAGCACTCGATTGTAAGGTTTACATAAATCAACATTTTGCAGGTGGTAGGGCATTTGTCCGACTGGATGGCTACCACCCCTAGTCTAGAGTATGCCGCCATAATAACCTTGAGTTGTGTTCCGGCATTAGGGTCCAGGTTCCAGTTTCCCTTAAGAGAGCAGCAGTGTTGCAAATGTCCATAGGCAATGGTAACCTCTTTCCATCAAGTGGGCCCGTCTACCTGTCTGCTGAACGCCTGCAATACAATAAATTAATTAAAAAAAACTGAAAATTACTTTTAATGTTCACCACATAACATTTCAAAGTATCATTCTCAAGAGTTTATAGATGCATCTACACTGAATATCCTGTGCATAACTGATCGAGCAATATTATCTACTAATAGTCCACCCAAGAGTATGTTTGAGTAACAAAATAAATAATTTATTTAGAGACCACTACAACTTTTTTAGCTTTTTTCATTTTTATTTACTTGAGTATCGTATAAAGAACAAAATTAATTAATATCATCTTGGATGTTATGTCGAGTCAGTCAGTGTTAGTCATACCTGTATGTTTAAAGTCATTTTAAGTTTTTTGATATACTAAATAAAGTATTAGTGTGTACAAGCAAAATTATATTGTATCATTTACAAATTCCAATAATAATCACAAAATAAAAAGCCCAATTTGACACTTTTAACTTTCAATAGAACTTAACTTTGAATGAAATCAATAAAACTGAAAGCCAATAACAATGAATTTATTTGATTGATGACACACATAATTAATCTAAAAGTGCATTATATAATGTTAAAAAACATATTTCAATTATTATTTACTTCTAAATGCCAAAATAATAGCAATTTTATTAATTCTGTAATGTTGTATTAAAAAGTTTAATTAAAAGTTGTAAGACTAATTGTAAGGTTTAATTTTAGTGTTGATACCAAAGAGTTGTTGTATTTCATTAGGTAACTCAATTCAATTTAGTAAAAACAATACATTTACAGGGTGATTCTTTCCAATGCGCGTTCAAGGCCAAATCCTAAACAACACTAATTATTAAAAAATACTCGAGAGTCGCAAGGCAAGAGATTTTATCATTAGATTATTGAAAAATCAATTACTCTCATCAGGAATAGAATCGGCTGATTTTGACAAACTAAACACAGCCTGTATTATTATACCATTTCATAGTGTAGCTTGTAGGAATCAATTTCTGTGTAGGAATGCCAAATGGAAAATCAAGAGAAAGGTTGTTTTTTAACAAAATCTAACAAAAAAAAACTAACTAGGTTAATAATTCAGAGGGGTTTATATATATATCCCCAGATGATTTCCTGGATGATTTTAATGGTTAATGTGTTTAGGAATATATTTATACCAACTGAAATTGGTTTTGAGTGGAAAAAAATACATACTCAATTAATTATTGAAGTTTAAAATTCACGACAATGATCTGGTAATTTTGTCGCCGAGACGTTTTTTGTGCACCGGAAAGTGTACATTTTGATGAGGATGGGATTTATTTAAATAGGAGACTGTACTAAACAATCGGTTAGGTTAGGTTTTGTGTAGAACTGACTGGTAACCATTCACTATTTATCTTATATATAAGTGAAATATTAGTAAAAAACAGAAGTGAGGTTAGATTGAAAAAAACAATAACTCAGGAACTATATATATATACATTTCCACCACATAGGAGTTGCAGAAGGGGTAAGTTTTCCTCGCCCTCGCCCCTCCCTCCCCTCATTACTTATGATTCCGGGGACATATATGTAAATCACACCCATTTTATCCTTACAAAGAGCCTAAAATGCCCTTTTATGCAATATTACATGTATGTAAATGGTTACATTTCAAACACTTACCGAAAATGAGGGTATTGCCACCAAACGTAGGTGCCAACAGTAGCACCTAAGACTACCAGGAATTTCCATACCCATATTGGAGTAAATACTGCCCAATATGACCATGTTATAGAATTATCTAATTTTAATGCTAATAATGCTGTGAATATCAGCAAACAGGTGTGCACAACAAATTTACTGCAAAAAAACAAACATTAATTACTCACTAACTGTTCGAGTAACATACAATCTAAATTCAGAACAATCTAATATCATGAATTCACCTAGGATTAAAATCCTGAAATAGTGTTTGTAAATTCATTTCTAAACACATTCGTGCAAGAACGTTTTATTATTAACATTTCACTATTATGAACTAATTTGATTTAATTATATTAAATTTAATTTTTAAATAATATAGTGACAAAGTGGATGCACTTTACAAAAACTTCACTCGACTCAATGTCAATTCTCAATTTGTCAGTTGTCACTTTGTCAGGGTTCCCAGATAGTTTAAAATCCATAATCACCCAGACTATGCTCCACAAGAGGCTCACAACGACTACGTTCAGGACCGCGATTTTTCTTGCTTCCCTGCGTTATAATCATAAATTAAAGTGAGACGGATTAGAAAGCGTTGATGTCATAAACGGCGAAATATACAAATGTCATTGGTTGATTTGAAGTGATAGAGAGATTACTGCTCTGTGGTGAACGCCCACTTCGACCTACCTCTTGACATGGATCGTTGTGAGCGCTGTGTGATTGAAAATAATTTTGTCAATAGTGACGTTTTCGCTCACGGTAACGACCGTGTTCGCCATGTAGGATGGCTCACAGAGCATTTTGGGCGTTATGACCTTCAAACGGAACGCGTTCCAAATAATATTCCAATAATACCTTTGGGACTTGATGTTGTTGCAGCCTGCATTGCATTCGGCAAAACAGCAAGATGACTCTTGCGTCCTGCCAACTCTCCCACTACGGAACCTCCATGCAGGTTAATAAATGGGCTTCCTTACACTTATTTTTGATTTTAAAATTTTATTTAGCCGGAAGCAAGTTTATTGGCTCATTTCAAAATTTAAACTAATCACTTTTTTGGTGAAACTCCAGCGTAGCCAACAAATGTTTCATAAAACCCGCTATATCAACATCTTAAAAAAATATATGTGTGTGTGTGTACACGCGTTAGAAGTTATACTTCTTTGACACGAGAAAAACTAAAATGTTGACTATAGCTAACTTCAGGGTGTCGGTTTTTCGTAACAGTGTGCGCGCGCATCGTAAAAGTATAACTTCAAAACTAAAATATTGACAATAGCTAACTTCATGGTGTAGGTTTTTCGTGTGACGGTGTGCGCGCGCATCGTAAAAATATTCATCATTTTTCCCTAACGCGCCTAAAGAAGTATAACTTCTAAAGCACTGGATACATGTATATTATATAAATTATAAGCAAATAAGTGTTGTGGATTAAATAGTTATTTTTTTATATACTATAACACTGGCTACTTGGTTTGATCTGATTATAATTTAACTTGCAACGCTATTGGATGGATAATACATTTTCGAATAATAGTGAATAAGATTTTTCAGTTTTCAATGTTCATTCTTTTACAATAAAACTACGTTTTAACGGTTTTAAGCAAGGTAATTTATTTGATTTTGGTTATTCCGACGTTTTGGCTACTTTTCAGTTGCCGTGATCACGGAAGACAAAGGCACTGAAGTATAGGTCTATGGACAAAGGTGACAAAATTTAAATGTCAACCACAAACTACTATGGATACTACGTATATGTCAACGAGTATTGTTTAAAGTTTTAAAAGGAAATCGAGTTGGTTGCTTGTTATTCGAAGCATCAAACGTATGAAAAAAAATGCATTTTATTAACTTTTAGGGCTAATGGATGGCGTAACTTAAAAGTTCAAGGTTAAAACTCAATTAAAAGGAATAAGTAAATTTTTTAGATTACATGTCTAAAGCAACAAGATATTGGGAAGTATAGTGGCTATGATTAAGAAAGGGTGGCTATAATTTTTATTAAAAGCTTATATTAATTTGTGATTGGGTCTAATTAAAAGACTTGTTAACCATTCTGCACGGCGGACTGCAAACTGGGCAAAGCTTGCAAGCCTCGCGCAGGACTTAGAGGCATCCTACTCTGCATTGTAGCTTTCCTTGCAGCCTTACATTTTCCCCATCCCAAAATAACCCAACTTACCTAAAAAAGTTTTCACTTTAACTTTTGGGATGCGGAAGTGATAGCTAGATTAAACATAAGTTACAACTCAATTTACACGTTCCTGGTTGTCTTTAATCTTAGTTCTTAGCACAGTTGTATTATAAACTCCGTAAATAGGTTTTCTATTCTAGTAATTCACTTTATGGAACTTTAACAATTTTTACGCAGTTTTTCGTATGCTAGTGCTATTGTGGTACATATTTGAAACTATTTTCACCATTCTGCTGGATTCTTTTAAATTTCCGTTCATATAAGATACTTAGAATATATATAATAAGATAGTACTTCTTCCTTATCTCTATCCTCCATACAGATAAAATGCCCCCCATAGATGGATCAGCATTGCAGCCTACAGTATGAGCGGTACTTGCAGATTGTACCTCACTTATGGAACTGCATTACTTTCCGGCATGAGTATTGTTTCGCTTCTCACAGGAGTCGGTGTTTTTACCCTTAAAAAATCTATTCTGCTGTGTTTTTTATTATTATATAAAAATAGGAGTGAACCCGTATTAATTTTCTTGCTATCAGACCTTGAGTTTCAAACATATAACAGAATATTCCTCAAAATCAAATAGAAAAGTGTAATAATTGAAATATTGCTACGTTTATGATAATCCTAAAACGAGTAGGTATATATGATGAATATTATACTATACTAGACTCGATTAGGACTAAAAGACGTATATCTAATCCTTAAGATTGCCTTGCCTGCCTTTGTGGCCAATTATACTAATAAACTGTGAGTTTTTGGCGGGAACTGAAAGGAGACGTTGTGCTGTGCACAGTTTTATTTTCTAGAAATGTGTATAATTACTCTAAAATGAACAATAGTTGCAGGATATTGATATTTTTTTAGTAGAAATTATGTTTTGTGAGAAATATAAACTGTATATGTGTAGATGTGGCCTTTCCAGTTTTAACAAGAACTCCATTGAATGGCGTCGGTTGTAGCCTGCAATACAACTGCGCTACTATACGAAGACCTATTAAACATCAGAATTGACTGTATGGACTAAGATTCCTTTGCCTGCCTTTGTAGCGAATAAATAAAACACACAACTAATAAACTGTGACAGCAAACGTCAGTTTCGATTGATTTAATTTGATTTTGTTGTTTTGGTTATATTTCTTTTATAATAAAAATATAATTGCAATTCTCAGTATAAAATATATCCGGATTTATAAAAGGACAGAAAGTATATGCATTTATTCCGAAACAATTAAAGTAAGCTCTAGTAAACTGTTTTAACATTAAAATGGCATCTCCATCTCCAAAATCACCAGAACAAACGGACAAAACTAAGCAGTATGACCGACAACTTCGACTGTGGGGAGATCATGGACAGATAGCTCTTGAAAACGGACACGTTTGTTTAATAAACGCAACCGCATTGGGTACTGAAGTTTTGAAATCGATTGTGCTACCTGGCGTAGGTTCAATTACCATAGTAGATGATAAAATTGTTAGTGAGGACGATATTGGAAATAACTTTTTTTTAGAATCCTCCAGCAATGGTCTTAACAGAGGTTCTGAAGCTTTGAGATTGTTATTAGAATTAAATCCAGCAGTTCAAGGACATGCTGTTCAGGAGCCTACAGATCAAATATTACGGGAGAATCCTGATTTTTTCAAGGCATTTAGTGTAGTTGTAGCCACAGCCTTAGAGGATAAGACAATTCAAAATTTAGCTCAGCACCTATGGGACATTAATGTGCCATTTATTTTATGCAGGTCAGTTGGCTTTTTAGGATCATTTAGAATACAAATAAAAGAGCATGCAGTAATCGAGACACATCCAGATAATGAACAAACTGATTTACGTTTAGATGTGCCTTTCCCTGCCCTTGCCGAATATCTTGATGGGTTTGACATAGATGGTGTAGAACTAAAAGATCATGGTCACATTCCTTGGATAGTTATTTTATATAAAGCCGTCCAGAAGTGGCAGATTAATAACCCAAATTGCTGGCCTATGAGCAGAAAGCAAAAGAATGAGGTAAAGACTATCATTGAAGAATTTATAAGGAAAGATGAGAATGGTTTACCTATTACTGAAGAGAATTTTGAAGAAGCTCTGAGAGCAGTAAACACTGCTTTAATGCCAACATTCTTACCTACAAACATTCAGAATCTTCTGTACAGCAGTGCAGCTACTAATTTAACTAAAGAAAGTTCACCTTTTTGGATTATGTGTTCAGCATTGAGAAATTTCATTGAATCTGAAGGAAAGGGTAAATTGCCTCTAAGAGGAATTTTACCTGACATGACTGCATCCACGGAACATTACATAAAGTTACAAAATATATACAGGTCTCAAGCTGTAATGGAAACAGAGATTATTTATAGAAAAGTACAACAAATAATTGCTCAGCTACATTGTGAGAATGTTAGTGAAGGTGATGTAAAATTGTTTTGTAGACATGCACATGACTTGTATCTTATAACGGGATCAAATATAGCTACAGAACATCAATTAGCAAGTACTGTAGCAGCATATATATCTAGGTATCTGGAAGAACCAGATGTTATGATGGTACATTACGTCTTACTTCGGGCTGCTGAAATTTTTAGATCTGAACATTGCAGAGCACCTGGAGATTGGGAGCCTGAAGGTGACATAGCCATGTTAAAAACATGTGTTAATAAGATTCTTAGTGATATATCATGTTCTCCATTCCCTAAGGATGACCATATTCATGAGATGTGTAGGTACGGAGGAGCAGAAATCCATAGTGTCTCTGCATTTCTTGGAGGTTGTGTTGCTCATGAGGCTATTAAAATTGTTACTAAGCAATACAAACCTGTGAATAATACCTTTATTTATGATGGAGCATCAACAAATACAAAAACTTTCACATTTTAAATCTATAGAGATCAAATAAAGTGTTAAGATAAAACTATTTGTTTTATTGTTTATATTAAAAAAAATTGTAATTGAAAGATTATTTACAACCCTGTTTTACATAGTATAAAATGACTGGCACAAAATTACATTCTAACTGATAATAAATACACTACATGATATCATCAAAATGTTTCTTGGTGAAATTCCAACTCACTGAGTTATAGATTATCTATTACACTAATCACACAGTCATGAATTAAAGTTAATATATAATATAAATATTATTTGAACTCTCAAGGGTTGTATAAATAAAAAAAAGAAAACATCCTTAATTTAAACTCTTTAATATTGATTTATTTAAGGCTTTGAAAGGTTTCAACTGTACAAGAAGAATGAGCATTTGATTTATGAATTTATAGTAGCAAAAATATGCAATATAATTTGATTTTTCAAAATTTGTAAAATAAAAATGCTGTGTCTATACATTAAAAATTCATCAATTAGGGATATATTGGATAAAGTTTAAAGTAGCTACATTACTCATACAGTACACACCTTCATCAAGTTAGATGGGATACTTACCAGTCCTTGTGTGCTCTTCTTTAAGTGTCTTATTAATTTTGTCCTGGAAATATCCATTAATTTCTCCCAGATATTGATCATACAACTAAAGAAATGAAAATATACTTTCTTATGCTCATTATCTAAAGTACTAAATTAAAACAACAAACAGAACTGGACTGATTTTCATGTTTTTTCTATTGTACATTGTAATACTTTTTATTGCAAGAAACATAATTGCAAGTTTCTTAGAAAAATTGTATAACATTAAAAAATTTCTGTAGTGGTACATGTACAGCACAACAGTGTAGTATAACACTTACAATGGCAATTTTCACGGAATATGAGATTCAAGATTAATTTATTCAGTGGTATTCAAGAGAAAAATCCATTACCTCAGAGAAGAAATACTTATTAACTTCAAATATTGGTGTAGACTTTCATCTTTGCAATATATGCGAAGAAAGTTGTGCAGCAATTATTAATTTTATACACTTACAGACACATTTATCAGCCCACATTGCATTTTAAGTTTCTACTGCCTATAGTTAAAAATATGTTATCTTGATCAAAAAGTTTTGTATGTTTTTGAAGCTGACACATTGACCATCTTTTTTCTTTTCAAACTGCATAAAAAGTTTGTGCTCAACCTAACATGTATTTTTAAGTAGAGGCAGTGAAAACCAAAACTGTAAGGTTGGCTGATAGATGAGTCCTGGACTCATATATATAATAGTGTAATAGACAGGGCTGTTCATGAATTTGTCAATATTAATATGTATGTTATGATTATGGGCAGTTTGATCATTCAAATCTGGCTATAATCTTATTGAATATTACAAAATATATTGCCATGGGTGAACACAAATCAGTGACTACGCATATTCTTCAAAGTTGTGTATTTTTAGTCTGATTATTAACTATTTATATTCTTATACAGTCAATATAAAAGAATTGAGAAAACATTTATTAACAATTTCAACACATAAATTACATAAAATAAAACATATCACATGACTAAAAAATAATTGAAACAAACTATACATTTGGCTATATCCTCAGTGGATGGCAATAGAAGGTTATATTAACAACAGTACTTTGTTTTACAATTATGTATAAGTAATATGCTTGAGACCAGTCTGCCTCCAGTATGTAACACAACATTGAGAATATCTCCTTTTGTTACCTACTTATTTCACCTTAACCATAATTTCAATCGCAGTGCATCTACTCCGTTAAGGTAATACCGAAATAAGCGTTTATCTCTTACAAAGCCAAGATTCTCATAAAGTTTTAGTGCAGGTTTGTTTGTTATTTCAGTTTCTAAAACAACCTCATCTGCATTGTCATTTATCATTGCCTGGAACAAGAAAAAAACCATTAAAAATCTTGGTATCTTTAATCCATTTATAGTGCAGGCAATATGGTTGAATTACATTAAATAAAACTATATTTTCTATTGGATCTGCTAATTATAAATTATCATATAATTAATTAAAATGGTTTTTTGCTTTCAATTAGTGTAAATTTTACTGATATAAAATTATTCTAAATATTAGGTTCAGACCAACACAAAATCCCTGATTATCAGAAATTATTACCAAAGGGTTTGGATTATCTTGGTCTCGGAACCTCTATTGGAAAGCTCAGATTGTTAAATTACAAAAGCATGAATAATTTTATCTATTGATTTACAACATAGTTCATAATAGTTAGATGGAGTTTATCTACTTGTTAAAATGGAGTTAGTTTCATAATCTCATTATTATCAATTATGAAAAACACCTTTTCAGTAGAAATCCCTTATATAACTAATAAGGGGGTTAAATTGTAAATTTCATACTAATTTTGTACTAGAACATTAAAGTATCTTATTTCACATTTATATTTGCTATTAATATTAATAGATGTGTAAGGATAAGTTTTACGTAAACTTATCCTTAAGATAGTTTAAGTTATTTGTTTGTAGTATACAAATGGAATCAAATTACATACCTGTATTGCTTTCCTAACCAGTTTAGACCCAGTTCCTCGCTTTCTATAATTCTTGTCAACAGCCAACATGGCTATGTAGCCCCTTTTCACTACATTACGATGCATATCTAACTTACAAACGATGGCACCAATGCATTTCCCCTCATGTGTAGCAAGGAAGCAAAGCTTAGGCCAGTTATGTATAAAATATCTATATGTATAGATTGAGTATGGTTCAGATAAATCCTTCTGTATAAGTCTCATTATCTCAGGCATTTGAAGTTCAGATTCATATGATATTATTTCAATTTCATACTGTGTTGATTGTTCTTGTTCGTTGACAGGCTTATCCAAGTTTTTTAGAGCGTCGTCGAGAGTACATCTGACAGTGTGCAGAGTAGAGTCTTTGCTCTCTTGATTACATGCTGTGTCACTACACTGTACATTATTTACATCATCCGCGACCTCGTTCGGTGCCTCGCCTTGTGCGACCAATTTGTCATTCTGCTTCTCGGGACTACCGTTCGAGTGATCGCTGGATCCATTGGTTAGGTTACTACTGATATTATTTATGTAAAGACTATTTACTAAAGTCTCGCTTAAATTCTGCTGATTCGATAAACATAAATTTTCGCTCATTTCAGAAGAATCTTTGGCCTTTTTGCTTTTATTTTTCAAATTCGTACCTATTTGAGTGCATTTATTAATCTGAATATTATCCTCTACCACTTGATTCATATTGGCGTTTTTCTATCTATTCTATTTACACATTCAAACAGATAATAAGCTCATTAGAAATATAAAAGCTTTTATGACGATACACACATATTTTTCTTGTCAAAATTGCTGAAGATTATCACCGACATCTTGGCAAGTATAAAAGTGTTTTGCCATTGAACTTGATCACACAAAATCTAGCTGTGTTTATAAACGCCTAAACAAGGTAATTATTGAAATAATTAGATCTTCTAATAATGATTACGAAACTACCCTTTGAAAATATTGTAAATTTCCAAAGACCCAATACCTTCCACAATCACATTGCAAAAAAATATGAACAGATCGTGTTCCAGTTCCAGAGTGATTTATGAATGTTTAAGAAAATTAGCTACAAGATTATATCTTGCTTTTATTCGTATATCCTGCGTACTGTAAGAATGAAAGAGAAATAGATATCTACATGCTGAATATTAAATTCTCCTGTAACTGAACGCGTGGGTTATTAGTGAACCAACTACACTAGCAGATTTGTATTGTGATTTGTAATGTGCTATCGACTGATAATGTTCTATTTACACGGAGTGATATTCCGTTTCTAAGACTGCGCTTCCACTAACGCGGGGCGGAGAAGAGCAATTAAAAGTGGTTCCATTGAAGCGGAGCGGAGCAAAAATGAGCTGAGCTTCATTGAGCCGTGTTCCGATCAATCAAATTCAGTCTCTTGGAGATATCATACGTAATGTTGTAGGTAAAGAAAAGCGCAGCGCTTTTACATTTTGATGATTTGGAAGCAGATGAAGTAGAACTGTTTGCCGGATGTTATTTGGGTACAAAAAGAAAACATAGATTCTGGCTTCAAGAGCATATAAAATACTATTCTTCAGAGGGAATTTTCCACTTTGTTTCAAACACGTAATGATGAAATTCGAACATTTTTATAGAGCATCAACATTTATTTTTCATGAATTCTACTATTTTGACACTTTCAATTAGCTTCACATTCATTTTCATTCACATGCAATGTCAGTGTGTGTGAAGTTTAAGACGTATATCACTAACTAAAATGCAGCGCACGAGTTCTGTTCTGACAAGTCTACCCTACCCGACACACCGTAGCGTCCAAGTACCCTCCGCTCGGCATCACAGCTTGCTTGACTCCGTTCTGGTCGGCTTGGGACCGCGTGTTCATATATTTTATTTCAAATTCCGCTCAGCTCCGCTCCGCTTCACTGATGCGGAATGCAGATTTCGAGCTGTTACTGTGATTGGTCAATTCACAGTCCGCTCCTATCCACTCCACCCAGCTCCGCATCAGTGGAAACGCAGTCTAAAGTCCTGGTCCTGGATCAAAAAATGCTTTTTCAATTCAAATATTCTGAAAGTAAATTTGGAATTGCCTCATCCAAGTGTTGACGATTCTTTTCGCTCCGGGGAAACAAATATTCTTGCTGTCAATTTTTTTATTTATTTAGGTTTATGGCTTGGCAGCTAGGCCTTTAAGCCAGAAATAATAATAGAATAGAGAATAGGCTTAGTTTAAAATATACATTTAGTTTCTTCATTTTCTTAAGCCTATGTGTAGCACAGCTGAACTGTAGGTAATCAGGTAGTGCCATTCAACGGAGTTCTTGTGACAACTCAAAAGGCCACATTTGACTATACAGTTCACATTTCTCACAATACACATAATAACTACTCAAAAACTATCAATATCCTACAACTATTGTTCATTTTAGAGTAATTTTACACATTTTTAGAAAATAAAACTGCACAGCACAACATCTCATTTCAGTTCCCGCCAAAAACTTTCAAAAAAATTTAAAACTATACGAACTATGGATAATGCATATGACTCATATCCCAAATTTTTTACAGCCACAGTTAAATCGCGGCATAAATTGTAATAAAAAAGTATCAACAATGTTGTAACATTATTTTATAAATTACTTTTCACTAAATTATTATTTAATTTACATGGATTTGAGTTAGATATTGATTATGATCAATGACAAAAAAATACTGGCAGGCACAATGCTGCAGAAAAAGAAATTTACTTCACGTTTCAAATATGTGACGTATTATATGAGTTTGTCAGATTTAGATATGCATTTAACGCCTGATTTCGTAAGAGAAGTAGTTGTTTGATTAACTAATCCGGTTTTATTTACTCTCCTCATACTCAAAACGAAAAGCAGAGTGTTAAACTCGGTTGAAAGGCCTATTTAGGCACTTGAACTATTAGCGTCCACGCTACGCTCGTGCGTATACCATATCAAGCCTAAATAGGTCACTTTCACTTCTCGTTTAACAATCTACTATTTGATTTATAATGCACGAGCTGCGGGTAAATAGTGAGTATATAAAATTCAATGAGCAACACAATATGCATTATATAAATTGTTTTAAAGTCAGAAAGATTTGCACAGTGCAATTTGTACACTATTCTGGGTGTTGCCGGATACTTTATAAGTTAATTTGTTATTTTTTTTTGTTTACAGTGGCAGACAGCATCATGTTAAGTATGCTGATTGCAGCCCCGTTGGCATGGTACTTTTTTGTGCTGACTAGTATACTTAAATACACTGGCCATAAAAAAATCGTCCTACTATGTTTTTTATGTAATAACCCTCTAACGTTTACAGATAAGCTAATTAAATAGTTACTGGTTATTTCTAGTTCATCTATAAAATTATAAAATTCTTTGTCTGTACATTAAGTTATTAAATAAAACCAACTGGAATACATTACATAAACGACGGAGAATATACGATGCAACTGTTTTAGATGTCTTATATGTTTGTTTGTTCGGGATTCACGTAAAAACTACGTATCCGATTTCGATACGGTTTTCGCTGATTGATAACAAATATTTGGACTTAAAATCTTCGATACTTTATGTGCTGGAATCCCGCGGGAAATTTTCTGAGAGCGGTTTAAGTGGATAGCATGGATAAAAATTAGTCGATTTCAGTACATACGATTTATAGTAAAACAATAGTTTACTTTCATCCCGGAAATCCCACGGGATTTTTCCCAAGACAGGTATAAATTAGTTAGATTGCAAATATTAGCTGATTTTGATACGATTTCACTAGAATGATTATAGCTTAAGTTATTTTTCAAGTGATCCGATAGTTTATATTGTGGCGAATGATGGTGGAACCATCTAGTTAGTTTTAGAACTTTTAGAAAAAACTAGAACATTCTAGAAGGAAAAGACAAGGACGGATATATTTTAGAAAGGGATAGACGATGAACGAAAGACAGAGATAGATAGATGTTAGAAAGGGCTGGACGATGAACGAAAGACAGAGATAGGTAGATGTTAGAAAGGGATAGATGTATCGGGAAGGGAGAAACAGAGATAGATAGATGGATTCCAGAAAATTCTTCCGGGTATATAAACAGCGTAAGGCGCGCCTACTGAGCAGTTTAGAGTTGAGTTCAGATAAAGACGGTGAAGCGACCAGTGCGATACGGAAGAGTTGGAAGAGAAGTTTCATAGAAGACAGTGACGAGTAGCGTAGTTCGAGAGAAGAACCAGAAGCGAGACACATACAGGGCGTTCCATTAGGGACTCACAACGACCACGTTCACGACCGCGATTTTTCCCGTTCCACTTGCCTCCGGACGTTATGATCATAAAAGCTAGTGGAACGGGTTATGGAGCGTTGATGTCATTAATGTCATACGCAAATGTCATTGGTTGATATGAAAATCGCGCCGTTTTCAATGTGTAGGTTTGACTAATTTATGTTAAAAGAAATATAGCTAATTATACAAAATGTCATTACAATACAATACAAAATGTCTTAACTACTTCATCGCGGTAATAATTCAGAAGAAAGCAAATTCTTCTAGCTCAGATGAAGAGTGGACGTTAAGTTTATAAAACGTAATACTAAAAAACGTGATCTCAGGCCACGTATTACACAATATAAAAATATAGTCGATCGTTATTCTGATGAAGAATTTAAAAGCCTTTCAAGAAATACATTGAATTATCTATCTATCTATTATTCTGAATTCTGAGTTATAACTCTTTCGTATAATTCTGCAGCAAAAGCTATGTGTCTACAAACAATGAATTTCTCATTAATTACATAATTATATTCAAGTCAACGATAATGAAAACTGATTAGAAATAAATTATGTAAATAATTGCTAATAACAAATAAAGGAAAATGATAGCCGTTCAAAATACATTAAAATAATTTTACAAAATTAATAAAGAAAGATATTTTTCCATTCGCCATCTTTGTTTCAAAATTCGCGCCTTTGTCAACGTATTGACAAGAGAGAATTAATGCTCTGTGGTCAACGCCCACTTCGACCCACCTTTTGACATGGGTTGTTGCGGGCGTTGTGTGATCGAAAATGATGACGTCATTAGTGACGTTTTCGCCACGACCGCAACGCTTGCGGTCGCCTTGTGGAACGGCTAACTGAGCATTTTGGACGTTGTGCGTTACTAGTGGAACGCCCTACTTGTCGTCGGGTCTGTGCATCGTTAGTCGTGCGTATAGGGGCAACCCTGCAGAGAGGTATTACATGCGGCTATGTAAGTCAATAAAAGCGTTTAGTGATAAAAAATAAAAACTTCGTTTAAAAAAACCCACTTCAAAAACTAAAAAACTAAAATGTATAAAATAACTAATTTCTAAAGCTATTATTATTAATATATATTATCTAAAACATCTTAAAGTAGGTGCTTAGTAATTTTCAAAATATAGTAATTTTTATGTTTTGCTTTGCACCGACTTCAAGATGTTTTAGATAATATATATTAATAATAATAGCTTTAGAAATAAGTTATTTTATACATTTTAGTTTTTGAAGTCGGTTTTTTTAAACGTAGTTTTTATTTTTTATTTGTTACTTTTTAGTGTCTAGCTATGTATGGGTGGACCTACGAATGGTGCCGCGCTTCTTAAAAAAATATAGGTCCCACGAACCGGAAACAAAAAAAATGTTCGTAAAAAGAAAACTGCTGGGCCAAACTATGTCAAATTTTTAGGGGACCACATGGCAGCTATTCCGCGTCGAACAAAAAAAAGAATCACGTAAATCGAATCATAAATCTCAGAGTAATCGGTGTACATATGGAACGGAGTGAAAATTATTTTCATGAAAAACTCTCATAAATGAAAAGTACTGGGCCAAACTATGTAAAATTTTTAGGGAACCAATTAGAAGCTATTCCGCGTCGAACAAAAAAAGAATCACGTAAATCTGATCATAAATCACGGAGTAATCGGCGAACATACATAAAAAAAAGCAACAAAAAAAGCCATTCTTCAATTTGGCGAGTTTATCAAAGGTTCCTAGAGACCGAGCAGTATTGAAAAAGCCGTGGGTGCCGTGGACCTCCAACACCGCTTACGTGAAATTCGTGTGTCATTTGGCTCTAAGAATGACCCTGATGGTTGAGCAGCGAGATGGAATTATGGGATGCTCGCCCGTTTCAATAGGAAGATCCCCGAGGCTATTTTCGTGCATTGTAGGCCTAGGCCCGACTATTATAGTTGAAGATTTGTATATTATTTTCGAAAGGGTCGGGAATAGTTTGTCTTCAATTTTTGCACTGCGCCATCTATTGGCTTGTAAGTGTTTCACTACATGTCTATAAGCGACAGTACCGTAAGAGACTTCGTGAGCAAAATTTGAGAGCATACAAACCAATAACTGTACAAGCTAGACTGCATTTGCTAGAATTTACGTCAACTAGACTATAGGTCAATGGGAGTCGGCTCTCTTTAGTGATGAGAATAGAATGACTTCATATTGTTCAGATGAACGTCGCAAAGTAATGCGAAGGCCTGGTGTACGATATGCTCAGGGCTTCATAAGGGAAACTGACTGTCAGTTACGAAAGTAGCTCTGTAATAATTTTGGGTGGGATATCGTTAACTGCTCGTACATAACTGGTTTTCATTGCAAGATGTGCGCTTACTGCTGCACGTTACATTTTAGAAGAATATATAGTGCCGCTATATTGTTTGCTCCTTATATTAGAGACAACTTCTTGTTAACTAACTAACTGCTGCGGCTCACCGACCCAAAATGAGTCTTGGCCTCCGAAACGAGAATACTCCACTCCTTCCTGTTCAGCGCTGTCTCCTGCCAGTCATCGGCATGAAGCTCGCGCAGATCAGCCTCCACTACGTCCCTCCATCGATATCTGGGCCCACCAACTGGTCGCCGTCCCGTTGGTCTGCCCAGATAGGCTCTTTTCACCGCGCGATCCTCCCCCATTCTGTGTAGGTGGCCAAGCCAGCGCAAGCGATGTGCCTTGCTCTCGCCTATAATATTGGGCTCATCACCCAGTTCTTCGATTTCGGCATTTTTACGGATCCGTCAGTTGCCATCGCTTCCCCGTGTCGTTCAACTTCTTGTTAGTACATGATAATGCTCAGCCTTACATAGCACGGATCTTCATGGAGTATTTACAAGAGGTCGGCAATCAGATCATGGCGTGGCCTGCAAGAAGCTCTGACCTTAATCTAATAGAGCATATATATAAAATAAAAAATAACAATAAAAAGCCTTTTTATTTGATCCATAATGAACATGTCATACAATAATATTTTAAAGAGTCAGTAATTTGTCAACTTTTTTAATTTATTCTATTTTTGGACCCCCGTCCGGGTAAAGGCCTCTTCCAGTTGCGCTCAGTACTTTCTGTCCTCGGCCACTGCGAGCCACCTTGGGCCCGCGGCGGCACGGTTGTCGTCGAAAAGAAAGAGCATATATATAGGACACCTTAAAAAGAACCGTTAGAGCTCGAGACACAGGCCATCTCGCAAGACCTGGAAACTGCTCTTAAAGATGTATGGGGTTGAATTCACTAAGAAGCAATAAAAAGATTCATCAGGTCAATGAAAAGCCGAACGCAGGCCGTTATTCGTGAACGAGGAGGAAAAATCCCATATTAATTGCAGAGAACAGTTGCAGTGCTATCCAAAATGTAACATCAAAAAGTACTTGTAATGAACCTCAGAAATTAAGTGAAAATTATGATTTTTTATTACCGTCAAATTAAGCAAGATTTTCTGTTTTTTATTAAATTGTCCGTAATATATTGTGGAATGAAAATATATAACGAAAATTTATTTATTTATTTTCTCAATAAATAAATAAATAAATAAAACAGAAAATATTGTACAGTAGAACACTTATCTTTTGTTAAAGTTGAAAAAAATATGATGTTCCATACAAAAATCAGGTTCAATAAGTCAAAATCATATTATCTATACTTACATTATTACATTATACTTATGGCGCTCAGAGCCTGACTTGCGGCCGTAGACTAGGGATGTTCATACAAAAAAAATATCGATATTATTTTCGATATAATATATCGTAATGTTGTATCGATACTTTGCGATATATCGTAGAAATATATCGATATCTTCGATATATCGTAACAAAATGTAATTTTCTTACTTAGTTTTTAATATTAAGTATTTGATAGGGATCAGGTTGATATAAGTAAAAATAGCTGGGAATAAGAAACAAATCAAGTTTAATTATTTATAATTCCCAATACTTTTTGTCGAGACCTTGCTTAAACAAAATTTAAATTAAAATGTAATATATAAAACAGGTAATCAATTTATTGCCACAGCTTGCTTCTTCTATACAATTGAATTGTAGCCGCTTTTATATATTGTGCTATTTATTTTTATTAGTTAGTTTTTATATAACTGTATTTACATTTCGTAAAATGTATCAAACAAAACAATCAAAACAGATAGCTTTTATTTGTAAGTTATTTTGTACTGAGACCGAAACGAGTACCCACAGACACAGATTATACCATTTTTAATACTAGTGCTGCCCTTACTAAGAGTAGGAGTAGTATGTTGTTTAGCGGGGGGCGATTATGACTAATGTCATAATCGAATTATTTTCGAATATTAATATTGAAAATCGATTATGAAATTAGTAGCTTACTTATTTTATAATCGAATCATTTCATTAGTATATCTCATAATCGACCAGCGCTAAAAATATACAAAAAAATAAAACTGAGAGTTTATTGGAGAAACTCAGAAATCGCTCTTTAGCTGTTGAGACGAATATACATTGTAGGTTAGGTATGTAGTGGAGTTTAATTTGAAGTCATTTAGAGTATTTTGTTAACAACGAAACTTTCGTTAGGTACTGGGAAGGCTAGTTATTCAATAATTCAGGGTTTTACGTTTTATTTTTACTCAAATTACCAACCATAAATCAGTTTAAAAAAGTAAAACTTTATTCTATAATTTCTACCGATATTTGATGTATCGGATAAAATGTATCGATTGTACATATCGATACTAGATTATTCGATAATATCGGGAAGAATCGATATATCGTGTACATATATCGATATTTTATTCAATATCGATATATATCGTGCACTCCTACCGTAGACAGAAAAAACCTATTCTCTGTCTACGCTTGCGGCGCTCTTGACGTCATGACCAAAATAAAAATGGCGGATTGTCGAAAGCGTGCCGCGCGTATTACAGCCGCTATCAGCCAGCAAGTAATTTCAGTCCTGCGGTACACAACTTCAACTCGATCGACGTAAGGTGCGGCGCGAAGAGTTGGGCCCTAGATTTGAAGTATTTCCCCATTTTAGCAACAATATTTTCTTTGTGGAACTTTAGGGGTGATAACATACTAGGGAATATGCATATTTTTATTATATTTTTAAATAATCGTTTACATCGTTTTATCATAGTAAAATTAGAAATACAGTTGGAAATGTTCAAATTGTTTTTAAAATATATTTCAAATCTCGCTTAAATTTGAGCTATTTAAACGCCATTATTTTCGCGGGCTTTTGATAACACCGCAGTTTATTCTCAGGGTGCGTTCCTCTTGCGGCTCACAACGCTCAAAATGCTCGTTTAACTGTTACACATAAGGACCATGGTCGTTATGGTCGCCGCGGACACTTCACTAATGACCCATGTCAAGAGGTGGGTTGAAGTGGGCATTGACCACAGAGCATTAATTATCTATATCAATACATTGATAGAGGCGCAATTTTCAAATCAACCATACAGCAACTAATGACATTTGTGTATTTCGTTGTTAATGACATCAATGCTCCATAATCCGTTCCACTTGGTATTTTGAGTGTTGTGATCTACAAAAGGAACGCGCTCTAGTTGGCAATCTAAAAATGTCAAAACGAAAAATGACGTCACTTTTCCATTTGATCAATAGCGTTGCGTTTTGCGACTTTAACATCCTGCGCAATTTTAACATGTTTTATTAAGTAAAAACTGTAAATTAATGGAAACAAATGATAAAATAACGTTAGAAATCATATGAAAAATCCAGACTATTATTTTAAAAAAATATTTATTTAGGTTTATGGCTTGGCAGCTAGGCCTTTATGCCAGATCTTAGTTTATAACATACATTTAGTTTCTTCATTTTCTTAAGCCTATGTGTAGCACAGCTGAACTGTAGGTAATCAGCTAATGCCATTCAACGGAGTTTTTGTGACATCTCAAAAGGCCACATTTGACTATTCAATTCACATTTCTCACAAAACACATAATCACTACTCAAAAACTATCAATATCCTACAACTATTGTTCATTTTAGAGTAATTTTACACATTTGTAGAAAATAAAACTGCACAGCAAAACATCTTGCATCAGCAACCTTTCAGTTCCCGCCAAAAACTCTATTATTAAAAACTTTTTAAAGAGTCACAGAATATAGCTAATAATAAAGATGATGTTGATGTCATGTTGCTTCTGTAATAAAATTTAAAAACTTCGTTTAAAAAAACCGACTTCAAAAACTAAAACACTAAAATGTATAAAATAACTTATTTCTAAAGCTATTATTATTAATATATATTATCTAAAACTCTTAAAGTCGGTGCTTAGTAATTTTCAAAATATAGTAATTTTTATGTTTTACTTTGCACCGACTTCAAGAGTTTTAGATAATATATATTAATAATAATAGCTTTAGAAATAAGTTATTTTATACATTTTAGTTTTTGAAGTCGGTTTTTTTAAACGAAGTTTTTATTTTTTATTTGTTACTTTTTAGTGTCTAGCTATATATGGGTGGACATACGAATGGTGCCGCGCTTCTTAAAAAATATAGGTCCCAAGAACCGGGAACAAAAAAATGTTCGTAAAATGAAAACTACTGGGCCAAACTATGTCAAATTTTTAGGGGACCACATGGCAGCTGCCATGTGGTCCCCTAATTCCGCGTTGAACAAAAAAAAGAATCACGTAAATCGAATCATAAATCTCAGAGTAATCGGTGTACATATGGAACGGAGTGAAAATTATTTCCATGAAAAATGTTCGTAAAATGAAAACTACTGGGCCAAACTATGTAAAATTTTTAGGGGACCAATTGGAAGCTATTCCGCGTCAAACAAAAAAAGAATCACGTAAATCGGATCATAAATCACGGAGTAATCGGCGAATATACATAAAAAAAAGCAAAAAAAAAAAGCTCCCGACGAATTGAGAACCTCCTCCTTTTTTCGAAGTCGGTTAAAAAAACTGGAGAGGTGTCAAGGGACACCCGGATGGAACGAAGTTCCTATCGATTAATTAGTGAAGGAATTGTAATAAAATTTTATTTTTTTATATACACATATGTATATATATATGTGTATATATACACACACATATATATATATATATACATATATATACATACATCGACCACACCGACCAAATGCACCAAAATGACAAAAATGGCAAATCACAAAAAAGTGTCGTTACAACATTTGGTGTGTCGTTACAACTTTTTTGGTCTTAAAATTTTCCGTCTAGCCCCCTTTCGCCATTCGCACAGCGTGATAAGGAACTTCGTTCCAATAATTATGGTTAGGTATACTTAATATATTCATGTTTTAATCTAATATATTATACCTCTTATAGTTGCTAACACTGATAATAAATTATAATTTGTATTTGACAATGCGAAATAAATAATAAAAATTAGTTTGAAAGGTTATATTAAAAGAAAATTTATCTATATCTTAAAATAATAACTCTTAAATATAACTATTTTGATAAACCCTACTATGATTTTAACCTATGTATCACGTGACTCGAAGACCCAATCACAATGCGTGACGTCAATTCTCAAGAGACTGACATGAATATTTTCTTTTGGTGCATTTATTATGACACCTGACAATCTCGTATAAAACCTATGGAGCGTAAAAATACGTAGAACCATCTTGTATGGGGGCAATTATTCTTTTAGTTAATATAGTCCTTCGAGCAGGAACGGAAGAATCACACTAATTACTGCGGTCGGGCGACTTATCGTAAGAGGCAACAATTCACAGTCAAGTGGTAGGGTATTTGCTTCTCTGGGTGGCTACCACTTTTAGTTTAGAGTATGCCGCCATAACAACTTTGACTTATGTTCCTGCACCACAGGTCAATTTCCAGTTTCTCTTTCGAGAACAACTTTTTGGTATTACTAATGTCCAAAGGCGACGATAACCACTTCCTATTGAGGGTTATGATGTGTGATGGTGATGAGATGATGGTTGCGGCCGTTGAGCGGTGTACGGGTTAATGAAAGAGAAGTTGCGTCGTACACGTTTAATCACACACTCACTCTCATGTTTTACAATACAGTTCAGAAGGATTTTTTGTATGAAGGCAAACAGCAAGCAAGCGCGAACACTAACGTTTTACACGAGCACTGATGTCGTGCGATCGCGTTGAAGACGTGAGTCGGACTGTAGCCGAAATGTTCCAAAATGAACTTGGGTTCTCGGCTGTTTCGCACCAGGTGAATTGCCGCGAAACATTGGGCGCGCGCTTATGATAAACGGCGCGACGTTTTGCTTGCCACAGATAAATATTGGTTCCGCGCTTACGTGCTTGTTTTTATGTTGGCACTAATGTCGCCACACTATCATAATCGGACAGTCAGCCTGTCTGCAGTACTTTAGTAATAAAAAAATAGACCATAATTGTGCTTTCCATTTAAATTCTTAAAAAAAAACTATTACCCTATTGGCAGGTTTAAGATATTTGGGGTCGTTACTGAAATAGTATGATTTTGGGGTATTTTCGTTTGCTACGGGGATTTTCAAAAGTCAATGTGGAGACCCTGACGCAGCGGCCGCGCGTCGCGCGACCGCGCGAGTGAGTTCAGTACCCGGTTGACAGCCGGTGAGGCGGTGGTGTGACGTGGTTTTCTGAAACCGTATTACGCGCACGCCGCCTCTGTGCGATTATACCTATTGTAAATAAATTTTTGTACCCAAACATCTACTGTGCTTTATTATAGGACTTAATTATTGAGTGCGATCGCAAGTGGCTATAACGGATAGTCTTGAAGGAAGGAAAAATTGTGTTAATGTTTTTATAGAACGCATAATGCAGTATCTTTGATACGTTTTGATTGACTGGGAAATATAAAACTATGAACCCATGTTGCAGCGGATACGTACTACGTAGTGATCAAAACTTAATGCGAATAATTGTAATTCTATAAAATGCAGTTATTGGTTTATTGTTTTAATTAGAGAAGTTTCGTACTGTGTGATAACGCGCGTTGCTGGCTCCTACTATTATACTGATGGATAAAAACATTAGTGTTGCGACTGATAATTTTGAAAAAAGAAAATTTATCGATGAACCTTAATTTGGGAAATCTATTAGTAATTTCATGGTTATAATGTCAACAATGGCGGACCGTGATCGTCCCGTGAAGACACCCATTAGGGTAGGTTTTTATGATATCGAGAGGACCATAGGCAAGGGAAATTTTGCCGTCGTTAAACTTGCACGACATCGAATAACGAAGACTGAGGTAAGAAGAACATAAATATAATTTTACCCATTTTAAGACCCTTAATAATATCAATGTGAAAGTAACTTTATTTGTGTTTTATTGTTCCCTGTTCATGGTCTTGAAAATAAACCGATTTTTTTAAAATTCGGCATACGTGTAGGTTTCTACTTATTTGCGATAGCGCGGATGAACGTCCCATGGAATTTCAAAAATTCTCGTCCAAATGATCGACTAGGTATGTAAATAAAAATTTAAAAATTACAACTTAATATTTTTGATAGGCAGTTCAAAGGTTTTGGCGTCGACCCGTGTCTAATCTTATTTTATAATAATAGGGTAGTTGACATTCCAATCAACTGATATTATACTTCTTTACTTTACGTTATTTACGTCCCATATTTTGTACGAGCGTAGCAAGTTATCAAATTTAATGAGTCAAATAGCGTATTAATAATTATTGTTCAAACAATCATTATTTATTTTACATATTATTTATAATAGACAATTATACCATACCGTAGTAATTTAAAAGTATGACAATGAGGTATTTTAACGCCCCCCTTTTATATGAACATGTTTTAGAATTAATTGTAACATAATATGTGTACGAGCCAATATTGCTCGTACAATATGTCTACCTACATACCTACATTTTTTTAATGATCATGAGTATGTGTTACATTATTATCGCAAAAATACAATGACTGTTATTTATTATTTTAAGCTTTAAAATACATCGTCACATCATATTTTATTGATTAATTAACAATATTACGAAGATAGCTTCGATAATTATTACAAATCATCATCTTCGTAAAGTCAGGTAAATAATTATATTCTTTAAATAATAGATAGATAGATAGATAACTCTTTATTGTACACCAATACAAACATGAACTTAAGACTAAAATTATATCTAGTTATGTACAAAGGGCGGTCTTATCGCTAAAAAGCGATCTCTTCCAGACAACCCCAGAAATAAATTTAGATGATAATGGCGATGGTGGTATACGTAACATATAGTACAAACTACTTACATTTTAATAATAAATACATAAATTATATATATATATATATAAATATATGGATAAATTTTATATATTACATAGATATATACTTAATATACATACCATACAAATACATATCTACAAAATATATAAATGTTTATAAGTGAATTTAAATATCATATTCCAACGACAGGTAGTATTTTTTGATCATAGTTTTAAATATCGCTAGCGATTTTGCTTGTCTAAATAATGTATAAGTAATATCGATTCAGCGGTTATTTCGTATTATGAAACTTCAAAGGGAACCTAAAAAGGTTTAATAATAATCAGCAGTGACCTACATTAAGGTAAAAAACTAACGAAGTCTGTTTACTAGACGTCAGTGGATTATTACAATTAATTTTACCATCAAGGGCAAAACACATTAAAATAAAAAAGAATGTCGGCCAAGCGGCTGCAGTCCATGCCCATTGCGGGATTCCGTAGAGGCGATGGATTTTTTTTCTTTTTAGGCTTCAGAATCCTAAGAATATATTTATTCGACAATACATTATATGTCTAGACTAGAAATGCCACCATGAGCACTCGGTTGATATTCGGTATTCTTCCTATTCGGCTCCTTTTTAACTAATCCGTATTCGACGGAATACTGCCTACTTTTGGTTCAAATACCGAAAATCAAATAGTGAAAAATACCGCATATATTGCTCAAAATCCTATACATTTTCATCAAAAATTTATAGTTAAAGTAAATTTTAGCAGTGTTAAATGCAATTTTAAAATTACGTTTCGGCCATTTAAAAAAATGTCAGAAACAAATTAGAAAAATATTCAAAATCGCGCTTAAAACCATTAAAACATGGTTTTAGTTAGTGTATATTTATTATCCGCGAGAACTAGAAAATACTTCACAAATTGCTCCAATACTAACCTACTACGTGCCAATTGGACATATCTTACGACGAACATTCGGTACCCGAATATTTGGCGCTTAGGCCGAGAGCGTGACCGAATTTTGTATTCGGCCAACCACTATTCGTGGCATTTGAAGTCAAAACCATCTCAATCCATCTTGTTTAAACTAATTTTAGTTAAAAATATACCTTTAATTCTCTACATCAAAGTCAGAAGATCCAACTTTGTTTGTTATGAAACTTGTGTGCAGAAATTTATGTAGTATATCTATATACTACATAGGTTTGCCTCTGTGTTGTTAATAGTAATGTATCCACTGGAAACTATTCCACCTTGATCGTTACTAGTTTGATTCGCGATCGGCTTCCTTTAGCCGGCTTCACTCAGAAAGCTCGGAGCTTGTTCTACCTATTTTGTTTGTCTGAAGACGAAGTATACAATCAGGTAATAATTTAGGTTGCAAAGCACGAATTTATTTTTAGAAAAGAGAGTAAATATATTTTTTAAGTAGTAATTATTTTATAATAAATTACTTGTCGAGGTTGTTAAATATAACTTGAGAATAAATTAATCTAAAGAATAATTAGAATTGAATTATAATTGTTTTATTTGTTTCGAGAACCTGGAACGTGCCGGTAGTGCTGCAAATTTATTGTTATATTATTTACTAAGGTATGCCCGCGATATCGTCAACACTTTTCTTGAAATTCCCGCGGGAGTCCGGGAACACAAAGTAACACAGCTATCTATAGTTTTAGTGAAAACTGTCGGAATAAGCTAATATTTCGACGGGTGCAAAGTAAATAAAGTTATCTACAAAATGATGATTTTTAGTTTATTGTACAATCGTTTTAATAAAACAATTCTTTACAATATGACATTATTTGTTTTGCATATATCACATTATTTCAATAAGTTTTCGTACGTAAAAAAAGCCAGCTACGTATGTTCTTACAAATACTACGAAGTTAATACGACCACCTTTTCGCTCTCCTGTAAAGTAGCTATTTTGCAGATATCTCTTTTTACTTTGCACCCGTCGATTTATGCACCCGAACAACTACAAGTCGCTGACGAAATTCCCGTTCCCGGATTCCTGGAAAAAAAATCACACATTTTATTACATTACATTTGCTATCGATCAGTAAAAAAATTACATTGGAATTTGTTTTTTTTTTAAATCTGGCCATGTTTATTTATTCCCAGAAAAAAATCCTTGTAATGCCAGGATAAAAAGTAGCGCAGAGCTTAAGTTTAAGAATTAACTGTCGATCAGCGAAAACCGCATCGAATTCGGTCCAATAGTTTTTACGTGAATCCCGAACAAACAGACAAGAAATCTAAAGAAATTGCATCGTGTTCGCCGTCGTTTATATAGTCTACTCCAGTCGTTTTTTTTAATAGCTTCAATGTACAGACATGACATGTTTAGAATTTTGTAATATTATAGGTAAGTAACATGAGATGTTATTGAACTGCACATTATAGAATAAAGAAACTAGATTTATGATAATAAATTTCGAGTTGTAAAATATTGCGCAAGAATGGGTTCTACCCTCCTCCCCCCAGATAAGGGCATGTATAGATTTTTCTAAGCCAGCTCGGGACTCTTGGACTCTTACGTAATTAATCAATGGTCATTATCATCTTTCTAAGCGTCACTCATATCTGGAAAATCTCTCCAAGTTCCAGCTTTAAAACTCAGCTATTATAGATAGATATTTATTGTTTTTTATTGTTAATCAAAACAAACAAAATGTATAATTATTAATTACAATACTTCTTGGCAAAACAACAGGCGGCCTTATCGCTAAAAGCGATCTCTTCCAGGCAACCCAGCTTAAAAGAAATTCTTAACTAATCTAGCGATGTATATGTGGAGCAGAAAAAAGATAGGGAATACAATTTAAATATACATACTTATACTTTTATAAATTTAATACATATATAAATATAAAATTAATATATATACGTGTATACAAAATAATCTAGATAAATATATTTGCTAACATTTTATGTGACAAGCATTTTATATATTCATCTATGTCAAATTAAAAATACTTTATATTTTATAATTAACATTAAATAATTAGTAAATTAGTCATGAATATAACGTATTCAAAACTGCTATTCGTATCCGCTCGTTGAGTGCATTCAATGTACCTTGCTGCATACCTCTTACATATGTTGAATAGATAGTGCGAAATGTCGTCGCAAAGGTCGTTTTTCTATTTACACACCACAACCTGAAGCATCTGCACACATAGTTATCTAATCTCGATATATATGTACACAGCATGGCGTGTCATAAGACATTTTTTATGATTACATCTGTATCTTTGTCTTCGTTAACAAAGACTTGCTGGTATGAGGAATTTAAAAAAAATAAGGAAGGCTAATAAGAATTGTGGTATAATAATTATTCTATTGAATGTCTTTTCGGCTAACGTCTGTCCCAATAACACTGAATTCATCAAGCTTCTATTTTTTTTTACAAATTAATAAATTTATCACTAGCATTCGCCCGCGGCTTCGTCTACGCTGGATAGGTGTAACAGGTTATTTTGCCAATATTTAAAATCAAAGGTTATTTCTAGCAGGACGGATTGTTTTTAGTATGAAAATAGATGAATCCCGTAGATTCCACTAAGACCCTGGATAAATGTTGTTATTAAAGGCGTGTATAACTACAACTCTTCTACTAAAGTGATCTAATAAATATACAAACAGTCACACCAAGCAGGTTATAAAATCACGTCTTTTCGAAATTAGGAAATTCCGGGAATTTGTTACATAGGACCAAACTACACCTGATAAGAGTAACACGACCAATTTTCATGCTATTTTTAGCCGTGTGATCGTTTCTCAGAAAAACTCGGGGATTCCCACATTGAGTTATGTTACATTATACTTCATTGGATTCCCAGGATATAATGTACCACAGCATTTAAAATATTGTTTTAGTTAAATTCATACCATATCAACTAATTTTTATGTATTCTAATTACTATAAACTACCACCGGGAAAATTTCCGAAATATAAAGTATCACATCGTTTGAAAAAGAACTATCGTTCTATAAGAAGTCGTCGTATTGGGATTAACAATTTTTTATCCAACCTAACTTATTTATAACATTCCCGGTAAAAATCTCACACAAAGTACTACTGCATTTGAAAAAAAAACGTAATTATTATTTTAGTATAAGTCGAATCTAAATCAATTAATATTTATGCATAATAACCATTTTAAATCAATCCTGGGAACATTCCCGCGGGATTGATTTAAAATTAATTTCCGCAGACACAAAGTGTCGCACGCAGTATTTAAAAAAGTATGTAAGCTATTATTTTAGTGAAAATTGTGTAGGAATAAGCAAATTTTTATGAGCCCTGACATCTATAAACTGCTGCAGAGAAAATTCCCGCGGGATTCCCGGGATAAAAAGTATCTCAGATTTTATTACAGAAATGTTGGTATCGGTCAGTGAAAAAACCGCATCGGAATGTTATAAAAATCAGTTTTGCCACTAAACGATTCCCAGGAAATTTCCACGAGATTCCTGGGATAAAGAGATCCGCAGATTTTAAGTCTAAGAATTTGCTAGCAATCTGCAAAAACTGGATCGATATCGGCCTAGTAGTTTATACGTTAATCCCGAAGAAACAGACAAGAAATCTAAAAAAAATACAACGAGTTCTCCATCGTTTATATAATCTATTCCGTGTTGATTAATACACTTGTTTTTTAATAGCTTCAATATGCAGACATGACATTTTTATAATATTATATATAGATAGATATTGTAGAATTCAACATAAAATAATGACTGAGTATTAATAAAAATTTATAATTCTACCAGCGCTTTTAGATCACAGAAGAATAACGAAACAAACTCTCCACTAATAAGTTTCTTGTTGATTTTTACATCTTTATCAATTGATTTTTAATAGGAATTGCAATAAAATCTATAGTAATAAACACTAATAGAGGAACGCTTAAAAGGCAGTTTTTCTAATAGACACAAATATGTGTACTAATGATATTGTTATGTTTGTTTTTTCCTTTTTCAAAACGAATTATCTCGAAACGTGATACATAATAAAATATGTGCAATAAAAATAAGGGATAAACCACAGGATTCTTTTAACCACGAAAAGTGCGATAGTTCCAACAGGATATGGATTCATGGCTTACGCGGGTCAAGGAGCGTGGAATGCTGTAAAGTGTAAAGTTTAGATTTCTAACAGTTCATGCTTACTGACCAGTTACAATACTGTGTTGTACAAGTACTCGTAGTGCGTGGAGTCTACGGCACCGAAGTGGGTCATTGGCCGAATATTGTGGCATAGTCGTCAATGACTCACTAACTACTGCGTTTGCGTGGAGGACTTTCTAACCGGCAATTACATTGATATCAGGGTTGATAATATAGACAAAAATTGTAATTATATTCGACGCATACTATTTTAGATTTGGTAAAGACGGATTTAATGATGACGCATCACAGAAAGTGTCTACTCGGAGACTGTAAACTGAATGAATGCATCGAAATAACGAATGCCCTCGGCCTTCACAACGATTTATTATCTGCGTGTGATGCGGGGAGGAAGGGTAACAATCATCTATTGAACGTGTTTATATCCTGCTGTTATTTGAATAGAATTAAGATTTTATAATTAATCAATATTTAAAATAGGGAATATAATCAGGCCTATGGTAAGCCTAATCGGCGGCGTCATGGGAATGTTACAAGCACCTTAACGCAAATAGTGGTTACACTAGTGATTAAGGAAAATATAGAGGGAAAATGCACATTGCACTGCGTGAAACTGAATTTAATTTTAATAACTGAACACTTTCTTATATACTTTGTTCTTTACTTAAAGGGTTAATGTTTCTAGAGTCTGATCTCTGCTATAATTGTACCCAAATCGATGATGTTTAAACTTGATTATCGAAGGAATGCTCATCGTAGCACATTGTCAAAATTTTGCTGCAATATTTTGTTTCAGAGAAATAACTATCAATCACTGATTCAGAAATCAGTATGTTGGATGAGGTCGAGTGTAGCGCCGGCGGCAAGTTGCCGCGGCCAGAAATACCACGGCATCGACCTTGTCTGCGGAAGCGCGCATCGCGTTGTTTTTATTATTTCACTTTTTCTTTGGAATCATTACCACCAAGGTGATGGCCAAACTATTCACTACGTACTACAACCGATTATCTATCTATCTATTACTGTTGTTGCTCTCCCGTTCTTATTACGTTTTGTGACAAAAATAATTTGTAAACAAACTTTAGACAGAGCTAAAAGTAACAATATAATGTTTTTATAACCTCATTACCAAATCAAAGTAGTCGGAGTAAAATTTTATGAAACACTTACATGTGTCTATCGATTGAAATATCGCTACACAAGTACACATTGGACAGCTTGAATCATTGCGTTGCGCTTGGTAAAATAAAGAAAGTACAATCAGGCCGAGGATGCGTGATCAGCACGTGTTAAGTCTGGCGAATATTTTGCCAGGAAATCATACCGTATGGCACGCGCGCCGTTTGCACTGCTTGAAAAATGTATGCTTGACGCAAATGCGTTATCTATTTTGGAACTCTGCGTCAGAGATGGTTGGTTATCTACTTTTTTGTACTGTGGCGGTCACCCTCAGCAGCATATTTCATGTTTTCACTGCGGTACAGTTATTCCAAAGAAAAATTAAAAGTCGAAATAACCGTTGATAATTAGGGAACGTTTTAATTTGAAATTATTTTATATTTGACGGGATCTTTTTTAATTTTAGCTACTAAAGTCTGATTTACATTTGTTAAGTAGTCAGTTAACTTGCGAATAAGACTGAAAATTTTCTCTTGAAACGATGTTAACCATCATCCACCACCGACTTAGGTAATGCGCCAGTTTCGCTAATGCAAATGAAATTCAGGCCTTATGCAAAGGAGACAGGGACTTTTGGGGCAAAGAAATGTAATGAGAGATATAAAAAGCTTATTTTAAAAAGCGTTATTTTTTTTATTTAAAAATGGAAAACATCAGCCCTAAATTCTGCGTTCTGGAACATGAGTAATTTTAAAAATATGATCACAGTAAAACATGCCATGTGTATGAGAATGAATTTCAATAAATAATAATATGAAAACACACGATTAATTCGTTCAAAATAATTAAACCCTCTGCAATTACATAAAACACCAACAGTAAAATAAATCGTAAAATCTTTTTACAATATGGGTCCAAGAATGTATGAAAGCGTATCCGTCTCCTTTAAATGAACAAGTCTCACATAACAATACAAGTATGTTTTCATGATGTTTGATCTACGATGAAGTAGGATGAGTTTAGTGAGATACAATTTAACATGATAACGGAGATACACGCGTGTTTGTATGCTGTCGATAAGCATTTATCTTTTGCCAGATGACGTCAATCTACAATTTGATTAGAATATTGTACGTGAAATAGTTCTGCATTTAGTGCCCTCTAAAAATACCGGACTTTTTTGTATTTCCTCTGCTCCTTCTGGGATAATGTTAGTGTCAATCAGTATGGCTAAATGCGTGTTTATTATAGCGTGAAAAAAGTTTTTAATGTTTAGCTGTATTATATGCAATAGGTTATCTGTCAATGTTTAACATCATTAACAATTAATAACGATAACGCATTCATCCCATCGTTACATTGCGTGAAAACATTATTCCAGGGACATATGAAACATATTTTGTGTTTTTGGCTCGTGTGATACTATATATAAACAATTGTAAGATGTAAAATGTGTTTAAAAAAAACAAATGGCATTAGAATTCATGGAATATAAATAATAGGAATGCTCATGAATAAAATATATAAGTAAAATTAAATATTTAAAATAACGGTGACACAATACTATCGTGGCAGACAGTGCGGTCTCATTTGCGGTTGTCAGTTGATACAGCTTAGGAGTCCAATTTATTATTAAGTAATAAAATTAATACTTTTTAGTTAAATTAATATATTATTATTAATACCCTACTAAGCCTTTTCATGTCGCTTCGTTTACGTTCTGGAAGTCGTAACCCGTAGAAACTGTTATATACTTATATGCAATATATTATAGATTTGTCTCCGGGATACAGCAAGCTCATCCTAGTTACTGAAGAATATAATATTATATACAAAATTTTATGAAAATCTGTTCAGCATCAAATCCGTAAAAAACAATATCCACCAAGTACTCGTATGTCAGCCCACGCAAAGTGATTTGAGAGTGATGAATTTTTAATTTGTTGACGATTAATTTTAAAGAATAACCAAGCATTTTTTCTCTAAATTGGTCTTTACATGCTTGCTGTTATCCTAAAATTTTCACATAACCAAAATTAAAATGAAACCCTAATAAGAAATATAAACGAGTACTAATGTCTCATCTAGCTAAAAAATCGCTGATCTATCAACTGCCGGTCTTTATGAACCAGGTAGGGTTGCCAACCATACTTTATAATAACGTATCCTACTTTTTTTTGGTAAATATACTTTATACTTATATGGATAATTACTGAACTATTATCGATCCAGCTTTCACTAAAAGAGTTTATTCAGTAAATAATCTAAAATGTCGAGAATAAAGCAAAAGGACATCTATCTATAAATTTAATAAAAATGAATTGTTTGTTAATTTAAAATTAAATTGCGAATGTAAAGATAGCTTCCAAAAATTTAAGTATACTGTAAGTTGTTAGTGTGTGCTAGAAGCACACAAAAATAGTGAGAAGAATCCAAGAGAATTCTCAATCCCCATCTCCAATTCCCAATCTCCAAGAGAAGAATTAAATAAAAGTATAAAAAATACATTTTTTTCTTCCAAGTACTTTAATTTTTCCCTGTTATTTTTCTCAAAAATAGTTGACAACCCTAGAACCAACCAGGAGTTTCTAATGAATGATCTATCCGTAATGCTATCCCCGATATTTCAATATATATTTAAATTTTGAAAATATTTAATTATGTAAAGTTAGTTTAATGAAGACTTATTAAGATTGAGCCGTGTAAAATAATCTCATTTAATCGTAGAGTCTAGTTAAGTAGTTAACGTTGTTTATCAAAGGAGACTTAACGCTACGTGTTTAAAGGGTCTCGAAAATTTACCTCTAACCAGGCAGGCCTCGTGGGGAGAAGCGAATGCGTCTTTCTCTTCCTGGCGCCGCGGCTGTCTCGCTTTGCCAAGTATATTGATCGTCGTCTAGACTTGTTGATCGCAGCTCGAGAGCTTACCGCCACTGAATTCGGTTAATGCTCGGATCCTGAGCCTTTGCGAACTAAAAAACTTAACTTCGATTCAACGACTCATAATATAAAATTGCTTTATTATGCGGCTCTGTGAGTCCCTAGATTTCTTTGATTTATGGGTTCAGGAATCCTTAGTGTTCCCATAAACCTGACTTATATGCGTTCTGCTAAAGCAAATTAATAAAAGAAGTAAACGAACTTCGTGGTTACGACAACGTTAACGGTTTACGTATTCTATGAACTTTTGCCTATATATTATTTTAGAATTTATTGTTAATATTATAAATATAGGTACTTGGCTACATAATATAAAATAGGTAGCGGAGATGAACATATGATATTTATTCTCTTAGTAAAGATAGACAAGCCGTGAGAACGTCTCTAATATCAGAATAAATATTGATTTTAATAAATAAAATAACAATCTATATTATTATTTTATTTATTAAAAGCAATATTTATTAAAGATGTTTCTATAAACATCCTTAGTTTAAACTTCACACAACTAGCCCGTCTCTTAATAAAGTAGGATACAATATAACTCGAGTATGTTCTTTAGCGAACGACATCAATCACGTGCTGAGAAGTAAAATTTAACTCAAGTAGGTATCCCGTAGAATCGTGCTAGAGTTTAACTAAGCGATAAATACAGCTGGCATGTTCATGCCGCTGGTGCTGTTGAATTTAACGCAAGTGGGAATGAGAATATGAAAATTACATACAACGATATGCAACGTTTACTATATAATTAATTATCTACATAATCTATCTTAATCTATATTACTTTAATAAATCTGTAAGTGGTTCGAGTTTGTACAATGCGTTTAAAAATGTAAACAAAATCAGGGGGCTATAATGGACCAGCAGGTTCCGAAAATGCATGTTTTAGAAATTTTGTCTGCCTGTCTTTCACATCACGTTAAAACTACTGAACGGATTCAAAATAAATTCGAAACTGATCTAAGTTATATTACGGGGCGTAACTTAGGATATTTTTTTATCGTTTTGCTGGGCCGTTGAGTACACTATATAGACTTCGTTTCTTTAATTTACCATACCAGGATCGAACCTGGAACCTCCGCGTTACAGTGAGTTAGGCCGGCTTAGGCTTAATCCGCTCAACCATAAAGGACATGTGTATGTCACTGAACTCCTCCTAAACCGCTGGACGGATTTTGATGACACACATATGTATTTGAGTGGTTGGTTGTTTGGTATATTGTACTTTTGATAACGTAGACAAAGTAGGCTTCTTCTTATCTTAGAAAATGTAATGTCTGTCCCGTGGATAAATAATCCGAAAGTTAAGCGAGTTAGGATTCGAGAAACATTTTAGTATATTAATAACATTTCTTTAATCTAAAATACATTAAGTGTAATTATAATGATTACACACATTATCAAATGCACTAATGTACGTTATCGTCTAGTACCGTCACAAGTTATCCTCAGTAGTTACGCTTTAAAATTATCTTTTTTGGAAGGTACGCAAATGCGTCAATGAATTGAACAATTAAAGATTATTAATTACCTTGGATGTTTTATCACAATTTATTGTATTGACATGGATTTTGTACATAAAATAATCAGTTTCTAAAGAATAGGCAATCTCTTCAAGACATCGCAACGAAGATAGACGCACTTAGGGAGTAAGTACCAATTAACTATTGCCATCATACAGTTATGTGCTGGTGAAGAATAAGATCATATTACAATACAATGCGTAAGAGTTCCCAAGCCAAATGGCAAAAATGGAGCACTAATTCGCTATGTCTACCGTTTATATCTATATGGATTAAATTTTAAGGATTATGTTTTATTTATATAACACTTTATTGCCCATAAAATTACAAAAACAGACCATATTTACAATATTTTTTAGGCAATACAATAGGCGGCCTTATCGCTCAAAGCGAGCTCTACTAGGTATATATATCAACAACACAATATTGTAGATGCTACAAACTTTAAAATTAGCGAATGAAGTATTTGTTTTAATTATGGGTATCGTTAAATAGATCTCCAAAGTCACAAAAGAGACAAGTGGGCTACAACAGAGATATTAATTAGCAAAATGCTGCTGCCTGGATTTTTTTTCATGTTTAACAAAACTATCATAACTCTATACGAAAGCACTAGGAAATTGGAAATATATGTACTTTATTGTGTACTAGGATATGCCCGCGTCTTCGTCCACACGACTTCGAAGTCCCGCAGGATTCCCGGGATCTACTACCCCCGCTATCGTAGTGAAAACTGTGTCGGAATAATCTAATTTTTGTACACCCGAACAACTTCGAACCGCTCTGTGAAAATTTCTCGCGATATTGCCGGGATTAAAAAGTACTGCAGATTTTAACTTAAAGAATTTGCTGATGATCAGCGAAAATTGCATCGAAATAGGCCTTGTACTTTATGCGTGTATTCCGAACAAACAAACAAACTGACAAGAAATCTAAAAAACAAATGGATTGTGTTCTCCATCGTTTACGTAGTCTATTCTCCAGTTGGTTTTTTTAATAGCTTTAATGTACAGACACGGCATTTTTATGGATTAAAAGATACAAATACATAAATGGTAGTTAACTGTAATATATAATAGGCGGTCTTACTGATTGTTACTGATTTCTTCCAGATAACCTGTTTATAGATAATAAGTTTAGTAAAACTGTGGTATATTTCAATAACATGATTGTAACCAATTTTTTTTATCGTATGTTGAGTAACTAGTATAAGTAAATATTAAAACTCGAATACAAACTGATACAGTAAAATACAAAAGAGCCCAGTGAAGTCTTGGCCGTTTAAAAATACTTGCAGTTCAAAAGTACTTAAAAAAAAAAATTGCAGGAGTTCAGCAAACAGGCAGACGGCCCACTTGATGGAAAGCGGTTACCATCGCCTATGGACATTTGCAACACCAAAGGTGCTACAAATGCGCTGCTGCTCTCTTAAGGGAGACTGGAACCTGGTCACTAGTGCCGGAACACAACTCAAGGTTATTATGGCGGCGTACTTTAGACCTGGGGTGGTAGCCATCCAGGCGGGCAAATGCCTTACCACCTGGCTGTGGGTTGTTTTGTCGCCTCTTACGACAGGCCGCCCGGCTGCAGGAAATTGTATTCTTTCTCCGTTCCTGCTCGGATAGTTTGAAACATTTATCATTTCGAGCATTGGACTGGTAGATTTGATTATATACGGTGATAACAGCTATTGTTTTACTCCTCCGTAACGTAAAGAGCTTAGTTAGGGACTACTTAGTACTATCCTGTTTAATATCGGGTTGATGTTCGTAGACCTATTTGGTGTTATCTGCGTAATCGGTTGATAGAGATTATCTTGAATCCAAACATAAGTCTCATAAAGAACGAAGGTCGAATTGCTATTTCGTGGGTATATTTCAGTAGAACTTTTTGAAGTGAAACTGCTTTAGAATCGTAAGATTAGAAATTCGATGAAACGAAGCAACTCTAAAAAATAAACGTATAAATCTATAGGACTAAAGCCTGCAAGAGAGTGAGATAGAATACATAATATTTAATCATTTTTAAATGATTAAATATTATGTATGACCATAGGGTTTACCCTATGGTCATACATATAGATAGAGTTGAAAATGTTTTGAAGTTTTTAACCGACTTCGAAAAAAGGAGGAGGTTCTCAATTCGTCGGGAACTTTTTTTTTTTTTTCTTTCCTTTTTTTTTGTATGTTCGCCGATTACTCCGTCATTTATAATCCGATTTACGTGATTCTTTTTTTGTTCGACGCGGAATAGCTGCCATGTGGTCCCCTAAAAATTTGACATAGTTTGGCCCAGTAGTTTTCATTTTACGATAATTTTTTTGTTATCGTTTCTTGGGACCTAAATTTTTTTAGAAGCGCGGCACCATTCGTATGTCCACCCATACATAGCTAGACACTAAAAAGTAACAAATAAAATTTAAAAACTTCGTTTAAAAAAACAGACTTAAAAAACTAAAATGTATAAAATAACTTATTTCTAAAGTTCTTATTATTAATATAAATATTACCTAAAACATCTTGAAGTCGGTGCAAAGTAAAACATAATAAAAATTACTATATTTTGCAAATTACTAAGCACTGACTTTAAGATGTTTTAGGTAATATATATTAATAATAAGAGCTATAGAAATAAGTTATTTTATACATTTTAGTTTTTTAGTTTTTGAAGTCGGTTTTTTTAAACGAAGTTTTTAAATTTTTTCGTTAATACTTCAAATTTCGTGTTTTAAAGGTTAAGTATGTTATAACGATATAATATATGAAATGTGACGTCACGAAATTTAGAATCTCTCCCAACCCTTGTCATACGTTGTTTCCCTTCTACTGCATATGAACTGCACACACATATTTTCTTTATGAAGACAAAATTAGCGGTAGGAATCATTCATAAAGGCTATAAAATAATTGCGTATCAATAAATTTATGCTTTAAAATTGATCTAAAAAATGTATGTGTGGAATTTAAAAAAAAACGAATTTTATAAATTATTGATCATATACTTTATTTTTTGCTGCGATGTTTTACAAGAAATTATTCATATAAATTTTATTATAACACTAGCATATGTCCGCGACTTCGACCACGCTTGATTAGAAATTCCCGCGGGATTCCAAGGCCACAAAGTACTGCAGCATTAGAATAGAATGTAAGCTAGCGTTTATTAAAAACTGTGTCCAAAGAAGGAAATTTTAATGCACCCGAACCACTAACAATGGTTCTTGGGAAAATGCCCGCGGGATTCAACAGACAAGAAATGTAAAAAAACGCATCGTGTTCTCCATCGTTTATATAGTGTATTCCAGTTCTTTTTTTTATTAATAGACGCGGATTTTTAGAATTTTATAACATTATAGATACATGAAAGCAGTTTGTATCCGGAATGGCATATTTGAAAGAAAAAGACAAATATTTCTTTTTATATGTAACTAGCTGTCCCGGCAGACGTCGTCCTGCCCGGAAAAGCTTCAATCGATATGCCGACAGCAGCGCCACCTACCGGGTCCAATTGTGAACCAACTCAGAAACCTTCTTTGGCTCATGCACAACAACTTTGCTAAAGATCATCACATGATTAAATGTATAGTTTACGATTCTATAAGGGACATACAGACAAACATTCATTTTATATTTCAAGAAAAGAAGAAGAAGATATACACTGCACACATAAACTGAAAATAAGTTTCCTTGTAAACCCTAGTCTGAACATTTTTGGGAAGTGGATAGGGCCAATAAAAATGTTCTGACTCCAATATAAATGTTGAACACATTGTGTTCGCGTTGCCCACTTCGCTCATTGCTTTTCTACAATGCAAGCTGCAATACCCCAATATAAAATTGTCTATAATACCCAATAACAATTGAAGGAATAGGGATGGGGACACAGGTTGCAATGAATTTTAAAATTATTCAAATAATAACGCCTCGCCTTAATATTATTATGCGAGTATACCAGCGGTTCCGGCAGACGCTGTTCTGTCCTGAAAAAATAAAGATCTAGGACCCGATTCCAGTGCCACTTGTAGGGTCTAATTGTGAACCTAAACCATCCGGGGACCCACTCAAACACTATATTTTACACCTTGGGTTACATTATTGACCTTTTAGCAGGACTCGACAATTTTTTCTAGTAATAAATATAGCCTAAATTAATCTGGAATAATTTAGCATTCATTAGAATTCTTTTACTATCGGGTAAAAGAATTTTTGAAATCGGTCCAGTAGTTTTTGAGTTTATTCGGTACAAATATACAAAAATATAAATCTTTCCTCTTTATAATATTAGTATAAAAAGGACAGGTGTGAAAATAACACCTAAATACGTTTAAAATATCATGATAGCAATAATTTTAATTATACTTTTAAAACAATAATATACTTTTTATTTTTTTATTGCAGGAGTTGAGCAGACAGGCAGACGGCCCTGTTGATGGAAAGCTGTTACCATCGCCTATGGACATTTGCAACAACATGCAAATAAAATACAAATGCGCTGCTGCTCTCTTAAGGGAGACTGGAATCTGGTCCCTAATGCCGGAATATAACTCAAGGGTGTTATGGCGGCATACTTTAGACCTGGGGTGGTAGCCATTCAGTCGGGCAAATGCCCTACCACCTGGCTGAAGGTTCATTTGTCGTCTCTTACGACAGGCCGCCCGGCCGCTGGAAATTGTATTCTTTCGCCGTTCCTGCATGGATACATTTAATGCGCTATTTGACTCCTTTTACTTTTACCCTACTTATGACGTCATAAGTAGGTACGCTAGTACAAAATCTATAAGGCTGCGACGACGCGCGACGTTCCCTAAGTCTAAAAAGTATCTCAGATTTGATTGTCCGCTCCCCTATTGTATGTACGTACATTATGCAAAATATAATCTCCATTAAAAAAAAATATCACAAAATAAAACAATTAAGCCTTATCCACGTTTGGATACAACTTTTATATCGGGTATTCCATTTAGACACTTGGAACAATACAATCGCTAATTCAGCTAATATTTGCGGCTATAAATGGTACAAACAAAATAATTATACTTCATTGTTTTATGTTTGGAAGTTGTAGCACTTATTTAAATATGTATTTCCTAGACTATATACTGGTAAATTATTTTAATGTTATTGTGATTATCTCTTAATCATGATGTAATTAATACATTGCTGCTGAGGAAAATATTGTACTAATAAAATCTACAAAGAGTGGATTTTTTTAAACAAATAATTATTTCCATGAAAAATGATCATAAAATGAAAACTACTGGGCCAAACTATGTAAATTTTTTAGAGGACCAATCGGAAGCTATTCCGCGTCGAACAAAAAAAGAATCACGTAAATCGGACCATAAATCACGGAGTAATCGGCGAACATACATAAAAAAAAGCAACAAATAAAAAAAAGATCCCGACGAATTGAGAACCTCCTCCTTTTTTCGAAGTCGGTTAATTAATGCAAATAATAAATGGTTTTTGGATAAATAATTTGATGTGGCATTTGTATTCCTTTTTTCCATAGATTCTACCATACATCCCTTATCATACTCATTCTATAGGTACAATACAACCATTTCTTTTTAGTTTACCTTTATTCTTTAGACCAACCGACTGCTGTTTTAACCGACTTCGAAAAAAGGAGGAGGTTCTCAATTCGTCGGGTTTTTTTTTTGTTGTTGCTTTTTTTATGTATGTTCGCCGATAACTCCGTGTTTTATGATCTGATTTACGTGATTCTTTTTTTGTTCGACGCGGAATAGCTTCCAATTGGTCCCCTAAAAATTTTACGTAGTTGGGCCCAGTAGTTTTCATTTTATGAACATTTTTCATGGAAATAATTTTCACTCCGTTCCATATGTACACCGATTACTCTGAGATTTATGATTCGATTTACGTGATTCTTTTTTGTTCGACGCGGAATAGCTGCCATGTGGGCCCCTAAAAATTTGACATAGTTTGGCCCAGTAGTTTTCATTTTACGAACATTTTTTTGTTCCCGGTTCTTGGGACCTATATTTTTTAAGAAGCACGGCACCATTCGTAGGTCCACCCATACATAGCTAGACACTAAAAAGAAACAAATAAAATTTAAAAACTTCGTTTAAAAAAACCGACTTCAAAAACGAAAAAACTAAAATGTATAAAATAACTTATTTCTAAAGCTATTATTATTAATATATATTATCTAAAACATCTTGAAGTCGGTGCAAAGTAAAACATAAAAAGTACTATATTTTGAAAATTACTAAGCACCGACTTTAAGATGTTTTAGATAATATATATTAATAATAATAGCTTTAGAAATAAGTTATTTTATACATTTTAGTTTTTTCGTTTTTTGGCAGAAATATTTTATAAGTCTAATCCCAATCTAGACTAGCACATTCGTTTGCGTCAATATCGCTTATTTTTCTGATAAAAAGTAGGTACCATATACTCACATATCTGCTATCGGATGTGTGTATTTATACAATTATGATATTATACAATAGTTTAATAAAATCTTTTCACTTCAAAGGCCATGTAGGCACAACAAACAAACTAACCACAATTATAGTATTTGAATATTAAACTCAATATGGATCTCTTTTGATTTCTTCTAATACGTATATAATTATATTGTTTTGCTGATATTTTAAGAAGCACGGAAAGTCATCTAACTTTTAAGAATTTTTGTAGTAATTTTTTTTCAAATTAGCATACCTTAATAAATTTCAAATTCATATAATATACATAAATAAATAGTTGAATATAATTCGGGTTAATTTAATATTGTTTCCACTTCTTTTCTGTTTTTGTTTACGTTAGGTTAATTTTTCTTAATATATTCACAAAAATATAACGTATTGCCTGAAGGTTAATTAAACATGGTAGATGTCTCGGTGTCATTTTCTAATCTATTCAATATTCATCAGATATCGTAACACGATAGAACACGTGTAGATCGAAAACACGTTACACATTACTGATCATCAGTTATCAATATGCATTGTTAATTACATAATTAATATACACTATTGGTTGTGATTATTGATCAGTGGAAACGTTACTATGAAAATTTTAATGTCAGTTATACATATACTGTCCTTTTCCCTGAAAAACGGGCAGTCTTAAGTTCAATAGAGAAATATTAAAGATCTGATAATGATTATATTTTAGTTGTGGCAGCATGACTACATGGACAAGAAGGGAAATAAAATCGAGATCAATTATGCAGGAAAGTAAACACATTTTCCTTTGAGATGTAGCATTTATTATTTATTAATGACATTCATAGGATGTGGACAATGGCAGTGGACTGGTCTGGTCCACAAATTTTTGGTCGCTAAAGTTGTGGAGTTGTGATGGCTGTCTAGTAATGCATATAATATCTTGTAATCATATCCGAGGACATTTGTAAGAGAACAATTAATTATACTGATGTAGCTCGTAATATTAGTAGGCTCAAGTAGTAGTGGGCTGGTCATAGCAGTAGCAGGACCGGTGGTCGTTGGTCAATGGAGCATAAGAGTCTTGGAATTCAGACCTGGGCAAGACCGTTGTCATATAATAATAATAAACCCGCAGGGCGGCTTTGTGGAGAAGCCTTAGGTGAGTAGCGACACCTCGTACCTGACTCCGGGGGCCAAGGCAAGGCCTCCGCCTCCGTGCTTGCCTTAGCCAGCCGGCACGGAGTGGAGATCGCTAGAGCTAAGACTCAAGCTCCAGGGGTAGAAGTGATAAATGGCATCACGTCAGAAGTAGCTTCGGTGAACCTGCAGCCCACTTCTCTACACCCCTTAGCCACTCATACCCATGTTGCTCCTGCCTTTTATGGCATTTTTTGGGGCCCATGCAGGGAGTGGGCGAGTCACCGTCTGCCCATTTTTCCATGTTCCCCGAACATTGTGACGGGCAGACGCCATAGTCCCCATATTCTCAGACCACCAGTACCACTAGCAGTTCACCCCAATAGCCCGGTACTTTTTGTCCTCATTTTCCACAATAGTCCTACACTGGCCGGGGCTTGTCCTTGGGTGCATTATTATATGGTGTAGACAGGGATAATCGCCGGTCAGTGTCACGCCACATTTACATTAAATTTGTCAAAGGGCCTCTACTTGTTGGTCTCTCCATGGCCCCGCGCAAGCCCTCCAAAATTCCGGGCCATTTTTATGGCCCGTGGTCTTCAAAGACATACATTATAATAATAATAATAATCTGCAGACAAACACACATTGTATATCTCCAAATTAAGCAAGTTACGCTTGTGTTATGGGTAATATACAACGGCCACTCTGGGGCCGATCCCAGACACCCAGACCATCGTAAATAACGGAGAAAATACGTTTCCGAAATTTACTATACCAGGAATCGAACCCGGAACCTCTGCGTTGCAGTGAGGTAGACCGGCAAAGGCTTAGCCCGCTCAACCAAAGAGGCCGTCAATATGCTTTGGCAATTATATATATGCCCCAGATAGGGATCTTAATTATCTCGTTTTGTTTACTGATACAAAAGCAAAGAGCAGATAGTTCAAACGATGCGTTGCTTTTGCTCACGTTTCGTGAAAACTTTTATGAAAGGCGTAATTATTTAACCGTGAATTGTTGCAATGGTAGACCCATTCAATTTGGTGTCGACCCAACTCTAATTAATTAGATTAACTTGTCTGTGCTTTCTATTCAATGTAAAATTCATGTCTTAAGAGACGGCTCGTCGCCACTGGTGATTTTAACTTTGGTTTACAAATGAAATAGACGTTTATTCTCATCATAAAAATAGAATATATCAATATGTTGATCATGGCTCAGTACTTAAAGCATATCCTTTATCATTGCAATGACATCTTTTCTGTATTTTGTACATCGAGATTAAAGCTGTGCAAGACTCGTTAAACTGATTTTGATAAGTGTGATAGGAATACTCCCCGTTTGCGAAAGAGGCACTAGTTTAGCGTTGTGACATTTTACGATTGATATATTAACGTCTGTTTCTAAAATTGCATTATTAATATCTATTGCAAATTGCTATCTACGCAGGATTGTTACGTAACACAATTTATCTTAATAAAGGGGGTCAATGTCGGAGCAAGTGACCGGTAGCTCATTCTACGTTGCAGCATTGATTGTTATATCTGCTCCGCTTTTGTTACCAAGTATCTGTGTTACTATTATAATAACATTTCTGTTGGCACATTTGTTTATGTGTTGCATGCTATCAAACGGTATCCCACGCGTTACGTCACCTCTTGTATTATTGCGTTTTCCTTATAATTCCTCAGTTATTTCCGAACATTATGTTGTTAGTATGTTATAAATACACGTCTTGTTTCGCTGTTTCACCTACTACGTGGCTAATTATAGGATATATTTTGTTGTTTTAGTTTTTTTGTTTGTTTTGTCCTGAGTAAAATATTTCTGTCTTTCCAATATAAATTTGTTTTTCAATTGAAGTCATATATGTCAGTCATCGGTATGAGTGGCGCCGTCTTGGGGAGGCCTACGTCCAGCAGTGGACTGTGAATGGCTGACGACGACGACGATGTAGTTACTATTATGTAATTATAGACATGTTTTACAAACAAAGTGCAGGTTCTTCTTCAATTTTTTGTTCTATGGAAGTAATAAAGCCCTTTATCATAATTTAGGCACACTCTTGAAAACAAAAAATATTTGCAAACTACGGACGTTTTTGTAGTGCTTGATTTGGCTATCAGTAACCGATTTCCAAAAGGAGGAGATTCTCAATTCTTCTGTATGTATGTTACGCGATTTCTCCGTCAATTGTGGGCCGATTTTCAATTTTTTTATTCAACAGAGAGATTTTTATTTATTCTGAGGTAGTCCCACTATCACTAAGTCAGGATCTGATGAGAGGATCCCAAGAAAATTAAGAGGACCCTCAAATATTATAGGCACGTACAGCGTGTTTCATGTATTGTATGTTTATAATGCTATTGAGGCACTTATTAAATTTGCATAACAAAAAAGTAGAAAATAAAAAACTTTTTAACAAAAAACAAATCAACCGACTTCAAAAGTAAAGAGCAAAAAATAATTTTTTTCTACATCTTGTTTTGAAGTGCGTTAAAAGACAAAATAAGTATTTTATACGACATGTTGAAGTCGGTGCCAAGTGAATAAAAATTAAAACATTTTATGGTGTTTTAGGCGACTTCAAAAAAAGGTGTTACACACAATGTTAATTTTTTGCTTTTTACTTACTATTTTTTTTGTAAGCTGTAAATAACAGTTCAAAAACCGTCCATACTGGCGCAGATGTAAACAAAGGGTATGTTTGATATGAATGAATGTAGCTGTTGTAGACGAATTGAAGTATGACAAGTTCAAAAACTTAATATCTTTGGCGACTTGAATAGTTGGTAATAGTTTCTACAATATTAAAAACGTCCACTATTTATGTAGTACAAAATAATTTAGTAAATAAATATTCCCTAAAAAAGAATTATTGTAATGTGAAAACGTGAAAAGTGGTTTAATTTGAATATTAGTGATTTCTTAATTTTATAAAACTAAATTACTTTATACTACTACTCTAATAACTTTTTGCGCTTTCTTTAAAATTCTCCCTGATGCTAATGTGGCGCCACCCTAAATTTCGATGGACACTTTTTCATATACAGAGATAGTCCTCCTTATCTCTAGCCTTCACAGTTCTGTTCAATCACGTCAATTGGCTCAATCGTTAAGAAATGACATTCGCTTTGACGTCAGAGCCCCTTTGTCTAGCTAGAAGTATATGAGTCGCCTAACGGTATAATGATGTTGCGATATAAAAAAATGCGAATATAGATGCTATAAGTCGGTCAGATGACATCATTTGTAAAAAAGATGAAGCAAGAACATAAATGCAAAACCGAAATTTTAAAATCTTCTGAAATCAATAAAACCAATGAAAGTTTCTCGTAATATTTATATGGATAATTTTCTTTGTTCACAGGTAGCAATTAAGATAATAGATAAATCACAATTAGACGCCAGTAATCTTCAGAAGGTGTACAGAGAAGTGGACATCATGAAGAGACTGGATCATCCTCATATTATTAAGCTTTATCAGGTGAGATATCGACACAGCTTTTCAAACAGACACTAATACAACAGTAGCTCAAAGTCAGCTGTCATACATTCTTCTTCCCTACTTCGCAGCGTCCTTTATCAAACCAATGGCAAGAATATCATTTCTTACTAAATCAAATCAAATTTTTTTGGCTTACTCCTTTTGATTTGCGCGTGTTATTGAATCGTGCAGTTTGCACTAGTAGTGTCTAGTTATATTGGTACCTATGTTATACGTGTTTGTATAGTTCTAATAAATTCTATAGTAATTCGAGTCCTGTAGCTCGTAATAATATTGTTGTTAAAGACTCGAAATATCGAAAGTTTAAACACTGTCTCAGGACATTTGAATGGCGGTGGGGGTCGCCGCAATTTACTTATATACAAAATAATTTAATCATAAGTTAAACTAAGGTTAGTAACGGTCACATAAGGTGAAACTATCATGTAGAAGACAGAATACTCCGTTAGTGGTTATCAGAACAAATGAATGAGGTTTGTGACTTAGTGGACCGTTTACTTGTTTATTACATTACTGTACTTAACCGCTTGGTCTGATTGTTGTTTCATGTAACTTGTTAAAATTATGGTGCATAACATTCTGTTATAAAACCCGACATAACGTTAAAGAAAATTTTAAAATGGTCGTTTATTGATACAGTTGTCTTTACACTTATGATTTGTTCAGACAAGGAAACGGTTGCGAGTATCGTTATGCGCTATTTGTGGTCAGTTATTTAGTTTCTATTAACGTAACTGTATAAGAATCTTACATATTACCTATTTAGGATTGGTGTACATAAAACATTTTTTTGCCGATAGTGGTTTAATTACTAGGGTTTCTTAGCCACTTTGGCAAAATGAAACTCTTTTAAAATAGTGACGTCCGTGCAACGGTGTCCGTCTAGCTTTGTAGGTCACAAACATTTTACTCTAAACTGCTGGGTCTATTTGATCATTTGGTAAAAAAGTGTTATGTATTTATGCAGCTACAAAATTTTGTACTGGGATCTCGGTAAAATAAACAATAAAATGCGGTAATTTTACTCGGCATTTATAGGCTATGGTTGAAAATCAAATCATAACGATGATTCTTACTGACTTTCATAAAGCTAATATTTATAGAGAAACCCGCTCCTAAAGTCGTGAAAGATTGTGTAACTTCTTCATCTGGTTTTTCAACTATGCAGTGAAGAATTATTATTATTCAGAAAATTATAATCAGTGAATGGGCGTCAAAAACTGAGAGCAAGAACTATTATTGGTTTCAACCAGATTCATTGAGTATTTTTTAAGATGTTATTGAAGTTTCGTAACCAAATGACAAAAACAGTGGAACTTTACGAAATCCTTCTTTGTACGCGGATTTACTAGTGCTTAGTCGATGTTGTTTTATATAAGTGCTTATTAAAATGCAACAACTTGTTTTATTAACGCGCACATAATTGTTTTCAGATGTTTAATTTAAAATGGTTTTAATACCTGTATTGTGGAGATATACATATGCAGTGCTGACCCTCAAAATTAAAGCTATTATTACACATAACTTCCCCATTTGCTTAATTATGGGTATACTAAATACATTCGGCGTAGTTTGAAGGAGGAAATGGTTTCAAGTACAACATAATAATAAATAACATACTATCGTAATTATATTTTTCTTGTTTTTTTTTCTACGATCTACTATACGCTTCTTATGTTTTAATATTGGCATACCTGTAAACTGTCGAGATAATTGTATTTTAATAATTTCTTATTGCAATTTGTTAGTTAAATTGCAGATATATAAATATATTCATTATTAATATAATTTAAGTCTTGTATTTTAGTTGCCATAGAAACACTCAAAGGAAGATTAGGAGTATAGACATTATCCGGTAAGTTAATATTAATCAGTGGAATATATTAGAGTTTAATTGCTGACTGCGGAATGTAGTTGAAATAATCGTTTTGTAATCGGATTTCACTGAAACTAAATTGCTTGTTCGAGGTGGTCTTCCTTGGTTTATTCAAGTTGATTTATAACTTTATGACTACATGTTTTCACGCGAGTTCGTCCTTATAAATAAGAATAGTATTTTTCGGAATGAAACCGAAAATCGTACAAAGTGGTATAGATTGAGTTGGCAGGTAGATCTTAGCAATGGGCGGGTTCGATTTCCAGACATATACGTACAAAGAACGTGCTTTCGCCGATTTTATTACGTACGTGACAAATATCAAAATAAAATGTAACTTTATGTAATCACGTGTCCGTTTCACTTAGCGATTCTCCAAATGCGACCGCTTTAAATCCCCATAGATAGTTGTAGTGCCTTTTTCGCCAGACACCAGAACAACAATACAGTGGAGGTAATCGGTTCCGCACAATTATACCGCCCAAGCATTACGCCAAGTAATTTAATTTCTCCTTTACTTTATTTACTCTTTACATTGTCAATAATTTAAATCTGTAAAATGTTACATGTTTCGATATGATAGTACTTTCACCATTTTTACTATAGAACTCTTATAATATTATTAAAAAAAAAAGCTTAATCCTAGGACTAAACCGCCTTTAATCCAGACTAGTTACTTTATGAGTAATCAAGTATTAACTTCGTCGTAAGAATGTTATTAATAAACAAGGAGTATCCTCTGAGTAACAATACATTCACCGATTTGGTGAATGGAAATGACAAATAATGTTGACAATTGACATTTATAGTGTCTAATTATAATTGATTCCTAATTTCCTACACAAACGTTACCTAAATTTTTGTTTTAAAATCCTGTTCTTCAAGTTCTCCCAATGGATTCTTGCGAGTTTTAAAAACTTTAACACGCCTCGTAATAGCTATATTAACAATAGCATTTTCACTTATTTCTGCCACGAGCCGCAGTTCGTCAATAATGTAATCCCTATCCATTACTTTTTATAAATTAATATAAAGAATAATTTATATACAATACACTTCAGCCGTTTCCTATGTTATTTAATTTTATTAATGTCAATTCATTTGAAATTATCAATTGTCGGCGCTTCCTCTATGCTTAATCTATCGCAAAACTACCCAGAAGCTTGGAGTAACTTTAACTCTGAGACTAAAGTCGATTTAGTCTACTCCTAGTTTATACTCTACGTTTATTAATACTAATGTTGGTTGCTACTGAGATAATACTAGAAGTAAAGATGATCTAGGTTTACTCCATGTTTATTAATAAGCCGGTAAGTGTGTGAAATTTCATACTCCTCCGTCCGCACAATTTTCGTAAAAAGAGGTACAAAGATTTTGCTTCACGTATTAATACGTAACTCGTGGGGGATTTATTTCGTAGAAAACCAAAGTGCCTAGAAAATATAAAATTGTAGTCTCAGGCTTCTGAACTTGAGGGGATTTCGTATTTAGTCGTTAATTACTACTTTCCTTAATTTGAACTAAAGTTAATGAATAATACATTTAATTATATTTCTGTGCATATAATTGTTTATATTTAGCCTAGTTTTATTTGGGTTCAATTTTGATAAAAAAATTTCATTTGCTTAATTAAGTCATACATACAAATAATCATGAAATAAATAAAGTTCTAGTTCTATGTGACTCTAGCTAAACTGAAAATAACAAATATTTAAATGTTATTTTGCGTATTCATTTATTCACGAGTAGGGAGCAAATGTGCTGTGAAATTTAAGACTCCAAACAAATATTGAAATATAATAAAATTCATTGTATGCTCTTGTGACGCGGTGTCTGGCATCTTGATATCAAATTTTAATGAAGCTGGCCGTATTTTATATAAATATATTTCGTAAACCTGTACATAAAAAAGGCAAAGACAGTTCACAAACTATGACGGGTTCTGTGGAGAAATTTACACTGTTTTAATCTTTAGAATACCGAATTACATTTTTTTATCGAAATTACCCTGTATCTCAAAAAATACACATACAAAAAAGAGTGCTTGTAACGTTCACACGCGATTGAAGTAAAACTTTTTTACTATTTTTTTTTTCAAAATTTTTGATTGTTTTTTTTATAAACTATTGACAAAAAATATTTGAAAATCGGATGGTACAGAAACGTATATTATACGTATATTGCCGTAACGGACTTCCGTTGCATTGTCGTCCAGTTACCTCTTAGTCGCGCCTAAAGAAGTTTTACTTCAATACACATACAAAAACATACACATATTTTTTAAAATAACTTTAGTTGAAAATGAGTTTCAAGTTAGGTGTAAATCCTCGTATTTTTTTAGAATTTTCCATTACATACTTCATAAGATAGTGGGACGACGACATAATTTTTAAGATTTTGAAAGGCAACATTTCGACTAATGATATAAATAACTATTAAATAAATAACTAATACCCATACGAGTGTGTAATTCAAAAAGTACTGCACGGCAGCTACTCCCAATTTTTAGTTGTTTCATGGTGTTACCACAACCTTGTGTAGCGCCATTTAGACTATAACTACTCTGTCAGCTTTCATGCTTGAAAAAAATGTCTGAAACCTTTTTGAAGATTTTAAATTAAAAAAGCATAGTCTAGGCCTAACTCAGTATAAATTGAGTTTTATTTTGAGATCCAGGCTGCCATTAGTTTTTGGGATTCACAGTGTATATATTTTACATAATATTTAGTCTATACATCTTTAATATGAACATGCTAAAAAATCAACATGGAACTTCAAAAATTCATTTAAAAATCTTGATTTGGACAGAATGCAATGAAAAAAGTACGCTGTGACGGTTGTAAGCACTCATTGATTGTGATCATTCATTTCAACCTAATGTTTCCGCATTAATATTAAGAGTACAATACATTTATTTTTTATTGTATCCAATATTTGCAAAAGAGCTGAAAAAATCTTTTTCAACAAGGTTAAGCAGTTTTTCATATATGGGTATATTCGATTAGGTATATTTTTTGTCACTGTTATCATAACCGAGGACGCGTCCTCGAGAACCCTTCACCGTGTGCGGCCACCACGTACTTGGCCGTTCTTCTTAACGTGAAAACATTCAAGATTTATGACCGTTTCTATATCTTGCTATACATTAATTTACCTTAACACCGCTTAAAGTAGTTACGGAGCTGTCCTCACATTAATTAAATAGTAGTAGTGATAGTTTGAATATCGATTCGTATTTACTATAACACGAGACTATTATCTGTTCTGTTTATTGCCGGATGACGACAGCGTAGTCCTCTAACCTCGCTTTGGGCCGCGTGTCTACTTGATTGATTACCCGTGCATCGCCCCCGCACACTTTGTTGATTTTATGACCACTTCAAATCCACGCATTCGTCGCGTGACTTCAACGAATTGAATTTAAACGTTCATTAAATGTGTTTCGAAAATGTAATCTTCACAAAACATATTATTTTGTTTACATTCAATCATAATTTTATCACAACGCGCCTTGTAAACCTCCTTCTCATTTATTTGGTAAACAACTGTATTATGTATCTCAGTGTTATTTGTTATATTTTATAAGATATGTCAGTGAATGAGCTTAAAAATAACCTCATCGCGTGTTAGGTATATATTCTAATAATAAATAAATATATTTAGTACAAAAATATTTAGATTTATTATTACACTACAACTTCTTAACACGTCTACCCCCTTTTTTATAAACCAGGGGGAATGTCTTTTCTTGGGACACTGCCTCGGGCCCCGGGAGAAGGGGTGATCCGAGGGGTGTGTGGGACTCCTGGCGGCCGGCTCTGCACGCAGGCTTCGCCCGCGGCGAAGCAGTCGCGAGACGTCGGACCGCCAGACTACCCACTAAACCTAACCTAGGCCTCTTTCCCGCTCTTTTACGGGACGCCACGAGAACTAGAGCATTGCTACTACATTCGTGACGCCCCTACGCCTGGCAAAACTTCAGGACACCCCGAAGGCAAGGTGCCCTGCTTCAAAAACAGGGAAGGAAGTCCGCGGGTTCTCCCGGTTCCTGCGGCACCCTGTGATGGCACTAAGGGAGGAGGTGTGCGTAGCGACGCCTCCGACGGCCAGTCCGCCGTTGCCGGATGGGGTCGGCATTCGCATCCTCCTCCCTGGTCCTCTCTGCGGCCTCCTTCAGGGACATTACCGTCTCACTGAAGGAGGAAACCGCATTCCATCCGTCCTCGCACGACAGCATGGCTCCTACCAACTGCTGTAGCGAGGACACAGGACCCACAATACTTTCCAGCTGGTAACGCTGAGGTCCCCATGCGGCGCACTCTACCAGCGTGTGAATCGACGTGTCGAAGAGTGCGCCGCATTCTACACATTCTGGGGTCGGTTCCCGCCCCGCTACCTGGTGCAGATACTTACCGAAGCAGCCATGCCCGGTAAGTATCTGCGTCAGCCTGTACGTTAGGGTCCTGAATTTTCTCGAGACCCAACGAGACAGGTGGGGGCGGACCGCCTCCACCGTCTCCTTCTCTGCTACTGGGGACCTCAGGTTATCAGCCCATTCCTCGATCAGGGCCTCGGTCGCCAAGGCCCTGACTCTCCTTACTTCTGCCGGACACGGCCTCTCTCCTCTTTCCCTGATGTCCTGCCGGAAGCGGTGCACTGCCGCGAGCACCTCCGCCTGGAGCTCCCAGGGCGGATCACTCGCGAGCAGTGTCGCCGCTGTCCACGATACTGTACGGTAACCCCGTATGGCCCGTACCGCCAGGACCCTCTGAAAACGATTCAGAAGGGTCCTGTTTTCCTATGGAGCGCGTCGACCCATACGGGGGCACCATACAACGCCATGCTCCGCAGGACACCAGTATACAACCTCCTACAGGCCGTACCCGGCCCTCCCACATTGGGTAAAAGTCTGGCCAGGGCGGTAGCGGCACCTAGCAGTTTCGGGGCAAACTGTGTAAAGTAGGCCCCAAAACTCCACTTCCCATATAGGACAAGGCCCAGGTATTTCATCTGGGCCTTTACCGCTACCGCCACTCCCTGGGCAGCGACGTGCGTGTCCCGGGACGGTCTCCTACGTCGTCCGTGGAACATAAGGGCCTCCGTCTTTTCTGGGGAGACCCTCAAGCCTAACCGTCGTATATTTTCCACGACCAACGCCGTCGCCGCGTTGGCTAGTTCCACGGACTCTTCGTAGGTTCCGCCCCGGGCCGTGATCAGGGTGTCGTCAGCATAACAAATCACCCCCATCCCGGGCAGGACCGGCTCGTGGAGGAGCCAGTCATAATCGATGTTCCATAGGATCGGACCCAGCACCGAACCCTGTGGAACACCGCACACGACACGTCGCCTACCAGAGATCTGGCCAAAGCCGCCCTCCCAGAGGATGAATCTGTCTTGGAGGTATGCCTCCAATAGCCTAACGAGATAGTGAGGCACCCCATGAGACCGGAGTGCCTCTACGATTGTTTCAAAAGGAAGGCTGTTGAAGGCATTTTGGATGTCCAACGATACCACCAAGACAGATTCCCTTATACTCTCCGCCTCTCTCGTGAGGCTCCTGAGCGAGAACAGGGCGTCTAGGGTTGAACGCCCTGCTCTAAAACCATACTGAGCCTCCGAGAGGCCAGGCCCATCAGTATCTAGGTGCCGGACGAGGCGGTTCGCCAGAATGTTTTCAAACACTTTTGCCACCTCGTCCAACAGCACGATGGGCCTGTAGGCGGAGGGATCTTCGGGAGGGCGGCCCTCTTTTGGGATGAGGCACAGACGGCCCTCTTTCCATTGCTTCGGGAACTCACTTGTCCTGATGCAGGCGTTGAAGAGTTCCCGAAGCTGGCCACCTAGGTGTTTGGTGGCCAGGAAGAGGACCTTGGCCGGGACCCTGTCCGGTCCCGGCGCTGTTTTCCGGCGCCGAAGACGATCCAGCGCCACTTCCAATTCCTCCTCGGAGACTGGGGGAGGATCAGTCTCCGAGGGTATTATACGAGGAGGACACATTCTTGGAGGGGTAAAGGGTCCCGGGTCCGGGAAGAGCCGGTCCACGATTCTGTTAAGAACCCCTTCCGGTAGAGACTTCGTGACTGGGGCGGGGCAGGCACGCAGCTTTTTACGCGCCGCCCGGTACGGTCGTCCCCAGGGATCCCTATCCAAACTAGCTAGCATTTCCTCCCGGGCCCGAGGCTTTGCTTGGCTAATGGCCAATTGAAGGGCCTGCTTAGCCGCCCGGTACCCCTCCAAGCGATGCTCTTCCTCACCTCTGTCCGGAGGATGCCGACGTCGGAACACGTCTACCCCTAGCTTAACTTTTATTCCGTATGACAGGACAATTCTTTGATTTTACCAAAAACATTGACAGGTCTGGATAGAGAAGAAGAAGGTATAAATAACCCGATATATAAAAATCTCGCGTCACGGTGTTTGTGAACGAACTCCTCCGAAATGGCTTAACTGAGTTTAATGAATTTTTTTATCTATATTTTTTAGGTATGAGAATGGGTCGTAAAGTATTTTTCACCCTCCTATGGTGTTTATTTTATTTTTATGGCAGAACCATGTTTGCCGGGTCAGTACCTATATAATCCATTATCATCATTATCCTCCTAGCGTTAAATCCCGGTGGCGTTCGGAGTGTTTAAAGAACCTATTTAAGGATGGATAAGAAAACAGATCGTGTTTTATGTTTATTATTATATTTTATACCAGGCTATGCCCGCCACTTCCTCCACGCTTGACTTGAAATTCCCGCTACTACTGCAGCATTAAAAAATACAAGCTCGTTTTAGTGAAAACTGTATCGGATTAAGCTATTTTTTATGCACCCGAACAACTACAAACATCTCCCGGGGAAATTGCCGCGGGCTTTCGGGATAATAATATCACAAATTTTATTATTAAAATTAAATCAAATTAGATAGCGAAATTTATATTTGCTATTTAATTATATTTGTACACTGCAGATTACTACAACCATTGATGTAGCAATAAAATTACATCAATGACTACAACAGAAACAATGAGCTGCTAATATTGTGGTTTCGCAACATGTGCCCGTTATGTGAATGGTCTTGGTTACTATTAAAAGCTTCAATGGGCGCACTGAATGTTACCTCTGTAACAAACATTGTCATATTGAACAGTGAATGGTAACTGACAAGTTGGTATCCCTGTTTTGCCATCACTTGGGTAGGCAACATTTCCGACTACAGAGACGTTATCAATATACAATCAGACACACACGTCCGTTATTTAATGCTCATTGCAAACATTTAGTTAGCCATGGAATGACTTTTATTTTTAGGCCATGATCAACATCTATTTTGAAATACGTATTTGTACTAAACTAAATTATAACGCGTCTACTTAGCGTCTGGGCTTCTATGAATCGTATATAACGTATCATAACAATGTAAAATTGCGTAAGCCTGATTAACGGGAAGCGAAAATGATTAAACATAGTACCCAAATTTACCCAAATACATTATTAAAAGCTCTTATATTATTTTTGGGAGAAATCCTTGAAGTTATTTTAGAATTTTGCAGCACTTATTAGTTAAATAGATTTGTCTTCTCAACCACACATCGATTAGTCGATTGCGTCACCATTCATTGCACTGAAGTGTTCATTTCAATAAAAATTTACCTGATTTGTAACAATTGAGCAAACAACTTGCAACACAAAGATGATTAGAGTCACTAAATAATAAAGATGTGGATGAAGTTAGAATTAATTTTTAAAATGAATGACTAAATGAAAGAAATTAGACGGTCTCACGTAAGGCACAAACCCTTGAATAAAAATTGATTTGTAGATTTAATGAAAGTGTTCTTCAAATCGTGGTTCGAATACTCAAGTATATCTGTCGCCATATTTTGTATTACTAGCTTCTGCCCGCGACTTCGTTCGCGTGGAATAGTTTAAAAATAAGTAAGTTAAAAAAACCCTGCGATTTTAAAACATTCTTCATTGATGCTCCGCTCCTAGCGTTGCTGCTCTTAGCGTGATGGTATATAGCCTATACCCTTCCTCGATACACGGGCTATCTCACACTGAAAAAAAAATTCAAATCAGACCAGTAGTTCCTGAGATTAGCGCGTTCAAGCAAACAACCAAAGAAACAAACTTATCAGCTTTATATATTATATATATAAGATAAACTCTCTCACTGACACCACACGCTGTCAAAATCTCCGCTTCTATTATGTTACGTGGCACAGAAATTACTTTCAGTCTGTTATAAGCTGTTTAAGTAATTAAAGCTATTTAACTATCCCACGGGAACTCTTTAATTTTTCGGGATGAAAAGTATCCTATATGTTGACCAGGGATATAAGCTACCACCATACAAAATTTCATGTAAATCGGTTCAGTCGTTTCGGAGATTAGCCGGTATAAACAGACAGAGAAACAGACAAACAGAGAAACAAAAAATTGTAAAAATCTAAATTAGTTCTATTTCACTTCTTACATCCCCCTGACTCGGTTTTTAGCTTTTTTTTTATTGTACTGAAATTTGACTTCTACAATTTTATTATATGTATAGATTTACGTCCGTCGCAAATATGTAAAAAATGTTACAGATTTAGCCATTAAACTGTAGAATTTTCAGTTTTTCAAGGCGCCATGTACTACGCGTCAATAGATACTGACTCACATAGATATTTGTAGAGATGGTTTTAATTTTTACACGGGCCGCGGTCAGTTCACGGACACGGTTAGTTTTAGATGATTAACGTGAAAACAAGGTGGAAGCATAAATCTTAGAAATTATTCTGTTGTATTTAGTTTGCCTTGAAATTATTTTATCGACCCCTCAAGCAATTATAGATCTCATGTCATGATCTAACGAAGAATAAAAATATAATGTACAACTATTGTTATATTGGAAAAACCATAAACAGGAATGAGTTTTTGAGAATTTTTGAAGTTTAAGCGTAGTTCCTGCTGAATGTGTTATTTTCAGGAACCTTCAGGTCCATTTATTAGTACTTCGCATAGCCTATCAAGAGAAACCATAGGCATCCATATCACAAGGTCAGGTTAGATCGTTTAGGTCTTACACATTACAGAACCTGAAATAGCTTAATATTTATTATCTGCTTATTTTTATACGTTTCAATTATATCACAAATATTTTTTGTCATGGCTTATTTCGGCATATGCTAATATTTTTTATTGCGAAACTGGCAAACAAACAGACGGTCCATCTAATAGATAATTGTTACCCTTGCCTATACACGTTTGCAACAACAGATATAGACAACAGAGATAGAGGGTTTGGGATAGAAGGGAAGGGCACGAGTCCATCCGTATCACTTTAAATAATCACTTGGGTATGAAACATGTTGCCGCTCGGCTAGTCCCGAAAGACCTGCATTTTCTTCAAAAACTCAATCATAGGACATGCTAGAACGAGTTAATCCCGACCCAGCATTCATGAAACGCATTTTATTGGTGACGAGACGTGGGTTTACCATTTTGACATGCAAAAAAGTCAACAAGCTTCGAAGTGGTGCCTTCCAACTGAACCGAAACCGAAAAAACCACGCCAAAGTCGATCACAAGTCAAAGTCAGGTTGACTGTTTTCTTTGACTGTCACGGTGTTGTGCACTCGGAATTCTTACCGTAAGGTTAAACGGTAACTAAAGTATATTATTTGTGTGTTATGCGGCGTTTAGAGAGCAAATTCGGCCAAATCTCCAAGAAAATTCTTGGATTTTGCACCAGGATAATGCGCCTTCGCACAACGCCATCATTGCGAAGTTTTGACCAAAAACTCAACAAATATCAATGAGCAACCACTTTAGTCACCAGATATGGCTCCTGCCGACTTCTTTCTTTTTCCTAAACTCAAATTACCGCTTCGTGACACCTATTTTCATTCGGTAGAGGAAATAAAGGAGAATTCGCAGCAAGAAAAAAACTCAATTTCGGAAAAAGCGTTAAAAAATGTTTCGATGATTGGATTATTCGTTTGCGTAAGTGTATCGTTTCTGAAGATGCATACTTTAAAGGTGATAAAATAAATTTGAATGAATAACTAACACTGTGTATTATTGACCTTTCCCCAGTTCTTTTTGAAAGAGTGCTATAAACTTATAAAAATGTGTCATAAGTCACTATACTCAGATGACAAAGTTCGTCAGTGGGAGAACTCCATATACTTCTCATTATTTCCGTGTTTGAATAGTTACGACGACAACAAACCAGTCAGTGAAGCTGAGACACCATTGAATTTTGTCTTCGAATTGTAGTTGGCTTGAAATTCCGTTTAAAAACCAGTGGTGTATGAACTTCGCCACCTGATTATAAATGAAAATAATGAGTTAGTAGAGTTGGTTTGAAGGCTTTTTTGTTTTGCTGTCCACGTGGTGTGTACAATGATTATATCTATATTCTAAATTATTATTAATGATTATGTATATTTATAAAAAAATACAAATAAATATTAAAAATAAACTAAATTATAAATTAATTAATTAAACTATGTAACAAATCGCTGCCAGATGGACTAGGAGGCTGGCTGCTACGCCATGCTGTATAGCAATGCTGATACGTTGCGCGAAATATGAACCAGCTTACTGATCACGGTGGTATCAAAGAGTTTCTTCACAATTTTTTTTGAAGAAACCCTTTGCGGGTGGACCCCACGGACCTAAAGTTTCAACTCCAAACATGTAAATAATCGAATTGCCAAGAATTTTTTACACAAAATAATACACTAAGCGGAATTTTAATATCAATTAAAATATTATCTAGACACGACGGGATGTATTAAAAATTAATGGGTAGTTTAACTCAACACAGGCTATTGAGGACGTGACGTGTGCATACAATTCAGTCTTTTGGACCAATCGGTAAATTTTATGAGAGAAATACGTATCTCCGTGAATGTAATAACTAAAATACAGAACTATTTTAAAACGATAATTTCAACGAATAACAAAAGAACACGGTCTTAAGTTTACACAAACAAGTGAAAAAAATGTGTATTTCGGGAACTCTTGTTAAGAACTTTCCCTTTGATCAGACTGTGGCAGAGTTCTTTTCATTAGCCGAATAAAATGAAACGAAAAAGTAAATTAAGTTTTTGTTGACGATACTTTTCTAGGTAAGGAAGTTCGTGGGGACTTCCTTCTTCGCGATGATTTTGGAAACGTTCTACGTAATGATATACACCTTTGTTTTAAGAGTCGGACAGATACGGTACATTTTTTGCGATGAAGAATTATGAATGATGACAAAATTTATGCCTGTAACCTGTTATTCAATTCCTACTAGAGAACATTTCAATAATTTATGAAGTACGTTGACTCCTCCTGAGAGTGTCGTATCAAGCGATTAAGTAAATTTCCCTGAAACTGGCCAGAGGTATCAATTTTCTGTAAATGAAATTATCGCCTGCAAGGTTTCCGTATATTATATAGTAGGGGTATGACATCCATTGCGGAATATTCTGATATCCAATATATTAATTTATACATTTCGTATTTAAATAGTATGATTAAGGGCTTTTACATTTTATAGCTATATGGCCATAAATGCGTAGTTAAAAAGTTTTAACAACAACACTGATACTTAATTATCTTTTAGGCCTGTTAAATTAAAATTAAGTAATTCACTCAACTGTTCTTACCGCTTCTAAACAATAGAATTATCCACTTAAGTGTCTGCATTTAACAAATAAAGTTTCAAAACTAAGGCACTTACTAAATAATTCTCTTCATTAAAAATGTAAGAGCTTAGCGAGTTCGTGGGCTATTAATAAATTGCGCCAGCACGTAGGTATATAGGTCAAGCTTGAAATATTAATTAAAAATGTGATTGTGTCAACTTGTTTCAGGTCATGGAGACGAAAAATATGATCTACATTGTATCAGAATATGCGAGTAAAGGAGAAATATTTGGTGAGTTTGTATAACAAACACTTGTCTAGCTATGTGCACTACTTATTGTGTAGTTGTCTGAATATTTAGGCTCTTGTAGAGGTCCCTATTTGAACATTTACTGTTTATAGCCCAAAATACATAATATAATAATTAAAGGAAGGCAAAGATCCAAGTATACTTTGATCAAACAAAGGAAAAATTGGTTTTACTTTCGTAGAAAAAAGAACAGTTGACATAATTATAGTAAAGTTGGAGGAGATTGTAACGACAAGAACATAGATCTTAAATGTAAGAAGAGGTCTCGGGTTTGTTTTCAGGCAGGGCACATTTCTAAAACGAACTGGTCTGGATTCCGATCCAGACCGGTACTCCGGTAAATAATGTAAAGCCAGAGCCGTTATCAGTAACGGCTATTCCAAGTTTGTAGATCTTATAAAAACTAAAAGAGAATTAATGAAAATATTAACATAATACATAGTTGCTTGCAGTGACTTTAATAATAAAATTGTACAAACTCTTTGCATGATTATTTACGGTTATTGGACTGGATGTAATGTTAATTAGAGAAAACTATTTTCGGGTCATTTTAATAATTTGAAGGTTTGTTTAATTTTTTTTAACCACACGATTTTACTGTCGTTGCCGAAACCCGGGAACGTTTGGAGTCCTCCTCGAAACCACCGCCCTTGATTGTACCCCCCGGTTGTTATTGTATTATTTGAAATTCGGCACAAAAAATGTGGACATCGGGACGATGGTAATATCGTGTGGTCGATGTATTAAAGAATTAATTTATTAAAATGACCCGAATATCATTTTCTCCAAATGACATTATATCATAAAAAAGTCCTTCTATATTAAATCAAAGATCCATACATAATCATTTAAAGAGTTTATACATTAATTATATTTTTGTTTGTTTATAATATAACTTTTTATTAGTTATAATGAAACATGTTAAAGTTTTCAAATTTAAATGTAAATTGGAAATCCAATAAGATTCTTAATATTTTAATTGCTCACTGAGAAAATTAGTTTTGTAAGTTCAATAACACAAGTGTAACTGTCCTAACTTGGGAATATACTGTGCCGAATTTATTTCTTTATCTTAATTGCCACTTACGTCACTGTATTTCAATTAATAGCAATAGCATATAAAATAGTTTAAAAGTACTTTAAAACATATTCGTTTGGAAGTTATAATAACGGCATTTGTAAATCCAAAACTTTTAATTGTATTACTTTGTGTACTATTTAGAAACCTGGCGCGTTATATTTGCAAAGTGCTAAATGGAATATGAAGTAGCCAATTATTTTTCAACTTGGGTAATTAAATTATGTAGCAATAAAAATTCAGACTCATTAGAAATGAAAACTATTAAGAAACTGTTTTTATGAAATCGTTTGACAAGGTTTCAAAGATTAACAGCCTCTGTGATGAATGGGCTAAGCCTTTGCTGGCCTACCTCACTGTAACGGAGAGGCTCGAGGTTTGACTCCAGGCACGGTAAATTTCGTAAATGTACTTACCGTTATTGACCGTCTAAGTGTCTTGGTTCGGTACCAGAGTGGTCCGTTGTATATTACCTACTAGCTGTCCCGGCAGACGTCGTCCTGCCCGGAAATGCTTCAATCGGTATGCCGACAGCAACGCCACCTACCGGGTACAATTGTGAACCCACTCAGAAACCTTCTCTGGCTCATGCAGAACAACTTTGTTGAACATCATCATATGATCAAATGTATAGTTTACGATACGAAAGGACATACAGACAAACATTCATTTTTATATATAAAGAAGAAGATAACACAAGCTCATGTAATTTGCTTAGCTTGAGGATATACAATGTGTATGTTTGTCTGCCTTTGATAATATTAATAATCATGAAGTTTACTTAGTGTTTAGGTAATATGAGCGCGTTATTAATTTACTATTATAGTGGTTTCTATCCGACCCGCTCGCGTAAACTTTGGCTCCAAATGTCGTGGGAATTATCATATTTTCCGAGATAAAAAATTACATAATTCCATAATTGATTGTGAGCATTTACCACCAGTTTGGCCGTGTCTTAGTCTGCTTTAGTTTTAAACCCCTTATTACACTCTTTGTAGAACAAAGTCAAGTTATAGAGCATGCACATGACCTTCTAAATATTTTGCTTTTTAAACTACTACGATTTGAAATTTTTTTGATCCCGTGATATCTCGAGGTTTTTTATGGATCGTTTTATTTTGTATTCTGTTGCAACCGAAAGTTGCCATAGTGAACTGAAATTTACAGGTTGAATCCTAGTTAGAGACTTGATACCTTACGGCTTGCACAATGTTATCGTTTTTTCTATTCCTATGTATTGTGTCTAAATGATCTTTGAAATAATTTTCTCCTAGAATACGGATCGTAATATTTAATGTACATTACATAGATATCATCTCATTGGTATGTAATAATAATTCCAATTATTTTTCAAGAATATGCGCATGAGATCTTATTTACGTTGCACATTGTTTGTTCGAACTCGTAACATATTTGTAAATATTTCCACTATTTATTCGTTACCCTCGTTCACCAAACAATGATGACGTCACCAAACAGTATTTGTTAACTGAACTAAACAAGAACGTACAACGTAGGACGCGAACAAATAAACTCGAAATCGATTAAGGGTACTCGTTTCGTAAGTTCGTGGCTGCTTTGTCTATGACGTAAGCAGGCTCGCTGTGACGTCATTAACTGGGCTGTCGCAGGGTGCAGTAGGGGGGCGCAGGGGGAAGGTGGAAAGTAATTTCGCGCGCAGCTGACTACACTCCCCCAAAAGCCGACTCAGATCCTTTCCTAATTTTTTATGCATCTTATGAATTCTTTAAATATATCTTGCTATAAATTATATTTTTAAACTAAATAAATAATTTTAATGCACAAAACATTTTATCACCAGTTTTTAGTAGTTATACATAGAGATTTTACCAATTTTAACTAAAAGTAACACTAATAATAATTAACCATACCTACAAAGAAAATTATATTAAAGTGGGAAAGTTTATCCCACACGGCTGTCAAGCAGGGTAGGTTTCCAAAAGGTTGGCCGCATGACGAGATCAATTTGTCAAAAAATATACACCAGCCTTTTGGTCGCATTTGCGATAAAGATGACATTAAATGTAAAGGGTTAGAATATTATGGATGTATTTTGATGCCAATGACAGGGTGATATGAGATATGCTTATCTGTGGATAATTACTAAAACTCGCACGCTGGCGATGCCATTTATGTAGATATACGCCCATAAAGTTCTGATGTTTCAATACATGATAGCTATATTGAGAATTCAATATCCTTCTACCTTTTTATATAAAACCTGTTCTTTTATTTAACCTGCTGTTATTCCCGTCTGGAGCAGATGACACCTACTATTATACTAATATAATAAAGCTAAAAACTTGATGTTTAAAATTGCCAATATTGAGAATAGGTTAGATTTGATATTTTCAGATTATCGTCTCAGATAGTCCAGATAATAAAGGTTGTTAAGTACTAGGTGTGCTCTGCGATTTTACTCTCGTTAAATTTTCGGGAAAGTGGGACGCAACTGGAATTTAAACGTTTCAGGCCCTCCTGATTTTCAGCTGCTGCGCCAGCCACCTTGGACGTGTCTGGAAGATGGGAAACAGCCAAAGTGTCGACGCACGTAGCTTCACACACTAAGGGCCGACCCATCTTCCAGGGCACCAAAGAAATCCCGTCCGGTCTCTTGCCATCATCGCGGTACTGACCATTTGGTTCAAGAATGGCCAGTACCTCGGCGGGGACAAGAGCCCGACGGATAATTGTCGTAGATTCTATTTGAAATAAAATTTGATATAATATGCACTTTAATTTTTTATTTAATTCGAACCGTGTCTTGGATTCAAGTGTTTTTATACGGCAGATGATATCTAAATTATGGACTTAAACAAAAATAAGTACTTCCATCTGTGCCAGGTGCTCCCATTCAGTGGGGGCAATGTTTTGAATTATAAACTATTGTGACTCATTTGTCCGAGCAGGCAACTCACCTGTTAGGTTTAAATTAGTGAATATAATTATACTTACTAAGTTATATTGATGTTACCATACAATAAAAACTATATAAAAATAAATGTTACGATTATTGTTACTTTTGCAACTTATGTTGAAATGACTGATCAGCCGAATTGAATTAATTTGATTGTAAGGTATAGAACTCAAAAGACATGGCGGTTTTCAATGGCATTGAATGATTCAAGTTTGTGTTTATATGGATCACTTTAGTTGATTCATCTAAATTGAAACTTACAAATGAACCGCCTAACACCGGCTTAACAAACTTATCATCAGTGGTTAGAAAATTAGGCCTTATACGAAAGCAATTTTATTGCAGTTTTTGAATCTTGAAAATCATAATTATTTTAGTGCTTATAATCATAATTTGTTTAGTAAATAACTTTCAGTCAGTCATAAATTAGCTCCAAACAGAGTTTGAAAGAAAGTAAATGCTCTTTTTTTAAACACAGATTGATTCCAAGCGTTTTATTGCATTTATAACTTTTAATTAATCCAAAAGCATTTCTATACAGTTTATTAATAGTTTTAAATATATCCATAGTTTATTTCTAATGATATATACGAGTTTGTTTAAGATATTAATTAAATATAATTAAAATTGATGAACTTTATAATTCTAAATGATGTATACCTGCAAATGTGTTTACATTTATGAGCGTCTTCATCGTTTTTGCTATGAGAATTAACAATTATCTAATAGTACATTATGGTACTAGTGTGTAACATTGGTGATTACCGCCGAGGCGCCATTGAGACTCGAGCCGTAGGCGAGGGTCTTAAGAGAGCCGAGGACGGTAATCATCAATACACACGTGTATCATACGACGTTTTTCAACACACTTGTGAATAAAATAACAACAAAACTCATTTTATTTAGTAGATAAAATAGATATTTTTCCTTGGAGTTTTCAGGTAGTAAACTTTCCATAACGTTAAGGGCTTCACATCTTATATCGGGCGGTGTACAACATAAATCATTTTCTGCGTAACTAGTACTTTTAGATATTTTAATTAATAAATAACTATAATTTCAACAGTGAAAACGAGTTGTGAAAAATGTTTCGCTATGGCGGGAAAAAATAATCAGTTTTCCTATGCGCGCGCATTGCGATCGGCCACAGACTAAAGGGATGAGGTTTTTTTTATTTTCCGCGCATAGGGTTTGCGCCTATTCTGCCACGTACAAAATGGGGAATTTAAAGTTCTCTTTTATTTCAGAGAAAAAAAAGTTATATATGAGTGAAAGTTTTATTTATTAAACACGTACGAGTTAAAATTATCTATTTAAATAAGAAGTTGCATGAAATGAGCAAGCAATAGGAACAATAATTTATTTGTTCTATAGAACACGATCTTTTTTTTGAATAAAAACTTTTTTAAGAACAAAGCAACTCAACCAATAAAATTAAAAAAAACATCTATAACTCACTAGCGAGTTATAATTTTTTTAGTCACAGTTTGATTATGGGTGTCATTCTGTATCTAATTGCGGTGACCATAGAGCCACTTTATGAGCAAGTGTGTTGAAAAATATATTACATAAACATTATTCTGGCACAGAAAGGTAAAACATCGAAACTTTTTAATAAATTGACGTCATCTATTTAAGCCCGACGTACAAAGGTCCAGTCGATAAAAATAACACGGTTGATGAATGACATAGAATTTTACACAAATGGGTCCTTTGTTTTCCAATCCGTGGCAAATCAGTAACACGACGTATTGTATATAAAATGAATGCTAAATAACATTGTTCTTCGTTCAACAAGTCACGGTGGCAAGAGAAAAATAAATTTTAAGATTTACAAACGACTATAAACAGTTTTTTACTGTGCATGAAGTAACAGCGTGAATATTTGAATGTTGACATAATGAGTGGATATATTGAATATGTCATACTGAAAACAGAACTCATTCGTTGTGGAAATATAAAGCGCTTATGTGTGAATCTATAAACCTCATCCATAAATATAAACCTATCCAACCGTTGTCTCAGCTCAGATAGTTATCGATCGGGTCATGCATTATATATTTATAGACAATTAGATAGTTCTAGATTTAACTTAAAAGCAAAATTAAATACATAAACAATGGAAGGTCGTATTTATGTAAAGATATCTTAGAGAGATATCTCCTAGATGGCTAGCTATAGAAAAAAGTTATGGCAGTCACTATACTCTACTTATTGTAGGAAGAAAAATATCGCATCCATAGTAGCGTCCTTTTCCTGAGGTAAATCAAGACATTAGTAGGTACCTAATATCAGACTGTAAAAGTTGTCTATGCTTGTTCGTCTAAATTTTACACCAACCAGATATTTAAGGATTAAACTACTGTTATGCCGATTCCGCTAGGGTTAAGTTTAAGAAATGCTGACTAGTTGTTGATAGAGATGAGAGATATGCATGGCAATAGTTTTACAATGACGGATGCCGAATTGGGAAATGCAGTAAAGAAAAGAAGACGAATCCCAGGTTCAGACGAGAATGCTACAAAAGCAACCGAGATTTAACAATGTAGAAAGAGTGACTATAATAAAAACCAATATTTCATAGGCTGCAGGTTTCCGAGTGAATCTCAGGTTTGCGCCCCTGTCGACCGCTTCTAGGTCGAAATTCAAGTTATGTCGTGTTTTACTTGTGAACAGATACGTTTTGAGTGCTTAACAAATGCAAACATCTATTATAATGTTATAACCTTTTTTAAAATATGCTATGGATTAAAAACTTTCATAAAGCGAGATAAAATTTTATAACAACACAATAACTTAATCTTACTTATCTTAATCTTTGTGGAGTATTTAATTTTGTTGTTTTTTTTGCGCAGATTACATTGCGAGGTATGGCCGGATGGCTGAGCAGGCCGCCCGTCGCAAGTTTTGGCAGATCCTTTCCGCCGTGGAATACTGCCACGAAAGGCGGATTGTCCATAGAGATCTCAAGGTGTGTATTGTTGCGAATATGCGATAAAAGTACTATTCACTTTTTCATATGTAAGGAATATGACGTCTCAGTAGTATGTTTGCGTTTGAGCAACACTTTTAATATTCTACAAAGACGGAATACTTTATTTTCACTTTATTGGCCCTAAACCTGTAATAAATAAATTTTACGGCTAATATTATATATACTAAAGTTAGATGGGTCTTCATAGAAGTTATTCTTCGAATGATATTTTGTTAAATATGGATTCTATTTCAAGGAAGTGTGTGAATGTTTTTTTTAATTTTTATTTTATTGCAGGAGTTCAGCAAACAGGTAGACGGCCCACTTGATGGAAAGCGGTTATCATCGCCTATGGACATTTGCAACATCAAAGGTGCTACAAATGCGCTGCTGCTCTCTTAAGGGAGACTGGAACCTGGTCACTAATGCCGGAACACAACTCAAGGTTGTTAAGGCGGCATACTTTAGACAAGGGGTGGTAGCCATCCAGTCTGGCATATGCCCTACCACCTACCTGGCTGCGGGTTATTTTGTCGCCTCTTACGACAGGCCGCCCGGCCGCAGGAAATTGTATTCTTTCTCCGTTCCTGCACGGATAAAAAGTGTTACAATCTCTATTACAATTTTTATTGAATTACTCAGTCATTTTTGTCATACTATTCCTTGACAAAAAATGCGAGTTTCTTCGAACTTGAACAGCGTTAATTGTATCTATTTCTTAGAAAATAAAACGAAACATCGAGTACGGGAAATACCTTCATAACTACATAAGCATATTCTTTGTGTATCACAAGTTTCCAAGAGTATCACAGAATAAATTCTAAAATTATCAAGTACATGTGGATTCAAGCACGATGAAAAGGTTTGCAATGAGTATTACCTCCCTCCGGTTGTATCCTTTAGTTATGAAATCTTAAAATTGTAAGAGAAAATTTCAAATATTATGATTTACTATACAATAGTTACTTGACGTATCTTGTCCACGTTAATTTACCCTAAAGTCTTCTTTTAAGTTCAGCCACCTTAATATTTTTTAAGACTAGAAAATGCTTCTTTCAGTTGTACTAGAGGGACACATTTTTCAGTTTAAAAACAAATCTCCTCCAATACAGATTTTAAAATTTGTTCCATTTTTGCCATGTTGCTACCGAAGTCTAAAAGCACCTACTTTGAATTAAACTAAACAGCAAACTAAAACAACTGCAGTATTCCAAACTTTCGTATTGTCGTTGCTAGTTTACAAACATCACATGCTTTTAAAGTATTAAAACACTTTTATAGGTAGTAAAAGAGTTCTTTTAAAATTTTGATACGATTCGTATTTTTAAAGTGTTTTGTGTGTTATTAGTATTGATAAAATTTTGCAACATCTATATGAAATATATTAAGTAAATTATTTGAGTAGGTAGGAACTCTTAACGCAAAATATTCATTTTTCCCTGTCGCTGTATGATTTGACCTGATTTGTATTCGCAAGACGTCAACTTTTCGCACGTCCTTAAGCAAACTTTTTCCATTTAGGCGGAGAACTTGCTACTGGACGCGAACATGAACATCAAAATCGCGGATTTCGGGTTCAGTAACTACTACGCGACTGGGGAGCTGCTCGCGACTTGGTGTGGCTCCCCGCCTTATGCCGCCCCCGAAGTCTTCGAGGGAAAGAGGTACACCGGTCCCGAAATAGATATATGGGTACGATATTACGCCTTTTGTTCGCAATAATGTTTTACATAACGCTCATTCTGGCCTTGATCTTTAATAACATATACATATGGTACCTATAGGCAAATTGAATGTATTTAATAATTTTTTTGTAGATTTATGTTACAAGAATAAAAATCTAAATAAAAGTTAAGATTCGATCAATATTATTTATTGTTTTTACTACTTTTAAAAATACCTTAACATTAGATCTTAAATCCAAACTTACATAATTATTTTACTGTTTTAGAGTCTTGGAGTAGTGCTATACGTGCTCGTCTGTGGGGCGTTACCTTTTGATGGTTCTACTCTTCAGTCATTAAGAGATAGAGTGCTGTCAGGAAGATTTCGGATACCTTATTTTATGAGTGAAGGTAAGACTGAAATAACTAACACCGTATCACTTGTATTCTACTAAAAATATTTGCTATAAACCTGTCGTAGCTCTTAAGAGGATTGAATCGCAATCTGCTTCAACTAGATGAAGTTATAAAAGTAATAAAATTATCCCTTAAACGTCTGATTGTTGACTCAGGACTTCGCATTTTAGGAAAACTTGTCCAAGGCGGTATTGTTCCCCGTACCCGTTATCGGTCATCTCAATGTCGGTTTACTTATTATGTTTTCCTTCATCGTCAGCACGTGGTAAATTGTAACAATATACACATAATGTCAGAATTAATACCTAAGTTTGCTTACTGGTTAACATACGAACCTTTCAGTGGAATGAAACACAAGATCATTAAGAAATAAGCTACCACAATTCCATCTTTACTTATATTACGTTTTACATGTTTAATTTTTATAGCGTTTACATTAAAATGATCACATATAGTGAAATTTACTGTGGTTACAATTCATCTTCATTCAATTCAGTGTGAAAGCAAATGTAATAATCTCTTCTACTTTACTAAAGCGTCCGTTTTGGGCAGTTCTTATTACATTGGCAACTTTCCCTTTAGCAGACAACATGCAATAGTCATATTCGATGGTAGAGTTAGACTGTAGCTTCGAGCACTTGTTACATTTATCAAATCGCCGTCGTATATCTTGACCCACGCGTCAATATCAAGTCATTTCTTTTAGCGAGCATCACGTTCTATAGATCCTTCTTTAAGGTGAAACGTCACAGTCGATGATACAAGATTTTTCATATTAAATTAAATTTCAGGAACCTTTTTAATATTAACAAGAAAGCTTTTGTTATTTTAATTTAACCATTATATAACTGTATATAAAAATAAATGCTTTTAAAACAATTATCATAATTTATGTTAGATATTTATTGAAAATGTTGCATTTATTCTAAATGCTGGACTATAACATGTTAAATCATAAAAAAATGTAAATAAATGTTTATGTGTTTTAATATTGAAGTCGTTGTATTTTGTTATAAATATACTGACACATCACTTTTAGATTTCTCCTTATTGAATTGCAATATTTTATAATATTGTTTTTATATAATGTGATGTAATACAGCCCCCATTTTATGACTCATAGGTGATCCAAACTACAGATGTGTTAGAGGCCGCAATTTCCTTTCTCAGTCGGATCAAATTTCAAGGTTAGAAATAGATGACGTCATGGAACGGTCAGAATTGAACTGTAAATTGAAATACCTTGGAACATTGTAAATAAATGACGTTAAAGTGCTATCTGTGTAAGTAGCTACTACGTTACAAGTTCATTTTGCCATTTACTGAACGCGAGAAGACAAGATTAATGCGATCTCGAATCACGATGGACTGGCAGAAATTGTTTGATTTTGGTGAACCAGTTTAGGTATCTAGCAATTTTGATCAGGATTTCCACACTATCATTAAAACTTATACTACTATGTGCTTTTGGATAAATTACTTAACAGAAGTACATACAAAAGTTTACAGTAATATTTCGTACGGTACACCCTCTGGGAACTACACAAGTCTTGCAGCGCTATTGTGGTTTTAAAATGAGTGTGCTTTAAACAGTGTAGTTGTTTTCAAGAAGCACGTAGTATATTTAGGTCAGTGTGTCACAGTCCTTATAAAAAGGACGAAAACGAAAGTAATTTATGTAAGAGGAACTTCTTAAGTGTTCGCAAATGATTAAGTAAGGGATGGTTAACGGACGCGTTTCACTAACTTCGCCAATTTCTTTTCTAATTAAGAAGACTCGTCAAAGTTCGCTTGAATCCTATAATTGGTTTGAGTGTCATAAAGCCAAAGGGCTTATTTTAAAGACGAAATCGATCTTCGCATTTACTTTGTCTCTTAACTTGGTCCTTAAAACTTTACTCACCAAATCTCGATACAATTTTATGATTTGTCTAGAGAATTGAAATCAAATCGAATTAAGATGATGTTAATATTATTTCGCAATTAAATTTTGAATTAACACAATAAAGTGATGGCCAAATCAACGTAGAGTATCTACGTTTTTAGACTTTATAAAACGTATCTGCCTTTTTGATTTTGTATGAGCGAGGAAAGTTATGACGTCATCATTCTTATAAATTGTGGTTTTTTGTTATGTCTATTATTGTTTGAGCAGTATTTACAATTATAATATAATTTAATATTTCACATAGTCGTGAGCCAATCTTAGTCCACAGCTAGAAGTAGGCCTCCCCAAGTCATCATCTCTGCCCTTCGCCTTCCTCATCAAGCGCTTACCGGAGACCTTACGCAAGGCGTCAGTCCATCGGGTTGGAGGGCGTCCGACATTACGTTTATCTAGACGCGGTCTCCACTCCAGGACTCGTCTGCCATATCGGCCATCGGTCCTGCGGTAGACCTGACCAACCCACTACCATTTCAACTTGTTTATTTTATAAATTTACTATAAATAATTTATTAAATGCAATGCATACATTATGCGAAATTGAGAAGAATCAGTTTTTTTTTTTATTTTTTTTTATTTGCCTTTATATATATCTTTAACATTAGTACAAAAATAATATAATTAAATCTATAAATAAAAAATTGACTCTAAATCGCTGTCGGCGGGGATCGTGCCCAAAATGCTGGCCGCATTTCCGCGTCGGATGGCAACGCTGATCCGTTGCCCTAGATACAAGCCAGCCTTTTGGTCACGCGAGACCTCAATAAGACGTGTTGAGAGGTCTCGATAGAGGCGATGAGCTCCAGGCCCCCACGGCCCCAGGGTCTCGACCCCGAAAGCCACAAATACGTACCCTCTACCAATGGATACATATTTGCGACATTTCAGGGCCTCCTGGTGTGCAGCAGCAGCCCCGGCTGTCACGGCTGTGTCTGGAAGATGGGACGCCGCCAAAGTATCAACACAAGTTGCGTCTCATACTAGAGGGCGTCCCATCTTCCATGGCACCAACGACATCCCGTCTGGTCTCCTACCATCGTCGCGGCACAGCCCATTTGGTTCAAGGATAGCTGGTGCCCCGGCGGTGGCAAGAGACCGACGGATAATGTCAGTTTTTTTTATTATTATCTAATTTATTTAGGGGCTTTTAGTGATAATGTCACCATGTCAGCCCCATCTTACCCTAATCATACAATTCCACAAATCATATAAATGGTTTAATTATTTTATAAATTAAAAGAGCCGCAGCAGACTGTGGCCGCGACAAAATGCTCTGGAAAACACCCACGTCCATCAGATTAATTCCCAGCGCATCCACCAGCCTACTATCAGATTTGTAATATGTTTTATTGACTAAATACAGATTTTGGATTATGTGGTCAAAAAAGTTTTGCTCTGGGATACGGAATTCTGCATTTCTTGTTCCGACAACAGGTTGGTTTTCTTAATTTTACATCTTTTTATTTTTTTCGATATAAAACCCATCCAAGTGTATATTTTTAGAAAATTTAATCAAAATATTGTTGGGTTTCCTTCCCTCTTTACAGCTATCAGTTTAGCAATCTTTGAAGCTAAAGTATGAGCGCTTGCAAGAAAATTGCGTTAAGAAAGCCAAGTTTCAATTCAACTCCAATGAATATATTTTCCGATCGCGGTCTTGTAAACTCAATAAGACTAATCAAACGCCCTGCATTCAAACATTTTCAGTCCTTGCTATGTTATGATTTTAATGATAACGAGTTTGTTACCTATTAAGGAAAAAGCAGCTCTTTTAATTAACCTTCTCCTGTTCTTAGCATCATGCATCTATCGGAAGAAATCATTTTATAATAGAAGCACGAGATTTTTACTTTCAATATTTGCTCATTCTTAAATTCACATACAATCTCTATTAAAACATTTACCCAAAACACAGGAAAAGGATGAAAGTGCTTGAGTAGTTACGTATGTGGTGCTGTTAAAAATTTAATATATGCTATAATAAATCTTTAAGTGGTTCGAATGACGTATATGTGACGTATGATAGACGATAATAGCCAAAAACATGGAACTGCGATCGCATCTTTTTTGGAATTTATTGAATTTATATGAATGAAACTCATCATAATGCTGACTAACAACCCTAATCATCACTTAGAATACGTTTTATGTCGATAAAAGATATCGTTTAGCTAGAATAGATGGATTAGGAAAGTAGATGGCGCTATAATAACTTTTTTTTCAATCTACTGATAAATACGTAGTCACAAAAACACCTCATTCGTTTATTCGTTTTGCTGGGCAGTTGTGAAGACTATATGGAGTTAGTTCTTTGTTATTGTAGTAAATTCAATAAGAAAGAATACAGTTTAGGTCAAAAAAATTACAGAATATATCCTCCTTTAATCAAATATGTTATTTAGAATAATAATATCGCATCAGAAATCATGATTCATTTTTCATAAGTTTTTTTGTTTAACATCTATAGTTGTATATAGTATGACATATTATATACTACTATATTGACATTTTCACGCAGATGTAGCGATGAGTTTAATGAGTTATTTGTGATGCGATTTTGTTATTAATTGGTGATTATGTTAAATATTGACACATAACGTATGTATGTACAATAATGTAGCTATGATTTTTAAGCAATTTTCACCATCAGCTACATTTGCATCTAAAATTGAGACGACCCTGAAAATTTGAGCCCGATATGTGCAAATATCGCAAATATCGGCCGCTGGAGTTTTTTTTATTTTTTTTAAAAGTCGTTTTTATAACTAAGACTCCTTCCTGCCCAGAGGCATTCTTCTCAGTAAAACTTCTATTTTATGACAAAAATAGAAATTAGGTCTGAACTTATATCGGGCTTAGGTAATAGCTCCCAACTAAACAACTGTTTTGGTTAAATTTTACCTATTATAAAACACTATTATATGTACCGTATTTGAAGTTGAGAGTCGACCAGCAGCTAATATCTTTTGTCGAGGTATATTTTAAATGGAATTTACCCAGCTTTTGCTTAATTGCTGCGATTTTGTAAAGTAATAGCTATGTAAATGCAATCAATTTTAAAAAATCGCTGTTTTTAAATAGCTAGAACTTTGTCTCCGAACTTCGATTTGTTTCAAACTTTCAGAAAAGTTGTTTTATTCTGTCCCCAAGAAGCCCTGAAAATTTGAACTAGGGAATCGAGCTTGCTACTACCTATGGTCTTTCACGCGGCATAGCAGCGGGGAAAATGCTAGTAAAGTTAATATATCAGCAGTTCGATCAGTATCATGAAATTTGATATCAGTATCGTTTGAATTTGAGATAAAATATGGGTACAATAAAATAATAAGGCTTGTGGCCGCCACCTGCGTCATTGGCATGCTCAATCATTCATCCCATTTGCGGACGGACAGCAAACGCTCCAGCCGTGAATTATGAGAGACCAACGTACGTCTTTATGTGGGAATAACGGAAAATATTGTCTGTTGTTTTTGTACGGTTTCGCCTGGATATTTCTGGTTGAACAGTTCGATTATTATACAATCTTTCATGGTCTAGATGTGTCTTGATTATACTGTTTCCAAGCGTTTATTTTACTTTTGACGTTTGCACGTCTATCAAGTTACACATTTCTTGATAATAAAGTCCACATGAAATAAATTACATAATTTTCGTACTTTATTGTTGTAAGTGACGTAATTATGATGTTCTGTTAGTCATGTAACGCAGAGACTATTAAACCACTACATAAATAAATCGAAAGTAATAATTATGAAAATAAAAAATATTCTACTTTAAAAAAATAAATGATTAAAACTTATTTATAAATCAGTAATTTTTTTTATAATAAATGGAGTCGGAAACGCATTAGGATATTACTATCCGTTATCGAGCTGTCAAAAGTAAAATAAATACTTGGAAAGGGTATAATGTAAATATTTTATGAGAAAGGTAATTCTTTCAATCACTGAAATATTTGCATTGTCGATGTTCTAATACATTAGTGACGAATCGTCGAAAACAAATTGCGAGTGTTTCTGAACTCTAGAATGCCTTTTTTTTGGCCAGGGGATATCCGTTTGAGGACTAAGCCGCGACAGGCGCAGAAGCCTGGGGGGATTTTCGCGACCCGTGTGAGTGTGGGATTCGCCAGAGGGGGTGGCACTAGCGTGCCCGGTCAGAACCGGAGCCACGCTATTGCCACTCCCCAGTTAGGGATACCCACTAAAACCCCTGGGTGTTCCGTCGTGCGCCTTATGCCAGGGCTACGGGAATGGGCTATCCCGGCTCCGCAATGCCCTGGCAGGCGTGGGCCCCGCTCACTGGGCCTCTTCCAATGCTGGGGGAGCTGCTCTCCCGGCGACTTCCTTGGTCTAGTTCGTGCGTGGGGCGGTCTGTAACGCGCCCCACGGGAAGAGAGATGAGCGCGCGCGGAACACTCGCGCTCTCATCTCGACGGCATATGCGGGTGAGTGAGAACCCCTATACCCCTAGGGGCCCCACCCTCAACTCTAGAATGCCTAAGCTAACTGTAGCTAGTTACAAAGACTATTTTACATCGAGGGCGAACTGTCTGGATGACAAATCAAAGTCACTCCGAATAACGTGCCACTAAAAGGGCAATGCTTTTTGGGATATGCACGTCCTTTGTAATTCAATGAACACCTTGATGCCGATGACGGCCATGTGCCAGAAATAGTACCTGCTGACGTTAGCTAATGGTACGTCGATACATTTCTCACTGAAGGTTTGACGTAAGAAATGTTAATGACTTTATATAAACACAACATTATTAAGACGGAGCAGAGTAAACTCGGCGAAGAAAATAAATGAATGACGCTTTCTTTATTATGTTTAGCTAATCATTCATTGAAAAACTGTGCTGTGCGTAATTCTGAAAAATAAAATATATTAAACCGTCAGAGTTATTATAAGGCACACTAGTGGGCTGAAAATGCAAAAGAAGAAATCCAGTAGAGTTTTTCTTTAACCCCTTAAAGAAAGAAATAACAATTATGGTGTCATGTACTCGTAAGAAATACTGACCTCATGACAACCCGAAGTATTACGATGCTCCCGTTAACAATAATACATAACAAAAATCCTTGATCTTTAAAGTAAATATCTTTTAATTAATCGATATGCAACTGCCATTGAAGCAATTTAAAATTGATAGCCGAGTAATGCCTCTCGAGACTTCTTATTGAAAATAATACCTCGAGGGTTTCAGCTTCATTCATGTTTTAGGTGGATGGTTTATGTTACGTGACATTGTTACGAATTGTGAGGATCAAGTAATAGAACTTTTATTTATTCACAGTAAGCAATAGAATTGAAATTTCATCTAGTCGATTTTGTAATTGACGCCTTGAATTGAAGCGCACGTCTGCACGTGATGATCTTCAATGGCGTTCGGGTCCTAGCCGTCTGTTGTCTCTAGCTCTTATTAACAGAACGTTTTATAGCTCCAATTTCAGGAGTATCTTGTCTTCGTTTTTGGGACGAGAACTGCTTAGCAGACGTTATGAGAACTAGAGCGATTTTCTAAAAACATTTTTTAACATGTTCAATATTCGCTTGTCCTTATTGAACTAACGATGCAATAAAATGCTTAGCACGAAAAGATACGAAGCTTGATTAGGTAATGGAGATTATCTAACTACGTTTTGACGTGTTCAGAAATGTTTTAGGCATCTGGAAGCTATTTTACCATTACGTTTTAAACGCTCGTCAAACTTCGTACCTAATAACGAGATTGTAATGTATATGTATATGTAAAAAACAGTCAGGGGCTATATATGAATTATTCAGATTTGTAATACGAAGTTCGTGTTGTAGAAAATTTGGTCTTGTCTTCGCTTACACTTTGCGGGACTACGAGTTTAGCATAATTCGAGATAAGCCTTTCCTAACAACGGAGTTAGCTACAAATTTAAATGAGTTAAATTTTACAGGCAACAAAAACAAGAATCGGTGATTACGGAAATTGTTTTGTTTTATACTGTGCAAATTACAAAAGAAAAACTTGGTATAGTTTCTTTGTGTAACCACAATAATAGAACTAATTGTTCATTTTCTGCGTCATCGAAGCTTTGAAAATATTTTGGAAGTTATTGCCAAATAAACACCTTGCGTATGTGTTTAAGCCTATTAACATTGTTTTGGCATTTTTTGCAGTGTCATATTAGTTTGAATATGTTTGTTCAGTATGCAAGTCAATGACTTAAATGCGGTTAGAATAATGTAGCACGTGGCCCACACTCTTGTATATTGTAAAAATCGGTCAAGCGCGTGTTAGTTCACCCACAGTTCTGACTCTACTCTCTGTTTTTGGCATTTTGTAGAAAACCCTAAAAAACGTTTATTTGACAATATCCTATTTTTAATGTACTGGAAATATGCGCATAAACTTAACAGAAATGTGTTTTTTATATAGCTGTTCTATATTTTAGTTTACAATTTACTTATAAACGAGGGATAAAATAATATTTGAGGTATATAAATGCGTGAAGTACCTTAGACAGGACTTGATTAATAATAAAGACATGTCTTTGAAGAAAATCTCTGTGGAAAATGTTATATTTTTGCTACAAATACGTAACATCGCGATAATTTGTTAGTTTACCTTAGTTTAAATGTCTGTTTATATTTCTTCTCTGCCTAGGAGGCTGTTATTGCCCAAAGTGAAATGTGTTTTAAACGGTTCACATTTATATTTTTTTCATTTTATATTGTTGGTCATTCTTTAAAAAGTGAAACTCTATTGACTACACAATCGGAGACCAAAAACAACTTTCATCTTACACCTCCAGCCGCAAATATCTGATCGTTAATAATAATTTTGGCGGTATGTCTCAAAGAATAATTTTATGATAGAATTTTATATTTCAATATACGTTCTTCGTGGCTGTAGAAAAAATGGATTATGATGATAAAAATATATTCCTAATTGGGTGCTATTCATAAAAGAAAAATAACCACAGAATAATTTTTGTACCGAAAATTCGATAGATTCGAAATTTATGCGAGCAAAATAAGTATTATAAGATTTTTGAATTTTCTCTAGTACAAAAATATTGGTTATAAAAATTATTTCTTAAAGTGAAGAACATAATGCAAGAACTAAGAATCCATATAATTTATTCGAGCAAAAGGAGTGTCTATTCGTGTTTGATGCCATCCGTAGTATTAGTAAGGCTATGCATAAAAAGATAACGAGTGCGTGTTACAATCGGCATACCATTGGGATAATCCGAAATCAGATAGCGTATAGCACTCAACACGCAACTATACTAACGTCTTACTTTTCACAATTTTTTTTTGTTTCGTACAGCATTGATGTTAATTGTGTATTTTCCCTTCACATACTTATTATTCTTTATTGCCTTTCCGTTGCGAAATAATTACTTTGTTTGCATGCCCATAATGACTTAGATTAGGCCGCTAAACAAAAGATATGGAGATAACAGTTATAAAACGGCCTTATCACGAGAAAATTTTCACCAAATTCTAAATTAAAACATTCATACTGCTTAATGTGCCGTCTAATTAATTTCGAGTAATTATAGGTTAATTATACACTTGTGTAGTTAAAATAATCGGTAATGTTTCGTTTTATAAATAAACTTAATTTGAAGAACCCAAATATCTGGGAAATTTTGAACGTGGTGAAAATGGTTGCGTAAATCGCTGCTACGCATTGCTGACGTCATAATATTCATAAAAGAGGACATTATGAAAAATGTATTTTCTTTCAGCAGTAATCGCTTGGTTGGGTTGACGTCAAGCAAACATACTTCAGTAGTTTTAAATATTTACTGTTCATATAAGTTAAGTAAACGATTGGGGTATATTCTGCCGTGCCCGTACAAGATAATAATACCCTGAGGAGTAAATACGTATAATAAAGAATGTATGCGCGTCACATACACGTAAGCACGGGTAATATGCTGCTGCAAATCAATAGGATATGTTGTTTTAAAGCTTGTAATATTCAATTAGATATGATTCATTTTACACTACATTAGAAAACAATTTTTATTTAAAACAGCGAGTGATAAAAGTCACTACTAAAATACTACATCTAAAATTATGACATCGTATTTTTTTTAGCAACTATTGTAATGGCTCTTTAAACAATTATTAATACACTCTTTTGACTCTGTCTTTAAGAAGTTCTCTATGGTTTTTATTATTTGCGGTGAAATAGAAATGTGTTGTGTTGAGTACAGTCCATATGAGATTAAAAAAGAGAATAAAAATATACATTTTCCGAGTAGACGTACGTGGTTTTAATTTAATAAAAATCCTACAAAAAATAGTTAGAACTTGTTGATAAATGTAAGAAAACAGTGTCTATCGTGTAAACATGATAATTATAACTCACTGTTGTACAAAATAAGAGACTGCATTTAGTTATTTTGTATAAAAGGTACCTCGGTTGATTTGATTGTCAATTTTTGTTTAAAAATTAGGTAAATGCTTGGCATTCTTCGCACAACTGTACACCCTACAGAAGAACCCTTTCCTAAGTCCAGTTAATACGTTTTCGTTATTTTGCTATTGAACCATAAAAGTATATTTTAACCTCTACCTACACCTACCGCCTTTATGTGTTCAGAGTTTTCTACTTCATAGTTGAATATTAGATGGTTTAAAATGTCCTGAATTTTGGGAGGTTAGTATATCTCGCCTGTTATTGACTTCATTAAAAAATGTCTTTAAGAAATATTGTATGTTCCGTGAAGATCTGAGGGCTCTATGGAGATCTAATAAAGTCGTTATCGCAGATTCATATGTTGAACATGACAAGTATTAACATCAATTAGAACTTTATGTTTTATCTGACAACTACCAGCACATTTAGACACGTGAACATTCCAATAAGCCATTCTCCATATGCGACTGACTGCTTTACGCTTTTCTTTATACAGATACTAGAAAATAAATATTTCTCAAGTTTATAAGTACTAAAAATCATGTAAACATTAATGTGTATAATTAGTCAAATTGTAGTGTAGTAGTAGATGTAAATCTTTATGCATTATGGCAATGGCAGTAATGTGCATTTTTATGGTCAGTAATTGCCAGTTATAAACACACAAAGCGAGTTTTGTTTGTCACGTTGGTACTGCCTACTGTAGTACGCGGAGTGACGCGGCCATGGCGGACGGTCAATGGCGGCAAGCGACGCCACAGCTCAAAAAATCGCTCAAGTTCATGGAGCTGGAAGTACACGGCCGCCGCCAGGGCGCGCATCCGACTTTCCATCGTTCCATTAAATTACACCAACACATTTTCACCCGATTACGTCAATGGTCAAGCAAAGCCCGAGATATTTACGTCCATACGGCTATTAATAGTATCGCCTGGCGAAAAGACGACTACTCATCGACTTTATTTTAAAAAGAAGTGAAAGAAGGTAAATAAAATACAGTATTTACAGAATTACTCTTGAATTGACGCGCGGTGTGTTTTGTTGGATACGCGCCGTCTATTTCAAGCGCTCGATTGCAGTTAAACGAATATTTTGGTCTTGCCGTATACATAATAGTCATTGCGATCGAAACTATGTTGTGTTAATGCTAAGTAAAGAGCGAGTGTTGGGAGTGAAATATTTACTTAAGATTATTTTTGGAATAAGATTTATTTATTTCACAGCGGGCGTCATTCTCTTTCGGCACATGAAAGCAATTACTCGTATTTTTGATTGAATGACGCATGACCCGAATGTCGTCGGTGGAACGACAATTTGGGAAGACCTTTCCTCATAAATATTTTTATGATTGCGATTAGGTAAACAATTCTATACTTATTTTGGGATATCAAAATAATCAGTCGACCCACGCAAACCATAATCAAGTGTCTTTATTCTCGATACTCACTTCAACTTTTCATAAACATTACGTGAAAAATTAATCAAATGAAACCCTTGGAGATTTTCAAAGAAGTCTATTCACAGCATGAAAATTTTTAAGCTCGTAGTCAATTTGGTTATAATAGGTACCTACGAATAAAACATATTTTAAAATTGTAATTAGGAATATGGTGATAGTTTTGCTTTTTTGAAATGCCTCACTGTGGCTTCGAAAGACAAAAATGAGGCTGCTTCGTAACTTTATTAATTTTTGAACTTAATCTCGTAGTCTTGTAAAATTAATCAATTACTTACATCCTTATCGTATTTAGTCATTGCAGTATGCAAGTACATATTGGTATCATAGTACCATGACTTAATAATTTCTATACGAATGAGGAAATTTCAAGCCTCTCTCTCACACATTACAATGCGGATATTTCCGTCATTTTAGCTTACCCTTTTCGGGTTGATAGTTGCGGTGTTGTGACGCAGTTTCACGATAAGTAGGTAATATACGGCCCCTGACCTTTCAGTACTTTTCTATCAGCCCGTCTAAACCATGCCATAACCTGCCGTCTCTGATGTCAACCAACTACATAAAGAGTTAAGCAAGCAGAATATTTTAGAAATACGCATTAATGAATTATTGCCAACGGTAGATAGTTATTCGTTAGTTTGAATTTTGTTAAACCTTATGTAAAAAGATACATCCTATATTTTCGGAGCTGCCTGTGTTATTAATATAAGCAAAATATGCTTGTATTTATTGCAAGTAACAGCAACAGAAATGACATTTAAGACATCCAGACTAGAGTAACTAGCATCGAGCTTTATGGGCCTAGTAAGCCAAGTAGCAATATTCCAAACTTCGTATTGTTGAATGTTAGGTACAGTTATTTAGTAGCATACTTGTTCTTGTCATGTTTCTTTTTAAAGTTAATAATTAATTTTGTTATGTACCCTCTTATTTCTAAACGATACAATCGGCCATTTCCTAATTGAATAATAATGTTTTATTTATATTTATTCGGTGATTAGCACTTGTTTTGTATACAGTAAGTTATCTATAATTTTATGTAATAATATTTATCTCTAAGATGTGTTAATTGTGTACAGATTATAATTCAAAATCTCTCAATTGTATATACAAGGTATTACTACATTTTATTTTCATGTTGGTAGACGCGATAGATTTATACTGTGTTCGGTTTATTTTATTACACGTAAAACTTTACGTATAATATTTTATATAATATGTTACATAAAATATTATCTAAAATTTCCAAACAATAATGTATTAAATTCTTTCATTCATAACCTTTTAATTAAAGTAGTTTAACAATGACCATAATCCGCTATCGGTTGTGCCAATTTGATAAGTTTTATTTACTGTAAAATTGTTGAAGGGATGGCGAGATGTTCTAAAAATGCTCGTCGAGTGTGAAAAGTCAGTGTATGGAATATATGTAAGCCGTAAGGTTCTCTGATTACAAGTAAAATGACCAGTTGCTGTTCTTTTATTACCAAAAAACCCTTCTGAATTGTTGCAAGTGTTACATAAAGGATAAGCAAATATTAAAATATGTCCATAGAGTCGTGCGTCTTTATAGATTCTTCATGCATTAGAAAAACCATTTAATCTAACTGGATATTGTCTTAATTGTTTTAAGAACCTATTTTAGAGCAATACATTGTACTAAATTAAAAATATTTCAGATCTGGCAGGCCTCGTTTATACGAAATATTTTTATTTAGACGGATTATCATCTCAAACGTAGTTGAACCATAAGGCATAACGAGCTTAATACCAGTATTTTAGAACAATATAGTCATATCAAGGTGCTGGTTTACGCAAAGTTCTAAGATCTATAACAAATATTTTTCTTGAATCTGGACTTAAATACATAACACTGCATCAAGGATTATGAGACCTTACTAATCGCAATCAATAAGAAAGTTATGCCCGCCACGCACACAAACTTTAGTAAAATCACGTTGTTATGTTTACTCACGTGTAATCCTTTGTCTTAATTCCTACAATATTGAGGTTAAATGGTTAACGACCTAAGACGATAAAAAACTGTAGTGTAAAAACGTTTATTGTTAATTGATTTAGTTATTAATATGGTAAATTTGGCTCCGAATCGTCGGTGAGGTTATTGTTTGCATGATCTGTTCAGAAATAATTTAATGAGAAAAATTAGCCTATGCATTTTTTTAATTATTTCATGAATCTATAAAGATGACTTTCGAGGTCTAGCATGTAACCGTTGGTCCGCTTGGCTGACTAGAACTGAGGTGTTCCGGGTATGTTTGCCAGTTGATTGCCAGATTCTTGGAAATGAATATTTAGATACTGCATCAGTTGAACACTTCAAACAGATGTCTGTGTAGGAATATTTAATGAAAGTAGATGAAAATATAAAATAAATGAAAGCAAAAGGTGCGTAGGAAGATTCAAAGTACCCTATATTCATCCTTAGCAATCGGAAGTTTACATAGGTAACAGACAAATAAAAAAAAAATCTAATATTTCAAACTTTTAAACATAATTCGATTGACTTAATAGGAAATGGTATCTAACTTAATCACAATTGTTATTGCGCAGAATAATACCGCAATAATGTGTAAATTCTTATGTATAATCGCTTAATATTTAACCTACCTTCCTTCTCGTATGACCTGGTCTTCAAACAATCGCAGTCATTAACATTTTAAAGTGTTTACCATACATCCGTGTAACGAAAAATTAATTCCATTGTTATAGATTGCGAATCATTGATCCGCAAGATGCTAGTCCTAGAACCGATGAAGCGGTACACCATAGAGCAGATAAAGAAGCATCGGTGGATGGCAGCGGAGCCCTATGTCTTGCCAACTGTCACGGCGGATCCAGCGCGAAGTCCCGCTCATGCACCTTCTCACCAAGAACCAAATGAACAAGTACTTAGGCTCATGCAGAGCTTGGGGATAGATCCTGTTAAAACCAAAGAGGTAATAATCACACGCTATTCTTTCCGTTTTCAGATCACCGTACAGTCCTATCCACTTCAATGATAGAAAAAACAGAATATTACTAATTCGCTGGGGATTTTCTTTATATTCACATTGATGGTTATCTCATGGGTCTTAATGTTTTAAGAAAGAATAATTCTCAGAACCATGATTTTATTAGTTGAGATGCGGAATATCAAGATTATTCTATTATGCTATTGGTTCCCTTACGTAGTTTTCGAGAGTTTGTATTCTATTAAATATTTATATTTTCCAGGATAATAGTATTTTCAAAGGTTTGCGGACAATAAATAAAATGAATATAGAGGTGTAATAATTTTGTTTACGTTTTCCAGAGTTTAAGATCAAACAGTTATGACCATCACGCGGCTATCTACCTGCTACTTCTTGAACGACTCAGAGCAAGGGCAGCCAGTGGCGCTATAGTTTCTTCTAACGAGACTCGCAACAGGCCGCGACGCTCGGCATCATCAGTCGCCGACCAGACACTAGCAAGAGAGGCTCAAGATGCACGCCGGGAACATCATGCTAGGTTCGTATTATCTAAACTGTTTAGAATAGCCATGTTTATATTTTTAATCATTTCCACTAGAATAAATAACATTAGTGAATTTGTTAAAATTTCACCAAACATAAATAATGTATAATGTATGAGGAAATAGTAGTTAATGTTGTTATATTAATTATTTATTTACTATTAATGAATAGTAGATTGCGTCAGTTAAGACTTATTTATTTTAGTTCATCTATTATTCGTGTGAAGACTATCCATACAACAGGCTCGTCTAGCTAATAATTTCGATCTGCATAATATTGTGCAATATATATTATAAATTTAGCTTTGTTTGTTGGTTTCTTTTTTGTTCCTTCTTCCTGGTTTTGGGAAGGGAACAAATTATCATGAATTTAACTAGGTATATATTATATATGGATTACGGATGCGAAGTTTATGTTGAACGAAGTCCGTGTTTTAGTTACATTTAAATACTTAATCTATTATATTGTAGTAACAATTAAAATCAAATTCATAGCATTAATTTAATAGCATTTCTAAATAATTGTCGTATGTTATAATGTTAATTATGATAATAATATTTTGTTGTTAATTACAGGTTACTCCAAGCAGGGGAGTCCCAGTCGCGGGAGTATGGAAGAGCGACTCCTAGTATATCTGCTGCTCCGGCGGACCCGTCGTCCGCCGAAACGCAGCGGTTGCTCTCTTTAGCGGGAGTGAACATGACTGAACAGAGACTGCTCCAACGAAACTCCGACCCTTCGGATACGCATCGGAGCTTTCTAGTCGGAAACCTTGATGTTCCTAACAGAAACCACGAAACAGAATCCACTAGGTTACTTTCAATGAGAAATATTGACGTATCTCAATCAAATCAAAGGCTAGTCAAATTAAGTGAACTACCGACGCATAGATTGCTAACTTCAACTTACGAACAGCAACAAAACATTTTGAAACAATCTAGTGAGGATTGTAGACGCCTTCTACAACAGTCCACTACTGTAGGGCCCGAAACCAATAAAAGTACTGCAGACGGAACTAGACTTTTAACTTCCTCTAGTTTTGATTCAAAATGTGCTATCGACGTTGGAAGGAGTTCGTCGGCTACCGATCATAATGTTATAGCCAATTTTCTACAAAATTCAGCGTCAGCCACAAATTTCAATGTGGAGTCTGTTAAATTGCCCAATTCGACAACATTTACAATGTGTTCCGAAGCAGCTAAACTCATGAACACCTTGCAACAATCGCCGTTACCTTTAAAAGGGACTGTTACTTTAAGTACTAGCCCTATACCATCACAACTTGGCGATACGAAATTAAGCAGTGTTTTGGAACAACCTAAACCTCTTGAATCGACTAGACTAGTATCGCAAGCACAACAGCAAGAACTAAATCGACTTCAAACAAGTACGCCCCCATTCAAAGATTATATGAATCATCATATTCCAGTATATTCATATTTACAAAACACTTCTGGACCTTCTATGTCAAGTAATGCTGATACAAATTTTTCTATGACGACGCCTGGGACCGGTGATTTATTTCCAAATACTTTATACAGGCCTGATAGCAAGTTCTCATTAAACAGATACACCACTAGTCAGAATTATTCCCAAGGCGTTCAAGGACCTAGTACTAACGAGCCAACAAAATTTCAACAACAGTATTCATCATCAACGGACGAAGGCTGCGAAACAGATATGGAAGATGTTGCAAACGCCCCAAGTGGTGTTCAAAACAGACTTTGTTCCTACGCAAGTTCCAGCTCCAGTAGTGGAGTGGTAACTTTTTTTAACAACAAAAGTCTAAGTCAAAATCTTAGTTGCGACTCGTCCCAAAGCAATTTTTCCGCATTCGAAAGTTTGGACTATCAGTTATCAGATTGTTCCAGCGAGTTAGCTAGCAGTTTGCCAAGCTGTACATCTAACGAAGATAAATTGGCTTATGAAAATAGTTCACTTGTTAATACCAGTCCAATGCACCCGTGCGTCTATATATCTTCGTACAATAATAAAACTCCCGGTACGGGGATTATTGCGCGACATAATCCAATAAATTACCAAGCAAGTAATAAAAATTGTTCTCGTGCAATCACGCGAAGTCCAGTCGATTTCAGAGAAGGAAGACGAGCTAGCGACGGTTTAGTAGCACAGCAAGTAGCTCAGTCTAACGACTCTCAAAAGAATACTTTAGCATTCAATAGCCAACGATTAAATGAAAACTGTAAAGCGAAAGGAGTTTTAGAATTGCATTTAGTCCAAAAAGAGGCTCAGAAACTAAAAACTCAATATCAGTCAACTATACCAGCGGAAGAAATGACGCAAAGACAGTTGCAACACAACCAGTTTGCTGCAAATTTCACTCCACATTATTTCGATACTAAGAATCCGATTCCAAAACGAATTAGTCTTCCAGAAAGTTTCAATTATTCAAGCACGTCTCCTCCGATGCCCGCTAGTCCAAAAATGGTGGCTCAACTGCAGGAGCCTACAGAACTAACGCATGGTGCTTCAGGATCACAAGTCAATAAGCCTCCTTTACAACAGCAGTTGATGCAGCATAGGTTATTCCAACAAAAGAGACAATTACTTCAGAAGCAGATGACTCCGACGAACATAAGTCATGAGATGGGTATTCACACGATGCAAGGCCTCAGCAGGCGGCAAATGCTCCGGCAGCAGAGTTACAAAATCGCACAGCAACAACAGATACTTCCGCCTTTACCTCTCACGGAAACCGAAAACAGGGATTTGTTAGCATTTCAGGCGATAGTCGAAGGCCCAAACCGTTCCGCGAAACCAAAACCAGATGAGGTGCAAGAGGAAGCAAAGTTTGCTTATCAGGGATCCATGGAGATAAGCATGCTGAATAAAGATAGGTTAGGGAATGAGAATTGGTCCAACTTGCCGTCCAGTTTGCAAAATGCTTGCCAGATATCCGAGTTAGGGAGGAGGGAGGGGGAGATGGAGGGCGCCCCCCTCCCCGCCGTGGACGCGCCGCTGTGGCCTGCGCACGCGCATTGGAACGCGGGCCTATTTCAGCCGCAGCCCTGCTTCCAGGTATTCCAACAGATCAATTGAGTAGTTCGCCAATTTACGTAGAACTAGCGGTAGACTTGTCATTTGCAGCGCGAAGGCCGGCGATCGAGCGAATAGAAATCATCTTACAGAATATTCTAGATGCTAGATTTGTATTGGTCTCATTGTAGTGTATTTGTAAAGTATTAATTGATGGCAATTAGAATTATAATTTCACCGATGTAGATACAATATAGAGTGCATGACAATAACTAGCGCTTTAAATTATGTGTTACACCGTTACGACAGAATTAAAAGTAGATCAGTGTATTATTCAAATACAGCCATTAGTGACATATTTCTTTTTTATACATACAAATTTGTATATAATAGCAAATCGCTGTCGGCTGAGAGCGTTCCCGAAATGATCGCTGCTTTGCCTTTTTATTATCACAATTATTATTATTATGAAGAATTATAAACAAGAATAGATTTAGTCAATTAGAATCAGTACTTATACTAAATGCACTCATCAAAACGTTTTATAGTCAATTGAAGATTGAAACTTATTCTTCGAACTTTCATTCCTAAAGTTGAATACATATTCAAATTTGTCACTTCAACGTGTGTAATAATATAATTATTCCATTTAAAGTCTTACTTGCCAAGTATTGTATTATTATTATTGGAATTATATGATTTGCATTTTACCTGAATTACGCAACATCACTTCAGAATGTTCCTATGTATTTATTCAATAATATTTCTCTCCATGGTACATTATCTTTTATTAGGTGTAAGTATATGTTTATTATTGGATATTATAAGTTAAATGTCAATAATTCTTCATTGTGACAGTCTGTATAGTTTTCTTATTATTTTCTGATGTAATAATTAAAATTTTATGTAAGATGTGATAGCTTTACTTAGATAAAAGTTTATTTAAATATTTACCAAGTAAATGTAAAATTTATTACAATAGCTCTTTGTTTTATTTTGACACCTTTTTCGTTTGGAAATGGCTTTTTCGTAGATAACACAGCTGAAATAAAATTAATTTGCTGATACTTATAATAATAATATACAAAAATATCTTGTTTTGTTTATTGACTTCACAAATGTTAAATAATATATCATTCCTTTTAAAACTAATTAAAAAATTAGATTACGTAATTGGAATGAATATTGTCACACATACGATAATAACTCGAACCCTTGACCTACCAATTTATTTTATTTTTAATTAAAATGTTAAAACTGAACAGTCCTTGTATTAAGCAATTCACTTTAATTTTCAGTCGATTTGCATTCTTAATTCTAGAAATTCATTTAAAAGAACCATTTTCTTTTTAGGAAATTACGCGAAAAATATTCTATTTTAATATTTCAGGCAAACTGGCCGGGACACAGTCTACCGCCGCCAACTGCAATGTTGCCACTCAGCGAGAGTCCTATTCTGGAGCTGACTGAACAAATGGAGTCCATATAAAATATTTTAATTCTATCCTTTGTTATTAAGTCATTGGCGCAAATAATAAGAAACAGCCAAAATTTTATCTGGCTCTATGTCTGGATTAGACGTTTTTGTTATGCTAATCCAGCGCTGAATTAGATTATAGGCTGTGTATATCCAAAACATTTAAGTATTTATTGTGCGTTGAATTCATATTTCATTTTCTTCTCTAGTTTTAACTCCTTCCACATGATACGATTTGATTGGCAATCATATGCAAATTGAATTTGCTACAATTTGATTGTCCGTCCGTCGACACGTACAAAAGGGAATCGCCAATTTTAGTTTTATCTTGTCTTTGTTGAACGAACTTATGTCAAGCATGATGCCTCTTAACAAGAAACAAAAATAGGTTGATTTTGGCTCTAACTACAAATGTAGATGAGGAAAAAATTAAAAGACTATAAGCAAAACAATGGTTGTTCAAAATTTAAAATATCCATTATTGGCTGTTCGGTACGAATGGACATCTACATCGCTGCCGTTATCCTCGTCGCCAATCTTGAAACCATGGAGGCTAGAGGTAAGGAGAACCATCTCAGTATATTAAAAAGTGTCCACTGAAGGGCAGCAAATTAAGATGGCGCCATAATAGCAAGTTGGAAAGTATTTAAAAAATAGCGCCACAAATAATTAGAGATTAAAGAAGGAAAGAAAGACTTCCTCTATCACCGCGCGTTTTACGAAAATGTAACTATTGCATTTATATACATACATCTCAATACGAGAGAGACTTTTCCAAAATAAAATGTTTAAATTTTTCAACCCAGCACACTTCACTTCGTTTATAACTGCTTAATTCATATAATTTTCTTTTCCTACACTAGCGCTATTTTGACGAGTTTTCAAACCATAATTTGCTGTTTACAGGTGGACACTTTTTCAACTGTTCCTCCATACTAGATCCTCCTTGCCTCTCTCCATGCTTGAAACCTGCTGTGCAATGACTACGTCAAAAAATTGGCCCACTAGCGTTTGATTGGATACAATCGACTCGTGCGTTCCGGACCAACCAATTACCTTGGATTTTATATTTCTATCCACAGTACACAATTCGATTGTCAATCTAGTCAAATTGGTCGTGAAATTGTATCGTGTGGAAGCTACTTTAAAAATATAAGGCAGTTTGTCCTTTGAATATTATGATTATTAACATGCGTCATCCAGATACGATACGTCAAGGCGCCAATGACATAATGCGATCAAAAGGTTTTGGAGAATTATCAAGATAAGCTCATCGGATAAACCTATCTATACATTAACAAATAACGGACATGCCAAACTTTATAAATAGCTTGCAAAACGGACACCCACTAGGAGTGGCAATCATCCAGTAAACAAACCGTTAACTAGAGGGAGCCATAAGTCAGCATTCTCTAATTTTTTTGTAAATGAAAACAGTAAACAAGCAACGTTCTATTAATTAAAAGGTTTTTTGGGGCCCAAATCATATAAAATTGGAAGTATTATAAGGTTTTTTTTGCAATGTTATATTTAAATAGTCAGAATTAAATCAATAAGATTCCATAGGTGTTACGTATATTAAATCGATACTAGAAACGATTTCTAGTAAACAAAGTAGACCTAACCATCATAACGACTGCATTCCTACGTATTAGCTAGTATTAAACAAATACACAGATAAACAATTGGCAATGGAATAAATTGTACTAAATTTAGAGATAAACAAAACGACAATATCAATGTAGGCTAAGGTGTTAAAAGAATATTACTTTTAGTTAGTAAACCACGTTAACACGAATGAGAGATGTTATCCTCATTGTATATATAACGAGTCTAAACATAAGGAAGAAATTATATGTGCAATAAGCGATTAATTAATATTGTCATTTACTGTACTTGTAATTCTTTACTGAAATGAAAATTGTAATGTGTTCGGGCGAAAACGTAGACAATGCGAGCTCCCTGTAAATAACTACCTCTAATTAACTTTGGAAACAAGACTGAATTCAGTGTCAATTCAGAACATTGTTTGACCCGATAACATCAAGTCGATGTAACAATAAACAATAAGTGAAGTTTGTCGAAGTGTGGAAAATGTTTGATTAAAGTATTTGCGTGGTAGTGCCATGGTAGCTGATTGCATTTAGGGTGATGTAGATTGAAAATATCATTAGATGCTCTTGGTAGGATTCGACAAAAAATTATATTTATCAACCAATATTCGAATGTTTAAAAGGAGGATGTTCGTAAATATTGATGCTGATTTCCTTTCAGGATAATTACATATTGGCTAATATCGCGTGAGTGATTGTTACTTATTGTAAGCTATATTTTACCGTTTCGGTGAACGACCGGCATTATAAGCGACTATAATGTTGCTGTTGCTTCCAACATGGTTTAATCTTTTTGCGAAAAACGATTGCTCAATGCCACTTGACTGACACTTGTCAATTTAGCAATTTAACACATCTGCTCAGGCCCGCCGCTACCTTTAAGAGCGTATGAAGAAACGGCGATTATTTCATTCCCAGTTTAACGATTTCGATTATCTACACTGAGTTGGCCAGAACCTTTCTGTTATCTCAATGTATCAGTTTGGAACTCTCATATAGTCCGGACTATATATAGCTACATCTCTGTTTGGAATATGTGAGAACTGAAGAGTGCAGAGTAGTTAGATACACATATTTAGTAAGAAAATGGATAAATTTATAATAAATCAACCGACGTGGGCAAGCAATTTTCTAGTCGCAACTGGCTGAGATGAGATCGCTAGTCGCGTTTTCTATACTTCAAATTCTCAAGCGATAGTAGCCAATGTGGGATTAGACAAACAGGTCATTTGTTGAAAATAAATTAAGTCCAAATACAGTACCAATACCTCTTAGTAATATCTCAGTACTATCCAATTTTATTCTCATAATAATTAGATACAATTGGATTTATGGTATTTTCTCAGTGTATAAAAAGTAATAAAAACGTAAAATTGTGACGCAATTCATCACGATTATGATTTATTCAACATTGCTAAAACTAATCTTCAAATTTTAAAACAGTTTAAAACAATGACGAGTCTTGTACAAAAGATAATAAAATAAAAAATGGAATTTTATATGAGACTAACATATCATACTAAAGAAAATAAATGTGTTGTTACTTCTGTTTTAACTTTAATATCTGGAGTATTAGTTGTTTCCACAATTTTTTATCAGTGTGATGCAGTATAGTAGAAATGTACCTATTCCACAACAAATTGTTAATATTCATGCCAGCTTTTACATTAGGTAAGTATAGTGTTTTAGGAAACACACAGGTATCTTCACATCAAAAGTATTTATTTAGTAACATGTCATTATCAGGTCTAGCGAAGCCAGCCCTTATACTATCCCACTATCTATGCATTTTTGTGGTACACTTACTGAGAAACTATCACACTTTCGGATTTGGGTTTTGATATAGTAATTTCAATTTATTTCTAGATGTGTTATCTATTATAAAAATATTATTTTATACACATAAAAAAATAGAAGATATAACAATTTTTATTAATTAGAATTTTATTGTATTTCTACCGCCATCTGTTGGAAATTATAAAATCAATAAGACAGGTTTTATATAAACTAGACTGTTACTACTAACGCCATCTGTTTGAAAACTAAAGAACTGACATTGACGTAAAGACATGTTTACATAAGCTGAATGTTGTTTTGTTAAAAATACGCTGGTAATAATCTTATTAGAAAACTTCGCGAGCCCTCCTAAAGAACCGCTTTTTGCACGTTATTATTACGTTAAGTATTTTCTTAAGTAAAAAAAAAATAAAGGATGGAAATGATTGAAGTTTTAGAAAAAATTACCATAATTAGACAACTATAGGTAATTTAGGTACCTTTTTTATTACATTATGCTGATATTAGATAGATCAACCAAATTAAATCAATTTGATTGAAAAGTACAGCAATGAATGAACACGACGGTATTCGATGACATTGAAGTGTGTGTTTATGTATCAGTTTGGTTGATTCATCCAAATTGAAAGACAGTGATGAACTATCAATATCGGCTTCAGTTTCTTTTATTTTGTACGAGTGCAGCAAATTATTTCATAAATGTAATGAGTCAGAAGTCAAATAGTTTATTAGGTAATTTAATATCATTTTTATCAACATATTTTAAAAGTATCACAACTTTCTTTCAAAAAATTCCCTGCAGAATCATCCCGTCCGCCCGTGTCTGTATAAGTCCTTTCACCAAACACTTGGGGTTGCTTAAATATAAAATGATACATGGTAAAAAAGTGAATATTCTATATTCGACTGCACAATGGTGTAGTAAAATTCGTGTTCGGTGTGGCTGCCATACAGGTAACTGAGGGATGATTTCTTTTTCAGTGTCATCTTAATAAATTATAGTGATGTTCTTTAGCGAGATTTTATTAAGGCGAGGTATTTGCCGTTGTAGTCCTTAAAAGTTCCTCCCTTCAGCTTTTTTATTATGGCGCGGAAAACTATGAAAAAAAGTTTGAATTTATGAAATACACTAAAAAAAGTGAACGTCGCTTACTTCTACAAAGCCCATCATTCTGCGTGACACTTGGCCGTTTTTATTTGAAAAAAAAAACCTACATGGTAACATGTACTTCATATATCGACGGTAGCCTACTAATAATATTTGAAACTAAATTATAATCCTTTTGAGACTCAAGGCAAAGTATAGAAAATGGTAAAAACGCGCCAGCAACAATATATTCATTCAAGTTGTTATCAAATGATGATCAGAAAGATCCGTTTAAAATTAAATAGTTGACAAGCATACAATATATATGTATTTTTAAATGGTGGCCGAAATTCACCAAATTTATAGAAGCTTTACCGAATCGTAACAATAAATTCATACGTAAGAAAATATTTAAAATACATTAACAATTTCTGATAAGACAACATCTTGTAGAAATTAGTTGGTTTAGGTGTTTTGAAGCTTTTACACAATTAGTTGTATAACCATTGTATTATATTCCGAGAATTAAGATTAAAGTGACATGTTATTCGCGGTTAAATATTTGATTAGGATATTAGGTAAGTAGAAAATTTTATATAAAGGACAAAGTAGTAGGACTTAGAAACCATTAAAGTGTGGCACGGCACATTCATTTACAAGCTTCAGAAGGCTTATTTTATTGACTTTCGACATATTTGGTTTAAAAAAAAATTAATGTTTGAGTTTTGGTTGTGACTATAATATTATTATTATGAGTATTTATGGCTATTGTTATATCATGTATAAACGCAGTCCTAATACAATAATTCAAAAGATCAATTGTTTTATTTAAACCATAATCTATTGTCGCCACGCGAATGATGTCGCGACTTCTTGTGCTGGCAAGTACCTAAATAGTTTTTTTTGAATAAATAAATTTACTTGTCTATTTTAAATAGGACGTTATGTATGACATATCCATAACACGCAACTTGTAGCGTCATCTTAAACTTTCCTACGAAATAAATATTACTTTTAATTATATAAAAATGTATTTAATCCTATTACTAATTAATAATAATCTTAAACTAAGGGCCGCTTGCATAACGATCGCCGTTAAATAAAATTAGTTCATCATATTAAACTGCCTAAATACGTTTTACACAAAACGTATTGACAGTTCTTTAAACATATTTAGCGACAAATTTTGCGTTGTGCAAGACGCTAAATTGTATTTAAGGGTGTTAAATAAGTTTTGTGTTTCTTAAATTTAAGCAACCTTATGCAAGCGGCCCTTAGAACCCGATGTTTAAATTTCTATTTACGTAATTTCTCCCATACCGTCCTATTTGAAATATACTGTACTGGCTTAAAGGCCTAGTTGTCAAGACATAAATATATTTTAAAAAATAGACTGTAATTAAATGAATGGACAAAATTGTATGGTATTCCTTTAAAATTAGATAAATTAGCTTCGAGACGTTTTTGCGTTTGTAGCCAATGATATTATATAAATCTTATATCATTGTTTGTAGCAGTGTACTGTCAGCACATAAATAAATAAACTAATACTTTTTATATATTTTATAGGCAGGTATTTAATATGAAACTAATCATATTAACGATATTAAAAAAATAAATATTAAACATAATTTTTAATATTAAATTTCAAGAACATTTAAATTTCAGTTTATGAGTCCTATAAATATACAAATATATCAATTCAATACAAACGATAAAACATTTCGAAAACTAATTTAGCTGTAATAAGTTATTTATAAGAATTCCATCCTCTTTATTGACTCTTGATAAGTATCGTAATAATGAAGGATCATATTTTACATTTCACTACTGTGAGGAATGCTCCGGTGGTTCGGGCATGTGGAAAGAATGAATGATGGAAGAATGACTAAACAGATATACAATGCAAAAGTGGATGGATGCAGAAGTCGCGGAAGGCCGCGACACACCTTCCATGATCAAATTGATCGTGTACTAGCAGAAGGTGATGTCAGGAGCCTTAAAAACAGACGAGCGTGCATGACAAGAGCTATGAATGTCAAAGAAGCAAGTGAGGTGTGTAAGAATAAGCCTAAATGGCGCTCTGTTGTTCGTGCCTACCCCGCAAGGGACCTGGCGTGATGTTATGTATGTATGTACTACTGTAAGGACTAATGGATGTTTATTAGTCTTTCGTGCTAGAACTACTGAACTGACTGATGAAAACATTACTGTAATTTATCTTATACGTCAGAATCACAGGCTATAATTTATAAAGATGTTATTTAAATTGGCCAAAGTATAAGGATAAGTGTCAATTCTACGCGAACTATGTCGCGAGCATAGCTAATTACATGATGATATATTTCTATGATCTAAGGCTAATCATCAATATTCCTCGGTAGATACTTTCCCTCCAACCATGGCTTATTCCTCATGTAGATATAAATGGTAGGTAAATGGATTTTATTTGGTAGAGAACGAATCATAAAGTTGATAAATTATTTTTATGAGGCTAATGGGCTAACGATGTTTTACACTTTACAAGTAGGTATTTATCAATACGATACGACATGTTGATACTAAACAAAATTACACAATAAAATTGTAGGTAGGGGCTAAAGGTGTTAAGCCCGAAATAATTTCTGCGGAATGTTTCACTGATTATCAAATTACAATAGCATTATCAGTATAGTGCTATGAATGTTATCGTACACAGTGTTGTAAGGAAATCATAATACGGTCAATCACACTTTGGACGTGTACTTATTGGACATTGGGCACTTATTGCATTAGTACCGAATTTCGAGTCAAGGGAATTGTTGGATTTCGTACGTATATTTTTTGCTTATTCAAACATTTATTAGTTAGTTATTTAATTTTCGAGTAATTATTTCTTATCTGTCATTGTTTTGTCAAATAATTGTTAACTGCCTTATGGCCTCGGTAGAGACAGGTTAGATTTTATTCACGGAAAAACTACTGCACCTATTTCGCTGAAACACAGTAGGTATATCTATCTATAATATTATAACATTCTAAACATGCCGCGTGTGTACATTGAAGCTATTTAAAGGAAAACCATTGGAATAGACTTTATAAACGATGGAAACATGATGCATTTTTTTTTGTCTTGTCTGTTTATTCGGGATTCACGTAAAAACTACTGGGCCGATTTCGATGCGGTTTTCCCTGGTCGACAGCAAATTCTTAGACTTAAATTCTGCGCTTCTTTTTATCCCGGGATGTTTTCTGGGAATGATTTAAACTGGCCAGATAAAGAAGAATCGAGTTCCAATGAGATTTTTTTACTGATCGATAGCAAATTAATGTAATAAAATGTGTGATATTTTTTATCTCGGGAATCCCGCGGGAATTTTCTTGGGTTTTTGAGATTTGCGGTTATTCGGATGCATAAAAATTACCTTATTCCGACACTGTTTGCACTAAAACGATAGCTTACATTCTCTTTGTAAATGTTGCGAAACTTTGTGTCCCAGAAATTGCAAATCAAGTATGGACGAAGTCGCAGGCATATCCTAGTATATATATATTTTAAATGCCGAAGATGAACATGGGATACTTTTTGGTGTTTTAGTAAGTTTGGCAATTTTGGCGATTTGGGCGATTTTGGCAATTTGCGTCATTTTGGCCATTTTAGTCATTTTGTGATATTAGCCTTTTTGGTCACTTTGGCAATTTAGGTCAATTTGGTCATTTTATTCAATTTTGTAGTTTAGATAGACGAGACTACTTTTAATCGTGAAAATAAAACTAGAACGGGTTGAAATAGGGGGTGAAAGTTTGTATGGGAGACCAATCATTACTCTAGTTTATAGTAGTATAATAATCATCTATAAAAATGCAATAGTATCCCCGTCAGTCTATGTGTTAAACTTTCACAGAAAAACTAGTGGAGTACTGGATTGGTTTTGCTACAATTTTGTATATATGTAGTTTAATATCGAAAATACACACACATACTTTTCATCCCGGTAGATGGGGTAGTTTGCAATATAAAATATAGTATAGCATATAGTACTAAAATAAATATTGAATACAATGTAACCTGTACTAATACTTGCTTTTTAAACTAGAGGTACGCACTTGGGTTTGACCCGCGGCGCAGCCGTAAGAACAAGCACTGACCCAGCATTTTACTCCGTGACTTGGAATGCTAAATCGCATCAGTGGACAAAAACTAGTATTTTATATCCCCAAATTAAAAGTTGCACTTGTGTTATGGTTAATATACAACGAAGTACTCCGAGGTCCATTTCAAAGATTCAGACCATAGTAAATAACGGAGAATATTCGATTCCAAAAGTTACCATACTGGGTATCGAACCGGAGCCTCTGCGTTGCAGTGAGGTAGGGCGGCAAGGGCTTAGCCCGGTCAACCACAGAGGCTGTCGATACCGATCGTCGGCCTCAGTTCCTACCCAAATAAGGGTGCTTCAATTATGAGGGAAAGTATGCAATCCATTTACCTTTACTTAGTTTCCGAAATCTTAATATAATCTTAATAACTTATAAATAAATATTTAAATATTTATTCCCATTTTTCTTCAGACTTACTATAGATCGACCACAGGTAAATGACTCCTAGCTTGCAGGTTTCTCTCGGCTGCTGCAGCTGCTAGAGTCCTAACAGTAATTCAAACTTTTATCGATAAGTTGACGCCTTAAATCTATTTCCAGAAAATGGCGACTTCTACAATAAAAATTACTGACCTAATAAAAAGAGGCGGTGAGATTACTTATTCATTCGAAATCACGCCTGATATAACCATAGATGAATTAAACAACGTAAGCATCGAACCAGCATTTTATTCCGTGACTTGGCATGCAAAATCGCATCAGTGTAAAAATTTGGATATTGCACCGATCAAAACGGCGACTTTGTTGAGAAACCTTGGTAAAAACGTGTTGATGCATATTTCTTGTGATATGATGAAGAAGGATTATTTGGACAAATTATTGATATTGCTTAAGGAAAAGAGCATCTGTAACTTATTCGTTGTATTAGGAGGTAAGTTGAATTTGTCAATTCCTGTGTATTTAAGAATCTTTAGAGATTCTTTAGAGAATATGTATAACAATAATATCAACTTGTAAACGTCCTACCTCGTTGCTGTACACGAGCTTCTTGATTTAGAGCGGAAATTAACGAAGTAGGTACGAAACTGTCGTACCTGACTGTACTGAAAGTGTCGTTGGTTTGTTGACTTTGTAGGAAATTTTAGAATCATCGTAAGATCGTATAACTTATGTGACAGAAAAGAGTAGTATTCAGTAGAGAATGGTAGAGCCTACTTACAAGTTTGACCTGCAAAATAACAGACAAAATCTATAGCAATCTATAGGTACTAGGTCTATAGATACGAGACTATAGGTATACTCACCAAAGAGACTAGCCTCTTTGGTGAGGTATGCAAAGAACATTGGCAGCCAATGTGCACAATGATGGAAGCGTGGGTATGATACCTGATCAGAAGATATCTGGGATATTTCATAATCAGTTAATAGTATTCTGGGTTATAGCGCACGTGTGAACTAAACCCACAATACCTAAATATATAATTATAATCATGTTTTTGCTAAGTGACCGTTATAAAACGGATTAATCAAGAAAATGAACTGTCTATGAGAATAATTCTTAGGTTAAAAAATTGGTCTCGTATTTGTTTGCAAGGTAAAGGTTATAAACAAATATTACATTATTTTATATTAATTTAATTAGTATTAGAATCGGTCCCACAGGTGTATCTAAAGGTATTTCTTGTAATAATGGTACCTGAGAATATATAATTTATATACTTACCGCACAAAACAATAATAAGTGATACTAATGCCTCTATAGACGTAATAAAGAATCTCGTGTACGATATTTATCTATAACAATAACAATCAAAATAAATAATTATGTTGCTTCCAGAAAGTTTTGACTCCAATTCATCCGATTTTCAAAGCACTTTGGAAATGATCAAGTACATAAAATGCAAAACGGGAGATTATTTTGCTGCTGGTATTGCTGGATTTCCTTACAGCACAGACGAAAAAATACAGCAAATAAAGGAAAAAATTGATGGCGGAGCAGATTTCATTCTTACACAGGCATTTTTCGATCCAAATATCTTCAAAACATACGTAGAGCGATGTAAAAATTTTGGTATCGAGGTACCAATAGTTCCAGGAGTATTTCCGTTTGAAACTTATAAACAATTGAATAATTTTATTAATATGTGCAAAGTCAAAGTTTCTGAAGATCTATTAGAGAAAGCTAAAAGCTGCCAGGATCAAGATGAATCTTGTGTAGGAATTGTAAGGACCCTAATCGGTGATTTGACCAACAACCTCAACATAAAACATATCCATTTATTTACATTAAATAAATTGAAAAATAATTGTGAATTAATCAAAAGTTTGAAGTGAAATATGGAAATGTAATATTAATTATTTTCTAATACATCTATCTATATATATAAAAAATCCCTGTCACAGTGTTTGACCGCTATGAACTCTGAAACTACTCAACAGATTTTGTTGATTTTTTAATTTTGTTCGACTTGTCCGAGTTTTTAAACCGAGAGGTCGGTAAGTCTGATTTCTGCTATCAACTAAGTTACTTAAGCATCAAAAAGATGGCGCCATACTTTAAGTCCCACCCTTTCTTTGATTAATAGTATGTCAACCTTGATCAATATAAATCTAAATAGTTTAAATAAATAACAATGAATCATAGAAATGTATGGACGTACAATCGCCAAAGCTGGCGGTTAACCAGTTCTCTAACATTTTGCTTTGAACGGCTCATAACGTATCAATACTCACGCACACACTCTCAAATTTCAAATACACCAATCAGGACGTTTCGAAAATTTATACCTGACACGCTTGTCCAATATTATTGGCGGGTTTGACACAAGGCTATTGATGTCTAAAGTTTTATTACGATTTTTACTGTGACCGTTAACACGTGGCAATAGTAACAATATGCACATTTGGTCAGAAAACTGTCTAAAAGGAGCAATGGTTTTCCTAATCAAGATTTGAACATGAGCTCTTTGATTTTGAGACTCGAGTGCACTAACTACTATGCTAAGACATCTGTATTTATATATTTTTCTTTTTTACTTAGAGTTAATGAATTATTGAATTGCTGGTTATGATTACACACACATTATTTGATCTCAATACATTTGTGGCAGAGTCAGTTTCATTATACAACTGCAATAACACTAGTAAAAATAGTAGATAGTATTACTCTTGTCACTGATTCTGTTTAACTCACTGGTATACGTTTCAAGATATTAACATTTAATCCCTATTGACAATTACAATGTCTACAAAAATATAATACTTTTGCTATAATCATGATAACTTGATTTTATTTAAATAGCTACAATATCGATTTACGTAGTCTTAAATTTTTTAAAATACTCAAATCTAACACAAGTAACATAGCAACTGTGCTTGTAAAATAATTAGTAACTTATCTTACACTCATAAAAAATTAAATTTCAAGTGAAAATATTGAAATTAATACAATCATTTATGGCTCTATTTTGTTATTACTAGTTAGGGGGTCATAAAGACGCCGCCGCCATGTATTGTGCATTAGAATCCTTTATTAATTATTTTGTCTCGTAAAGTTTCGTTTAGTAGATTAGAGGTAACAGTTGAATGCCGACTAGTTATCGGAATTAGTCATAGACAATTTTACTTAACATTGTTATACAATAAAATTCAAATGTCCACATCTGTAAACAGCATTTTATTATGGAATTTTGTTTTAGAAATAAAAAACAAGAAATATAATTCAAACGTTCAAGCGAAAATATTGAAAGTAATAAAACAATTTATGGCTTTATTTTGTTATTGCCAGGTATTTTATTGTCAGGTGGTCATAATGACGCCGCCACCTACATTTTCTGTGCACCGAATTGTAATCCTTTATTAATTCTTTTTGTCTCATCAAGTTTAATTTAATAGACTACAGGTATCAATTGAATTCCGACTTGTTTTCAGAATTAGTCGTAGCCAATTTTACTTAACATTATTATACAATAAAATTCAAATGTTTACATCTGTAAATAGCATTTTTTATGGAATTTTCTTAAAGTATTGGAAAACCAGAAATATCATTCAAAAGTTATTCAGACTTAGTGCCGCAAGACGGGAGAATGTTATAACGGGACAAGTAATCTTTAATAACTTCCTAAAATGTAATAACAAAATCTTTATTTAATTTTAAAACCTGTTTCAATAGGCTTTTCATTTGTAATATATTTTTTTACATCACAACCATCCCCTTATGAGAACTATAACTAAATAAAGATATAACAGTTAAAAGAAATAAAGAACAAAAGTTTATTTCATGGACGACGAATATTAGAAACTTACTAAGAAAGACAAAGGCCCAGTTAAAAACAATTCTAAAAAGTTCCTAAATCTTACATGAAAATACACATCATTTTACAGATAATAGTTCAACTTTATCTCACTACTACATTATTTATTATTTAAAACACATTTTATCCAGACTAATGTCAAGTCTTGGACATGAACAGACTTATTCGAACTAATCTGATTTAGATATAAGCTAATTATATTAAGGACTACATATCAACTAATAATAATTCGATTTTAAATTAGCAAAATTTGAATTTACTGTAAAGATAATAATAACAACCATAAAAGTTCCAATATTGTTCTCGTGTCTTTTCTATTTTGAGCAGGGATCAGATGGTATACCCGCCACGTTTCTCATAAGCAGATTTAGAAGTTTGACACGGTATTGTCTCAAACTCCTAAATATCAATATAAAGGATTCATAGTGATGTGTTTTTACTGTCAGCAACAATTAGCTTAATTAATTACGCATGGTTGAAATAGTATGCACATTAAGTCATAAAAACCTTGAAGTGGTTAATGGTTCTCATCTAGGATTCGAACCCACAATTAGTAAAACCGAGTTTCCGAACCGAAAGCGTTAACTAATTAAGCGTGAATTTTTTGAAAAAAGGGCAACTAATAATTTAAAAAAATTACAGAGGTTATAATAGTTAATTATTAATACTAAGTCAAATGTTTTACTACGATAAATTTTGCTTAATCTTTTACTCTTCACTTTTACATCAAATACATAAAGTATATTATTTAGGTATTGTAAAACAGCGTATTCAAAAAAGCGGCTTGTTTCTATTGTCTTAAACGTGTAAAACCCAAAACAAACAATAAAACTCCGCCCCCAAACCAATGTTTTACTTGTGTGCGTGTTCTCGGGTTGTTAACGAAAGTGTTTGCCAAGCGATTTTAGTCTTATGCCTGGTTAACCGCCAGCTTTGGCGATTGTACGTACGCGCATAACTTGAGATCGACTTTACCGATTTTTATGATATTTTTTGTATGTATTGGCTTAGATTCACAATTGGAACCGGTAGATGGCGCTAGGATCGGGTTCTAGGAAGGATCCTTCTAATCTCCTGGACCTATTTTGATGTTTTTTTGTGTGTGCTTGAGTGGGTCGGATGGTTTAGATCTAGAATTGGAACCGGTAGGAGGTACTAAAATTGGGTCCTAGATTTTTATTTTTTAGGGCAGGTCAACATCTGCAGGGACCGCTAGTAGTAAATAATAAATAAATAATTTTAATACTAAAATAATGGCTTATTATTTTAAATAGATTTATTCATTAAACAGGATGACAATGTAGAACAGTTGATTATGGGTGACCAGGCACACCAACCACCACCCTCTAAAGGGCCTGACCCGGTACAGAGGACGTGGTGGCCTAGCTATATATTTGGACTCTTTCTTATTAAAATATCCTGATATAGAAAAAGGGTCATAACTTGACGCGCAGGGTTACTAATAAGGACCGTAAAGGCAATAAGGCCCGTCCTGCCATAATGAACTGATGAACTGACCGAAGGCTCGGCACCCTGGCGTGCCGTCAGACACAGGTGCAGACCCGGCACTGCTGCTTCGGCCGGTACCTGTGTCGAATAGGGCGTGAGGCATCGTCAGGGTGCCATCAATGCGGAGTCAGCGGCGAGGACATGGCGATGCACTCTCTCCAGTCCAGCCTGGATCGAGAAGTGATGTGTCAGCGGCGCAACAATCGGACGTGACCTGTCGCCATGGCCACCATGAATACGCGGCGGAGGTGGCTGTCATAGGAGACAATAAAGCCATCACCCGCATTCAAAGCTGTCGAATAGGGGGCGTACTGGTGCCCCGAGCGCGCCCCTTTCAATCTTGAAACAAGAGAGGCCTCGTTAGTTGGGGCGGGCCCATGCCAGCCGGGGTCGCGGAAGAAAAGCTAACGCATATACCATGGCTCCGGTATATGGTGTCAGATAGCACCAAGGGTTTTAGTGGGTATTCCGGCCTGCGAGTCCCATACTCCCTCGTCGAAGTCTCCCCGGCTGGAGATCCCCAGACGGATTTCCCATTGTAAAAAAAGGGTTACCAATAATCAAAAATATTAACACCTAAAGCTAAACTCAAAAACACCTAAAATCGTGATAATTCCTAGAAAACCTACAAAAATTTACGTCTTATAATAATCTTTATTTTCTATCTATTTTATAACATGATATTGAGTGATGTTAATTTTTAGAATTTTATAACCCTGCGTGTCACGTTATCGTGAACGAAGAATACATAGTTTTATTTATTTTGAATGCCAAATCAATTTTATTTTAAAAGACACTTTCATTTTCTAAATAATTACTTTGCTTGTTAATATTATCCATCTAAGGATGGAACAAAACGCATTGGATGTCAAATTAATGGGGTTATTGACACTGGTAGAAATAAAATATGAAACTTAGCTAGAATGGTAGATAATATTAAAAGAGAATTTTCAGTATTTTTTAATATAAGAATAATAAACTGTAAATATTTTTATTTAGATAAATAAAATTATGATTTTTAACCTATGTGTCACGTGACTTGAAAACCCAATCACAGTGCGTGACGTCAATTCCTAGTAACGATAACTTAAGTTGCTCTAATTTTGACACATGACATTTAACAAAAACAAAACAAACTTTTCTTTTTACAAATATCATAAGTTGAAATTACTTTTAAACTTAACTATCCACATTAATATTTAGAATTAGAACTATGGAAGCAGGATAAACAAAAGCGGATAGAGCAAATTTGCCCAATATCAGTGCGGTTATAGTAGCAAGTTTTTTTTGCATCGAATTCAAATTTTAATGCAGCGGAATTCCAAATCCAAAACGATAAGACATCTTCGTAAGTATTTATATATACAATGAAAGAACTTTTAAATGTGCATTTGCAATAAATTTTGTATAAAGTATCCTGTGAAATATTTGCATCACATTTGAGGTTATAACTAATATTTACGAATTCACTTATCATTTGTTGTTTAATATTACACAGGTATTTGATCTTTTGCAGATCATCAAGACAATCTTACGGTGATGATGCGATTGGTTGTGTACATCTGCGACGAAACTCGCATATGTATACACTAAAATGCTAAGTTTGTCCAGAACATCGATTACAGTCTAAATTATATGCAGCAACCATGGTGGTGGATGAGAAGGAGAGTAAAGTAGTGAGTGTGCAATGTTATGATTGTGCAGCATCTCAAGGTGGATGTAAGCATGCGGTTGCATTTTTGATGTGGGTTCACCAAAGAAGTGAAGAACCATCATGTCCTGCAGTAGATTATTATTGGAAGAAATCCACACTGTGTCAAGTAGGGACTAGTTTAAAAATAATATTGGGCAAACAACTTTCAAAAGCAGTTCCTACTACTACTAGAGCACAAGACTCTCAGCCTTTGTTATTAACAGAATTTGTAAAAGGAGCTGAAAAGAGGCAAACTAACTCATGTTTGATGTTAAAACATCAACCAAGTTTTCAATTACTGGAAAACTTGAAGAAAACGCACAGGGTCAACATACAAGTAATTTGTGGCAAGAAATGTGGTATGGTAGAATCACAGGCTCTATTGCACATGGTGTTTGGAGATGCAAAACTAGATGATTTCTGATGATTATTATGGGAGCCAGGACAATAGATGCAAAAGCTATAGGACAAAATTTAAAAGAACAAGTAAAAAAACTTGTTTCAAAACAATTATACAAGAAAATCATGTGGATTGATAATATCTAAAAAGTATTCATACATTGCTGCAACACCAGATGGAATTTGTAATAAAACAATTGTTATAGAAATAAAGTGCCTCTCTTTAAAAAGACTTTTAGAAATTATATAAAGGATAACAAGATTACTGAGATATATATATATGACTCAAATACAAGTGCAAATGTTTGTTTCCAAATTAACGAAGTGTTACTTTTGTGTGGCTGAGTGGAATTTTGAAAATAGTGGAGTTGTCCACATATTAGTAATTGATTATGATCAGGCATATGTAAAAAGCATTATTCGAGACCTTAAATTGTTTGGGATTAGTAATATATATCCTTTACTGTATAAAAGCATTGAACAAATAAAACAAATATTTATTGCAACAATTTTTTTATTGACCACGAAAAATTAAGTCGATAATATTGTTTACAGAATACATATTTGCTGAATGTGATGCAGCTAAAATATCTATGCAAGTGGCATCCCATACCAGACTTACCAAAACACTGAAAGTGTATACAAGACACCTCAGGATTTTAGTTAAAGTAATGGATGCATTATCCATTACTGTAAACTACTCAAAACAAAATAGGGCCCACCATTTTTTATAAATGAATTTTACATTTTCTTTTTTCAATTTTTATGATTATAAATGAATAAATTAAGATTTTTGAAAGTGTGAACAGAAACAATAGTAAGTGTTACTAATTTTATGGTATTTAGTCAAAATTTACAGTTTTTAGGGAAGTTTACAGAAATTATTGATTTAAATAGTTTGATTTATATATTTTTTCTTGACTAAATCAATGAGTTTGAAGGTGCTTAATAGCAAGTAGGTCCTCCTCTGTTCCGTATGCACTCTCCAAGTCTCTCTGGGACACTTTCAATCAAGTGGGTGATGTTTTCCTCGGGTATTCACTCCCAACACAATTTTAGGGCATTTATAAGCCCTTGTTGATTAGTCACATTACTGAAGTTCAATTTGAGGCTTCTTTTCAATTGGTCCCATGAATGTTCAATGGGGTTAAGATCGTGACTCATGGCCGGCAAGGTAAAACCGTAATATTGGCTTCAGAGAGAGCTTTCTGAGTTGTTCGCGCTGTATGTGGACGAGTATTGTCTTGCATAAAGTCAAAGTTTTCACCCATTCTTTGTGAAAATGGGATGACATGGGGCCGAATTACTCGCTAGACATACCGGGAGGCAGTTATGGAGCATTCTTCCAGAATTACCAGCTCAGTTTTTCTTGAAACAGATTTATTTTTTGATTTTAAACTACAGCTGATTGTGCACTACTTGTTGATGGCTGTAATGTTCTTTTCCGAGAAGATAGACAGTCAAATTTTGAAGGGACACATCCAGGTTTCATTCTGTTTTTTTTTACTGAAGTCATAATTCCATATTCTATGTAATTTTTCATGTCGTCAGGCAGCTGAAATATTAAAATTATATTTATATAAAACAATATTATATCAGTCTGTAATCTTATAACTTCAAAGTGTAAGCATAAGCTGTATAAAAGTTTCCTCAGTTTCTCACAATAAAAGTTTATTAAGATGATACTTACATCAAATTGGTCTTCCCAAAAATAAATCAGTGTTTGACATAAGAGAAGCATCGTATCTTCCTGCAAGTTTCAACCAATTTCTACGTATTTCAGCTTTTGGCACTACACACCGACGACATCTTTTTCGATCCATATTATCAAAATAATTTGGTAAAACAATTTAAATACAAAGCTGATTTACTGGGGACACTCGACTAATATTAAGTTTTATTAAGTAATATTTGTTTACATAGGCCATAGGGATTAGACACTTTAGGTTTTGGTAAATCGATTTTTTTTTAGCAATATTCATTATTTCAAAATCTAATTAAATCAAAGACTCAGTTCAAAAACCCTTCGAATTAAACTGAAAATTGATCGGAAATGCCATAATTTCTGCAGCAACGGAATAATTTTACTTACTATAAGATAACAACAAATTGTGTTACAAAATGATACACAAATCGAATCGAAATCAAAATCGATATATCTGGATTTAATTAGACCACATGCTTAATGAATTTAGTTCTGTCAAGAAACTGTCATAGTAATTACTATTGACGTCACAAAAAGGCATTCGTCATTTTGGCGCCTTTTTGGCACGTTATTCGAAATATGGATTTAACAGGGGTAAAAATTATTCTATAAGTACGCGGATAAAAGCCAGAGTATTTTTTTTAGTTAATATAGAACACATTCTTTCAATTTAAGCCCTTTTCAAAAATTTGTCAATAACCCCATTGTGTCCTTATACCTTACTTACCTGTCAAACTCGCTATTCGCTTTCGCTAATGTCTTTTTTTTAAATAGTGTTAAATTATCTTTGATGTTAGTGCTCTCAGTGTCACTCAGTGTCAGACAATTTCTTAGTTATAGAGGTTATTTTTTGGATACTTGAAATCGGATTTCCAGTTCCAGAATCCTTAAAAATAAAAAGGATACGAAGAAATAATTAGGTACTTTTGAGTATTTTAGAATTAAATAGCAAGCATTTCATTTATTAATTATTTGATTGTACTAGATTTGTCCCTAGTTCAGTACCTATTAGAAAGAAACATAATTTCATTTTCCATTTTAGGTGTTTTTGACGAATATAAGATGTCATTTCCCGATAAAAAACAGCGTAAAATGTGTTGGGACTCCAGGGATCGTTACTGGGAATGTTTAGATGAGCAAAATATTAAAGATAGTTCTCAAAAACCTAAAATATGTGCTGAACTTAGGAAAGTTTTTGAAAACTCGTGTCCCTCACAGTGGGTTACCCATTTTGATAGAAAAAGAGACTTCAATGTCTTTAAAGAAAAAATGCAGAAAGAGGGTTTTGAACCTATAAAATACGAAAATTGAATTGTTGTGATAATTTGATTGTAAATATAGTTTATTTAGTAAATTATTTTGTTATTGATGATTGGCTCTTTTATTTTAACTCTATAATTGTGCATATCCAATTGGATAGGGAATTAAGATTACCACAAAGTAAAATCATTGGGAGATTGTTTCTTTTCAGGTGGTATTCATTACAAAAATGGCTGAAAAAGATAGAATGTTATCCCAATTATTTAAAACAACTTTTGAAATAAGAACGGATTTAATTCAGGTAATCACTAATTGATTTTTGTAATAGTTTTTAAGATCCCATAGTGATGTTGGCAAAATTAAAACTTATTAAGATGTCAAACCCGTTTTTCTCATAAACTACTTGGTCTATACAAGTGAAATTTGATATATTTCAAGTACAAGTTATACAAGTACTTTATATTATGTCATACTTGCTACGCTATGGTGTAGTGGAATATTAATGAATAAACAGTAAATAAGGGGTTTGCCACATTAAAGTTTGAAATTATTTTGTTCAGTGTAAAAATGCATGATAATTATGTTATGTAGCGCAATCTTTCTATTCAAGTCAATAATAGGTAGGAAGATATTCATTAGGTACCCAAAGTTCCATGAAGTGTCTCTGTATCTCCTTAACTTATAAACTCGGATAAAAAAATTAAGGTGGTAGAGATTAAAAATACTTTCAATAGACATTGATTTGAGAAGAAAATGTTGTTTTTGAAATATGAGCTACTTTCTATTACTTAAATATTTCTTAGGATTCCATAGCCAGATGGCGACAAAATAGATATTCATCACCTCTACAGACTACAGATTATTTCACTCTGCATGTACTGATAGACATCTGGCTGATTAATATACCTAGTTAATCTCAACTATTCATATTATTTTTAGGATATCATGCATAAAGCAAGAGAACAGAGTAAGCTAAACAGTCATTCCGACAGGGAGTATTGGGATCAAATAACTGAAAAACTGTGGAAACATTTGATCAGTGGATTCAAAAAATTTGATGATCAATTGTTGTGTGCTACATGTTTTTACACTGTTATTACATTTTCAAATAAATCAGTTTATTATTTGGATGAAGTATTGCAAGTTATAGAAAAGGAATTAATGCGAAGACAATCATGTAATGCTAATGAGCTGATAACAGCATTGGCAGTATCTATGATGTATGGACTGTTTCAGTCACCATTTCTTACACAGCAACATGGCAAAAATACCAAGGAATTAAGCACATTATTAAGAGTTTCATTTAATCTATTAGTACAAGTAGCTTATGAGTATACACAATATACATTCATTGTGTTTAAAACAATAAAAACATTTAAAAAAGTATGTGATACCGAGCTACAAGAATATATTTTTGATAAAGATAACCAAATAAGGTTATTGAATTTAATTAATCATAACTGGGAGAACCCTATAACTGGCATCAGAGATCAGATTAGAGCAATTTTTCAAACTCTTATATCTACTGTAGATAAGGAAATGTATACAAAAATACTTGAAGAAATAGATGGTTTTTATTGGAACAAGGCAAAGTACTTAATGCTTTCAGAGATTATTCAATATTCAAATGATATTCCAATACAAATATTGGAAAAGAAGTTAGTTAATGGACTCATTTATAGCTTATATAAACCAGGATTAGTATCTGCTGGAGCTGATATGTACTATGCAGTATTGAAATCAATACATTCGGAGCAAAAGTGGTGTGATCTTTTTTTAGATAGTATTATGCAAATATTTAAAGAGCCATCAATAAAATCTATAGAAAATTTTAGTAATTACTGGTGTTTAACCACACTGAAGACCTTCCCCAAGCTGATGTATATAATTCTTGATGAAGCAGAATGTACTAAGAATAATGAAAACTACATGTTTAATTTATTATGTATTATGAAGCAAGGCAATAAATTAGGCCTTCTAGATAATAAGCATAAAAGTAAAGTTATGATACTTCAAGGTTTAGAAGATATTAATCCAAAAAACAGAATGATTGCATTTGATATTGTTTGTGTAGTACAAGGTAAAATGTTGCCAGCAGAGCAGGATTATCAGTTGATATTACAATTTCTATATAACAACATAAATACAGATTGCACAGTACTGAGATTGGGCATGCTTGGTAGCATTAATTATTTTTTGATTCAGCTACATGTATTATTTTTAAACAATACAATAGGTGAAGAAGATGCATCCATAGAGGAATTAGTCAGATTTTGTAGGCAATTACAGGAATTTATTATATCATCACTTGTACTGAATGGTAATTATCAAAGAAAATTCACATGTGTTAAACTTTGTAACATTTTTATTACTACTTTAAGTGAAGTGCACAGAAAGAAACGGCATCAAACTAAGCAAGCTAAGAAATTGTTAGTAGAATTTCTTATAGAAAAAAGATCCTGGTTATTATTGGAGCAAGAGTTTGTTATTAAACTTCTGAATCTACTCAGAGATCCAGCTGATGATATTAGGGAGAATACAAGGAAGTTACTTCTAAATCACTATTGCAATGTCATCAAGAATACTACTATTTTGAATAACTTGATAGAGAATGCACTAGCAAGTATGAAAAGTAAATTTTTTTATGAAATCAGTTGCGGCCAAACTATGTTCAGACTAATTTGTAACTTACTGTTCAAGTATGAAGTCAAAGATGGAATTTTTACAAACATCGATGATATATTCTATTTTGCTAAAAGCGAGTTGCTTACAGAATTCACACTACAAAGAAATATAATAGAATCTATTGATAATGGAAAGCAAATGCATTCATTTATAAGTATCTTACTCGTTATACTAGAAACATGCATATGCCATTCAAGGAAATTAGCAATTTTGGATTGTTTTGTACATGAATTGTTAAATATTTTAGAAGATGTTACAAATCGATTTTCTTGGGACCATAAAAAATCAACAAGCTCAGATTTCTCTAAAATGAATGATATGGTACAAGATATTATTATAAGTTCAGGGCACAATCTCAATGGATATGATGATCAAACTAAAACATCTGGAATACATCAAATTGTTTTAAATTGTCTATGGTTAAATGTAAAGGTATGAATATGTTATGAATATTTCATAAGATGATTTTTTATAGGAAAATCAAATAATCAACATTGTACATTGTTTTAGGCCTCCTGTGATTTAGCAGCTGTATTAGTACAGTATTATACAGACAATAACAATTATGTTTGCAAGAAATGTCTTAACTTGATAACTCATGTTTTGGAGACTTCTAGACACAAGGGAGTTATTGAAGCCGCTGGAGCTGCCTTAGGTTGTAAATTACTCACTGTTCCTAAATATCAACCAACCATTATATTTTTTCTCTTATTGATATTAAAATTTAAGTACATGTTGTTTCCGATTTCTTATACTAACATTATTGCATGTTTTTAGGCAGATCTATTCAACACCTGACATGTGTGTCTGAAAATAGTGAGATTTCTGAGTTACCAATGTTTTTGTTGAAAACGAAATTAGATGAAATGATGTCGGACGCTAATAACATGTCGTCTATCACGCGAAGAGGAGCAGGTCTTTCTATAATGGTTCATAGGATAGTCTCCAGTGATATGAGAAAAGATAAGGTAAGAACTTAGTTTAACTTTTTGTTCAAGTTTAAAGAGCAGATGTCACATAAGGGATCACACAACCTTGTTTATTAACAATATACAATTTTATCAACTTTTTTATTGCGTTGTTGACGGCCTACTTGAAGGAAAATGATCACTGGTGTCTCATATAGTATCTGACTTTATTTGAGGAGAGGTCCACTCTAAACACTCCTAAATTCCACATTTCTAGAGGGCAACACAAGTTTTTCATCTGCTGAGTTTTTATATAGATAACCAACCAACAATTTATTACTAGGATTTGCCCGCGACTTCGTCCAGGCTTGACAGGTAACACAGAGTACAGTTTTTTTAATTCAAAGGGTATTTTCAGCAAGGCAACACATTTTTTAGGATGAAAATAAATGAACATTTATTTAATCTAACTATTATAATTTATACTCTTCCCGCGAGATTCCTGAGACACAAAGACCTACAATATAAGCTATATTTTAGTGAAAACTGTGTGGGAATAAGCTAATTTTTATGCACTACACAACCGCTTCCAGGAAAATGCCCGCGGGATTTCCGGGATAAAAAATATCACACATTTTAATACATAATATCTGCTATCGATTCTCAGAAGTCGAAGAATTTGCTGTCGATCAACGAAAACCGCATCGAAATCAACCCAGTAGTTTCTATGTGAATCCTGAACAAGCAAAAATATGCAATGTGTTCTCCATCGTTGTATTCCAGTTGTTTTTTTAAATAGCTTCAATGTACAGACACTGCATGCTTAGAATTTGATGTTAATGTAGCAAAGTAATTTAAAAAAACCTGTTCTTTTGTATGGCAGTGTAGTGTGGCTTGTACTGAGCGATATAAGCAAGAGCTGCGTGTACGGAAATGAATATGCTACGGTAGATGTGTGGAGTCACGCGGAATAACCGTGTTAGGATCTCTCACTCCTCTGCAACAGTTTTCATATCCGTGACACAGCGGACAAACTGCAAGACTGTCGCCTACGTTGGTACGGCCACGTTTTACGGAAACCGGCTACATACGTGGGGAGTAAATGTCTAACCATATCGCCTCGGCCAGGTAGCGATCGAAAAGATAGTCCCAATAATTGTTGATTTGATGTCATATAGAATGACATGCATACTAATGGTCACACAATTAAAGATGCCAAAGGCCATGCAAATTAGAGAAGAATAGTATGACAGTCGACCTCGGACTTCCAACAGAGGCTCCGAACGCAAACGGGACTTAACACTTGGATGATAATGTTATTCTTAGTATATTGTAGTATTCTTGTTTCATGGTATAACTAAATTAAAAATAAAAGCCATTTCATCAAACATTTACAGCCACTATTTCACCTCTTCATGAAAACAATTCTAAGGATATGCAATGAGGCTGATGACATTCCAACAATGATCGATAAACAGAACTTGGAAGATCAGAATGATCTACCTAAAGCACTTTACATTCATTTTCTTACAAGGATAGTTACCGACAGCAGCTTAGCTTCTGACATAATGTATTATTCAACAGAGCTGTCAACACTTGCTATTACTCAACTGATCAATCCTCATTGGCAAATTAGGTATGTAAAAATCTTCATTATATATTATATATATAATTGTACACTCTACAGCAAACACAAATCTGTCATTGGTAAATAACCAATGACAGATAAGCATAGTCCTGAGATACACATTTTAAAATTTTAGGGATTATTTATAATGCAACCCAAACCTTTTGTGTGTTTATTGTTTTATAACTATGGAACTGTATATGGAAATTGCCTGTTTTTCGGGATAAAAAGTAACTTATCTTTATCTTAATTATCAAAGGGACCTAAATATACACCAAATGACATAATAATTGGCAAATTAAGGTGTTGTGCATTCTCTTTATTTCTTAAATAAGACAAATATTATATCCGTTATAGTACCTATTTGTTATTTTTTTAGAAATGCTGCATTACAATTGTATGGTGCATTAATCCCAAAATTAGTGGGACAAAATAAACCTTCAGGAACAGAAGATGAAACTATAGCAACCGTGGCATGTGATGAACTCAGAACTCACTCACCGGAATTATGGGCGTACATTTTGAAAATATTACAAAGTAGAGCACAAACAGATTTATTGCTAACACACTCTAATTTTGTACCAATATTGAACATGCTTGCTAATTCTGCCAAAAGGTATAATTTTTCGTATGACATGGATTGTATGAATTGGGAAAAACAATTATTGCAAAATTTAGTGACATTATTGGGTAGCCCAATATTCACTGTTCGTAGATTAACTGCTAAATGCATATTCAACATTTACACATTTGATGACATATTTGAGGCTATATGCAGTTTGGAGTACATGGCAGAAAATTTGTTAAATGGTGCTTTGATGTTAGTTGAGATTTGCCATAGGTATTACAGTCTGAAATACCACAATCAATTTAAAATTTTGCAAGAAAAATTTGCGAAAGTGTTAGCATCTGGTGGTCACTATTATCCATCTATACAAATATATGAAAATGTATTTTGTATTGTTGATCTTGATCAAAAGCAGATAGAAAATACTTTTTTTAACGTTTATCAGAACAAACAAGCTCCAGGTATATTTCTGTGGGCACATAATAGAATAAAAAAATTCATAATGAAAGCATCATGGGACCAAATACTTATTTTGAAAACTATTCAACATCAAAGTGATTTTGAAAAATGTTGTGAATTTATTTGTGAAAAGTTAGAAGTCAATATTGAAGTATCAGAAACTGTTGCAAAGGAATTGGTTCAAATCATGATTTCATTTAAGAATAATAAATCAAGCAGTTTCATTTGGAAAATTCTTTTCCAATTCTCTTTAAAATTTGATTTGAGTCCTTATATTGATGTACCAAAGCTAATAGAAAATTTGGCAGGAAAAGATATATATAAGCTTAGATATATGATACCATTAATAGCTACATTATTATTAAACGTCAATGAAGTTAATCAAATACAATTTGTAATGCTTGTTTCATCACTCAGTGCTCCTGACAATGCTGATGTAGATATGAGACATATCGCAATAATAGCAAATAATGAAATAGCCAAAAATTTTTATGAGATGAATGATTCAGTAAGAGTCACTGCTATAAAAACAGCTGTAGTCTTTTTACAGGATGAAGATGATGATTTGAGAAGTCTATGTACACATTTTTACAAAAATTTGATCAAATCGCAATGTACAGTTCATGCTTTTCTTTGTTTGAACAAGATATTAGACCGAGAGTTCTTAGCTACATTATTTGATAATCCACAAGTCGCAGTTAAAAAGCTTTGCAAAGATTTAGATGGAGTAATCAAAAGTAATATGATTTGTTCTGTTGATGATTATAACCCATTCGCAAATAACACAAAAAACATTTATCTAGAAGTTGAAGTCCTTGAAACACTTATTTCGAAAATAAAGAACAAATATTTGTAAATTGTCTTTCATTTTTATTACATTATTTTAAAAATAACATCTATACAAATAGACATGAGGACTTGACTTATAGGCTATATAGTTAAGCGATAAAATATAATGCATACCAGATTTATTGTTATTGGGATTTTTTGGTTGGAATTTGTAATTCTTTAAATATATATTTACTTTAAAATTAACAATAATTATAAAATATTAACAGATTTTGAGTAAAAATTATGTGTTTAGTGAGAAATCTGAATTTTACTTAAATGTGGACTTTTGACTTTACCTAATTGGCTGAGCTATACTGAAGACTTGATATATCAGACAAGGCTGTATGGATTAAGCTCATTTACCTGCCATGAGACAAATACTACTACGACTACTTATTTCGCTATAGCTGTGCTCTATAATTGATTTCATGGGCATTGAATTAATATTATTGGAGAAAGCTAGTAATAGAAATGAAAAGTCCTTAGTTTTTCACAAAATTTGTTAAAGCTGACTGACATCCCTTCATTCTTCATAATAGTACTTTTGTGGAGGTGTGGTATCATCAATTTGAATGGAAACAATATGCCTACCAGGAACCATGACTAGACCTAGAACTCTGGGTTCTTCTGTTTCACCTTCACTGCTCTTTAGATATTCAGAACAGGCACCTGCAATTTTATATTTTAGTATTAACCCTAATTTACACATTCATAATATACATAATCTGAGTGAGAAGTTCCTAGGATTGAATCTATATTCATAAAAAAGAAACTAACCAACATTATGTTATATATAAAATTCTTGTGTCACAGTATTAGTTACCAAACTCCTCCGAAACGGCTTGACCGATTCTCATGAAATTTTGTATGCATATTGGGTAGGTCTGAGAATCGGCCAACATCAATTTTTCATCCCCCTAAATGTTAAGGGTAGTCTACCCCTAAATATTTTTTTTTAATTTTTTGATATTTTTTTTCATTTTTATTTTTTTATGATACAGAATTAAAAAATACATACAACCTAAATTTTCAACCCTCTACGATCTACCCCTATTTTTTAATAGCGATATTAGTATTTTTATAATTTTCTACTGGGATGATTTAGAATTTAGATTTTAATTTGAACCAGGTAGATGGTGCAATCGGGTACCAGAATTTAGGTGTTCTTTTTGTTGTTGTATGTTGTTGAACAACATACAACAACAAAAAGCTTGTCCCAGAATGGTTTAAAAAGTTTAAATAAACAATTGGACCCAGTAGGTGGCGCCGTGATACTCCTAAATGCTGGGTCTAATTTTGATGAAATTTTTTGTTTGTTCAAGTGGATTTGAGAACAGTTTAGATTAACATTTGATCCCGGTAGATGACGCTGGAATCGTGTTCTAGATTTTTAGTTTTTAATGGCAGGACAACGTCTGCCGGGTACAGCTAGTATCTATATATAAATTGTGAGTGTGAGAGTTATTCACTTATAAATTAAATCCTATTTTAATCATGTTTTATCATAGCTTTTATACAGTATACTTCACAATCATGCAGTATTTTAAACTGAAAAATGTAGTGTGAAAGTAAGAATTGCTAGTGGTTTACTATTAGTGAATAGTTAGTACATTACTTTGTTCTGGGTTTATGCTTTAAGACATAAAGTGGCAGTTTTTAGGTTATTTATCAACAGTCAACATCAAATTCCTATAAAAAAATACTGTGCTTAAAAAAATCATCGATTTGTACTTATTATAAAACATACCTCCCAATTGCTCAGTAACTAATTAGATCAATGGTTTAGTTGCTAACACAGAGCACAATATTGTGACAGCAATATGTACTGTAAATCCACATCTTTGTGCCTATAAAAATAAACTGTAGAATACTCAAGCACTAACTGACAATAAAATTGATTGTTGATAAAAAACAGGAAAATATTTCATATTGTGTATGACAGTTAGAACAAATTTACCTAAAATCACATTTGCGTCTCTATCTGTGCAAAGAAATACTCCAATTAAAATTCTCCCGTCTGTCATTTCTATCCTGAAATTCATGTTTAACCATTTCCGTAATTTAGCTTTGCCGTCCAAGATCTCCTGAAAAGTTTGAAAATAATAATTATTCTAATAATAGGTAGGGTGCTGCCCACCTAAAATGTAAGAAACAAAATTTTTAAGCTCATTATTTTATAAAGCACTTACTTTATTAAGATCTGTGTGTATTGAACCTAATATCGGATTAGTACTCATATTTATTTCATAATCATTATAACGAATAATTAAATATTTAATTTTATAGATTTTGTATTGATATTATAATAATACAACACTGAATATTTTAAATTGTATGAAAACAATTCAATGATAATGATTGTTGTTGTTTTTCAAATTTGCCACAAAGGCAGGCAAAGGACGTAGTCCATACAGCCTTGTCAGTTGTATTCATTATAAAGAAGTCATGGTTATTATAAAAGGCCTAAGCCAAGTCAAATGTAATTTTATCCAATATATCTATAATGTATTGTACTCTGTGTCCATTTCCATTTTTACAAGTCCAATCCAGTCATAGTCAAAAATTTATAAATAATTTTATAAGTATCCTGGTTTCTTAATAAGTCCTGGGAGGAGCGCGGGATCTCTCCAGGGTCGTTATAAATCTTGAGGAGTGAATCGATCATCACAAGTCTAGCCATTGAGAAATGAATACAATTAAAGAAGATATGATCAATTGTCTGATCTTCTGCATTGCAATAATTACATGTGGGTGATGAAACAATTTTCATTCTAGCCAAAAATGCATTGACTTTACAGTGTCCAATTCTTAGCCTGCAGACAGTTGTATAAAACTTTCGTCCCAAGTATACATTAGACTTCGAAAACCACGGAGTAATTGGCTTAGTAGAATTAATAATGTAGGAATGCCACAATCCTTTTCCATTATTGATTTGATCCATTTTAACGCTTTCCCAATTTTCATTAATTTTGGTCTTCAAAATGTTATAAAAATCTGTATAAGGGATGGCAATACCATCAGAAACGTTCTTGTTGTCACTGTTAGCATTAGCAATGACATCTGTATTACTGTTTACAATGGCCCTGGCTAAGAAATCCGCGTGCTCATTTCCTTGTACACCAATGTGAGAAGGAGTCCACATAAATATAGTTTTAATGTTATTTTCTAAAAGGTTCAACCATGTTCTTTTGATTTCATAAATAATATAATTAACACTAGTGCTCAATTTACAGTTATTAATCGCCGATAAAACGCTCATGGAGTCCGAGATAATCAACCAATGTGAAGAAATTTCTTTATGTTGTTGTACATACTGGAGTGCAAATAGAACTGCTAAACATTCGGCTGTAAAAATTGAAATGGCCGCTGGTAGCTTAATTCCATGTCCAATTTTTATATGAGGTATGTAAAAAGCACAAGATACATTGTTTCCTTTCTTCGAACCATCCGTATATATGGAAGTATAATTGCTATATTGATTAATCTGTTCAAGAACTTCTTCTTTACATTTTAGATGATTCTGAATTACGACATTTATTTTGGAAAGTTTACTTTCAAATGAGCCTCTATAGCAAGGCCAGTTAGTATTTGCTCTATGTATATTATAATTCTGACCAAACTGTATTATTTCAGAGAAATCTTGAAGTATAAAGGGACTAGAATCATTCAAAGGAGAGAAGCTATTATAAAAATGAAGAATTTTTTTAAACAAAGGATGGCCCATTAAAGAAAATATCTTGATTATAAAACGATACTTAAGATATTTAAATCTTAGAGATAAAGGAAGAATATTGCATTCTGCTTGCAATGAAATAATAGGAGATGTTCTCATGGCACCAGTGATAAGTCTCAAATTATTATTCTGTAAGACTTCAAGTTTATTACATAGTCTTTTGTTGGATCCAAAACACAAAAATGCATATTCAAAATGACTACGAACAAGAGATTTATACAGCATGAGTAATATTTTTGGATCAGCACCCCAGTATGTCCTAGCTATAGCTTTTAAAATATTAAAAGCTTTGGATGCTTTGCAAACAATGGAATCCACATAATTTGTCCAAGAAAGATTATTAGAAAAAATAACACCAAGAAATTTAACATTACTATCTATAGGCAAGCGATTTTGGTTATAATATAATTTTACATTAAACGGTCTATGTTTATTAAAAATTACAACCTTGCTCTTATCTATGCTAATATCAAGATTTAGGTAAGAAAAATAAGAATGAAGCTTAATTAAACAGTTATTAAGAGTAACAACTAGAGAGTTAACATTTTCCCCCAAAATGTAAATAACTAAGTCATCAGCATACTGTAGATTGGAGACAGATGGACTCAATATTGAATTAAGCTTATAAATATACAAAATAAAAATCAAAGGACTAAGAATCCCACCCTGACAGACACCCTTGTGAGACAATCTAGGCCCAATTAACTCACCACTCTGATTTATTTTAACAAAAACTTGTCTTTGATGTAAGAAATTAAAAATCCAATTTATTAATTTTATAGGTATACCAATAGAACCTAACTCTGATGCAAGAATATGATGGTTAACATTGTTAAAAGCTCCGACAATATCAAAAAATATGCCAATTAAAACTTCCTTATTTCTAAAAGCATTGTAAATATCTAGATGCAGATGCGTAATACTTTCTTGTGCTGATTTCCCACGTCTAAATCCGAATTGATTGGAAGGCAATAAGTTATTACTCTCTATATAAAATTCTAGACGTGATTTTAAAAGCTGTTCAAAAATCTTACCCAAACATGAAGTGAGTGTAATAGGCCTGTAAGAATCTGGAAACCCAGATTCTTTCCCAGGTTTTAGAACAGGAATAATAATGTCAATCTTCCAGTCACTTGGAATAAGGGATTTGTCCCATAATAAATTTAAGATGCTTAAAACAACATTCCTGCAGCAAAGTTTGAGCTTTTTCAAAACTTTATAAGAAAGACCATCAAATCCACAAGTAGTATCTTTCCTTGAGTCACAAGCAGCATTGAATTCATTTATAGAAAAAGGTTTAATGAGATAGTCTAGGTCTGCAACATAAGCTGTGGAAGATGTTGTCAGAGGTAATTCAACTGTATCTGCAGTATACTTATTTAAAATTTCATAAGCCCAGTTGAGATCAGTACAAGAAGAGTTCACACGGGGAATGTAAGTTTTATTAAATTTCCTAATTTTATTCCAAATGAAAGTCAGTGGAGTCTGTCTGTTTATGGATTCACAAAAAGTTCTCCAGCTTAGAGTTCTCTCTGTTTTTAGTACTAATTTCTTAAAAGCCTGTAACCTTTTGAAATTTATATAATTAGATTCAGTAGGGTCATTTTTGAATTTAACATAAGCAGACTTTGAGTTTAATACTGCTTCAGAGCATTTGTGATTCCACCAGGGAAGAGTAAGTTTCCTATGTTTTTTGTTAGACTTGGAAGAATTGCAGGAATGTTGTTGTAAGGGCATAGACTGCTGAATAGCCACTTTAAATAGTTGTGTAAGAGTGTTATAAGTATTTTGGGGATCACTATTATCAAAATTGCAATCATGTAATAGTTTGTGGGCATGTTTAGAATAATCAGACCAATTAATCAGAGGACTGTTTGAGGAAAATTTTGGACTGGTATTAGAGTTATTAAATCTTACACTGTTAAAGAAAAAATTGGAAAATACAGGGAAGTGGTAGCTCCCTGAGGGGTCATCACCAACATACCATTCTGAGGAAAGAGATAAAGATGGTGAAACTATAGTTAAATCAAGAGCATTTTGACGCCATCTATGAGAACCTACAGTTGTTTTATCTCCATTATTAAGAATAACAAGGCCAAAATCATCAACACTTTGCAAAACATCAATTCCTCTTGCGTCTGTATAATCACAACCCCACGCAGTATTTAATGCATTAAAGTCACCAGCAACGATCATTGGTTCAGGGAGACTGTTAAATAAATTATCTAATTTTACTTTACTAAAGGAAGGGGAGCATTGCTTAGGACTATAAAAAGTAACTAAAGTAATAAGTTTATTGCAAAAACTTAACTGTATGGCAATATTTTGTAAAGAATCATCGTAAAAAGTGTCAAGTTTTTTAAAAATTAATGAATCATGAATTAAAATAGCAACACCATTATGACTATTACCAGAATCCAGGCGGACAATATTGTAACCACGGATAGAAAAGTTATGATGAGATAGTAACCAAGTCTCACAAATAAGAGCAACATGTATTTGATTCTCATATAAAAGCTGTGTAAACAAGTAGCGATTACTAATTAAACTCTGTGCATTCCATTGTATGATTTTTAAACAATCCATAAAGATATTTATTTAGTATTTTTAAAAATATCCATGAGAACATCTTTAATAAACTGAGATGAGATTGATTTGTTACTAGTTTTATTTTCCGTTATTATTTTGACTATTGACTTTGTCATGAGGTCCATTACATCTACAGAATTAATTAACGAAAGAAACTGTTCAGATTTGGATTTAGTGGGTAATGAGGGAAAAGATTTCTCATTGAAGAGGTCATTAAACTTTCTTTTCTCAGCCTGCTCTTTATTTTCTACAATCATTTTCTTTTTGATTGGGCAACTACCAGACACACTAACATGTGGTCCCTTACAGTGTACACATACTGCTTTATCAGTGGAAATTGAGCACTCTTTGTAAGTGTGTGGTCCAGAGCAAATCGAGCACCTGATGGCGTTCTTGCAAAACTTAGCCATATGACCATATCTTAAACATTGAAAGCATTGTTTGACTGGAGGTATATAAGTAAACAATGAAAAACGCCAACCGTGAATATCCACAAATTCTGGTAATACAGATGATGCAAAGGTAATTACTACAGTACCTGTAGGCTCCAGAGAAAATCCTGAGTCCGTAGTAATTTTTCTCATAATTCGGCGTACACATATGATCTTCCTGTGGCTGGACAACAGAGTAAAGATTTTTAAATTGGATAAATTCAAGGGAACATTTCTAATAACACCTGAGACTTCTGTGCTGACTGCTGGGATACTAGCTTTAAATTTATAATCCATAAGAAAAGTCTTGTTGTTTAGAAATGCATTTGCTAAATTAGATTTTTCAAAATGAATTCCAATCTTGTATTTGTTCATTGATTGGAGGTATTTAATACCCTTAATGAATCGCTTTAGGTGGCTAGCTAAAGAAATCATGTCTCTAGTTCCGATAGGTTTACCCTGATCTGCAGACTCCAGGAAAACAACAAAATCAATCAGAGGTGAATCCTCGGGGTACCGTCGCGTGTAGTCAGTAACATAGTAGGGTTTAAACTTATCCTTTTCCGAAATTTCAATTTCTTCAGATACGCTGCTACTATCTGAAACCTCGTCCGGCCAATCATTGGAATTCCCAGTTAAGGGACGTTTTTTCTTTTTGGGCATTATGCCCTAAAGTAATAACGAACTTTTTATTTGTAAGTTAAGGTAAAAAGATACGAAAAATTAATTAATAATTAAGTTTTGAAAAAAAGCGCCTTCACAAATTAGCAGTTCCCGCCTTTCTTCTTCTTCTTCTTTTTTGGAGGATTATGGCTCCAACGCAATTAGCATTGATTTTGCCAGTGTCACGGTAGTTAATAAAATGTCAGGTGCATATAATTGAGATAAAATAAAAAAAGAGAAAAATTTGACCGGTAAAATTAAATTCTGTGATCCTGTGGACAAAACAAACACATAATGTTAAGCTAACTACACTATAAATATATGTTATTTGAAGTTAAAAACGTTGATAAAATATTTACATGTTTCTTATCAACTAGGGTTAAAAGAAAGTTCACATTGACAGGGCGAGGAAAGTTATTAGGTAAGATGCTGTAAAGGGGTCTAATAATTTTGGGACATTCAAAAAAAATATGGTGAACTGAACCTTCAGCTAAGCCACACTCACAGACAGAATGGTCGCGTATTCTTATTTTTGCCAAAAATACTGGTGAGCAACAGTGACCAAGTCTCAAACGAATAATCGTTGACAGGACCTTTTTTGGAATTTTTTTGTGGGCAAAGAACCAGGGTTTGGGAGGTATAGTCGGTTGTAAACTGCCGTAGTATCTGCCAACATTCAAACGAGACTGTTGCCAGACACTGTCCCAAGTGTTAAACATCTGGGGCCTTGCAAGGGAGCGTATATCACGAGGGTAGCATTTATTGTATTTAGCAGTACCAGAGCAGATAGCTTCCTTGGCGCAGCAATCGGCAATCTCATTACCACTGATTCCACTATGACCTGGGATCCAGGCCAAGACTATTTCAAGGCCAGAGGAGTGACAGCGGAAGAGTGCTTCTTTTATCTTGAGGGTAACAACAAAGTTATCTTTGGAATGAAAAGGTGATTTTAAAATGTCTTGAATGGAACTTAAGGAATCAGTGAGAATGACAGATTTACTTATGCTATGTGATTCAATATAAAGGATGGCTTCCAGAATCGCGATTATTTCGCCGGTGAAAACAGAGGTGGGGGGCGGAATTTTGTAATTTAAAATAATTTTGTATTTTGGGATCCAAACTGCTGCACCAACAGGTCCACTCTGCGATATTTTTGATGCGTCAGTGAAAAATTGGAGGTGATCTGGCCAACGATCTTGCATAATTTGATTAAATAACTGGTTAGCACCTGGAGAGTTTTTATGAATATCTAAATTTAAATAAGCGTTAGGTTTGAAGGTAAGCCCCTCAAAACTAGTTTCAAAAATGGGATTTTTATAATATTGGAAGAGGCCGAGACGAAGATCCACTAACTTTTTATATGAATTTATAAGAAGAGGGAAACATTTGTGGGTCCAATAATTTGAAGTAGAGGAGATTTGAAAGAGTTGATCAAGAATGCCTAAAAGGGGATGATCTGAAAGCTCAATCACTTTATAAAAGAATCTATCCGACAGAAGCTGCCTGCGAAGAGCGAGGGGAGGTTCAACACACTCAACCTGAAGGGCGTTTGTTGGAGAGGATTTCATTGCACCTGTGATCATTTTGAGGCATTTAGCTTGTATTCGATCCAACTTTGCTAGGGCAGCTTTGTTGCAGGGCTCTAAAATAAAACAAGCATAATCGAAATGACTACGGATAACAGCATTGTAAAGTAACTTTTGGCAGTAGGGATGGGATCCCCATCTAACACCTGATAGAGCTCTAATTACATTAAGATTTTTTTCTGCTTTGTTACAAATATAATTAAGATGGGGAAGACCAGAAAGTTTAGAATCGAGGAAAACCCCTAGAAATTTGACAGAATTTGAAGTATGGACACGTTGATTATTAATGTGAATATCTAGATCAGGGATGATTTTTTTGCGAGAAAATACTACAGCTGAACTTTTTGAAGCAGACAGGGACAGACCGTGCTCTAAAAGCCATGTATTAAGGTAATACAGAGCAGAATTAAGGCGATTACAGGCATCGACGAAGGAATTAGAGGTAGCATACAGAGCAATATCATCGGCATACTGAAGGACTTTGCAAAAGCAGTTAACAGATAGTTCAAGATCTGCAGTATAAATATTGTAGAGGAGGGGACTAAGGACCGAACCTTGAGGTAAACCTTTCCATACAAGGCGAGGAGTGGTGTCGTTTCCCGAAACACGGATTGAGATTGATCTCTCTATGAACATTTTGATGACTATGTTGACAATCCTCGCAGGGAAACTCAGCTTGAGCATTTTCTGCCTGAGTATATGGAGATTGACATTGTCGTATGCAGAGGTTATATCTAAAAAGACTCCTACGACATGCTCGTTTCGGGAGAAGGCTAATCGGATATCAGAAGTAATAAGACTAAGACTGTCCATTGTGCCCAAACCTCTTCTAAAGCCAAATTGGCTCTTGGCTAGAATGCCTCTGTTTTCCACAATCCACTCAAGTCGGTTTTTGATTAAATGCTCCATAATTTTAGCAAGAACTGAAGATAGAGCTATAGGTCTAAAGGAATTAGAGTCTGAAGCATCCTTGCCAGGTTTTAATATAGGAATAATTAACTGCTTCTTCCAAGCATCTGGGATAGAACCAGAGAGAAACATGTTGTTCAAGAGACTCAGTAGGAAGTGTTTAGAGGGCTCACTACATTGGATGATAAATGAGTAAGGAATACCATCCATTCCAGGGGATGTGTCACGGAGGTGATCCAGGGCAGCACAGAGTTCTGCAAAAGAAAACTTCGAGTTCATGGGATCCAGCTCCTCAGCGGGAGAACAGTTAATGGAAGGCAGAGGTTCAAGGGGGACAAAAGAAGGAGCAAGATTCTGCATGAATTTAGGAAGCCAGGAGGAGGTATTATTAGAACTAATGTTATTATCAACTTGGGACTTTCTAAATGATTTTATTTTTTTCCAAACAACAGAAGCGGGAGTCCTGGGGGAAAGAGATTCACAAAAAGCTTGCCATCCCTTTCTTTTTTTAAGCCGCAAGAGTTTTTTGGAGGAGGCAGACACTTTCTGGAACTCTAAATAATTTTCCAGCGTGAGGTTTATAGAGAACTTTCTTTCTGATTCCTTGCGTTTTTTTACTATTACCGAGCATTCACTGTCCCACCAGGCTGGAGAGGGAATTTTATTTTTTACACCATTTTTTATAGGGATTGATTCCTCTGCAGCAAATGTCAGAGTTGATATAAATTCATCATACAAGAAAAGAAAATTTTGAGTAGTGATGTCAGGATGAGAGTTTATTTTATTTTGGACTATGGCAGAGAACTTATGCCAATCTGCTTGATCGAGTCTGAATTTCAGAAGAGGGGATGGAGAGATTGCAGGGGGAGCAGAGTCAGGCAAGGTACATAGAATAGGAAGATGGTCACTGCCATGAGAGTAGTCAAGAACAGTCCATGAAAGAGAGTACGCTATGGAAGGGGAAGATAAAGTGAGGTCGGGGACACTTGGATTCTGAATGGGAGACACCCTACGAGTAGGAGTTCCATCATTAATGATACACAGATTTAAGTCATCTAAAATATCAAGAAAGGCAGGGGCAATAAGGTCACAGGAAGCAGAACCCCATGAAGTATGACGGATATTAAAATCCCCTAGAATGAGAAGGGGAACAGGGAGTTGAGATAAGAGAGAGAGAAGCTCTTGAAGAAGTGTTGAATTGGGATGAGGAATATAAACAGAAACAAATGTTATATTAAATGAGCGAATTGCTACAATATTAAGGTCAGGGGAGTGTTGGGGAAGAGAAAGACGAGAAAATGAAATATTTCTTCTAATAAGAATCGCACATCCAGCCCAGCCATCCACTCTGTCATCCCGAAGACATGAAAACCCCGGCACCCGAAATAGAGAGCCAGGGCTCAGCCATGTCTCCGAGAGGGCAAAAAGGATAGGGTTATACTGGTTGATTAGAAAGATTAATTCAGATTTTTTGTTGTTTATACTACGACAATTCCATTGAAGGACCTTCGCCATTTTGAACAGATGAGTTTACAATGGAAGTAATAACTTTTTGTAGCATTTCTATGACGTTGTACGGTTGAATATCGCCACCAAATTTGGAGAACATATTAACAAAAGCCGATGATAAAATTTGGGCTAAATTATCGGAGGGGGAAGAGCTATTAGGGAAATTTTCCCCAATAGCACAACCATTAGGTAAGGAGGATGGAGGAGGAGAAGTAATATTAGAGTGTGCTATGCGGTCATAGGACTTACCTAGCTCCTGTCTAGGTTTTCTCTGAACATAGATTATTTTCCTATAAGAAGATGAACTTGGAGCCGACTGAGGAGAACCTGAGGATATTTCAGTGCAGTTAGTCGCTGGATTAGAGTTAAGAGCTGGGGGGGACATATAAACAGGTTTGTTTGGGATTGTGGAAGTAATGTCAGCATATGAGGTACGAACTGGTTTGAATCTGCGAGCTGCTTCAACATAACCTATATTTTCATGAGACATGACAATTTTAATATTTCGTTGGCGCGAGTGCTCGGGGCATCTTGAATCAGTGGCTGCGTGGTTACCAGAGCAGAATAGGCAAGAGATTTTATCGTCAGAAACTTGACAAGATGTCTTTTCATGTGGGCCGGCACAATGAGAACATCGTGGATTAGACCTACATTTGTCGCGTATGTGACCAAATCTACAGCACTTCAGACATTGTATTGTGGGAAGGGTGTAAGTACCGACAGGTTGGGAGAGGTTACAGCAATAAACATGAGTGGGGAGAGTTTGGCCTAAAAAGGTGAGAACTACAGTTCCTGTAGGTTCCCAACAGGTAGTGCCATCAATTCGCTTTTTCTTATTCATTCTTCTTGCCTTGATGACTACACTAGACTCTGGACGGCACTCAGTCCAAGATACTAAATCCTCCATAGTCCAGTCTAAAGGAATTTGGTGGATTACTCCCATTCGGGTAAGTTGAAACCTAGGAATGAAGGCTGTAAGGTTGTTCGAATGCAGGACAGGGTGAGATAAAAAGGAGTTGGCTTCACAGAACGATTTAAAGTAGATTGAGACCTTGTTCCTACCTATATTTTTAATTTCTACAACACCTGAAATATTGCTATGATAAATAGCTTGTGCTATTTTAAGTGCTCTCATATTATTAGATGATTTAGATAGGTCACCATCAGGACGAGAAACATGGACGACAAAAGGGCCCGAATCAGTTTCGGAGTACCTAAGTTCTGTATTCAACTCATAACCAGGTCTGGTATATATATGCTGGACGGATGCTGCAGCAGGTAAAGAAGAGGCAGGTCTTTTTTCTGGGATGGCTGAAGGAGTAACTCTGGGACGCTTGAGCATTTTGTCTGTAGTTTGATCACTAGCGTCTAGTTCTGTCATATCAGACTCCAAAGAAAGTCTCCCCCTGTCAGGAGGAACATTCTCACCCACCGACTGCGGCATTACAAAGAAAAGTACTTACCAATAATTAATGATTTAAAAGTAACCACAACCAACAAAAAAGGACAACACAATAGCCAGGAAAACAGAAAAATCAAAAGAAAAACCAGGAGAAATTCGCCAAAACGTGTGTTACCGGGAATGTCACCTGTCACTTTTTTTCTCCCGCCTTTCCTCTCAATGATAATGATACCTGACTGATATGATAAGTGACAGAGAGATGTCAGATGACTGACAACCTGACATATGATATTGACATAAACTGTGTAACTGATGTAGTCACTCACTACATACAGTTACCTACGACTGTCAAAGTTGGTGCCGTGGATAACGCAAGCTTTCGCGGTTACATTATATATATTAAGGTTTTTACATTTAATCACGTTGTATTTTAACTTGTTACGTTTATGGCATAACTAATATTAATATTGATGGTGGTTTTTTTACTAATATCTTCGCATAATCCTATTGTGATAATCCTATCTGTGCCCTAGTATTTTTTTTTCAACTACCCTCGGTGAGTGTTTTTTTTATTTTTTAAGAACCCCGGGGACTCCGATCATGTCGGAGATCCCCCCAGCTCCTCCGGACCCTCCTCCGGATCCGTCTCAAAATCTGTCTATTGATATGGAGATTATACCGCCATCAGGAAATATATTACCCCAACGCTCAAAAAGACGGCTCGATCCGGATGATGTGGACGGACGTCCAAGTAAAACGCCAGCCTCAATCAGCGGGGTATGGACTCATCCTTCTCTGAATGAACCATACAAATATACAAACAACGACAAAGGGCCTTTTATTGTACATGTCCATAGAAAGGAAACCCACCCTAAGGCAGGCTCCACAATAAACCGGATTCAATTTGGTAAAATGCTAGTGAATGCAAAAGTAGGTCAGATAGCTCAACAAGGTATTAATTACGTAGGAAGAAACAGAGTGTCTGTTGAGTTCTTAAATCACTTAGATGCTAATAACTTCGTGTTACATCCCGTTTTAGTAAATTCACATTTTGAGGCAGTTATACCGACATTTAATGTAACCCGCATGGGGATTGTCCGGGATGTTCCAAAAGACTAGTCAGTCGAGGAATTCGTCCAAAATATCGAATTACCTGTAGGTTGTGGGCATATCTTGAAAGGACGTAGACTAAATCGGAAATTACATCTCTCCGATGGATCTGTAGAGTGGGGTCCATCGTCTACAGTTATCACTTTCAGTGGACAAATACTACCTAAAACATTATATTGCTACTACAACTCACTCCCTGTAGAACCGTATCTTCTCCCCACTATACAATGTTTTAGTTGCTGTCGTTACGGACATGTGAAGGACAAATGTAGGTCCAAACCTCGCTGCTTTAAGTGTGGTCAGGGCCATACCGCTAGTTCTTGCTCAATAGGAGAAAACGAGGCTAAATGCATTCTATGCACAGGTCACCACTTCGCAACAAGCCAGAAATGCCCAGAGCATACCAGACAAAAGAGATTAAAAAAAAGATGTCTGAAGATAACATATCTTACCCAGAAGCAGCCACGCTATTCCCCCAAGTGTATCGCTCTTATTCTGATGTGGCAAGAGCCATGTTTACCCAAACACAAATAACTCCATCGCAGTCGCAAGCTGGACATCAAACACCAACTCCTTCTATAAGATCACAACCGCTTTCGTCCCAAACTAGTTATAAACGTAAATCGTCGCCCCCGATCTCGACTTCCTAAGGGCTATGACAGAGCTGCCCATGAAGCTTTAATTTCCCAAAGAAATCCCCTTCTCCTCAAAATGGGATTGCATTATCCCATGATAACTCAAATGTTTCCAACGAGGATAACCTCATCGAAGGTCTTCTATCCACTCTCATTAGTATCTTCTCTCGTTTCGAAGACATCCCTCCACCGTCCAACGTTGCCAAAAAAGTCACAAAACTTTTTAATATTGCTAATAAAATTCCAAATTATACAATGGAATAGCCGCAGCATTGCTCCTAAAGTCCATGAACTTTGCCAAATGGCTCGTTCCTACGGTGCTCTCGTTTTGCCATTTCTGAAACCTGGCTACTGCCGGGAGCTCGTTTTCGATTTCCCGGGTACGCTTGTTTGAGGAGTGACAGAGACGATGGCTATGCGGGCTCTGCCATACTGGTAAAATCTTCTCTCCACTATTCGCCTATTCCTCTTCCAGCTCATTCTAGCTCCTTTAATGCTGTTGGCATAAAAATCCAAAATTTCCATCTTTCTATCCTTTCTCTATATATACCTTATCCCCATCCAAACCTTATTCCTGAACTCAAGTCCCTACTGAGCTCCTTATCTGGTCCCTTTCTTTTCCTCGGGGATTTCAATTGCTCCCACCCCCTGTGGGGAAGCTCCCACTATGACTCTTTTGCATGCGCACTCGTCGATCTTATAGACGAGTTAAATATATGCCTACTTAATGACGGTTCACCAACCCGTAGAACTTCTCCAACCACATCAGCAAGCGCAGTGGACCTCTCATTCTGCTCCCCCGATCTCGGTTCCCGTGTCTCTTGGAAAACCTTAGAAGATTAACATGGCAGTGATCATTTACCTATACTTCTTTTACTCCCCCATCTCATAGTGCCAGTAAGGAACTTCAATCCTCTTTTGAAACAACACAAATAAAGCAAATTGGAATAAATTTAGTACTGTAACAGACGAACTTTGCAAACATATTTCCCCAATCACTACTGAGAACGTCCTCAATGGGTTGGAACACCTGATAACTGTCCTACACTCGGCTGCAGATTCATCCATACCTCTAAAAAAGGGCCGAACCAATACTAAATACTCGCCTCCTTGGTGGGATGCTGAATGTACAGAAATGTATCAAAAACGCAAACAGGCTGAACATGAATACTGCACTAATATGTCCGTAGATAATTTTATTTCATATAAGAAAGTTTTGGCCCAATGTAAACGTTTCTTCAAACGAAAAAAGAAGTCTGGCTGGATCAAATTTTGTGAAAATTTGTGCCCTCTTACCCCTTCAACCTTAACTCTAAAATATTACCTTGGCAACAAGCAGGAAAGTGGCAAAGAAAATGGGCAGCATACATAACTATGTAAGCAACTTTTTGAACATGCGATACTCGTGCGCTGTTGACGGCTGTTGTTACTTGTTAAAAATAAAACTTTGACAGTCAGTGAGTGTTTGAATTTTAATTTAATGTATGAATTTCATAGTCTTCAAAAAATTTATGTGGAAAGGGAATTGTAAATATGTACGGCGAGCCAATATCAGAGACAAAAGAAGATATTTTCATGAAGAAATTCAAATATTACAAATCAAATAAACCCAAGCCTTCATTAAGGGTCGTTATATCTATAGAAAAGTCTTCGGTAGAGGTTAGTGTTATTTATCAAAGCTTATTAGATGGTTTATGATAACAGCTAAATAATTAGGATGGGCTATATTTATAGGGGACTGTTATTTATTATGAACAGATCCGAAGTTTTTTAATATAGATTAAAAAGCTAAAGCGCCTTAGCCTTCGTTGTTATTATTTTATAACCACTCAAACTTTATATCTCAAATAATAAATAATAGTGACTCATATCTATACCGCACCCGATATTTATTACATAATTTTGTTACTTTACAGATAGCCAATATAACACCTAGTGAAGTTATAGGAGACGTAAGAACTGAGGCTTTAGGATTGAAGTCCTGTAAGGAATGGCAGTGTTATTCTTTCAAAAACCACCCTGGCTTGATCTTTATAAGTAATCCTTTCACAAATTTAGGCCAGAGGTATTGGATTAGAAAATGTTTAGAAGAATATCCTAGGAAACCAAATAAATTGAACATTGATGTTGAAATGAATATTGATGACTGGTGGCAGACTTGTTATAAGGATGGACAATGCAACAGACAATTACAGAAAAAGCTGAGATGGACTACTTTAGGATATCATCACAATTGGGATACAAAAGTAAAATGTTAATATTAATTTTTCATTATTACTTATTTATATTATTATAAAACTAACAATCACAGTTGAGTTATCATTACACTAACTCAGAGGGCTCAGAGGTGTGAGTTTATTAACACTTTATTATAATTTATATGTATTGTTTAAAACCTATCTGATCAAGGTAAATATTTACAAACCTGGCTCAAAAACAAGTGTATGTGACACATCTAATTTAAAAGTTTTTTTTATTATTTTTTTATCTAGGTTTGAACTTAGTGTAACAAATATAATCTATATAATATACCTACCAAATATACAAAAACAAACATTAGAATTGGTTAAGTCTTTTCTGAGGAGTTCAACTACAAACATTATGACACAAGATTTTCATATAGAGTATAGAGTATTAATATTTAGTTACCTTGAAAAAAATAACATTTTAGATATAATCTGGTTTTTTTATCTGAGATTTTAGTTTTGTCATAAACTGCTGTAGTGATGTTGATTTTATGATTAATTTATATTTTAAATATGTCATAAACAATTGTAGTTTTGGTTTATTAAAAAGGCATGACAACAAAATATTAAGCTTAGATTTTCATCTTCATTATAGCGCTATATCCCAGTTTTGTATCCTATTTTATGCAGACCGGCTAATTATGTGGGGAACAAATGTCTAGCCATGCCGTCTCCGCCAGGTCCCGGTGGAAGGGGAAGGCCCAAGAAATGTTGACTTGACGTTGTGAAGGATGACATGCATGCCAATGGTCTCAAAACGGGGGATGCTGAAGACCACGTGAAGTGGAGTAGAAAAAGTAGGAAAGCGGACCCTGGGCATCGGAGTGAACACTCTGAATGCAACCAGGATTTAACGTTTGGATGACAATGATCCCAATTTTGTATCTGGATACTCTGATTTAGAGTGTTATATTCACTTGCCTACTTTGACTTCCTGTTTAACAAACTATTAAAAAAATTGCTTTCAGGTGTATACTGAACTGAATCAGTCCCATTTTCCTGAAGATTTGGCTGAATTGTCAGATGTTGTAGCACAATATCTAGGTTATAACAGTTTTAAAGCTGAAGCGGCCATAGTAAACTACTATCACATGAGCTCAACCTTATCAGCACATACTGATCATTCAGAAGTAAATTTGGAAGCTCCATTATTTTCTTTTAGGTTAGTAAAATTTTAAAGAATCATTATTTTCCTTCATTTTGAAGAAAAGGAAAGTAGCACAGTGTATATATGAGCATTATGTAAGCTTTGTACACAAAAATAAAAAACAACAAATTAGATATAACTGGCATCAATTGGAATCTCTATGAATTTAATTATAGATCAATAGTGCATAAAATTCAGAGCTGTCACCTCTGCCATATTCAAATAAAGTACATACATAACTTCACGCCAGGTCCCTTGCGGGGTAGGCACGAACAACAGAGCGCCATACAGGTTTATTCTTACATACCTCACTTGCTTCTTTGACATTCATAGCTCCAATAGAGTAGATCTAGAGAATTTTTTCTTGATGTTTTTGAGATTATATAGTTGCCAATTATTACATAATAAGGGATTTTAAGACTATGTCATGTAATAATTGGCAACTAAAGTGGAGAAGACAATGTAGAAAATTAGACCTCAATTTCTGAAACTGATCCTCCAATCTCAACTTTCTTTCAACTCAACTTTCAACAACATTAACTCAATGATGATGGTGTTAGGTAAGGCACAATAAGCTTATATTTTTTACATTAAACAGTATGGGGTCTACCCTTTTCTTTTTGCAGATATATTCTACATTTTTTTTATTGTCTATGTTAGATACTATAGGCTGAAAGTCGTGGATGACTTAGTTAGCCCCTAATATATTTAGATTGTTTCATTGTACACAATTTCAAAGTCATATTTGCGGTATAATAATAAATTGTAAGTTATTAAAACTATCAATTTTGTATTCAATAAAAGCCCTCTTAAATTAGATATTGATATTAATTATTTTAGATTATATAAACATTCTTCTCTTAGCTATGGAAAAGAGGTATTAGAAGTATAAAAATGTCTTTTTGTTTTCAGTTTTGGACAATCTGCTATATTCATGATAGGAGGACAAACAAAGACTATAGAGCCATCTGCCTTACTATTAAACAGTGGGGATATTGTAGTGATGTCAAAAGAAGCCAGGCTTTGCTATCATGCCGTTCCAAGAATACTACCATCATCAAAACATCCATGGAATTACCACAATTTTAGAATTCCCAATGAAATCCCTACTTTTAAATATATAAATGACCCAAAGTATTTAATGACATCAATGATTGAGAGCACAGATAACTCTAAGTGGAGTAGATTTGATAATTACATCAAAGAATCTAGAATCAATATGAATGTTAGACAAGTATTAAAAGAGAATCAAAAGAGTTTATTACATGTATAATTATATTTTATTGATGTTAAAAAATATATATTTGTTATAAATGTTGTTTGGCTTGTAATATTCCTTCAATTTGTAATCAAAACACTATTGATGACCGGAATTTTATGATCATTATGGGACAATTCTTGTTTTCGGGGTTGGTTTGTAATTACTGAAATTCATTAAGTGTGATGAAAATGGGTGGTATTTCCACCGAAATTGGGATCGCCAAGCCCAGCTATGGGATTTTGTAAGCTTGTAGGTCTTACATATATCTATGCTATAATAAATCTGTAAATGGTTCGGGTTTGTAGCAGGAGTCTAATTCGGACCAGGAAATTCCGAAAATATATTTTTTCGAATTTTTGCAAAATAGATTCCGCTAGAAACGTATTTTTTCAATTCACTAACAAATCTAGTATCTACTCGCTTGTACGTTTTGCTGGACAGTTTTGTAGACTATATGGACTTAGTTTTTTTGTTATTATATTATATGCAATTATGTTACGTGTAAGAAACCGAATAAGTTTTTGTGTAAGTAAAAAAATTTAGTTAGTAATTTTCAAAATATAGTAATTGTTATGTTTTACTTTGCACCGACTTCAAGATGTTTTAGATAATATATATTAATAATAATAGCTTTAGAAATACGTTATTTTATACATTTTAGTTTTTTAGTTTTTGAAGTCGGTTTCTTTAAACGAAGTTTTTAAATTTTATTTGTTACTTTTTAGTGTCTAGCTATGTATGGGTGGACTTACGAATGGTGCCGCGCTTCTTAAAAAATATAGGTCCCAAGAACCGGGAACAAAAAAATGTTCGTAAAATGAAAACTACTGGGCCAAACGATGTCAAATTTTTAGGGGACCACATGGCAGCTATTCCGCGTCGAACAAAAAAAGAATCATGTAAATCGGATCATAAATCACGGAGTAATCGGCGAACATATGGAACGGAGTGAAAATTATTTCCATGAAAAATGTTCATAAAATGAAAACTACTGGGCCAAACTATGTAAAATTTTTAGGGGACCAATTGGAAGCTATTACGCGTCGAATAAAAAAAGAATCACGTAAATCGGATCATAAATCACGGAGTAATCGGCGAACATACATAAAAAAATTGCAAAAAAAAAAGATCCTGACGAATTGAGAACCTCCTCCTTTTTTCGAAGTCGGTTAATAAAACACAGCCTATGGTTTGATAGGCGGCTTAGCCCCTATATGCAATTATGTTATGAGTAAAGAGCGAATAAAGTTTTTGTGTAAGTAAAATAAAGCTACTGCCTAGAGCTTAACACGTGGCATAGTCGCGGGGTAACCTCTAGTATTATAAAATATAAAAGCATGTGTCAGCGAAACTTCATATGCGTTACCATAATGACGATGTGTTAGCGAATTTCAAAGGCGGCATCTTATTCACCTTATTTGTCTGTTCTACGTCATTTATCTTGACAAAAAGTGTTCTAAGTGTTAACCCAGGATACGAATTTTGTCTGTGTTAATTTTCATTTAAATCTGTTAGGTAGTTTTCAGGTGATGCTCCAACAGATAATCAAAATTTCTAAAGTTGCATTTTTGGAATCTGCTGGTCCGAATTAGCCGCAACACTGGTATAAAACATTTAATATTACAAATATATTTTAATTATTATTCTTAGCGTGTTAAAAAAGTAAGCATTTTTTGAGCCTATTCCTCTAACAGGGACAGCTACCTGACAGACCTATACTAGCAGGGCTGTACCAGCTTAGGCATAGAATGTGTTTACCTTGATCACTGTGATTATGGGTAAAGTTGTCGTTGCTTTTTTGATAATCGCATAAGCTCCAAAAACATTTGACGTATCTCTCGCCATAGCACTCGTATTCGTCCGTAGCTTGAATCAGTGCCAGACGTTTGGATACGGGTTTGAAACAACCATCGCATTGCGGTTTTATATGCATCTTAGAATTTTAAGTTATTGAAAATATTATTATTCCATTATAAAATTTTGCCATCCACTATATTGCACTTCAATTTTTTTTTGATAGATATTATGTTTGACATCTTACTAAACATGTTTTTTTTTGTATATACGTAAATTAATTTCAGAATCTTATTAAAAGAGATTTGTTATGAATTATGATCTATTCTTTATACACGTTTGCGTGTGACAACCGTCTTGCCCGATGTTGAGCCCAGATATGATAAACGACGTAGCATGCTTACCTAGAAGGTATATATTCACATGGGATTTGAAGACATCCAGGTTGTAGGTATTGGGAAAATCAAACTCCGGCAGTGAGCCTAATTTAGTTCACGACATTCTGAAAAATAAAACAAAGTTACATCGGTAAAATATTACTACCTATTAAAACACGTGTTAATACATCAACATACTACCTGTATCTGTGCAAATAAATATTAATTCATTCATTAGTGTATAATAGTGCACCATAGTTTCTGATACAATTTACAGCGTTTGCTATTCGTATCTGTCTTCAATATTCCGATAAGTACTTCGGATTGGACGTAGGTATTCATTCCTAGTTGCGACCGGCATCGGCAGTTAGCTGCTTCATACGATATAGAATCCAGTCCTTTCAATCCGTAGCGAATGGGTGACAACAAAGCGGTACCCGGTCTCGCAATTCGCCCATTGGAAATGCCATTTCGCGTTTCCATTCGAAAAATTGTGATTATATTACAGAATGTATTAAACAAGCTTGTCTTTTGTAACTGTTTGGAAACAACTGCTTTTCTTTAATGTGCTGTATTATGTTACTACGTATATTATAAACGAGAAAGATTGTGAGGATAGATGGATGTTTGTTATCTACTCTGTTAACTATTGAACAGATTTTGATGAAACTACAGCAATATATCTTATAACTCAGAATAATAGGCTATAGTTTGCAAATATATGTCTTAGAATATTACTATAAGTGTCAAGTAGAATCGCTGCCCCTCTGAGTCATGCAATCATAGTGGGTGTGATCGCAGCGGGTAAACATCGTTGACGGTTGCAGTACCCGCTTGTAGTTTGCAATTTTAAAACTATGGCAGTTAGGTTAGGATATTTTTAAAATAAACAGTTCTCTTTTTTTAATCTAGCAGTTCTTTGAAAGGACACCTTAATTATGATAAAATTGAAATGTTTAGTCCGTTTTGTCGAACAATACTCATAAACAGATTGATATCTAATGATATGGTAAATCCTTGAATGTGGGGCCTTAGTGTTCCTTAGTAGGTAATAGTGTTTTCATAATCCTGGCGTTAGACTGTGCCGCTAAAGTATACCTATAGGCTATATATAGGTCACATACATAGTAAAGACGGCGATGTCAGCAAAAATTGATTATATAATTGCAAGTTACGATTGACTAGCATCTTTCTTGGAATATCGCACGCAAAAATGGACTGCGGTATTTAGGTGGTCGGTAGTTAGGTTATTACCTAGGTTCAAAATGTTATTTTTAAAGATCTGTTTTTTTTATATAATAGACGCATCACTGACTTAATCAGTTCTGACCGCCTGTGTATGTGCTGTGCTGGTTGCTGTGTTGCTGGTATCAACTCAAAAAATATTGACATTATAAGCGCTCGGCGTTTCCTTCTTAAAGACGTGCTAGATTTACCAATGGCATAATATACATATAGACTAGCTGTCCCGGCAGACGTTGTCCTGCCCGAAAAAATGGGGGTTGATCGTAGAGGGTTGAAAATTTAGGTTTGTATGTATTTTTTCATTAAAAAAATACATACCTACAAACTGTTTCATAAAAAAATAAAAATGTATCTAAAAATTAAAAAAATATATTTAGGACTACCCTTAACATTTAGGGAGATGAAAAATAGATGTTGTCCGATTCTCAGACCTACCCAATATGCACACAAAATTTCATGAAAATCAGTCATGCCGTTTCGGAGGAGTATGGTAACTAACATTGTGACACGAGAATTTTATATATAAGATGTATATATCTAGGGCTTCAGGACATATAGGCGTATACGCAAAAATGCCACTATTTTGTTGTTTACTAAAAACTATGTTGTTACAATTTAGAAAGTCTTACCAGTATGCAAGTGTACCTAAAAAAAGGGTATTGCAAATGTCAGCCTTATACAATCAACTAGTTTTGTTTTATTCACAATTTTGTCCCTTGTGTAAAACTGCACTTTTGTCTGTACGCCCATTTGTTATGAAGCCTCGATATATATACGAACGAACAACGAATACGAATACTTCTTCAAAGATTGACGTTACTTTGTTACTGGTGTTTTCTAATACTCAGATTAAGTTTTCTGCAGTTTCAATATTTTCCGTGTTCTCTGTTCACATACTCGTATACAGCAATGTAGCTTTGGAAGAGCTTAGTTCACTCAACATCAATTTGCTGTAGAGCGATTAAGTATTCAGCTATCACAATAGGCAAATTGAGTTAGGTGGGAACAGTGTCGTAAACAAGCGGTGCAATTTGGGCGCGTGTCGACATGACTCTCTCGTCAAACGATTAGACTCGGAACAAGTACTGTCATAAGCAACAAATGTACTCATTGGGTAGAATGCTTTAATAGAAACTGACGGATGTCTTACTCACGTACTCCTGTGTTTATTCGCGTACGTGAGTGTTATGTGCTTAGAAGTAATTAGATGTGAAGGCATCGTGTATGTAGACTTAATTGCATTGCGCTTTGTATGGAGGTGTAAATATTGACGAGTCGCCTGGTCCGATAATTGCATATAATGTAATTTCCAAGCAGAAATTGGTTTTCAATTAACGTATAAAATGAAATTGTAATCAACAGTTTTTTATTACAGTAATTATAGAAGGTAACCCTTATAGATAATGTTGTCATTTCCGGCTATCTGCCCAGAATAGCCATTAGGTATTTGAAGATTATTGCTAGTTTCTATATATTAATAGTTAGGAAGGCGTTTTGCATGAATTGTTATATACATAAGTATGAGTATCATAGTAGTAAACACTTTCAAAATAAAATAGTAAACCCAGTGGATATTCTTCGATATCTCACTTCGATACTAATTTAGCGACTTTTTTTTAGTTTTGAGAATTATGTATCTATCTAGTAAAGAAAGTTCTTGCTTGTTAATTGTTACTCTCGTGAAGTTCTCTCATACTAGGTACTCTTCGCTCATACAAGAATTTTATGAGAGTGGCTAACATTTTAATTTTATATTTAAGTCCAATGTAGCATAACTTTTTCTATTATAGAAATAAAGAACAAAACAAAACTTATTATGCTCATTATCCATCGAAAGGTTGTTAGAAAGAATTCACTGTCAGAGATAATCGATCGAATCGAATCTAAAAACGCTTGAAATGCTTTAACTTTAATATTTACACAATATAGTATATTCTATAATAATACCTACTTGTAGGCGAAGTGGACGTAACTAGTGCCTTTATGGTTTGTAGCATTTAAATGGTGACACTTTATTCTAACATCCAAAGAAGTGTCAACAAGAAGACAAGCTTAATATCTTAAGTTATCAATAGAGATATTGTTTTCATAGATCGTTTAATCATTGACACGTCGCCTTTGTATGTAAAATGAGTGCGGTGACATTCAGCTGTTCTTCGGCTTCCCCGCAAAAAGCTCGGACTCCGGACTTGGGCTCCTTTCTCTTTACTCGACATTAAATGGTCGATATAAATTCCGTTGGCGGATTACGAAATTTATTGGCTTCAAAATTAAAAGAGACCGATTTCAATGGCGACGTCTGACAGCATTCGTTTATAGGATTAAAAAAGAGTTTGCTAAGCCTTCATTAAAAAACTGAGCGGCTAACGTATAGGGTACGTTGGGGTTACAATGAAATTTGGATACGTTCTGTAATTTAATTATTTTACATTCCTGAAGTACAACTATAACGCTATTTATAGGTGTTGTAGGTCAGATAATGAACTTAGTATGTACAAATAGCAAAATTAGAACTTAACCTGTATAGAAAGAAGAAACTCCTAGAATTTAAAAAAACTTGAATCGAATTTACTTCAAAACTTATTGTTACAACTCAGGTCACGACAAAAACAAAATCCACCTGCATATGTAAAACAAAACACATTTTGTTACCTGTCGGCATTTAAACTAATTGTAATTCTTTTATGATCGTCTTCTTTTGTTTACTTATTGATTGGCATAGGTTTCTAGAAAACAGCCCATTGTTTTATTGTACTCTTTTATGGCCGTTTGCGGCAGAGTCATTAGCCAGGTGTGGCGGATTAAGTCGACTTCGATACGGGCATATTGCATATGTAGCGTATAAAACCATGGCCTGATTGAGGGAGGGGGTAGTCGAGCGAGAACTACGATCCAAGCGAGACGTGTGTACTACAATCTAATAGTGACGGACTTTGCGCGTTTTATTGAATTACGACCTTCTGCATTACTTTTGGACTTGTTGTGTCCGGTTATATTGGTGTTTGTATAGTTCTAATAAACTCTATAGTAATTCTAACGGCATTCTAATTCGAGCCTCGCAACTCGTAACAATATGAAAGCCAGCCATTTTCGTTACAAATACATGATAGGTACTGGCTACTGGTAGATTTTATAGCCAATTTTATTCAAAGATAGTAGTTGATTTACTCTTCACTATCTTCAATAAAATGTGTATTCGTTTAAATTCTAATTGTGTATTTCTTTTGATTCTTGGTCGTAATTAACGTCCGTTTGTTTACAGTTCTATCAGTAATTCAGCAGCGAACTATAATAAATGAAGATAAATTTCAGATAAGTGAAGGTACACGCCTGTCACACGCTAGGAAGTATAGACGGCGCTCGAGTAATTTGCCGGAGTTGCTCTTTTTAAATTTCAACTTTATGGTGATAGACATAACGTTGTAGTTTTTCTTCGTGGTTATCAAATAAAGTGAAAATATCAATTGACTTTCATGAGTTGGTGAGTTTTTTGTTAAGGCACTGTGGACTAAAGCCGCGCTGTGACGGCCTCTTAATAAGGCGTAGAGTGATGCACTCTTTGTCATTAATGGCTGCATTCAAAAGCATTGTGAAGGCAACTAAGACAGACAAATATGGCGCTGTTTGATGCCCACAAGCTGCTCATTCAATTTATTCCGTCTAGACTAACTGAATATTTTATCTGGTTCCTAGAATCAATTTTCGGTCTTTAACTTTATTTTCTAAGTTTTAATCAAATCGGAACTTTATCTGCAGAATTTACCATTCGTTAAGTGAGATATTCTTAAAGTTTTACTTGGATATCAAATAAATTGAATCGTATACAAGCTAACTTGGCGTTCAAATTCAAATTTGTTTTACTTAATGACACAAATTCTAATACTTACTTAATTATTCAAAACAGAAACTCCGTTACTATTTCAACAAGCCGTGTTAGCTCGTAAATACGAACACAGTGATTTATTATCATTTTCTAATAATAAATCTCGTAATGTAGATAATAAATAAATAAAGTTATTATAGTGTTTATTTCGTTTGAAACCACTAAGTATATCGGATTACCGACCATTTCGTGCTGTGCACAATAACGAGTTAATTAAGAAAGTTGCGCGCCAGCCGCCGCCCGCCGACCTCCGCCCTCCGCCATTGCGCGGTCTCACCGCGACACCGCCAATCAATTCGTCTCACTATTGTACCCTGATCATTATTTTATTTAATTAATAAGATTGCTTCATTTCAATATAATCTTAAGAATAATTAATGTATGCATAAACTTAAGTTTTCCCCGAGGCTACACCGCGGGTCAAACCCATGCGGGATGCGGGTAGCCTTATTTAGCGTACATAAATACTTAATTACGTTTTATACATCGCGAACGAAGCCACGGACAAAAGGCTAGTGTGACTTTGAAAAACTACTTAACTGATGGTGAAAAACGGTTAAATATCCGTTGCGTAGTTTAGGAGCAAGCGGATATATATTATAGAGACAGTCAGACAGACGCGGAAAGTTAGATAAATCTGGAACTTTATTTTCGATCATTTCAATTTTAGAAGGATTTGACAGCAAAATCGACTAGTGGCCGATGCCTATTAAAGGGGATTGTTCTAAGAGATTTCCAATTACACACACTCGCTTTTTGATAATATGATTTATTGCGTAAGAGCAGTTTATGTGATACATGTAGAAAATGCGAAGGGAGACAAAGAGGTGGCGTTGCTGTTGCATCGCACCAGTGTTGCTATAGTACAAAATAGTTAACACCTATATCATATATTCATTCAACTTGACTAAATGCCTAATGGCCCATTTACATGGAGAGAGTTTATCGCACGATTTGGGCGAGAAGTTTATATACTATTTTCGTAGGCGATACTCTTCAGGCGATAATCGCACGGACATGTTTACATTGAACCAAAAAACAAAAACGCGCCTACGAGTATTATGACCACTATATGACCAATGTAAGATCAAGCGTTTCATTAATTACGAAATTTCCAGACATAGGATGGCACACGAAATTGCAATAATGGGACATCCTGTTTGCTAACCCACCGCAAAGCACAAAGCGTGTTTGTAAACAGCCTTATTGGTTTCAAAGCAATATTAATGTATGGATAGGCTTTAAGACGTTAGAGAGAGGCTAGAATATAACTAAGGACCTAGAAGTCCGTATGAGTAGATCCTATTGACTGGATTAATCATGTATAAAGTGTAGTATGTATTTCGAAACCCTTTGTGGAAACTAAAATGGTGTTTGAATGAAAGCTTAATATAATACTAGCGGTTTCGGGAGATGTTGCTCTGCCATGAAAAAATAAAAATCTAGAACCCGACACCAGCGCCACCTGCCGGGTCTAATTGTGAATCTAAGACATCACCGGATCCACTCAAACACAATTTTTTTACACCTTGGGTTATAGAAATAATAAAAAACGTAAGCACTAGTGGAATCATAGACAACTAGTAATAATATGTATGAACAGAACCTGTAAACCGCAATGAATGCTTGGCGCTTTCGATCTTTTGGTCGCTAGTGTAAGTTTTAGTAGGTATCCTAATTTAAAAAATAAATAAATATGGCCTATATTAATCTCGGATAATATAGCATTCTAATGATGAAATACTTTTTAAGATCGGTCTAGTAGTTTTTGAGTTTATTTGTTACAAACATACAAGAATACAAATCTTTCCGCTTCATAATATTAGTATAGAGAAAGTTCATTTTTAAAGTTCCGAAGTCATTTTGGTGAAAGGGAAGTTTGACTAAATGTATGTGTGTCTATCTGTCTATATAAGTCAGTCATTTTGCTAAAAACCTGCTGGATGTTTATGGCTGAAATATGGCACGTACACTGGTATGCGTGCCCGTGTGCGTGTTTGGTAAACGGTTTTGAAAAATTAAAAGCGGATCATTGAAGATATACCTCTGTATATACTATATTATTATATGTTGTAATTGATGGAAAATAGCCTTAACAATACATTAGAATTGAATAGAATATACTTTATTGCACACAATGTTACAAAATAAATTCGTACATATAATCCTAATAATAAGTACAATGGGCGGTCTTATCGCTGGGAGCGATTTCTTCCAGATAACCTTTAGATGGACAGAAACTCAGTATGGATGGGGGTAGGTATGCAATAGATACAATATACTAATATATACGAAAATATTAATTAAAAATTTACTAAATTATAATATAAACATACATATTTATCTAAATATACAAGTTGTGTGTCGTCAAACAACACCATCCCAAACATACAACGAAATAACATTATTCAGTTACAAATTTGAGATAGTGTTGTTTGGCGAGGTCATTAAACGAATGCACAGACTTGGCTGACATACACTATGTGATCGTTTTGACAAAGAAGTAATTAACTAACTGACTTTAAACGAACGAATATAGAACTATAGAAAAATGAAATAAGAATCTGCTTTTATAATTTGTGCAATAGGCTGGTTGAAAAATTGAGATGGGATAGATAACCCAATACAAAGGCGAACTGTTCATTTTGAACCCCACCGGAATTTCGGTGAGTGACGTCGGTAGTCCTAATTAGGACGTGATCCATCACTCATTATAATGACGGACGTTTAAATTACGAGATTGGCGTTAGAAGGAGGAATAGGACAAAATTATTTAATTAAGATCCTCTGCAGGCTCTGATATTAATTACTTACTAAGCCGGCTAAAAAGTTTAAAGAGATTACTTTACCTTGCCATTTCTATTTTACTTAACTTCATTTAGAAAAATGAAAATTAATGTATTTATTTCAAAATGGAATCTCACAGATTATTTATTGACGGTCATGAGTCTACCACCGCCTCCAAAACAATTTTAGTTACCTACTGTTAAAGGAGAAGAAGTGGTACAACAAACTCCCCAGCAACATTACCTTATATATAAAATTCTCGTGTCACAATGTTCGTTCCCATACTCCTCCGAAACGGCTTGACCGATTCTCATCAAATTTTGGGTACATATTGGGTAGGTCTGAGAATCGGCCAACATCTATTTTTCATCCCCCTAAATGTTAAGGGTAGTCCACCCCTAAATATTTTTTTTTAATTTTTATTTAGAATTTATTTTTTTATGATACAACCCTAAATTTCAACCCTCTACGATCTACCCCTATTTTTTAATAGCGATATTAGTATTTTTATAATTTTCTACTGGGATGATTTAGATTTTAATTTGAACCAGGTAGATGGCGCTGCAATTGGGTACCAAAATTTAGGTGTTCTTTTTGTTGTTGTATGTGTTGAAGTTTGTCCCGGAATGGTTTAAATAAACGATTGGACCCAGTAGGTGGCGCCGCGATACTCCTCCTAAACGCTGGGCCTGATTTTGATGAAATTTTTTGTTTGTGCAAGTGGATTTAAGAGTAGTTTAGATTAACATTTGGTCCCGGTAGATGACGCTGGAACAGGGTTCTAGATTTTTATTTTTTAAAGGCAGGACAACGTCTGCCGGGTACAGCTAGTTAAATATAAGTACATTCATGGCCGTGGTGGTAGTTTTATTATTGTGATATTGTGTTTATACGAGTTCTTTTTAATTATGACTGCACTATTAGTCAGTATCATGTATCAATGACTAGGCACCCAAGTTTGAGAGCAATCTTCTAATTGTAGGTCTTTGACTGAGCCAAACGAGAGGCGGGGGAATTGAGGCGGTTAAAAAACACAAATTTCATGAAACAGTTTACATTTTTAAAACAAAAAGACAATACATTTTTTCTCGAGATGCTGGGAAACAGGCAGACGGCCCACCTAATGGAAAGTAGTTACCGTGGTGTATAGACATTGGCAACACCAGGGGCGACGACGCATTGCCAGCTTTTAAGATGGAATAGAAGGTCTTAGATAAGGGAATGGAACAGGAGCGAAGCATTAAAGGCGATGGTTTACAGAGATCATACACGAGGAACGGAATAGGGTATGCGACTGGGACCATCCGAACTGTGATTCATAGTACGAGTCTAACCGTTTCACGCTGATATTGTGTGAGAGCGTGATTATCACACCGATCAAGTCAGCCGTAAGAGCTGTAATCAAGATAATGATACCAGCAATGGCTCTGCAGCTTCTATTGTTGGCTACTAAGTAATTTTTGGAATATGTATCTGTATACCAAATTATGCAAGTTAAAAATTGTTTAAATCAGTCAGATAATTCATAGATTACATTTACAGATAGTGTTTACGCCATTTATAGTAAATTACTCGTAATATTAAATCTAACTTAATATTAGCTTTTTATTAATATCAAAAGAATAAAAATCCACAACTAAAACCGATATGTGCAGTTGTGGCAGTAGGTATGATACCTATGTATTATCGTCTAATTATAATTAAATTAAAATAACATTATTCAAGTGCATGACGTGTAATGGTCTCCATTTCTGTCTTTCCTACACAATATCCTATATTCAAATATACCTTCAGAAGAAATCGCCGGCAACAAAGTAGGTAGGTAGTCCAAATAATATTTAATTATGATAATTAAATATTACACTTAATATCTAATAGAGGCCACAATAGGCATATAAAATAACAAAGGACTGTGTCGTCGTGCTAAATATTTGAAGGCGATTTGGTGAATCTTGTGTGTCCTTCCTATATTCCGTATTAATTGTGCTCAAGATTTTAATTGTATTTATAAATACAATTGGCGTAAACAGATAGGTGATATGCTCTTATGTTAGAAATATATATTAAAGAATAAACACTGTAAGATTTGTGTTTTTTATTAGCACGTACCTAATCATTTAATGTTGACATAATATGGATAGTTTCTTAGATGATTCAAAAATGAAGGTTGTGGAAGACCTTGCGAATTGAAGGAAAAAAGGACAATAACTCTGGTTTTAAAGATATAGTTCCGAATGAAGCCGTGATTTAACGCTACGACGACGATACGGTTATTTATAATATTTTCCAATCTATATAATGTAATAAAAACATAAACTTAATTAAAGTTTACATGGCAACGTGTAAGTGTAAGTAATTGTCACTCAAAAATTTCTGAAAAATCGCACGGAGTGGCGCAATTTGTGCCGTACGCGTAGAGTTAGCAATTATGGCTAGATTTCGTCAGTCGTCTGCTGTACTGCCACTTGTGCTGAACAAATTTTAATTGGCGCTAACTTTTGGATTATTGACGGGTCTACGGTTTAGTTCATGACAGGTACTTTAGATAGGATTTCTATTAGACATATCGGTAGCGTCAGTGCAGGACCTTGTAAATATATTTTTTGTTGACACATTTTTTTTCTTCAAAATTGTTAATATATATCACAATGTATAAAGCATGTAATATGTAAAAATTTATACAAAAATAATGATGTCAAAAAAATAGTTACTGTAATGTAGGTGTTAAACAGTGTTTTAATATATGTTCTGTGACAAAACATGTCAAAATACTATTTAAAAAATATTAAGATATTCTGTTAAAATGTAACCTAAGTATGTTAAGTCACGTCAACTAAAACTAAAAGTTGTAATATTTGCAAAAACTTCAATAGACTCAGAACTACTTTGAGACAGGGGTATGTAATAAGATATTTAGTTGGTCGTACAGTGTTCGGGGGATTCCGTAACGACGTGAGAATGTAATTTATATAATTGACCAACTTGGCGTCAGACAAAGTTGTCTTTATAATATTATTTTATTAGTTTATTTTTTATTAGCCTTTATGATATTTCCTTTACCAAGAAAACTACCCACAGTGAACAACCAAGAATCGTTTTGTAGACCATTCAAGAAAAAATCTAGAAATGGTAATTTAGGATTAGAAATTTAATAAATAGAATTTTTTAAATCACAGGACATTTAGAAATTTCAGATTGACACTTCTATTATATTTGTACAGATACAGATATGTACCAACATATATAGAAAAAGATACTCGTCAAACTTTTAATTAATTACTAGACAGTTAAGTAATAAAATAAAATGTTAATAATGTAAGCATAAGTTTTTTCTTGTTTGATTTAATTATTAATTCATCTCAGCTATTATCGTAAACTACTTATTCAAATTCTTATTATTATATCTCGTATTTTATTTATATCTTCGCAAAATGACGAAATGCGTGTTACTTCAAGCACAATGAAAGGTTCCGTAAAGGTGACCGACGTCCGTAATATTTGTTATTTAGCTACAGAACCTTGAAAAATATGTTAAAAGCTGCTCAATTAATTTCCTTCATATCAAAGAGGTGACGTTGTTGTGGGAGAATCTTTAGGCAGATCTTGGGTGCGGTATAGATAGAATACGGCACATTTATTTATTATTTAAGATATAAAATTATGTTTGGGTGGTTATTAAAATAATAATCACAAAGTCTAATATGAGATGATGTTCATAATACATAAATGTGCCGTATAACTATACCCAACCCCAGATCTTAAAAAATGAATGAAAAACTATGAAGCGAAAATTTTGAAAGTCGAGGAGGTAGGCATTAAAATTTATTTATAATAAAATTGGTTTGAACATGATTTGTTTAGTGGTTTCTGATATTTTTGACAAAGGGTAAAATGGGTAGACATTTATTGCCTCTATGGTACCTTTCAATGTAAATGAATAGCCATGGCATAGTTATCAAAAAGGAATTCAAATGTACAATAATATTTGCAGCTAACAATGTAGTTGTCTAAAGTTTGTGAATATACTGTCAGCCATTTACAGTGAAACGAACACAAATTCAACGCCCGCGGCGTTAGCTCCACTGGTGGTTGAATAGTTGAACTATGGTAATATTTTTCTTAGAAATTAACAATTGCAGAAAGAGCTGTCAGCAGCGGGTGCCGTCACAAAGTTTAAATGAAATCTCGGGGCTATGTCTGTGTAATTACAAACAACTCGACGCCGTACTAAGGTCGACGTCGGTGCCGTCAAGCGTGTAATGGACTTTTCAAGTATTCCTAACGTGAAAACTTTCACTTCATCCGACTTAAATGCCCTCGACAATGTGCTTAACGCTGTTTTTAACTACTTCACTTCAATCCAAGATTATTGCGACATAAATTAATTGTTTATCCCATAGAATGACAGTTCAGGGCGTTTCAGGGCGAAGAAATAGGTTGTGTAGGCAAATCCCAGTAGCATACGTCGATGAATATAATTCCCAGAAAGAAAATTAAGTGTATCCTGGAACAGAATTTTGGGACAACATTTGTATAAAGTTAAAGTGTTTATGTTCAAGGACTTTTAAGAATTAATTCTATTACCGTCCTGTCTAAAAAAATCACTTTTTAAATTACTCGTAATAATCATACCTAGTCAACACAAAGTTAGGCATTAGCCTTACGTCACACGTGTGGGGATTATATCCCTGCTCGGAATGAAATAATGGGATGATCCGCATGTAGTTCATATCGCTTTGGGTACAAGATTTTTTCAAAAAAAATTTGACGCACTTTAATAAGGGTTATCCTCAATAGCCCTAGAATCCACTCATCGGATCCTGACTTGATGACCATGGGACTACCTCGGGAGTATTACCTACCTACACTTACCTACGAGTAAAGAAAACAATTTGAGGATCAGTTTACATTCACGAAGATATCGTGTTACGTAGGTTAAAAAGTATAAACCGAATTTGATTGCTAAGAATAAAGCACTGCAATTATTTGAATATTTTATAGCATCTTCCTTTTTTAATATAGAAACTTAAGAAGAAATATGAGAAAAGTCTGTAAGTGCAATCATGATTGCGGGCACGTTTTTCACGGTGCCGTCTTCTATTCCGCGTTATCACAATTACCCGTCGCGAAGAGCACGTCTCCGTCGAATAAATCGCACTGATTGCACAAAGATCCCTTCGATCCCTCCTCATTCGTTATCGTTGCAATTGTCCTCTCCTTTGTACAATAGTTCTTTAATAACAGAATACAGATCAAGAGGAACTTTCAATTCAACTAGTCGATATTGATAAATTAAATTAATTTTAAATATCGATGTTGATGTTACTATTCGCCCCTTTGAACGTGGTAGAAAATATAATTTATTTCTAAATAAACGGAATATATTTTTTGTAAAATTGATAAAACGAATGATACAAGCGAAGCTAAATTTGTATTAAACTAAAATAAGTGAAAGTTGACAATATTTGACATTGAATGGCCCATTGTCTCGCTGATGCTGATGTGGTTAGTATATTGAATAATGAGATTTGATTATAAAATTCAATTAATGCCACTTGTTTTGTTCATTGCCTTTTATACTGTTTTTAATTACTTAAATTCATCAATTCAGTTATGAATTTCCATAGTAGCTTGAGATAATATTATGGAAATAAAGAGTCTTATCATTATTATCAAATCTATTTGCCCAACGTCATATTAGTCTTATTTTAATTTTTCCTTTTCATGTTATAATGTAATAAAAATTAAATCTATTAGCTTTTATATTTGACTACCCTCATATTTAGTATTACGTTAATTATACGTTTTATTTTAAATCTAACAAACGCGGCCTTATCGATATTTTACTTTAAGGTAACGTAATTAATTAACATAATTTGAATTAAATGTTAAATGAATGCACTTATTAATAAAATGTCTTTAAGTAGAAAAATACTTGTAAGTTTATAAGAGATAAAATCATCAAAAAGTATGACGTTATATCTTCCGATTTATAAATCTGCTACCTTCGCTCGCATTCACGTTATCTCACGGGAACTGTGCATTTTTTTGGGACAAGTAGCCTATGTGCTATTCCAGAATACAATCTATATCTGTGCTAAATTTCATCCGGATCCGTTCAGCCTTTCGGGCGTGATTGAATACATACATACATAACTTCACGCCAGGTCCCTTGCGGGGTAGGCACGAACAACAGAGCCCCATTCAGGCTTATTCTTACACACCTCACTTGCTTCTTTGACATTCATAGCTCTTGTCATGCACGCTCGTCTGTTCGTGATTGAATATTTAGTATATAAACATTTATTCAAACTTTCACATTTATAATGTTAGTATAGAATAGATATCGATAATTAAGGTTTCACGATATTTAAGAAGTTATGCATTATATAAATAACAATATCGATATTGCAAGATTCGTATTATCGATACAACCCTAAACCCAATCCAACGCAGCGCATCACTAGAATGCTGCATTGTAGTATATTTCTGTAAAATAAACCGCCTCTGTAATTATGAAAATAATACTCAATTACACAAGACGAGGGTTGGGAAACTAAGCAGTTTCTTCAGACGAGTTTCCCGTTTTACATTTGGGCAGGAGGTGCCTTTGAAATAAATAATTACACTTCCAAAAGGGTTTTTAATTAATATCGCTGTAATTTAATTAATTAATTAGCTATGGACAGTTTTTATTTGGAGAGAAGTTAATTAGGAATGATGAAAGTTATTATTGGATTTCAAAGCCACAAAAATCTGGTAAATCGTTATTTGAACGCGGTTTAAATCTGTTGTCATCTATTTTCCAGTTCGGTTTTGAAAAAGTGTTTCTAGATATAAACAACTGTACACAATTTTATATTAGTAGATTTCATAAAAAGAAAAGTAGACTTGGTAAAGTAACCTACATTTTATAAGTATGAAATTAATGTGACAAGGCATAGAAAATTGGTCAGGCATAGACTTTTACTCCTGGATGTGTTGGTACTTACGGTGACTATCCCTTTGGAAAGAACATTAAAACATTTGTGGAAATAAAAGTAGCCTATGATTTATCTTCATTATCAAAACTACCTGCATAAATATTTTATCCAAGGAGACGGACTCGTTTTCATACATTCTTGGGCCCGTATCATAAAAAGATGAGAGTGTGTTTATGACTTCTTTTTGTTATGTTGATATTTTTTAATTTAAATTATTTATTTAATTGAAAACTTATTTTATTTGTGTTCTTATTTTAGTAATGTCTCGTCTTCCAGCTGGAATTTAGGGCTGATGTTTTGCATTTTGTATTAGATAAATAAACACATTCTAAGCCATATCTCAACTCAGTTTCTGGGTGCATATTTTTGCTAGGGATGAAAAGCATGAAAGTGACATCGAAAGAAGAGTAATTGCAGGTAATAAGGTGAATGGAGCGCTAAACTCTTTTATGAAAAGCCAAAAAATGTCTGTAAAGGCACGCTTGGCTGTCCATTAAGGAGTGTTGGTGCCAACACTAATGTACGGCAGTGAAAGTTGGGTGTGGCAGAAGAAGCATGAAAGTAGAATATATGAAGTTGAAATGAGAGCTTTGAGAAGTATATGTGAGGTAAGCATGAATTATATGATACGGAATAGTTTAATAAGGGAATGTTTGTATTATAATACATTTCAACAATCATAATAACTGACCATCAATGGATCACTCCAAGCCTGGGAGGCAGGATTGCCAACCTCGTTTATATTATAGACGACTTAAACGAGCAGACATTACCGTTACCTGTCTATATGCAAATAATATCGGAAATGCTATTGTGGAGGTGTTCACTCTATCCTTGAGATTACCTTACTTTAAGCAACCTCTGAGCTGTATTAATATACACTACCTACTTATTCTAATCCAAGGTGAACGAAGGATAATATTAAGGTTTCGTTACGACCTTTATTATCATGTTTATCTAATACCTGCAACAAAACTGAAGGGTGTTAGAAGATATAAGAGTAAATATCGTATCTGAATTTCTATCTTGATTAATATTTTAAAGTTTACTAGTAGTAAATTTAAATTTTTTATAGTTAGTTAGGAACTACAGAGGCCACCCCTAATCTCCATTACCTTATTTCTTTTATCCATTTTCACTATAGCATTGTGTAACAGTACACAGGTAACATAATCCATAAAAAGATTTATTTATGAGAAAAATAAAATTTTATACTCAAGAAAGACAAACGAACGTGCATGATGCTTTTATAAGCTACAAGAGTCTAAAAATAATGTAATAATGAGATGTATGGGTATGCCTCTAGTCATTGTACAGACGCGAATATATACTTGTATGGCCAGTTCCTATATCATACTCCATTCATTTGCCTTACTATCGGTTGAATTTTGACATTACTTGTATTAGAACTTATGTCAACTTTTAATCGATAGTAAGGCAAATGGACGGTGCGAAGAACGGGCCAGTAGTCGTGTCATCGCGTAATTTTTGCGTGACGGATTTCACTGCGATGGACTCCGCTCAATGTCTTCACGTTGTATGAGTTCTCACCCTTAGTATGTGGATAGAATAGCAAGCACATTGAGGGTGTAGATTGCGGAGTCGCACACGTCATCAGGCGTGGACTAACGAACTGGGGTGCCAGTGGGTAGTACTACGTGACGATAATTCAGTCCCACGGGAGGCCTTTGTGCAATCAGTGCGGTTTCTTCGGACTGCTAACATCATGTATTTTTATTTTTGATAGTTATTCCAAAGAATTTTCTCCCATCTTATATTGCGGCGGGTTTTAGATATTTAGCAAAAATTAGAGTAAGTACATATAAAATCATCATATTCGTCTGTTCGTCTGTTCGTCTGTCTATGACAACCATTATGCTCGAAAACTATCTATACAGAAATAATTTGGCAGAAAGGTTCGATTATACTCTATATGTACAGTATGCAGGTGGTAATGTTGTCAATTCGGAGTACCTGCTATCATATAATGATTTAATTGAGATATTCTTAAAGAATATCTTCATTTTGCAAAATCGTAAAGATGTTTATTTATGCTTTTCAATGGGCACACGGTGAACATTACTCGACTATTTGTAAAGAGGCTTCCAATTTTAGACTGTAGTTGAATGTTGTTTTCCGAACGAAAAGATCTATGTTGACAGAAATGTAATGCTTTTGAAAATAATTCTTCTCCGAGTTTACTAGATACTCTTGTAACTGAGAACGTCGGAGAGCCAATATATCTCACCCAGTCGTATTGTCCTGCCGTGGACTTCGTCACTACTTGACATTACTTTCCTTTGGCTTTTTCGATATAATAAGCTGTGTAATTAGGATTTATTTCCCTTTTAGGATGATTGAATGTAAAAGCTATTGAAGTTCATTAAAACTATTGAAGTTAATTCGAAGCATTACATATTTTATAACAAAGCAAGATTTGCCGTTGAGAACGTTAAAGACATGTGTGGATAAGGGATACCGGGAAAAGGGGTAATCTTATATATAAAAATCTCGTGTCATGGTGTTTGTGGTCGTACTCCGCCGAAGCGGGTTAATTGATTTTAATGATTATTTTATATATTTGATAAGTACGACAATATGGGTAAATTATTTTTCACCTTCCTATGGTGTTTCTTTATGTATATGGGAGAAAAAAGTTTACCGGGTCAGCTAGTTAAAAAAATAATAATTTTGCTTTCATCCATATCCATATCCTTAATATTGTTTATATGCACGTCGTCTGCCAATCGTAATCTAATGCTGAACGTAGGCCTCCCTAAGTCCATGCCACACATCTTGGTGCTCCACCTTCCAGCGCCTATAGGAGGGACCTTACACAGGTCGTTAGTCCATCTGGCTGAAGGGCGTCCGACACTACGTTTAAACTGATGCAGATTATACCTGCAATTGTCGTAATTTAAAAAAAAATTCCACCTACACATATGTTTCATTACCCAAGAATACCGATATATTAATTTATTTTAGTAAATAAAAAATGTGGAAAAAAAAGAAATTTAGTGTTGGCTCTTAAATGAGATTCATTCAGTCTTTTTTTCATCAGAGTTGTGAAACGAAGGCTAGTTGGTGGAAGAAAATTGTAGTGTACAATGTTTCTCAGCAAGGTCGTACTAAATAAGAGCCATCTCATTATCCTGGCAAGTGATTTAAGGGCGCAAGGTTAAGTGAGATGTGTGAGGGTACAAATATCCTTTGTATTGTGGGCTTGTAAGTTGGGGAATATACACATATTTCAGTAGGTAAACGTAACTTTATTTCAAATTAAACGTAGGTATTATCCGTAGTCACTTTTAGCATTAACCTTTATAAAGTTGTCATGTCTGTGTGTTTCTGTATGTCACAGTTTTTTCTCTCAAATACTAGTTCGTTAATAGAATGAAATTTTGTACAAAATTGTATACTACTTTACGCTGTTGCAGAATTAGGTAGTCAAATCGCATATAAATAAAGGTTGACATATATATAACTAAGTAAGTGTTGCTTTAGAGTGTACATAAGTGTGATTAATTTAAATTTATTAGATGAATAAAAAAGAAGAACTGATTTAGTTAAGATGACACTTGATTTGCATGTTACAATAGTAACCAATTCTGAACCGATGCTTATAAAATAATGCTTGTAAAATGAATATTGTATCGTAAACAACTTCCTTGAAGTATGTTAAAATTACTCATTCCTATCATCTAAATAATAAAGATTGTAGAGGAATGTGTACAGATATTTAAAGAAATATACTCATAAAGTAATAGGATATAACCAAAGATATATCTCAAAGTATAGTTTCCCTTTATACTTCATGAACGTAAAGTAGTAAGGAATCTTTTATAAGCGTAGTAAACTTTAACTCTGAGTGGTCACGTGGAACTTGCCAGAGCCAGGCCATCGAAGCATAGTAGTGATGGGCGATTCCGACATGCTTCAACAATCGATAGAATTGCAATCGACTCAAAAATAGAATTGAGGCAACAATCGATTAGCTCTTCGATTGAACATGTTTTTCGATTGATTCAGGAATGAAATCAACTTGCCGGCGGTCGACAAGGTTGGTGTCTCGTACTCTAGTAGCGTTGTTTTATCGACACTTTTGATTACAACGCCCGAGTCGTCCTCAAAAGCGTCGACTCCAATTAAAAACAATCGAGAGCCATCGGGTGTTTGAGCAACCGAAAGAATAGATTTGATAGTTTCGACGTTGCACATCGCTAAAGCAGAGTTCGTAACATCACTTAAAACACTCATTCCCAAATGAGGTAAGTGAATCAGGGCTGCAATTTGCCCGGACGGGGTGGTTGGACTTTGTAGCCGTCAATTAGACACGTGGGAGATTTATACGGCTATCTATCTTGTTCCTTGTACAGCGCCCAAGACCGAGCGGAAATTGTTTTTCAAAGAATCCCTCCCAAACGCAACGCAGCTTTTATAAAAATAAAATTTATGAGGGCTCAAGTAGAAATGTACGAGCATTTTCACATATTTTATTATTTATTTCCCTATAGTAGTAGGTATGCACCGCAAATCACGGTAGTTTAGTGGCTCATGCACTCGCGTCTTATTCTAACCACGTGGCTTCAAAGCCTGGCCAAGAAGCATACATCACTTGTCTATTGACGGCCTCTGTGGTTGAGTGGCCTAAGCCTTTGCCGGCCTACCTCATTGCAACGCAGAGGCTCCGGGTTCGATTACTGGTATACTAAATTTCGGAAACGTATCTTCTCCGTTATTTACTATGGTCTGGGTGTGTGGGGTCGGCCCCAGAGTAGTCCGTAGTATATTACCCATAACACAAGCGTAACTTGCTTAATTTGGGGATTTACAATATGTGTGTTTGCCTGCCCATGATTATTATTATTCGTCGATTTATCTAAGTTACATTAATTCTAATCGGATGTTCCTTATGAATTTCTTATTTAAGTCAATAATAGGTGGCGATATATTCGCTTCTAATGTTGTAAAAATTGTGTCCTCTTCCTCTATCGTTTAAACTATGAAGTAAACAATTCTGAAAAATCAAGGTGTTAGAGATTGTTGAAGTGAAACTTCTATATAGAGGGGTCTTACGTTTTTCGCTCACAAAAATGCGTCACGGTCACGTGGTCTAATTCTTACATTTTTAAACTCGTGATATCTTTCGAATGGAATGTCCGAATTGAATAATTCAAAAAGTTATATAAAGGTATTGAAGCAGTCTTGAATATGAAGTAATTTATTTTGATAAGGATGAATACCGAGATACAAATAAAGAGCCTTTTCTAGCGGCGGCATATTAATTAAATTTTTAAAATAAAAGAACACTTATTGTGGCCTAACTATAACAGTTAGATATATAGTGTCCCGAGACTTTTTGTATATAATGATGTGTTCTGCAAAGTCGTAGTACATTATTTTATTCTATCATCAATAGTTTTCGCACCGTACGCGATTTTAGGTATTTTTTTACACCTTGGGTTACATTTTTGGAGTTTTAGTAAGGATCCCTAACATTTTGTAAATATAATATAGCCTATGTCACCCGGAGATAGTGTAGCTTGCCAACAGTGAAATAATTTTTCAAATCGGTTCAGTAGTTTCGGAGCCTCTTCGATGCAAACAAACAATCTAATCTTTCCTCTTTATAATATTAGTACAGATATTCATATATATTTATTATAAAATTAATTAGATAGTTGCATATTATAAAAAGCGCAAGACTTTGCGCTGGAAGTTGTTTAATAAAATTGGGAGCTGGGTTGCCCTAAAAAGTGCTATATCTAGCTCCGAAAGCGCTAAACTGGAAGCCCCGGTGAGCCGAGCGCCGGAGAAGTTTCGTAAACGAGAAAGCGAGCGAGAGAGCGAGTGAGGATATACCTCGTCCTCCGACGACCTCGTCTCTCTAATATCTAAAATCGCGTTCTGCGCATCGGAAAGTGCGATGTTCCGAGCCGCCATTAATAGAGGCAAACTTAAGTTGGCATCGAAGTATTTTCCCTCTGCTCTCCACGTGGCTGGGCACCACTGCCTCTAGTTGTGGTCTGTGTAAAAAAATATAAATAAATGAATAAATAAATAAATAGAGAGTTTGTTAAAGGTGATTTGAATGAAAATTATGATTTGCAGTAAACCTGCGAAAAATCGAAATGTGTGCTGGGACACATATTAGAAGTGAAACTTCAACGGACAAGTGGAAAAACGAATCGCAACGGACAAGTGGAAAAACGAATGGCAACGGATAAGTGGAAAAACGAATCGCAACGGACAAGTGGAAAAACGAATCGCAACGGAAAAGTGGAAAAACGAATCAAAACGGACAAGTGGAAAATCTTCAACTGACAAGGAACAAAATGAATCGCAACAAAATTTTAACTAGTTAAAATTTTGTTAAGTTAACTAGTTAAAACTAACAAGATTCGTTTTTTCGGATAAGACCGGTTGAGAAGTTTTTGAGATGTGGAGTATTTCGATCACATGTTTTTTAGCGTTTTTTTACTCTTATGACTAAATATCTAATCGTTGTCACCTTAACGAAACCTGTAATTTTATTTAAATTTATAGATATTTGGTCAATTTTACTATTTATAAATCATGTAAACAGAACGAGGTATCGTTTCCTCCTCGTACATAACGAAAACTACTTTCGGTACGTTTTATTAAGAGCAATAAAGTAGGGTTCATTAGGTTTTTTATTTTCTGTGTAGTAAAACCAAGTTCTCAGCACGTACAGAGTTCATACTTCATTCAGCTCGTAAAAAGCAGGTCGGGAATTGCTCGAATTTATTCACGAAGTCTTTGACGCCGTAAGTCCAACATTCGCAAGGTGGCGGAAGCAGCCGGCGCCATGCGTGTCTGTACCAACATCTTTATATTTCATACTAGTATTCGCTGGCCACTTCGTCTACTGCGGACAGCAAAAAATCAAACTTGTCTTACCAAGGTTTAAAATCCAAGGGTATTTTCAGCAGGTAAATGGATTTTCAGTATGAAAATACACGGATCCCGGAAATTGATAAGTTGATAATCTTAATAAAGAGATTATTAACACTTACAATAATTCTAATGAATACAGAAACTGCCGCAGCAATAATATAATAAAATGACGGGATTTCGAAGTTATGAAATTACGAGAAACACAAAAAGCCCCGAAATAGTCAAGCATGAAAATTGTTATATAATACATATGGTGTAATAAGAGTAACATCGCCAAATTTTTGTGCTATTTTTAGGCGTGTGATCAATTTTCAAGCAAAATTCGGGATTCCCGAGATATAATGTACCACAGAAGACTGAAGTTTATACAGGCATAACAGCGTGAAAATTTTATATTTAGGTATATTTTACAACGACTTATATGCCGTAAATACAAAAGAAATTGGTTCATATATATCTGCCATGAATTTCATTTGGTAATTTAAAAGGAGACTTTTTTCTGCTGGGATTTTATTGAAGGACGAATTTTCGAGCGTTCTGCCAATATTCAACTGGATTTGCTTACGATTTGCGACTTTCCTCCAACAATAGCACCTGATTTATGGTTCGTCGATGTTACGTCGCTCCTTTTTCTGTAAAATGTGACGCCTACATGGGTACGATTCGATAATGATCAATGGGAATGCGAAGATCATACGAAGATCTTTTTAAGTTCGAGAACTTTTTAGATTGATACAAAGGGCCGTTTGCATAACGATCGCCTTTAAATAAAATTAATTAATCATATTAAACTGCCTACTCAAAACACACACAAAACGTATTGACAGTTCTTTAAACATATTTAGCGGCAAATTTTGGTTTGTGCAAGATGCTAATTGTATTTAAGGGTGTTATATACGTTTTGTGTTTCTTAAATAAATTTAAGCAACATTGTGCAAGCGGCCCTAAAAGTTATTTATGTATTATTGTTAGAAGAAGGTGTTATAGTCTGTTGTATTGTATTCATTATAGTCTGTTCTGATATTATAGTCAGTTCTTCAGTTAACTTAGATCTTGCATATCGAGCAGCTGGAGATGAATGAATTAAATTATGAGTTTAATTGAATTTGTCGAACAAACGTTACAATAAGTAAGCTTTTTAAGGCATATTAGCGAGTTTCGTATATGTATAGATATAGTGATATGTAAAGAGGTAATGTAGTGAGGTTTTCTCTAGATGTTTTTCGTTTATCGTCGGCAAATGGTATTTGTAGCAATAACTACGCACATTGATTTGAAAATAAAAAAAATGTTCTTTAAAGACAAACAATACCGCAATTATTAGAAATGTCGTAAATATGTTCATTGAAATCTATTCGTCTTTACTACACGATATTGTACTTTTAGCAAAAATACATAAAAAATACATAACTTAAATTATTTAATACTTATTTATAAATGAAAGTCGATTATCATAACAAATTGACCCGTCATCAGGCTCTCAAAAGTAAAATAAATGCTTTAAAAAGGGTATATACATTGATTTTCCTTAGAAGATAATTTTCGTACATTACAAACAGGATTTTTGCAATTAACTATTTAGCGATGTTTAAGACAACCTATTTAAAGTTAAATATTACATAAGAAAATGTTATATAATAATTATCTAAAGACAAAATTTAACTTAAAATTGTATCCAAAAAAATATTTTGTAAGAAAAAGAATTATAGACCTACCATCGATCACCACATACATATTTAACTAATACAAATGTAAATAACACTTTGGTTTAACGACCACGTTTTTGAAGTGAAACTTCTATATAGAGGGGGTCTTATGGAGTTTTGACTCACGAAAAGATGTCACAGTCACGTGATCACCGTCACTAATTCTTACATTTTTAAACTCGTGATATCTTTCGAATGGAATGTCCGAATTGAATAATTCAAAAAGTTATATAAAGGTATTGAAGCAGTCTTGAATATGAAGTAATTTATTTTGATAAGGATGAATACCGAGATACAAATAAAGAGCCTTTTCTAGCGGCGGCATATTAATTAAATTTTTAAAATAAAAGAACACTTATTGTGGCCTAACTATAACAGTTAGATATATAGTGTCCCGAGACTTTTTGTATATAATGATGTGTTCTGCAAAGTCGTAGTACATTATTTTATTCTATCATCAATAGTTTTCGCACCGTACGCGATTTTAGGTATTTTTTTACACCTTGGGTTACATTTTTGGAGTTTTAGTAAGGATCCCTAACATTTTGTAAATATAATATAGCCTATGTCACCCGGAGATAGTGTAGCTTGCCAACAGTGAAATAATTTTTCAAATCGGTTCAGTAATTTATTTTATTTGTTATTTTATCATCAATAGTTTTCGCAGCGCACGCGATTTTAGGTATTTTTTTTATACCTTGGACTACATTATAGGAGTTTTAGTAATGATCCCTAATTTTTTTGTAAATATAATATACCCTATGTCACCCGGGGATAGCGTAGTTTGCCAACAGTGAAAGAATTTTTCAAATCGGTTCAGTAATTTCGGAGCCTCTTCATGCAAGCAAAAACCAATCTTATCTTTCCTCTTTATAATATTAGTCTAGATATTCATAAATATATTTATTATAAAATTAATTAGATATTTGCATATTATAAAAAGCGCAAGATTTTGCGCTGGAAGTTGCTTAATAAAATTGGGAGCTGGGTTGCCCTAAAAAGCGCTATATCTAGCTTCGAAAGCGCTAAAGTGGCAGACTTGGTGAGCCGAGCCGAGCGCCGGGGAAGTCCCGCAAACGAGAAAGCGAGCGAGAGAGCGAGCGAGGATATACCTCGTTCTCCGACGACCTCGTCCCTCTAATACCTAAAATCGCATTCTGCGCATCGGAAAGTGGGATGTTCCAAAAAGAAAACAAATTAACAACTAGAAAACTTTGCCAACGGTTCAGTTTTTCGAAAGTCACAACGAGGTGAACGACAAGTGTTGACAGAAAAAAATTGTCGGTGCGTGTGTAGTGTATTACACTATACAGACAAAATATATATTATAGGACTTACATCTGCTCTGTTGGTATTCTCCGCGGTGTGTAAGTATATTTAAAATATTTTTTGAAATACTTTTTTTTTGTCAATATAAATCATCAAAGCCGCGTGTTCTAATACTTTTTAAACTCGTGATATCTTTCGAATGGAATGTCCGAATTGAATAATTCAAAAAGTTATATAAAGGTATTGAAGCAGTCTTGAATATGAAGTAATTTATTTTGATAAGGATTAATATCAAGATACAAATAAAGTGCCTGTTCTAGCGGCGGCATTTTAATTAATTTATTGAAATAAAAGGACACTTATTGTGGCATAACTATAATAGTTAGACATATGCTGTCGCGACACTTTTTGTAGATAATGATGTGTTCTGCAAAGTCGTAGTACATTATTTCATTCTATCATCAATAGTTTTCGCAGTGCTCGCGATTTTAGGTATTTTTTACACCTTGGGTTACGTTATTGGAGTTTTAGTAAGGATCCCTAATTTTTTTGTAAACATAATATAGCCTATGTCACACGGGAATTGTGAAGCTTGCCAACAGTGAAAGAATTTTTCAAATCGGTTAAGCAGTTTTGGAGCCTCTTCAATGCAAACAAAGAATTTAATCTTTTCTCTTTATAATATTAAGTATAGATATTCATATATTTTTATTATAAAATTAATTAGATATTTGCATATTATAAAAAGCGCAAGATTTTGCGCTGGAAGTTGTTTAATAAAATTGGGAGCTGGATTGCCCTAAAAAGCGCTATATCTAGCTCCTAAAGCGCTAAATTGGCAGCTCTGGTGAGCTGAGCGCCGGGAAAGTCTCGTAAACGAGAAAGCTAGCGAGAGAGCGAGCGAGGATATACCGCGTCCTCAGACTACCTCATCCCTCTAATACCTAAAATTGCGTTCTGCGCATCGGAAAGTGCGATGTTCCGAGCCGCTATTAATGGAGGCAAACTTAAGTTTGCATCGAACTATAGCTCTGCTCTCCACGTGACAAGGCATCACTGCCTCTATTTGTGGTATGTGTAAAAAAAATATAAATAAATAAATAGAGTTTGTTGAGTAAACAAAAATAACAACAAGAAAACTTTGCCAACTGTTCAGTTTTTTGAAAGTCATAACAAAAGTGAACGACAACGAACAACAAAAGTGTTGACGTAAAAAATGGTCGGTGCGTGGGTAGCGTATTACATACACCATTAAAATGTACTTAACCTAACCAAATCATAATTTGCAGTAAACCTGCGAAAAATCGAAATGTGTGCTGGGACACATATTAGAAGTGAAACTTCAACGGACAAGTGGAAAAACGAATCGCAACGGACAAGTGGAAAAACGAATAGCAACGGATAAGTGGCAAAACGAATCGCAACGGACAAGTGGAAAAACGAATGGCAACGGATAAGTGGAAAAACGAATCGCAACGGACAAGTGGAAAAACGAATCGCAACGTACAAGTGGAAAACAAATCGCAACGGACAAGTGGAAAATCTTCAACTGACAAGTGATAAAATGAATCGCAACAAAATTTTAACTTGAAGTTTTACGGGCAGATTGTTAATGTACTTGTCCAATTTGAAAACCTGCGCGTAAAACTTCAAGTTAAAATTTTGTTGCGATTCATTTTATCACTTGTCAGTTGAAGATTTTCCACTTGTCCGTTGCGATTTGTTTTCCACTTGTACGTTGCGATTCGTTTTTCCACTTGTCCGTTGCGATTCGTTTTTCCTCTTATCCGTTGCCATTCGTTTTTCCACTTGTCCGTTGCGATTCGTTTTGCCACTTATCCGTTGCTATTCGTGTTTCCACTTGTCCGTTGCGATTCGTTTTTCCACTTGTCCGTTGAAGTTTTTTATTTATTCACGGTGAATAACGTGACTTTTGTAACAATTTCAAAGTCGTATCTAAGGTGAGTGAATACGGTGTGTGTAGTCGTGAATAATTTAGCAAAGACGTCTCTTTATTCGACGCTAGCAAATCTTTGAATTATAAAGTGGAGCAAGGTGGGACACTCGGCGAACTGGAGGCCACATGGCGACATTAATTTAGCGCTGAAACACACAGCGGAACCAATTTATCGCACACCGGCAAAAATAATAAAATCTAATTATGGAAAATGTAGTTTTAAAAAGCATTTTAAGGGTCCCGTTATTATTTTGGTTAAAACGGAACTCTTTACAAGCGTCACGTTTGCTGTGTAGGTCACAGACAAACAAGATAAGAGAAAAAACGATTGGACTAATATGGATACAATTGCCCAGAACGACGTATATACATACTTCTACCCAGTGGTTGCGTGAAATTTTGAAAAAAGCAAGTAGTCACAATATATGAGCTCTATAGCTCTATATATAATACTAGGATAAGCCCGCGATTTCGTACACGCATGACTTGAAATTGAAGCTTCGCGGGATTTCCGGCACATAAAGTACCGCAGCGTTTAAAAAGAATGTAAGCTATCGTTTTTAGTCGAAATTGTGTTCGAATAACTTCAAACCGCTCCCAGGAATAATTCCCGCGGGGTTCCCGGAATAGACAGTAGCGCCGAGTCTAAGTGTAAAAAGTACCCATCGTTTACGTGAATTCCGAACAAATAGACACACCGATAAATAGACAAATCTAAAAAAATGCATTGTGTTCTCCGTCGTCTATATAGTGAATAGTGTATTCCAGTTGTTTTTTTTAATAGCTCTAATGTACAGATACGGTACGGCACGGTGTTCAGAATTTTATTATATTATAGATAGATAGATTATTCTAACACTCTTCTTAAGTTAGAATCCTTGGGTTTAACATTTAATTTCTTTTCTAATCGCGTCGTGTACTTCAGACGTTAGGTATAACAAGTAACATTCATCCATATTAACAAGGAGACAGTGTTATTCCATATTCATGTGTGAAATGCTCGACGTAACATTTGTGAATGGGGAAATTTCGTGATAAGCCATAGTGACGTCGTTGATTAAGTGAGGAAAGATGGAGGATGAAAATTTGAAACGTATTATGTCAAATGAGAGAAGAATAAATTAATGTAAGATGAATAAATTATGTTTACTTTTACTTATGGCCTGGAAGAAATGATGTAAGAAATTATAATTGCCTGTATCCATGAATAATCGGACCGTGAAACTATAATTTGTATTGATTTGTCTTTTGTTTTTTAGTTTTTTAGTACTTGTCTGGTGTTTCGGGATTCATGTAAAAACTATTAGGCCGATTTTGATACGGTTTTCGTTTACAAATTCTGCAAATCTGTAATAATAATAATCTGTAATAATCAATTCTGCAAATAAATCATTATAGATCTAAATGTAAAAGATTTAAGTATAATAATATCCGATATGATTTTCAGTAAGTAATCTGCAAGACTCTATTTTTAAATAAGTTCATTCATTCATTTTAATTCAATAGTAAGCTTGCTATAAGAAAAATCAAAAATTGTTTCTTCAATTTCTTTAGAACACAATATCCGCTAGAGAGCAATGCAACACATCATCAATGATACGCAATCTATACAAGAAATCTGTAGTGTCACCAAAAATCCTTATTTCAAGCTCCGTTCAACCGGGCTTTATGTCTCGTTTTCTCACAAATCCGAAGATAACGGGCCGGTGCGCCCTGTTGGCAGACTCCACTCCGCGACACCACTATACGAGTCTGGATCCCAATTGGTTCACAAAGAAATCTCTTACAGGATTGACGTTCACCCGGTGTGAAATTGTATTGATGCCAATCTCTCCGAATCACTTTTTTCAAGAACTTTTTAAATTTGGTGTTCTTTTCGGTTTTGAAAAGAAAAATTTTCAAAAGGTAATTTAAACATTCAGTGACCCAGAAATCTGTTATGATAAAGTTTATATTCTTATAGAAAACTTTCTGCGTTTTTACGTTATAGACGTATATACGTTATAGAATAGTTTAATTTTTAATAAGTTTTTTTACCTGTATGTATCAATCTATCGGAATCTTTTACCCTAATTTTCGTCGACTTCTAGATCTCTCATTCCACTTCTAGATTTTAATCGAAGACAATTATTAATTTATAAATTATATCTTATCTTATACTAATATATAAAGCTGAAGAGTTTGTTTGTTTATTTTATTGAACGCGCTAATCTCTGAAACTACTAGTCTTATTTGAAAAATTCTTTCAATGTTAGATAACCCATTTATCGAGGAAGGCTGCAGGCTATCATCAGGCATCACGCTAAGCCGGAGTACCAATGAATAATGTTTCAAAATCGGGGTGTTTAACTTACTTTTTTTAACTATTCCACGCAGACGAAGTCGCGAGCAGAAGCTAGATAAAATAAAAACAATAGTTATAGTTACCTTTAAACAAATGAAAAACATTCTTTAAAAGCTATGTGAAATAAAAGTAAAAAAATTACAAACAATCTACTGCAAAGAAGCAGTGCTTTCTATTGGGTATATCTTCTACAAGCACTCCATGCTTTTTTAACCGACTTAAAAAAAAAGGTCGTCGGGATCTTTTTTTTTATGTATGTTCACCGATTACTCCGAGATTTATGATCCGATTTAAGTGATTCTTGTTTAGTTTGATGCGGAATAGTTGCCATTTGGTCCCCTAAAAATTTAACATTAATTGGCCCAGTAGTTTTCATTTTACAATCATTTTTTTGTTCCCGTTTCTTGGGACCTATATTTTTAAAGAAGCGCGGCACCTTTCGTAGGTCTATCCATACATAGCTAGACACTAAAAAGTAACAAATAAAATAAAGAAACTTCGTTCAAAAAACCGACTTCAAAAACTAAAAAACTAAAAAGTATAAAATAACTTATTTCTAAATGTATTATTATTAATATATAATATCTAAAAAATCTTGAAGGCAGTGCAAAGTAAAACATAAAAATTACTATATTTTGAAAATTACTAAGCACCGACTTTAAGATGTTTTATAATTATATTAAAAATAATACATTTAGAAATAAGTTATTTTATACTTTTTAGTTTTTGAAGTCGGTTTTTTTAAACGAAGTTTCTTTATTTTTTACATCTAGATTATTTTTTTTCAAACAATAATTTTATTAATTTAATTTTTTACTAAATTTTGCTCTAAAAGTCTGACTTTTAACTTGATGGTGAAGACATTGTTTATTTGTTTTTAATGTGAATCAACGAAGGGGTGGAATTTGTTCGAGAGATGTTAGTAGAAGTTTTGTTGCTGAGTGGGCTGTAATTTTAGTGGACGGTACGATACGGCTGGCAGCAAGTGCGGAGTGCTTTTAACTACAAGTTCCGTGGCTTAGTTCAGGAATGAAAGCGTGATAGAATACTAAAAATGATTAATCAAACAGTAAAAGATGTGAATACACAGCTCTATTAGTCATATTTCTCTCACTTTCTGAAATTTTATTATTTCATAAATATTTTTAACTAAATCATTTTATTTTTTAATCACTTGTAATGTCATGAAAGGTTGAGTAGTTGTTCAGAGCTACGGGTTTCAAAGGACGATTCTCAGTGGTTCAGCACTTACATTGTACTTGTCACTTTGTTACTTAATCAGCCGCTGAAACTAAACCAATTTTCATGAAGTCATTGTCACTAGCGTGTAATGATATCAAGAAATATCAGGTTTGGTTTAATTAATACATCGAACGGCGGATTGGGTAGGCTACGTACCCATGTTCCTGGGACAAAAACGAAGGATGGAACACCGAGAGGATTTCGTGGTTATTTGTGACTCGGATGGCAACACCACTTCTTTGTATGTGTTAGTGCCTCACCAACGTGGGGAACCCGACACGCTTTCGCTGCTTTTCTGCAGTGGTAAGTCTAACAATAGGATTTCCCCTCCTGAATAAAAGATAATAAATTGACTTTAAGCTCGTTATACACCATTACAGAAAATTTAAAGCCTAGAAATATTCTTTATGTGCAGAATATAAATAAAGCAGATTGTAAAAAAAACGGTGTGAATCTTTGTGCAAATTATAAATAAGGAATCCAGGTAAAAAGATAAAATTTCCACTTTTTTCGAAACAATTCTGTGAATGTGATTTTATAAAGAGCTTCTACGATACGATAATACGAAGACCAAAATTCCAAACTTAAAAATGCGATATCTCAAAATTAATGTTCTCGACAAGTTCATCTTTTCCCTGTGGACTTCAAATGGTAAAATCGACCACATTTCGATAAAAACCTAATACATAGGAATAAAATGCAACAACTTTTAACTTGAACCATCTTTCAAGCTCAAGCTGTTAAGCTGATGTAACAACAGATTTGCTGCTTTCATCCGCGCTCCGAATGCGCACAGACAGCGCCACTATATCGCCATTCGGTTCCGTCCACAAAATTGGAATCATAACAAATATCCGAACAGGATTGAGTTTTTAAATCTCATGTGACCTAGTTTCGGGGCTCAATCTTTCTGTAAACAAAAGCCCCGGGCGAATATTGCTGTTGTAAAATATCTGGTTTACGCTGCACTATCGATGTACAGTGGCAATGGACTGCTAACGATTTATACCCCACTGTAACTTATTACATTTTACTTGAACGCTGTATAAACATGTTCCCATATGTACCATTCTTGTCCTGATAGCGTAGGGATTGTTATGTGCATGTGGATGGGCTGAGCGTTACCTTTTTAAATTTTAATAAAATAAAAGCAAACATCGCGCGACTCGTTTAATGGCTGAAGAGACAGAGAGTGTTGCCAACATTATACTTAAAAAAAAAAAGGTCCCGACGAATTGAGAACCTCCTCCTTTTTTCGAAGTCGGTTAATAAAACTACCTAACATCTCCCCGTTTAAAATAAATACTAAGATTTCAAAGGAAAGTAAGTAAAACATATTTAATTATTGACTTGACTAAATGACTTGGTATCCAAGCTGTGAAATCTTTACAATATTGTCAATGACTTTGACGTTAAAAGTTTACATAACAATATTATTTATTGATGAAAATAGAATTATTCTAAATTTCTTAAAATCTAAGACTAATCTAATTTACATTATCATTAAAGTATTTAGGAGGTTTAGAATAGAATAGAATAGAATATACTTTATTGTACAATAAAAATTTATGAAATAATATACAAGAACAGCTTAGAATAAGGTACAAATGGCGTTCTTATCGCTGACCGCGATCTCTTCCAGACTACCTTGGGATGGAGAGAGAAATATGGCACAAAGCTAGGGTAGGGTTTTTTGCACAATATTTTAAAAGTGTTACATATTGTATATATTAATATTATTATTATTACATATTATATAATAATTCAATAAAATATAGCATAAAGATACGTATTATAATAACAACATAAATTATAATACGTATCTTTATTTAATAATACGTCCTGAACGTGTTGTTTTAGGTAATTGACTAACGTTTGTTTCTTTTTCAGGTACGACTCGCGAAGACCATTGGACGCTAGTTAGACGTTAGTTACTACGTTTAGAGTAGATTTGCAACTCATATTAGAAAACAGACGGCGTAACTGTCTGGTTTCCAAAGAACTATCTGTTTTCATGAGTCTCAAATTTATGTAAACAACGCATACTATTTTTTAGGAAATGAGCCTTATGGACGTAGCAAGTCCAGAATCTTCCTCTGTCACAATTAAACACTTCTTTTATGAGCTTTGTCCGATTTATATAGATCGGTGTTCATTTCATGTCAAAGTTAAAAGTGGATTTTAATTTTAATTTATATTAGGTGATGAAAGAATTTTTGAAATCGGCCCAGTCGTTTTTGAGTTTATTCGTACATACAATAAAATTGTAGAGATCAAATTTCTGTACAATGAAAGAATGAAGCTAAAAACCGAGTCAGGGGGATGTAAGAAATGAAATAGAACTAATTTAGATTTTTTTTTCAAATTTTTGTTTCTCTGTTTTTCCGTTTGTCTGTCTGTTTGTACCGGCTAATCTCCGAAACTACTGGACCGTTTTACTTTTAATCCCGAAAAATTAAAGATTTCCCGTAGGATAGTTAAAAAAACAGCACCACGCGGACGAAGTCGCGGTCAGAAGGTAGTTATTAATATGTATGTGTGAATTCTATGTAAGTAGTTGTTACCTCAACATTAAACGGCGAATAGAGCTACTTTATTTATTTCCTAGAAAAATAATATACAGAAATGCTTTTGAAAATAAATAAGACTGATAGTATCTAGGTAAAATGAAACCCAGAGGAGTCGTTGAGAAATGCGGTAAAAGTACAAGTCAAATAAAAACTACCCTAGAAACTCCACCTGCGGCGTTTCTCGAGTAAATTTTTGCGTCGTATTATAGTAATTATATTATTTAAAGTTATAGTGCATTTATCTAATTTAATAAAAATTGGAACATAGTATATGAACTGTGATTAGGCAACATATACAAAAACACGTTTTGATATCTAGAAATATAATATGCCTATCTTACTGTCGGTTCCTTTACCTTATTACCATAAATTATTATTACTTGTACGATGTTTATGTCAATTTAATTAAATAACCAGTAGTAAAGTTAATGAATGGATGGTAAAATATAGAGACCCGACATGAATATCATGCCTAGAGAAAAGTTCTTCTACTGGCAATTATTTTAAAATTATCAACAATTTATAAATATTTTTGTATTTGCCAATAGAACGGAGGCCAGGCGGCCTGTCTTAGAGACGATAAAACAATCCACAGCTAGCTAGTAGCGTATTTGCCCGTCTGGGTGGCTACCACCCCTGGTCTAGAGTATGCTACCATAATAACCTTGAGTTGTGTTCCGGCGTCAGTGGCGAGGTTCCAGTCCCCCTTCAGAGAGAGGCATTAATTACATTGGTAGCATCTTTAGCGTTACGTATATCCATATGCGATAGTAACCGCTTCCCAGCACTGGGCCGTTTGTCTGTCTGCTGAACTCATGCAATGAAATAAAAAAAACGTATGCGTCTCGGGATGCCCGACAGAAGTGACCATGACCGCTCAAATCGAGCGAGATAGTGGTCAAACGCGAACATATACGTGATAAAAAAAAGTGATAACTTAAAGTAATCTAAATTGAACAATTTAATATTGAAATTGTTTAACTTGAGAAAACGTTAGGTTATTACTAAAATTTTATGTTTTTTAATATGATAACGTAAGGAAAGGTTATTTGTTAATAAAATCTTTTATTGATTAAAAATTATATTTTATTCTTAGTTACAATTATTGAATATGTACATTAGGATTTTGTGTATATTATTAGTATCATTATTTAATCTAATTATCAAAATACGGCTAGCGCTGTCGGTTAGAGTGAGAGAGGAGGAGCCTACCTACTGCTGCCGTATACGTGAGAGAAAGGGAAGCCAGACAGATTGGCGCCTTAACGCGTTACGTAACGAAGCGGTTACCCTCCCATAAGAAGTTATCACTTCAAAAATATCAAAGGAGAAATTCATGTTTTTGCACAACAGAAATATTTTCCAACGTAAATAGCGTCAATTCGCGTAAGCGCCTAATCCTATGGACAATGATTTTGCGACGCGGGACCAACTTAGAGTTTCTTCTCGTAACTCAAAATGAGATCATAACGTCGCAAATCTCGGGGGGCTTTAAAGAATAACAAAGGGAAAAAAGCTCAAAATTACGCGGGGCGAGTAATTTTCGGGGCGAGCCGGAATGGGTCCCACGGGACCTCTCTTCGGGGACCTTTTGCGATTATGTTGCGGTTTTATAAGCTTGTTATGTTTTATGACAGATATATAATGTTTACGGATACCTTTCAGGGCTGAAAGCTAATGAGTGGATACAACGTCGGTACAACGTGCAATAATTTCATAACGACTCTAATTAATGTTTTATGAGGGGAGAGTTTTACTTTCACGCTGTGCGAAAACATTGGATAAGTATGTGCGGAAAATATTAACTTACACTTGATTTTCACGCGGTTTTATTCGTGTGAACTTCTGATGTACATTCCATGGAAACTATCTCATTTTCTTGTTGTTGAAAGCTTATTGCAACATTTTCGAACAATCGACTTATTTAGCTTCGGTTACTTAAAGTAAGCTAAAGGTAAGTATCCCAAGAAAAGTATAAAATTTTTCGACAAAAATATTAGGAACATAATACATAAATACCTACTCAATTTCATGATAAGCGGTTCATTGTCAAGGCCTTGAAGAAAGAGCACATAAACATGGAAACAAAACTTGTTAATTATTAACTTCTATTTTTCTAAACTTATTAAATTAAACATACATATATGTAATGAAGTTATAGTATAGAAGAAATAGCTTGAAAGGCATCCTTAGATTTTAATACGAAAACCCGGTAAAAAGCAATACCGATAACTTCTGTCCATAGACAATACTCGTAAATATTACTGCAAAAGTTTTACTCATCATAATTATATTGTATGAAAGATAATAATAAAATGTTATTACTTTGAACCTCAACTTAGAATGCGCAAGCTAGCAACGCATTTTATTTTCAAACTAGCTGTGCCCGCGACGTCGTCCGCGTGGAATTTGTTTTCAAAAGCCCCCCGATTTTGAAACATTCTTCATTGGTGCTCCGCTCCTATTAGTCTTAGCGTGATGATATATAGCCTAAGCCTTCCTCGATAAATGGGCTATCTAACACTGAAAGAATTTTCCAAATCAGACCCGTGGTTCCTGAGATTAGCGCGTTCAATCAAACAAACAAACATACAAACAAACAAATTCTTCAGCTTTATATATTAGTAAAAGTTTTATTAAAAAATGTAATGTATCTAATTTTACTGATTATCATTTCATATTTAGACATTTGTATAAGTTTTGATAATGAATACGGTCCTTAGTATGAAGGATTTCAAAGAAACAGTCGAAGAACAATATCCCCGAAGTAAATGCTCGTTGAGATTTATCTCCAGGCATAAAAACTAAGTTCACTTTGCAAAATAACCGTTGTTACGGGCCAATCAGCCGAAGAGCTTTTTTAAAATTAAAAAGTACGCCATTTGTGGCTTCTTTCAGTACAACCACGTCCGAGGTAAACCACTAACTTGCTATTTATGTGAGTGCTTTCGCGTTAACCATTGGAAATAATTTATTTTTAAAACTTTTATTTAGGTTTACTTTTATGTTTTATCTGTTTTAACCTGAATAAATTTGGAATTGTATATTATAGAAAATATTATGTGGTGCTTTTGTTTCAAAATATATTTGTAAGAATGTATCTAATTGCAAGTACCTTATATTAATTTATAGGATAACCAAAAACTACGGAGTGTCTTAGAGTGCAATTTTAATTACGCTTTTAATATGACTATGGTAAACAGATGTAGCTTAACCCGATATTAGACGGATCATTTCTGTGTTTCACTTTGCATTAGTCTTATATTAGACGGATTGAAATTGATCAATTTGGTTGATCCGTGTAATATAAGCATTTACTAAATTCTACGGGCATACGGAACTGTCTGTTTTATAGGATTCAGTGATTTGTGCACAGTTTTGTAAAAAAGTAACTTTAAAATGAGGGTCTTACGATTAGCAAGTTTACAGTATTCTGTTACTACTGAATACTGTAAATTGTAAGTTTACAGTATTCAGTATCCAGTAGACTGACATAAAAAGTAAATAAGATAATTCACTTATTATTATTAGAATACGCACCATATTTTATTATATTCTAATTACATGAAAGCGATGTTTACGATTTTGTATTGTAGTATATATTTTATATTATACTAGCTGTACCCGCGACGTCATCCGCCTGAAATTTGTTTTCAAAACCCCCCGATTTTGAAACATTCTTCATTGGTGCTCCGCTCCTATTGATCTTAGCCTGATGATATATATCCTATAGCCTTCCTCGATAAATGGGATATCTAACAATGAAATAATTTTTCTAATCAGACCAGTAGTTCTGAGTCGTGAGATTAGCGCGTTCAATCAACCAAACAAACAAACTTTAGCTTTATATGCTAGTATAAGATTTCACTTTTTATATTAAAAGCTTAATAGACTCTCTAAATCTATGTTAACTCATATAGATCAAATGTGGCAAATCTATCTATGCAAATAAACATTGTAGCGTGTCGCATAAAACGCCGCAGTGGTTTGCTCCGCTCTGTTTGGCTGTTCGAGTTACGCATTGACAACTTGGATTTAGTATTGCATATAGATATATTCTCTATCACATCGTTAGTTATACCTATAGATACATATAAATACAAAGTGTTTATTGAATAGTAAATTTGTCACTGATTTGATTGATTAAATTTGAAGGATTTGATTTTCATGAAGTTGTGTTCAAATTATATATATAAATATAATATTACTATGCTTTATGTATTTAATCATGTCTATATAAATCTATATTTATATAATAATATTAATATACAAAATAAGTAACATTTTGAAAAATAATGTGCAGCAAACCCTGCCCTAGTTTTTGTGCCATATTTCTCTGTCCATCCCAAGCTTGTGTGGAAGAGATCGCTGTCAGAGATAAGACCGCCATTTGTACCTAATATTTTTCATAGTTTTTGTGTATTATTTCATTACTTTATTGTAGAATACAGTATATTCTATTCTAGTCTATATTTAGACATCAACTTTATATAGACAAACATTACCACAGTCAACGTTTATGTGGTCAAAGCATTTGGAGTCTATTAATAAATTAGATAAACAATTTGTCTATATCATTTAATTCGTTTTATTTTAATTTAATTTGGTGTTTCTACAAGCAGATGTTAATAAAATATGATTTTAGATTCTTGTTTACTCTACCGCGTAAGTTTTCGTGTAGAGAAATGCGAGTGTTCAATAATTTATTTTCCAGATTCATATAACGTGGAATTTTATAGTACAAAAGTTCACAAGCACTCAATATGTCATCGCCACACGGTTAAAATTTAATTAACTTAATCCGTATACGTAACTTAAAACTTTTCGGGTTTCCCAGCATAAAAACTTTGACATTTAACGGGAGCAGTTACGTAATTAAACCGATTATTTAACGGTTCTTCTAATTTCTCATTATAAACCGATGTTTTCAACACTTTTCAGTAGCAGTAAAATTAAAACAACTATGTTATTAAATTGTTATCATATAACTGCTACATCTGGGATAATGTTAGTGCTAGTGATCGTTTCACGCAGATATAGATATCTACGTAAGTGGATATACGTACGTTTATTCACTTATCTAGATAATCATTAACGGCGATATTTTTAGCTCTATACAAGGCGCATCTGTTGACAGTGACTAACACTAATATTAACCCAAATAGAGCAGGGACATTATAGAACGTTATTTTCGAAATATTACTCGAAATTATCTTTCGATCTTCATTAATTTTCATTGCAATATTATTTCTATTTCTACACTACTCATTGTTCATTCCGAAATGAACACGTAGCAATATTCGATAGCAATAGTTTTGTTTCCCAGAAGTATCGCAACAGAAACTTCGGTAACGCAACAAGGTGCCTGATATAACAAGCCGTGTCGTCTGTCAACATGGCTCACCTGCAATGTAGAGGGGTCAGCTAGTTTATGTGCCAGATGACAATTTGAACAGGGTATTGCCGGTTTAATCTCACTCCCTATTCGTGACTGAAACAATGTAATGATTGAAAATGAAACAATTGCATCTAGCACTGTTATTTTTGTAGAAGAGTTGTTTTGATTAGAATCAAGGTAATTGATTATTTTAAGCACAAGATTCTTTCTAAAATTGCTATCATTATCACTAAAATCAGACATCATTTATTAAAATAGGTCAAGTCATAATAAGCGACATGCCACTATAAACGAGGTCATTATACCCGACTTTGTTATAAAGAATTTTATATGAAAACCAAACTAAGTTGTCTAATTACATGATATTAAGCAGTTGGTCAACATAGGCGGAGTCATAATAAACGGATACTACTGTATACAGCACTAAAACAACATCTTAAATATGTGTAATATATGTGGTTTATATAAAATGTAATACAGTTTATATCGAAAGTACTAACCTAGATAAATATTTATGATTTCTATTTCATTTAGGGCCGATTTTTCAATCATCATATAAAAAATATTAGTTGAATAAATTGTAACCTGATTAAATTCAAAAGTGAAACAACTCAACTATTTTATTCTTAAGTCTATGTTAATCTAAGTCTATTTTAAGTCTATGAATGTCTCTATTGGCTTTTTAATTGTGTCTGGTATGAAGACATACTCTTTATATCTCTGCTCCATTTGGAAAAAATCTTGTATTAATGACTGTGGCCAAATGCGTTTATAGCATTAAAAATAACGTCGTTACTGGTTAGCTACATTAGTGTATACTCGTACAAGTACTTAATTTATCTGTCAATGTTTAACATCATTAACAATTAATAATAATATCGCATCACAAATAACACTGACGTTGTCCTAGATGGAGCCGGAACAATAGACATACTGTTCCTGGTCCATCGCAGCCCAGTAAAGTCTTTCGAATGTCTTTACAACATGCATTAAATATAAATAAAATAAAATTCCCTTTGATTTGATTCATGTCATACAATAATATCTTAAAAAGTCAGAGAGGCATTAAATATAACACTTTGTTACTCGCCGACAAAAGTAAATTAACACCTGCAGTTTATTACCTTTCGGCATTTGGACTTCTTTTGTTTACTTTGTGTTTAAAATTTGTAATTAGAAAAACATCCTATTGTGTATTGCAATCGCTTATGATAGTCATTAACCAGGTGTGATTTTTAGAAACTATTGTTATGCGGTCGAGCATTGTGTCAAGACATATTGTGTCAGTTCCGGACGGGCATCCATGCGAGTCAGTCACTAATGCCTGTGCTCTCCTCGAATATTGCAGTTTTCCGCGCTTTTTCTTCCCGAAAAGGCGATAAATTGCGAGTATAGTTGTGTAGTGATAGTGTAGAGTGTTATTTGGTTCGATTCCGGCGCGGATCGCAGTGTTTTGGCTTGGGTGAGTCGTTTTACTCTTTCCGCTTGCTTTTCGCGCGCCTTTGGCGCATTACGCAATAATTAACGGTCATTTCGTACATTAAGTACGCCAACGCGCGTCACTGGTTTTGCCCAGAGGACGGGCATCCAGCAATGGATGCCCAGAATCCCAGACCGCCTCCTGGGCTTTCGGGCGCCCCTTGTAAGAGGGGCCACCTGGAGGCCAAGGACGGCTGGCAAGCGGCGAAATCGGTGAAACGCGAAGGAAGAAAGTCCCACTTGCTTCGCTCGCTCGACGCAGCAAATCTGCTGCCGGACCACGTCCAGGCTGCCAGGCTGCTGCCGTTATCACGGCGGCACCCGAGGCGCCTGTCTTGCTAGGCAGGGCGGCGTCTGTGGTGGACCTCACCGCGGATGCCCCCGACTGTAGGCATAACGTTATGGGGCCCCCAGAAGGTCCCGTGACGCGCAGGCCCCCATCCAGCCGCGCGGCACGTAACAGTGCGGCACGCCTGGATATAGGTAGGAGCACGCTGCTCGGGTCACACTCGGCTGTTTGCCTGGCCGTGAGTGACGCGAGCACCATAGATGTGAGTGCCTTCGGGACGCCGTCGACCTCTGCATGGGCCTCACCTGTGCAGGGGGGCGACGGGTACGAAGATGGCTTTCGCACGCCGCTGTCAGGTAGCACACCAGAGTCGCTGGACGGTGCGCTTGACGGTGTCGTTCGCGCCTTCGACTATTCCCGCCCTGCTTCGCCTGCCTGTGGACAAATCGTCTACACGGCGGCCGGAACAGCGGCGGCGGGGGGCGGTCGCCCCACGACGACGGTGGCAAACAGCGCGCAGGCCTCACCTGCGCCCATGCCACTGGCTTGCGACCTATCGGTGCGCAACGTCGGGGACGGCCGTCCCACGACCCCGGTTGTCGCGCGAGCTTCACTCGCGCTATCGACCGAGGTCGTGAATAGGGACTTTGTAGGCGCGACAGCGGCGACCCCTTCGTCTTCCTTCCTTACTGGGATGGGAGTCGCTGTCGCGACGTCGGTGCCTGCGTGTGCAGCGGTTGCGGCGGCGACGGCGACGGCGGTGGCGTCCACGTCTTCGTCTTCGGCGGCTGCAACTTCGTCCGCATCCGCGTCCACAGGTTCGTCGTCTTCGGCGGCGGGTCCAGCGACGCGAGCTACGTCCTCGGGGACATTTGTGCCCCCTGTTTCATGTGCCCCGGTATTTGCCGCCGGATCGGGGTCACGGTTCTGGGACCGGTCTCAGAGCAGTGACGTCGATTCGACCGCCACGTCGGGTGCCTCCACCCCAGCGCGCGCGCGCTCGTCTTTGCGCCCCACGTGGGGCGCAACCGAATCGGTCGCGTCGGCCGCGTCCGTACTCGCGGGTGCGGAGGCCTTCCTCCGCACAGAGGGGGGGAAAGGGGCGCAAGGCGCGCAGGTCCACCAACGCCAAATTGGTCGCGGCCAGCCAGTGCGCCGCCCTCGTAGGGGATATCACGGCCCTCGGCCCCGGGGAACTGCGCCTCGCGGCGAGTGCCCAGGTGGCCGAGATCCTCCAGGTCGCCCAGACGTCGGGCAATCTGAAGGGTGGCTACGTGCGCCGGCTGAAGGATGCCGCGAACAGAGTGTCGGACATTGTCGACACTCTGGTCACGCGGAATCCGGAAACCGAGGCATGGAAGCTCGGGAATGAAAACGCGCGTCTACGCATGGAGGTGAATTCCTTGCGGGAGGAGAATCTCTCCTACCGGAAGGAATTTGAAGAGATGCGCAAGGCCCTTAAGGCCTCTGCTCCGGCCGTGGAGTCGTGCTCGATGCCGTTGCGCCACTCATCGACGCAAGGTTCGCTGCCATCGAGGATAGGCTGGGACCCGTGCCGACCCTCCGTCCACCGCTTGCGGCCGACGGGGGCAAGGCGCCGGCGTCCAAGCCGACTCCTCGCGCGTCCGTCACAAAGCCCACCGGAGGGCCCAAACCGGCCTCGGCTGCCGCTGCAGTCCGTCGGGGTCTGGGGGAAGTTAGTACCCCGGTCCCGATGGAAGTGGTGGCGGCCCCGGCCGTCGGGGTGGCAGACTCCCCACTGCCGCCGACTCCCCCCACAAAAAAGAAGCACAGGGGGGGCGCGAAGAGGACGCTCCGAAAGCAGCGAAAGGCGGCCCGCGCCGCCGCCGCTGCTTCGGCGGCCTTCGCTTCGGCGCCCGCCCCCGTGGTATCGGCCCCCAGGCGACAGGTGGCCCCCGCGTCCGCGCCACCGGTGGCGCCCGTCCCGCGCGCCCGCCACGTCGCCTCGAATGTGGCGCCGTCGCCGGCGCCCGTGGCGCGCGCCCGCCACGTCGCCCCGTACGTCGCGCCGCCGCCGGCGCCCGTGGCCCCCGCTCCCGAGGGGGGGCGTGGTCCACGGTCGTAGGACGGAAAAAGGGTAAGGGGGCGAGGGCCAACGGGCCCCCTACCCCCCCCAGGCGCAAGCTGCTGCCCCACCGACGGGGTGGAGGCAGCAACCGCGGAAGCAGGCCGCGAGGCCTGCCGTCGTTCTCCGCGAGCCGAAGTCGGCCGCAGTCATCATCAGACTGCTGCCGGCAGCGGCCGCGAAGGGTGTCGGCTATCGCGAGGTCTTCGCAAAGGCCTCGACGGTGGTCGACATCACCGCCATGGGCCTCCGCGAGGGGCTGAAAGTGGTGCGGACCGCCAGGGACGCGCGCCTCCTCGAGTTCCAGCCGGGACCCGAGAGCGCGGCCAAGGCGGACCGCGTCGCCGAAGCCCTGCGCGGGGCCCTAGAAGGGATGGCTGAGGTCGTCCGCCCCGTAAAGCGTGGGGAGCTTTACGTCTCAGGGCTGGACGACTCAGTCACGGTCGATGGGCTTCGGGACGCGATCGCGCGCGCAGGCAACTGCCGGCGCGACGACGTGCTCACGAAGCACATCGGTGCAGGACCGGGCGGATTGGGCGCATCGTACGTGTTGTGCCCCGTCGCTGCTGCCAAGACCATCGTCGGGTTGGGCTACCTCCTGGTTGGCTTCACCTCGGCGAAGGTCGAGGCACTGGAAGCCAGACCGATACGTTGTTACAGATGTTTCAACGTCGGTCATGGCACCCAAACCTGTCCCGACACGTGCCCGGATCGGACTAACTTGTGCCTCCGCTGCGGTAAAAGCGGACACAAGATGCCGGACTGCACGGCACGGAAACCCCACTGCGCGGCGTGCGCGGCGGGGGGACTAAACGCTGCCCACCCCACGTTGGCGAGGTTCTGCCAACCTCCCTACGTGAGGGGCCAATTCGTCCACTCGCGGGCGAGACCACGCACCGGCAAATCGGGAGTACAGGCAATGGACACCTCCAATGTCTAGTACGCCCGTAACAACGTTTTTCCATGCTAACGTAAACCACTCCCCCACCGCTCAGGACTTGTGCCTGCAGGCAATGGCGGAGTGGCAAGCGAATTTAGCCGTAATAAGCGAACCTTATTACGTTCCTCCTTCCGGGAATTGGGTGGGCGACCTCGATGACATGGTAGCGGTGGTGGCCAGAGCCGGGTCCGGCACACCGCTTACGTGTCTCGAAAGAGGAAAGGGCTATGCTGTGGCGGAGAGCGGGAGCATCGTCGTCATAGGCGTTTACTTCTCGCCCAACCGCCCCCTGGCGGAGTTCGAGCTTCACTTGGACGCCATCGGGGCTGCCGTACGCAGACTGTCGCCTAAAACGATTTTCGTGATGGGCGACTTTAATGCAAAGCACCTATCCTGGGGAAACGTTTTCACGAACCCTAGGGGTCGGGCGGTCAAGGATTGGGCTCTTCAAGCCGGCCTGACCATACTGAACCAGGGGTCGGTCCAGACCTGCGTGCGCGCGCGGGGTGGATCGATCATCGACCTGTCATTCACCACTCATGCGGCCGCCCGCAGAGTGACCGGATGGAGGGTGCTGGAGGAGGTGGAGTCGCTCTCTGATCATCGGTATATCAGATTTGAGCTCACGACCCCCTCCTCCGGTTCGAACCCTGTTCACCGTCGCCCCCCTCTCCTCCCGCGTTGGGCCCTTACCAAACTCGATCCGGAGCAGGCCGAGGAGTGGGCACTAGCGGAAAGCTGGGCCTACCCAGTCGAATTCGCGAACCTGGATACGCAGGCAGAGCACATGCGCAAGACCCTGACGAGGGTTTGCGACGCTGCGATGCCACGCGTCTCCAAGCGGCAGCCTCCGTGCAAGCAATCGGTCCACTGGTGGACCGAGGAGCTGGGCGAGATGCGAAAGGCAGTTCGCATCATCAGCCACAGGCTCAAACGCTGCAGGGCGCGCCGTCCTCCGGACTTCGTCGCGGAAAATGGACTCGTGGGCGAGTTTAGGGAGGCCAGAAAGGCCCTCTCGATTACAATATTGTGATCGAAAGCCCGGGCTCGGGCCGAGCTCCTCGAGACGCTCGATCGGGACCCTTGGGGGCGCCCGTACCGTGGGGCCCGCAACAAGTTGCGGCCTTGCACATCCACGGTCACGGAAACGCTCGAACCCGAAGTGCTCCGGTCGGTTATCGATGGGCTCTTCCCGGATCCGGGGAACTTCACTCCCCTCAGTATGGGTCCACCCATTCCCGACACCCCCACGGACGAGGAGCCTCACTCCATCTCCGAGGGGGAGCTAGACGTCGCCCTGGACCGGCTCCGGGGCAGGAAGACGGCACCGGGACCCGACGGGGTTCCAGGTCGACTCCTCTTCCTGGCTGCGAAACACCTACGCAGCCAGCTGCGGGACCTCTTCGAAGCCTGTATTCGCGCAGGTAGGTTCCCGTCGCAATGGAAAGAGGGGCGTTTGTGCCTAATTCCCAAGGGAGGTCGTCCTCCCAACGAGGTCGCCAAGGTCTTCGAGAAGATCTTGGCGGAGCGGCTTGTGAAGCATCTAGACGCTGTGGAGCCGGGGCTATCAGATACGCAGTTCGGGTTTCGGCGGAGGCGCTCCACGATGGACGCCTTCGAGACGCTGCGAGCGTTGACGGACGAAGCCGTCCAAGCGAAGGACGTCGTTCTGGCAGTGTCGCTAGACATAGCGAACGCCTTCAACAGCCTCCCTGATGAGACGATCAGGGAGGGGCTCCGCGCGCACGGAGTCCCCCCGTACCTCACGAGACTGTTGGGCGAGTACCTGCGAGATCGGCATATCCTTTGGGAGGGCGGTGAGTCCGCCAATCACGTGTTAGGTCGGCGACGTGTCGCGTGCGGCGTTCCACAGGGGTCGGTCCTCGGGCCGATCCTTTGGAACGTAGGCTATGACTGGATCCTTCGGGTGACGGTCCGGCCCGGGGTAGGGCTGATCTGCTTTGCGGACGACACCCTACTCACGGCACGCGCCGCGTCTTTCGCGGAATCCGTGGACGTCGCTAACGACGGGTTGGCGATCGTCATAGATCGAATAGCTAGGCTGGGCTTGAAGGTCTCCCCCGCGAAAACGGAGGCCGTCATGTTCCATAGGAAATTACGGAATCCTCCCCCGGACTTGTCCGTTACGGTTCAGGGGGTGGCGATTAGAGTAGGGCCCAAGATGAAATATCTTGGGCTAGTTCTCGACGGGAAATGGCTGTTCAAAGCGCACTTTGAGCAGCTAGTTCCCAAACTTGTGAATTCCGCGGGCGCACTCTCCAGGCTTCTTCCTAACGTGGGGGGGCCGCGGGGTGCGACGCGGAAGCTTTATTCCGGCATCCTGAGGAGTATGGCACTCTACGGTGCGCCCGTCTGGTCCGATTCGCTTCACCGCCACAACCGAACCCTGCTGCACCGCGCGCAGCGGGTTCTGGCCGTGAGGACCATACGGGGGTACCGCACAGTGTCGTGGTCGGCGGCGACCGTCTTGGCAGGCGAGCTGCCCTGGCATCTCCAGGCACACGTCCTGTCCAGAGTTCGTCGCACCCGGCAGGATGCCCTAGCTAGAGGACTGACCTTCTGTCAAGTCGAATTAGAGACGGTCAGGAAACGGGAAACCGCTTGCTGCCTCGTCGAATGGTCTCGTGACCTCGAACACCCTGTGGCCGGCGGCTATACGGTGGATGCAATCAGGCCGCAGCTGGAGAGATGGGTGACCCGCACCAGCGGAACCCTGACCTTCAGGACGACTCAGATACTGACCGGACACGGTTGTTTCGATCAGTATCTGTTTCGCATTGTGCGCTGCTTGCCTTCCCCGGACTGCCGCCAATGCGGCGCACCCGATACGGCGTTCCACACGCTTGTTGAGTGCGCTGCATGGACGCCTCAGCGTTTCGAGCTCGAGACACACGTAGGAGCCGTCCGATCGCTTGGCGACTTGGTAACGGCCATGTTGCACAGCGACGACCGCTGGGAGTCTGCGGTTACTTTCTGTGAGGCAGTAATGTCTCTCAAACAGGCCGCAGAAAGGGACAGGGAGCGAAGTCCTGCAACGCGTGCTAATGTCTCCACCCGAGGTCGCCGGCCTTCAGCTGGCACCCGGAGAGACAGGTACGCGCATTACTTCCCTCCCTGAGTTAGGTTCCGGTACGAGGGGCCCCTTGCTACTAGGCAGCGCAAGGGATTCATCTGCCCCCGTTTCGAAGTGGGGTGTGTTCTCCCAGGGCACACTCCAAGCACTTTATTGCGCTGGATCGACTGTTGCGTAACTATGTTCTATATCTCAGTCTTTCCTTCACAACATAAGCGCAGGGTCGACAGGGAGGAGGGGGTTTTTAGTGGGTATTGAGGTTGCTCGCCCGTGCGGCATCGCTCTGAGTCTTCCACACTCCTCAGTGTCAAGCCATCGCGGACGGAGCGCAAACAAAGCATACTATTGCTAGCGTTCCCGCCCCCGGTGGATGCGCGCCGTTTCCTAGTGACGGCCCTGAGAGTGCGTAAATCGGTTAGCATTTTCCATCGCCTCAAAAAAAAAAAAAAGACATATTGTGTAGTTTAGTATAAAACAATGCCTGAACGGAGGGGTGGGGCAGTCTAGCGAGAACCACGACCAAGGCGAGACTAGTGTACATCCGATAACCTATATAGTGACGGACTTTGCACGTGTAGTTGAATCGCGCATTACGTTTGAACTGATTGTGTTGCGTTATATTTGTACCTGTGTTATACGTGTTTGTATAGTTCTAATAAATTCTATAGTCACTCCAACGGCATTTTAATTCGAGTCCCACACTCGTAACAATATTATAAAGTAATAAAAGTTTTAAATGATTTAAGTAAGAAACACTTTATTAGCTAACGGATATAATTCATAGGCAATTTATTGAAAGATGACAATTTAAAGTGGCTAATCTAAGGTAATGCAATAATTAAAATGATTTAAAGTAAATGTCCACGCCAAGAAACGAAAAAAGCTAAACAACAAAAGTTTACCCAACTTTAGTTCTTTTGTACAAATTGTATCCCATATGAACGTAAAACACTAATGAAATGAGGCAACCGGTTTTTGTACTGCAATATTAGGGGCGGTTTCAGTAAGCGCCCACACCTAAAGTAGTCGCTTTAGTGCCTACAGAGCAATACAGTTTATTCAGGATATTATGCCATACTACTTTTTATTTCCTTTTTACCCAAATCCTTGGTTACCTTTGCAAAGTAGATTGTTTACCTCACACAATTGCTTCTGTAACTCAGGTAATTTTAGATGGTAGTTTTAACCTAGTTTACTTGCTTTGAAATCGTAGACGTTCTTCGTATTTGGTTTTCGTCCAAGCCTAAAGTTTGAACATCCCTACTAATATTATAAATGTGAATGTAAGTTTGTTTGTTACGCTTTCACGCGGAAACTACTGAACCGATCATCATGAAACTTTGTACACATATTTTTGGAGGTATTAGAAGTAACATAGGATACTTTTGATCCCCAAAAATTAAAGAGTTCCCGTGGGATAGTTAAAAGAACTTTCCACGCGGACGAAGTCGCGGGCAGAAGCTAGTGTTTTATAAAAGTATACTATATTTTTATTGATCTGTTGTCTTCTTGTTACGAAAATAATATTGTTACGGCCTGAATGCCCACAAAACACAAAATCAAATCTGTGTACCTGTAGACAATTTATCACCTTTTCGGCATTTGGACTTCTTTTGTTTACTTTGTGTTTAAAATTTGTAATTAGAAAAACAGCCCATTGTGTATTGTAATCTTTTATAGTAGTCATTAGCCAGGTGTGATTCTAAGAAATTCATTCCACGCGGCCGAGAGACATAGTATTTGTGCAGTATCAAGCAATGCCCCAATGGAGAGATGGGCAGTTGAGCGATAATCACAAGCGAAACAAGACATGACGTGTGTACATTCGGTAATCTATTTAGTGACGGATTTTGCGCGTGCTATTGTGCATCATTACGTTTAGACTGGTTGTGTTCAGTTATATTTGTACTTGTGTTATACGTGTTTGTATAATTATAATAAACTCTATAGTAATTCCAACGGCATTTTAATTCGAGTCCTGCAACTCGTAACAATATGATAACCCATTGTGCTGGTTTGTTGCACTCTAGGTGCTGCTCATAATAAGCCCTGTTGTCGAAAGTCATTTCATAATAACAAGTTCAATCCCAAGGCCGTGAAGAAGGTACAAAACAACTTACAATTTTTCATTGCAGGAGTTCAGTAGGCAGGCAGACGGCCCACTTGATGGAAAGCGGTTGCCATCGCCTGTGGACATTTGCAACAGCAAAGACTGGAACCTGGTCACTAATGCCGGAACACAACACAAGGTTATTATGGCGACATACTCTAGACTACGGGTAGTCGCCATCCAGTCGAGCAAATACCCAAATACATATATATATACAGGGTGGCGCAATAGAACGTGCATATTTAAAATATTGATTAAAAAATAAATACAAAAGGTATAGTTAAAATAAAACTGAGGTATTATTAAGAAATAACTGAAGTTTATTTTTTAAAAATAACATCGTCTAAATGATGACCCTCTCTACGACGACACTCCTCTAATCGCAAACGGAAGTTATTGAAAACTTTCTTCAGTAATGCTGGTGTAATTGCTGCCATTTCACCACGGATATTCTCCTTGAGCTGATCGATGTTTTTCGGATTATTGCTGTAGACTTTGTTCTTGAGGTATCCCCACAAAAAAAAGTCAGGAGGCGTCACGTCTGGACTACGTGGGGGCCATGGGATATCACCTCTTTCCGAAATCAGTCTGCCAGGGAACATCTGTTTCACAACCGCCATGGAGTCATTTGATGTGTGACAGGTAGCTCAGTCTTGTTGAAACCAAGTCCTAGAATTCACTATTCTTGAATTTTCAAGCTCTGGAGCCAAAAAACCTTCCAACATCGCAACATAGCGTTCGGTATTAACAGTGACGTTTTGCCCCCGCGCATTTTCAAAGAAAAACGGTCCAATTATTCCTCTACCAGAGATTGCTGCCCATACTGTCACTTTAGGACTATGCAGTGGTTTCTGGTGCTTGAGTTTGGGATTCTCACTGTTCCAGTAACGACAATTTTGACGGTTTACGAACCCATTGATATGGAAGTGGGCCTCATCTGAGAAAAGGATATTGTCAAAATTGGAAAATCGATTAAGCATTTCATTAGCAAATGCGAGCCTTGCTCCGAAGTCAGACTCTTTCAATTCTTGTGTTAACTGCAGCTTGTAAGGATGCAGTTTAAGATCCAAGTTTAAAATTCGTTGCAAACTTCGTCGCGATAAGTGTAAGACAGACGATCTCTTGCGAGTAGACATTTGTGGATCTCCTCGGACAGACTGCATAACTCTCTCAATATTGTCGTCGGTCCTAGATGTTCTTGGACGACCTTTTGCTTGTGGTTTAAACGTTGAACCAGTCTCTTCAAAACGCTGTACCCATATGTTAATTAAATTAGCACTCGGAGCTTCACTAATTTGCCGTAGTCCATATTCAGAACAATATAAACGCCTAGTAACGATGTATGAACGAGAGTTCTCGTAAAATGCGCGCACGCAAAATGCGCGACGCTTCCCGTCGAAGTGACTCATAGTGACTAAAACTCCATGAGCCCGCCTACCCAACGATGCAGGCTCCCCCCGCCCGCACACACACACCGCGCCCCGCGAAAAAAGATGATGCAATATGCACGTTCTATTGCGCCACCCTGTATATACAAACAAATTTATTTTCATATTTATATGCATATCTTGTAGCAACAATATGGATATTAATTTAACCATGTTTAACACATGCCTCATATGGAGCTCATCATATCATACTACGATACACTTAATGTCATTCCTAAGAACATTTGTATTTAGTGAAACATGCATTACATTCGCATACAATAAGCCTCAGCATAGTCATTATGTCTGCACGCCTGTCAACAATCCGGAGTCCCAGTTTGGGAACCCCAGTCACTGGTGGACTAGAGATGCGACACTTTAAATAGGTCAAGAGGCCGCATGCACTCATTGCACCGCTGCCTGTATTTTGGGACATCTTGCATTGGCCACATTTAACCTATTTGACATTTTAAATAAAGAGTCCGCATTTCGAAATGACAGTGACTTATGAAGTAAAACTTACATATACCTAATAAGGTCTTGTTTAAAGTATGGGTTTGTTTTTCTTTTTTCGCACTGCACGTGGTGATTGCAACAAATATTATACATAATTAAATCGGAAAAATTTGTTAATCGGTGAATGCTTTCTGCCCGTATTCCAACCGACACAGAGCCACCAGCAATTTTTTTATATCATAGTAATGACTTTTACTTTTAAGAGCCTAAACACATAACAGCGTTGCGGCGCTGCGTCGCAAAATGTCATAACATCGTGCATTCACTTACTGTAAGTCAATGACATCGTGGAACGAAGTGACCATTTTTCTGCGATTCGTGAACGATGTTGAACGTGTCCCCAACGTGGATCCAATAAGCATATGTTCTTGCCCCTGGAATGTCATACAGTTTTCGTAAAATGAAGTAAACAATAAAAAATGTTATTTATAAAAAAACCTTTTTAGTTGTATTCTTCAATATATTTTACAGGATACGTAAGCAGTGGCAAAATTAATTAAGGACTTTGATATTCTCCAAAAATGGGCACGCAAGATGAGGGTAGCTAAAAAGTTCACGATACGGGCGGTTATGTCGCCGACATTTCAGGTTTTAATTGGTATCTTTTTCGTTGTAATTATCATAAATCATTTTACAAATACGTTTTTCCACTCCTCCTTGTTTTATAAACATGTTGGAGGTTACTCCTCAAGAATCGATTTTCATATAAATGATGTTTCAGATAATTAAAATAACAGAAAATTGTTTGTGTAATACATTATTAATCATCAATCACATCCATATAGACATGAATTAAGAACAAAAGAAAAAAATAAAAACTTGAGAGGTGTCAAGGGACACCCGGATGGAACGAAGTTCCTTTCGATTATTTACAAAAAACCTGTATACACTCAACAAAAATAATCGTCGCGACACCACACTGTTCAATGCGAAGTGTAATAGTAAATGAGTAAGTTTGAATCCTATTTACTTCGATATAAGAAACAATTTAAAAATCGAATCACATCCTGCAATTCGACTCTTGAAACAAATTTAACTTTAAACCAGATTCGCGATATTGCTCCTTATTTTAATGACATTAAGACTCTATGTGTCCGCAAATGCTATCTGTACGTCAGCAACCCATGACATTTAAATAATGTACTCCAAATTAAACTCTAACTGCGTGGGCATAAAGGGTTATGCAACTGCATTTTATCTTGGCAAGTTCAAAAAGTGTCGTTGACAACTTTTTCGTAAGAATTTTTTCCGTCTAGCCCCCATTCGTACCGCGCGATAAGGAACTACGTTCCAAAAAATCATTTAAATTAAAAAATAATATAAAAAGCTTATGTCCAAATAGGTTTAGACAAGGAGTGAAATAATAAAAACGTTACGTATTTTTTATATTACAATTTTGAACTTTAATGCAGTGAACTAAGATCTCAAATAATAGACATCACTGTAAAATACGGTGTTTTGAAATTTGAAGGTCTTGCAACCGTCCTCATTCAAAGACAATCGTACTCAACGAGAAAACTCCAGTCGTGTGTCGGAACGGACACATATTTTTTTGAAAGCTTCGTCACTAGTATCCTACAAAGCTGGGCGTTCCTCAATGAAATATAGATAGATAGATAATACTTTAATGTACACCATTACAGAAAGCTTACGAACTAGTATTATTCTAATTGTATACAAAGGGCGGCCTTATCGCTAAAAAGCGATCTCTTCCAGACGACCAGTGGCAAGGATATTTCTGATTAGGAGTGGCGATGGTAGTATACATAATTAAATAAGTAATATAAATAAATAATCGGCAGACAAACACACATATTGTATATCCCCAAATTAAGCAAGTTACGCTTGTACTATGGGTAATATACAACGTACTACTCTGGGGCCGATTCCAGACACCCAGACCATAGTAAATAACGGAGAAAATACGTTTCCGAAATTAACTATACTAGGAACCGAACCCGGAGCCTCTGCGTTGCAGTGAGGTAAGCCGGCAAAGGCTTAGCCCGCTCAACTACAGAGCCCGTCGAATTATTGTACGATTACTTACATTTTAATAATCAATTAATAATAAATATATAACTATACTATACTAGCTGACCCGGCGAACTTCGTACCGCCATATTTTCTGAATTCCTAAAAGACTTTGTTTCATGACACAAAAACAAAATCACGATAATAGGTCCAGGTGATTAGGAGGATTCTAGAACCCGATATCAGCGCCACCTACCGGTTCTAATTGCGAATCTAAACCATCCGGGAACCCACTCAAACACACACACAAAATTTCATCAAAATCGGTAAAGTCGTTCTCAAGTTATAAAATTTCAACGAAAAGTGGCATCAATTTTTATATATACAAATATATCAATAAATCTATATCAGACCCTGATGTTTATATTTTATACTGCTACCTTTTCTGACGCGTGTTCATTCTAAGCATCCTACAGACAAACGGACCTTGAGGTGAGAGAGACCTTCACCCTACTGTGACGTCACAACGCTAAAATGCGCGGCAGCACCACTGGTTTCGGTAGTTATGTCTTTAGGCTTTTAATGGTCTTATCAAATAATTTTATGTCTTATGTTTTCGTCGATCTTTTCCGAATTTAAATGATATTTATATAAAATAAAAATTAAATTTCAGTTTTACATCCTGTACAAAATGCAGTGCTCATATTAGATAGATGTCGAATAGAAATGTGGCTGTCGAAATAGGTCAAGAGACGACATTCAGCCACTGTTACACCGTCATTTGCGAACTTCGCAACCCTATTGCCATGTGTATTGCTAGCAGACTGCATCATACATGCATTTAAATGTGAAGCATCTACGAGTACTTGGACCTAAAAATATGTCATCCAAATGGAACACGTGATTTAAATTATACAGATTTTATTTCAATATAAGTTTTTGCGCCATTATCAAACTTATGTGTATCATCAAACCTACGTACGTAGGTTTGTACATATGATTGTGAATTTGAGCATAAAGTTAAACATATTGTTACGACAAAGACCAATTCACACCTGCAGTTTATTACCTTTCCGCATTTGGACTTTTTTTGTTTAGTTTGTGTCTAAAATTTGTAATTAGAAAAAACAGCCCATTATGTATTGTAATATTTATGATAGTCATTAGCCAGGTGTGATTCTTGGAAATTCAGTTCAGACGGTGGAGTATTGTGTCGAAACATATTGTATTTGTACAACTACACCATAAAGCAATACCGCAACGGAGGGGTGAGGCAGTCAAGCGATAACCACAAGCGTGGCAAGACGTATGTAACATTCGATAATCTATATAGTGACGGACTTTGCCCGTGTTATTGAATCGTGCATTATGTTTGGACTTATTGCGTCCGGTTATATTTGTAGCTGTGTTATACGTGTTTGTATAGTTCTAATAAATTCTATAGTAATACCAACGGCATTTAATTTCGAGTCCCGTAACTCGTAACAATATAATAGACTTACAGATATACTGTTATTACGCCTGCTTCCCATAAGAGTAGGCAGAGACGACAGATCACGACGTGCGATATTCCTGACAAATAACATTCGCTTCATGTACTTTCATTAAACCTCTTTATACATGCATGTTTATTTGAAATGCTTTTTACCTCACCTCTTTTTAACACACTATCAGTAGACTAATAACATGTGCTATTAGCGTCTTCATGTAGAAGACGCTTCATAACATAATTAATATTGATAATTAGCACACCCCCCCCCCCCCACACACACACGCACACACAAAAGTTAACATTTCGTTTTAAAAGTAATTTAATTTTAGAGATAAAAACTGTTAACTCAGTCACACATATACTTGGTTTCCCGCGATACAGACTAGTCCTAGTGGGGAACCTGCGTAAGCATTATTTCTGTGTATTTATTTGACAGTAAATTGATTTTGATTTTGAATAAGTTTTAGGTATGCTACCTCCAAATGCTGGAACAATATCCCACCCTCCATAAAAATTATGCAAAGTATTCATGGATTTAGAGTTAAATTAAAAAAGTTCTTGTATGCCCATCAAATGTGCCACTGTTCTCGTTTATGATACCAGTGTTATATAATGGCGCCCATTAGGAAGATGTACCTTTTTTATATTTTGGCCAGGGGAAATCCGTTTGAGGACTAAGCCGCGACAGGCGCAGAAGCCTGGGGGGATGTTCGCGACCCGGTGAGAGTGTGGGATTCGCCAGATCGGGGGTGGCACTAGCGCGCCCGGTCAGAACCGGAGCCATGCTATTGCCACTCCCCAGTTAGGGATACCCACTAAAACCCCTGGGTGTTCCGTCCTGCGGCTTATGCCAGGGCTACGGGAATGGGTTGCCCGGCTCCGCATGCCCTGGCAGGCGTGGGCCTCGCTCACTGGGCCTCTTCCAATGCCGGGGGAGCTACTCCCCCGGCCCTACTCGGTCTAATCCGTGCGTGGGGCGGTCTGTAACGCGCCCCGATGCCCGACCATGGTGCGAACCACGGCTGGCAGCGAAAGGTCCAGTCCAGTGAAGGTGACGAGCTCTCGGCGCTGCTCCGTCCATGCAGGGCAATCCTGTAGGGTATGCAGCGCCGTATCCTCGTCGCCTGTGTCGCAGTGATGGCACCCTGACGTAGCCTCGCGGCCGAGGCGACACAGGTTCCTCCCGAAGCAGCCGTGCCCCGAGAGGACCTGCGTCAGCCGGAAGGTCAGGGTGCCGAAGTCTCGTCCTATCCATTCTCGCAGGACGCGCCTCACCGCCTCGATGGTGGCGGGGCCCGCGCTGGGGCGTCTGAGGCGATCTTCCCAGACTCCCACGGCGACCTGGCGGAGCTCCGACCTGCACGCCTCGATTTCGCGAGGCGCGGATCTGGTGCCCCTGGCCAGGGCTTCTTTGCGCCATACATAAAGTGACGCCAGCACCCTGGCTTCCAGGTCCCATGGGAGGGATCCGGCGAGTAGCGAGGCCGCTTCGAAGGACACCGTACAGTATCCTCTTATCGCCCTGACGGCCATTATGCGCTAGGCTTAACGCAATAGCGGAGCGGTTTTGGCCGTCAGGCGGTCTGCCTATATTGGGGCCCCGTAAAGGGCCATAGGAAGATGTGCCTGACCTATCCTGTATGTGTTGTGGCGTGTGTTTCTTAAAATTAATGCTTTTAAACTTTTATTGTTATATAAATAATATGTATTTAATCTTTTACAATTGTTGTGCACAATTTTCTTTTTTTCTTCTCTTTTATATATATTTTTTTCACTTTCTAATTTATTTGCTTCAGTGTCTGTGTATGTCACTTGAATGACCGTAGCGGAAGATCAGCGCTGGTTAACTTAACCAGCAACATTCTGAGTTAGGACCAATTTAGAGCTACACTTTATTGTTTTTTTTTTAAATTTCCTGTTACATTTATTTATTCTTATTCTATATTGTATTTTCATTTGTGTTGTAGTTCTATATAAATGTTTTTCTTTCTTTCTTTCAATTAAACAGGATCGTGAATAGTTTTCAATTGCTATTTGTTGGACGATGCATATTAAAGGCCCAGCAGTTTTCGATGACAAACAAAGATGACGACAGACAGACGGACGGATAGATATAATGATTACATAAGGGTTTTCTTTTTTGCCAAAATAGCTGTAGAACCCTGAAAAGCTAAAACTCCGCCATAATGTGATTTATGGCGGAACTCACCCTCGATGTGAACATTATTTCATCAATGCTATTTCGATTTCCATTGGAATTTCCATGTCGAAGATATGGCTTTATATTTAGCCGGGGCTCAATAATGCATTTATTCGTCGGGTAAGAGGTCAATAAGCGCTTAGGGGTGGAAAGTTTTCGCACCCCTTACAACTGTCAACGCGAGTTATTCACCCCACGTCAACTGGGGTTAAAAAGTTATCGTCACGACTCAACTCAATATAGGAGAAGTAATAAATGTTTGCATGCTTATCCAAAGTGAAGAAAATGTTAAGATTGGTTTTCGCTTAGTGTTGGAAATGTTTAGCACATGATAGACAACAGGCAGTAAAGTTTGTTAGAGTTTTTCAATTATATTGGAAATAATATATAATACTGATTAATGATGTATGACGGATACATTTAGGTATTTCGGGGTTGAGACTTTGGGGCCATGGGGACGTGAGGCTTATCAACTTTATCGAGACCTTTCAAGGCGATTAAAAGAAGTCTCGCGTGACCAATGTGCTGGCCTATATTTAGGGCAACGTTGCCATATAACGGGGGAATGAGGCTAGCATTTTAGGAAAGCTCCCCACCGACAGCGATCTGAAATACATCTTTTACTTGTAAATATGATTATAGTAGTATTTAATTTTTAAGTGTTTATATATTATATACTAATAACAGATCATAAACGTCTCACTGCTGGGCTTGGGTCTCCCATTGTATTGGGGGGAAAATACAATATACCCGTCACACTTGTTCAAGGCGGCTTGGAAATTTTTGACATATCGGTTATTTGATGTGCAGGTTTCAATACGATTTCTTTCACCGTTGTTAGCACGAGGTAATTGTAGCAAAATGCACATTGGTGGTGAATGCGTTCCGGCCAGGATCGAACCCGCGCCCTTTGAGCTTGGGACGCGTGCGCTAGCCATTACGCTACCACGAATTTTTAACTAATATAACCCTTATAAAATCGACATATTCGACCATCGTCTTCAATATATCCTATATCCATATGGTTGAAAGACAAAAAAGTGCATTTCATCAACGTTACAAAATAGTCTGGTCATAGTGGTCATATGCTAGAATGAAAAAAACCTTCAAATAGGTATTATACGTGTAAGATGTATTTTACAGTTAGTTAATCTTCAAAAATTATAACTATGTTTCTCAGGTTCCTATATCTTACGGACAGTCCATTTGCCTCACTATGGGTTAAAATTTCACATAAGATCCTTAAAAGTAATGTCAAAATTCAACCGTGGCATGGTAAGTGAATTAATAGGAACCGACCGTTAATCATTTGTTTTCAAGTGATTTCATATCTGTTTATAATATAAAAAATATGTTGAGGCCTCAAGTTGGAACATTTATAATATTGAAAAAAATGATGGGTATTAATTCGCACAAGCAGATTTCAAAAAATAGAGCTTATAGAATGTTTTTGTGTTGAAAAACATCCAATTTAGGTGGCGCCGTGGTAGCAAGATGGAAAGATTTTAAAAACGGAAGAAAGAAGAAGAAGATAATCATCGAAGATATTAAAATTTTTCGACTCGGCAAACTTCATTTTAAAACGTAGTTTTATTATGTGTACAAGTCGCGAAAACTTAAGAAAATATTAAACTTAATTTTGTTTATAACTGCTACTAAATTCAAGCGGAATGTATTTGTTGCGCTAGCACTATTTCGGCGATTTTTCGAACAATAGCTTGCTGTTTACAGGACACTTTCAAGTTGTCTCCTATACAATACGGTTCTCTTACTTCTACTGTCTATAGCTCTGACTCCTAAATAAATATAAATTCCATTACAGCATGTAAGTACACGTTCACTTAAGGCCAATTAGACACAAATCCATACGTGAAGAAACTTTGAAACTGAAACAATACAAAGATTACATACGTTAAGTCCTACCAAAAGTGCTACTTTAAGACTAAAACCTCGCTAAAACCCAAAGGCGCTTGTGACAATAACGCATTGTTATTTCAACGGAGTATTTGCTCGACGTGGTTAATACTGGCGTGAATGGACGGCTAGCCACACTAATCTGGAGAACGGTCGATGTATGCAGAATTAACTTCCACTACAGCCCAGTTATGTCCTTATTTTACCTAGTGGTTCTTTGCTTAGAGTTTATATATACAGTAGAGTTTTCTCACGGCTACGTTGCGTGTCTAATCCCATGAAAGGGTTCTATTTTATTTACATCAAAACTTAATGAGGCATATGTCAGACACTCTAGCGCCGTCATATCTCTCAATGACTGAGTTAGAGGCTAGCATCGCGCAAATATGGAATCTTAGGAAGGGGTTAAATATTTGTGCACTTTGGAGTTAAAACATTAGGTCCGTGGGGTCTATCCGAGCAATCAAAACCAAAAATATATTTAAAGCAGTGTGTTATTGATTATTTAATCTCTAAAAAGATGCAATCATGCTTTTTACAACTTAAGTAGCACAAATTACACAATAAAAAATATAAAAAATACACAACATGCTTTATTTTTTCTCAAGCTCAGTTTTGGCAGTCACCCCTTTTTTAAGTTTTTTCGTAATTTTACCATAACACTATAAAGCGGTATATAGAATACACCTTACTGTTAATTTCTTTAAAACTGGCCTTGACGTGACCTGCAGACGAACCTAATCCTAAAAAATGTTTGGTTATCTTGAATTTATTAAGCTTGATTATCATGAAATAATTAAATATATGATTGATTATAATAATCTTAGTTTAAAAGAATGTGTTCATATATATCTTGTTTATTTTCGGATGCCATTATCATATCTGTTATACATTACTACAGCAATGACGTTATAATTTACATTATTTTTGGAATTTGCATATTCATCACAATGGTATAACATGTATCATATGACGAAACAATTCGGCAAATTTCTTTGAAAAAGCAATTGATAAAATGAATTAAACATTTGATTACAGAACTTGGTATATTACATTTTTAAAAAGATGGAACGTACGTATCCGCTTCGCCTGAATAATTTAAGGCTAGATTTTTGTAATAAAAAACGCAGTTTAACATTTCTTGAGGTTAATCGCCTGGATTTATGGGTTATAAGTATAAGAAAATATCCGGCCAAGTGTGAATGGACCACACGCAGTAAAAAAATACGTAATGACGACATAAGAGGTCCATCGTTTTTCCACAAGCTTAAAAACCTAATAAACAAAATATTTCACATCTATAAGCTATTGCATATATCTTTTAAATCCATCAATCCACAGGCTGGACCACTCTGGCCCAGTAGACAAGTGGCATCAGCGACTAAGGTATAGAATAGCAAATGTATGGAAATATGTTCGGTTCTTGCCTAGTGAAGTATGTAGAATGCTCCATGAATTTTGCTGTCTACCCTCTTTCTGTGTGAGGTGATGTCTAATCCAGAGCAGGGTAAGGGCAGTCATTTGGACTGACTTGCTGTCAACGTTTGACTAAGAAACACTGCGCCGTGCGCTCATACACAGACACACACACAGACAGTATTCACAAAAAGTTGCTAGAAAACCAACTTTTTTAAATACTGTCTGTGGCAAGAAATTTATCTTAAGAACTTGTGAGAAGTGTTGTGATTAACTCGAAACTAATAACGAAAGCGTATGAATTGCAACACGAGAGATATTTAATTAATTTAATACATTTGTACCATTACATTATAGTAGAAAAATTTTATGTGACAAAGTCAAATTTGATGGTTTTGCCAACATGCTGTATTAATTTGACCGCCATTTCCCAGCATGTTGGCAACACTACATTGCCATGACAGTACTATATACTAAATGATAATTAATTCGCTCTCAATGCTGTGAAGACATATAAACGAAGCCACTTTCGTGTTGTGTGTAGAAGTATACAGTATCCATACTAATGAAATCTAGTAATTCGCCACAAGAATCTCATTGTAATTGAGGGTGTCCTAGCACTGATAGGCCTTAATAGGCAATCCCCGGTTTGGAGGCTAGTTAATTGTAGAACACAGGCCATTGCCGCTCCATAAATCTCCGTCGACTTAGCGTCGGGTCTGTGAAATATTAACCGCACGCCGGTTTTGACGCCCCGCCGCACTTTACTCTGCACTATACCTAAATAAATAATGAAATGTATCTGGAAGGGCATTTTTAAGGAAGCATTGTTTTCTTAACGACATTCGTTTTTTTGTCGCATCTTTAGGGTTCCGTAGTCATTTTGGTACAAATAGAACCCTTATCAAAAGTCATGTTCATCCATTTCCGATCCATTTTCGTCCTTGGATATCACAGTTATTTTTTTAAAGAAAATGGTTAAAAGGGCCAGATTGAAAAAAAAATGAATTCCAATGCGATCTTTTCACTGATCGATAGAAAATTTTATTAAATGAAATGTGTGGTATTTTTAGACCAGGAATCCTGAATTTTCCCGAGAGCGGTTTGAAGTTGTTTGGATGCCCAAAAATTAGAACAAAAGAACTTTGTGTCCCGGGAATCCTGCGAAAATTCAATTTCAAGTCATGCGTGGACGAATTCGCGGGCATATCCTAGTTGTTTAATATAATTATAGTATGTACGTATATGTTATTATTCGGTGTGCGGAATCCGAAAGTAAAAAAACCCCTGATATTCCGTACACATGAAGCCGCTGAAGATATAGTATAATTTTGTTGCCTTCAGTTGTGTAAATGTTCATCGTATAACAATACCCAAACCCTCGTCGACTAAGAATATCCCTCTTGATTTCAGACGCAGACATAGTGTGGCGAATAATGGTGGAACCATCTAGTTAGTTGAAGAACTTTTAGAAAAAGAAAATCCTTCCAGAATGTTCTAGCATTCTGGAAGGAAAAGACAAGGACGGGTATATTTTAGAAAGGGATAGACGATAAACGAAAGACAGAGATAGATAGATGTTAGAAAGGGATAGACGATGAACGAAAGACAGAGATATTTAGATTTTAGAAAGGGACAGATAGTAAATAAAAGAATAACGAAATTATGGGTTCAAGAAAATTCTTCCGGGTATATAAACAGCGTAAAGCGCGGATAGATATACATACATACTATTATACAAAAAGAGAAGAAATATGTATGTATCAAGAATGTGTATTATGGTTTGAACTAGAGATGGCGGTACCATGATTTGAAAACCGTAGTTAAATATTAAATAATAAACAAATATTATAGATGTGATTGTGAGTGATATGATGAGTAATTCCATCTATCTCTTAAATTAGCTCGCAAAAACCACTATATCGACTAAATTTTATGAAATTTGGTTTGTGCGTAATTTCCACAATCAAAATGAAAATAGGACCTTTTTATCTCGAATATTTTAACGTATAGGTTCAAAATTTTCATTATTGTACATGAATGAATAGGATATTATTAAATTTAGCGTATATTCGGCGTCAGTGTAAGACCCTGCAGAACTACATTTATGGTGCCTTTTTTCCTAATAACTGTTACATATTTAATACATGTTTATATTACAACTATGATGAAAAAATTAATGTCACAAAAAAAGGACCTGCACTGTCGCCACGATCTGTATATTATCTATACAGAGGACAAACGAAGCTTACTTCTTTATACCGAAAAATGTATAGTCTACGAGACCTGTACAGGCTAGCAACAGCCGTACATTGCCGTGTCAACGATTTACGCCGACACGTGCATTTTAACACGGCATACATCATTCATCAGTACTAGTTTAGCACCGTACTCGGTCAGTCGGCAAAACAGCCATTGATCTTAGCACAATAATTTTAACATAATTTAAACAATAAACAAACTTCTATCATTAACATCTTATGTAAGAATTCCCCTTACAAGACCTTTAATAAAATTAACTATCTAATTTGATTTTAGTATTATTATGACAAGATTATACCGGAAATCATTACTTAACAGTTAAATCAGACATTAAAATTATCTGAAATGCGAAGTAGATTATTTATTCACGATAATACTCGTATAAATAAGTTCTTTATCCATTAGCGGTTCTCTCAAAGAGCATTTAACCTGAACTAGCCGAACGTAGCTTCATTCTAAAGATAATTTTGTAAGATAAATGCGGACTTTTATAAACACTTAGTTTTTATTCAATTTATTGTAAATTAGTTAATCTTTTAATTTAGAAATAAATTTCAATATAGTGAGGTTATTTGACAGAAAACAAATACAGTAGCGACGTACCTACTTTAAATTAAATTAAAGTTGGCGTTTAAAGAATAAGTAATATAGTATGATTTAAGTTAATATGTTTGTGATAAAAAAAATAGTTTTTTTAATACATAAAAAGTAAGGTGTTTTTATTATAACGAAATTCAGATGAGTTTTTTTCTTCCTTGTGGATACTTCAGAGACAAAATATATACAATAGTATTTATCCCGGAAAAAGACAGGTTTATCGATCGTTTTCGTTATAGACTAGTATAAATTTTATACCAGGTGAACAGGCTCTTCCGGGGCGGATTTGTTCAACTCGAGATTCGCATCCTACGGATAGCTCAAGATTTCTGTAGATTTTTCAGCATCAAATCGAATCTAAAATTTTATAGAAAATATTTATTATATGCTTTTTGGACTGAAGTCGGTTTTTTGTTAAAAAAAATCTTTTAGACTACTTATTTTTATTAAATAACTTATGTCTTTTTTTACCTATTATTTTAAAGTTGAACTATGTTCAAAGTTTAATTTCAAGTACCGTTTCTGGTTACTAGCTATGATAATCCGTGACCTAGAATTATGAGTATGCGCAAAGGCTACCAAGTCATGACGCGGGTGGCGGTGGTTTAGCATCAATCAAGGAATTAGGATGCTAATCTCATTTGTCCGTTTACGCAGTTCACCCTCGACGACAATGCGTAACCATTTGCAATGATAATTACGCACTATGAATATTAAACTACTAACATACACATTATTAATTTAACCAAAGATACATCATGGAATTAGGGCTCGAGAAACTCTGACGATGATTAAGTAAGAGTAAATTTCTTATTGCTTTAGATTCAGTATGCGAAAGTTGATAAGTACCTATAGAAAAAGAAGACTAAGCACGTATCCTGGTACTTTAAACATTGAAGTGTTAATTTCACAATTTCATAGCTTCACCATATCGCTACACATTGCTAGTATACCAAAATCTATTAGTTAAGAAATGCAGTGTTTTGACTTATTTTATATAATAAAATATTTAGAATATGAAATTAAACGTCTAAAAGCGAGATAACAACGATCTTTCACGTCATCTATTCATGTATATCATGTATCTATTTTACTTCTATACAAAACTTAAGGTATACACACGAATCTATATATAAAACTATTACTATTTATAATTCTCCACCTTTTTCTCCACCCCAAATAATATAATGAATATATCGAAAACTTTCGCAGAAAAATACTATTAGCAAAATAGGGTTGAACTCTGCCTTTTTCCGCAATGGATAGCTTGCATCACGCATGCTTATAGCTTATTTTAATAATTGATGTCCACTAGAAGTCAGTGACACACTATAATGGTTTAGATTCATAATTAAACCCGGTAGTTAGCGCTGATATCGCATCCTAGATTTTTATTTTTTCAGGGCAGGACAACGTCTGCCGGGACTGCCTGTTTATTTAAAACTGTCAAAAAAAAAATATTACCTCTTTACGACATTAAACGGTTACAATTCTGCATATATAATATAATATCAGCCCATAAATGTCCTACTGCTGGGCTCGGGCCTCCCATTATAGGGGAAACGGACAGTATACACGCCACGCTTGTCCAAGGCGGCTTGGCAGGTTTGACACATCGGTTATCTCGATGTGCAGGTTGCATCACGATGTTTTCCTTCACCGTTGTTAGCACGTAGTAATTGTAACAATATGCACATTAGATCAGAAAACTGACTAAGAGGTGCATGCGTTCCGGTCAGGATCGAACCCGCGCCCTTCGATTCCGGGGCGCGTGCGCTAGCCATTACGCTACCACGACTTCAACTTGAACAATTCTACATGCTCTACAGTAAATAACAGCTTTCTGCGATTACTTACGAGTTATTTTATATCAGTTACATATTTTTATTGCTAGCTTTATTGGCAACCCTCTCAACTTTTCATGCGTTTTAGTACACACGAGGCAGACGAGTGCCGGTTGTGAGTGCCCGCTTTTTCCCATAAGTTACACCAGCCCATAAAACTGATGAGTGCTCGAGTGATATATGAGTGAGGCTACGAAGCGATCCATACGGTCAGTTTTTACGCTTGCCCAATGATGGATGGCACTGACATTGACCCGAATCACCGGCCGATGCCTCTTGTGTGTTTTACGGATTCTGCTGATCATGGTTACTTACATAAGTGAGGCCTATTCTATAATTTAGGTCGAGTGGTAAGGAAATAAGGACAATGATGAACGATAAGTACAGATTACTTATTTTGGTTAAGTAATTAACTTAACCAAAATAAGTAATGTTTCTATTTGGCTTTTGCACTAACGAAAACTGCTTTGGAAGCGATAGTAGACTCATGACTTTCAATAAGTAATGTGTAAGATTCTGTTATGAAATAAGTCCATTACTTTTCAATTCATTTGGGGTTCCGTAGCCATTTAGGCAAGAGCGAAGTGTCTTCTGTGTATAGTTCAGTTTATTTTCTGAAGTTACAGCGCTCAACTAAAATTTTTGCGTGTGCTAAATTTTATAATTTTTTAAATTAAAATTATAAAATGATTTAAATTTAATTAGATTTTATAAAAACCATAATGATATTTATGATAAAACTATCAACCAATAGCCACCATCAATCTTTACATTTAAGACAAAATCACTACATAGCTTTGTAGCACTATACAGACTACATCTCCCTGTGAAAGTATTTTCAGTAGTTTCTGAGAAAAATTATTGTGATATACACAGACATACGTTACATACATTGACAACGTGGTTACGTCACTCTAAACAAGAAAACTGTACAATAATTTATAGTGATAAATAAAATTTAAGTGTTTGTTTGTAATGTCAAAATAAAAATGTGAAAAAACCAGGGAGGATAATTCAGACCAGGATATTCCGAAAATACAATTTTTTGAATTTTGTTTGTCTGTCTGTCTCTCTTGATGTACCGGCTGATCTCTGAAATGGCTCGATCGATTTAATTGTTTTTATGCTTGTGTGAGTCGGTCCCTGGCAGTTTCGATTCACAATTGGATCCAATAGGGGACGCTCAAATCAGGTTCCAGGATTTTGATGAAACGTTGTGTGTGTGAGTGGGTCTCTGGGTTGCTTAGATTTAAAATTTTACCCAGTAGATGGGGTTGCAATCGCGTTCTAGACCCTTTTTTTTCAGGGCAGGACAAGATTCACCGGGCCCACTAGTTACCATTTTTTTCCGTTGTAAAGAACCCACAATAATCGATTTGAGGGTTAAGGTGTGTATTGTTTCAACTTAAGCTCCAAAATTATTCATCAAAACTTAATTTAATTATTTAACTATAACCACGTTAGTCGTATTGTTCATAACTTACCTCATTAACTACGCAGCATCTTTGCGTAGTTATTCCAACACTGTATGCAATAACTCGGCAACTTTCCCGACAATTACAATAACAGAACAACGCAGAAGATTTGTGCTATTGTTACCTAAGTTTACGGATACCGTCGGATTTACAGCTGGCATAAATTGCCAAGTTTATTCATCGTCTCCCTTCAACCATGAAACAATAAACTTCAGGGGCCTTTCTCCTACGTCATAAATATCGCATTACTATAAGTGAGGCTAATAAAATTTTAACGACATTACCCTATAATGCCATTGCAAGAGTTCTAACGTAGTCACTTAAAATTTATTATAAACATTGCGTTATAACTAGTCAAGCTAGTGTCATAATAAAGAAAAGAAGAAGAAACAAGTAAAATAAGCTTTTTAAAAAGGTTTTTAAATACAAGCTTTTGAGATCCTGGATATCATGTAGCAGCAGAATGCTAGCCAAGACAAGTACAACGAGCCCAAACACGACGAAACTATCTTGTTTAGTTACAGGAGTTCTTACGGCCACATTCCGACTATCTATCGACTATCATCAGATCAGCTCCATGGTACGATATTATTGCATTGTCACGTGGTATACATAGGTATGCGTTCCAAATTTCAGCTCAATCAGAAGTTGGTCATATTTAACTTGCACGATTCCACCCGAACTTAAATACATAGGTACATCGATTGCAAGTTAAATAAAAGCTTGTAAAAATACCGGAAGCACTAGTAAAAGTGATTGTGAAACCGGGCGTAGAAATAAAAATAAAGCAAATTCCAAAAATCATGTTGTTTTGAAATTAGTAAATCCCGGGAAATATAAAAGGTGCCGGATTACTTACGGCCTATTTTTATGCTATTTTGAGCCCTGTAATCGATTCTTAGAAAATAATGCGCGATGCCATTCCTAGGATAATTATACCAGGGCGCTTAAAAATAACGTAAGCAGTTGTTCTATTACAAATTGTATCTAAATCAGCCATTTTATACACCCTAACCGTTTTAAATGACCCCCCGGAAAACTTCCGGGACAGAATCCGAAATACTTGAAACAGAACTTAAGCTATTGATCCAGTGAAATCGTATCGGAATAAGCTTTTATGTAACTTAACAAATTTTTACCATATCTGGAATATATCCCAGGGTTTTCTGGAATAAAACCAGCATCATTTGTAAAAGAACTTAAGCTATAGTTTAGAGAAATCTTATCGGAATCAGCAAATTTTAATGCCACCATACCCGGGAACAATTTCACGGGATACCCAGGACACAAAGTACCACAGTATTTGAAAAAGAGCATTAACTATTGTTTTAGTAAAATCGTAACCAAATCAGCTAATTTTTATGCACATAAACCACTTTAAACCACTCCCGGGAAAATTTCCGAGGGATTTCCAAGTCACATTAGCCACAGAATTTCAAAATGAATGCAAATTATTGTTTTAGTATCATTAGGATCCGAATCAGCTCACTTTTATGCATATAAACAACATTAAATCGTTGCCAGGAAAATCGCATGTGATTTCCGTGATAAAAATTACCGCAGATTGTAAGTCCAAAATTTTCAATCAGTCAGTGAAACCCGCATCAAAATCGGCTTAGTAGTTTTTACGTGAATTCCGAACAAACAGACAAATAGATAAGAAATCTAAAATAAATGCATTTTGTTGTTCACTGTTCATATAGTCTGTTTGTTGTGTTGTCATATGTTTTCCTTAGTTTAGGGGGTTGCCTGGAAGAGATCGCTTTAAGCGATAAGGCCGCCCTTTGTTCAACATGTATATTGTACTTAGTTTTAAGAACGTAGTTTTAATTTTTGGTGAACAATTAAGTGTTTTCATTCATTCATTCATTCATTCATTCATAGTCTATTCTACTTAATTTTTATAAGAGCTTCAACGTACAGACGAAGTACTTTTAAAATTGTATAAAGTTGTAGGATATGCATTATTTCAAAGTGAGAAAGATGTATTCACGTGGAAAATATTAGGTGTTATGTATGTGAAATGTGACAGTTTGGGTTTCGAAGAGAACTCCGTTGTTTGGCGCTAGTCAAATACATACAAGTTAGTTTGCGTTTGGTACAGATGACTTTTATGATGATTATTGAACTTAAAAACCCAATCAAATCATAAATATTTGTGGCAGGACCCATGGGTCATACAAAGCAGTATCGAGAAAAAATATTTACTTACAACTAAAAATAATGTGCCATAATTTAGTATTTGAACGCACCATGATTAGTCAGTTGGTCACATGTTTTTAATCAGTTAAGAAAGTCCTTTACTACCGTAAGGCTACGGAGATGCAATTTTACATACGTTTGCTTGAAATGTAACGTTATATGCGGGGGAATCCGCGGACGGCGTCGATGCGTCTCACGCGGCGTTTATCGCGGCTTTATATTGTCTATCTCCGTTCTAGTGACATCCGTCGCGGTGTAGCTTTCCCACCACTGTGCCCGGAGCGATTGAAGATCCACTTCTGCTACTACCCGCGCGCGCCTCAGCTTTGCCAGTCGCGTGCACCGCCACGCTTCACGCCTCACATCTTTATAAACAAGATCCTATACATTGCCATGTTTGTGCTTACGCGTGCGATAATGTGCGCACTAACGGAAAAAATACGATGCGCTGCAAGACACCACGCCACATACAACGCTCGTCGCCGCGTCTCCGTAAATGAGGCCTAAGATTGAATATTATTGCGCCTCATAGGATGACAAAGTCTACTTACACTTGTAAAATCTATGTGACAGTAACAAAACATTCAAACATATTAAAATTCCTAATCTTGGCCTTAGTGAGAATTTGCTTAACTACGAATTGTTGTCAAAACTGATAAAGTGCTTTTTTGGGTGACTATACATAAGGATATATACCAATCTCACTACTACATATAACATTAACATAAAACCCATGTAACCACATTTGCTCGAAGCTGACCACGAAATTTAACATCTCCAGCGTTAAACTAGTCATTCAATTATCAAACTTATTACCTTTACCTTAAGTTAGTTATTAAGGTGCAGGACTTTGCGGAACAAACTTCAGAACTTCATTAAGGAGCTACAGTTTGCCTGCACCGGTCAAAGTTAGGCTCTCAGACATGCTCGAGCACCTTCGGATGCCTGTCTTAATGTTGCCAGCTGTGAATCTATCCACAAAATGTTTTGGGGTAAATATTTCACGTATAAATTATACGGTTAAACGCCCGTTTCCCTTTCAGGGTTTTCTATTATGTATATTTTTCTATTTTCGTGTTATGCCTAATCTAATTGATTAATTTTACGAAAACTAAATAGGGTCACCCAGCCAGCACAAATTTTGTGTACTTACGCTGCCTGATAATTGGGCCATTAATATGAAATGGAAAGCAAAAGCAAAACTGCTCGTATTACAATAATCCCGTTTATTCATAATAGTTATACAAGGTTTGTAGGCTCCTTAAAAAAATGTTATTCATAATCCCAATTTAGAATACTTATATAAACTATTTATATCTGGTATAACTATTCTGTAAGGGGGTACGAGTTTGGTACGTATTCTCATTTCCAAGAATGTTAAAGACCAAGGGATTGTTATGAGATATAACAACTTTCAACAAAATATTTATGCAAAGATGAAAAAGTACTTCGTTATAATGAATACCTCTTTGTTGAATTCTTTTAGCATAGTTGAGATAAAGAAAAGCGTCGAAACTTCAAATTAAGATTCTTGGAGTTCCGCGCGGGGATAAGATTAATGAAGGATGGCACCTGGGGGTCGCCGGGCTCCACTAACGATAGGGACCGGGTCAACAGGGGAAATAACTGTTGAAAAATAATAAGCGGAAAATTCACTTCATCTAATAAATCCGCTTATACTGTGTATATACCTGTGTATATATTTAGGTGTTGAGTTATCCTTCGCCATTACTCAGTCATCACAAAAACGCTTTAACAGATATTAAATTAAACATTTTGAATGTATAAAAATAGGTTGATTACAATACTTTCAAAAATCAAGTCTTTACGAATGATATGAACGTAAAATTGAGTTGCAATCTGAAAGTCGACTTTCATGAAATTCATTACATTGGTGAAATAGAGATTTGAAATTAACATTGATCACATAGGTACATATATACATAAGATACTCCTGCAGTATGCAAAAATCGAAAATTATGCTGATTATATTTGAAATCTCTAGTTTCATATAGCATAGATCTTTTGAACAAAGTTTTTGGTCTTTCTTAAAGTGACGCCTTTATCATAGGAAAACGTGTGACATATAAAGAAGAATACAGAAATATACAACCTTCTTTTTAAAACTTTACAATTAAAGCGTTAATAAGACAATGTGTATGTCTCACAAACAATGAATGATAGCGTATAATAGCGAATGAGAAAATTGCTCGTTGACTGTCACCAGACTGAATACAACAATGCGATGAGACAACAATGACCTAGGACCTACATTCTGAAGCCTAGAGCAGCGGACTTAATGAAACGAAACCTCTAAAGGTTGAAACTAAAAATGAACAATAACCGTTGGTAAATGTTCTATAAACCAACAATAAGGTTTCCTTTGGTATTATTCTTTGTTTGTCCTTTACATGTCGACATTGTGAACTAGAGCTTTATTTTAGAATTCTTTTGTTCTCCTTAGTTAATGTTTAAGGAAATGATTCGAATGTTAACAATAAGCGTGTCTTACTACAACAGTGGCTTTTTAGTTGTAAGCTAAAGGTTTGTGAATGGGCCCCTCAAGATTTGCACCTTTCGAGCCGCTACAGTGTAGGGTACCGCATATTTAAAAGGCTATGCCCTTCCCGCAGATTTTTATAAGTGTCGTGTTCGTTTGTATTCGTTATAATCCTTTTTTACATATTGATAAAAAATCACATTCATCACGTGAGCGGTTTGCATAATTCCTAACTTTATAAATTTTTGCATAAAGTATTTCTTTGCATACCGCCACAAGAAACTCGAATTGTGTTCCAGCATTACTGACCAGGTCCCTTTCATAAAATCCAGGAACGCATCGGCAACGCTTGGTGTTGCACACGCCTATAGGATATAATGACCACTTTCTATCAGGTGGGCCGTATGGCGGTTTGTCTGCTTTAAGCAATTAAAATATATATTATTTTCATCAATAGATCCAGGGCACTTCCGTCTGCCTTCACCCCGCAAGACAAAAGATTACTATAATACGAGAGTGTCATTTATGCATCTCATAAGATTCAATACAAAGATTAGGTAATGAAGCAAATCACGCGTGCGTTATGGGTTATATACTCGTACACCTAACTACTCTGGGTCCGATCCCAGACACCCAGACCATAGTTAATAACGGAGAAAATTCGTTTCTGAAATTTACCATACAAGGAATAGAACCCGGAGTTTGTGTTGCAATGAGGTTTGCCGGGAAAGGCTTAGCCCCTTCAACCACAGAAACCGTCTATATAACTCAGAACAATAATTAAGCTATTGGAGCAAAAATTAAGGGTAAGTTCCAATATTACATTAAAGTTGTTGAATTGTAATTTGATCCATTATTAACATTATCTTTTCGAGGGAATTAAACTAATTATAACATTACATACTATTGAATACAATTGTAATTGTAACTGGTCATTAAAAAAAAACTACGCTGGTTTTTTATTGCTTTTCCTTGTCGCCTGTAAAGTTTATGGATGCAATTTTATTGCTGAAATGGAATAGTAACATAATTGACAATCACCTCGTTAACATGTATCGTTGCTGTTAAGTTGTTGTTGTTAATACTCAACTATTGTGCAAGCATGATTATTGTACTATTAAGTTGCAAGTTTACTTACTGATCTGATCATATTCTTTCAGGATTTATAAGCCTATTCTAATAATGGAATAATTGTTTTTCCATCATGTAGATTATAAAACATAACATTATTTTAATAATTAAATATTCTGCTGCTGTTTAGGTCTTGTCTATTTTTAAGAGGACCAGAAGGTACCCGCCACACATAAGCACGCTTAAAGCGGATTAGCAACTTTCATAGACCGATAATCTTGATATGTAGGTTTCCTCGTGATCTTTTTCTATACTGTCAGCATTTGGTAACTGTCAGAAGTGCAAATTAGACCCAAAAACTGTCGGAACAGTGCATGATTCTTAGCCATGATTTAAACCTAAGCCATTGTTTTGAGTACCTGTTGGCTTACATATTGAATTAAGACTTAACTCAATAAGTGCTGGTTAAAACAATCTGCTGTTGCGCTGGCGGCACGTCACGTTTTCTAAAACTAATAAATCTAGTTATTATAATTTTATTTCCCATAATAGCAAATAAAAAAAATTTAAGTGTTTGACGGGTCGTTGTAGGAATAAATACCCGTTCATTTATGAAATATATATTTCGATATATAATATTTACATCAGCTGAGAGTAATAATAACTTATATATGATATGATTCAAAAGGATGAAAATATGTACATTTTTGTTTGAGACTTTTCTCTGTGTCTCATGTCACATCACAGTTGTCAATCCTTCACTCTAAAAATATCGCCTGCCAGGCAGTGGGCGAAAAGGTTTGTTTCGCCACATGTTTATCCTTAAAGTTCCAGAGCTCTCATGAGGTAAAGTTTCATTGAATATGTGGATGAAATTGTGGGGACTAGTGTATTTCGTAAAATACGTAGAAATAATTGAAAAAATATGAGCAAAGTAAGAGTTCAAAGTTTTTTCAATAAGCATCAAATAAGAAAATACACACGAGAGAGAAAAATTACAAAGTTCAGGAAATCCTAAAAGATACTACGATCTCAACATCTCATTCTCGTGAAAACAAGACAACGCTTTTAAGCGATTCTAATGCAGAAGGGTCCGAGCTCGTATATTACTTTGTGTGTACGAAGATTTTTCCAAAGTTTTTTCTTCGCCATAAGTATGCACCCCATGGAATAAAGAGATCTCTGTAATGCGTTTAGGTTTGTCACCGTAAAAAGGAAGATTTATGCTGCACTTAAATTATGTTGTGTTTTGGTCTGATCTGAGGGCCGGTAGTTTCTTAAATTATTGCTTTGAAAGGCATGTAGCTATCTAGATGACTGTATATTTTTTCTACTTAGAAATCATTCATTCTTGTTCAAAGACGTAAGACGTTATAGTTATAGCGTTAAATCGGTGGCACTTAAAGCGTCCGCTTCTTAACTAGGGTCCATTTACCTACATTTTCTTCTTAACATGCGCTGTCTTCGGCATTCCTCATTATGGCACCATTAGCACACATGTCATCTTTGACATCAAGCCAGTGTTTCTTTGGCTTATCATTTCTAGAGGGACCTGGTGGAAACATCAGAGCTCGAAATTTGTTACCTATGCTTTATGAATCTTTCATTGTATGTGGATTAGTACGCAGTTCAAAGATTTTTATAAGACTCCGTGCGTAGTGAAAATTACTCGTGTAACTAATTGTATGTACATAATAAAAATAATGGCTTTACCGTTATTCATGGAAAAATAAGGTAGTATAAATAAATATAATTTTTGTTTATACTGACAATATCAATCAAAATATACTTGATACTCTGCCAATATCAAACAAAAAGTATGTTTCAAATAGTCGCATACAAATTGTCGCCAGAGAATTAAAATGTAATAAAATTAATCACGCTCCAGTTCTGACCGCAAATTAGACTGAAAGGCCGGAAGGGCATTAAACTGAGCACGTTATGGATCTGCGAAAGGTTCAGAAAAATGTAAAATACATGGGGAGAGTTTACTGCGACTTCCTAGAAGGAAAGGCGCAAACGAGGTCTCACGAAACCGTCCAAAGAACCAAAGGCTCTTCAAAGATCTTTAACCTTTAATAAGCCCAAGTAAAAATACTAATTCACGAGGTGTCAAAATCTGTCTTAGTTGCTCGGCGCTTCGATGAACCTGGGTTCTTCCGTAAACATGAGAAGATGCTTCAGAAAACAGAGAAGAGGACCACACATCGATCAAAACTGGTGTTCACAAAAAGATGAACACTATGTATTACTTTCACCAGGCGTAATGAATGTAGTACCTATGTAAATAATTCACATGTTTAATTTTCATCTTTGTTTAACATATAATTTGCATGTTTATTAAGCGTCTCGTAGGCGCTATGAAAATCCATACGTCTTTCTGATTATTTATAAGGTAATGAACATCATGAATCACTAGGCATCGTGACTGCCCGTAATTGCTTTGCCAATCGAATTAATTTCTTCTGTTAGTGTTTTATGATACAGTTTTTGAAATTGATTTCATCTTGAGCTCCATGATTAACTGAAGTGTGTTTATGAGCTATATTTTTGAATGTTTAGTACTCCATTTGTGTTATAAACTTATAGTATTTATATTTATTTTTAAATGCGCCTGACATATGCTTCGGTTAGATGATGGCTTCGTGGTCAGTAAATCATGTTGTTATAGCGTAGCTCTACTGATATTTAATTTTAAAGGCTACAATAGCGTCAGAATTGTGTTTGCTAATATTTTGCAACATAGAAAAAGCAGATGGAAAACAGAAAAAAGAAGATCAATTAACAATTTTATTGGTAATTTATACAACATTTTTGCAAATATTTTTTTACAATACTTATGTAGCTAATTGATAAACCAACTCAGCAAAACAAAAATGTTCATAAAATGAAAACTACTGGGCCAAAGTATGTAAAATTTTTAGGGGACCAATTGGAAGCTATTCCTCGTCGAACAAAAAAAGAAACATAATGACGGAGTAATCGGCGAACATACATAAAAAAAGCAAAAAAAAAAGATCTCGACGAATTGAGAACCTTCTCCTTTTTTCGAAGTCGGTTAAAAAGACAAATCAACTTTTTATTATCTTATAGACAAAGCCTACTTCATTTTGTATGATTTTACAAAGTTTTTTTTAATATACTCCCCTCACAGGTTTTGTGAATCTGGTCAGTGTCAAATGTACCACAATATTAAAACGTGAATAGTCTTCAAGCAATCAAATACCCGGCGAAAGCAGGACGGACCCATATAATCTATTTGGGTGTTGTTCGGGTGAAGAGTTGTACCTGATACTGACTAGATATATAATTACTACGAAGCTATATTTATAAAGAATGAAAATTATTTTTGTGGAATTATATATCTACATTAGCGTTGAGACCTTAGAGCGTTTTCTAAGCCCTGTTTATTCGTATTTCTTGAGGTAAAGGTACAGTGGCGCATTATTCTCTTTATTAAGGCGACCCAAGATATTCGCTTTTATTACAACAATTTCTTATATTTATACGTCAAAAAAGCAAACCCGTGTACCTTTGGAGTAATAAAAGGTAATGGTGGTAGGCGAGGCGAGGTATCGTTTTGTCGGAGGATGGTTGAATCTCAGAGGGAAAGTAATTTTGTCGAGGATTATGGTTTCATCCCTGAATGGGCATTAAAACAAGGTTCTCGTGGTCATCTTTCGGACTACGATATTTACCCGGATAATTAAATGTTTAATGCTATATGCCCTGTGTTGGCTAGTACTAATATCGTAAATGTTTATTAAACTCGACATTGTGCCTGGTATATTTTTAAGCTTAGATCATGTGTATTAATTTCGCCGGGGCAACTTCAAAATCCTAACCCTGGAAAACCATATTATTTTGCACCTTGTTCAAAATAAAATGTTTTATTCCGCAAAATTATACATTTATAACAAACTAGCTGTCCCGGCAGACGTCGTCCTGCCCGGAAAAGCTTCAATCGATATGCCGATAGCAGCGCTACCTACCGGGTCCTATTGAGAACCAACTCAAAAACCTTCTTTGGCTCATACAACAACTTTGCTAAAGATCATCACATGATCTTTAAAACTTATTTGTATTGTTTTCTACCCATAGTCCCTTAAAACTATAAGTAGAATACTGAGTCCAGATCGCCGTCTTCTATGGGAAAGGTGCCCAGAAGGCTGGCTACGTTTCCTCGCTGGATCGCCATACTGATCCGTTGCCTGAGGTAAGCACCAGCCCTCTGATCACCTGAAGAGTCATTGAGTCGTTTTGATAAATTTTCGTAGAGGCTCGTGGCCTCAGGGCCCCACGGTCCAAGCGTCTCGACAGCAAACGGCACAAACATATAATTGTCACTGAGGATTGCATATTTGCGCCGCTTGAATGATTCAGCATTTTCCGCCGCCGAACCGGCTGATATTTAAATTGTATATGATGAGTATGGATGGATTATTTCCACATGCTTAGCGTTCATCCGCATATAGTTCGGATTCGAATTCCGTTGGTACTATTATATAATCTAGGATCAATGGTACACGTATACGTAGTATAGGTATGTTGAAATACCGAATGTGCATGTGTTCAAAATAGGCACTCAAAGTGCTTTCATAATTATAGAGGTATCTATTATGAATACTATTTTTTAAACAAGGGATGTTCCAATTGATGTTAATTAATTTGATCTCCCTCAAGTGAGTACTCGTGTTCCACCGAGTGAGTTTCATTCGTAAACCTCAAAGCGGGTTTAGTATTAACAATGTCGCAAACTTATTCTTGGCCAAGCGCAGTCGCTTCGCCAAGAATGTGAACTTAAACGAGTGAGTTTGCAAAGAAAGAATCATAGCCTCAAAGCCGGTTTCAGTACAGAAATTAGTGAAATAATATATTATTGTAGAATGGCGTAACATTATTTGATTACAATCTTAAGGAAGTAACACAGTTGACCAGGATTTGTATTAGTAACGGATTTATACTAATTTATTTTGTTACGTATCGATTAAGTTATTTATCTCTGAATTTAAATAATCTTATCTTACAATTCAGGATGAAAACGACACAATATTATTAAAATTATTTTATAATGTATTAATTTATATCAACACGAAAGGTATATGAAAAAACCACGTGAGATTACAATCAATTTGTTTCGGCGATACCATTCATTTTGATAAAACAATTTGTCGATATTGATATTGCACGGAGGCGTCATTATTTTTTATGATAACTACAACATTCGCGCGAACCCTCCTCATTCAATAACAATACAACGCGTCCCGGAAAACAGTTCAGTCCTACGTTAGTTTATAGTTACCGGGGGAACAGTTTTAGGAATGTGTTCGTATATCTCGTAAAATAAGAACATTATGTACCATTTTTACTGGACATAGTATTGGCACAGATGCTTTGTTGACTCGGTATAGACGATCGAATGAAAAGCAGTCTATTATTTACCATAAAGTTAATACTAACCCACAGCCAGGTGGTAGGGCATTTGCCCAACTGGATAGCTACCACCCCTGGTCTAAAATATGTCGCCATAACAACCTTGAGTTGTGTTTCGGCTTTAGTGACCAGGTTCCAGTCTCCCTTAAGAGAGCAGCAGCGCATTTTTAGCACCTTTGGTGTTGCAAATGTCCATAGGCGATGGTAACCGTTTTCCACCAAGTGGGCTTGTCTGCTGAACTCCTGTAATAAAAAAAAACAACTTATATATCATTCTAACATTTTTCAGTCCAATAAAATTATTTAATTTAAAATTGAAAGTACATTTAAGTTGAATAAAGGGCGGACTTACAGCTTAAAGAGACCTTTAAAAGGGAATCCTTTTTATAAAGAAATGAGCATATTACAGCGGTGGTATAAACAATAAATAAGTTTATACAGCGAGATATGGTAAGCTGGAACGCTTCTTAATTATAATGAGGGGTTCAAATTTACTCCAACTCTTTACGAATAAGAACAATTGTATTAATATATCCTATCTTTGCTATCCTATTCTCCTATTCCATTCCTATTGCCTCTCCTTAATCTCGACCCCCCCCTACCAACCATTCTTATCCTATCCTTCCTATCCAATCCTAAAGGTTGGCAACGTGCAGGCGTCACCACGTCTATAGGCGTGCAAACATCTATACGCGACGGTAACCTCTAGTTGAAGTGTCTGCCAGGTTGAAAGTTGAAAGCGTCGCAATAAAAAAATATACAACTAGATGAATGTGTTCGCGATCAAGGCTTGGAAACCGGTAAAAAAACGTCGAACCGGTTACAGCCTAGTACATATCTAAATCAACCGGTTTTTGGTAACAAAAGTTCGTCAAATAGGTTTTGTTGAATTAAGCCGGTTTCGAAAGATTTCAAACCGAATGGTTTTTCTCACGCCTTCAAAGCGCAGACATGTGGTACAGCAAGTTTTCAGTCTCACACAAACACATGTTGAGTGAGATAGAATGATACTTCATCTTCTAGCGGAAGAAAATTGTTAATGCAAGTTTATATAATACTGAATATTTGACGAAAATCGGTTATAAGTTTATAAACAATTATAAAACCTGTAAATTTCAATCCAGTTTTGCTTGCGACTCATTCGTATAGAACTTCACAACCCCGGTATGTATGCCCGTGATAGCCGTCAAATGACAGTGATACTTTTGTGAGGTACTGTATATAGTTCACGAGATAGTCACACGTACTGTAGGTGAAGGAAAACATCGTGATAAAGCCTGTACATCGAGATAACCGATATGTCAAACCTTTCAAGCCGCCTAAGAAAAGCATTGCGGGTATACTGTCCATGCCTTTAAATAAATCGGGAGGCCCTAGTCCACTAGTGGGACGTTTATGGGCTGATATTATTAATATTTTTTACCAACTAATGCTGGAAAGAATAATAGTTGCACAGTTTGAAAAATACTTTCTATCTGTGCAGGAATGGAGAAAATAAGTAAGAGGTGACAAAATAACCCACAGCCAGCTGGTAGGGCAGTTGCCCGTCTGGATGGCTCCCCTGCTCTAGAGTATGGTGCATCAGTTCCGGCATTAGTAGATAGGTTCCAGTCTCTCTTTAGGCAGCATCAGCGCATTTGTAGCACCTTGGTGTTGCGAATGTCCATAGGCGATGGTAACCGTTTTCCACCACTGGGCAATCTGCCTATCTGCTGAACCCATGCAATAAAAAAATCTTTGTACTATATATGTTTATTTTCTTTTTTTTGTGTCATTTTTGTGCTTCCACAAACTTTTTACCATAAACTAATGCCGCCGGAACAAAACTCAAGTCTAGTCGGGGAAATAACCGCCTGGGTGTAGGTTTTTTGTTGTCTCTTACGATAGGCCGTCCGGCCACAGGAGGCGGCTCCATGAATTGCTAGAATTTTAAAATACCCGCATTCTTATTTCTTATAAACTATAGCATAGTCGTTGGCGCTTGCGTAACTAATTCAACATACTTGACTTCACGTTCTGATCTCCTTTTTCCTTTGAAATATGACCGGATGGGGTGTTTATTAAATCCTCGCTTAAATTTACTTAAACGTGAAACGTGAACTTTGGTTTGTCCCTTGGGCCGGTCCGGTCGGTAATATCCGAAACATCTTGATTCGCGTCAAATATTAATCGTCCCAAGCGTGTTTCCAGAATTCATGGTTTTATTTTTCAACAGGATACTACGTAACTTTTTATACTTGCGATAAAATTAAGGATGCTGGTTGAAATATATAGCGGGACTCGAATTAAAATGCTGTTAGAATTATTATAGAGTTTATTAGAACTATACCAACTATATACACTATATAACACAGGTACAAATATATCTGAACACAACAAATCCAAACGTAATGCAGAATGTCGTAATTCAATAAAACGTGCAAAGTCCGGCACTATAAGATTCTCGAATGTACACACGTCATGCCCGTATCATAGTAGTAGCTCAACTGACTCCCCTCTCAATCAGGCCGTCGTTTTATACTTCACAAATGCAAATGTGCCCGCCCGGTAACGTCGACACAATTAGCTTGTAACTGTAATCCGCAACACCTGGCTAATGATGCAGCCTGCAAGCGGCCGTAAACGACTACAATAGAACAATAGGCTGTTCTCCACAATATCCTAGAAACGTATGCCAGTAAATAAGTGAACAAAAGAAGACGATCATAAAAGGATTACACTTAGTTCAAATGCCGACAGGTAAAAAAATGTGCTTTTACAGATCTGTACCCGGAATTTGTCTTTATCGGGGTCTTAAGTTGTAACAATATGAAAAATTATAGGTGGAAGCTATTTCTTTCGTCTAAGCGTGGAAGGCACTATGTGACAAAAAATATAGTAAGATGGATTACCTATACCTACATTAAATCATAAATAGGCTTTTGTATGTATGATTGTATAGTTATATTTCTACCTTGTAAAATTCAATTACGATATTATTATTTGGAATAAGTTTGGGCTAATACTGTATGTATCTATATTTGCGTGTAAGAAATCATGGGCATAATACTAAATAACAAAGAGGTAACATTTTCTCTGCTTATCGACGTCCAAATTGTATTCAGCGCGTTCCACTAGTAGCTCACAACGCCCAAAATGCTCCGTTAGTCGTTCCACAAGGCGACCGCGGTCGTTGTGGTCGTGGCGAAAACGTCACTAATCATAACACATCATCATTTTCGATCACACAACGCTCACAACAACCCATGTCAAGAGGTTGGTCGCATAACCGTTCCACTTGGGCTTACGATTATAACGCCGGCAAGCAAGTGGAAAGGGAAAAATCGCGGTCGTGAACGTAGTCGTTGTAAGTCCCTAATGGAACGTAGCCATTACGGTGTATTAGTTGTTGAAATCATATAAGTATTATCTATGGTTGAAATTCTCTTATTATATTAATGTACTCTGTGGTTAAAATCATAGATAAAACTGTATAAAAGTTGAAATGTTTTTATAATGTCAAGATGATAGTTGTAAATCTCCATCATAGAGTACATTGAATATATGGAGATAGAGACTTCAGTCGGGAGAATCGTACTACTAGCACATCTAGCGAGTATCAATGGCGCTAACTCGTATATGAACGTACCTAATATATGCATGTGTGTGTGTGTGTGTTCATGTGTATATGTGTGTATGTGTACGTATAGCGAGTTTGTGTATACACTTTGTCTTATTCATAGAGAGAGTAAGTTTGAACGCTTATGGTGCCTAAAGAAGCGTTCAAACTTACTCTGTCTATGAATAAGACCGATATTCTATATATTGTATGCTTAGGTATGGAGATTTCTTCCACCATGAATTCCAACTGTATTTAAAATAAAATTTCATATTATTTATAAATTGTATATAATTTTCATTAATACATATCACTGCACATCAAGTTTTGTGTTGATATAAAAATCCAATAGTGTGTTTGGTCGGTCGAATTAAACAGATTCACAGGTCACATAATATAAATCAGTAACTTCGATATCCAAAAGCAGTTTTCCTTAATAGATTCGCCAGAGTCCAAAACTACATATAGATCGTTAATAATAATTCACTTAGTAAAACAAACAGAAAACTATCCCAGAAGTTAAATAAGTTGCAAATATGACGAAAGTCGGCACTTGATTTGAATATGCATGTTTATTTAGAAATATTAAATAATATTATATTCGATTAAATAAAAATGGTTTTCATTTGAGTTTTTTTGATAATGTCATTAATAACAAAATAATGCTAAGCAACGAGCTGCAGTCTATGGCAGGTACAATGAGTTTATTATCGACCATGTAAATACTGCATAATGTAGAACCCATTTCAGTATCGAATAATCGATAATTAATCCTGTCAGATATTTGTAAATTTTAAGGATGATTCTAGGCATAGGTGTCTTATGACTAACAACAGGTAGATGGAATCTCCCATAATAAAATCTAAAGGAAGGCGATTTTGGAATATGAAACCATATTAAGATTTACCATCGCAAGGATGAGATGCAGAAGTCTCCGAAGTAGCGGACCCACGTCCCACGTCCGCTAACAAAACGGCTAATTTCTGCAAAACGGCTGATTAAAAAGTAAAGAGGGATATAAGTCATTCGCTCTAAGGAACTGTACTACTCCTTTAGCTCAGCAGCGACACGTAATAGAAATTGAGCCGACAACTCTCACCATAGCCCAATCAAGAGCCTATAGAGCTAAAGCGAGTCGTGTTGTGAGACGTAGCTACGACAACATTCTAGATCATAATATCACTGGCGTAAACATAATATTTTTGATCTATTTTGAAAGAATGAAAGATGTAATATTTATTAACGTTTTTTTATCAATAAAAAGAATGTCATCATATACAAATATATGCTTAAGTCTAGTCTAGTCTTCTCAGTTGTGAAGTTCGTTTAGGTAATCCACTCTTATCTTTCTAGTGATACTGACTGGTCGCCCCAAGTATGCTTTATTCACATTCCAATCCTCCTCCATCCGTTCTACGTGACCGAGCCAGCGGAGATACTGAGCCTTTCTCTCTTCAATTATTCTAGGCTCGGCCACGAGGTTTTCTATGTCGGAGTTGGTTTGGACCCTTCAACTACTATCTCCTCTGTTTGTTGGACCCAAACAGTAAACTTGCCAATAACTTATTGTTTTAAATTATGTTTTGATATTTGATTAAGTTTTTAGATTTTCTGAGTAATAATTAAAACTAAAATTGGTAAGAATATTTGTGCATTGTGATTTGTTGTTGTTGTTAAAAAAAATCTAATTTATGTCTTAATATAACAAATAGATTATTTTATTAATACATCTTAATCCGTAAAATATAGCACATAAATATGTAACAACGTTGAAATAGTTTATATTGGGAACATTTGTTACCCATGCAGACGCAACCAATGTGTATACTACATAAGTTAACGCACATATCATTGTAAAGACTGCTTTACTCCATTTAATAATTTTATTTACGTAGGGTTTGTCGATACGTTAATCGCGAAGGTATCGATAACTCAATTTAATAAGATCATAATAAGCCATCCCTAACTACATTAATAAGTATTGACACTGTCGTAATTTGGCACTTATTTTTTCAATGACTCCATTTACTTTGGTTAGTTATAAAGAGTCTTAATTAAATGTATTCAAAAATATATTAAATATATATTAAAAAATATTTATTTATTATAAATATTTATGTTTTTATAAATATTTACATATATATAAATAACTTAGAAAACAAATATATGTGAAGCAAAAACTTAAGGCTGCTAGCAGTGCTATCTGTCATGTAATGTTTTAATCATTCTACGAATAACCTGACTAAATTAAAAGGACCGAAAGATCTAAGCACTAACAGCAAATTGAAAACATTCATAAATCTATAAGTTAATAGCGATTTTTTTTAATTTTTTTTCACACTCATTTGTTCTAAGTTTATACCGCATGATCTCCATATATTCAATGTACTCTGTGGTTGTAAATTATTAACTCACAGTTGATTTCAATATTTTTATCATAGATTTGAAATAGTAAAGATAACAATATCAATGGAAGTCGCCAACAGAGCTTGTAATCTGGAATGTATAAAAAAAGGACCGCCTGTAGAACCTGTAATGGAGTTTGTAGGTCCAGTAAAAATAGTTTTGGTACAGCCCGACGAACGAGCATATCGGCGTAAAATCATCGGTTCCGGCTGCATAGGGCTTGCTTATTTGATGATAGGCGCCACAGTAATGACAGTGTTGTTCTATACAAGTACTTTCAAGGAAAAAATTTCAATAAATTCGCATATATTTTTGTGTGCAGTTGGGGTAATGTGTGACTACAAAATTAGTATATAGACTGTTTTTTTTACAATTTGAAGATTTATAATCGTACCTATATATAGAATTTATTAAACTGAAAGAGATAATTCATTGAGAATTTAATAAATTTAAAATCATGATAAAAATTCACAAGTCTATGATTTTGTCACTGTTTTGTAGAAAAACTAAATAATTCTTCGTGCAGGAACGGAGAAAGAATACAATTTCCTACCTCCGGGCGGCCTGTCGTAAGAGGCGGCAAAACAACCTACAGCCAGGTGGTAGGGCATTTGCCCGACTGGATGGCTTACCACCCTTGTCTAAAGTATGTCGCCATGACAACCCTAAGTTGTGTTCTGGTATTAGTGACCAGGTTCCAGTCTACATTAAGAGAGCAGCAGCGCATTTGTAGCACTTTTGGTGTTGCAAATGGCCATAGGCGATGGTAGCCACCATCAAGTGGACCGTCTGCCTGTCTGCTGAACTCCTGCAATAAAAAAATATTTTTATATACATAATAAATATTTAAATAATTTAACCAGGCTTAAAGCAAAACTTTTGTAGAATAATATTTCTTTGAAAGATATCAATTTAAAGTTACAACGTCCATGACCAGATGGCGCTGTTCGTTATTAACTCACCATACGGGTTCCATTTAGGCTATTTTGGTTTATAAAGGTTTGCTTTTTGTGGCCACGGTGTCGGCATTATAGAATTTATTGTCAGTACATCAATCGTATGTTTTATTATTTATTTATGGAGGTACATAAGGTACATATCCAGAAATTTTTTCGCGGGTTCCCTTCAGGTCTTACGATAAGATAAGGAATCTAAAAATATTGCAACGTGTGTTTTCCTTCGTTTATATAGTGTATTCCAGTTGTTTTTTAAGCTTCAAGGTACATAGACGGCATGTTTAGAATTTTATAATATTATAGATTATGATGTATAATGCGGGTTTACAAAAAAAATACTATCATTATACAATGATATGATGATGATGAAATAATATTTGATATTAGAAATATATTTAGTTCACCATCCGATCTTTCTTGGTCTATCAATTAATGTAATAAAACTACGTATCGAAGTTTCTGAAAGAGGTTTTTTGTATGTTAATTCTTTCTGCTCTATTATTAATACAATCTAAACCAAATTTGGTGTTTAGGTACTCCGCACCCGTGAGTGGCAGATTTATAAAAGTGCAATAAGTCCATAATACTCGTATTATCTTGTTTCAGTACCAATTATGCATGCCTTTAGCGGTACTACTTATGAGCGATTTGAACGGCCCATCTGCGTCTATGAAATTAAAGGACAGAAAATTTCAACATCTTATTCTGCAAATATTTGGACTGATGTGTAGTGCTGGTGGATCAGTGATTATTATGCTATATAAGCTTGCATTTACTCTCCATTCTATTGCAGGTAAAGTATTTTTTTTAAATTAGAACTAGTGAGTATAGTTAGTGAATAGTGATTAGGTAAATGTAGTTTAAAACAACCCTCGTCGAGATAGAACGATAACCTGCTAAATTCGGCAGAGGTTGGTTTTAATTCGATTTTTGTCAGTGGCAGAAAAACAAAATTGTAATAATTGAGTTTTTGTTATATGTATACTGTATATATACTCCATCCGTGCAGGAACGGAGAAAGAATACAATTTCCTGTGGCCGGGTGGCCTGTCGTAAGAGGCGACAAAACAATCCACAGCCAGGTGGTAGGGCATTTGCCAAACTGGATGGCTACCATCGCTGGTCTAAAGTATGTCGCCATAACAACCTTGAGCTGTGTTCTGGCATTAGTGACCAGGTTCCAGTCTTCCTTAAGAGAGCAGCAGCGCATTTGTAGCACCTTTGGTGTTGCAAATGGCCATAGGCGATGGTAACCGCTTTCCATCAAGTGGGCCTGTCTGCTGCAATAAAGAAATAAACTATACTTTCATAATATGCATTTAGTAAAAAGCCTTTATTTTGAAATTACAAACAGACACTTCAATTTTATTTATTTGTATGTATAGACTAGATATTGATGTATAAAACATTTCTTTATACTATTTATATTCTAGTCGTATTTAGGGAATCCAGAAGAAGTTTTTAGGACATTTGGACTACAAACTACAAGGCGGTCAAAACACTTATGAGCAGAGATGCTTTGTATATCGGCTACTTAACATGGAACAACGCCGAGTTTTACTTGACATGGGTTTGCTGTATGGATATTATGCATAGTCGTTTCGATTGTCCTGAAAGAATATCATATTTTGCCCCAGACTTCGACGCATACGCTGCATATTGTGTGCCATAGTACCTACGGACTCTCGAACTCTGTTTTCTCCAGAACTGTTGATACCTATAACCGTAATTTCAACGATATTGATCCTTTTTTGGGAACTATATTCTTGAGAAAGGTAATACAGAGTATGCTTGATAAAGGCTGATGATATCTGTGTACCTATGACATATTCCAATATTTTATTTGTATTAATAAATTAATTTATTATAATACTAATATATATAATATACAAACTTTCGCGTTTATAATATTATTAGTAGGATTATATTGTATAGCTTATCTATTCGTATTATTGTATTATATATTACACATTAAATTTATATGATTCGTTTTTATGTCGTGGTCTCCAGTAATTGAAGGAGCACATTGATTAAAATTTTAAGGTTCTGTATATTTTACAAATGATGGTATGCGTATCCTTTGTTGGAGATTCTAATAATAATAAATCAATAGGTATTGTAAAGTATTGCATTCAGAGTTTTATCAATTTTATTTTCAGGTCTAGCAGCAGGTGGATTTGCTTTTTTTGGGGTAATAACTGGAATAGTAGCTTACGCTAAAAAATCAAAAAGTAACGTACCCAAAATTATTCATACAATATTCGGATCATCATCTTTTGTTGCGTCCTCTTTATGTTTTGCTACTGGTGTGTTGAAGATAAAACCCAAGTCGGGTTTTGTAACATCTGATATTATTTACTTTTTAATATTTTTTTGCGGATTTTATACTCTCATTGTTGTATATGGGCCAATGTATAAATGGTTAAAAAACAAATTATGAACAATAAATCTTAATACTTGTGATATTTATTAAATATTTTAAGTTTTTGGAATTATTCGATATTCTATTTACTTCCATGTTTAGCCAAATTGCTAGATATTTTATTGGACAATTTCTATAATTTTTATGTTATGCGTTTTTCTGTACCTCGTGTAAAATTATTTGAACTCATCTTACATTAAAATTTAATCTTGTTAGTATAAAGTTTTTATTTTAATTTTTTTCTATTGTATAAATCGAGGGCTTCATAGAAAATGGGCGTACAGAAAAAAGCTCAGTTTTACACAAGGAACAAAATTTTGCGTATACGTCTATATGTTATGAAGCCCTTGATATATTTTTAAGGTAGGTTTATTTACATGATACTATAGTTTTTATTTTATAAACTTAAATTACTTCATAATAATAAACGGTCTGAGATGAAAAAAAAAATTAACCTATCAAAGCCTATGTTTGCAATAAAAAAATGCCTTTTTGACAGTTGAAGTTTTTAAGTGATCATTTACATTTAAACACATTTTGTTGAAATGTAACTATGTAGTTTTTGAATTTTTTTGCTCCATGGAACCTCAAAATGTGCTGCCAAATCTCCCTCAACCAGTTGCTGGACGTTCAAGTGTACGTACGACTACAGATAAGCATAAACGAAGGATAAAATTCGTTGGACCCATTAAACTTCTTGTTATTGAATCGAAAGCAGAGTATTGTAGGACAGTATGGTGCTTTATAGGCTTGGGTATTTCTCAGGTGTTGATGGGTGCAACGATAATGGCATTTTTACTGTACACTATTGCTACTGACGACGGACATCCAGTTTTATATGGTTTTGCTGTAAGTTTCTCTTTATATATAATTATTATCTATCAAAGACTACTGAACTATGTGATGATAATGAAAAGCAATGCATGATCTTGGAATCGTCATTCCTGCTTCCTATCGCGGAAATGAGCTTAATATATACCAGAGATAAGGTTCTAAAATGGTTTGTAATGATAAACGAATTAAGATTATTTGTAGAAAATGGCCCTAACAACTTAATATAATATAGAAAATTATGTCGACAATAAATATTACTTATTATAGTTCTTCTTTTTACAGGGCGTTCCATTAGTAGCTCACAACGCCTAAAATGATCAGTTAGCCGTTCCACGAGGCGACCACGGTCGCTGTGGTCGTGGCGAAAACGTCACTAATGATGTCATCATTTTCAATCACACAACGCTCACAACGACCCATGTCAAGAGGTGGGTCGAATAGCCGTTCCACTTGGGTTTACAATTGTAACGCCGGCAAGCAAGTGGAACGAGATAAATCGCGGTTGTGAACGTGGTCGTTGTGAGTCCCTAATGGAACACAGCCTTAGTAGATTTTCGTGCAAATTCATTTTGTCAATGCCATTATGATAAGTGACGTTTTTGAAGATGCAGATGTTAATGTGTCATTGTTACGTAGTCATTACCAGCTGTAAATGATTACAATTTTAAGTTATATTATTCTAAGGGAAAAATTGGATATGTACGTTTTTATTTTAAATCCGACATCGGATTATTGTAATATAATTTTATGTGCTATCGGTGCGGGATTAATACATATATTTCTCGGTGCCACATTAATGACGGTCTTGTTGTATTGTATAAAAACTGGTTTTGATGATTTGCATGTTATTTTGTCTACTTTTGGAGTAAGTATATTTACACACACCCATAGAGCTAAACATAACAGGTCTATTTAAAACGATTTGAATCAGTCGGCTAACTATCAAACGTATATGATATTCGGGTGAGGTATTGTTATCTTCTTCTTCTTCAGCCAATCTTAGTCCACTGCTGGACGTAGGCCTCCCCAAATGCGCGCCACATATCCCGGTCTCTTGTCTTCCTTATCCAGCCCCTGCCGGCGATCTTGCGCAGGTCGTCAGTCCACCGGGCTGGCGGGCGTCCTACGCTACGTTTGCCGAGACGTGGTCTCCACTCCAGGACTTCTTTGCTCCATCGGCTGTCGATCCTGCGACAGACGTGACCGGTCCACTGCCACTTAAACTTGCTGATTTTGCGAGCTATTTCGGTTACCTTCGTACTCTTACGGATGTCCTCATTTCTGATTTTATCCATAAGAGAAACACCTAACATAGCTCGCTCCTTAGCCCATTGAGCGACCTTGAATTTGCGGACCAGTCCCGCTGTCAGTGTCCATGTCTCGGCACCGTATGTCATGATGGGTAGTACGCAGTGCTCGAAGACTTTCGTCTTCAAGTATTGCGGAATGGTTGACGAGAAGACCTGTCGCTTACCGAGGTATTGTTATAAGGTGCATTTATTTTTTATGAACAGATCCAAACTTTTTCAATATAGTTTAGAAACGACGCAAAGCGGAGTTCACGTCTTAACCTTCGTGGTTATATTTTTTGTGTATCCACCCAAATTCACTTTATATTTCGAATAATAAATAATGCGCCCTATAACAATACCGCACCCAAGTGTTATAACTTGTTTCATTTCAGTATCATTTCTTCTCGGCTGAAGCAATATTGAGTCTCAACTACGCCAATGGCTGGACTTCACCAATGCGACTTCGACACAGGAGATTTGTGCACGCTTTCTTGCAAGTCTGTGCACTGTCCTGTGCCATAACGGGCACCATAATATTAGCAGTCAACGGTAAAGGGTTGTCAAAGAGTGCTCATAGTGTAACGGGTAGGTATTAAAACCTAAGTGCTGGTATGTCATATCGCACATACATGCGTTCTGTGGTGGAATGTCTATTTTTGTTTCGAGTGTGCAAAAGTATGTACACCAATAATTAAATAAGTCCCTTTACTAAGTAAATTTAGTGAGAACAAAGCGCCTTAATTGCACGCCGCTGTTTTTTTTTTCAAAAAACAGGGACTTATCAGTTCCATAGATTGCCTTGAACATCTTTATTATTTTTTACAGTTTTGGTAAGTTACGTATTCGTACTCACGTTAAGTATATTCCGAGATTTATACTTCATTTTAATTTCTTATTTTAAAGAGTTATCTTATTTAATTTGGTAAAATATGGACTTTTACAAAATTATTTGTAGTTCGGATTACAAGACTTTTGTTATTATAAGTATTATTTCATATTTATAATCACAGCACTAATTTCAATTTAAATTTACAATATCATATCATTTAAAAAGTGATTATACTTGTCATTTCTACTCAGTTTTGGTAATGTTTTATTATCCAATTGATAAAGTCAACTTTGTTGTCTAATATTTGCGATTTAATCAAAATTACTCCAATTCTATAGGTATTTGATTAATTGTAGACGAAAATGATACAAGGTTTTTATTTCAGGACTGATAACAGTTGCTTTATCAGTAATAAGTTTGCTGACCGGACCTTTCGCATTGCTTAAAAGACGATGTACTAAAATAGTTCATATGTCATTTGGAATACCTACTTTTTTGATGTCTTCAGTTAGTATCTGCTGTAGTTTTGTCACACCAGCCTTTAAAAATTGGACATCGCCAGTTGTGGTATATCTTCTCACCGGGTTTGTTGTATTTTATACAACCTTCATAGTCGTAGCAAGTTTTATGAAATGTATGATGAGAATATAGACGTTAATTTAGATATTGATGTTTCATTTTGATAGTGTTTTGTATTACTATACACATGTCAAGATGATTTCATAACTGGATCTCCACAAGAACTAGGCCAAACTTCTATTTTAAGTATAGTAGACAGGTTAACGGTTCACCTGATCGCAAGTGGTGTTCTTCGCCTGCTTTTAATGAATTTTCTGATATTTATTTTAAAAGATCTCGCATCGTAGCATTGTTTGCAAAACCTAAGTTAAAAAATGATTTGCAAATATCTTGTATACACAACGGCTTAAAGTAGAGGCAATAAAATTTACGAGTGGTGCAGTCTAAGTAGATTAGCTCATACATTTTCTGAAAAAAATCTCAACCTGTGAATATATGGGCGATCAATTAATGAAGTAGTTACCAGAGTAGCAAAATGACGTAATTGTATATTTCATCAGATAACAATAATAAAACTTAACAATGGACAGCCTTTATGTTGAGCGGGCTAAGCCTTTGCCGGCCTACCTCAGCGCAACGCAGAGGTTTCGGGTTCGGTTCCTGACATGGTAAATTTGGGAAACGAATTATTTACGTTTTTTACTATGTTCTGGGTGTCTGGGATCGACCCTGGAGTAGGCTGTTGTATATGATGCGTAACAAAAACGTAACTTGCTTAATTTGGGAAGATAAAATATATTTGATTGTCTGCCGATTATTTATTTATTCATATTTAACTTTTAACGATTATCGCTAATGAATTATCTTAAGTAGGTTAATTACTGTTAGGCGCGTGGAGGTTTACATGATACACGATTTAATCTAATTTAAGTCAGACATGACTATCACACTGTTTATGGGTATTCACACGCAGAACAAGCGTGATTGGGTTTCCCTATCTTATTTTGACATTGAATTATGTTCGGTTACTTTACTTTTGACAGCTCGATGACGGATCATTTAGTAATATCCAAATTCGTTATCGTTACTAAATCGATTTGTAATAAAAAACGACATCATTTATAAATACATTTTAATCAATTAAACTTAATTATGTATTTTTGATAAAATACTATATCGTGTAATAAATATACCCACATCTCAATGAACATATTTTACATACATACATAATTTCACACCATTGATAGCTCTTGTCATGCACGCTCGTCTGTTCTGAAGGCATCACCTTCTGCTAATACACGATCAATTTGACAATGGAAGGTGTGTCGTGGGTTTCCGCGACTTCTGAATCCATCCACTTTTGCATTGTATATATGTTTAGTCATTCTTCTATCATACATTCTTTCCACATGCCCGAACCACCGGAGCAATTCTTTCCTTACTTTCACCCCGACACTCTCTTTCAGACCAACTCTCTTTCTCAACATATTTTACATATATTAAATAAGCCATTTTTGTAATTAAGTAATAAAAATATAGTGAAGTAATTTTTATTTATTTCTAAATCGATTACTTTCGATTTATTTACGTATAGTGTCCATGATTTAGTAATAAAGTAATCTGTGCGTTACACGATTTACTGGAAATCCCTATTGCGTCACCCACAACATTGTCTAACCTACTGTAATATTTATAAAACCTACTTTAAAAAAATAGTTTAGTAAACATTTGGCTGATTATCATAAAATTTGGTAAATGTATGTAATATGTATCGATCGGTAACTGCGGTAAACTTGGGACATTTTTTTATTTCGAAAAATATTAATGACAGCGAGATGTGTTCATACTGAATGTAGGGACTATCAAGTCTATTCTTTAGAATTTTTTGTACAGTCGTGGTACGAAAATGTTCGCCAGTTTTCAAATTGATTCATTTAACGTTCTGCGAGCACATGTTACCTTTTCAAACTAAGTCACAGAACAGACTGTTCCACAGAAAAGTGGAAAGTGGAAGTGTTTGACTATTTGACAATAAAGTTTTAAAGTACATAGCTTTAGATTTTAGACATGTGAAACCTTTTTATTGGTATATTTATGTTAAGCGTAGTAATTTTATCCTCTTTGTTTCTTGTTGTTGATCTCAGCGTGTGTTATTGTCATTATAGCATTTCCTTTTTTCACGTTTCTAAATTGCATAAACGTAAAATTTATTAAAATGTTGGCAGTATTGTTTCTAAAATTTGTGCAAGCAGAAGTCAACTTAAGGCGAAAAAAATTTTCATTCCGTGAATGTCACTTTAAATAACGGGGATTCATACCTATTACTCAGGAAAATGGGATTTTTTTTACTGGGATACAGATGGATTGCATATATTTATAAATCACAATATATTAAAAACAGAAATTGAATACGTATGTCGGTGCAGGACTAGAAAAGAAAAAATATATTTCAAAGTGTTTTTTTAATAAGATATCCCAATAGTAAAGGTGCAAAACATAATTTTCGTGTCTTCCGCCGCGCCGATAGAATACGAATAATGTCACAGTAGGACCCCGGTCAAAGGTCCGTACACTCCGCCAAGTGTCGCATTTATTACTAGATATGGTCGTACATCTCTAACATTAGCAATGGCAACAATACTCTATTCCAGAATGTGCGTATCGAGAGCCATTATTCTTCCCTGGAGTTTCCTTTATATGTTTAGATGCCATAAAGATAGGTGGGAGCGTACCGCGTAGTTATCCGTTGTGATCGGTTACCTGTTCCCAATCGAATTTAACGATACAGCTTTTTGTATTTCCGTTTGCCAACTGTATTCTCTTTACTGCCTCGTACTTTATTTCGAGCATGTTATCTATCTTCACTTTCATTGAGTGTATCGGGTATTCTCTTATCAACGATAACAAAGTATGACGCAAGTACAATAAAGTTGTTGCTATCATTTTAAAATTTGTAACGTTTGCGAATTTTATAACAGCAAAATTTTAATTGAACTGCATGTGCACGGCACTGTATGCCAGGTGGTAGGGCATTTGCCCGACTGGATGGCTACCACCCCTGGTCTAAAGTATGTCGCCATAACAAACTTGAGTTGTGTTCCGGCATTAGTGACCAGGTTCCAGTCTTCCTTAAGAGAGCAGCAGCGCATTTTTAGCACCTTTGGTGTTGCAAATGTCCATAGGCGATGGTAACCGCTTTCCATCAAGTGGGCCGTCTGCCTGTCTGCTGAACTCCTGCAATAAAATTAATAAAAAAATTCAATTAAAATTTTGCTGTTATAAAATTCGCTCGTAAATGCTTGTAAATGTTAATGACATACACAAATTTCAACGTTCTACTTTCCATAAATCTTTATAGAAGACAATATCATTATGCTTTATAAATTTTTTATATATAGAAAAAAATAGCTTGCAAATAATTAAAGCTGCATATAGAATTTAGAAGAAATTTAGGGAATATATATACTTTCGGGTGATTACTTTCTTTGAACAATAACTGAATATTGTTCTGACAATCGATGGTGGTACGCCAATCAGCGCGAGTAAACGCCAAAGGTCGAATTTATGTCTGTGTTGTCGAAATGTATGTACTACATATAATGATGAAAAGGGATTGAAACGTTTTAATATTAAAATAAAACATTTTAATTATGCGGCTTCTATTAAAAAAATAAACTAATTACAATTTCAGTTAATTGCTTACTTTATAAGGATATAATTATAAATGTTAACCTATGACCTATTAGTTAAATATCTATAACTAGCTGACTGGTGCCCACTTTGCTGATCGTCATTAAAAAATGCACATGCACCCACGCACACACGCACGCACGCACAAAAGTACGCAAGTATATCAAGGTTTAATTAAGCTTTGTAACCTTTAATTAATTCACAAAGGCAAAAAGCAGTCGCAGTGCGTCGTACAAGGATGTGCGCATTCTCGCGTGAAAAGTAATTGCTGTGACATATTACCTTTCTCATCATGTACGTTCGCCGAAAGTCAAACGAAAACTATCCTGCAGCAAAATTTTGGTGGTACGAATCGGCTGAGGTGACTAAGGCAGCTATCATTGTTGAAAAATTGCATGTGTTTAGTACTGTTTTACTGAGGCTTTATGGCTCACATGCACCTTTACGGCGTATAAAAATCAAACATTTGTCAGCTGCTTGGTTAACCGATGACATCAAATCACTGATGCATAAAAAGTTCAAGGCTAAAACCAAATTCAAAGTTAAACCAACAGAAGTCAACCGAATGGCGTTAATGGGTATTCCTAATCGCTGCAATAGAGTGTGTGGGGACGCTCAACGCCGCTACATACACGAGTCAGTCAAAAGTGAAAACCCAGCTAAAGTTTGGAAATGTCTACGATCCCTGAGAGATGGCAAGCAGACAAATACCTAGTACAATTCCCAAAGAACTCAACACTGACGAATTAAATCGACATTTCTTAGTTTTTTCTGACTTTGGCGTTGTGACTAAGTCTAATACTTTAAATACTCTTTCCGCCCTGCCAACAATCAATTATCCTCCATTCTTATTAAATCAATTTACTGATAGTGATGTTAAGAGTGCTGTGAAATCCATTACATCAAATGCTGTCGGTAGCGAGGGTATTAGTCGCAACATGATTCTACCCATACTGGATGTCATCAATCCTATCCTCCCCATATCATCAATGCCTCTGTAGTTTCTGGTACCTTCCTAGTCACCTAGAAGGAAGCCCAAATTATTACTCTTGCTAAAATACCTAAACCTGTTTCTTTTTCACGGTTCCATCCTATGTCTATTCAGCCATTCCTTTCTAATGTCTTGGAACGCCTAGTCCACCAACAGTTGTGTTTTTCTTAATCGACATTCTCTCCTTAACCCCTGTCAATCTGGTTTCTGCCCAGGTCACAGCACAACTACTGCCCTCGTGAAAATCACCGATGACATCCGTCATGGTCTGGTTAAGGTTTACCACTATGCTATCGCTACTCGACTTCAGCAGTGCTTTCAACAATGTTAACTTTAAAATATTACTCGGTATTCTAAGCTCTCTTAACATATCTCCTACTATAATCGAGTGGTTTCACAGTTACCAGTATGGCCCCCGGCAGCGAGCTTGCGTCGAGGATGATTATTAGTCATGGTGTGAACTCACTGCTGGTGTTTCTCAGGGCGGCGTTCTTTCTCCAATATTGCTCGCTGTTTTTAATGATTCCATCTCTAACCAACTCACTACAACCTATCATCTCTACGCAGACGATTTACAAATTTATACACAATCCTTTGACGTCACCTTGGATAAAGCAATTTCAACCATAAACTTAGATTTTGAACGCATTCTGCAGTGGGACAAGTCATTTAGGCTTCATGTGAACCCTGAAAAAACTCAAGTCATCGTCATCGGTAGTTCACGGATGCCTAATAAGGTCAACTGGAGTACCATACCTAGTTTGACGGGATAATCATTCCTTTTAGTGATTAGGTTGTCTTGGCGACCTCATATCACCGAATTAAGTCGGCAGCTTTATCTCTCATCCAAATCCCTTGGAAGGTTGAGGAATTTCTTACCTACTACCACCAAAATTAAGCTAGCAGAGTCCTTAAAACTTTCTATTCTTGATTATGCTGATATGCCTGCTATCTAAATTAAACCCAAGAACAACTTAATAAACTTGAGCGCCTCCAAAATGTTTGCATAAGGTTCATACTTGGCCTACGCAAGTATAACCATGTCTCTGAATTCCGAAAAAACTCAAGTGGTGCCAAATGGATTTCCCCGTAATATTAACATTCTTTCTTTTCTCTATAGTGTTTTTATTGTCCCAAGTACTCCTTATTACCTTAAGGAATTTATGAATTTTTTTCGTGCTCTCATAATTTACGCCCTTCGACTAAACTTAAACTGGAAAACTCCTGTGTATAAATGAACTTTTTACATATTTTTTTACCGTTAAGGCTATACAGCTTTGGAACGCGCTGCTGTTGGTATCAAATAAGCAAAATCGCTTTAATGGTTTGTACTATATGTTACGTATACCACCATCGTCATTATCATCTCAATTCCTAGGGTTGGTTGGAAGAGATCGCATTTTAGCGATAAGACCGCCCTTTGTAACTGGATATAATTTAAGTCTGTAAGTTCATTTTTGTATTGATGTATAATAATGTGTTACGAGTATCTATCTATCAGTTTTGACAGGAGTTTCCGTGCCTACTTCGCTGAGAGTAAAATATTTTTACTTTTCGATTTATTAATGACAATCAAATATAGCCTATGGCACTTGGGAATAATGTAGCTTTCTACTGGTAAAATAATTATCAAAATCGGATCAGTAACACCGAAGAAACTTTACATCTTTATAATATTAGTACAGATTACTCAACATTTATTTATTGTTTTATGAGTTATCGCATGCGAAAGTATTTGCAATAAAATAATGTTAAGGTCAAGTTCCAGACGATTTATTGCAGGATATAGATAAGATAGTCTTTTTCAACGTCTTAGTCACGTTTATTATAAACACGCATTGCTAATGTGTTATAATAATTAATATTAATATTACTCACTTTCGGATAAAAATATTTTATCATAGCTATTTGAAATTTAATTGATTTAAATCAATATCAATCATTGAGAATATAGCTAATAGTTATAAACTAGGTACTTTTAGAAAAACAAATACTTACCTAGTTGTATAAAATATTTAATATTAATAAGATTAATTTTTAAAAACCTTGAAATATACTTATGAACTTAATTCAATAATAGTATAAGTAATTTATAACAATTATAGTTTTGAATGATTAAATGTGCAATTTATTTAAATGTTTTCAAAACTTGACATGACTCAAAAATGGAAAATAAAGGAATAAATGTTTCTGGCTTACTTTCAGATCTATTTATACAAAATACAAAAGCTTCTTAATTAGTTGTTGTATCAAGTTAAAATATTTATGTGTAAGTTTCATAATGAATTGTAAATTCTGTACAATACCTACTGTTTTTTTGTCCAAATAACTAGAATTTTTTTTTGTTAAAAACTTGCTTAGTCATTATTGTAATAAAATCCGTATTCATATGTATATATGTTCAATTGAGTTTCATGAATGTTTGTATATTTGTTTATTCCGTAAGTCTTGACAGCGTAACGGTTAGCGCACACGGGCCAAAATTCAAAGGGCGCGTGTTCCAACCCTCGCCGGAACGTTAGCACTATTCAGACAGTTTTTTAACCTAATGTGCATATTATAACAATTACCAATTGCTACCAACAGAGAAGGAAACGTCGTGATGAAACCTGCACATCGAGACAACCGATGTGCCAAACATGTCAAACCAACTTGAACAAGCGTGGCGGGTATTCTGTCTGTTCCCCTATAGTGTGAGGCCTGAAAACTAGCAGTGGGACGTTATGAGCTGTTATTATTATTATTATATTATTCCTTCACGGCTACATATAAACCGATCCTTGTGGATTTTGGTATACATATGAAATATACTTGCACCAGTAACTTTTCATGGCAAAATAAAGAGATTTGTAGAGGATACAAACTGAAGGTAACATGAGTGAAGCTAAACTCTAGTACCACAAACTAATATTATCTTCTTGCAACTCCTCGAACTTTAGTTAAAAACGTAATAAGAGGATTCACGATTACTATAAAAGTTAATATAGCGGTGAAGGAAATCATCACTTCAGCCACGTAGTCTGCGAGCCAGTTCCTAAATGTTCCCTTGTCGAAGCCGTAGCAGAGGGTGATTGATGCTGCAGAAAAGGCGACGGTCCCGAAGCAAATGTGTGTAAGCTTGGAAAGGTTGGGTGGTATGAATTTGGCGACCTCATACGCCCAAAGTGACGCCAAGCCGTTGACCAAGCTAACTGATGTAAACACCAGAGCCACCAAAGCTGTGGAAAAGTATTTAAGTAAAAAATATATCAGCCAATTACGTTTAGTCCAGGTTCCAGAGACCATTTTTGCATTTGATTACTATCTAGGGATGACGTACCACGAAATGTGTAGGACAATATGACTGTTAAATTATTAGGTCTTTACCTATGAAATTGGAGATTTGTATGATAATTTTAAAATATAAAAAAGTTGGTACTTTTTTTATTTCAGCTAATCAAAGTACTGGCCCAAATTATCTACACAATTTTGCCATTTTGATGGCAGTTTGGTTATCCCTTTACTGTAGAAGTCTGTCGGACGGGAGGCGATGAAGTCAGCGAAAGCGTTTTGTACTGCGTCGCGGGTATTTAATTTTTTCCCATTTAAAAAATTGTCAAAATTTTGAAAAAAGTAGAAATCTGTTGGGGGAATGTCCGGTGAGTGCGGTGGGTGACGGAGAGCTTCCAGCTGTAACTCTTGTAGCTTTACGATGGTCTGTAGTGAAGTATGAGCTCGCGCGTTGTCATGGAGAAGCAATGGGGAAGAGCGATTGACTAGTCTTGGTTGTTGAATTGCGAGCTTCTTCATCATTGTTTGCTATTCTTGGCAATAGACATCTGCCGTCACCGTTGTGCCATTCGGTAAGAAGCTGTGATGTACAAGTCCGGCACTGGTTCACCAGACAGTCACCATCATCTTCCTTTGAGTAATCTTTTTTTAGCGCACTGATTAGGTGCTGTACCCGGGCCCACCCACTCAGACGAACGCTTACGGTTGTCGTACAGGATCCACTTTTCATCGCAGGTAACAATTCGATTAAGAATTCCCTTGTTTTTATGCCGATTCAGTAGTGCTATGTATGCGTCGACGCGTAAATCTCGCTGTAGGTCGCTTAGTTCGTGTGGCACCCACTTATCTAGCTTTTTTATCTTTCCGATTTCACGCAAGTGCTTCAATGTTGTTTTGACATTAACTCCAAGGCCCTCAGCAAGCTCAGTCGTACATAGAGTTGGATCCGCTTCCACTATCTCGTTCAATTCGTCGTTGTCGACAATGGTTACCGGCCGACCGTGAAGTTCTTCATCTCAAAATTTCCAGATTTAAAACGATTGACCGTATTTATGTAAGCAGTGTTAGGCCCGTACACGTCGTTAATGTTTCGTGTTGTTTGCGCAGCGGTATTTCCACGTAGGAACTCATATTCGAAAATTGTACGAATTTTCAGTTTATCCATGGCGCCAAAAACTACCACAATCTCACAAAAACAAAAAACTATCTAAAAACAAATTACTATATTTGAAATTAAATTAACACATCTTTCAAATAAAATTTATTTAAATTTCGAAATATGCGCCAATCCATAGATAATTAAATCTGAAAATGCTGGTTAAAGAATCTCCAATTACATAGGTAAAGACCTATTATATAAATATTAACTAAATATAAAAAAAAACAGCTGGTTAGTTATCATTTTTATATGACCTCGTTATCGATACATGTTGGAAGGACTCTTTGATCAAACTATACATTTTGTAGGACAAATATCTTTTCGATTAATTTAGATAATTATCATCAGATTTAACAAACAAAAAAAAACCAGTTAGTAATACATTTTTGAGAATCATCAAATCGACATATTTTATCCCTGCTACCCCTGTTAGCTACCACAATCGAAAATATTTGTAAGAGAAAAAGTTGAGCCTCTCATAAAAGTGAAGCTACTCACGGACAACTAGCTGGATAGTTATCAATAGCAAAAATGGACGGTGTATCCCCGACTAGTTGTAATTAAGTTGTAGAAGCGATACGTCCACTGTTATTATTAATTGGCTGCATAGGCCCAAAAAAAGCATTTTTCTTAATATGTTAAAAAGTGCTTAAAGGTGTAATTAAAACCAATTTTGTTCATAAGTATTTTTTGTATCTTTGATTTGCCAGAATTTTCCACTTCGTAGTTCAAATATTTCGAGGCGAGGGCAAGAATTTTACGAGTTTGTTAGCAAATTGACTTAAATGTAAAACATTATTAAAAATAGCCTGACTACCTGCACGCGTCATCATTATTTTTCTATTTCTACATTTAGGGGTAGGTGGGGGGAAACCGGATAGGGGGTAAAAGCAGACAGTTGCTATTTCATTACACCCCGTATAGATTAGAATAAGATAAGATAGTCTTGTTCTAACTAGCACAGAAATACGCGCGAACGCTTGCACTCAGTGTGTGCAAATGACGGCGATGGTTACATCTCAGCGCGTGCGTCTATAAACGAAAATTAAAAACATAGGTAAGTTATCTAAAATTTTGAATTTTTTAAAGTGTTATCATTAGTTTTAGCTGTGTGATATCATATACAATTGTATTTTTCAAGAAGTAATACATATTTAACCTTCTAAAACGAAATTTATTGTTTCTATGAGTGTAAAGAAGACCTGTTAGTTATTACAATTTCAAACATTGTACCTGAGGGGTACAAGCGGACGGGGTAATTTCGGTAATCCGGTCTCACCCCCATCAATTTATATGTAGGTATTTTGGGCATTTGTTTTATTTCTCTTGTTAATTAGCTATTATTTTTTCAACTTTTACAGAGTGCGAGCGTCAACTTGCCACGAATATATCTGAGATAGTCAAATAGGCTGAAATGGTTGGAGTCCGACATGCTTTTAGCCATAAATTTGGTGCTTGAAGGCAGAATGGGATATCTTTTAGCGTCACACTAATATAATGTAGTCCTTTAGGAAATCGTGTCGTGTCGTCAAAGGCGGGAAATCGAAAGATGAAGTGTTTCGAAAACTACAGTCGAACTAAGTCCACAGATGAATGGTACCAATATACTGCTTGTCTTAAATGGGCTCATGAAAGTTGCATTGGTTGTTCTAAGCAAGAATGATTATTTTTTGTATGCAAACTGCGAATAATTTAAATATTTGGTCTTATTATTATATCCGTATTCACCCCTTTAATATAAAATGCCTATCCGGTTTGACCCATAGATATGGGGTGAATTCGGATTTATATTTTTTGATGAAAATTGTTCTAGTTTGTCGTTATTAAGATTGATCTCAAATATTTTGATACCAAAGTTATGCCAAAGGTGTACTTAAATATTAATGATATTAAATATTTCAATAAACAATATAGTCATTGAATTATTAAGCCTTTATCTTAACTATCCGGTGTCCCCCCACCTTCCCTACACTAGATTCTACTCTGAATTTTACCAAGACTATATTTTATAATTACATACATAGATTATATATTTTTCATCTTATATAAGGTAGGTCAAGTAATAATCAAAAACAAAACTATACAAAGCACTGATGGGCGGATTTTTTTTCTTAAAAACTACCTACAATATAATTTAAAGAAAGTGAGAAATTTACCAAATTGTCCGTGATATGTGTTCCAGTGTATATCCTTATCCAATATTTTAATAAAACTGCCAGCTATAGCTAATCCTGACCCAGTAATCTGGAGAATCCAATGAGCTCTTCTTTTATCCACGAAACTATACATCAACGACCACCCGTTGTTAGGTGACAGGCTTAAAATTGCTTGTGCCATGAGTAGCTGGTACTGAAAACCAAAATGACAGTTACATAGAAAATATTAAATGCATAATTGCTTAATTTATATTTGTTATCGAATGTACGAAATTAAAAAAAAAGATGTCTGCATTTGGGGTTTAGAAAAAATCTAGTTATTCGAAAAAAAAATACTAATCGATGGCAAAATATAAACATTAAAACAGCATTTGAAGATATTTTAAACATTATGTTTCATTTTTCTTTGACATTTTAAACATTCTCAGTAACTGACTCATTCATTCATTAATCATTCATCGATTCAATTGTTAGGCGGTAATAAACAATTAATGCTCTTTGTCATCTACCATCAACTTATTTTATAAAAAAAAATAACTTTTAACTCTATGGGAGGTTAATGTATATACTGTATATCCGTTAGATCACATTTTTAATTTATTTGTTATTCTAGAAAGTAAAAAAAACAAATCTAATATTTTAATATTTATTAGCAGTTCCGGCAGATGTTGTCCTGCCCTGAAAAAATAAAAATCTAGGACTCGACTTCTAGTGCCTCCTACCGACTCAAGTTGTGCATCTAAGCCATCCGGGGACCCACTCAAACACTTACAAAAAAGCCCATCAAAATCGGCTTAGGAGATTAGGAGGATCTTAGAACTCGATCCCAGCGCCCCCTACCGGTTTCAATTGTAATCTAAACCATCTGGGGACTCACTTAAATACACACAAAAAAATAACCTAATTGGTAAAGTCTTTTTCAAGCTATGCGCGTACATATATTTATACGATTAATTTCTATTTATACTATAGATATGACCGAAAAATTTGAGCCAAATTAATATATGTGCACCATGTGCAAATTTTGCAAACAACATAGAATTGTATTAAACCAAGAAGAAAGAAATAAAAAACTACTCAGTTGAAATGAGACTTGACATGGATGTGTGGTGGTACAAGTACACAAGGGGATCTTTGAAAGTTGCACCCGTGAATGAAGAATTGAGAGGAAGAAGATGAAGGTGGTATGGGCATGTATTAAGGAGGGATGAAAATCATGTGACAAAAAAATGTTAAACTACGAGATGCATGGGTACAAATGTAAAGATAAACCAAAAAAGAGATGGAAGCCTTGAGTGAAGGATTGTATGATAATTTGTGGTGTGACAGATGTATGTTAGAAAAGAGGAGTGTGGAATTTTAAAACTGAGAAAAAAGTACTCACCCCTGTAACACATAATAAAAGGTGTAATCGCGTTGCACTCAAAGGAATTCCATTCGCGAAAGCAAATAAGAACGTAACACTAACAACTGATCCTATAAGTATATGAGCTATCAAATTCAACCCTGATTGAAAAACTTTTAAATAGTACGCATTTTTGCTAACGCCAGGTTCTAATCCATTAGATGGTCCTGGTTTAGGTTCAGTGAGTTGATTTTCAGGGTCGGCAGCAAAGGGTGCATCTACAATATTTGGTGGCATTTTCGAATATCTAAACTTTAAAGTAATTTTGTAAGTTGTAGTCACAACAGTTACATCTACTGAAGTGACTGTAACAGTTTCGAGATCGCTAATATATTTTTAGGTGTGATTATCAGATAATGAATACTAGTTACCGATTCGTACTTTTGCTGCTTTATTTTATTATTCTTCGTGCAGGAACGGAAAAATAATACTAATTCCTGCGGCCGGGCGGCCTGTTGTAAGAGGCGACAAAACAGCCCACAGCCAGGTGGTAGGGCATTTGCCCGTCTGGATGGCTACCACCCCTGATCTACAGTATGCCGCCTTAAAAACTTTGAGTTGTGTTCCGGCATCAGTGGCCAGGTTCCAGTATCTCCTTCAAGGCCGGCAGCACATTGGCAGAACCTCTGGTATTGCTAACATTCATAGGCAACGGTAACCACTTTCCATCACATTAGGCCGTCAGCCTGTCTGTTGAGGTTTAGCAATAAAAAAAATCTATTTAGAAATTAAAATAAATCATAATGCAATTAAAATGATCATCGAGACTGATGTTTATCTGATAGTCAATAAATCTAATGATAATGAAATTGTCTGTTGAAAATATTATGTAAACAATAGGTAAATTAACAACAAACATACAGACCGCATTGATATTAATAAATATGTATATATAACTGATAAGTTATCGATCGTTCGTTGGTTGCCAATAGCAATTTTTAGTCCAATTTCGATGACACAAGTCATGACGATATGTTAGATAAGATATATAAACTAATTTGGTTAGTACTTGGCCGTTCGCACACAATGAATGGTTCCGTAGAAGTTATAAACGTTAAAAGTTCATTCAGTTAATTAATTTTGATTATAAAAATCTTAAATTTGTAAATGCAAGCAGCATTACTACTACTACTAATCTTGTTCATTGTTTTAGCGTTGCACAATTTATCACAATTCAAAATGTTAATCACTTAATTAAGTTTGACATTATTATAATATCGGTCACTGTATAGACTTTTCTATAACACTAGCTGACCCGTGACCACTTCGCTGGGCATCAGATTTTTTTTATTAATCACAATCAAATATACCCTATGACAATAAGGAATGTAGCTTTCCACTGGGGAAAGAATTTTCAAAATCGGTTTAGTAGATCGAAAGATTACCCCCTACAACGTCACAAGCTCACCTCTTTGTAATATTAAATATAGATTAATATGAATTATATATAATTATTATATATTAATATTGTGGCGAACGATGGTGGAACCATCTAGTTAGTTTTAGAACTTTTGGAAAAATCTAGAAAAATCTAGAACGAAAAGACAAGGACAGATATATTTAGAAAAAGATAGACGATAAACGAAAGAAAGAGATAGATAGATGTTAGAAAGAGATAGACGACAAAACAGAGAAAGAGATAGATAGATGTTAGAAAGGGATAGATGTATAAACGAAAGTTCCCGAACAGAAGGTTCGGGAAAGAAAAGACAGAGATAGATAGACGGGTTCTAGAAAATTCTTCCAGGTATATAAACAGCGTAAGGCGCGCCTACCGGGAAGTTTAAAGTTGAGTTCAGTCCAAGACGGTGAAGCAACAAGTGCGATACTAAAGAGTTGTTAGAGAAGATTAATAGAGGACAGAGACGAATCAAGTGGTGAATTTAGTTACCAGTTTGGTGGATAGATACGTGAAGGAGGTGTGTAGCGTAGTTCGAGAAAGGAACCAGAAGCGAGCTACACGCGATAGTATCGGAGGTAGTCTACGCAATATCGGCGACGGTATTGAGGGTGTGTTAACTTATCGTCGGGACTGTACATCGCTGGTCGTGCGTATAGGGGCAACCCTGCAGAGAGGTACTGCGTGCGGCTGTGTAAGATTTTAAATTAAAAACTGGTGTTTTCTTCCAATCCATAAGTGCGTACCCCCGCTCGCACGTAACAATATGAATAATAAACAGTATATAGCTTATTTTCTTAAACATTAAGAGATTTGAAAGTAAAATTAATTAAACGATTAATTATGATAATGAAAGTAAATGTTACCGTCATGGCTATAACAGTATTCGTTAATGGACCAGAAGCCTAATTTCTGAAGCTTATTTAGTCATATCCATAACATAATTATTGTAGAGGCTCCAAATCCGACGACTACAAAGGAAATATGGGTAACAGGTTTGCTGGAAGGACGCCCTTCAACTCATGAGCATAAAGGGATACTAAACCAATTACGAAATTAGCCACAAGAGCCAAAACTAAAATATAACAGAATAGCGACTGTGTCTGTTTTATATAATTAATTCCAAATATTATTTCTATTTCTGAGTTTAAGGGCCGCATAATGTTCCTTAAATTTATTTAAGAAACACTAAACGTATTTAATACTCTTAAATACGATGAGCGTCTTGCACAACGCAAAATTTGCCGCTAAATATATTTAAAGAACTGTCAATACGTTTTGTGTAAAACGTATTAAGGTAGTTTAATATGATTAACTAATTTTATTTAAAGGCGATCGTTATGCAAGCGACCCTAAAAGTAGGTTCGTGAAGTTCTCATAAAATATTTCCTATATAGATTTTGTATTAAAAGCGTCTGATTCGAAGTCATTGAAAAAAGGCAGAACATAGTTGCGGGATATTAAGTGTAAGTAAGTGGTTGTCAACTTAAGAAATGCTCAGAATTACATAAATTGATTTGCAAAATCCAATGGCTCCGTTTTTTATCAAAAAATCTTAACTTTAAAGATCATCCATTATGTGGTGACAGACTAAAAATAGCTTGTGACTTAACAATTGATACTAAAATAATTAGTTATAGTTTTATTCTAGTATTTAATTATACTTAATTAAATATGCTGAAGGAACTTTGAAATTAATATTAGTTGTCTCGTCTTTAATGTTTAAATTAAATAATTACAGCTGTAAGGGAACGTAATACGATTGTATATTATAAATTTACATATATGTGTTATAAGGAAATCAAACATTTAACAAGGATAATTAAAAACTACATTACTTAGTTATTTGAGAGAAAGGTGATAACACGAGGTGAATTATATCAATCCCTAAAAATTTCATCAGCTGGGCTTTAACGCAACTTTCAGAAAAATAGGCGATCTACAAGTCACACTTGCCCAAGATGGATTGGTGTCTATACATGGACAATCTCAGAATCTTTTCGTCACCGTCATTAGTTGGTAATAGGTAGTTGACATTTAAGCCAATTGAGACTCTTTTTATCATATTAAAAATGCCACAGCGTCACAGTTTTACGTGAATAGCAAGCTATTATGGCATAACTTGAGTAAGTCAAACGGCGTGTTTATAGTTTAAACAGATATTAATTAATTCATTCATTCATTCATTTGAATCACAATATTTTAAAATTAAGATAATATATATATTTTGAAATTGTTTTTAAAGTTATTGTAATTACTCAATTACATCAATAAGTAGAAAAAGTGTCAAAGTCAAAGTCAAAGTTTATTTATTTCTTAAACATGAGTATTTACATAAGAGTATGCACGATGGTAACAAAATAAATGTGCGTCATGTTTGGCCAGTTAGGCATAGAAAAATTATAATAATAATAGTGCTTAACTATGTATATTTTCTGCTAAGCTTCGAATATACTTCTTTGAAGTGAGATGGAGGTACCTTAGCTTCTGAGCTGCTGTTATGAAGTATTAAGAAATAAAAAAAGAAATCTTTTTAGCCCTGTAAAACATAACACGATATGAAGCGGAGTAACTCCTAACGGTAATCCATCTCTGAATGCGAATACAAATGAGGTCCCCACAACGGCACCAATTGAATTAAGGGGAAACAAATTAAAAGATTAATTAAATAGTTTTAATTTGTAATCTCAATCAGAATCTTCTTTAACTAACTGTGGTGGTTCTTTTATATTAAGTTCTTTCGTATTACTTAAGATAATTTTGGATCGAAGGATCTACAATATTGGGTGGCTTAGTTTATTTTTTTAAATATTTCAATGTTTCATCTATTTATTTCGCACGAATCGATTAAGTGCAGCAGCTGATTTATATGGTCATCATGGAGTAGTTACTTATTTTGTTTAAATATATTTATTTCTTTAACTTAACATGTTCAAAATAAAACTACGTTTAAAGTTTAAGCGCGGTATTTTTTTATTATTATTCTGACGTTTCGGCCACTATTCAATTAAAATTAACACTCATCGACACTTGACATATTTGTCTTCCGTGATCACGGCTACTGAAAAGTAGCCGAAGCCTCGGAATAATACAATTCGAACAAATAACAACGCTTAAAACCGTTAAACGTAGTTTTGATACTTATACTAGTCGCGAAAACTTAAGAAAATCTTGTTACGAGTGCGGGACTCGAATTAAAATGCCGTTGGAATTACTATAGAATTTATTAGAACTATACAAACACGTATGACACAGGTACAAATATAACTGGACGCAACCAGTACAAACTGCACGATTCAATAACACGCGCAAAGTCCGTCATTATTTAGCTTGTCGAATGTACAATTGTACACACGTCTTGCTAGTATCGTAATCGTCGCTTGACTGCCTCACCCCTCCGTTCGGACATTCCTTTTATTCTATACAAATAAATACAATATGCCTCGACGCAAAACAATAATTTCCAAGAATTAGTTCGACACACCTGCTTAATGACTGCCATAAAACAAGTACAATAACAATAGAATGTTTTTCTTAATTACAAATTTTGAACACAAAGTAAACAAAAGAAGTTCAAATGCGGGAAAGGTGATAAACCAGGTTTATGGCAGGCAGATGTGCATGCAGTTTTTGTCGGCATGTAACAATATTAACAAGTGCAATGTAAATAAATATATTATCTATGTACACTTAAATAATTGCATGATGATTGGAATTATGAGTTCTTATCATTACTTGTGTTTCACTCGAGAAGTGTTTTCACTCGAGTTATTTATTAACAATAATTTTCCTTGTTTACCTAAAAGGTATATAATCTTTTGTATCATTTTATCCATATTAGTTCAGTGTACTATGCAATGGAGATATTATGTATACCAATAGATAACATTGAAGCGTTTGTCTGTGAATTTTAAATAAATATAAAAATTTAAATGTAAACTGCTACTTATACGACGTGTAATTAATAATAGTACTTAAACGACTATTTTGGAAATGATGTCTGTCAATCCGCAGATTTCTCTCCAATAGGTTTCGAAACAGCTCATCGGTTTTTAATGAAAACTTTGATCTAGTCCAATAAATATCAATTTTGTGAACATAGTCGTACTGATGGTCGAATCAATACATAAAAGTACTAGATTAGTCATTTCCACTATTCTTTTGGATGGTCACGATCAAACTTGTGCCAAGTGGCCAATACGCGTTCCAATTTGCAAATGTTTGTCCATTATGAAATGTGCGTCATTTTCGTACAAGGTCCAGCGCTCACATAATAAACCGGCATCGGTCAGCACAATTAAGGGATCCCATTTGGACCTTTGCTAATGGAATTAAATCCAATTAGATTTTAGGGTTACGAGGTGAAGTTTGCCGACGGTAAACAAATGACTTTCTATTACGGCTTACACCTGCTGTTTGGACTATTTGCCCGAAGATAAATTTGTATCTCCCCGCTCTAATGGATGACGTTTTTGCCATTAATTAGTTTTATTTTAATTGTTGTTTGCACTTTAGACATTTGTTGCGAACGTAAGCTGTTTGCAAAGTTGTTATGGATGTTCCGTTAGAAGTACTCCTGTTTAGTAGCAATTAAATTTTAAATTAAGAAGAAGAATGGAATAACTTATACGAGTCTGTTTTTGTTGACAAATACAATTATGGAGGTCTTCAAGTCGTAAGTGAATGCATTTTCTACGTAAATGTAATTCTAAGCTATTTTTGTGTATTATTTCATTAATTTTATTGTAGAATAAAGTATATTCTATTCTATTCTAAATGTTTAGATATCATTCAAGACAACAGCGAAACTCGGATTATAAAAATCATTGTAGGTTTTAGGGTTCCATAGTGATTTTGATAAAATAGGAACCTAAAAATTTTACGACCGTTCGTTTATTTGTTTTTGTGTGCCAGTAACTTTTCTCGGAAACAACTGGATGTACAAAGAAAAAGTTTGTTAGGAAGATGTACTCTGTCTGGCGCTACAGTTAGGTATATGTTGAAATTGCGAATAAAAAATGATTAGTATTGGCCCCCAAACACATACCAATACTTAATGTTAAATTGAGTTTGTTTTAATGAAATGAATGAATGAATGAAAATCAAACATAAAAAAACATAATTATACATAAATCTTGAATAATATAAAAGTCTACATTATCAGCCATAGGGCGCATATTATTAAATTGCCTTATACAACATGTCTACTTGAGGTCTCGCGTGACCAAAAGGCTGGCTAGCACCTAGGGCATCGCATCAGCGTTGCCATCCAACGTGGAAATGCGGCCAGCATTTTGGGCACTCTCCCCGCCGACAACGACCTGGAGTCTATTTTATACTTATAGATTTTATTTTGTAAGTATAGTTATATTTATATTGTAGTTCAATTTCAGTTTACTAATAATCAATGTAAGACCTTATACAACTAATATTAAAGAATATAAATATAGTTAACATGAGCATTGTTCGAGTCTGTATGTTCATTGCCATGTTCAAAGCAATCGATTGTTATAAAATTTGGCAGGTAGGCACTATAGAGACCGGAGATAAATATTTTACAGAACAAAGAAGAGAAGTTTTACAACAAACAGGATAATTTTTCTCCGGAAATTGCGGTAGCTCCTGTGGTATATGAACCGAAGAAAACGCAGATGACGCAACGTAGAAATCTTTGGTAATAGAACGAAAGAATATTACCTTTACGGTAATAGTATACTTATATATACCCACCGAGAACTAGGTACTTTGAACAAATCAGCTTCGATTTACTTTAAGCAAAACTTCTTTCTATATTTTTGCCAATGCGGAACTTGCAACTTTTTCTTAACACAAACATGACTAGATAAAATCAATCAGAATCCATCTCACGAGTATGTCAGATCAAACACGCCAAGTGCTCTGAAGTTGTTTGGCTAAGATTGTTCTGGTACCAGCATATTCGATAAAATTCGAAGTTTCCAAGCGAGAACATTTTCTCTCGCCTCAACATTTCTTAGTACGTGCGGTTTTTGATCAAAGTTTTCCGTTACATCGTCTTCAAACGTCTGTTGTGTGTTTAAACATGGAAACATCTTCAAAGTAAGAAAGTATTCCAGATTTATCTATTGATATAGTAAGGCGTGATGCGTGATTAATCTTTGTATTACATACATTGACAAGATTAGAATTAGGTTATTGTGGTACTATGTTCTATAACGTACTCGATTTTAAACGGTGACAATTTTGTACTTTGAGCGATACCAAATACACATTATATTTTATAGAAGGAGTGCAGAATGCTAATATATTTTTTAAATATTATGAATAAAAAATACATTACACACACTACCATGTATTTGACACACGAACACCATACTCTTTTGTTTATTGTTAAAGTCAAACTAACAGTGTAGCCTTGGCGAAATCTGTGATTATAGAAGTTATAGTCTTTGACATTAATTATTATGGTCAAATTTCGAACACGGCAACGACTTCCTCTTGATATATTTACTTATCAATGATGAAGATGTGAATTTGAGATAGGTTTAACATGTACAGAAATAACTTTCATCAAAAATACCACATTCGTATAGTTTCAAAATATGTCTGTCGTATGTCTGGAAGAGATCGCTTTTTAGCGATAAGACCGACCTCTGTACATACATAAGTAGATATAATTTTAGCTTTTAAGTTCATGTTTGAATTGGTGTACAATATAGTGTTATCTATCTATCTAATACTACTTCTGCATTAACACGAAAATACACAAGAACGTGTTCGATAGGAGAGGGTAGCGTGCGTAGAAGTCACGCTGGAGAACGTCATAACGCACCACAATAACATCAATGCAGCAGTTTTTCCTTGTCCAATGAAATTTTTTGACGTTTTCTCATCGGAACACATCTAGCGAGTAATTTCAATTGGGATTCCCGAGATCTAAGGCGAAAAATTCAATAACATAGAGACATTTGTTAACGCAACAGGACCGGCTTTCATTTGGCGGCATCTCCCCTAGGCACTTAAGTTTACATTAAACTTGTCCAAGCGCGAAATTGATCTTTTAGTGAGGGGTTCCTTCAACGAAAATATAAATTGCCGCACAACGCTATTGATATTTCGCCCCGATGTCGAAATTTGGACAGAGGAATTTACATTTTCTCGTTTAATACTTCGCCAATTACTTTGAGGTTATTCAGAGCCAATTTCTTAAGTGAGACAATACCAATTCATTTAATAAAGAGTGAAATATAAAGATATAATAATATCCTCAAATATATTATGTAATCTAAATCTAAGCAGGACTATTATTTGAATATTGCGGCGTAATTACCATTTATATAATTGTATAGCATAGTATAATTAATGCACAAGTTAATTGGTTACCTATTCACGCTTGTACACACACATTTATTTTTTATGTAATTCGTGCTACTTCAGAGACTAAAGATGTAAGTAGGAAACATGTCATTTTTTTGGATTCTAAATCAAAATAATTCTATACCAAAAAATCTAAACCATTTTTTGTTGTTGACAAAAACTGTCACAATTTATAAAGTCTTATCGGTATGCAAGTTGTACCTAAAAATAAGGGTTTTCCGAATTTCAGCCTTATACAATCAACTAGTTTTGTTTAAAACTTTTTATCCGTGCAGGAACGGAGAAAGAATACAATTTCCTGCGGCCCGGCGGTCTGTCGTAAGAGGCGACAAAACAACCCACAGCCAGGTGGTAGGGCATATGCCCGACTGGATGGCTACCACCCCTGGTCTAAAGTATGTCGCCATAACAACCTTGATTTGTGTTCCGGCATTAGTAACCAGGTTCCAGCTTTCCTTAAGAGAGCAGCAGCGCATTTGAAGCACCTTTGGTGTTACAAATGTCCATAGGCGATGCTAACCGCTTTCCATCAAGTGGGCGGCCGTCTGCCTGACATCCTGCAACAAAAAAATAAAATAAAAAAAACTGCACTTTTATCTGTAGGCCCATTTGTTATGAAGCCCTTGATATAATGTATCAACCATTATGTCCGACCATAGAGCGCGTGTCGCCTGTCTCATAAAGTCAAAAAATGTAATCACCGCTGATGTAAGCTTTCCCGTGTGATTTTCTTTACAGTCTGCAAAAAAATGTATAACACCTTTATTAGTAGAGTCACTAAGTACTTATTATTATACTATTTGTTTTATTACCTAATTGTTACTAATTTACACAGTTTTATTAGATTTTGTAAATATTCATCGAGTGGACACAATTATTGACACCTTGTTATCGTAAGATAAGCTTCTGGAAGGTTTTTCAAATAGCGAAGAGGCAAAATATTTCGTTTTCATTGAATATGCAGATACCGTAAAAGCCTTACTTAAAAACAAAACCACTAGATATGGTACATATCTTATTATTTATAAATACATTTTTTATAAATTATTTTATGCTTATCATATGCAAAGGCCGGTTCCTATATTTTAGTATTCATTCACTTGTTTTGCCATCTGTAGAAAATTTGCAGTACTTGTATGGAATTTATGTTTAATTTTAATCAATATTTCATTTTAATCAATAATCAATGAGGTAGATAAACAGTAAGATATAGGAACAGCTTTTAATATTTTCGAAGTTTATTTATTACTAGGATAAGCCTGCGGCCTCGTCCACGCTTGACTTGAAATTTCTGCGGGATTCCCGGGACACAAAGTATCGCAGCATTTAAAAAAGAATGAAAGCTATCGTTCTGGTGAAAACTGTGTCGGAATGAGCTAATTTTTACGCGTTGAACAACTACAAACCTCTGTCGAGGAAATGCCCGCGGGGTTCCCGGGATATAAATATTCCACATTTTATTACATACAATTTTCTATCGAACAGTGAAACAATTCTATTAAAATTCTTCTTTTTTTATTAAACTGGTCATTTTAAATCATTCCCAGAAAAATCCCCGCGGGATTCCCAGTATAAAAAGTAGCGCAAATTTTTAGTCTAAGAATTGGCTGTCATCAATCAGCGAAAACTGTATCGAAATCGACCTCGGAGATTTTACGTTAATCTCAATAAACCTTAGACCATTAAACCAAAGGACTCGGCTCGCGTCTAATTTTGCAAACAAAAAATTCAGCCATTTGCTGCGGGGGGAAGAGTAAAGCACACATTGAAACAATCGCATACACCCAAATATTATTTGTGTTGTTATAAACGCAAACATGTACAAATCGTCAAAACTAGTATAGAGACAGCGTATATTTACACTCATTACGCACACAAAGACGACTCACACATTTCAAAATACAAGAAATTGCCATATCATTATTCAATTTGCCTCGTAATTTAATCATAATTGACTAAATATTCATTATTTTTTATTATAATATTGGATTATGAAATAAACTTTAATATTGTAATAATTGATGATTTATTAAACTAGCACTAGTTGAAATAAGATCTTAGTTATTGTGTGATGAAAATTGTGATTTGAAATTGAAAATTGGTTTAATGGTCTAAGCAATAAACAGACAAACCAACAAGTCGTCAAACAGACAAGATATCTAAAAAAAAATTGCATCGTGTTCTCATCCATGGTTTATATCATCCAGTTGTTTTTTAAAATAGTTTCGCACACGGCATGTCTACAATTTTATAATTAAATAGATTTATAGTTCAGTATTTACATATTTAATAGAACTTAAATAAAACTTGATGTTACTTAAAAATAACTTACTATCGTTGGAGTTACGTTCATAACTGTATAGAATCTCGCATAAAAGGTAAGGAATCGCGCATTAAAGGTAAGGAAAAGACTATCTCTACGTGTAGAAAACTCGTTTTCAAATAGTTCCAACCGGAATTTAAAAAGGGTAGGTAACTTAATTTTTTTTACAACAAACAACGCGTTCTTGACATCCCTGGTGTTTCGTTCGTAGGCAATGACAGCCACTTTTCATGAGATATGTCACCAGTCTGAATGCCAGTTTCCAACAATACTAAAGGAACGGAATATTTTTTTGCAGGTTCAAGTTTAACTTCGATTCGGCAGTTTTTGTTACTGAGTATAAGAGAGGAGCTAAAGATTGGTTAACCTTTCCTTTGATACAATGATCTTTGGTCCTACCATCAAATCTAAACAGGAGCAGAACGTAATCAAGGATTAATTTTCTACTTGGATTATTTTCAATCCACCTCCGTGTGAGAGTTTTAGATATGTCTTCAATGTAAAGGGTTCCCGAATTTGGTTTATAATTTCAGGTGTGGTATATCTACGTAAACTTGTATGTTTTATTGTATAGCTGGATTAGGCGTTCATGAGAGATGATGTTAAAATAATACATGAGTTAGTAACAATTACACACATATATATACACGTAATAGGTTGTTAGCAACGTTTATTAATAGTATCTCAGACGAATGATTAAAAGTATAAACGGAGCTGAAATTAACAAATGCATCAAATGAAGCATTTTTAAACTTATGTGTGCAAACTTATGAAGTATATACGGGGTTTGTGTCTATGTGGTTAATAGTAAAGTGTCCAGTAGAAACTATTCCACCTTTATCCGTAGTAATTATTAAAGTTCTTGTAAAGCACTCCGGCGCGTTTGGCTTCCTATTTCACAACAGCTTCCTTTAGCTGGCATCACTTTGATAGTTCGGGCCTCAATAGTACTACGTTAATACCAGAGACAAGACATAACATAAAAGTATAAAAATAAATATTGCACTGATCTGAGTTTAAAAATTATGTACCTTATGTATAAATGAATGTTTCGAAATAAATCTTGAATAACTTAGATAATTTGTTACCTATGATAATTTTTACACTCTAATATAATATACTTGATTCGATTGGATTGGTATTTAATTTTGCCAATTGTCTATTTGTGTATAAACTTATAATACATTTTCTTTCTTAATATTATAAGGAGGTAAAGATTGTTTGTTAGTATGTCAGATATAATATCTATAAGCAGTTCAATTCTAAACGCTTATGAAGGAAATCATAGACTGCAAAACTTCAAGCCAAAAATTAGAGAACGAAGCTGTATTAATGTTGGTTAAATAGCGGTGTATAGTCGTCATACAAAAACGCTCATCCAAAAACAGTGGTTATGAATTTAATCATGTCAACTGTTATTAAAATATAAACGTCGTGGTATTACGTGAGAAGTATTGTGAAAATATTAAAATTACGCGTGCTCCCAACACTCTTGAATGAAAGCCTTATTTTATGGCTTGCGTGTGAAGATTTATGAGAGCGTTAAAATAAAATATAATTTCACCCTCAGTCCGGGCTTCGCAAGAAGTAGAATTAGAAAAATCTACATATAATACCAGTTTCATATTCAATGGAGGTATATCACCAGCGAGACACTTATTACGGTTGTTAACAGATCTTAAACCGCGGTGTCTTATTATTTAAATAAAATATTGTTGCAAGAATATTAGAACCGGGATTCATAATCTGTGGTAAAATTTGGCTTACATCCTAAATTACTGCTTTGTTTGGGGTGCTACTATGTTGGTTGTAGTAGTATTATGAAAATTACGAATACTCTTTGGTGTCCACACACAGCTTTTGTATGAGCAGTTCTGCCGCTTATCACTTTTGCTGGGACAAGTACGAAGCAGTACCTATAACTAGATATTTGTTTCTTTGATGATGATTTAGTTAATGTATTCATTTTTTTAACTTATATAATTTCTCGGTCCTTTTTACGACTTAGGAAATGAACATTTTGTTATGAAATTTTTTAATGTGTACTTTTGATTATATGTATGAGCATGGAATACTTTTTGTCCCGAAAATGATATAAATATGGGAAATAGTTATATTTGCTTTAGTAAAACTTCGTGAAGTAGTCTAGTAAATATATGTAAGTATATAGCTGCAAGGCGTATTTCGATCAGTTAAGTCAATATCGGCGATAAACGTCTCCCATGCGACACATTTAAATTGCAAATGAACTCGTTGAAACGTCGAAATACGGGATAAAATTTTTGGAAAAAATATTGACGAGGTACGCAAATCGATTTTGTAGATTTGTTATGCTTCTTTTCCTTCTTCAGTTTGGTCTTACCAAACTTCTTTGGCCTTTATCGAGCTTACCGTTAACGAAAATTAAAAACGAATTTTGGTTTTATTTTGGAAGAAAATATTACGTTGTTACATTGCCTGAGCAAAAAGGCAGACAGTCAAAATGATTGAAAATGAAAAATTTTGAAGTATTATACTTACAGAAAAAAGATCGTATCTTTTTTCTGTAAGTATACATAAATAAATCAGAATAGTGCTGAAAGTCCATATTACTTCCAGCTTGTCTGCACTCAATATACACTTTAATAAACACATGAATTCACATTTATTTGAATACAAAAATCTTGCATGATGCAGTATTTCCTCTAGGGATTTCACATATATTTGAACTAAACTTTTCTATAAAATTACAAGTTGCAGACAGATCGACAGTTGGGGCTGGCTCTCGGATCTGGCTGAACGTTGGTCAGACGGAAACTTCAAAATTAATTTCAAAGTTTGATCGAAAAATGTTTTTGCACTGTCGCCGGATTGACTTGGCACGGCGATGCGAAAGAATCTCTCCCCAAGGGACTAAATAGCTTGCACAACAGCTATTTGGTTCTGTTTACCGATATTACATAAATGTATTTTTTTTCAATTTTATTTATTCTACGACTATGTAAATGACATTTAGGGTCGGGTTAAACGGAACTCATGTTTAAATCAGTTTCGATTTCAGATTTCAATGACATAGACTCAGTATTCTACTTATAGTCTAAGGGATATTAGGTAGAATACACTATTAGTTAAGTTTCATTACTGTACTGCCTTATAGCTGTAATTTAATTATTTACTATACCTAATGTTAACAATAATTAAAATTATTTGTATAAAAAAGAAAAAAACAAATAGTTGGTGCGATATCCGCTTTCGAATTCGTAAAAAAACCCTCTTCTAACTTTTAGAAATTATGAAATATTTCAAAACTACTTGAGATAGTTCCAAAAATACTTTTAAGAATATTTGGTTTAAGATATAACGTTGTTTAAATGGTTTAAACTTCTAGTAGCAGAATGAACGAAATAAAAATTGGTACTTCGTTGCCTTATATTGTGCGTAGTCTAATATATACTTGAATGGTGATTTAATGAGAACATGGTAGTATCCAAGACCAGAAGAAATGTACTAACACAGAAACCAACGAATATATATATATATATATATATATATATATATATATATATATATATATATAGAGAGAGAGAGAGAAAGAGAGATTTTCAGATTTGTAAGGCATACACAATTATTCTGAAATTCATAACTTAATTGGAACTGTACGGTATAGTCTGTGTCGCTATTAAATTATAATAAATGCAAGGTGCTAACAAAAATAAATCTGAGGTTTAAAAGCGGACAGCAAAATAAATGACTTATATTGGCGCGGTTACACAAAAAACCTCCGATACCTATAGACGTCAAAGTGTCAAATACAAACAATACCCAGTGAACTCTGACTCAACGAACTCAAACTATGTCATTGATGGACGGTGTAGATTTAATAAATGATTTTTCTAACATTTCAAACAATGAAGTATGTATCATTAATCTCTAAGCTACCGGGACACGATTAAGCATTTGTACAGAATGCCAACTTCGTACAGTAAGTAGGACGCATGTAGAACACATGCAAAATGCAAGTTTCGGTTGTGGACTTAAGCCACGGCATAGTAATAAACAAAATTTTAAAGAATGAAATTTTTTCGTAGAAATAAATAATTATCTAATATAGATCTGAGATTACTTTGACATTAATATATTTGTCCATTAACAATCCTACAGCTCTTGAGGGATGCTGTCACTTATGACAATATATGGTTGGGAGAACTTATGTAAGGGCTGAAATAAATTCTATTGTACAAGATTTTTCCAATTTATAATATATATTCCAACACATATGTATCTGAATACAGCACATACGGCACGTGTTAAGGCAACCTGTTTATTGTGTTTGTCACTGACTTAGATCTGAATGAATATGTTACTCATTTATTTTTTTACCTACGCATTTGTGAAAATACATATGTTCATTTGACAATGGAATGGATTTCATCCTTCGAAAATGTAAGTTTTGAAAGGTTGTGTAAGTGGCTCTCAAATCTTACATTTTCGGAGTATGAACCAGGAGTTATGCAATGAGACCATGTCAACGATTATGAATGTAATAATACATCATGCTTCGCCTAACCTTATGAAATATGTCGATTCTCCAAACTACGAATGTTCGAGGCATGCACAACGCTATCATTGCATTATGTACCACGCCTGCGTTACTAATAAAATACCCCTTCCCTGTAGTTTTTGGTTGTTATATTCTGTATAGATATTTATTCATTTGCTACCGGTAACGGTCGGTGCCGGTGTTCGGTCCTCGGACAATGATAGCTAACTACGTACCGATGCTATCGTTCTAGATGGAACTAATCGATTTACTAGTCCCCAGTTGGCTTTCATTAAAACTATTGGGTCACGATGTGATGCCCATGATAAGTGTTTTGCGGCAGTTAACCTATTACTGTTATGTCTCGAAATGAATGTGTAGGCATTCGATTAATTGATTGCTGTCGTACAGTTTACTCGGAATTACATTTAAAGAATAGACATAAATATTAAACTTAAGAACCAGATGTTAAGCCAAATTATTGTTTTCAAATATATTTTTAATTAATTCTGACTACATAATTATTAGTTACATCAAGGTCTTGTTAAGTAAATGTTCTAATATGTGTTGAATTAATGTTATTTTTTTAGATCTTCGTCTTCATAGTTTTTGAAGTGAAACTTTTTTAGAATCGTTGTGATTTGAAACTCGATGAAACGAAATTAAAGCGATAATAAAAACAGTTATTTATTCATTTAAACACTATGCTCATAACAAGTTGGAAATATTTTGAAGATTTGAAGTTCAATTTTAAACTAGAGCGCTTGTTTCCTATTTTAGTTATCATAAGCCTCTCGTGACATTTTTTAGACTAAAACAGTGAAAAATTTAAAGTGATACTTAAGAAGTTTATTTTGAATTATAATATGTTGAGGGATGTAGGCTACAGGAATTATAATTATATTAATAAAAGGTAGAGAAGCATTATCTGTGAGCATATTCTAGTAGTAAGTTACATTTCCACTGTTTATGAACAGTCAATGAACTGTGAACACACATTTTATATTTTTATTGTATGTCTTCGAAGACCATGGGCCATAAAAATGACCCGGACTTTTACGGCTCTCACGAGCTTACATACTTTTTCTTTCTTCTTCCCTTACGTTTTTATGTTCAGCTTTATAAATCATTTTAAAACTGTAATTTCGATACAAGCAAATTTCGATACCTGCCTCCAATGTTTGTTGCTTGCGCGATATCACTTGTGTGGCTATAAATAACTATAATACAACTTCTTGCCAAATATATCATTATCATACATACCCAGTAGCTGCTGAGAAAGGTAGTTGTGAACTACTAGCAAACTAAAATACGGATAGACAGACGAAAATACACGATGATTGTATAATGTTTCCGTTTTTGCCTAAACCCATAAGGTGGGCAATAGTAAAGCTTTACTCCTACGTATAACTCCTGTGACATTTCATGCAATACACCAATTATTTCAAACAAGTTAGTATTAACTGACTTAATTACCAGTCCTACTTCGCCTACATTGCTTTATGTTTATTTATGTAATGTAATAAAGCGATTGTGATGTGATAGGCATTTCCAGAGAAAGAATATTTCGAGCTTGATTTTATTAGAATATTCCACCTCATTATTTGAAAGTTAGAAGGAGGATTCCAAAACCAACAAAAAATCAGGATTTATAATATATACATATATAACACACACACACACACACACACACACACGCGCGCGCGCACGCACGCACGCACACACACACACACACACACACACGCACGCACGCACGCACGCACGCACGCACGCACGCGCACGCGCGCACCCACACACACACACACGCACGCACGCGCACGCGCGCACACACACACGTATTATTCGAAGTACGAGGTTTATCGGCTTGTTGTAATAAAGTTAAAGTTAAAAGTGTTATTTATGATGGCATTCAGCATAAGATCATGAATCGTGGTCTTACAATAATTTAGTAACTGTTGTTGAATAATAAATGTAATATCAGGACGTCAGAACAGAAATACAAAAAACACGAGCGAGTAACCTTACAGCAAATTTGTTTAAAATTCCAATTTCAGCTTATCTTAGCCTAAACCGTAAAGATGAAAATAGAATCGTAATATAATAATGGAATTTGCGCCTTCATAAGACATATCAGTGGTTATTGAGTGTGCAATTGAAGGGATTTCAAAGTCGTTCATTCAATAAGTAATATTAGAATAATTCTGATTTAAATGAGAGTCTGCGTCATATAGATATACTTTTACAACGGGTTTAAATGTGCCAAAGGATGGTTAATACAATATGAATTTTAACAGTGGGAATTCCTGCATGGATTTCTTTCCAATAAGTGTTTTCGTCGAGACTGTCAAATAGAACATGTATTGATTTTTAAATATAAAACTCTATTAGTTACTGTGTAGTACTATAAAATATTAATTCTTTTGAGAGCTAAACATATATAACGTTCACATAAACTTCAGATCTGTGTGGAATACGGACTACAAACTATCCCATCTTCCGATATAAAATCCTATGTTTATTCACATTATCAAAGTATAGTATATAGGTACTAAATTATACAATAATTCGTTCATACCCAAGGCCGCAAAGAAAGAAATCAAAATGTAAGGTCTCTTTTAAATTTTAAAATTATTAAATGGCTCTTATTATGTAGACCTATTAACCGATATAATAAATTTAAACTGTAATTTTAATAATTTAAATAAACATTTAACGTTGATTAGCTAATTAATTCCAAAGCACCTTGATTTAACATCCTATATTTCCAACACAACCTTTCAAGCATAGACATTCCTTCCTTGTTAAATGCCAGTACTCGCATACGTAAGTACATCTATCATCCATGTTTCACATTGAAACGACTACTCGTTAATCTATCAGTAGGAATCGTTGGCCGTCAAGCGGAAGCACATCTTTGATCTCAACCATAATCATTCGCTATCGATACAACGATGTTGGACAATCAAATTAAAGTCTATTTCAAATAGAACGGTATGGCTGAAGTTTCTACAAAACGTACCTTGTAGCGTTATCGTAAACTTCTCTAAGAAATAAATATTATGAAATATATTTATACATGTTATTATTTAATAATAATCCTATACTAAATAATGTCAAAAGACAATATAAGAAAATTTAGTATACTATATAGTATACTACCCACTGGCGGAGCAGGACCTAAATTTCACGTGAGCAACATACATGTTGCGAGGCCCTCTGGTAACGCAAAACGAAAAATTTGAAAAATAATTGAAAGTTAGTACTGCCACTGGCCGACGGTAATTCCCCGTAATATAAGGAGAAGAAGGAAGGAAGAAGAAGGAGAAGTATTACACTATTACGATAGATGGCACATGGTCTGTCTGAGCAGCGCTTTACATCGTATGAAGTTACCAAAAATTGGTTCATTTCGTGGAAAGCTTCAAAAGATGAAGACTTCTCCAAACGTGGTAACTGAATGGTACCTGAATACTTTAAATAAACGTAATGTAATGTACCGTTCTGTCACAATAAATTCGTAATTTGAGATAAAAAAAAATAGTGGAAACTTATTTGAACTCCTATGTAGTTACCGCGAATGTCGCTAGCCGAAATAAAAAAGAATTTCGTATGAGTAAGGATTATTGTCTTAAGACGAATAAAATTTGTTGAAATTTTAAACGCGACAAAATTTTTTACTCCTCCTGTCTTCGAGGTGCAAGGTCAAGGTCAAGGCGATGGGCCATGTCGCCCACGATTTACGTCGCCTCTGATTCCACCCAAAGTCCCTCAAGATTGTAAGTAGAATACTAACACCTTGGTCACCGTCTTCTATGATAAGGCGCCCAGAAGGATGACTGCGTTTCTTCGCTGGAAATAAACTTAGAATCATGACGTGTGTTTCTTTCTATACTTACGTAATTTCTACCATATCATACATCCATTCTCTTTGAAATATACTGTTAAATCTATAATGTTTTAGCCTTTGATATGTAATACCCTACTTATTCTATATATATCTATATATCGTTTCTTAGTAAACTTTTTTATGAAACACCCTCGCAAGTGTTTGTTCCAATTTCAACGTAAACAACTACCAAGTTTAATTTCATTCAGCTCAAGGTTACAGTATTTTCAAGAATCAATTTAGAATAACGGTTGAGTAAATATTGTTGCAAGAATAAACAACAAAATTCATATTTATTGCGAAAGTGGGCTTGTGGATTTGTATCTCGGTTTGCTTTCCTAATTTACAAGATTTTCATTGCCATACTTTAAATATTTAGCGATTTTAGAAAGAATTTTAAATATGATCATATACACAAATGCACACATTGGCTTCATATTTGCTTGCAATTATGTTAGAAATTTTTACTCGTAAATTATAACTACTTTTGACAACGATGATAAAAAAAAATTATTTTCGAAGAAACAAGAAACCGCTGTATACATGCCTTATCTTCATAATAAACATGAATCTGAAACTGTTTGGAATGTTTTTGTTACCTATTTTCACGAGTTTGGATATTAACATTACCATTAAATTGTAGACATGGAAGAAGTATACTGGGAATGACAATTAAGATGATATGATATTAATAGGGGTTTTTTCTATAATTAAACATTTCATATATACTTTTTGTTTATTTTTACTTGCCATTTAATTTTTCTATATCCTGATTATATTCCAAACTGACATGTTTCACATACTTTTCTAATCCATTCTAAGGTTGTCTGCACGAAATTGCTTTGAGTGATAACACCGTTTATTGTACTGTACACAAACTTCTTCCACTGCGTCTTAATTATATGCAATACAGTATATTCTACTCTGTTCTTTCTCCACGCTTTACAGACTGGACATGTTGCTAGACGCCACGTGAAGAGAATTAAAAGAGGTGAAAGGTAAGCAATTATATAAATCACAACAAAAACATTTAAAAAGTATGTGCTTGATTTCGTATTACCGATCACGACTCCAATAAATAATGCGACGTAGTGAATTTCGGTGTTGCACCGCCAATACGTGACCATTAATGTGGATTTGAGAGCCGAACATAACTCGAACGGTTAACCAGGGGACCATTAACCACACTGATATAATAATGTCGAAATAATAAAATATTGCTTTCAGCTGTACGCCTTGGGACTATCGGAACATCGAGCTTACAAATTAACAATAAATATTCATGCGGGGTAAAGATTACACACCTACAATCGATACGCCGTATCGATAGCCACCCTATATGGCACGATCGAGATTTTTATAAATGAACACGCTATATTAGTTATGATCATTTGTATCATTACATTTTTAGAAAAAGGTCATCTTTCTTTCTTTATCAGTTTGCTTGTTGTTAGTATTTAAGTAAAATTGTTTTATATTTGATTCAAAACGGCAATAAGAAGTTATTATATTTGTTTGGGTCACTGATGGAGGCTGGTACTGAAAATCAGAGCTGTGTCAGTTCTTGACACAGCATAATGCTGAGTTACCAGTCTTATTGCCGTGAGTGTTATGTACATTTATATTTTAAAGTTGTATATTTTATAAAATTTTAATGGCTTTGTTTTATGAATACGTATATTCTGTTAATTTTAGTTTATATTTTATTTTTATGTGCATTCATTCGCGACAATAAATATGTTTCTTTCTTTCTATCTTTGTATTGCTATATATCATTATATTATAATAAAAATAAGTTATTGTTTAGAAAGAATTTATTGTTTGAGATCTACCGGAGAAAGAATACAATTTCCTACGGCCGCGCGACTTGTTGTAAGAGGCGACAAAACAACCCACAGACAGCTGGTAGGGTATTTTTCCATCTGGATGGATACCACCCCTGGTCTAGAGAACGTCGCCATAATAATCTTGAGTTGTGTTTTGACATTAGTGGCTAGGTTCCAGTCACCCTTTAGAGGGCGGCCGAACATTGGTAACACGTCTGGTGTTGCGAATGTCTGCTAAACTCATGCAATAAAAATATTGTTATGAGTTGCAGGACTCGAATTCAAATGCCGGTGGAATTACTATAGAATTTATTAGAACTATACTAACACGTATAACACGGGTACAAATAAAAAAATGTATACATACTTTAAACTATTGTAGTTTTCCCGCTCTACAAGGCTAATGTTATGTGATGTAAGTGCTAGCAGCGTGCTACGCATTCTGAAGAGAGGCAAGTATCGTGTTTACATTCCAAGGCTGGTGCAACAGCTAAATGACGACGATCCAGATCGAAGGTTGCTATTTTGTGAATGGATTCAGGAGATGGTGATACGTGAACTGGGATTTATGGGTAGCATCATTTGGTCGGATGAAGCCCAATTCAAACTTAATGGAACTGTCAATAGGCACAATTGTGTTTACTGGGGTGAAGAAAATCCTCACATTACAATTGAAAAAGCTGTAAATTTGCCTGATGTAAATGTGTGGTGCGGTTTGTCTTCAAGGGGACTCATTGGACCTTTTCAATTTGAAGGCACTGTAACTGGTATTAATTACCTAACAATGCTTGCTGATTCCATATTTCCTGCCATTCGTGCATTATACGGTAATGATGATTTTTATTTTCAACAAGATGGTGCTCCGCCGCACTATCACAGGGACGTACGAGCTTACCTGGATCAAAATTTGTCGGGCCAGTGGATAGGACGCAGGGGGCCAATCGAGTTTCCAGCACGCTCTCCAGACCTTACACCACTGGATTTCTTCTTGTGGGGCACAGTAAAAGATGAGGTGTACAAACGTAAACCACGTAACCTAGACATTCTTTGGAATGAGATTCAAGCAGTGTGTAGAGAAATCTTATTGGACGTTTTGATACGATGTAAAGAATCTGTGGTGACTCGTACTCAGAATTGTATTGATGCTGCAGGTCACCAATTTGAACAGTATTAACATTTGTTATTTATGTTTCATTTACATTGGACTTTCAGCTTTCTATTTTCCTGAAATTTAACTTTGTAGAACGGTAAATAAATTTTCTATGGAAGTTCAAAGTGTGTATACATTTTTTTGAAGCACCCTGTATAATAACACGCGCAGTCTGTCACTAAATAGATTACCGAATGTAGTACGCACGTCTTGCTTCGCTTGTGCTTATCGCTCAACTGCCCCACCCCTCCGTTGGGGCACTTAGAAATACAATATGTCTACTCGACCGCGTGGATTGAATTTCCAAAAATCGCACCTGGCTAATGACTACCATGAAGATTACAACACACAATGGGCTGTTTTTCTAAATAAAAAAATTAAACACAAAGTAAACAAAAGAAGTCCAAATCACCGAAAAGGTTTTCTACAGGGCTGCAGGTGTGAATTTGTCTTTGTCGGCACCTAGGTTGTAACAATAGGATAAATGTTAAAATGTGGGCAGGATTTCTGTAGGACGCGGGCAAGAGATAGACTTTAAGCTACGTCATATCGAATATAAGACAAAAAAAAATCAAAGCAATTATAAAGTTGTAACTAATATTATATTAAGATATCTCTCTTCATAAGTTACAAATATTATAGTAACAAACATAATCTTTTATCACCGTTGTATCATGTCATGCGTCTGAGCTCAGATTACATGTAGCCATATGTTAGTTTTTATTGATTTTTTAATGAACTTTAAATGTCAGATTATATTGAATAACTAAGAATTATTATGGCGAAGAGTTATGATTAATGGTTTCGAGAGGTTTACCGTTGCTAGTGTTAATGATCTACCATTGTGCAATCAGTTACTTATGTTTGATCAAAAGAATGCGTTTGTGCTTTCAAAGTTATTGTTAAGGTTTATTTATCTTAAAATATTAATGATCCTAAACGTACTATTTAGGCTAGAGACACAAATAGCAGTATCTATATATACTAATGTTATAAATGCGAAAGTTTTGATGGATGTTTGTTACTCAATCACGCCAGAATGGTTGATTGGATCTGGATGAAATTAGGCATAGAGATAGATTGTCTGGAATAGTACATAGGCTACTTTTATCCCGGAAAAATGTACGTGTGTACTACGTGTGACGAAATTGCGGGCAGAAGCTAGTACATCAGAAAAAGTAAAAGGCAAAATTTTCCAAAAGCTACAATATCTTTTTTTCTTAATATTTTCCCTTTGTTATAAGAACAGCGACTGTACCTTATAACAAAGTGTACTTTGTTATTCCGTTAGGCAGTTCAGATGCCTTTATGAACTTTATCTACATGAGAAGTTCGTAAAAATATGTCAAAGGCTTCCGAGCTCTCGTCTTACAAGTTATTCCTTAAAACAAAATCAGACCCTTGCCTCGTTTCATGATTTACTGAGTGTACATTATGTCTTTTTCCTGATATTATATCATCGAAGTATTTTTGTGGTGAATACAGTCTCCCGTTTTTTAACCACATAAATAGGCTATATGAACGACAAACCAACTGAGATATCGTTTGTTATTTTACTAAATGTTGTAGCCTTTTACATTATAGATTCATATTACTCGTATATCTATAATGTGAAAAACCCGTGTTTTAATGCTTCTCTGGTTAAAAAAACACATTGCTGACATGAAATACACGTCTACGAAGTCTGCGAACAGTGCACACGCTGGATAGACCCAAACACTACATCAGATTCGATAAACCACAAATCCTCGCGAAAGAGAACCGTTTCATACCTAGAATGATGCGTGAGGCTGTTGAAAAAAAACAACACTCAAATTTTATTAGAGAAGATGATTAGCAAGTACCACTTGTTTGGGATCCGATCATCAAAACTATTAAGACCCAAACCCAGCAAAAACCAACTGCCAGACCTCAAGACACTGTGAGCTCTTTCTGCATGCAACGAATGACAAACCAACTTGATTGACAATTTCTTATATTTTTCCTTTCACCCATTTTAATATTATATAAAATTATTAGAGCTAGGCATGTTTGCTGAACAGTTTATTGCGCCGCTTTTTTTTTTCTTCAAGTCACAACATGTTGCGAAGCGGTGGTAAATTAGATTAGGCTCTCATAGAGTAAATAATAACCATAAACAAAATTAAAACTAAATAATTAAAATGAACAAGTTGGCCGAAAGCTAAATAAAACTTTAACAATACTTATTGAAACTTGACACCTTTGTCTTCCGTGATCACGGCCATTGAAAAGTGGCCGAAACGTCGGAATACTAAAAATCATATAAATTACCGCGCTTAAAACCGTCAAAACGTAGTTTTATTATTATACAAGTCGCGAAAACTTAAGAAGTATTATGTAAAATTGTTTTATTAAATTTTAAAAGTAAGTTGATAACCTTTGAACGATCGAGAAGACAATATTTTACATTTGAATTATTTTAGAATTAATTGGAAAATAGCAATATTATATTTTTTACTGTGACATTGGCCGAATCAGCGCCAGTAGCGTTGGAGCCAAATCGCCAAAAATAGAATAGAAATATTATATTTTATATCATGTACATAATTTATATAAGTGGCATTTCTGGATTAAAATACCCACATAGCAATATGTAAATGTGAGTTTGTGTCATTGTTTGATATATTTTCTTTGCTTTCTATTTTCAGAATTTCACAAGAATCCTTCCATTCATTGTAATGGTATTTTAGAAACAAAATCTATATTCGTTGTTTATAGAACCAAAGAGAAGCATGTGACGTTGTGTGGTAGTTTTTTTACATTTCGAGACGTCATTATTTTTTTTACGTATTTCCCTGTTCCATTTTCACCAACTTAACCCGATGTTAAACGGTTCATTTTTGTCTTTTAATTTGAACGAATCAACCAAAGTGATCCGTATAAACATAAACTTGAATTATTCCATGTCTTTGATTACCATCGTGTCTCTCCAGTTTTGTGCCTTTCAAGAACATTGATTCAATTTGATTGATCCACCTAATACGAGCATTAGTATTGATCCATATTGATGTCGCTCTAGATGCAGAAATGAAAGAAGAGACACTCTTTGTCACGACAATGCATGTTTTCCTGAAAGAATAGCCGTTAAAGAATTTACCCCTGTCAATACACAGTAAACTCCGAATAACTATATACTATAGGGGAATAGACAGTATACGCGCCACGCTCGTCTAAGGCGGCTTTGCAGGTGTAACACTTTGGCTATCCAGATGTGCAGGTTTCACCACGATGTTTTTCTTCGCCGTTATTAACACGTGGTATTTGTAACAATATGCACATTAGGTCAGAAAACTATCTAAGTGGAGCATGCGTTCCAGCCAGGATTCAAACCCGCGCTATTTGAGATTGGGACGTGTGTGCTCATCATTACGCTACCACAAGTTCTTACGGTACGGTAATCTCCGAATATGTTGATACAAATAGCCTACTAGACCATCTCACACACAAACACAAATGAGGTTATACATATATGTACAAAATCTGGTACGCCTATACTGTTAGTCAAATGCCATCAGAAATCGTAGGCCGTTAACCTTCCGACCGCTGATAGATGCTGTCTGCCGCCGATCCTGTGTCGTGGATTCTTAGTTAGGAGATCATTGTAGTCCAGAGATTGATGATAGTCTAATCGACGCTCGATAAAGAGCAAACGGGCTGTTCCACTTAGGGACTTGAAAGGATTAAATGAATCTACATGCGACTTTTTTTACTACGTATACTGGTAGAGATGTATAATTTATTTCAAATATTATTTATATGTTTATTTTTATATAATAAATAATATATGAAAATTCTGCTTTGGATTTAGGAATTAGTCATATATGCACTTTTTAGTTGTCTCAAAAAATAAATAAAGCAAAATATGAAATTAAAAACATATTGCAAATGTGCTAAAAACGGTTTTTATTCGATATATAATATAAATATAATATCAGCCCATAAATGTCCTACTGCTGGGCTCGGGCCTCCTATTACAGAGGGAATGGACAGTATACCTGCCACGCTTGTCCAAGGCGGTTTGGCAGGTTTGACACATCGGTTACCTCGATATGCAGGTTGCATCACGATATTTTCCATCACCGTTGTTAGCAGGTGGTAATTGTAACAATATCCACATGAAATCAGAATACTGACTAAGTGGTGCATGCGTTCCGGTCAGGATCGAATCCGCGCCCTTTGAGTTGAGACGCGTGCGCTAGCCATTACGACTTATATTCAATACTTAGTTTTAATTGTATGTATAATTATTTAATTTGAATATTTTTGTTCCGTATTACCCTAGCCTATAAAAATAATTTTCATAAAGTTTAGTCAGACACTTTCTTATACAGCAAATATCATGATAAATAATCTGATTATTCAGTTTATAAGCCTAAGTACTGAAAAGATATATACAATATCCTACTAAGTTGAATCAATATGGTTGATCTGTTTGATGTCAGACTACTAGACAACAGTGAGTTGTAGTTGTTAAATTTGAATAAAGCTTAACATTATACAGAAGTTGGTATAAAGCGATGTAGGAAAGGGAAAGCAAGTAGGCTTTACATTACATTGAGGGATTAACAAACATTTAAATTGGGCATGAGCAAACAATAAACAAATCATAACAAGGTCTCCAAGGGGCACGGCGAAATTTGTCAAGTCCTTTATGATTTATTTACTTTCACAAATTTCGTCCTTTGACAGTAGACTTGTTTGTTACTCTACCAAGTTAAATTACAGTACTCCTCGACCATGTAAGCTTGGGTTAATTACGAACCACCACACTCTTAATCATTTAACAGTATTTTAACTTTTGATATTGTTTTTTTTTTCTAATAATCTTTTTTTGATAAATTCAGACGGTCGCATTATGCTTTGTTTGTACTTTTATTTTCCTTTGATTAAAGTTTTGGTAAAAAATTGAATTTGATTGATCGGTTAATATTTTTTTAACTTTAGGAGCAGAGCCGTTCTAATATATTGTTACAACTCAGGTCCCGACAAAAACAAAATCCACCTGCATACCTGAAACAAAACACATTTTATTACCTGCCAGCATTTAAACTAGTTGAAACTCATTTATGATTGTCTTCTTTTGTTTACTTTGTGTTTACAGTTTTATTGTACTCTTTTATGGCAGTTTGTGGCCGAGTCATTAGCCAGGTGTGGCGGATTAAGTCGACTTAGATACGGGGACATTGCATTTATGCAGTATAAAACGATGACCTGATGGAGGGGAAGGCAGTCGAGCGAGAATCACGAGCGAAGCGAGACGTGTGTACTACAATCGGGAATCTAATAAGAGACGGACTTTGCGCGTTTTATTGAATTACGACCTTCTTCATTACGTTTTGATTTGTTGTGTTCGGTTATATTTGTACCTGTGTTTACATGTTTGTATAGTTCTAATAAACTCTATACTAATCCTATCGGCACTTTAATTCTGGTCTCGCACTTGTAACAATATCAAATTATAATTTTAGTAGAGTATTACCAACCTAGCTTCGCTTTACTAAGGCTTTGGCTTCATCGCAAGTAGTACGCTTAGCGGCTAGAGGTTAGTTGATCGCTTAGATGACTCATCTTTGTGAACCAACACATTGTATGTAATGCGAACAGACACGTCGGTTATTTGCTTTGATTACTGGAATGCAATGGAGGAATTATCGAATATCTACCTGACATATTCGATAATTCTGGTTAAGTGAAGGAAATTTGAGGATAGTGATTTCTGTAAGAATCAATTTTCTTGAAAACTGAGACAGAAACTTTACCAAAACAAAATACACTTTAGATTGTCAGGGGCCCAATACTGCTATTTCAACATCTTGGTGCTACGAAGATATGCAGTGTACGATTCCATTGTGATAAATTGGTATTACCACTAACAAAAATGGTGTTAGGCGAAATGAATATTGAAAACCATTTTACATATTTATTTCACTGATTTTCGCTTATAAAGTATTTATAAAGATGTCGATGTGCCACGGGCACACCATTGGCATTAACAGAATATCGAAATTGGGCAAACCTACGATTGAAACGATAGTGTCCGGCGATTTTGACGACGTAGTAACGGCATGAATTGGGCCCCAGATAGGACACCATGGCAGCTATCAGCGTGGCCACTACGTATCGAAGCATTTCGACCATGCCAAGTTGCCTCCTAGCTAACCTTTAAGTGTGCCACTTGCGGTGAGGCGGTAACCAGCCGTTTGCTTCTTTTTAAAATGGAAGAATACTGCGGTAATCATTTGCTAGTGAGAACGTCAATATGAACAGCGCCTAAATCCTATATGGCTAGATGTCGCCACAGGACTAGTTTTTCTCGGTTTGGACACTTTATCATTCAAAACAATACTTTTTGAGCAAATTTAAAAAGACATTTGAAGTTTCAAAACGTGAATGGTTTGGTAAAAAAACCTCTAAATGCGAGAGATTTTTCTGTGGCGCCCTTTGGGAGCATAAAACGGCCTCTTCAGGAGAATCGCCTAGTGAAATTATTACATCTAGATATATGGGAAGGTATTAATGAGCGACATACAAACATAAACTTTCACTTATTGTTGATATTTTTTGTTGCTTCTGTACTACATACGTTACGTACAATTTGTCTTTACTTCGTAATATGAATTTGCGAGAGCGACTGTTTTAGGCTCTCTGGTTACTTAGAATCTGGGAGCTTTTTTTATTGAGTCATACATAGTCCTTTCCAGTCAATAGCAAAGTAAAGATCAAGTACTAAACAATTCGTAATAATCAATTTAAGCAAAGAAAATGAAAATTCGTTCCACTACTTTAATAGTTCTTTAAAATAATTTTACTCTAACAGATTATCCCGGAAAACCCACAATTAATTGATATAATTTGTGATTGATTGGATTTCAAAACATGTATTGCAATCATCTTAAAGTATATTAATAACGTCATTCACCATATACGTACTCAGCCCCGTATTGTTTAAGAAATCAATAAAATACTTAAGATTGTCGATGTGAGTGACGTTACCGATATTAAGCGAAATATGATAAGATTAATGCAATAATTTATTTCAATGTTTGCGTTACTGCAATGATGATATTTATATGATATTATATAACGTAGTGGTTTCATTGAATGAATAAGGGCGTATGTACTTTGTTTAGGTTTTTGTTTATTCTTTGATGCAGTGCCCCCGTTCATATTTCTATAATTTTCTTGCCTGATAATTCTATAAGATAATAATTTTGTAAACCCCAGTAATATCTAAGTTTTAAATAAATAGTTTTTCGAAGGGATACTTCTTTAGAATCCTCTTGATTTGAATCTCGAAGAAATAAAAAAGAGATTAATTGACACATAAATCTATAGGACTAAGCCTGCGAGAGAACGAGATGGAATATTTTTAATTTCAACACTATGCTCATACAGATACATTTGGAAATGTTTTGAAGTTTTTCGTTAATACTTCCAATTTCCTGTTTTAAAGCTTAAATATATTATAACGATATAATATATAAAATGTGACGTCACGAAATTTAGAATCCTCCTTGTCACACTTTGTTTCACTTCTACTGCGTTGAACTGTGCACGCACAGATTTATTTATAAATTTAATTTTGCTTTACGTCACCATCAACTGCTTAATTAGACCGCACAAATTTATTGACTTTCAAAGATTTATAATAAATTTATGATAAATCAAATATCTAACTTTACACAGAGCTAGTTTATATTCCTTATCAGAAAATAAGTTTTTTCCTGAAGAATTATTGCGTTTTTCCGGAATAGACAAATTAAGCTAATATAGATGGCGCTGTGGTTGCGGCCAGGTATTAACTGGTTGTAAAGGCTGTCTTCTTACCTTTACCCGAATTTGATGATCTGAAGGATAGACTAAACATACCCACACGATCGAACTGTATGATGAGTTAATTAAAAATAAACGACTGAATGTCACAGCATAATTTAAGAGCTCTACAAATAGCAGTTTTTTCTTATTTGCAGTAAAATGAGTGATTGTTGTAATTATATTATTTTCTTTAAAGACGTGGGCCAGAATTGCATTTTGTCTCATAAAATGATCAATGTAAGATTAAGTAACCACAAGTAGGTACATATAAAACTGGCTGCACTTTGATGACGAATATATCACTGTCTCTTTTTCTCGGAATCTTAGAGAAAGCAAGAAAGAAATTAAAATCGGGAAATATTTGTTCAAACCGACGGAACTAATGGCTAAGGCCTATTGATTGTCTGTAATATATATATTGTTCGAATCATAACCGGACCGTTTTAGTATATTTTTAGATCTAATGTGCATCTCGTTATGCTGCGGCCGCACCTGCGTTATTGTTAAAGATTTAGACTGTAGCCGAATGTGTTTTATTTAAAGCGTTAGAAAATAACACCGTAATACGAAAAACCACTTCAGTGTATATACATAAGTTCTCTGTCAATCAAATCTGTCAATGTTATATTAAAAATGTTGCATCTCAAATAACGCATTAAACCCATTACCATATTTGCGTGAAACGGCCTACACCTGTAACACTATCGCAGATGAAGCCCCAGTATTACAATTACCACGTGTTATTAACATCGCGAATAAACCCATACATCAAAATTAACAGAGTTTGCAACCCGCTGCCTCCTTAGGATATGCCGTCCATTCTTTAATATCAACAATCTAACATAAAGGTACTTGAAATATTTAAAAATCCGAGTAAGAAAGAAATTTACAGAATACATTAAATGATTTACGAATTGCAAAATTGCGAGTTTCGCGGTTCAGTTGGCGGGAGAGGGCAATGGGCAATCATACGGGTAGCACGCGCGCCCTCCGGTGTACGTACTCTGTAATAACTGCGATTACCGAGCCCACCCAGCGATGGGACCGATTGCACTATTTGGTTAAAACATGGGTTCTCAAACTACTTCAAACAAGCCCCTGTTTCGCAAAAAATCTTTTGCAACAATGAAATTAAAAACATGTACATTCTAAATTAAATCTTTCTGATCACTTATTGAAAGTTATGTTTCTACCTATCATCATACACGTATAAATAAACAATATACTTACACACGTACTACAAGTTTATCCGCGGGTTCCTAAGAGTATCAACGTACTTATTATCACTTCCTTTATATTCACATCATTTATCACACAGGAGTTCTTGTATATTTGAAGCAAAAAATTATCTATGTTTTAAAGAAGAATAAAGAAAGAAAGATTTATTGACTTAAAAAGATGGATTGGAGGATACAAATCTGATTCGCATAACAGAAAATATTCATTACTAGGGATTGTAGTACGTCGTCATCTTCAATCTCATAAAATTTGCTTCACATTAAAGGTATTAAAAAGGGAACAATCAAATAAGTTGTCAATGTTGCTGATTGTTATTGAAATTAGAAGTAGATATTATTAACATTACTTTTACTGTAATTTTTATAACATATATCTAATACATTGCTAGGATTGATTAAAGAAGTTAAACTAGCTTCTGTACATAAATATTGATTGGCCACTGTTCCCTAGAGCACAGACGTTTATTATGTCCTCTAAACTTGTCAGTCGTTTCTTAGGGTGTATCGCCTTCTTTGGGAACTTATGACCCAAGTCGAGCCATATATTAGTTAAATACATTTGCAATGACGTCAAATTTACTTAAAAGTTTGTAAAAATGAACTTATGGATTGTGTAATAATTGACCACAGCAGATTAAATAACAGAAAATATGTTTGCACAATTTCCCCTACCGTATCAAGACAAGAGGAATGGGATAGAAGGGATAGGAAAGCTTGGATAGGGAGAGAGGAAAGTGGGCCATCGTACAAAACACGACTAGCTCAAGGCTAACCGTTGCACGCCGATATTCTATGACAGAGTGGTATCACACCGATCGAGCCCGCCTTATGTCCGAGCAGCCTTATATCAAAATAATGATTTCATCATGGCAAATTAGATTTTGATTTGATTTGGATTAGACTCATTGGATTTTGTCTTTTAGTGTCACAAATATTAATATATTGAAATTTGACAACTTTAATTCAGTGATGGTTAGCCTTTAATCCTCTAAGTAAAAACCACAGTGGAAGATTTATTCTGATGTAAAACTATAAGTAATAAATTTCCTACTGCTGGGTTCGGACCTCCAATTATAGGGGGAACGGAGAGTATACCTGCCACGCTTGTCCAAGGCGGCTTGGTAGGTTTGACACATCGGTTATCTCGATGTGCAGGTTGCATCACAATGTTTTCCTTCACCGTTGTTAGCACATGGTAATTGTAACAATATGCACATTAGGTCAGAAAACTGCCTAAGTGGTGCATGCGTTCCGGCCAGGATCGAACCCACGCCCATTGAGTTTGGAATGCGTGCGCTAGCCATTACGCTACCACAACTTCAAAACCATATATAATTAATGTTAAATATGCCTGTGTTTACTGTACAAAATAATTATCCATTGACCTGTGCCCAAATACTACGCAATTTCGCCCCGATTGCAGCACTTACGCATACAGCTAAGTGTAGAATGTGGCTATAAACTGTGTAGATTGGCGTTAAAACAAGTTTATGGCGCCGTGAACATGCCATCATCCAGCTCGTATAACTTACAGCGGATATTTGACGCCTTTATTAATCTTATCTAGGAGCTCAGTGAAGTAAAAAATGGGATTAAAGCGCGAAGTCAGTTAAGGTTTTGCTTGTGTTCTAAAACAATTTCCAAAAGGAACTCGGATCTTCACTATATACATAAAATATATACACTAGGGTGGCGCAAAAAAACCGACTAAGATCAAAATAAGTTCCACTGGAGAACACTTTTTGAAGGTCATACATATAGGTTAAAATTTAATTTGACTTCCTAGTCTATGTTCACCGCATCGCAACGTGTTATTGCTGTAAAGGAGAAGAAGCGGCAAGAAACTCCCCAGCAATCGGTTGCTGGGGAGCAATCGGTAATCGAACCTTATACAGTCCGTGATCTAATCGGGTGAGCAATTAGCTCACAAGGCTATATAAACACCGTCAAATGTATAAGCTTTATATTATAACTAGCTATGCCCGCGACGTCGTCCGCGTGGTATTTGTTTCAAAAACAAGTGCTCTTGTCCTATTAGTCTTAGCGTGATGATAGCCTATGGCCTTCCTCGAAAAATGGGCTATCTAACACTCAACGAAATTTTTCTAATTAGACCAGTAGTTCCTGAGATTAGCGCGTTCAAACAAACTCTTCAGCTTTATACATTAGGCAAGTAATAACATTCATCATTATTGCAAACTGTACAAATGAGAAAGTATACAAAAACGCCTGGAGTTTACTTAACGCTCTCGTTAGCTCATAACTAGAATGTGGATACGTTTCGCTTTAAATTTTATACTTTGTGTATGTACTACGTTTTTAAGTTACAAACCCCTATAATGTATAATTTGTTGTGTGTTCTGGCATGCTCTGTAAGCGGGTTAGGTGTTTTAATGACTAAATAAACAACGAAGAGACCACTCTGATTGATAATGCCACCTTTTATTCAACCTAGTATTACTAGTTTTAAAGAGCGTATATTCACAAACATAAAATGAATAAAACTATTTATCGAACATAAAAACTGCACGATTCATTTTAATGAAGACAATAAAAACTTGTGCTTTATTATTAAGAAAGATGAATGTTTATGGTGAGTTTAAAGAGTCAATATTTTTTTTGGTATAAAACGATAGAGTTGATTAAAACTTTAGTATCATCATATAGAAGTGTGCAGTTTATGTGGCTAGCAAACAAAAAACACTAAACAATGAAGTTTATTCATTGGAATCGCAATTTGCATATCGTATAGTTTCGTTCCGCGGAACGAGAACTTACAATAATCCAGCAAAAGTAAACAAAATGACACGAAATTTTGTAACACGTAAACATTTGAAAAGTAAAGTCGCGGTACCACCAACTCAGCCTTACACCGCCGAATTTATTACAACGTTGGTGAAATACTTCTTCGCTTGAAATTTTTAATGAGTTATTGCGGTACACTCAGAATCGTAGAGATATAAAATGAACAGAGTCCCCGAGAATTACCACCAAGAATTAATTATAGGACGGCCGCCATTGAAAAGTTAGAACTGTCGCCACCTGGCACTCCTGATACAAAACAGAGTCTTAAGACAAAAGCGCCGAAATCTTCTCATCTGTAAAATGAATTCCGTGTTTTATTTATTATAATTCCATCGAATATTAATTCGTGCCGGGGAACAGAAATGCTTACATTAAAATTCCTTTGTCAAACTCTCAATATTAACTGCCCCGATTCTATTTCAAATAAGTATGTAATATTTAAATTAGAATATGTAACAGAACAATAGTAAAATACGTAGACATCTATCTATAATATTATAACATTCTAAACTTGCCGTGTTTGTACATTAAAGCTATTAAAAAAGTACTTGAATAGACTATATAAACTATGGAGAACTCTATGCAATTATTTTTAGATTTCTTGTCTGTTTGGGATTCACCTAAAAACTACTAGGCCGATTTCGATGCGGTTTTCTCTGATCGACAGCCAATTTTTAGACTTAAAATCTACGCTACCTTTTATCCCGGGAAACTCGCGGGAAATTTTCTCGGAATGATTAAAAAAAAAATGAATCCCAATATTTTTTCACACATCGATAGCAAATTTTACGTCATAAAATGTGTGATTTGTTTTATTTCGGAAATTTCACGGGAATTTTTCCGGGAGCGGTTTGAAGTTGTTCGGGTGTATAAAAATTAGCTTATATCGACACAGTTTTCACTAAAACGAATGCTGCGGCGCTATGTGTCTCCGGAATCCCGCGGGAATTTCGAGTCAAGCGTGGACGAAGTCGCGGATATATACTAGTAGTATAATATAAATAGGGCATAGGTATAAAAAGTAGGACGGACTTTTGTGCGACATTATGCTCGACAGATTTATCTTACTATAACTTTTGTTGTAGGGGTTTCTCAAGTATTTAGTGAACAAAAACTTGATGAAAACAATAAACGCTGTACAATAAAATATTCGTGGTGATTCATTGAAATACGTTCAATAGTTTTCACGTGATGCTTTAACAGACAGACTGACAGACAAACAGATAGACCACAATTCTAAAATTGTATTTTCGAAATCTGCTGGTTCGAATTTGCCTCCTCGATTTTTTTCACATTTTTAAACGCTTTGTACAAACTCGAACCATTTACAAATTTATTGAAGTATAGATTATACAATTATATATAATATAAGTTTTATGAAAATAATATATTGCATATATTTGAGCAAATAAGATCATGATAAGCAAATTATTTTATCAATATGACATTTGACCAGCTTTATTGGCTTGAGAATTGTTTAATAATAATAGAAATCTCGAAATAGTTGTACTGAATAATAACTAGATTGATATACTTAGCGATAATAAATACAAAGTAAAATTGTCAATTTGTCAGATAATTGGCAGTTTGTGTGGGCACCGGTCACTATATCGAATCACTCGCAATCGTTTATCTGCTAGCATTAATTTTATTGTGCAATCGTTGGTTATAGCTCTGGTCTTATCGCAGACGGACTACATTACATCAATGATTACAACCATAAGCCTTGTTTAGGTGTTTATAGAATAGACAAACATTTATAACAGTGATGTTTTATTACTTCAATAACTTATTTAATATATTATAATATTTCGCAGTCCATATGTATGTATATAGTATGATATATCCTATTTTTTCACAGTATATAAAGTATATTATTATTTATTTATTCTTGTTATGTTCCATATTAATTATTGTCTTCACCGCCACTGTTGTCTTCATATTTTCCTTAGTTTAAGGAGTTTCCTGGAAGAGATCGCTTTAAGCGATAAGGTCGCCCTTTGTTCAATATTTACTTTAATCAGTTTTAAGAACGTAGTTTTAATTTTTGGTGAACAATAAAGTATTTTCATTCATTCATTCATGGAGGCGCCATTTTAAAATAGTAGAAAATCTTTGAATGTTTCGGTTGTGATTGAAAAGTTGAGAGGAAGAAAACTAACATTTTATGGGCATACAATGGGATGGAGGGATGAGTCACGTGGCAAAAAGAATGTTAAACTGAAAGATAAAATACAAAGGTAGACCAAAAAAGACGAATGGATTTTGTAAAGGATGTCATGATGATTTGTGGTGTAACACATGACGTATGACAAAATAGAGGAGTATGAAAAGAAAACACGTATTTAACCAACCCCATGAGAGATGAAAAAATAAATCAAAAATTGTAAATTGTAAATATCCACATAAGTTGCCGTTTTTGAGATGATACCATGATTTTGAAAGATGATGATGCTAAATGAATAAGCTCATCTAAGATAGTTTCAAAAGATTAGGTATCGTTCTAAATTATATATACATTGATCACAAAATCTGCACGTCTGGATAAACTAATGGAGCTAGTATTAAGCACATTATGAATATTCATTCGACTATAAAGGTTGTTAAAAGCTTAGTGGTTATAGACATATGATGTGTTTACCTTATTACTGATCTAATGGGATAATTGAAGTGGTTTGAATGTTTAAGGCGAGTACTAAGTCCTTAAATGTGTATAAAATAAGATTCACTTTTAACAGTCTTTATCCGTAACAAATTATATGAAATTAAAAAGCAGATGTAAAAATAATTCAGAGATAAATTTTGATAATTTTAGTACTTTATTGTGATAATTGTACGAATTGATTTACACTTCATCAATTGTATAGTAGGCACTTTATACATCGTGCATTCTTATAGACGACTTAAATTCCCTCATATGCCAGGGATAACGGAAATATCGGGACATTTCTGGATGCCTGGCAACACTGTTTTGAACTAACATCAGATGAATTGTAGGGTCTGGTTTGGCAAAGCAGAAGCGTAGGTATATGGGCTCGAACTTACAGTGATGTGTGTCCGGCAATGGATCGCTATTGGTTAACAATGGCAGACAAAATTAACACTTGATAATAGGTAAAATTTCCTAGCAGATAATTGGGTTACTACTATAAAGGTTTGAATTATAATCCTTTATTAAGATTAGATAAAAATCTTAATTTCAATATGGAATATGGATTGTCTTTCACCTTCGCAGTACTGTTGACAATTTAGCCATGTGTTCGCTACATTAGAAATTACGTAATATTGAACTAAAATGCACAAAAAAGAAATATAAGAATTAATAAAAAATCTCAACTATAGGTGGAAGAGCTAGTAAATCAAATGCTAATTAGGCATTTGTGAGAATTGTAGGAGACTATAAGGAACACTGCGTATAAAATTAGACTCTTATATCCTTCAGGAACTCGCATTAATATTCGAATGTTGAAGAAAGAAGTGTTATTTTTAAAACTAAGAAGTTCAAATAAATTCCACTGCAATATATTACACTTTGCAACCCGTTATTGCTATTTTAAAGGAAGTGGCCAAAGCCTCCTCAGCAAAATCATCTCGAGTACTCTAGTAAATATTTTGTATTTTCTTAATCTTATTTTGTTTTGAAAACTCACATGCAATCCAAAACTCACATTTGCGAAGCCTTAATAAGCAAATATCCAAATTGCACCTTGGAATTTATATAAGGAAAATTTAATGACGTAATTTTAATCTGTTACTTAAAAATGTGACGTTTTCTTATTAGATATAGATAGATTGATAATTGCTTATCACATAAGTTGATAACTAAATGACTAGGTAGTAATTATACAATCCTCAAGTCATGATATCAACTTATTTTTAATAGGTATACAGTTTGCAGTGGACGAGTATTAAATTTCTTCTTACGACTGGTTTGAGTCTACTATTAAATGTAAGTTTTGGCTGCAAGCGTGAAGACCAAGAGGATGGCTTTTTCTGAACGCGTTCAAAGTTTTCTTGAATTTTACTGGTACTGTGGTGAACCAGTTATGTATTGAGAGACACATATTACGCGTAAATTGCGTACTCAATGTATTTGCAACAATAGTTCTATAATATGTATTAAATGTATTGAGTGGTTCTCTCTTTACATTTCATAACTATTTAGTACTTAAAGACACTCTCTTCATATGTATGTATGTACTTTAGAAGCCGGATATAAATTTGAGAGTTCCTGTGACATACTGCTCCAAAGCTGAAGTGAGTGAATTTCTAGCAAAAAGTACTAGTAGACAATATATTCCTAAGAGATTATCTTATAAACTCTATGTAAGGCCCTTTTCGTTCATCGTTTTATCTCAGTAAGTACTTGAATTTAAGGCTGGACACATGTTGGCTACTATAATTCATGCGATAATAGTCCAGGCTTGAACGTTAAAGACTACAGTTGTGTTATTTAAGACACTGAGATATTGCATACTTTGTTGTTTTGCCGCTTTGATTTCATTGCCGACATGATACGAAGTAATTAATTCTCTTTGTAAAGTTTTCTTTTTGGTAAAAAAAGTAACAAATAAAGAATAAAAACTTCGTTTAAAAAAACCGACTTCAAAAACTAAAAAACTAAAATGTATAAAATAACTTATTTCTAAAGCTATTATTAATAATATATATAAAAAAAAATATGGACATTTTAGTTTTTTAGTTTTTGAAGTCAGTTTTTTAAACGAAGTTTTTATTTTTTATTTGTTACTTTTTAGTGTCTAGCTATGTATGGGTGGACTAACGAATGGTGCCGCGATTCTTAATAATATAGGTCCTAAGAAACGAGAACAAAAAAATGTTCGTAAAATGAAAACTACTGGGCCAAACTATGTCAAATTTTTAGGGGACCAATTAGAAGCTATTCTGCGTCGAACAATCACGTAAATCGGATCATAAATCACGGAGTAATCGGCGAACATACATAAAAAAAGCAAAAAAAAAACAAAAGATCCCGACGAATTGAGAACCTCCTCCTTTTTTCGAAGTCGGTTAAAAATAAACATAATAATAAAATAATTCTTTATTGAAGTTTCTGTTTTAACTTTAGAATACATTGGTGGTGAGAATCTTCTTTAAATTATGAAATACCCATATCAGAAGATTCCACTCCTCACGTAATGACTAACAATAGCTACCAGTAATTTATATATCTATTACAAGGAAACATATTTGTGTGTGTGTGTGTGTTTGATTTTTAAATATGTGCATCGAGTATTTTAGAGGAATTGTTGAAAAACATGAAACTGATTCGTATCCTCAATGTACGAGTGACAAGTTTGAAAATGCGATACAACAAACCGTATAGACGTTCGTATCGACACTAGTACGACTAATTAAAAAGTCGATCAACTTAGATGCGATTGTTACTCGCTGCAAGTTGTACAAGTTTCTGACGAGCTTAAGCGACAGTTGCCAATGTGTAGCGAGATTAAGGGAATTGTTAAAGGCGGCGCCTCGAGCAAGCTTCATAATAATGGAGTCGGTGGGTCGAGGGCTGATCATCAAAGGGAGTTAACAATAAGTGTTTTTGACGGTCATTTCTCAATGCTCTTTGATCTAAATGTTAATAGAAACGTGCCAAATATTTGAGGTAAAATTAGGGATTCTTGTAAGGGTCAAGGAAAGTTTCAAACTGTTTAAGTAGCTGCGTAGTCTTTGTAGCGTAAATAATTCGAGTATGCCGATGACAAGATTGGTTTGTTGAAGTGTTTGATATCTGAGATTGTGATTACATTAGTATTTACTGTTATGTAACAAACGTAGTTATTGTTTAGAAAAGAAGTAAAGACAATCTCTTTGAAAATGTTTTTTATTTAAGCTAAGAGTATATCGTAAACCATATAATATAAAATTGAAAAAGTGTCGTGGAATGACACGCACATATGGCAGACTTTTTAGTTTTGCGATTCCTAAGTCGTAACCATTAGAATTTTATTCGGATCGTAACATATCAGTAAGATATAATTTTGAACACACAGTCTCTTTTTTAATTCTATCTAAGGCAATTTCATGTGAGAAATAAACCAACCAATTAAAAAAATAATATAATCTAAATTTCACATCTACATGATTTTTTAAAATCTTTATTTAGAAAGGGCTTCACTGCTTAGCGGCCATGTCACCCCGTAAAGTATCCAAATAATAAATAATGTTTCTAATAATATCTCAAATTAATTTAAACTAAAAATAAAATTGTACAGTTTGCAAAACATCTTGGCATCTCTTGATAACGGATAAGCCAAGATGCTATTGCATTCTCCCACGGCAGATAAATCTCACTCTCCGAGTAGCTATTTTCGTATTTAAAAGAAGTAAACTGAACGAAAATCCAAATTACATACGACCTGTGGAAATTCAAATTACATCACCTGGAATCCAGTGATTATGAAAATCTACATACAAACACATACTAAAACAGTTGCAAAAATTAATCAAATGCGCGGCATAATTTGTGGTAAACCACGAATCGCATAACCCGATAACTGCTACGTGGATATAAGGAGCATTCAATACGCATTGCGTGCCTTAATGACCCCTAAACTGGTTAAACAGTTTCACGCTTGGTCTGAATCATTCGCGATATTTTGATAATGGCGTAAATTTATGCAGCCTTACTTCGAAATCCGAGACTGCATAATGACTTGGTGTCGGGCTTGTTTTATGCTAAGTGCGAGAATGAAAGAGCCTGCAAATGTATGCAGATCGCTCGCGTGGGAAGTGGCAACAAGTGGCCCAGACGTAGATTCCGAAACGTTAAAAAATAACCTTTTAGGTCTTTTTGGCAGGCCAGATTAAAACACGGGTTAATTAAAACATTTAGTTGCCTTACAAGAATTCGTGATATCTACTACATCTTGCTTTTCATTTTTATTTTTTGTTTATTCCTCAGCGTTAAACTGTATTACGAAGAAAAAACTCGATTTATCTTAATGATTTTTGTTAAAGCAATTAGTTAATCGCAAATATAATATCTTTTATCACAGACACTTTTTGATTACACATCTTGATCATTTAAACGTTTTTTCAAAGTCATCATTATGCATACCTAATAAATAGATTTTCGATACTTACAGTAATGAGTACCTACTAATTGTTACATATTACCATTACAAGCAAACGTATCAAACCGAAGTATCGATTGCATGTAATCGCTATAAACGTCTACGTCAGGACCAGATGGTTGATGCGTAGTAGAGTTACTCGAGATATGAAAGGTATATTCAAAAAACGATGTGATGAGAACATGACACAAACAAGTAACGATCAATCTACTTTCGTTTTTAGCTGATCAGATTGATTACTGTCTAATTGAATGTGGAGTACTTATCGTTATGGGAGCTGCATACGTGTAGTCATCGCAGCGGACAAGGCTCTACTCCAGTGTTGCCTCATGCCAAACCAGAAAATCTGGGTTGCAGAGTCTAAAAATCTGTATAAAATCTGTAAAAGTTACATTTTTAATTTTACTGAGGTACTTTAATGAAAAATAAACTCTAATCAAAAGAAAGCAATAGCTCATAGATGAAATTAAATATATTTATTTGTTTTTATAGATGTTTTTATTCATTTTACCAATCAATTCCTTTCCTACTTTTAATTTGTAGCACGGCTGATTGTTTAACAATAGTTTATTATTTATTGAATCAAATGTCCTTTCTACTGAAGCGCTAGAGTAGCCGAGGCATAATAAAGCGGTAACTAGCTGCTTTAGAGTCGAATATAGAAATTTCCTTTACTGTTGTGTGCACAAAAAACATGTTGCCAGAAAACTTCAGGATCTCCTTCACCAAAAGATTATTATTCATTCCCAAATGTGACCACTCATTGTCTAATGTTTGTAAATCTTCTTGTTGTATAATGTTTGAAAAATGCTTGCAGTATAATCACAGCATTTACAACTGACCAATAATCATAACTGAACATTCAAATATGAAATAAGAAACTAAAATAAGATTTTGCCCGAATGAACAAAGCAAATGGTCAAAATGTAAAGAGTTTCTTCCTCAAAATTCACCTACAGAATTTGGTCGGATATTAGTCATTCTCAAAGTAGATACGTCTCGGGGAATTCCCATTGAACCTTTCGTAATGTTGACATGATAGAACATACTAGTACTTATCATTACTATTAAAAAGGGCGAATCGAATACAACTATATATGTATAATTATTTTTTAATTTTATCACCAAAAATCTGTATAAAAATAAGGTCAAATCTGTAATCTGTAATAGAAACTAAAATTCTGTATAAATACAGATAAATCTGTATATCTGGCAACGCTGCTTACTCACTAACGATGTAGTGCAGCGCGGGAGCGAAGATATTAATTGTTGCTCTATCTCACTCGCACATCATCCGTCCCGCTCACATACTGTGCTATACATTGTACTAGCAGTACGACTTGTTAACATTTGTACTTAAGGTTACCGTTTCCAAAATAAATCAGATCACATCAGCACACGACAGTGAATACTACTCTCTGCCATCTGAAGTATTGTTTAACCTTCTACCTCTCGCTGCTACATCGTTATCTATGGATTTCTGCAATAATAAGAACTAGAGCTTTGATGGAGTTATATTTCTGTAGGATTTCTACTGAATATCATTACAAATTCATAAGCTCAGCAAAAAAAAAACACCCATAAAGTATAAAGTATAGTTGTTTACACGATTTAACTATTTACATATGTATGTGTACAGTGGCATATGCATTTTGTGTTATAAAATATACCTTTCTATTAAAATTTTATCCATACTTGTGATCCAGCTGTTTCGGAGAAAAATGACTGTAACAAATTCTGACGAACGATAGGTCTAAAGCGGTCGATCTCGCAGATTCATATTAGGGACATAACATAGAGTGAAACTGTATATTATCTCTTACACATATTAGAATAAACGATTCTTCAAAAGTGGCCGCTTTAAGTCCTCAGATATACAGTTGGACAGGCAAACGGATGGACGAACTTGATGATTTTATAAGGATTTCGTAGATAGCTATGGAACCATAAAATAATTTATATGACAAAAAAATAATATTGCTTTAATAAGCATTAATCCTGTACAACATCCATTAAAGCATGGGAGGCGTGTCGTCGCGATCTTATCCTGTACCTGTAATTATACGCAATCCACTAAATTTTCACAAACACCCTTTATCTGATCGGCGTTGGCAGTATGTTAATAGCACATCCCGAACGCGCGCCGGTAGCTTTGGTTGTTAACGAAGTTTTATGAAGTCTGCAACCTTATTTCATATATTATTATACTGTGATAATTCCCGATATCATGTCTCAATATTTACTTTTTATGTTGGTTAATTACCGCGAGACTGGACTTAACAATTAGCTTCTCTATCCAGCGAGAGGCTGTTCTAGGCAACCAAGTAGTATGATCTTCTTTCCTTTCACCATATCCCAATTATTTGGGGTTGGTACAATATGTATTTTTCTTCCGCATTCCTCTACTTTGACATACATCTTCTGTCACACCACATATCATCATAATATGGTTCTTCACACAATCCATCCATCTTTTTTTGGTAGACCAAAAAAAGATGGATGGATTGTCTTTTCTCTGCTAATTGTCTGTCAATTAGCAGATCGCAATCATAGATGATTATATATATATATATTATAGATTATATGATATCTGCTAATTGAGATGAAGGGAGTCGTGAAATTAACACGTGTCTATATATCCAGTATAATATAGACATCATTTCGCATCTGCGAAAGCGGTCGCTTGAGGCACTCGGATATAGTTTATATTTCGTTTTTTTGAAGTACAACATAAATAAGAATCTTTATGTACAGTCGCGGTGTACAATTTTCGAGTAAGTTTCCAATATAATTTCATTAGAATGAGACAGATGTATAATAGCCAATAAACTTTAATATTAGTTTTAATTGAAATAAGAACTAAAATTTCAAAACATTGTTACGAGTTGTAGGACTCGAATTAAAATGCCGTTATAATTACAATAGAGTTTATTAGAACTTTACAAACATGTATAACACAGGTACAAATATAACTGAACACAACCAGTCACTAAATAGATTACCGAATGTACACAAGTCTTGCTTCGCTTGTGGTTATCGCTCAACTGCCTCGTCCATAAATCGAGGCATTGCTTTATACTACGGATGCAATATGTCTGCTCGGCCGCGTGGACCGAATTTCCTAAGAATCACACCTGGCTAATGATTACAATACACAATGGGCTGTTTTTCTAATCACAAAGTTTAAACACAAAGTAAACAAAAGAAGTCCAAATGCCGAAAGGTAAATGCAAATGCAGGTGTGAATTTGTCTTTGTCGGTCGTAACAATATATTGAAGTTGAAATATGAAAAATGTTAATTTTATCAAAATATAAGTGGGAGTTGAAATTCATAATTTTTTGGGATTTCATTGGGTGATTCATAAAGGAGGACCGTCGTCTCAGGTAGATTTATAGCACAACCACCTGACATATTATGACGTTTATTGCGCGGAACAACTCCGATCTACTATGCAACCATTTTTACTACGAATATGTATAGCGCAGTTTAAAATTCGTGGCATTATAAAATTATTACGATATTTTACTTTACAATAAGATAAGCAGCCGTGGTTGCTCGTGTCACAAACTCGCTACAAAAGAGACGCGTATTCGAATTCTGGCTGAAAAGCGAGCATTTTAGACCTATACTACATATAGATACAATTAAAGTAAAACTAAAGTAAAATCTGTCTTTAAATAATTATGTCTAACATATTAAATATTTACTTATTTATCTATTGTAATATATGTTAATATTAAAAACATTTATTATTATCGTACTATTGAATTAGTTTTTTTTTTTTTTTTGAATTTGTTATAATATAATATGTTACTGTAAACTAAACTATAAAATTAAATACTACTATAAACATATTTACAAGTAAAAGATGTAGTCCAAATCGCTGTCGGTGGGGAGCGTTCCCAAAACGCTGGCCGCATTCCCTCGTTGTATGGCAACGCTTATTCGTTGCCCTAAATATAGGCCAGCCCTTTGGTCACGCGAGACTTCTTTCAATCGTCTTGAAAGGTCTCGATAAAGTTGATAAGCCTCTCGTCCCCATGGCCCCAAAGTCTCAACCCCGAAAGCTACAGATATGTATCCGTCACCGATGGATGCATATTTGCGGCGTTTCAGGGTCTCTTGAAGTGCGGCAGCTCCCCCGGCAGTGACGGCTGTATTTGGAAGATGGGAAGTCGCCAACGTATCGACACACGTTGCGTCCCATACTAAGGGGCGTCCCATCTTCCAAGGTACCAACGACATTCCATCCGGTCGCTTGCCATCGTCGCGGCACAGTCCGTTCGGTTCAAGAACAGCTGGAACCCCAACGGTGACAAGAGACCGGCGGATGATGTCGTTGATAGCCGCATGTCGTGAAGTTCTACCAGCACTCCTCAAACAAGATAAGCCATGGTGACCCAGTCTATCAACTTTATCTCCACACCGACAACGATGTGGGACCATGATGTCTGCCCCCAGGCGAATGCAGGCAGCAATCCTGAATGTAGTATCATCCAAGAGTGTACCTAGATTCGCCGAGGGCAGACACTGAAGCCACAGACCAGACTCCCATTTTGAAACAGCTAGGAGGCGAGCACGGTCAGTTTCATCGGTGCAAGATGACATGAGATTGTCATACACCGACTTACTGAGCGGCCCATCCCACAGCCTCTGCATTTTTGGATCTAAAGGAAAATTTTCATTCGGGCAAGCCAAAGACCAGGCATTTCAGGCCTCAGTCAAATATGGGACCTCAAAATCACTGAGTGATGGGTTTATTATATTACCGATGAGGTCCACAGTACTATAGACTGAGGACAGAAAGGCAGGTAGTGCTACGTCAGAAATTTTGCGTATCCCCAAGCCACCTAGCCGTATCGGTAAGGAAGCCTGGGTCCACGATCGGTCATCTAAAGAAATATTTAGGATGGAAGTTAATGTTTGCCGAATAAAATTGTCTAAATTTTTTAAAATACCGGAATGTCTCCAAAGGGGGGAACAGCGCAATACATACGTAAAGTTGGGAGTGAAAACGCAGTGTCTAATAATAAAATAAGCACTATGTGTGTTTAATTGTTTTAAATTTAATAATTTTGATTGAAAATTGTCAATTTTGTCTTCTACAAAAGATGGGAAAGACTCATCGAAGATGGGAGACCCAAGGAGGTTTAAATTACTTTTATTAACAATTTTTAGATTGGGGGCCAAATCTGTAAAGGCGGTAATAGTGTTGATGTTGTTCTTCGTCGGGCAAGCAAGGAAAAGTTCGTATTTAGAAAAATTTAAAGATAAACCAATTTTTCCAAACTCTTGTATTAAAAAATTTAGATCCTTTTTCATTGTATCTATATCACCTCCTAAGGTCCCATCGTCGAGATACCACACATTGAATTTAGAATTTAGTTGTTTAATGACGGGGTGGATGGCAAGTGAAAAAATTGCTGGCCCGAGAGGGTCGCCCTGCTGACATCCCGTTGCCGAATGTATTAGGTTATTTTGGTATACCAGATAGGAATTTTCATTGTAACACTGATGAACATACTTGTAGATTTTTGGAAAATGTTTTCTAACCTCAGACAGCAGAGCACATCTATCAACCGAATTGAATGCGTTTTTGATATCCACCTTCAGGATAGCCTCACAGAAATCGGTGGTGGAAAATGATCTCAGAGAACGTACCGCTGCCTCGCAGCCACCTTTGATGCCAAAACCTAATTGAATCGGCGCAAAGTAGCTGGAGCAATGGTTTCTTATAGCTCGACAGCATACTTTGGCTGCGAGGCGTCGGTACGTGGTGCCAACTGCAATAGGTCGAATGCCGCCATCTTTTTTCTTTAGAGCACATAAGTTGGCACCGTATATTATTGGGAGGATGTCTTTATTAACACAACCAAAGAGCATTAGATTAATCAAGTCCGTTACATCCTTGAGCAGCAGCTCGCCGGCATTGCCGGTGCCCCCACTCAGCAAATCCTTAAGATGTTGTGGAGTGAGGCCATCTAACCCACCGGCCGAGCCACTTCTGAAGGACATAACGGCATTCAGAATGCTCTCTGGGGTTACATCTAAATTACTCGCATTGGAGTCTTCAGGCATATCTTGCAACTGTGTGCTTCCGGAAGGTGGATGTTTGTCTTCTAAAGCATGCAGAGTTGTCTCATCATAAGGTGCTATATCATCATTCGAGAAAAGAATTCTTGCTGCTCCCTTGATATCCCCATCTGAAAGCTTTTTTTCAATCATGTGGCCTAAACGTTTATCCGGATATTTGTATGTTTTGGTTTCACTAAAGTCAAATTTATCTTCAATATTTTCAATATGTTTGCAATTGTTTTTAATTTTGGATGTAACATTGCCATGCTCGTTTTTGCTAATATTAAGGATATGATAGGGGAGTAGCAATAAATGCTCCCAGGTACGTAAGGAATTCTCGTTTATAACTTTTCTTATTTTCTGAGAAAAAATTTGGCAAACACTAATTCTAGCCCCTCGGGGAATTCTTTTTACTACTGGTGCCAATTGTTTAAATTTTGAAATTTTTTGCCAAAAAGGAATTTGTGTCGAATTATGGGAGAATGGATCCGGAATCGATGGAGGGTTTAGCAAAGAGGTTGAAACTTCATTTCGGTTTTTATGTGCTTTGCCAATATGAACTCTCAAGCCTCTTTGTCCTTTAAAGTAGCGTACCTGGGTGCATTCATGACATTGAATTAAGTTCTCGAATGATGGATCAGTCTGTGACTTTAGCATTAAGCTTTTAACCTTAAATACAAATATATATAAACTTAGGTACTTCTAAAAATAATAAAAAAAAAACTTATTCGAATAAGAAATAAAACTAATTAAATATATATATATATATATATATATATATATATATATATATATATATATACTAATGTAGAGCCACACACAGTTCGATTTCTTTTTCAGTTGAGTGGACCACAGTTTTATTATTTTGAATTAAATTGTATGCCGCCGGGCGTTTGCGTTAGTTTAAGCATATCTTGTATCCATTTTTTAAGAATCTTGCTTTAATTTATAGTGAACTTGCGGTCCCAGCAGACATTGTCCTGTCGGTGTTTTTCCATAACAGGTTTGTCCATATCGTTCCTGTCAAACTTCACTCATGTAGAACCAATATACATGTAAATACCACCACCAAAACACAGAAAAGACACCGAAATGTTCAATCCTCGTTGATGCTCGATGTTCGCGTGGTCGCATGTGTCACGATCTCTTCATCGGTGGACAACGTCCTCGACGTGGAGCAGGGCGAGGTGGGCGCAGCAGGTGGTGGGCGTGCGCAAGTTCGGCTGCTTATTTTGCTCTGTTTCTCTCCTTACTTGTTATTCTCGAATATATCTAACCATTTTGTTGATTTTTCACTTTTTATTTTGACAGTTGGCATTGTGTGTATAATATGACTATACTATATAATATGTTAATATAAAATACTTGTCACGTATAATGTTAACAAATACATTTATTTAAATTATTTTATCTATATACGTATATATATTATCATTATATTGATGCATGTATTCAATTTATAAGTAAGTGTAAGTATGTATATTTAAATTGCACAATCCTATCTTTTTTCTGTTCATTTTTAATTTTAAGTTAGGTTGCCTGGAAGACATCGCTTTTAGCGATAAGGCCGCCTGTTGTTTTGCCAAGAAGTATTGTAATTATGCATTTTATATCTGTATTTGTTTATTTTGGTTAGTAACAAAGTGTTATCACGTGTTGACGTGGGACTGGAAATCTGCACACCGAAATAACTGATATCTAAAACACACAAATTCCATGTTCTATCTGGTTATATAGGATTTACGAGTGATAACAATTTGAAAATATAAAAATTATAATGGATATAATCAAATCTAAAAAATTAGACTGATTGATAACAATGCCAAATAGCGGTCGAATTTTCATAAAACCATTTATTAACTCATTAGAATTAGGTTTAATTTGATTAAATAAATCATAGGTCATATTGGGCACTAAAACCAAAATGACGTTTGTAATCAAAGATCAAATTGAAACAGATTCAAAACACGTAAGATCAAATTAAATGCTTATTTAACTCATTAACAAATACAATTTATTAGTAACAGTCCTGAAAATTTAAAATAAATCCATACAAGTGTGTGTTGAAATTTTTAAGTAGATTTACAATAAACGAAGGCATTTAACATTGTATAATGTAAATTTTAAATTTATGTATCTACTCGTAGAGCCGGATTAAGATAAACTGATCAATGAGCATTAACATTAAACTCGTAGTAATTATGCACCAAGGCAATCAGTAGACCGCAGAACTAGTTAAATGTCGCGGGTATTTGATTTGCTTAGTAAATTGCTAGTTATCGCATTCATTGTGACATAGAACAAGTCAGAAGGAACTGCCGTATAACTGAATAAGTAACTTCTGTTCTTTTTACAAAGTATTTTACTTTTGAATTTATAAGTGTGGCTTTGTATGATTTTGTATATTTAGCTTGTATCAGTTATACATTAATATTTAGGTAACAATAATTTTTAAGCTAATAAACAAAAAATGAAATGAATGACCTACTCGTATTTAACTTTCACGTCAAACTTGGCTAAATTGTTAATCATTGACTGACAACAATCAATGGAGATATGGTGACAATTTTATATAGTCGTTTTCGATTACTAGTTTTTATTCTTATCTCTATATTTGTTCCCAAACTTACAGGTACTAAGATGTGCTTAACCGATTTTATATACTTAGAATTCCTTGGTCTAATATAATATTTGTGTAATGTATGTGTCTCTTTTTATACCGTATAATATAAGGTAGTTACGATTATCTTTAGTCCGGCAATAAATACGTGTGCGAACAGTCTGTTTTATATATGTATCCGTGAATCTTATTTAAATATCAGTATATAGTAAGCTTAGTGCCTGGATATCTATCAATTTGTTAAGCTTTAAATATTCTTTTAACTTACTTTCTAATAAATGTATATTTTCTTATTATATATAATTTAAACTGCTTTAGTATGTTAAAAAATAAAGCGCATGAATGTAGTTCATTCGATATAAGTGCCTAAGTTCATACATAAATATCGTCAAACTCCTTTTGCAGTCTTTCAGCATCAGTATTGGTTTTACTACAACCGTTTACTCCTTCTGAAGGATACTATGTTCTAAGCGTTGCATACTGCGAGAGGCGAAAGTTAGCTCGCGCCCGGGGCAATGCAGTTATGACGTCATTAGCACGTTATGTGACGTCATAACTCTCGAGCTATCTTCCGCCTGTCGGCAATTACCAGGATGGATGGAGCTACACGTGGCCCAAATGTACGCTATTATTTAATTCCATAGTTCAACCTGCCAGTGAGGCAGTTGGTGCAGCCGTTTACTCTAGCTAGTAATAAAATGATATAACAATATAATAAGAGTGCATTTTATATAAAATACTAGGATATGCTCGAGACTTCGCCCACGTTTGACTTGAAATTCCCGCGAGATTTCCGAGACAAAAAATATTTGCAACATTGAAAAGAATGTAAGCAATCTTTCAATAGAAAATGTGCCATACACTTCCTGTGAGCCATTACTTTTGACAGACACTTAAATAAATGTGGGAACTTGCGTAATTTTAGAAAGGCTGAATTTTACATAATTATATTATCAAGTATAATATTTTAAAATATTTTCCAATGAGCCAGAAAAATCTGACGGGCTAAACATCCTCCCAACTCGTTAAGAGTTCCGCGGTGCGAGAAAGCGCGAGAGCATTATTCAAGTCAATTCAATATTATTTATATTTAAAATGACGTAAGTGGCAATTTTTTTTTGTGTTTCTCAAAAGTTATGGCCCACAGGAAGTGTCTGGCAACTGTATATCTTTTTTTATAACAATATTATATATAACGACGTAAGTTAGCATGGTTTTTTTCCACCTTTGATGCCTGTTACCTACAGGTAACAGGTATCGTTTTATAAACGATATCTATAGGTAACGTTTTACACACGGCCCCGCTTCCAGCTTAGTGAGTATCCATTCCTTTCTAAGTTTATGTTAAACTAACGATCCTAAAAATTTCATCTTTCCTAAAATCACGTAAGTCTGGGGTGACTGGCATCTCGCTCTACTTGGAAGTATATACAAAAAGCAACAAAACATAAATTTACATTTGTATTTAACTGGCCCACAAATACAAACAAAAATCATTCATACATACATTGGTAACGCCCAACAAGCAAACGTTAATGAGAATAGTTGGTGCACAAACAATGGATTCATAAATCGCTTGATTGTATCTCTCGGCAAAACTGCTAAAATAGTGCACTGTGACATTTATTATGCGTATTTATCGTGGACACTAGTTCGATCCTGCAGTTTTACCTGTTTAAGCTACAGCCACATTTATTAGGGTCTTAGTAAGATGTTTTATAAGTATCTTATTATAATTCACAATCTAGTGGTCGTGTGCGAGTAATGGCCTTTCCTACGCTTACTATTCATTCACGTGCCTTATCATCGGCAGAAATTTCACAAAATCTGTATTTGGAGCGTACGTCAAATTTTAATCGCTCGTGAGGCAAACGAACGGTTAGTAAGTTATAAGACTTGCATATGTAAAGTTCCTCTTACAGTTGGTCATTAAATAAATAAATAATCGACGGATAAACATATGTTGTATATCCCCAAATTAAACAAGATACGCTTGAGTATAGGTAATAAATATACAACGAACTACTCTGGGGTTGATCCCAGACACCCAGACTATAGTAAATAACGGAGACAATTAGTTTCTGAAATTTACTATACCAGGATTCGAACCCGAAGGCTCTACGTTGCAATGAAGTAAGCTGTCAAAAGCTTAGCCCACTCAACCACTGAGGCCGTCTCTCTCTGTCGTCCGTCTTTCTCTGCACGTTTTTGATTAAAACTCGCACAAAACAATTCATTTGTAAAAAGTATGTTTATTTGGTATCTCATACACGACATTTGTCTACGACTAAATTTCGTTTATCTCGTTCGGATCCCTCTCTTTCAGTAAAAAAAATATCCGAAATTTCTTTACCGAGCAATTTACGCATTTTAACAAAACGGGAAGCTTATAAAGGTTCACGGTAGTTAGAGTCTTATATTTGAGGTATCAAACCTTATATTACCGATACTGTAGTGGCTTTGTGAATATCCGTGCAGGAACGGAACAATGATACAAAATCTAGCAACCGGGCGGCCCGTATTTGCCCGTCTGGATGGCCCCTGGTATACAGTATGCCGCCATAACAACCTTGAGTTGTGTTTTGGGATTAGTAGCCAGGTCCCAGTCTTCGAGACCCTTTTTTATCAGGTGGGTCGTCTGCCTATCTGCTGAACTTGTGCAATAAAGAAAGAATTAATTAATAAAATATATGAAAATTATGCCGCAAAAAATTAAGTAATTATCGTTATTATATTCGGTTTACTTATTTAGGGATCATGTTTTTCTTAATAAATCTCTGTTATTACTATAAATAATAGAAATATTTATTGTTTGCAATAGAAGATATATACCTAGTTATCAACTTATTTCGTTGCATTCTAAAATATCTTAATAACATTATTATAACAAACATACAACATGCCGTCAGTTTAATTTTATGCAAAGATTCATAACGCTTTTGGTTTTGCAGCGCTACATTGCGCTCCAAAACCGTCCACTGGGGTCTAGTTGGAACACATTTTATTAACGACTCAATGAACAATGCTAAAATGTTGTAACAAGTCGATTTTATGTGCATTTGATTAAAATATTATACGGGAGTAAATTGGGAAGGTAGTATTTAATGCTTTTATCTTATACATATTGGCTTCTGATTTGTGACATACATACAAACAAGCATAGCCAATTTATCAGGGTTTCATTTTGTTCTTTGACCACAGAACCCTAAAACAAGTTGCGAGTGTCTGTGTGACCATATTAAGTAGGTACTTGAAACTTTAATTATTGTTTCATAAAATGGCTTTGCACGGTTTGTGGATCTAGCCAGTGTTAAGAATCAACTTTAAATTATAAAACTATTTTTAATAAGTCTCCAGTTTAAAGTTGTATTTATCTTACTTTTTTTACAGGGGATATTCGCTTGAGGACAAACCACTGCGGAGAAGAGCGGTATGGCGTGTGGTATACACCACGTTGTACTGGGTCTACCACTCCTGTAGGAGTGTTCGCATCACCTGGGTCAGGGAGACCCACTAAAACCCCTGGTCGTTCCCTCTATACATCTCATGTCCAGGCTGTGAGCTTGCTTGGGCATTCACTTCCGGCCTTTACGAAATACACCTAACCCCCTACCCCCAGAATTTTGCATGGGTAGTATGAAGTTGATAATACGTATGTATATAATACGTTAAAAGTACAACTTGATTACTTTAAGTCACCATGGATTGTTTTATGGACACCCTGCTATACTGGGAAATGTACATGCCTACAGTAAAATAGTTCATTATTCTCAGCGATTGTTGAATATTCTTTAAAACACCCCGGTGTTCCTCTCGAGCTAGCCCAATGGGACTAATGTTTAGTCAGTGCTGCGATCATAGTAGTTGTTGACCCTTTTGCAACCTTCCTTGCTTGAATACTGTATGTACCTATATAATACCTTTTCATAATAGCAACAGGGTAGTATTGGATTCCAAATCACAACGACTAAAGTACTAAATAAAGATCCCCAGTTCTCTAGCTTATCAGTTTTTGAATGCCCTTTCTTAAATACTTTCGATGGCGATTTACGAATACATGTGGTGGTGAAATTAGTAATACTCTTTCAATTTCAAAATCTTTAATCTTCCTCTAGTGTAACATCTTTTTAGCATCTTCGATTAACATAGCTTGCTATTTATATAATACCATCGTCTTTCGTTCAGCACCAGCTTTCAACCCACTCTACCATTCGATAGTTACTTGTCTTCTTTCCATCATCGTCGACGATCTTTTTTAATTCGTCATGTATCTTTCACGCTCACTCATCGTACACACTGTTCGGAAACACTTTTAGCTACTCTATGGAAACCACTGATACGTTCAGAAATATTCGCAATCCCACATGTATAACGTTGACATCTAATTGGCTCTTTTTATACAAATTACAGAGGAACGTCTAATTTTTCCCACTTACTCAAACAGCGATTACTTTCTGAGACGTTCCTGGGGGTAACGATTATAATCAACAATTCATTCCGTGAGCATCCAGTCTCAGGCGACTGCTCTATACTAGGCGATCCCGACATAAATTCTCGAAGTAAAGACAAATTACACGACCTTTTTTCCCTTTGGATTCCCGTAGGATAACGGGTTCCGGCAAATCCCTTCGAACGTGCCGTTTAATGGAATGATTACATATTCCTACTTAACTCAGCGCAATGTTTCGTTGAATACTATTAGATATGTACATACATTTCCGGGCGGAAGATTTACTACGACATCTGCTTCACTATCTTAGAGTTTTTCCTTGGGAAAATAGTGGTCCCGGCGGTCTTGAGGCTGTTGATGTATGTTTTAGGGCACGCTACTTTTTTGCATTAATAAACTTCTACCCATTGTTGTGTTTAGGCAATATTTTATAATTATGTAAGTAAGAAATGTTGAACACGAGTACATAATATGTTTATGGATTGTATTATTCTTGCATTTTACGAGGCGAGCGGGCTTTACTTGTAGTAAATACGCATCTGTGTGTGTGACCAAAAACAGGTATGATTCATTGCTAATTGTCCGTTTAGCGGATGACTAACAAGATCCTTATATTTTTGTCATTTTAAATTGAAAACTTGATATATATTCACCTTGGTACTAACTGGTATGCATGACATGTTTAAAAGCAATTCAATCGCCAGGGACTTAATCAATTTTGAGTTCAGCAGTTAAATATTTATTGTTTCGTAAATATATTAGGAATGTATAGCCATCTATTTAAACAATGTATTGGTTGCCTACACTCATTATAAAGAAATAGCGATCTAAATCGATCATCGATTTGCAGCGAGCCACCCCGCAGGCTCGCCTTATACCCGTCACCTCATTACAACACTTCAGAGATTTACTTTGACGGCACACGCAAGCTCTCTTGAAATACGGCGTTCTAGCCTTATTAGGGTGAGAACTCATGTAAAATTAATAAAACGATTTTTGCTCGTAAGACAAAAGTTCGTTTATAACCTTTTAAATATTTATACTATTATTATTGTAGTAGAAAGAGATGATGGATCTCCACTTTGCTTGATCTATTTTCATTCATATCTTCATACATTTGACACATCCGTGTGTATTCTTTTTTTTTGGCACACAAACACAGTGAGGTTGATGTGCTCCATTTTCTACATCCTTCTACATTTGGCAATGACATTAACTAATAATATGGTCGACGATGTACGCAACGTGCTTACCTATAAAGAATCAATTCATATTTGACTTGAAAACACAGGAAAACCAAACATTTTATCATTGCATTCCACGTCTCAATAGTTCGCAGGATGCATGCGGTGGCAAAGTGTTTTATTTGAATTAGTGGAATGTCTAGAAAGTAGTGTCAACACGGGCCAGACTGGCCTGAAGTTTGATGGTGCATTTGAGAGAGCGAAATTAGAATGTCCAGTCCTATAGTCCACTGTTCGAAAATATGAATTTGTAAGTATATTGTTATTACGGCTTGTTGTTTTATGGGCTCCACCAACCGTCACTAATTTTTTTACCGATTTTCAAAAGAATGAGTGGCAGGAGGTCTTGTATCATGTTGTTCTTTGAAAACTACTTATTAATAAGTATGGATTAACACATTAAGAGTTGTTTTGAGTAGTGTCTTCAAAATGTTTATAACAGTTGAAGAACACTATGTAGCTCTTCTTTCAGAGTATATTTATTTCGTATTGTAGAGGAAGTATAATACACCTCAATAATTTGTAAATTAAATACATTGTTACTAAGAGTATATTCCAATATATTTGAGCATATGTTCAATTTAATTTCTCATTGTCGCCCTAAGCCTTTGACCCGTTTCTTTTTCAGTAGCCACAAATACATATTTTCTAATACAAATAATAAACAATACTTTATAGAAATCCTGATAAAAATCATCCGTGCATTGATTAAATTATTACTTTATAAATACGGGCTATGGTATGTAATATTAACTGAACGTTATATTAAAGAACTAAAATAAAATCAGTGTGTATCCACCTTTGTACACCTTTCGGATTATCCAATATGTCGAGACATGATATGATGAGATTAGAATAATAACGGTTCTTTGCTTACCCAAGGTAATACGTACACATAAATATCGATGGTAAACATACATATAAAATTGCGAGTCATAAATAATCATTTTTAGTAAAATATGTTTAGTAATACATACATACATTTAGGGTGGGTATTCATGTTTTATACTAGATGTTGTGTTACAGTTATTTAGTAGCATAGTTGTTCTTCTCATGTTTCCGTTTAAAGTTAATAATTAATTTTGTAATGTACCCTCTTATTTTTAAACGATACAATCGACCATTTCCTTAATTGAATAAAGGTATTATATTTTTATTTATTCTGTGTTAATGATTTACAATAATTTTGATACAATATTTATCCTTTATAATGTAGTGATTGTGTACAGATTATAATTCAAAATCTCTCAATTGTATATAGACGGTATTCACTACATTTTGTGATCATGTTGGCAGACGCGATAGATTTGTACTGTGTTCCGTTTGTTTTATTACATGTAAAACTTTAAGAATAATGTTTTATATCATATGTCTTGTTTAAAATATTATCTGGAATTTCCAAACAGTAATGTATTAAATCCTTTTCATTCATAACACTTCAATTAAAATAGTTTACCAATGACTTCAATCCGCTATGGGTTGTGCCAAGTTTCTTTCAGTTCAGTTTCTTGAACTGTTAAATTGTTGGAGAGATATATATAACTATGTGACCAGTTGCTCTTTTATTACCATAAACCCTTCTGAGTTGTTTCAAGTATAACAGTTGCAACGTGGTTTTCTGAGCTCTTGAGTAACAATAAAGACAAATCCCTTGATCGACTCTTAAAGTTATCCAAGGGTTGATTTCTACTTCAGCTAACGAATCAGTACTACACCTCAACGAGGTAGCGTGGCCAGCATTTTCGGCACTTTACGCATAGACGGTGACCTGAGTTCGATATTTTAGTAGGTTGCAAGAAAAGGAGATAGGCTAATAAAATAGCAATATTAAAAACTTGCTGTGTATATAATTTTATTCAAGTGGGTTTTGGATTATATTTGTATCTTCTAAACCCTATAAGATATTAAAAGGAAAGTTCAGTTCACTTTATTATAATATATATTTACACGTATAATCAGAGACTCTCACTATGTTATCAACATTACATACCTTTAATATAAAGAAAGAATCAACAGGGTTCATTGCAGGTAATATCAATGTACACATATGTATTCAACGTGCCTGTTGTGTGAGCAAATTGGATTTCTGATCTTCGAAGATTTCGATTAGAGATGATCGGATTTCTGTCAAGAGCGTGGTCTAGAATTTTTGATATAGCCATTGAACTGTTAACTACGGTTGCTAAACAAAGATATTTTCTTACATTTATTACTTATTCTACTTGTATCTTTTAGCTAAGCCTTTGACAGCTTGCCTCACTGCAACGCAGAGGCTCCGAGTTCGATTTCTGATACGGTAAATTTTGGAAAAAAAAATCTCCATTAATAATAATGGGTCTGGGAATGAGTCTGGGATCGTAGGAGTTCGTTGTATATTACCCATAACCCAAGCGTAACTTGCTTATTTGCGGTATATACAATATGTGTGCTTGTCTGCCGATTATTATTTTATTTACATATAAATAATAGTAACTATCAGTCCAAGAAAGCGAGTTTTAGCTACTCACATTCGCTGTTCTTGTATGATATGTTCGCAATAGCCCAACCTCTTTGTTCCCATCTTCTAAAATAGTTTTCCATTAATCGGGGCTTGATCCCAGGTGGGATGTTATAGTGCATACAGGAACAACTACAGGTCCTAGTCACACTTTAAATTTATTTGTCAAGATGGCCTCTTTAGGTTGCACTTTTTATGCTTCATGGAAGTTTTCTAAAATATCAGGTCATTATTATCACCCATCACATAAAACAGCAACTAATTATCAGTCTACAAAAGTCTTATAGCTGAGTTTAGGTTCTCTCGTTTCCAGGGAACGGGTAGTATACTTTAGGTACTTCCCACGCTTGTCCAAGATTAGTGAGTTAGAAACGTCGTAATCTCATGGTTTTCACAAAAAAAAATTTATCGTCAATATATAGTCGGCTTTTGTCAAGATTCGTAATCGCTGCAATAGGATGTGTAGGGACGCTCAACGCCGTTACATTCATGAATCAGTTGAAAACGATAATCCAGCCAAAGTTTGGAAATTTCTTTGTACTCTGGGAGTTGGCAAACAAGCAGATTATCCAATTTCAAAAACATTCAACATCGATGATTTAAATCGACATTTCACAACCACTTCTGACTTTGACATAGTAACTAAGTCTGACACTTTAAACAAAATCTCTTCTATGCCAACACCCCAACATTCTCCTTTTCTTCTTAGTCGATTCACTGATAGTGATGTTAAAAAAGCAGCAAAATCCATTACATCTAATGCTGTCGGCAGCGATGGCATCAGTCGCAATATGGTCTTACCCATACTGGATATCATTAATCCTATCCTTACTCATATCCTTAATGCTTCTATTACCTCTGGTGTATTTCCTACTGCCTGGAAGGAGGCCCAGGTCATTCCTCTTCCAAAAAAACCAAATCCTACCTTAATTTCTCATTTTCGTCCTATTTCTATACTCCCGTTCCTTTCTAAAGTCCTTGAACGTCTAGTGCATCAGCAGTTAAGTTTCTTTCTGAACCGTAATTCCCTTTTAAATCCTTATCAATCCGGTTTCCGTCCTGGCCATAGTACAACCACAGCTCTCGTCCAAATCACTGATGACATCCGGCATGGCATGGATAACGGTCTGCTGACTGTTTTATCGCTGCTTGATTTCAGCAGTGCCTTTAACAATGTCAATTTTGAATTGTTGCTTAGGGTTCTAAGCTCTATTAACATATCTCCTACAGTAATCGATTGGTTTCATAGTTACCTGTATGGTCGCCGGCAGCGGATTCGAGTCGATGATGACTATTCGTCATGGCGTGATCTCTCTGCTGGCGTTCCTCAGGGCGGCGTTTTATCTCCCTTACTATTCACGATTTTTATAAATTCAATCTCCAATAAACTTACTTCTTCCTATCATCTCTATGCAGACGATTTACAAATCTATACACAATCACCTGTTGCGAAATTACAAGATGCAGTCTTAACAATAAACTCTGACTTCGATCACATAGCACAATGGATTAAATCATATGGACTACAAGTAAATCCCGAGAAAACACAGCTAATTATCATAGGTAGTTCACGGATGCTGTGTAGAATTGACTGGACCTGCTTACCAAATTTCGTATTTAATGGTACATGTATCCCGGTCAGTGAAAGAGTAAAAAATCTAGGTGTCATATTTGATAGGGAGCTATCTTGGCGACCTCACATAACCGAATTGAGTCGATGTCTCTTCCTCTCTTCGAAATCCCTTGGGAGGTTGAAAAACTTCCTGCCCATAGCCACCAAAGTTAAGCTTGCAGAGTCCTTACTACTCCCCATTCTTGATTATGCTGACGCCAGCTATATTGATTTGACTCAAGAGCAACTTAATAAGCTTGAGCGCCTCCAAAATTTTTGTATAAGGTTCATATTTGGGTTACGCAAATATGACCACGTTTCTGAATTTCGTAAAAAACTCAAGTGGTTGCCAATTCGCTTTCGCCGGAATACTCATATTCTTTCACTCCTGTACAGTGTATTGTTTATCCCCACAACCCCGTATTATCTCAAAGAACGCTTTGAATTCATCTCTTCCTCTCATAATTTACGACCTTCTACGAATCTCAGACTTAATACTCCCAAACATTATTCATCTTTTTTCAACAATTCTTTTACTGTACATGCTATTCGACTCTGGAATGAGTTACCTGTTACTGTTAGACAAGCTAAATCTCTAACAATATTCAAGAATATGACAAAAAAGCACTACCTACAACTTAGTGTTGTCTGATATTTCTACGTATGTTTATGTATGTGTATATATAATAATATATGTATCTATATATTTAGGTATGTATATATTTATGTATGTAATATCAATAGGAGTATTTATATATGTCTATTTAGTATAAAATTTATGTAAGTAGCTGCATATCCTCTAATATTTATGTATACCACATTTGACCAATTTAATATGTTTTTATTCCTGCCTCGGGTTGTCTGGAAGAGATCGCTTCTTAGCGATAAGACCGCCCATTGTGCACATATAGAATATTTTTAGGCTATAAGTTCATTTGTGTTTTCTGTAATGGTGTACAATAAAGCGTTATCTATCTATCTATCTATCTATAGTCATTGTTACAATATATTTACTTATTAGGACATAAAAAGTACTTAGCGTTGTTTTTATTTACTCTCTTTAATTTTTTTACCGGCTTCAAAAAGGAGAATGTTCTTAATTCGTCTGTGTTTTTTTTTCGTATGTTCGTTACACGATTTCTCCGTCAATTGTGGACCGATTTTCAATTTTTTTATTTTAATCGAAAAGTTATACTCTCGAATCGTCACTACGTCGTACTATGTATGAATTCCAAGAATTTAGAGAAACTCACGAAAACTGTAAGTGAACTTCTTCGCAACAGGATATCTCCATCAATGGTAAACCAATTTGAAATTGTTTCCGTTACGCGTAAGTATATACACCCGAAGTATTTTCATGGTCGCCAAGTCAGGGTCTGATGCGTGGATCGGATCCCAGGGCAATCGATAAAGAATGTGTTGCGCCTAAATTCTTGGAAATATCTTGTATCCGTATTTAGCTATTACATTTTCTACAGGCGCTTAATTTTTATATGCATGTTACGTGATTTCTTCGTTAATTATGTATCGATTTTGATTTTTTTTTCTTTATTCGTAAGTATGTAAACTCCGAAGGGGTTCTATAGTCACCAAGTTAGGATCTGATGAGTGGATCCCACAGAAATCGAGAGATACCCTTATTAAAAAACACCGAGGGCCTACATTTTTCCAAAGAAAAGCTCGTATACGTTGGCTAGTATTACATCTGATTTGTGTATCGCAAGTAAATTGAGAGCAACCCCTGTTGAAGACTAAATACACTTCGGTGTAAGTGAGATGACAAATTTATATACGCGTGCCAGTTGTACAATTTCTGCAGATGCTTAATATATTATTTCCAAAGCTATTGAAGTATTTGAGCAACTAAACTATACAAAAAATATTTTTTTCGAAAAATACAAAACTGACTTCGCAACAAAAAAAATATATATTTAAGCGACTTCTTTCTACAACATCTAGAAAGCGATGTCAAGAAAAACATATATATTACTATATTTTGTAAGTTTGTTGTTGATCTTTTATGTTTTACTTGGCGCCGACTTTTAAATATTATAGAAAGAAGTCGATTAAATATTTATTACAAGAAAGTACAAATATAAAGGAATAGGAATCCGAAATTTAAAACCATAGTTTTATAAGTAACATTAAACAAGTCATTAATTAAAATTTCGGCCGCTTTTCAGCAGCTGTGATCATGGCTGCTCAAATGCGACCGAAACGTTGGAATAATAAAAATCAAATAAATTACCGCGCTTAAAATCGTTAAAATTTAGTTTTATTATATTAATCAAAATAGATTGTAACTTCAATATTACATGTAAAATTTACAACACAAACTCTTCCACAATTATCGCTCCACCTGCCAATAAGCTGGACGTTGTCACATGAGAGCCCATCTCTTTGTGAGCAAGATTGATAATGTATAGCGTCACTGTTGCCAAGTTAATTGCAATCACCCGACCGGGCTCCGTAATACGATATAAATATTTAACATTCACAAGCAAACATGTACGCGAAGCACACTGAATACTCCTCACAATGATTTCAATGTAATTTAACTCAACTGTTTTCATGTCGATCGTAAGTACGAGTACGATGTTAACTATTTTATTGAATATTTGTTTGTATTAAAAATTGTTTATTTAAAAGAAGTCACTCAAACAAATTAATGGCAATATATATTATTATAATAATACTACTAAATACTGTACTAGTATACTATACTACATACATACATACATACATACATAACTTCACGCCAGGTCCCTTGCGGGGTAGGCACGAACAACAGAGCGCCATACAGGCTTATTCTTACACACCTCACTTGCTTCTTTGACATTCATAGCTCTTGTCATGCACGCTCGTCTGTTCTTAAGGCTCCTGACATCACCTTCTGCTATACTACTAATACTTAAAGGAGATTGACCCTTTATTAAGTGCCATTAATTTAGCGTAAATGGCATGTTTAGAATATTACTACTCAAAATAATTTAAATATAATATTCTAATTACATTAATGCGTTGCCATGCCACACGAGCGTATTAATATCTTTTTTTATAAATAAAATTTTAGGGCCGCGTGCATGAGGTTGCTTAAATTTATTTAAGAAACACTAAACGCATTTAGTACCTTTAAATACAATTAGCGTTTTGCACAACGCAAAACGTTTTGTGTAAAACGTATTTAAGCAGTTTAATATGATTAACTAATTTTACTTAAAGGCGGTCGTTATGCCAGCGGCCCTTAATGTTTGATATTTAATTATTCGGCTTAGGGAAATAAGTTAAAACTAATTGAACGCTAACGTGTAGATACTTTCTTATATTTGTCAACGATAGATTAACTACTAGTAAGTATAGTTGGCTCTGAGTCAGAACCATGTTAACTTAGTGAAATTTTGTTAAAACAATTTTCTTCTGTGCAATGTGCATTAAAGTACAGTGCACAAAGTGCGACGTAAACACAAGAACCGACGTCCTAGGCTTCTTAAAAGGAATGTCTCAAGGAACATACAAGTATGCAGATGTTAATGAAATTATTTCTGGGAAAGTAAGATCTGAGACGGGTGCATTGCCCCCAAGTGCTGCCAGCAATTTGCATTTTGAATACTAATGATGAGGTGCACTCAACGCAGCGACAAGGCCAGCTTAATAGAATTATAATAAAACTGAATAAACCTAATTACTTGCTAAAATTATGCTAAGCGTTTCCTGCTGGCGTGGAAAAGTAAAGTTTAAAACAGGTTAGTAATATTTTTCACAGCTTCTATTTTCACCTGCTACTGACAGTCACTATGCAATACTGGTCTAAGTGGAGGTATGTTTCTTTCACTGTAATGTAAAGGTATTGGTTTTTTAATCCAGCAGGGTACATTTTTGAACGAACTTTCTATTGTTTACTCTAGTCTGGGTGTTATAAATAAAATTAGTTTAACAAAATTTTGGGTCGTTTTGGTCTTACTCTAAAACTAAGGTTTGCACCAAAAATCAGCAGTGTGTCAGATATATTTACAGCACAGTAATATGCTGAGTATAATGCGGCGTAAAAATTCTCAAAATATGCAATGTAAACTAATGACACCTAAGTAATAACGTCGTTATTTCTTCAAATAAAGTCTTCTTATTTTTTCAATTTGTCAGTTTGATATTATCCATATCATAATAGTAACTTGATTAGCTTTCCAATTTACAACCTGTATGTTTGTCAGTTGGGAATTCGTGTAAGTCCTAGGTAAGATAAAAACTACTGTTAAGATAAAAAGGACAATCAAATCTATATATGGTATTCAAATTGCTTTGAAATAAACATTAAAAATCCTTTGTCAGATTGACTTTTTAGAGCGTTGAAGGGAATTCCACAGTGCTGCAAAAAACAAGGCGAGCGCTCGCACACGGATTCAGCGCAATATGGCGATAAGGAGTGCTTTTATTAAATTTTCTCGCATCGCCTGACTAATGTTGTCCAGCTGACGCGCATCCGACACACTCTTTTTCACACGCCTAACTTGTCTGTACGAATCGCTCGACATTTTCTCCTTATGTAAGGATCTATCTATCATATTATTTGTAATATATTTCTGTTGCAATGCGTATGTATATATATGCTCGTATTATTGTCAATGCGGTTAAATTATAGTTTATTAGAATCTAAGATGTTTTACCAATATAAATTGGAAGCAGTGCTCGTTTCCTTGAAGTTTTTTTTCCATAAATGAAGTAATCTCAAATATGCAATAAGTAATTTAAGTATAACCTAAATTAATTAAAAGTATTCATATTAAGAAAACTTCAATTAGCATCACTATTCTTATTGTCTGTATTAGGCGAAGGCGAACAACAGGGACATAATGAAAAGACTCAAAACGAATAAATCTTTTGAACTAGAATCTAGAAATAGAACTAAACTGTAGTGCATGCAGTGTAATGATAGCTATTAATAAAGAACATACGAACAAAGATTATTTTAATAATTATGATACGGTTTCGTTTTGAAAAAAAACAACAAACAAGTATATTTATAATCAACTTGATGTTAATATGTAAACATATTAGCGCAAAATGTCATTCGTGCTTCTACTTAGATTCATCAATCTAAATTTACAATGATTTACATAGACCATTCTACAGTTTCGAAGTCAAAAATGAAACCTTATAAAATTGTATATGTCCGTTCAGCCATCTTTCCCTCCGTTCGTCTGTTTGTATGTCACGACAAGGTCTAGCGCTGTTTTGCTTTTAAAAAATAGCTAAGAATAAAACAGCAGAGGGTATCAAGCGTTTGTTCATTTTTCAATTAAAGATTAGTCGTTTTGTTTTCTACTGCTTACCAAGAGGCACAGCCGTTGTTTCCATGTAATTAATTAATTAATTTAAATATCCATGCTCAATTATCAAACTCTTTAATTAACTTTGGCTTTAATTCGTTGATTTATTTACTTTAGCTAATTCTGCCTTCTAATTTAGCAAATTTTATTGAGCTCCGTTAACTTTATTTGTTTTCGATCTCCTCTTCTTGCTTTTATTAACTTTTGGAGGTCAACTCTTGTATTTAATTAATAAATTTGCTTTTAGGAATACTTCAATTTAGATTACTCTTATAATATTATTTACTTAAAAAAAATAAACAACCGAAAATTATAGTTATATGAAACATTTCGATTCTTCCCATGACTAAACCTGGGGTTTGCCGGGTTTATTTAGCATTGCCATCCAGCGTTACAATGCAGCCAGCCTTCATATGGTTACTCTTTGCTCTGGCAGTGAATTGGTATGTAAACTGTAGTCAGTTAGTAGTCCAAAGTTTAATTTTTATATTTTTAGATACTTTGATTTAGATATATCAGTAAATCTTAATTCTACTTCGTCGAGACTTTATAAATATATTTGAAGAGTTTGATATTGTAGATGAACTCAAGATGAAAAGTCGTATCATTCATACAGCGGTAAAAGGATGCATACACTCATCATAAAAATGCCTAATTGGCGAAAAAAAAATGAAAAATGTTGACATAGCAAAAACGTTTTATTTATTTGTGATTCATTGCATGTCTATTATTATAAATATCAACATTCAATGACAATGAGAGATATTGTTTAACTTTCACATACGTGGGCGTTATCGCGCCAGTGAACCAAAAACTTTTAATGGCGCGAATCGTCAGCAGTCTGTCTAACAATTCTAACACTCACACTTTTCATACTGTTAGACTGAAGTGTAACTTATGCTCAGGTTAAATACTTTATTCGTCATGGATTAAAAACTAACGGTCTAAATAATATCGTAAGTTTTTACTATTTGCGGTATAGGATAAAATAAGGACGGTTTGTCGCTTAAAGCGATCTCTTCCAAGCAACCCCCTTTCTTTTTAAAATATACAATAAAATAGAAGTATTGTACAGTCTAAACAGTGAACATGACCAACTTTGATTAATAGTCTTTCAGCTGCAAAAGACGCTTACCAATACACTCTTCACTAAAGTGTAACTACTGTCCCGGGATAAAGATATATAAATATATTTATGTTGTACATTCTATCAAAAAAGTGTCGGGAATGGATGATTTGTTTATGGTTCCATATATATTTTTTTGTTTTTTGGCACATTGGCACAACTGTTTGTCGTTTTGGCGCGGAGTTTGAGTTGCATGCTATTGAGATTAAATACAGTGCCGTTTTTAGTTAGATCATGTCTAGTGTGTATTGCAAATTTCATGATGGACAAAAACAATCAAACAAAGAGTTTGTCTTAAATTTTGCAATTAAAATTTTACGTTCGAAGATACTGAAAATGTTACAGAAGTTTTACGGCGAATCAACTTTATCAAAAACACTGATGAGTACTACTGTACAATGCATTCAAAAGCGGTCGAGATATGTTGGTAGATTTGACTCGCTCTGGTAGGCCATCAACGTCTTCAACAAAAGTGAAGGAAATAGTGACTGAAAATCTTATTTCAAGTTTGAGAGAAATAGCCACTGAACTTTCTGCATCTCACGAGTCAATCCATATCATTAAATAATCACTTTGGTATGAAACATGTTCCCGCTCGGCTAGTCCCAAAGGACCTGAATTTTCTCTAAAAACTCAATCGCATAAGAGGCAAGCAAAACACAACAACAAGATAAGTATCGGGTATGATTAAACAGTTCACTAAAACCATAATTATGTTTCTTAATAAACTATTTATACACTTTTAACATAACTATAAGATTAAGATTCTGAAAAAAATTAAAACGTTATACTTATATAATCTGAAGTTGAATATAGGGCATTTTTAATTATCTTGTATAGCTATTTTATTTAGGAAGGGTTTTCGCGATTATCCGCATGGCAAAAATACTTTGAAAAGCAAAAATTTTGATGCAACAAAAAAAAAACATGTTTTTAAACTTTGGTTGCGATACGGTTTGGTGTAACAAGAGGACACAATTTCTTTTTCCTATAAACCCTAGAAGCTTGTTATCCAACTTACTTTTCCTTTGAACACTTTTCTAATGCCTAATGACATAACTTAGGATATAGTAATTTTCTTAGTAAATGTAAAAGATGCCAAATATTTTATACTTAATAGACGACATTTATGATACATAAATGCTGATAATCTGGTTTTTGCCCTGCTTGTAATTAGATGTATAACAACTTAATCATTTGTACACTAAACTTAGTAACTTATCCGTATTAGTTGCGGTAGACTTTTTGACGTGACAACGTCTTATAATTCGATGGAGCCGACTGCACGCACGAAAAATCATGACTCATGCGGCGTTACCTCGCTCTGAGGCGTTCCATTTAAGGCTTGAAGTGCAAGCGAGAGCGCGGAACGAGCGACAAAGAGGCACAATCGGCCTCCGCGTTCGGCAGCGTAATTGACATAATTGATCAATTCAATTGTGATTTCCATTTACCTCTTTCTCTATATCCATACAAAATATCTATCAAACAAATAAAATTAAAATTTTCTTTTGAAAAATGAAACCACTCCGTCAGTATTTTCTTATGACGTTGTCACGTTCAACTATCGCCAGTAAACCGACTTTACAGACAACCGATTTTTTTTATTGCAAATATACTTAAACCTAAAAATAAACGTATTACACAAATAAAATTATTTGTATTATAATTAATAATTTAATACACAGTTAACATTATACAAAATATAAGTATTTTTCGCGTTATTTTTTCATTCATATAATCAAAAAATCGATTTATTTTATAGTAGACAGATACATATATGAATTTCGAAATGGTTGCACGGCAAGTTCCGTGTCTTTCGAATTTCGCTGGGAAGAGATTTGCATTTAAAGCGGGTGTACACTATCGCGTAACGTTATCGCGGTGCCTCCGCCGCGCGCTTTAATGTGCCGCCTTCACCAACAAAAAGGTCTCATGGAAAAATAGCGAATACACTTTTCGGAAAGCTGGAAGCAACCCTTTTAGACGGTCTATTAAAAGAAGAAGGATCTATTCTCGTTGCTTTTGTGTAGCTTCTTGACGGCGAAGTTAGATAGGAAATACGTGTACATTTTTCACGAAAATGTGGGTCATACAGCAGAGTGGTGAGGTAGATAAAATACAGGGACAACGGCCGAGTCTTGAAAAAGTGGCAAGATACTGTCAGCCTAGCTGATGCTATTTTTTGTGATCTACTTTATGAGGTATGTTTATGAGGTAATATGTTAAACTTTTTGGCAAAATACGGCTGGCTGGGTTTTTTATAAAAGGGGCTATTATATATCTATATAACTGTACTGTTGTTGTACACTGTTACGCACAATTTTCTTTGATCTACGTATAAAAGAATATCTGCCTTAAGTATATCCAGACAGAGCTAAAATTCATTTGAAACCTTTGTGTTATTTAAATTGAAAATTAATATTAATGGGTAAAGAGAAATGTCTTTTATTACAAATTAAATAAAGTTGAATTTTATGTGTTATTCGCTTTTAATGTCTTGTAGTGGCTTTTTTATTTCATCGAGTTTCAAATCACAACGATTCTAAAGAAGTTTCACAAATTTGGATTGAGTATAGTTTAAAATTTCCACTGTATGGTTTGTAAATAAAATTGACTTATGTTCTGGGAAACGTTCTGTCTCCAAACAAAAAAACCCATTGTTCGCGCCATTCAATTCAAATCCTCCGTCGAATTATTTGCCCAACTATATCCACTTTTACTAACCGCGTTGTCAAATTACCTTTTCCCAACCGCCATATTCCGTTTAATTTCGACTATCATTGTCGTACTTACCGCGTAATGATACTACTGGTTTCTACGAGTGAATTTACCGTCGACTCTCGTTGCACACAGTCTGCTGTCGAGCTTTGTACGACAACGCGGATATCTTTCCCGTCTGCAATTGGCTACCAGTGCAGTTATACTGCACCGAATGTCTACATATATAATGCCGAAGGAGACAAGCCAGAAGATTTACTGCAAGGTGTTGGCAACACCAACAAACAATTGAAAATTGAGAGTTTTTGGCGGGAACTGAAAGGAGACGTTGTGCTGTGCAGTTTTATTTTCTAAAAATGTGTATAATTACTCTAAAATGAACAATAGTTGCAGGATATTAATAGTTTTTGAGTACAAATTATGTGTTTTTGTGAGAAATGTGAACTGTATAGTCAGATGTGATCTTTCGAGTTTTCACAAGAACTCCATTGAATGGCGTAGGTTGTAGCCTGCAATACAACTGCGCTACTATACGAAGACTTATTAATTAACATGTTTCCGACTGAAAGACTTTGATTCTATGGTCATGAATAAATTAATAAATAAAATAAAAATTGAAAATTGACTTTGTCACATAGAAAATTTTCCTACGATGTAATGGTGCAAATTTAAAATATTTTATAAAATATCTCTCGAAGTACAATTTTACCCTTCCTTAATAGTTTTGATTTAATCACAAGGTTCAGAACTTGGTGATTGGTGATCAGTACGCATAGTCAGTGCAGCCCAGAGGCACGCAGGTTAGTATCCCTTCTAACCATTACTAGCAACCTTACCACCGTCATTTTGCAAGCGCATTGAGCTCCTAATACTGGGTTGTCGAGTTGACACCTTTAATAATTTCTTGTTTGGTCGAAGGTTAAATTGTGATTTTCGCACTTATAATGTTAGTGTGGATCATTAAAATAAAAATGTTTTAATTTATTATTAACTAGTTTCTGCCCGCGACTACGTTCGCTTGAAATAGTTTAAAAAAAACCTCGCGATTTTGAAACATTCTTCATTGGTGCTTCGCTCCTATTGCTCTTAGCGTGATTGTTTATAGTAACGTAAGTAAGTAAGTAGATAACCTTCCTCGATGAATGGAATCTCTCTCTCTCTCTGAAATCTATATATATATATATAATACTGACCATTTTTCAAATCAGACCAGTAGTTCCCGAGATTAGCGCGTTCAAGCAAACAAACGAAGAAACAAACTTATCAGCTTTATATATTATATATATAAAACTCTCTCACCGACACCACACCCTGTCAAAATCTCCGCTTCTATTATGTTACGTTTCAGAGAAATTACTGCTAGTCTGTTATAAGCTGTTTAAGTAATTAAAGATTTTTTAACTATTCCACGGGAACTCTTTAATTGTTCGGGATCAAAAGTATCTTATATGTTGTCCAGGAATATAAGCTATCACCATACAAAATTTCATGTAAATCGGTCCAGTCGTTACAGAGATTAGCCGGTACAAACAGACAGACAAACAGAGAAACAAAAAATTTGAAAAATATCTTAATTAGTTCTATTTCACTTCTTACACGCCCCTGACTCGGTTTTTAGCATTTTCTTTCATTGTACAGATATTTGATCTCTACAATTTTATTATATGTATAGATAATGAAAAAAAAACATAACCATTTAACACGTTTTTTACTGGTATTCACTCGTTTGATCTGTAAAACAAAGGTAAATTAGTACACTTTTTAATTAGTATATAAATGAGCACTCAAACCGCTCTCAACCCGCAGTTGAGTGGTATCAAAATAAAACGCCTTACGCTTTAACACATTTCACCGAAGTTCCCTGTCCCTGCAGGTAGTAATACTCTTTTTAAACGAGAAATTGTTTTACAGAGTTCTTTTGAATAGGAATTTTCCTGACAGCGCAATGGAAGGCGTTTTTATTTGCAACTTCAATTTAAAATCAAATTAATAATAATAAACTCCAATTGAGAAAACATTTTTGTATTAAGGCCTTTATTTAAGGCTTTGTGGTATTTTATTTCATTATGTGTACAACCTTTATTATATTAAAGAAAGTATTACGCAAGAAATCTTTAGAAATATATGTGTCTTTTTTGTTGTTGCGTATCTATCGTAAGTACGTAACGTAACCATGTAATATTGTATACCGGTATATATACATATATGTATATATGAATTTTGATACAATAACAAATCATATTCTATTTCCATGTTAAAATTTACCAAGATATTCGAGGATCTGATAGGGCATTTACATATAATAATATTGTTGTAAGTAAATATTCTTATAATAACTCTTCTCGAAGTCTTCTCGTCAACCATCCCGTAATGCTTGAAGACAAATGTTTGCGTTGCAAAGGACGGGGAGGACACACTGCTCGCAAACTCTGCGAGCAGTGCGCCCTCCCCGTCCTGACCTACGGGGCCAAGACGTGGATACTGACAGCAGGATTGTTCAAGTTTCAAGTCGCTCAACAAGCTTTGGAGCGAGCAGTGTTGGGTGTTTCTGATAGAATTAGGAATAAGGATATCCGTAAGAGAACCGACATAGCTCTCAAAATTAGTAAGTTGAAGTGGCAGAGGGCCAGTCACGTCTGCCGCAAAACCGATGACCGATGGAGAAGACAAGTCCTGGAGAGGAGACCGCGTCTTGCTAAACTTACTGTTGGTCGCCCTCCACGATCCACGCCCTCCACATCGACTGACGACCTGCGTCGCCGGTAAATTTATTTCCATAACTCGTGTGCGGTGTGAATACGAAGTCTAAGTATATGAAGATGCTTCAAAGCTACTAGCAGTTAATAAATATTATAAATAAAGATAAGATAGCTAAGGCTACGTTAAAGAAAAAATATGGTGCGTAGCGGATTATGAAGGGCAACATAGTGAATAAATTTGCCAATTCTAGTTAGAATAATATCGCAGGTGTATTCATATGAGGAAGGGACAATCGTAATATGGAGCCTAAATAGTTATTTATTATACTTATCTGGATATAAGTGTATCGAATCCATTGATATATAAAAAATCCTTTTATATATCAATGATCGATTCATAAAGATCGGACAGCCTCTGTCGTCAGAATAATCGCTTTTTTGCTTCAATAAAGTGATAAGTCGAACAAATATTTTTTTATTTAATAATTAAAACAGCACTTTACATTTTATTTTGATAAAAAACGTTGTAGATGGAGAACTTTTAAAGTACATTGTAGTTTGACATGAAAGAAGTTATTCGTTTCAATACAATTATTTTTTGGAAAGTTAAAAAAAACTCTTTTATTTGAGATAAAAGGGAACACACCTTGCACAATTTGCTGTTTGTCCTTCGATAATTTCAAGGACCCAGCCACCAGTAACACACTCTCGCATCATGTATTTCAATATTATTAAAGTTTTACACGCGTCGCGGTGCGGTGGTTTATTTTTGAGCACTTATTTAAAGATTTTGAGTAGAATCTTTTTTAGTTGGTATGTATATAACATTTCGTATATTCAACAGACAAAAAAGTATGGAACGCGTGACGGTTTCTACGATTTGTGTTCCTTCGTCCAAAATTACTAAAGAAGTGTGTCATCCCTGGTTCATAAGCGCCCACGTTGCCACGTTGTTGACTCCATCGAGCACCACAAGGGCAGTGCTGGCTTTTCAGTTATTTGAAAGCTAAAGACTGTAGCCGTTTGCCGATAGTCAATGTACCAACTGTACACCACCAGTTACTTGAATAACAATATGTGTTCGCTCGATAATAAATGCCTTAAAAATGACGTCCGGTTTTTTCGACGACTTCCTCCAAGTGGTTTCATTCACAAAACTACCTCGTTTATGATAAATATATTAAATGTGTCCACTGTACATTACTCGATAGAATAATGTTCATCACGCAGTTATTAATATATATAAGTAATAATGATGTGAAGCCCTCAGCAATATTGCTTTGTGGAAGGCCAGTGGTTACAACGTGCTTTTATAACGTAGATTGAAAACGATACAAAGCGGCCGCAAGAACGCTTTGTGGTTCATATTTTGTCGGAGTCCTCTTTTGTTTACCGCCCAACTCAACAACAAACTTCGTCGAGTTTCTTGTTGATCAAATAACAAACATTCCTGTGGTCACCGCACGGTTCGCGTGTTTCTTCAAGATTCACTCAAGCAACTCCGGTTTATTTTTAATTAGTTCAACAAACATGTTTCTGTATTTGAGTTTGATCAGTGAAGCGTTTTATTAAATTTCAGGTAACATCAATTTAGTATTAATTTATATTATTAATGCTAAGGACCTGTAACGACAAGGACTATTTTAACGCTACGAATCTCCTCCAATGGAGGTAGTTCGTGTTTAAGAGGTCCTGCGCGCTCGCACACGCACGCCAACTATAATTGTTTATGTTTCATTATTTTAGATAAATGGAGATAACTATAAAAAATGTATTGAAAAACCATTTGCCCGTCTGTTCCTTAATCTGTTTGTTTGTCTGTATATATTGTAGTCGATTTTTTCACAAACTAATTACTGAGTAGATATGGATAAAATTTGATATGAAGGAATATTCTACATGCCGCTACATGTAGTGAAATTGCAAATAATATTAAAATTGGTTACATTTTCAGTCACATAACAAAAAAACAATGATTTCATAAAAGCTTTTTTTAGTTGGAGTTAATAGGTGGGAAGAAATAAACTTCCACTATTTATAAAAAGTCTGTACTTCTCCTAATTTTGAACTACAAGGTGGAAAATTCTCTAAAATCTAGATGAGTAGAGCTTAAAAAATATTTTTAGCACATATTGTTGTCGAAGACTGTTGACTTTTTCATTTCATGCTTCTTTTAGAGTTTTGGAGCCGAATGGCAAAAACTTCGGAAAGAAATTCTTCATAGTCCAGGATCTAATAAGCAAATTTTTTATTTTTTTTGCTAAACCATAACTTTGATTTGTAATATAGATTAATTTCATTATTAATAACTGGCAGAGGTTAATAATTAAATTACAGACACCATCTATTTTGAGATCAAGTAGCTGTTGTGGCAATTCACAGGAGGTGTTGTGTGCCTGAGGGCGAACTATAAGCTCCAGTCGAGTTTCCCGGAGGCACCAGTGGTACCAACTCTCCAGGGTATGACTATCCTTCACGTCCAGTCAGGTAGCGGTAGTTTGTCGTTTTGAGTTCACGCAGTGTGGCAATGGATTAGAAAGGAATAGAACGTGGTAGAGCCATGCTGGAATCGTTTCCTGATTACAGCTCTTAGAGCCGGCTCCATCAGTACGCTCTCACAAAATATCGGCGTGAAATGGTTAGCCTTGATCGAATTGTGTTTGGTATGAAGAGTGAAAGATCCAATGGTCTACTTCCTCTTCCCTCTATCCCATTCTTCCTATTACACCTGCTCTATCCTGTTTCTTTCATCTCTTAATATCTTATTGAAGTAGAAGCTAGAAGCTAATAGATGGCCGTGTTTTTTTTTTTATGTTTGCGTATAGGCAAACTGTCAGACGGGTCCACTTGATGGCAAGTGGCTACCGTCGCCCATGGACATCTGCAACACTAAGGGAGCCGATGCGTTGCCTACCTCGTTGAGACTTTAAAAATCTGTTTACGCCCTTTTTGAAGAGCCCCATATTGTAGCGCTCTGGGAAAACCGCAGGAGGGAGCTCATTCCACAGCTTGCACACATATGGCATAAAAGAGCGAGCGCCACGTACAGTGGATAACTTCCAGGTGTCGAGGAAGTGTGGATGAACTCCCAGTCGTCGGCGAGCAGTGCGGTGGTAAAATGGCGATGTAGGTACCAAACCAAACAGCTCCTCAGAACACTTCCCATTGTACAGACGGTAGAACGCGCTGAGAGAGCCTACGTCTCTTCTGAGACTTAAAGGTTCTAAGCCGTCTGTAAGTTCGGGATCGTCGACAATCCGGTCCGCTCGGCGCAGCAAGGAGTCAAGTGGGAGCAGCTGGTATTGAGGTGCCCCAACCCAGAGATGGGAGCAGTACTCCACATGGGGACGGACTTGGGCCTTATATAATAAAAGCCTATGTCCCGCTGTGAAGTATCGCTTAGCCCTGTTGAGCACCCCATGCTTTTTAGAAGCGAGTTTCGCTTTGGTCTCCAAATGACCCCGAAATTGCACCTCGCTCGAAATGTCGACGCCTAGGAACCCGATTGATTTCGAGATCTTGAGGGGAGTGCCCTGGAACTGTGGCGCTAACAAAAATGGGGCTTTTTTAGCGGTGAACGCGCAGATTTGTGTGTTTTTGGGGTTGAAAAGGACGAGATTTCGTCTACCCAATTCCGAGACCTGCTCCAGGGAGGTCTCGATTTCACACACAACAAGATTTCACAAGCCGGATTCTACTTTCTTCAACTTCTGCATGGGGAATATTTACGCAGCCAGTGTAGAAGGCATCGTCCGTGCTGTCATCTGCATAACAATGAAGGAGGTTGCTGGTCTGCAACATGTTATTGATATGCAGAATGAACAGCGTGGGCGACAACACTGAGCCTTGGGGTACGCCAGCATTAATAGGCTTCGTCTCCGAGCATACACTGTCAATTAAGACCTTGATACTCCGCCCATATAAAAAGCTGGCTACCCATGCGCACAACCCCTCGGAGAGTCCGTAGCTGGGAAGCTTCGAAAGAAGTGTCCTATGCCAGACCCGATCGAAGGCTTTTGCAATATCCAGGCTTACTGCCAATGCTTCCCCCTTACTCCCAATGGCGGCTGCCCATCGGTGAGTCAGGTACACTAAAAGATCGCCAGCACTCCGTCCGTAACGAAATCCGTATTGGCGGTCATTTAGAAGCTGGTTCTCCTCTAGGTAACCGAGAAGACGCGTGTTTATAACGCGCTCCATCACCTTGGAGAGTAAGGAAGTTATTGCAATAGGCCTGAAATTGGACGGGTCTGTGCGGTCTCCCTTCTTGGGAATAGGGTGGACATAAGCTACCTTCCACGAAGCTGGGACTACACCCGCAGAATAGGAAAGCGAGAATTGGCGCGTCAGTACTGAAACAAACTCGGGAGCACACGTCTTAAGCACGATCGCGGGAATACCATCAGGTCCACTGGACTTTTTGACGTCGAGGGATTGTAAAACCCGACGCACCGCACGTTGCGTGAAGCGCACTTCAGGTGTGCAATAATTGAGGTTGGAAATAATTTCCGATACGTATAAACAATATTTACAAATTTCCAACAATAATAGAAGAACCTCGGCCTGCGAGGCGTAATAATAACCTTTCTGGAAGATCTTCCTTTGAGACGGAGAAGCATTCCACCTTGCTTTTCAACCTAGTCGGGTCATACATAAACTATCTTAACTCCATCCTTCCTATCCCATCCCCTCCCTCCCCATTCCTATCCTATCTCACCCTAAAAGCTGGCAACGCGTTGTTTGCGCTCCTGGTGATGAAAACGCCTATACGCGATGGTAACCACTTTCCATTGGATGGACCGTCTGCTTGTTTGCTAGCTTCGCAATAAACAAAGGAGGCGTTTTCAATGGGTATTAATATTGAGTCTTCACTATCTCGCTTCATGTCCCCTGGTGCTACGACCGTAAATTGAATTTTTTCCAATTATACAAAAAAGGTACTATTAGTTCATAATCACATGGCTGAAAAATTATTTTAGTTACATTGAATTTAAAGACAACCATTCCTTAGTTTTAATCCTTATAATAAACAAGCTCGAGAAGGTAGCTTGTAAATAACAGCAATTTGTTGGCATTTTAACACTACCGAGGATTACTATCTTTTGAATTTACTTAGCACGATTACACCAGGCAATTTGCGGTGATCACCCAACAAAGAACATGTGTTTAACTTGTCGCTATTCTAATAGGTCTCCAGAAGGTGCAATTACTAAGGAATCCACAAGGCGTTGGTGAGTAAAGGGGCACTGTATGCAAATGTTTATTACGCAATACGCGACAATGTTACCAGCTATTCGCATTGTCTAAAAACGTAGTTACGACTCAATTATGTATCTTAGGAAAGTAAAATACGCCAATTAACATCCCTTTTGTACTTATCTTTACACCGCCAACAAAAAACAATTTAAATATTTCTACTTAATTTTTTTTGCGGCTTTGCAACAACTGTTCTAGGTGATGTTATACGCTTGTTATAGTTTTCCAATCGTAATATTAACGTTGTAAATGCACAAGCAGCAACGCAAGTTTATTTACGTTTCGGAAACAACTGTTGTTATCCACTTTATGAAGGTAGTCCAGTTTTCCAACCGCAACAACAGCGTTGTAAATGTGAAAGCAATGATGCACGCTCATTTGCAAGTGTCCGCAACTAGATTACGTTTTGACATGGCTTAACAAACAGAAACCAGTCTGAAACTCAACGGGAGCGTGGCTGTCGATTTGTTTTATTAATTCAAAGATTATGCTTTGAATAATGTCATGCTCTAAAGTGCACTTTCCGATACCGGGATAGCTACATGGCTAATGTATTGGCTTAATCCAGTTTTATCTAAGACCTTTACGCAGAACTTGATATTCAATCAATAGTTGGAACATAGCGTGGGTCGCATACATTCTAGTAGATATTATAGGGTATCTATCAGTATGAGTACATCTTCACGGATAATGTGAAAAAATATTGGACTATATGTAATCTCTATTTAGTTTTTTTCAAGATTTTAAGTAAAGTTTTCGAAGCACTTGACGACCGACTCTTCAAGCAATCACAACGTTGGTGCAAACGTTGTCAACATATTATTATGATACATGTAAATGGACCAAATAAGTAATATTGTCTTTGAGCAATTGTTACCTGATAACTTCAAGAGGCTTCTGTAATAATGGGAAGATGTAAGTGAATGAAGGAGTTATGTATATGTAACATTGTTGATATTTTCTTCATATATATTCATTACAACATATTCCCTCCGTCCATCATGTCTTATTTTATTTATTGCAGTGATTTTCATCAATTTACTGAACTGATCGCATCTGTCGTTTACCAAAGTTTCAAATATAGCCTACCAGAGTAATGTAACAAATTTGCATGGCCATTTGTAAATATTCGTGAGATAAACATAGTTGCTTGCACAAAACATTGCAACTAAAATACTTGCGTTTATGTTAAGCATTAAACAAATAATTCAATGACAGTATAAAAGCAGAAACATTTCTGCACGGACTATAGAATGGCGAATGCAATATATAAAAACGTACAGTTGTGACCAAAACTACAAAACGTCATCTCTAACAATATATTCTTATAGAAAAACTATTCAGGTACACAAAACCAGCTGTTTTACATATAGTTTTTTTTATTTTTTTATTGCAGGAGTTCAGCAGACAGGCTGACGACCCACTTAATGGGAAGCGATTACCATCGCATATGGACATTTGCAACATCAAAGGTGCTACAAATGCGCTGCTGCACTCTTAAGGGAGACTGGAACCTGGTCACTAATGCCGGAACACAACTCAAGGTTGTTAGGAGTGATAGTCATCCAGTCGGGCAAATGCCCTACCACCTGGCTGTGAGTTGTTTTCTCGCCTCTTACGACAGGCCACCCGGCCGCAGGAAATTGTATTCTTTCTCCGTTCCTGCACGGATAAAATATATAATAAAGCAATAGTTGTGATGCTTCAATGATGCTATACTGATTAGAATTATTTATTAACAAATTTTATTTGAAAAAAATTACTATACCCTTTTACTAATGAATGAAGCGAGGGAAAGTTTTTAGGTATGTCGGTTATGTCAAGTAAAAGGTAAAAAGGTTAGGCCCAAAAAAAAAATGGTTTGTCTATATAGAAATGCTGGCCGCATTGCTCGACTTAAATATACAATCCCTCATTAAAGGAATTATATGTCTTATCGTTTTGCAAAGAGAGATGCCAAAACACATGGATAAGAAAAAGTGAAAAAGAATGTGGTCTGACCACGGCCTCTCGAGCAAACGACCCTTACAATCTACTCTATGGATTGGTGTTATAATACAGATTTTTCCAAAATCAATTCTTGACTAGAGTATTTGATTTTAAAATATTTAATGATACCGCTTTAACTTTTAAGGAATTTGGTATTTTTATCATCGATTCGGATTAAAAATAGATCACACAAGAGCCACTTAAAAATTTCACCGGTATAAGTAAAAATAAAATTATGGAAGTTCTTCTATCTGTATAGAACAATTTATTTATAGCACCCAAACTAAACATTATAATTATGAACTTGTCCATTTTTTTCAAGAAATATTCATTCATACATACGTAGGTAACACGCTAATAAAATTGCTTATATTTCCAACTCTTAAGAATTCTATTGTCGACTGTATCACGACGCTATTGGCAAAGCAGGTGCCAAAGTGGGTTCTATTCAATATTGCCTCATTGTACCATTAAGGGTAATCGAGATACATTTAGAGTGAGATGAGGTGTCGAATTTATTATTAATATTATTTCTCAGTTGAATTATAGCAGGATGTCGCATTCCTTTAGCCTGTCCTCGGTAACGCAATCTTTACATAAATTGTTCGACGGACTTGAAGTGTGACTGGAACACCATCTTATTTCATTCGATACAATAATATTATGATTACGACGGGACGACTAAAAATGGGCAACTTTTTGTAAGTGTAGTAAGTTTTGTAATAGAAAGTAAGATCCAGACAATATCTCAGCACCAAAACTAAGCTAAATAACGAGATTGCAGCGCCATCTGTTAAGCTAAACCGTCTATTCAATGGAAACGACCACCATTTATCGGACCACCATTTATGGAACATCATTTATCGGGATAAAAAGTATCCTAAATGTTGATTCGGGATATTCGTCTATCCCGCGGAAACGACATCATTTATTGGAATAAAACGTATCCTTAGTTAAGCCCCGGGATATAACCAAGCTCTATGCCGAGTTTAATTTAAATCCGTTCAGCAATTTTTACGTGGTGCTCTCTAACAGACAGACATAAAAAGAGACAGACAGACAGAAAATAATTCTAAAAATTTTATTTTCGAAATTTCCTTGTCCGTATTATGCCTTCTAATTTTACACAATCGATTCAAACTCGAACCATTTATAGATTTATTATAGTATAGGTTGTAAACGTGTCTGTACCTAATCTTTTTTCGATATCTTGTGTTTTTCTGTTTGTTCGGGATTCGCGTAAAAACGAATTTACCGATTACGATGTAGTTTTTACTGATTGCTAGGGAATTCCCGGAATTAAAAACTGCGATACTTTATATCTCAGGGATCCCTCGGGACTTTTTTGGGAGTGGTTTAAGGTGGCCAGGTTGAAAATAATCGAATTCCAATGTAATTTTTTTAATGATCTGTCGCTAATGTAATAAAATGTGTGATATTTTTATCTCGAGAACCTCGCGGGAATCTTGCCGGGGGCGGAACGGTTTGGGGTTGTGTCGGAGGCATGAAAATTAGCTTATTCTTATTAACGTTAGCTTACATTTTTTTTAAATGCTGCGATACTTTGTGTCCCGGTTACACCGCGGGAATTTCATGTCAGTATATAATATATATGATTTACTAATGCGAGCAGTTGTGAATATTTATTTAGCGTTAGGATAAAGTGTAGAAGGTGGAATTAAAACTTATGATCCCTAACTCAGGCGCTTTTATAACTGTATCTCAGCTAATTGTCTCAGTAATTGCTATGTCTAGATATATCACATACAGCATGCGTATAGAAGAAGCAAAGCTCAGTATTACCCATGTTATTATGCCCTGATTTGATCTGCAAGATTAAGATAATAAAATATGTATTGAGGCCATACAATCATCAACACTACTTAATTATGTTAACTTCGATATGATACAAGATGTAGTTTCAAGGCAACATTAGGATGAAGTTTCTTTCATCGTTATTAAGGAACCATTGTCTACTGCTGGATGTAGATCTCTGCAAGTTTACGGCACTTATCCCGGTCCCCCACTTTCCTCGCCCAGCCCCTGCCAGCGAACGTTCTATTAGAGATTTCATCTACAAGTTTAAATGTAGTTACTTTTATCAAAGTTGGTATAATATATTTGTACGTATATAGCTAGCTATATATGTACTACTACTACGTACTACTAGCTATACTAGCTGTACCCGGCAGACGTTGTCATGCCCTTAGAAATAAAAGCTAGTACTCGATTGCAGCGACATTTACGGCGACCAATTGTTAATCTAATCCATTTTCGAATCCACTTGAACAACTCCGTTGGCTCAGCGACCCAAAATGTGTCTTGGCCTCCATAACGAGAACACGTCACCTGTTCCTGTTCTGTGCGATTTCTTGCCAGTTAACGGCTTGAAGCTTACACAGGTCAGCCTCCACTCTGTCCCTCCACCGGTACCACTTGAACGAAAACAATCAAAATCGGTCCCACCGTTTAGGAAGACTTTATCGGGTGCCACCTACGGGTATATCTAAATATATCATTTCATCACGTTTTCCTAATTGTAACAATATGAACATTAGGTCAGAAAACTGCCTAAGTGGGGCATGCGTTCCGGCCAGGATCGAACCCGTGCTGTTTGAGTGTGAGATTCGTGCGCTAGCCGTTACGCTACCACGACTTCTATTATCGCCGTCGTCAGCCATTCGCAGTCCACTGCTGGACGTAGGCCTCCCCAAGATGGCGCCACATACTTTAATATTATTGTTACACGGCGACAAAAGTAAATGCACACTTGCAGTTTATTACCTTTCGGCATTTGGACTCCTCTTGTTGTTTAAAATTTGTAATTAGAAAAACATCCTATTGTTATTGTACTCGTTTATGGCCGCAGGTGTGCGGATTACGTTTTCTGGGAAATTGCGTCGACGCTTGCCAGGTAGACATATGGCATCGATGCATTACAAAGCAATGGCCCAATGCAGAGATGGCACTCGAGCTACGGTTGCCACCTATGATTAGACAAAATCCGGGAGAAAAAAAAGGAACAGCAATTTTTCATTACTTTTATTTAAATTTATATTTTTCATCTGAGCGCACACACTTCAAAATATCTGGCCTAGATGTAGCACATTTAAAAAACTCTTCGCAGCTTCCATTTATATTTGAACCTTTGTTATACGTGTGTGTATAGTTCTAATAAATTCTATAGTAATTCCAACGGCATTTTAATTCGAGTCCCGCACTCGTAACATTATAGTCAGCTTTAATTTTGGTAGAAGGCATATCGTCAAGGCCATATTGGATTGAAATTTATTTCATCAATGTTGGGGGCTAAGAAGGCTTGATCAAAGAATACGAGACATGTTCGTTGCTACAAGATATATTTTCAAGTGTAACATCAACGGTGGCAGAAACAACTCAAAAGTCAGCCACACGTTACAATATTAAATTGAAATTTAACATATATAAAAAGTTTGTATATCCATCACGCCCCTATAAATTTTAATTTAATTACATAAAACATCCAGAAGATAAACTAATATGACGTAACACCTAAACCATCAAAACACGTGTAGTGTTTAACACTAGCCAATGGCTTAGTGAGCACGTCTGCCAACATGGATCCAGTGGGCACATGTTTCAACACGATATCGTTCGTATCTCTTAAAACCTCCCTAATGTAGTGATATCGAATATCAATATGCTTGCTACGCGCATGAAACATTGGGTCTTGAGCTAAGAATATAGCCCCTTGGTTATCGGCATGAACGATCACACGAGCATACCTCATGAGCCCTACTTCCTTCATCAGATTATTCAGGTACACTGCCTCCTTCATACTTTCGGACAGGCTGACGTACTCTGCCTCGCAAGTTGATGTCGCCACGCTACGTTGTTTCCTAGACTGCCAGGATATACACGCACCACCTAAAATAAATGCATAACCGGAATAAGATCGTCTGTCTAGTAAACAATTCCCCCAATCTGCGTCCGAGAAACCCTGTATACAATTACCAGTCTTCTTGTATACGAGACTAAGTTGTAGAGTCCCTTTCAGATAACGTAATACACGTTTTGCAGATTTTCAATCAGATTTTTCAGGATTCGTGACTTTTTGGCTTAGTTTACTCACCGCATTAGCAATATCTGGTCTAGTTGCATTACTTAGATAATTCAAACAACCTATCAACTCTCGATATGGCCAAGTTTTATCGCTTTCGTCATCACATTTTTCTTCAGTTTTCTGTTTGGAATTAATTTCCATCGGCGTTGCACATTTATTGCAGTTTTCCATTGAAAATCGTTTCAATAAATTTTCAATATAATTTTGTTGTGACAAAATAATGACATTGTCATTTATATTTCTCCGTATGTATATTCCTAAAATATATTTCGCCTGACCATAATCTTTTAATTCAAACTCTCTTGAAAGCTCATATTTGAATTTTATAATTAAACCTCTTTCTTGACTTGCCACCAAAATATCGTCTACGTAAACCAATATAAACAAATAGCTATTTGCGCTTTGTTTAAAGTATAAACATGGCTCGTTCAGACTCTGCTTCAATCCCATAGCGATCAACTTTTTGTTGAGTTTGAGATTCCATTGACGTCCAGCTTGCTTCAAACCATACAATGATTTCCGCAATAAGCATGAATCGCAACCACTATCCAATTTATTCAGCATTATATGCGCGCGCTCTATAACCATTGGATCTTCTCCCTCACGATTCATAAGCTTAATTAAACTTTCTTTCAATAGTTCTGGTACCTCCATGTAAATCTCTTCATCCAAGGATCCATTTAAATAAGCAGTGTTTATATCTAATTGGTGAATTTCCAAGTTCAATTCAACTGCGAGAGCCATTAACAATCTGACAGTGTCCAGTCTAGCAACAGGTGCAAAGGTTTTCTCATAGTCGACTCCATATCGCTGGCTGAAACCTTGTGCTACAAGTCTTGCTTTCTTCTTTAGTCTTATCGACGTTCTGCTTTGTTGTCAACACATAACGGCAGCCTACGATGTTCCTGTTTTTCGGTCTCTTTAATATCTCCCATGTACCTTTCTGAACTAAACTTCTAATTTCAGATAATATGGCTTCCTCCCAATCAGGTTTATCATTACTTTTCAAAGCATTTTTCAAGGTTATCTCTGTTGAACCAGCAAAATCTTCAACCTCATTTGCATCAGTCGAAGTTACAGATCGTTCAACTTCCCTCGTTTGATAGATTTTCTTCGGTCGGCCTACGCTTCCTGTGCGTAATATTTTAGGTCTACCAGGAGCTCTCGTCGTCATCCTTCGCTGATCAAGTATGCCATCACGCCTTATTTCTTCGGCTTGCTGCTCCGTCTTTAAACGTGTAGATGAAGACTCGCCTTGATCACACTCTGTAGGATATTCTTGACATTCACTCCATATTTCTTGCATATTGTCAACCTCTTCTGCGTCATGTCTACGTTCTTCAATTTCGATGAAATCCTGATCGTCGTCTTTAAGAATGTTCAATGGGCTCGGCTCTTGCTTCGAGATGTCCTTTCGCATGTTTGCGTTTTCGTGAAATTTCACATCTCTCGCAATCATGAACTGCCTTCGTTCGGGAATCCACACACGATAGCCTTTAGCGTTCTTTGGGTATCCGACAAAGTTACGAGCAATACCTCTTACTGCGAATTTGTCTTTGTTTGGATCTTTATCTAGTATGTGTACCTTAGCTCCAAATCTTCGAAGGTATTCAATTTTCACCGTTTTGTCTCGCCATTTTTCGTAAGGAATTTCACCATGTAGACTTCTAGTAGGACAACGGTTTCTGACGTAACATGCAGTATCCACCGCTTCTTGCCAAAAACCTGAGGAAAGATCAGAACTCAACAGCATACACCTTGCCATTTCTACCAAGGTCCGGTTCATTCGTTCTGCTATTCCATTCTGTTGCGGTGTTCGAGGCACGGTCAGTCTTCGCTGTATGCCTGCTTGTTTCAAAAATTTATCAAATTCTGAGTTACAATACTCTCCACCATTGTCGGTCTGGAGATATTTGATCTACAGGCCCGTCGAGTTCTCAACATGACTTTTATACACCTTAAAGGCTTCTAAGGCTTTATTTTTCGCACTTAGAAAATAAACTTCACACCAACGTGTACAATCGTCGATAAATGTTATAAAATATTTTGCTCCACCTATAGATTCACATCTCATAGGTCCTACAATATCAGAATAGACAATTTTCAATTTTTCTGTACAAGGACTATGGGAATCAGAAAAAGGTAACGCGGTAATTTTTCCTCTAGCACAAATATCGCAATCACGTAAGTTTCGTACTTCGGTCATGTCAAACTTACCACCTAATTTACTTAAAAGCTTAGCAACATCTTTACCATTCAAATGTCCTAATCGCTCGTGCCAACCACGTAAATCAGCATTTGAATCACACGAGTTAAAAATATATTCAGGACTATTTAAACAATATAAATTACCTCTACGATATGCCGTCAATTTAATTTCACCATTCTTATCAATAACCTGAGCTACATCTTTATTGAATGTAACAGTTCTCCGCTAGTCATTTTTAAAGTGTCCCCGAACTTACTCGCATCATTACAAAGGTGAGACGTGCACCCACTGTCCAAAATCCAGTCGTGTTTTTGAACATTTACAGCGTTAGAAACTTCTACATCTAAAACATTAAAAGTGGTTAGAACGTTATTAATACAATGAGTTTCTACTGCTTTCTGTGCTTTTCTACCTACTTTATTTTTACAATCTGATGCTTTATGTCCACGTTCGTGACATTTGTAACATTTAAACCTAAAACCTTCTTTCTTTTCAGTTCCTCTCTTATTGACATCAGTTTTGTCTCCAACTGTACTTCTGTTCTTTGCGCCTTTCTTAGGATACCTTCTCGCATTCGTGTACAAAACACCCTCGTCCGGATTTTTGTTTGCGTCTCTGGACTCATGCTCTTCAAGTATTTTAATTTTCAAGGCCTCTGGTTTCGGCAAGTCGTCTCTCGATTCAATCGCACATCTAAAGCTTTCGAATTTTCTGGGTAAACTGTATAATAACATGATAGATACTAAACCCTCATTTATGCTTATACCCATGTCTGCAAGTTTATCCACAGCGTCGAAAAAAGTATCCAAATGTTCTCTAACATTTCCTGTTTCCGACATTTTATGCAGGATCAAACGCTTTAAGAGTGTAGCCTTTTTAGCGGGTCCCTTCGATGCGTATATTGACTCCAACTTCAGCCAAACATCTCTGGAAGTGTTACATCCTCTAATATGACGAAGTTCGCTTCCACTCATCGAAAGAATCAGATCGGCTTTGGCTTTTACGTCCTCTTCCACCCAGAGTTCAGCTTCACTGATCTCAGCTGGCTTTCGAACTTTGCCACTCACGTACTTCCACTCATTGTTTTTAATTAATAGAGCTTGTACCTGAATTCTCCAGCTATCGTAATTGTCCTTGCCCAAGGGCTCGATTCGCATCGACATACTGCTGCTCATCGTTCGGCACCTTTTCGCAATTAATTACACTGCTTTTGAATATTCTCCGATCTGAAAACTTTTTATAAATATATCAGCGCTATGGACTTGCGCTACCTGGGCCCATGACCAATGTTGGGGGCTAAGAAGGCTTGATCAAAGAATACGAGACATGTTCGTTGCTACAAGATATATTTTCAAGTGTAACATTAACGGTGGCAGAAACAACTCAAAAGTCAGCCACACGTTCCAATATTAAATTGAAATTTAACATATATAAAAAGTTTGTATATCCACCAATCAACACTGTCAAATTATGTAAGTTATAGCTGAAAATTTGTTCAAGTTCCTCAAAACTGTATAACTTACATGTAAGTTAACTTGCGACCGGGGTAACGTATGTGTTACGTTTACGTCAAGTGCGCATTGCGTGGTGTACCACTGATGTATTTACGATGCTGAACGCGACGTGTCGTCTCATCCGTGTAATTTAATCACCATTATGATGCTAGGAACGTAATTAATGAGAGTTTTCGATGTTGACCCAAATTTCTGTTAATTGGAGGCGTATTTCGTAATCGTACATAACGGAAACAGGGTAATGGGTATATTGAAGTCTGGTGGAGGCTCAGTTAATTGGACAGCAAACTGCAATGTTTAATTTCTTTTCGAGGGATATGTGTTTATTTAGTTTTTGTTGTTTGCCTTGACGTGAACTTGCAATGTGTGTTAGATGTACTATAATAAATTAGATTTAGCTAAAATAAACAGATTATCCATATTAGTTTCAAGTTATTACTTTTTATTTCTTTATGCACTGTATTCTATTTTTGTTGGCGCCCATATTGGATTTGGATATTTTACATTGAAGAATGCCATACGTTTGACTAGAAATAGACTAAAAAAGTCTATTTCTAGTCAAACGTATGGCATTCTTACATTTGATACTGATATTGAGGAGGTTGTGAAGAAATATTTAATCCGCCATTTTGTGGCGTCGACTATCTGGGATTTATAATGATACTGAATATATTCAATTGTATTGACATTAAAACTAAAGGTGTAGCCTTTAGTTCTGTGTAGCATGAGGTGTCTAGCATTAAATATCTGATCAATTTGTCAACAGGACGGGGGTAAAAATTTAATTAGGTACTAAATAAATAAAAGACATAAAAGAACAACAACAACAAACAGAGCAAGCTAAATAAAACCGTTAAAAAATGAATAAGCAGAAAGTACAGACCTTTGATTTTGTTAAAAGTAGTCGTAATAACTTGTAAAAATCACGAAACCTAATAGATAGTCGATCAGAGAAATAACTGAAACTCAGATAATTAATTTCAATGCAATTATGGAAACGAAAAAAAAATGTGATGATAAATATTATTGAAGTGAAACTTCTTTATAGATGGGGGGGTCTTACGATTTTTCGCTCACGAAAAAGTGTCACGACCGCGTGTTCTAATACTTACATTTTTAAACTCGTGATATCTTTCGAATGGGATGTCCGAATTGAATAATTCAAAAAGTTATATAAAGGTATTGAAGCAGTCTTGAATATGAAGTAATTTATTTTGATTAGGATGAATACCAAGATACAAATAAAGAGCCTTTTCTAGCGGCGGCATTTTGATTAAATTTTTAAAATAAAAGAACACTTGTTGTGGCATAACTATAATAGTTAGACATATGCTCTTGCGACACTTTTTGTAAATAATGATGTGTTCTGCAAAGTCGTGGTACATTATTTTATTCTATCATCGCAGCGCACGCGATTTTAAGTATTTTTTTTACACCTTGGGTTACATTATTGGAGTTTTAGTAAGGATCTCTATTTTTTTTTTTAATATAATATAGCCTATGCCACCCGGGAATAGTGTAGCTTGCCAACAGTGAAATAATTTTTCAAATCGGTTCGGTAGTGTCGGAGCCTCTTCATCAAAACTGAGCAAACGAAATATTATTGTTTTTTTTTAATATTTTTCTGTTTACATAATTTGATGTCCGAATGAAGATTGATGACGAAAGATGTGCATTTGGTAATGTTCCGTTGTATGTATATAATTTTAGAGTAGACTATGGATGTTTTTTTGGTTCCGGATCGAATTCAGTTTTTTGTTTGATAAAATAAAATATGTTAAAAAAAAATGCATTCATTAAAATGTACCTAACCTTAACAAATCATAATTTGCAGTAAAGTTGCGAAAAATCGAAATGTGTGCTGGTACACATATTAGTAGTGAAACTTCAACGGATAAGTGGAAAAACGAATCGCAATGTACAAGCGGAAGTAACGATAGTCTTAAAAATTGAATCGTGTAAGTTCTAAACAATTTCCTCGAGTATACTGAAGGCAGGCCTTATTATTTTATGATATTTAACCATGCACCCCACTGTAGTAAAATAATTTATGAGCGCGTAGGGCTGGAAGAAGGCAAATGTGAGGGATTAGCCAGGCTTTAAGGTATCACCGTGGCTTAAAGACACTTCTATAAAATATTTACCATTGTAAATGAAATACTATTTTAACGCAAAACATATACCAAAACCTTAAATGACGTCGCAAATGACTTTGTCATTATATATTAAATTACCTTGTAACATTAGGTAAATACTTTTTAATATGCAAATAAACGAAAAATCTCTTAGAATATACAATATTTCTGTCAGTCATATATTTTATTATTGCATGAGTTCAGCCGATAGGCAGACGGCTCACCTGATAGAAAGTGGCTTCCATCGCCTTTGGACTTTAGCAACATCGAAGGTGCTACAAATGCGCTGCTGCTCTTTTAAGTGATACTGGAATCTGACCACTAATGCTGGAGTACAAATCGAGGTTGTCATGGCGGCACACTCTAGACCAGGGGTGGTAGCCATCGAGATGGGTAAATACCCGTGGCGGAATATATCTATATATATGTTATAAATCGCACGACTGATGATACGACTTCGACTGAAGCATTTGGTTCAGTGGAAGCTCACTAGAAACTATAAAGGTGCATTTATCAATAGAAAGGCAAATGAACGGTTAGTAAGATATAAGAACTGACCATGCATGAATAAATCAATCATCAAATCAATCAATCAAAAGTATGTTAAATTAATAGCTTAACTAAGAGGCATATCATTTTTCTACCTGTTCGGCGTAGAAATATAATTTTGCTCCTCAGGGAATCTACTATATAACGTTTTGTGTCTTAATTTAATAAAAAGTTAATTACAGTATATATAATCACAATTACTTTAATTAACTCCTGTTTTAAGTATAAATATTTATATTTAATATTTAAGGAGTATAAGTCCGTCATACTCATATTCACAGTTATATCGATAGTGTACCCTCATTTACTAACATTGGTTACCATATTCAAACCCTGCAGTTAGTACCCTATTTGATGTCTATCAGTGATAGACTATCACATAAACCCATCGATTAGTCATAAAAGTTTCGTTCTCGACAGTCACGAGTTTAGAAGTTATATGATGCACTTTATTTTTAGGTAGTTGTTGTAGCTTAATAACATTTTGACATGGTTTGAGGGTACATTGTAAAAGCATTTACGACTGGATCATTGCGGAGTGTATCGTGTAGGAAGCCATTTAGTTGATATTATACTCGCAAACGTTTATGTCTCTCTAAAGGTATTATTAGGTTTCGCCGCATTAAAGTTTTTGTAGGGAACTGAAGAATAGTGTATTACTTTGTTGCGCGTAGAGTTTTTTTATTATAATAGATAGTAGGTTATACAATGTAGAAGAGTTATTAGATAAGAAGCTTATCCTGGTATAGTATTTATAATTTGTATAAGAGAAGCCAAAGTGACCAAAATATATAAGTATTTTTCTGACTGTTATTAAATTGGACGATTATTATAAAATATAGTAAAGATCTGCTGGTGATGTTCTTTCTTATTACGTTGTTTATATAATGTAGTTAAATAAGTTTTTAATAGCGCGGTTATTAAACAATTATCAAACATAATATATTTGTGAACACAATTCGTAACAATTTAGTCTGATTTCAAAAACAAATTTGGCAAAAAATTGCACGTAGTCTAATTACTTGCAATTTTTTGCCTTTGAAGTCGAGATGTGAGTTTAGCTGGGAATCTCTGTCTAATTTACAAGTCGTGGGTTTACATTCTTGACGAGATTACGCACTGCTTAGGTTGTTTTTGTAGTTTGATTTTTGTATTGCTACAATTACTACGTGCTAACAGTAAAGGTAAACCAAACGTTAATCAATATGTGAAATGTGCCCACCTGCTTTGGACTAGTCTGGCAGGTATATCGTCAGTTTTCCTCTAGTTCATAGAGTTGAACCTAACAGTGGCACATTTGTGTATTATCATTAAATATTTTCTTTTTATAAAATTGATCTCCGACGATCGAGGTTGTCGGAGTTTTTCTCTAATATATTATTTCTCTTTATAACCTTCTCTTTTTGGAATAATTGGTTTAATTATCTTTTATTTATTGCTTACAAATGAAAGTATAGGTACTTTTTATAAACATTTATTACACCTATTTATTCTCTTTTATCACCATACCATTTGTACCATGTTACCATACGTAACAATACCTTAGTCTCTAGTCGAAAATACTTTAAAATTTTAAATGACTCTTCCTGTATAATAACAATAAAAAGTTTCCTGGCTTCTACAACATCTACTCCTACAACAGCAATTTTCATTTTACGCCGTTTCATTAAACAATTCTATTATTTCCCGGATACAAGTCCCCAGTATGCCATTATATAGAAAGTCAGAATTTAACCATAAAACTGGGGTTATTATTATTTCTGACGATTGTAGCTTTGACTTTTACAATATCTGGGGGACGCAGATGAAATTCCACCAGGTATAGCATCGACGTAGCGGTCGGTTTTCTGTAAGGCAGAGACTCTAGGCGAAATACAATCATTTTTAGACTTTTAATACTTAATATCTATAATATTATGAAACACTAAACATGCCGTGTTTAACCCACGCTATAATTTCTCATAATAACTTATCGTACCATAATGTGTGACAAATTGTCACGGTGGTGTCACACGCGTTTTTTTGGGTACTCGGTTAGTGTGGGTTCGAAAATTTATTTTTAATTTGATATCACTTTTTGATTACAGCAAAAAAATAAAAATAGTTTGTCATAAAACATATCTGACTTTCCATTTATTAAAAAAAATGATCCAAATACTCAATCACATCAAATTACATATCTTTATAGTGCAGATAGTATTTTTGGATCAGAAAGTTAATAGAGATTTTGCTTATTTGATAGCAGCAGGTAACGTATTCTTTAAGTTGGTCAGACTTAACCCTAAAAGAATTGTTGAAAAATGTTGTATTATAAATGGGCTTGTATGTAATATTGTTGTATAATATTTGCAATAAATGAAGAGGTATCAAGGATGAAGTCTGTCTTGTAACTTGAGCCACACATGATATCCCTTGCGGTCCAGTTTACAGTAGTCCTTTGTTTGGTATGAGAGCATCGCCCGCGGCTTGTCATCAACCGTTAAACGTTGTCGCCTGTCGAAACCGTGCGCGTGTAGCTTTGTTAATTTCATGGCGGTTTGCATTTGTCCTTAGCCGAGACCTTGTTTCAAATTTATTTTACAGCTCCGAATTAAATTATGTAACTACCAAGGTGTCTAATTGCGACACAGATTTTATGAACAGCGCTTTTGGACAATCATTAAATTTAGAATTTGAAATCCTGGTTTCAGTTTGTCATTATCTAATTTATTTATCCTAAATAGTAGTAGCATATAAAGTAATAAGAAGTTTTTTTTAATTATGCATAAAAAATAACTTTACACTATGATTATAACAATTATAAAATTACATACTATTGAATACAATGTAAGAAAACTTAACTTATTTGTATTGTATTCTACCCATAGACCAAGACTATAAGTAGAATACTGAGCCCAGATCACCGTCTTCTATGGGTAAGGTGCCCAGAAGGCTGGCTACGTAAGATGTTAATGACCTAGTAAATACGAGACAATTATTGTACTTATTAGAAATTAGTAAAAGAAGTAACATAAACATAATAGTTTGACCCTGGCATATTATGTTCACTAGGGATTTTGGTGCAGACTATTAAAATATATATAGTTTTGTTAAAAAAAGTTTTTTAATTAAACTTATGCATCTCGAGCCGCCCGACAGAATTGATAACTTAAACTAGTCTACGTTGAATTATTTAACATTGAAATTGTTTAACTTGAGAAAAGCTTAGGTTATTACTTAAATTTTATGTATATTAATATCATAATGTATGGAAAAGTTATTTATTAATAAATCTTTTATTGATTATAAAGTATATTTTATTCTTAGTTACAATTCTTGAATATGTACATTAGAAGAATTACGGCTAGCGTAGTGGGTTAGAGTGATAGAGGAGCAGCCTGCCTACCGCTGCCGTGTGCGTGAGAGAAAGGGAAGCCAGACAGACTGGCGCCGTAACCCGTAACGTAACGAAGCGGATTACCCTCCCAAAGAAGTAATTACTTCAAAAACAAAATCTTAGATGTATATCTTAGCGATATATCTTGACTTTTTGATGATCTTGCCCGATGTATAGCGGAGATATAGTCTAAGATGCTGCACGTTTATCTAAAAGGTACCTATTCACACGGGTTTTGAACGCATCCAGGTTGTAAGTATCGGAAAAGATAGAATACGGTCATGAGTTCCACTATTTTGCGGTGCTAGTGATGAAGGTAAAGCGCTTCCTGCGCATATGTGGAATATTCACCATATATCGTTATCGCATGGTAGTGCGTCGGGTTATGCTATGACGGAAGGGATAGGGCGAAATTAGATCATATAGAGCTTCGTTGCACACTCTCCAAAATACATCGGATAAAAAACCGGTAAACTAGCAACACTGCGTCGTAGTTCGGTATTTTGAAGTTTGGCATCGAAAAGCTGGTCGTTGCTAACCAACGCCCTGGCTCTCTACTCAATCGACTCTAGTTGCCTCTTTGCTAATTTGTAATCTTAAAAATTGAAATTTTAGATGAAAGTTTTTTAACTTTCAAAAATAATTGTAGCGAAACGAATAACGTGGTATCTTTTAAAATACATTGTAGAATGAAAAAAACTTTTCGTTTTGGTACGTTTATTTTTTGTCAGTTAAAAATCTCTTTTCTAAACTTTCAATTTTCAAGATAGCACATTATTGAAGCGTAAACGTAGATCTAAAGTAATTACATTAGTCAGTAAAATGAAAATGTGTTTAAAAAGTATCTACTTAGACAAATTCACCCATCTAGAAGGTGGAAAACACTGTTCAGTTTTACAGGAGTCAGACTCATCTTAAGATTGCAATTCTTTGAAGCTAGGGTTGTCAATCGTCCAGGAATTTAATTTGTAAATAAACTTTGAAATATAATCAAACTTATCCTTTAAATTCAAAATTTCACGTTTTTATGAAAGAAAGAGAGTCAAGTTAGTCAAGTCAACTGAGATACTATTATCCTCGTACAAAATGTGAGATCCTTTGATGGTAATAACTTGTTTATATCATAAATGCGAAAGCAACTCTGACTGTCGGTCTATTTGTCTATATATGACGCTTTCACGAAAAAAGCCAGGGTATATATAGATTTTGCTGGAATTATGTTATGCAGGATTATGTAGAGTAGATACCGAGAATGGATAAAATATAATTTTTATTCCGGTAAATAAAATAGATTCCGAAATACAATGAAGTAAAGTTTTTGAGAGCCATTAGCACCTAGATAGAACATTAATGCAACGTCGCCTTTGTGAATGCTTGCTTTCAAAATAAATTAGGGCAAAGCCCTAGTCACAGCATAAATCTAACTAGTTAAAGTATTGATCGGTATTCTGAAAATAACTAATATAATTTTTTTCATGAATAGTATATAATAACAGCGAGACCTTTTTATGCTTATTCCTTTATATGAATACAATATATCAACGGTTTCTCTGATTGAGCAATTTTTGTTGATGTAGATTGTGCAATAAAAAAATATTTTACCAATACTTCTTGGCAAAACAAAAGGCGGCCTTACCGCTAAAGGCGATCTCTTCCAGGCAACAGCTTAAAGAAATTCTTAACTAATTTGGCGATATAGGTGGAGCAGAAAAAATCGGTCTGCGAAATTCAAATATACTCACACTTATTTATAAATTTAATACATATATAAATCCAGACATATTTATAGATTACCAATATATACGTATATACAAAATAATAAATACATACTATCCACAACACAAGCGTAACTAGCTTAGCTTGGAGAATGTGTGTTTACCTAACGATTACTATTATAATTTTAGAATTATTGTAAAATGTATATATACCCAATTATGCATCTTTTATGTTAATTTTGAAGTAAGAGTAGTTTAGTATTCATTAATTAACGGCCATAACTTTGGTCAATCTGATAAAATTATCTTGTTAAACGATCGCGAATCATACATTAAATATGTTGTTACTTCGGAGACATTTTATTTGTTAGTTCAGATTAGATTGGAAGCAGCTCATTGACGTTTGACAACCCTTACCCAAGGTTTCAACTTTATTGCCCGCCTCATTAAGCAAAAAGTATGCTGATGTTACGATTCAGTAAAACAACTAATTAATTAGTTTAAGTAATTGCTAGTATCAGACACCGTAACTTTTCCCTCAAACAAATAAATCCTTTTAACGTCGGAATGATTTAAAAGAATACAAATTTTATTCTATGTGTGCTTACTAAATTTTTATTGTTTGTATTTTGAGTCTGTATTGTACTCAATAACGTATGTTTTTATTTAAGCCAGAGAATTTGAGCGAGATATATTTTTGTTACAAAAATTCCACTGTTGCTGCACAACAGGAGGCCCTAAAACGCCGCAAAGACATCGGAAATGGCTACATATTTTCGGCTTTTAGGGTCAAGACCCTGGGGCCATAGGGGCCTGAGGTGCACAAGCTTAATCGATAGATATCCAAACGTCTGGTGGATGTCTCACATGACCAAAAGCTTGGTTCATATCTCGGGTAACGCAGTCACGTTGCCATTCAGCGAGGCAATGTCGCCAGTCTTTTGGGCACGTTTCCAACTGACAACGGTCGGGTACTAGATTTTATGGTTAATTTTTAATGTTAATTTAAAGTTTAAAATATAACTTATTTCTAGTTTAATTTAAAGTATAGTTTAATTTATGTATAATTTCGTGGATTTTTTTGTCAACTTAAAATGACGTATAATGTTTAAAAAAAACCACAAAATGAAGTTTCTTTCAAAACTTAGTTGATTTTTTTCTTTGAACGTTGTTTATTTTATTAAACTAAGAAGCAGTAGAGATATACCAATTAGTAAACAACTGAAAATTTCGTTGGTTAATTTTTATTTCTAGAATATTGAGGATCGACAATGGTCTGGTGTAGGTATTTCAAACAGCATATTAAGTATGAAAAAACATCTAATACAAATAATTACAAGACAGACAGGAAAGGACAAAATTATAGCAGAAAAGTAATGTCAGAAAACAACTGAAATATCTGAGTTGCAAGTGCCAAGTTATCAAACCAACTTACCTTGCGGCCATATCTGCATTGGTGTTACAGATCTGGACTGTGGCCGAATGCGCCTTATTCAAAACGTCTAAAAATAACGCCGGTAATTCACATTCATTTATTTATATAAACTTATTTCTAGGCCTTATATAATTATATCTAAAACTTATAGTACTATCACATTTTTAATTAAAATAAAGGCTTCCAATTTTTTTGGCGGTGGTTACCGCACTATGTCTGTATCACGGCACTCAACACAATTTTACTATAGGAACTTAAATATAATGGAATCGTTCATTAATTAACCTTATATTATGAGAGTGCGTGCGTGTGCGTGTGCGTGCGTGCGTGCGTGTGTGTGTGTGTGTGTGTGTGTGCGCGCCCTTAGTGTTATAATCGGTTCGGTAATATGCATTCTGTGTCGCTGTAATTTAATGTTTTTAACCATTTACTAGCTTGGTTTTTAAACTTTGATGCTGACATTTCTTTGGCGGAGGGTGTGTTTTGACATATTTTGTCATAAGTGGCATACTTTATTATAACGCATAGTCATATTAGTGTATTCGTTATCTGTCCATATTTAACATCGTTGATAAAGTCGCATTTTAATATATGCGATGCGATATCATAACGCATTAAGCCCATCGCCGTATCTGTGTCAATCGGCCTATTATGTTAAACAAACAGACGAGATTGGCATAGACTTTGTATTTGCTCTTCAAAAACGGCCATGATGCACATCTACTGTATGGCGCCTATCATATTTAATAAACTGCCGGAAAGGTTACGAGTGCAGCCTTTAAATTAAAGTTTAAAAAGTCCCTTAAGAAAATTTTATTGGAAAAAGTTTATTATACAGAAATTGAAGACAAAGACACTAATAATATTTTGTAACCTATAATTTTATTGTAATATTTTATAATCACATATATTTTTTTAAATGTAAATTTCGTTGTCTAATTATGACATGTATTTAGACATTGCACGCCTAATAAGGCAAAATGTATTGAAACAACGCATATTGTAACATCTTATGTACTTACATTATAGTAATAAATTATTCATTCATTCATTCAAAAACGCTGATGAAGCCGCAGCTCCAATAACATTCAGAGTTACAAAGAGGAAAAACAAACCCACAAGCAAACTAATTTGTCCATTTAAATGTAAATACTCATTATTCACTAAAACAAAGTTATTTATACCACAAGCTAGCACATTTTCTCACTTGTGGTCATGTCTTCTTAAAATTCTAAAAAAGCAAGTTGCAGAAGTTTTAACAATGTACCTCGTAAAGTTTATCTACAAAAGCAGAAAGTAAAGTGTTATCTCTCTAAATAGTCTAGTTTTGCAAAAACAGCTTTTGGTACTGGGATAAAAAGCGTAACACAAAGTTTTGTATATAAAACTGTTTGTTGCTTTAAAATAAAGTCAAAGCAAGTTTGCCACAAGCCGATGTCACAGACACACCCAAATTTATATTGCTAAAATCGCAAAATCGATAAATACTCTTAAAGAAGCGTAAAATTTTCTAACCTTATTAAATTTTTACACAAACAAAATATTATTAATTTTATTTCTAGATGCGTGTAAAGCCAGTCACATTTCGTTAAAGCTCAATCTGATAGCAATTAAATTATTACTAGGAAAATCAATTTTTGTCGTTTTGCGAACCCAAGTATGAGCTAATATTAATATATAAATAGTAAATAAATAATCGGCAGACGAACTCATATATTGTATATCCCCAAATTAAGCAAGAGAGAGATATATATATATATATATATATATATATATATATATATATATGTCGGAGGGAAGCTATAATTGGATGGATTGTTGTTTGGATGTATAACGCATAATATCATTTGTTTAGGTACATTTTAAATACTTCTAAAATTCTTAATTTAATTTAATTTGATTTGTTAAATGTTTCTTTAACTTAAAGATTGTTCAAACCTAATAAAAGTTATGAATATTGTAATTTAATAAACGACCAATCAGAGCAGAGCATATGGCTCCGAGCGGGGTCAGACGCCCTCTATACTTTAGTAGTATCTACTTCGGTAGACGAAGGAGTTTTTGTGGCACATTTGGTTGATGGCAATAGGTCGAGTTGGAACGTAGTTGTAGTTGGAGAGTAGTTATACTTTTTCATCATTACTTTTGGGAGTTGGTTACTTGCAAGAAAATTTTTGTTCGTTATAAACGATGTGCGTGTATTAATTGTCTTTTCAAGTTTAACTTCCAAGAGTTTTTATAATGTGAAAATCGGGTCTAGATTTTTAAATTATTTTACTTAGATTATGTATGGTAGAAAGTTGGCTTTGACACATTATTCCTATGCGATGTTTTCCTTGGTTTTATGATTAAGGTAAGAAAACTTGTTTGTTATAAACGATGTGCGTGTATTCATTGTCTTTTCAAGTTTACATTCCAAGATTTTTTAATGTGAAAATCAGGTCTAGTTTTTGAGTTATTTTACTTAGATAATGTACAGTGGAAAGTTGGTTATGACACATTATTGCTACGCTATGTTTTCCGTTGGTTTTATGATTAAGGTTATCTTTCCTGTAAAAGTAAGTTTGCAGGCGTTATATGAAAGACATTTTAGATTCAGACGATTATAATTTTACCCTGAAGAAAGTGTGGCTATGAAGAAGTTTGAAAGCCACTATAGGGTACACTGGGGGTATTTATGTCAGTAGACACTTTGGTAAGTTATTTTTATTTAAAGTTATTTTTATGATAATTTCAAATTCGAATTAGGGTGAATACCCTAGTTATTGAATGCATTGTAAATCGGAAAATTATTTTGAGTTTATTTGTTCCTCTATTATAATGAGTTTTCATAAGTTGTCGACCCTGGAGCCCGTAGAGTGACAACCTTGGTTGCTCTGATTGTCTATTTTGGTCAAAAAGTGTCATCCGAGCCACGCCCAGCGGGGGTTGGTCGAGAGTACATCACTCATTTAGATGTATTGGTTTGATTGACTGATTGAGAAGTGTTGTCAGCGGGTTGGTTGACTGATTCGTTCACACGGTTTTTGTTTAAAGTTCAAATAATGGAATTTCCATCATTATTAAACGTGGTAAATGCAGTTGACTATTATAATGGGTAGTTTTTAAATTTAGAGGTACATATAGAGTGAAAGATTTTAGTCAGATAGTTAAAATGATAAAGGTTTACAATGCCCGTATTTCGTAAGTCTCTGGGTTTTTATTTAAGAGTTTTTGTAGCCCTGAACAATAGTTCTAATATTCCTAGTTATTTTTCAAGTTACTATACTTGGGATGAGTTGATACGTAGAGATTATGAATGTGTGATATTATTCTTGAAAGGAGTCGTTAAAGATTTTGAAGGTTTGTTGTGAGTTTGATGTTAAAATAGAGTCATTAGTGGTCACGAATAGCCGAGTGGTTGCTTAGCTTTATTTAAGCTTTGTAAATAGGCGCGGTGGCCATTACAATCTGAAATAAACGGTGAGGTGGTTATTTGGGCTTTGTAAAGGGCGAGGTGGCCGTTGCCAAAGTGAAATAGAGGCGAGGTGGCCATTACAAAGTGGAATAAAAGGCGGGGTGGCCAAAGAAAAGTGAAATCAGTGGAATAAGAGGCTGGGTGTCATTTGGAGATATTTTTGTGTTTGATGTTTTGATTTGTGTTTTGATGTTTGACCCAAAATGCGTAGCTCGATGGGTGACGAGGTGGCAGTTTCGATACTGCTGACTTGATTTGGTGTGTAGTCTGGAGTCTGTTAGGACTCGGATCTCAGAAAAAAATCCAGAATGAAGTTGTTGCGCAGAAGATAAAATGTACACGATGTCCTTGGTCAGGAGTGGCCGAACTATAATATCGCTTTCTTTTGTGCAGATAATCTATAATGGGCGGCCTATCACAAGAGGGCCTGTGATACGTCAGGAAGGCCGTGTCGGAGGGAAGCTATAATTGCTATAATTCAAAAGTGTGCCCTGAAAGTCGTCGCTATTGCCGACACTTGTTAGCGAAAATTCTTAATACGGCAATAATTTATGGTATAAGCATTCCGTACACTTTGACTTTTGAAACACATTTATTACAGCTAAGAAATTTCGCCTTAAATTCTCATTCCGTTAACAAAATGTAAATACAAAGTTCTAGGCAGGAGGCGTCAGGCAACACGGGGGAAGCGCGGCCCGTTAGCGCTCCTCCGCTGATATAATTGAAATTTTGTTCAAAGCCACTCCTCTAATATCTGTCTCTTATTTATATTTTATGAGGAAAATGTTTAAATATTTATTTTGATCTATTTTAATAGCAAATTTAAAAATAAGAACGCAATAATATTATGTAGACAGAGGTGATACTTGCTCTGCTAAAAAGGTTTTTTTATTGCATGAGTTCAGCACACCCCTGATGGAAAGCAGTTACCATTGCCTATGAAAATTTGCAACACCAAAGGTGCTATAAATCGCTGCTGTTTTCTAAAGGGAAACTGGAATCTGGCCACTAATGCCGGAACACAACTCAAGGTTGTTATCAATATGGGGGCATAGTCACCAGAGGTGGTAGCCATCCAGTCGGACAAATGCCCTACCGACTGGCTGTGAGTTGTTTTGTACCCTCTTGCGACAGGCCGCCCGGCCGTTAGAAATTGTATTTTTTTTCCGTTCCCGCACGCATAACAAGTGCAGGAACAACGTCGTTTTAAACTAATAAAAAATAATACTTATTACTTTTTCATGATTTTACTACTAACTTCAATTCAATAAAATCAACTTCCTCAATAAGGGTGAAATCTATATAGAGCTAGCTTTGAGACTCGAAAGCTGCTGTTAATAATTTATTCGCTTGTTGTTATTAGATTAGATTACATTTGTTATTGCTGCACTTTATTTGTGCAGAAACGGAGAAAGAAAACAATTTCCTGCGGCCGGCATCTTTATTTTTTAAATCTTGTGTGCGTAAATTTATGTAGTCACCATTCCACCTTATCCACACTAATTCGATTACTTAAAAGTAAGTTCTGGTAACGCACTGCAACGCGATCGACATCCTATTTCAAACTCGGTACCTTTTAGTTGGTTTTGCTTAAAGAGACCGAGACTCGTCTTTCTATTGGTAGTATAAGATATGTGCATATAAATTAACTTTAATATTGATTAGCAGCATACCTTCTTACTCCACATTTATTTTAATCACAAGAAATCCTTTTCGTCTTATTCTGGAATCAGTCGGAATACCAATAGCTGGGACGCGTGTTTTGGCATGTGCTTGGACCTCGTTAGCGCGCCACTCACCGCCTTCCAATTACGAACCAACTTCTAGTCGGATGACGAAGCCATCAATTAAATATGTACGGGGATTTGTCACGAAGCGAATTATGTAATCGCTGTTTTTTGCTTTATTCTTTATTGTACACAAAATAGTCACAAATAAAACTACAAAATAATGGTGATGTACAAAGGCGAGTTTAACCTTAAAAAGAGTTTTCTTCCAGCAAACCCATGAGTCTAGCGAGAGTGGGAAGAGGCAGGCTTCTTCGTTATTATACAAGGTCTATTACGGCCAGGGCCGACAGACCTTGAAACTTGATACTATTACCCTAGAAAAAAAGATCGCTTCCGCAGGATATAAATGTATCTGAAATTTACGCGAATGAATTCATCTTTACGTAGTATAAAACAAAGCCACTTACCGCGTTTGTCTGTCTATCCACTAAGTCCTTTTAAGCTACGCAACGAATTTTTAAGCGGTTTCCAGCGTTAGTTAGATATTTTTTTTAAGGATTACACACACACACACACACACACACACACACACACACACACACACACACACACACACACACACACACATATATATAGCTGCAGGATTACCCACTAAAACTCCATGTAATCCTTCCATTCGCCTATAGCCAGAGTCGCTAGAAATGGCAATTGCCTGCTCTGCATAAGTCTTGGCATTGTATTCCATAAACTAAGCGAATTACGTTTGTACTCGTATGATGAGTGACGCTAACAACACACACAGTCATACAGATTAAAGTAAATAACGGAAACAACAAAATACCATGCCACGAATCGAACCCGGGACTTTTGCATTCCAATGAGCTTGTCCAGCAAAGCTTAGCCCACTAAGGTTGTCAATGCTTTAGTAACAACATTAAAATCTCCCTTTATAATATGGTTTCTTGGCTATTTTCACGGATAAAATTTGAAAATGTGAAAATTAAAACTGGTACCTACTATATTTCCATAAGATTCAATTTAAAATTTTAATAAAACGTGAAATAAATCAATATTATTATCAGTGTGATGAGATTAAGTCTGTTTTGCTGGATCTTCTTTTAACGTGAAGTATAAGTGATAAGCTATGAGAGAGAAATATTAATATTTTATTATTCCTTAAAGCGTGAAAAGCCTGATAGATTTGCCTAATGGATGTATTTTTTACAATCACGTCAGGACTGTCACAACATGTAAATCACAAGAAAGTAACATATTATTTATTATATCATAAATGGAATTAAAATGATTACAGTTTAGTGGCAATGGTTTGAACAGGGGCATGTACTTCTCTGGTAGATGTTGTAACTCATTGTGCATATTATTAGAAATACCATGTGCCTTGACTAAGGCTTATAAACAATCTGTTCCCTTAATTAGATAGACCCGAGTCTAGTGACGGGGCGTATATAGGTCGCTTTTATTTTTTAATTCACTTATGTAATAGATATGATAAAAAAATAATTGGTAAAACTGAAATATTATGTACTGTGAATGGTTTACCATCACAAGATTGTTCTTGATCTATTTTGCCAAAATTCACGTACAAATTCATATTTAAATTCTAGGTAATTCTTATTCTAATTCGTATTAAAATATGGCAACATCCTATTTTGCCTTCAAACAAATTGAAATGTTATCGCGATATTAACAATTAGTTTTTGTCAATAATTACTTTTATCACATATATTTTAAAATTTGAGCAGACGTTTAAGAATAAACACTTTCAATCGCTGAATTGTGTAACTTGTGAGTGTTTTTCTAGAGCTACAAACTTCCCGCAAGAGATACGTGTTGCTAACAGCACGTGTTGCGGATTAAGATGTTGCGCATAATAACTACTCACTTTGCTCGTATATATTCACGGTGTACTGATTACTGGGTTTGTTAGCCGGATAGAGGTGAGACAAAGAGAGAGGAACTAAGCTTACTTAATTTAAATAAAGGATTTCACGGATTTAATTAATAGAATGGAAGAAGAATGTTCAGAACGACGGTTTCCCAGGACAGGATGATGATGCTTTGAAAAACTCCTCAATCCTACAGGTTATTCTTTTATCGGTTTTTGACTTTATATATTATACTATGACCAAATTCAGACTAAATTATGTAGTTAAATTAATCTATACTAATATTACAAACAAGAAAGATTTGATTGTTTGTTTGCATTGCATAAAATTCTTTCACTGTGGGCAAGCTACAATATCCCCGGTTGAAATAGGCTATATAAAAAAACCTTCTTAGATACCTGTGAGAAGCCGGGGCGAGTCGCTAGTAAAAAATATTTGATTTTAAATATTGACAGATTTTTTCGATAGATTATGATTTATAGTTTAGAGAATAAAACGTCAAAAAGGTCTATGGCACCTTCTAGTCATGTAGGATTTAGAAGTTTTTAAGAAGTACATTTATCCTGGGTAATTTGACGTCTTTAGTATTCCTTTATGCTTGTAAAAAAAAGAATGTGAAGTTGGCTTAAACATATAGTGAGAATCGATAAAAAGGTACTGACAAAACCAGTGTATGGTAATAGTGTGAGTGGCAAAGTTCGTGCTGGTAGATCGCGACGTACTTCTCACGATCAAATCTCAGATGTCTTAAAGAATGGCCTTGTAAAAAGTGTATATAAAAATATGTCTAAAGAGATTAATTAATGTAGATGAAGCAAAAGATGTACGTCAAGATCGAAGCAAGTGGAAATTCACAGGCGGAAATTCACAACAGAAACAGGTGGAAATTCGGAACACAGGCGTGATAATAAGTATATATTTAAATGTACGTATGGTTTAGTTGATAAATGATTCGCTTCTATGTATCCCTACTGAATCTCTCGCCAATCCAACAGTAGCTATAAATACAAATAATCAGTGCATATCTTCGGTAGAATATTCTGGTTGGGTCGGCACTGATGGGACTGGTCAGGCGCCGGCTCGATTATTTGCCGATACAGACGACAATCAACACAAATTTGCATGTGAGCCGTATTGAATTGAGACAAGCGGCCGTCACGAGACGTCCCTGACGGTACAATAAACAGGTATAGTGAATGCTAGAAAAGCTTGAGCTAAAGTTTCCAATATTTTACATGTTATATATAGTATGATTGCTGAAGTTAAATATTATTTTTATTCTGCTATAGTTTAAAAATCTTACGTTTTTAGGCAGACATAAATTCAAAACGTCCTCGAAATGAAACTATCTTGTATAGTCTAAGTAGTACCTCGAGTATGGTTGATGATGAATGAGTGGAACGCTGTTGTTAGTCACTTGCAAATGTTCTCAAATTAACGCCACATATTCTGGTCTTTCGCTTGCCTCGACCTCAACCAGGCCGGCGTCCTATTCTGCTTTTGGAAACACGATCTCAAGTTCAGAATAATTCATCTGAACAATTCATATCATAAGAAGAATCTATCAGAAGAAGAATATCAGAATACTTCATTAATACATCTTCTACCGCTTGTGCATCAAAAGTAACTAGTCCATTGCTACTTCTGTTTGCTAATTTTACGAGCCATGGTGCTTATACTTTTGCTCTCTTACGGATATTGTCGCAATACAGAGATTGCTTTAGTGAAGTAAGACACGGTTTTCCCTAGGTAGTAAGTTGCGTGTAAAATATAAGACTTAATGAAATAAAATTTATACCTCGAGAAAAATTACGAATATTTACAATATGTCATAATGGTCTTTAAATACAACAGTAAGTTCAGTGTAAAACATTTACTAAGACAGTAAGTGGAGATCCAAAGCTGTTGTATACCTCTTTTTATTCTAGTAATGAAAACATCTAATTAAAATATAATATTCAACTGATTTCTATGAAAGAAGTATACAGTATAATAGTCATACTAACATATATTGATATAATCACATCCAGTCCTTTTATTTCTTTGAAACAAATTTGCAATTCAGTAATATACCGCCGAAGGGAAAGATAGCAGGAGTTTAATTTAACCGTCTGTACGACGGGTCAACTGTTCCGACCATTTCATTAACGTATAATGTTATTTATTAACGACGTATTCACCGCGAATACATTTTTACGCAATTCAATTTGTAAAGCTTGTTAACACGCAATTTGGGTGAGAATTTTCATAAACTGTGTCCTCAAACATTGAATCGGTAAAATTCATAGTTATACAGTGTACACATTTGTCCCCTTATTCATAACAGTTATATAAGGTTGTTGATGTCACTAAAAAGAGTTAAAAGAAGTTTTGTTTATAATTGCTTTCTGTATAGATGAAAGTATGAATAAGGAGTTGAGGTATAGAGACATGCGGCCTTATTCATAGAGAGTTAGATTAAATTTGAATGCGTCTTTAAGAACCATAAAGAAGTGTTCAAACTCGCTATGAATAAGTACATAATATTTGTGAAAATAAAAGTAAATAAATAGACATAGAAGAAGATAGTAACGAATGTAAAATGTTGTCTTAATGGTAATTCCACGCTGTTTAATAGATGCCACTGGCATACATTTATCGTTTTTTAAAATTTAATATTTATAAAGATATTCTATTTAAATATAAAACTGAAAAGAAAATTCCAAAATGTATATAGTCTGGATTGATTAGTTTTAACGAAATAGTTATAGTAGCGGTTTTATATAAACAATGGAGAAAAAAATAGCGTTTTCAGGGTTACCCTTTTTACTAGGGGACTATTATTTCATCTTGATTTGTCAAACCCGTCAATCCGTCTTGAAAAATAATGTCTAATTTACCGACCACTCTGTTAAAATGTGTACTTCCGAATCTGTTGACACAATTGACAGGGTGTTTATGCGCTAGTGTTATAAAATGAAATTTTATACAAAAATTATTAGGCCTGGCAGACGTGATACTGCCCTAAAAAGTGTAGAACTCGATTGTAGCGCTATCCACCAGGTCCAATTGAGAATCTCAATCATCCCAGGACCCTTTTGAACACATACACAATTTTCATCAAAATGAGCAGGGCGGTTTTTGGGTTTTAGCCAGACCAACAAACAGCAATTGATATTTATATGTAAGATTTTCAAAACAAACCATTACTTCATACAGTATAAAAAGTAAATTAGGTCTCAGAGAGCGACGTAGAAAATGAAAAATACTTTAACATAATTTCCGAGATGAAAACTTAAATTTCATGCATGCACACATGTCATTCAATTCTCTGTTATATTAGGCAAGAGACATCCCAACCCTCCTCTTTACATTACCCAAGTTTATTAGCTAAAATAAGAAGCATACCAGCCAGTTGTTATCAAAATGTAAATTATATGAGCACACTCACGAATCGTGACCTCTTCTCATATAAAATACTCAGTTTGTAAAATTACGCTTTCAGGTAGAAGGCGGCTTTTCGCCACAAAATACTAAGATATTTTGTGTTCTCGCGGTATCTACGTAAATAATTCTTGAAATGAATACATATTTTCATATGTATTCATAAAAAGAAACTCTACACTCTTTTTGGAAATGTAGAAGATGAAAATTAAGTTTGCATTTAGAACATTTAGAATAATATTCTTTCAATATCTTGTTTTAAGTATCATCAGAGAAATAGAAACGTGAGATTATAAGGACTGCTTTTTTAACAAACTTCAAAGAGAAGAAGGTTCTAATATTATAAACGCCAATTTGATTTTTTATGGGACGTTTTCACGCAGTATTTTTTGAAGTGAAACTTCTATATAAACCCCCTGTCTATCGTATTAGGATTTTTCTGTCACGAAAAAACGTTTCGGACGTGGTGAAAGGCGGCATAATTTTAGAGTAGACGTACTGAGAGGCGGCATAATGTTAGAGTAGACTATCGATGTTTTTATTCGTTCTGGATCGCATTCAAAGGGGCTTGGGTAAATTTGTTCGGAGGTTGGCTTGATTTTTTTTATGAGCGGCCACTTTTTTAGCTATTGATATTTAGTAGTTCTATACCTACTTGAGATACAAGACTGTTAAAAAAACTTGGTCCTAAGTTACATCGGAGCCGAGCTATTTAAGATCAAAGTCGTGCTGCGTGAACTTAAAATACTGTAAAACGGGGTTAATAGAATTCACGGGGTGATTAGACACATTGGGGTTTGGGTAAAACTGGCTTGATTTTTTAAGTTTGCGGCCAGCGATTACATTTATACAGTAATAAGTTTGGTAATCAAAATAGCTTAAGTGAATATGTGTTAGAAAATAATCTAAACAGAAGACGGGCTCATTTTCAGTCTATAAATGCCGCTGATCTTGGTGGAGATGAGTTTCCAGTTTTAAGTAATAATGACCTCATCGTTTATGCCCTGGGCACATATCAAGTAGAGCAAGCACGTAGCTATTATGGTGAACACATAAAAAACGGAACCTATTTAATTGAAATATTTAAAGAACCTAACCTGGAAGATTTCACAAAAGTTAAGTTAGATTGTAATGCCTCATGGCATTTGAGAGGAAGAATCCAATCCAGGCATGTTTCGAGCCGAACTTACTATCTATATTTTGTGAGAACAAGGGCTTCAGGGTCGGGATGCTATTTTAGGTCATTATTGCTCTTGCATTGTTGGAAAACGCACATTAGGTTGTTGTTCCCATGTCATGTCAATCGTGTGGTATTTGGGATGGGGTAAGCACCAAAACCTAATTAAAACAAAAATTGTTTTCTCCTGCTCAGTTCCTAGATACAATAATCAAGCATGATGTCGAGAACGAAGCGTATGAAGAACCCGATATCGAAAACTAAATAAAGTGCACATTTAATGTCATTATAGTGAGCGTTTTATTTAGTTTTCTTTTTTCGCGTGTGATTATAGATATATAAGACCTAATTAGTGGATTAATAAATATAATTGTAAAAAGGTTTTGTGTATTAAATGTAATTATAAGAACAACTACTTTTTATTATATATTATTTGTTACAAGATTCATGTTTTTGTGCATGGCTTTTGAAATAATATAACATATCTAATTAAAGTGAACTATTACCCTAATACTACTAACGAATAAACTGCAGATTAAAAAGTTTTGTGCATGAAAATCCAAAATCTAATATAAAATAATGTATGTTTTAATTGGTTCAATATTTTCACATATTTCGGCTCCGATGTATGTTAGACAAAAACATTAAAACAAAAAGTGTTTTTATTACTGTATACTATCTACTGTATAAATGTAATCGCTGGCCGCAAACTGAAAAAATTAAGCCACTTTTACTCAAACCCGTTTTTTGTTTGATAAAATAAAATATCTTTAAACAAAAAATGCATTCATTAAAATGTACTTAACCTAACCAAATCATATTTTTCAGTAAACCTGCGAAAAATCGAAACGTCTGCTGGGATACATAGTAGAAGTTTAACTTCAACGGATAAGTTTCACTTGTTGGTTGACAAAATTACGCAAGTTACGCTTGTGTTATGGGTAATATACAACGGACTACTTTGAGGCCGATCCCAGACACCCGTACTATATTAATAACGAAGAAAATTCGATTCTGAAATTTACCATACCGGGAATAAAACCTGGAGTCTCTGCGTTGTATTGAGGTAAGCCGGCAAAAACTTAGCCGCTAAACCATAGGGGCCGTCAATATATTCTTTAAAAAAAACAAAAATATATTACTTTTTTAACACGAGCGAAGCCACTAACAGAAGCTAGTTTATAAAAAAATACGGAATCGAAACGTTTTATAATTTTTAATATTTATAAATCATTCCAGATTTGGAGATAATGGTCTCGATTAGTCAAGTTAATAGTTCAAGCAACTATTTGTTAAGTAGCACAACTTCCCTTAAGTGTGCAAATACTTGCCCGATTTCTAATTAAAAGTGTTGTAGTCCTTAATGAAGTTGGTTGTAAGCCATAAACTGTTAGTTTTCCTATTTGGCAACTCTAGTTATTTAGGTTTATTTCTTTTGCCAACTGAATTTTATCTCTTTTTGTTTCATCTGCTCCCAATATTGAGGTCGGACTATGTGGCTCTTCCTTCCATACTCCTCTTTTCTGACATACGCCCGATATTCGGAACACCAATCGACCAGTTAGTCCCTCCTATTATATTCCTTGCGATACCATCCATAGGTAGCTAGTTCAAATCCGGCTTGAAGGAACAGAAATGGTATTGCTAGGAATATATAGGAGGGACTTACTGCTTGATGGTGGTGTTCTGACGCTCTGAATTTCTGATGATGATGATGAGAGCTGATGTATTGCACTTAACTTGATTTATTTCATTGTAACGTAACGGAGTGTGCGCACTGAGCCGCGAGAATTTTGACGCTGATGGGGGTGCGCGGGGGCTGATAGTGATGTGGCAACTCCAGTAGTGTTGTGCGGATTTACGTCGCGCTTGGCGCGAACAAATGTGTTATTTTTGTGTGTATATATTATATTTTTTGGCTATATCTATAGTTATATTATGCCTGAAGTTACCCACTGAAGTAATCCCGTTCTTATCAACTGTGACCTTTTGAGTTGACTTGTATTGTACCTACGAGTATAATATTAGGGCTAACATAATAAAGTGTAGAATGCACATTTTAATTAAGACTAAATTAGAAGCTTGAAAATTGTACTCAGGTAGTAAGAAATAATGAAAATGCACGTCACACGCGTTTAAAAAAAAACTATGGCTTATTACGGGCTTTAGTCATGACAGTTATGAATTCGTATAGTGCTGTACTTTTATATGTACATATAAGTGATAAAATATGTCACAATCATATATATATACATATACCAAAGGTTAAAAGTATATCAAAGGGTATTTCATCTTGAAAATTGCTCTAGTAGGCAATGGGTTTTTAAGTACAAATATATGAATTGTTGGAACTCCCGTGAAACTGGAGATAAGTAACATTACTAAAGGCACAATTAATTATTTAATTTATTTGGATATGACACAAAGTTAAATCATATATCAATCAACTATCCAACAAAAGATTTCTAATATACATTATACTATATATGCCCACCGTTACCATTCCTTTTTCAACTTGTTGTTTCACTACATCCTCTTTCAGTCCACAACGTTCCCTTGTCACACTGTTTCTTAGTAATATGATTTACTTACATTAACCTTACATATATTTCTCAAGCTCTCATTTCAATTGCATTAATGCTACTTTCATGCTTCTTCTGCCATACCCAAAATTCATTGACATATATTAGTGTTGGTACAAACACTCCTTGATAGAGACCCAAGCGTTTTTTTGAAGTGAAACTTCTATATAGACGGGGTCTTACGATTTTTCGCTCACGAAAAAGCGTCACGGCCGCGTGTTCTAATACTGAGATTTTTAAACTCGTGATATCTTTCGAATGGAATGTCCGAATTAAATAATTTAAAAAGTTATATAAAGGTAATAAAGAAAGTGAGCGAGGATATACCTCGTCCTAAGACGACCTCGTCACTCTAATACCTAAAATCGCGTTCTGCGCATCGTAAAGTGCGATGTTCCGAGCCGCTTATTAATGGAGGCAAACTTAAGTTTGCATCGAACTATACCTCTGCTCTCCACGTGGCTGGGCATCACTGCCTCTATTTGTGGTGTAAAAAAATATAAATAAATAGAGTTTGTTAAGGAAACAAATTAACAACAAGAAAACTTTGCCAACGGTTCAGTTTTTCGAAAGTCACAACAAAAGTGAACGACAACGAACGACAAAAGTGTTGACTTAAAAAAATGATCGGTGCGTATGTAGCGTGTTACATTAAAATGTACCTAATCTAACCAAATAATAATTTGCAGTAAACCTGCGAAAAATCGAAATGTGTGCTGGGACACATATTAGAAGTAAAACTTCAACGGACAAGTGGAAAAACGAATCGCAACAGACAAGTTGGAAAACGAATGGCAACGGATGAGTGGAAAAACGAATCGCAACGGACAAGTGGAAAATCGAATGACAATGGATAAGTGGAAAAACGAATCGCAACGGACAGGTGGAAAAACGAATGGCAACGGATAAGTGGAAAAAGTCCGTTGAAGTTTCACTTCTAATATGTGTCCCAGCACACATTTCGATTTTTTTCTTTAATTTTTGTTATATTCTCTTCATACATACATATTGTTACGACCTGAACGCCGACAAAAGACAAATTCACACTTGCATACCTGTAGAAATTTTATTACCTTTTCGGCATTTGGACTTCTTTTGTTTACTTTGTGTTTAAAATTTGTGTTTAGAAAAACAGCCCATTGTGTATTGTAATCTTTTATGAAAGTCATGAGCCAGTTGAGATTCTAGGAAATTCAGTCCACGCGGCCGGGCAGACATGTTGTATTTGTACAGTATAAAGCAATGCCCCAATTGAGAGATGCGGCAGTCGAGCGATAACCACAAGCGGAGCAAGACTTGTGTACATTCGGTAATCTATTTAGTGACGGACTTTGCGCGTGTTATTGAATCGTGCACTACGTTTGTACTGGCTGTGTTCAGTTATATTTATACCTGTGTTATACGTGTTTGTATAGTTCTCATAAAACTCTATACTCATTCTAACGGCATTTTAATTCGAGTTCTGCAACTTGTAACAATATCATTCCTTAATCCACGAAGAAGGAATAAACAGACATCTATAGTCTCTCACTAATGCATATTTAGTATGGAGTAAAGGTATTCCTGTTCCAGACATAAAAAATGAAAAATGACCGATAAATTTACATTCCAGTCGATTTCGTTCGAATATTTTATAATATCGATAATAACAAAGCGATGAATCGAAAATAGAAACAATACGGCGATATAAAATATAACTTTCTAATGTTATGGCCTCTCCTTTCCATGGTAATATGGGGGTCGTAAAATTTTTATGATCCATGGCAGTATATTTTCATAGTCCGCTTGAAATGTGGATTAAACTTTGGCTTTGTTGATAGGTAAACGTATGGCTAGAGTTGTAAGGTACGGATCTCAACTATTCATAAAACAATTTAACCACTTATGTGGATATTCTAAGATTGATTCCATGAAAATATTTGACTAACAATAAATACATGATGGTTAAAAGTAATTTAATAACAAAACTGCAACCATTCCATGAATAGGCAAATGGACTTTTTTCAACAGTTCAATGGCAATGTTTGCATGTACGTACTTAATTTTATTTAGATCGGTATTGGTTTTGCAAATGTATGCAGATTATTTGCGTGGGTTGTCACGGGCAGCAGTCAAATTAAGTGACAACGTAAAGACCGGTAAAACATCATATAAAACTGTGCTCTCTTTTTTGAAAAATATATAAGCTAGATTTCACACTTCACTTTACTTATATAAATGTACTGAGTTTTTTTTATTTTCTCGAATAAACTTCGAAATGGGTCGACAGATTTTGGTGAAAATTTTAAGGATCACATCAGGAATTTTGTTATATTTAAGTATGTGTTATATATAAATCTAAAATCAAGGGCAAACGACGCGGTAGACCCAACTTGTACATATGAGTATATTTAAATAATTTGTTTATTTGAAAAAAAAATATTGCTATCAGATACAGTCTTGTCACATTATAAAGTAAACAAACTGCAATAGTTAGACGCTGGTACAGCAATGTTATGAGAAAATCACCGTTTTCCAGGTAAATAGTTGTCTTAAGAAATGATGGCTTAACTTGAAATAGGATGACATGCGTGCCAATTATCTCTCTATGAGGGATGTGTAAGTCCGCGAGAAATGAAGAAAGATAAGAAGAAACCGGACCCTGGGCTCTAGGGCGGACACTCCAAACGCAACCTGTATTGAAATTAGAGTGATGCTGATAGAATAATACGATGAGATAATTGTATAATTAATGTGCAAATAGAGCAGCAACAGCAGACTTATGTTCTTTCTTTGTATAACATTCACTCTTTTATCTAAAATTAAAGAAGCTTGAGGCGAAAGCTACTTTTAAGATTTAGAAATAATTTATAAAGTCTTGCAACATAGCAACAAACTCACTCTAGTAGCAGCTCGACTACATAATACAAACAATAAATACTACGTTTTTATTTTGCGAAGCAACTGCGCTGTGAATTGGCTACTTTATGGCCAGAAAGTATAAACGTGAAAAGGAATTCTTAATATACTTTTGTATTTTCTTAGCAATAATAAAATATTGAAAGTGTAGGTAGTAGTGGCTTAGTGCCCTCGATTTAGCAAACCTAGTACGAATTCTAAAGATTACAATAATAAATAACATTTAGTTCGTCTTAATAATATACAAGACATTCCACAGAAATACAATAAATAGTACTGCTGCGGAATGTCTTACTTAATAAGGTAAGATTTTTTTTTATCTTATTGGTTATCTCTGTTTCTGTTTTAATAAACTTGAATTCGTAAAAACTGGTCGCCATGTTCGTCTGTATGCCTTTGTATAATATCACAGTGTTTTTTCTTAGAAATTATTAGGTCTTACATACAGATAAAAATTGACTGGAAGGTAAATGCTGCTACACAATAGTGTAACGCAATGTCCCAAAAAATTACATTCTCGTACATGTAACTAACGAATGAAAATCTTTTTTCTGCGTACATAGTTGTGACGTAATCATTATTTCGGAACTTGAAAAACACTGATAATTTTCTTTAATGACTTATTTAAGTCAAGAAGTGAAGAGATATTAGATTAAATTAGATAACACATTATTGCTCAACAAAGAAAAAAATACAAAAACAAAAAGTATAATTACAATAACTTCTTGGCAAAACAACAGGGGGCCTTAGCGCTAAAAGCGATCTCTTCCAGGCAACATAACTTAAAAGAAATTCTTTAGTAATCTGGCAATGTAGATGCAGAAAAAAATAGTACTGTACAATTTAAATATACATACACTAATTTATAAATTTAATCCATACATAAATCCTGACAAATTTATAGAATATCAATATATACGTATATACTAAATTATTTAAATAAATATATTTAATAACATTATATATGACACGCATTTTATATTAACGTATTTTACAATAGATAAACAAGTAAATGTTTGTTATATTACACATATTTATTTAAAAACAGGTAGTATTTTCTAAGTGACTTCCGAAAAGTAGATTATTAATATTAGCTACCAAAGTGACAAAACTTATGTCCCTCCTCTTGAAATTATGAACTGTGAGGTGGAAATTTTCCTTGCAAGCCCTGATTGCATACTAAAACTAAATATTAAACACAGACAATTCGTGACAACATGCACTTATTTCTACCGTCGTATTTACGTATCTGTTTCAGAATCCCATATAACTGCGTCAGTAATAATTTAAATTGGATTATTTTACTTTCACAGCACATTTTGCGAACAACCTAATTCCGGTTATCCCCGACGACACTCAAAACAAACGAAAGTCTGATAAATGTTGCTATTAATCTTCCGGCCGCTTCGGGTGCCGTTCGCCTGCGACACACCAACGGAAACAATTGCAATAAAAATCTAGATTAGAGTTAAGTATGCTTAGATGGGCTGCGAAAGTGAGCGGAGATTAGCTACTAGCTTGAAGTGGCTTCTATGATTGTAACATGGGGTAAGATCAAACTGAAAAAAAATACGGCGACGAGATAGTAGATCTCATTGTTGTAAAAATGATGTCTGTAACTTTTGAAGCATGAAGTGGAAAATTAAAAAAAAAAACAAATTGGGTGAATTTACAAAACTCCTTCAACGAAAATTGATTTGAACAAAAAGGCTCCACCTGTATATCTTACACACACACGCACGCGTGTGTGTGTAAGATATACAGGTGGAGCCAAGCCGTTGGATAGTTGTTGACACGTCGAAATTTTCAATGAAATGTACGAAAATGAATATTTTCAATGAAATGCGAACTTCGTACCGCCATATTTTCTGAATTCCGAAAAGACATTGTTGATAGGTGATTAGGAGGATTCTAGAATCCAATCTCAGCGCCACCTACTGGGTCTAATTGTGAATCCAAACCATCCGGGAACCCACTCAAACACACAAAAACAAAATCATCAAAATTGGTCCAGGTGATTAGGAGGATTCTAGAACCCGATCTCAGCGCCACCTACCGGTTCCAACGGGATAATATGCCCGTCTCCTGGTTCTAAGCTACCTCCCCACCAATTTTCAGCCAAATCGGTACAGCAGTTCTTGAGTTATAAATAGTGTAACTAACACGACTTTCTTTTATATTCCGTAGCCAACTTAAAAAAAACAGTGTATGTTCATCAATTCTACGAAACTATTCGAATCTATGATTCGATCTTTGTTTTATAAATCAGTTAATTTTATGACGTGTTTAAATATACTGTTAAATATTCGTGACTAGCGGTCCGTCCCGGCTTCGCATGGGTAGTTTATGGCTATTTTTTTTACACCTTGTGGTACGTTATTGAAGTTTTATCACGGAACCCTATTTAAAAAAATATATATATAGTGTAACTCAGGAATATTGTGGCATCACTAGTAGTGAAATAATTTTTGAAATTAGTCCAGTAGCTTTTCAGTTTATTCTTTTCAAGAACAGAAATCTTTCCTTCTCGTAATATTAGTATAGATTTGAACAATATAATACAGATCTGGTAATATCTATATTACACAGTCTCACAACAACCAGGACATCCTTTTAGTTGTCCAGATTTTCAACTAGGTTCGACACTGGCTATATCGTTTCAACTCGTTTAGAAGTCATTGAAATTGGGTTATAGAGCCCACAGGGCACTTAAGTCTATTGAAGCATGTCCTAACATTTATTAGAGACATACTATATCCTAAGGCTGGCCTATATTTCTCTTTCTTTCATTTTAGGATAAATTCTGGTGGTTATATTTTCAAGATCACAGGAGAGAATTCGTGAAAATTTCAAAAATCAGCCAAGGACGTATTTGGTTTTAGTTCACGCTTCTCCGTGGAATAGACAGTTCACTGTTTCTATCGTTTGGCCACAGAACCGAAAAAAGAAGTTAATCAAAATACTCATACCTCTCAGAACCTACTTGATAAAATAAATTTTCAATAAAACATATGATTATAGTATACTATAGTGTAGTATACTATCTAGAGATTTTCAGTAGCTTTAACCTGATCATTTAAAAGTTAGTGTGAATTGTGAAACACTTTTAACTACTTTTACAGCGCATAACTTATCATGTATTGACTTCAATAACAAATAGTAGACAATAATACCTATCATTATTTTTAAAGACATGCCTAACTGTACCCCAACGTTCATGTAAGCTGAAAATTATTTTTCACCCCAAGTGACATGTATGATGGTGATTTTGATTTTTAATTTTTCCCGATTTCACTACAACAACTAGTAAGCGAAGAATACCTTTGCAAAACTTCTTCTATAAAAACGCACAAATTTTCTTATGATGCTGCACTTGAACAGGCGGCTGATGAAGATTTTGTAAAGATTTCTTACTATTTGATTCCAGATTTGTGAAACAGTTTTACAGATAGAAAGATGGCGAAATGTTATAAAAAGCAAAAATATTCCGGAAGAGAAGTAAAGTGCATTCTTATTCGCCTCAAATTAAATTATGCAATGAAAATCTCGAAACCATCGCGTTGGAAATGCTAAACTTTTTGCACAACAGGGCTTGAGGAAGAATCGGGTCAGCCAAGGGTTTTGCAGAGGCCCGCCCGTAGCGTACAATAGCAACAATACTGCAGAAATAACTAGGACAAATTGCATGGGAACATTTTGAATGGCAACAAGTGGAGTAAAACTCTCTGAAATATGATTATCATATTCCGGTGCCGTATTTCCCTCACCTGGTTTATAATGTTTTTGTTTTTTGTTCTCTCACGTAACGAGCATCCTGTTTCGTGGTTAATTTGAATGCGTGTTTTTGTTGCTAGGAATTCGTTGTTGGGTTTTTGTCACTTTTATTTTTTTGTTCAGCCTGCGTAATTTTTGTTGTGAGATTTGTTATTTTTGGAGGGTCTAGCGCCGAGAGGAAACTGTCTGTTTTATACAAGCTCATTGAATGGCGGATTTACCCATTTAATAATGAAACAGACATTGTTATTATGTAATTTAAAGAAATTTATTGCACCAAGCTGTGTAACACTTTGTATTACATATTTTATCATAAAACCTACGTCAAACTTCATTTGATAATATTTGAAGTTTATGTGTAGAGGATTTTATATACAAACAAGCTGTGCCCGTGACGTTATTCGCGTGGAATTTGTTTTCAAAATCTCCCGATTTTGAAACATTCTTCATTGGTCCTCCAATCCTATTGGTCTTAGCGTGATGATATATAGCCTTTCCCAATAAATCGGCTATCTAACACTGAATTTTTCAAATCAGACCAGTAGGTCCTGAGATTAGAGCGTTCAATCATACAAACAACCAAACTCTTCAGCTTTATATATTAGTATAAGAAGAGTGTTTTTCAGAGCCACATTATATTGCTTAGGAATAGCGATTTTTAATAGAAAATGATAGGTACATTTTATACCTTTGTTATTATTACGGTCTTATTCATATTGATATATAATACCGTTTCAGAACTTTAAAGAAGCCTACAAACTTACCGTAACTCAATATGAATTAGAGCGTAAGCGTAAAGTTATAACAAATTGAGACCATCAAACATTATCGTTAAAAACGAGCACCTGTAATGAATAAAATATACTCATGATCAACATCGTTCGTAAATTCCAAATACATTATTAAAACTTCACAACGTGAACATGCGGTTGTTACACATGGTCCTAAAATAGCTAACGGGTAACCAGGCATTTCGGCAAGCGTCGAGCGTCAGAATGGAGAATCCTGCTGAATAATGGACGAAGGTAAGCTAAGTACTCCCTGACCCACATTACACTACACACCGTTTTAAACGTTACCAACGTTTTATAATTGGAAGGATTCCGCTGAGAGAGAGAGTATAATATTAAATTAATCGCTTTCAATATTCAGGCTTTCGTAATGTACTTCGCCGGGCAAAGAGGTGAATATCTCTTTTGTCTTTATTTTAGATTAGCTGTGTCCGGGACTTAATTCCTCTGGAACTTAGACAGATAGTACTTTACTTACATACCAGTGTTCCTATAAAACATCTTGTCCATCCAAATTTTGTCTGGAATAAATCTCAAAGACAACCCTATTGTATTGTAAAATTTTATTTCTGTTAACTGTAACTTTTTAAACACAATAAGTCATGTTTGTTGTTTTAATTTATTCATTCATACTTTTTATTTTGCCCTAAATAAAAAAAATTACAAGAGGTACAGAACTTCGACGATAAAATACACATAGCCCAAATGAAATTAGCTGCCAGTCTCTGGCAATATTTTATACCTGCCTGCTTTAGTGCGGCATGATGTTCTTGATACCCATTAGATAGGTAGTAGTAATAGTTACAAACAAACATTACATTAATTTTAATGAATATTATATTTATATAAATATAAAAGGATAGGTAACGTTGTCTCTTATATATGTAAGTATGTCTATTTTAATCACTAAAGTCCTCATTGAAATCCATCCGTTAAGCAGTTTTGAATTACAGTAATGTTGACAATGCAGAATTTTTTCTTAAATTTTTATTATTAGTTTGAAATCACGTGATTTCATTTAGTAAAACAATACTTGCACTAAAAATAATCGACTAGTATTTCGATGTAATTTTTTGTGTGCGCATTATATAGATTGGAACCGGTAGGTAGCACACAGATCGGGTTTTAGGATCCTCCTAATCTCCTGAAACGGTTTTGATGATTCTTTATTGTGTATTTAAGTAGGTCCCAGAATGGTTTAGATTTACAATTGAAACCAGTAGGTGGCGTTGGGATCGGGTCATAGATTTTTATTTTTTAGGGCAAGACATCGACTGCCGGGACCTCTAATTTTTTTATATCTAACTGAGAATAAAATCCTGTATTTGACGTTTGAAAATAATTAACAATTGATTTGATTTCGATTCATTAACTCGATACAAACATAAGAAGCCATTTCCCTATAACCTCTTAACGGTGAAGACAGTCAATAAACGCTTTACAACGTCTCCCAGCCTTTTACCAAATTCGACAAAAACACCATCAACGGCGGCGCTCAAATTAAATTACAGTAATAAGAATACAGTAAAGTAAAACAAACTTTCCAGAGTTGCTTTGTGCGAAATGAGAGGGGCAAATGGTAGCTTCAAACGCTTTATCCTGAAAATACTTAAATTAGAATTAGATCCCCTTACAAACGAGTTCACTAATTAATTTTGGCGATAATTGGTTTTCCGTTTTCGGATTTACTTTTTGGTGTGCAAATTAGTTTGTACTATTTCACGACGAACGGATTGGATTTTGCCACAAATGCATTTTGCACTGCATGTTGATGTGAAATAAAATTTTGGTGATCTGAAAATTCTTATAAATATATATTTATAAAACATAATGAAGGTATTATGTATTCTTGCGAAATAATACAAGGTTTAGCTATGTTTATCAATAATTACAATATAGAGAAATTTTTTATTCATACGATACCTAATCAGATTTAACTATTTTTTTGACCTTTCGTCTATCGGAACGTTTGTCCAGAATAGACTTCAAAACGATTTAATCTAGTCGTAAAATTTAAGTGACTAAGCCTGGTGTGCTTAGAAATTTAACCCATGGTTAAAATAAAATAATCGCTAAAAATATATGTTTAAACAGCCATTGTTTTGCTTTAACCATCGGTTAAAATGTATTATGCACATCATCCTAAGTAAAATAGGATTATGTTTAAAAATTTTCGTGGATAATTTGTTACGTATCTTTTGGCTGTCAGAAGATATAAAGTCAAAATTTCACGCGAACGAAGTAGAGCGTGTAGATAGTTTTTACATGAATCTTTTCAGATAAATTGATTAGTGAAATTGATCTTTAAAAGGTTTGTGTGTTTTAATAAATAAATATTATATATGTATGACTAGTTACTAAAAATGTATGTGTTCTAGACGGGTTATCAAAGTAATTCCATCCACTTGCGTCATCAGGATTCGTCCCTCAAACACAATCTTCCTCTGATAAGGTCAGAATATCAGTCGTTCGCTCTAAATGCAAATATTACCGCACCCGGGAGAGGTGTTATAGCCTCGGTTTTGAGGTAAAAAGGACGAAAACAGCGCTAAATGGCAAGAAAGCGCTTTTTATGCTGACGGAATTGGGTAGTTAAAGATAAAGAATGGATAGACCGCGTCCTAAGATAGTCAGTTTTACAACTCTCTGGATAGGTACTGTTTGTTTTATATTATGATATTCAGTTATGTCTATAGTCCACTATCGACTACTTAATCTATTCCTTTGGACTCGTATCGGTGCACGCTCAGCGTGCTTCCTACAGTGACTATGAATGACCATTTTTCTCATTATAATATTTGTAGCAAAGACAACATAACCTACCTATACTTCCCACATCTCAAAAAGTTGTCAAATCAAATCATTATCATCATTATATATGATAACAAATATTCAAAGTTGAAATGAATTTAGCGAAAATATATGACAATGATATAAATTTTTTTATCATAACGATTTGCAATTCACATACATTTTCTATCTCCTTTAGTGGGAAATGCCACTTGTCTAACGTGGGGCAGACCAAACTTTTTTTTCACAATGTCTATAAGTTTTGTGATATTTTTTCAAACAGTATCCAACAAAATTTATTTCATATTTGCCTAATTTATCTAAATAATTTATAGTATGTAGAATACGCCGTTTATCCTAAGCTGTCATCATTATAATGTGCCACCCAATCTTTAGGTCGCTGTGCTCGCGAACCATTACTTCATTCAGCCCTTGATGGCGGTTATCGACTGATAATCCTTCTACATTGCGCTGTAATTTATATTTCAAATAATATACGCATCTACGCTCACATAGTTATATAAAATTCATAGAAGGCAACTTTTCTCCTAATTCCATTTATAAAAATAAAAACGGACGGACATGACGGAATCAAAGAAATTCGTTTCAGTAACGGAACTCTAAAAAAGCACAGCGAAAATACAAAAAGAACTTGGTTCTTCTTAACCACTCTTTGAAGATTGAAGCCACCCTAAATTATAATTAGAACAGTTTTATCTCGAGTTTTCTTTGTGGGTAGATTATATAATTTTTTCCCAAGTTTTAATCAAAACAAAGAAGGGCTAATTATTTTTAATGACGAGGTTGCCTCGCAAACTATTATACTCGGGAAAATCTAATTTGATTCTGGTTAATTATTTTCTCAAAGAAGTATGTTCATTACTTTAATAAATGTTTTTAAATTGCTTGTTAGGGATTAATTTTGTCTAACAAAGACATGAAATGTGAAATCTTACCTTCTTTAGGCGTTTATTTGTTTCTTTTTACATAACGACCATAGGAATGAATGTAATTTATCATCAACATTGAAATGGTATTCACGCTTAGATATAGTGCACTTTTCTTCCGAAAAATAAAACGCCTCTTGTATTGAAACAAACATAAAAAATGTATATTAGTTAACTTATTACAACAAATATTATTTTGATTATTAAATAGAAATCTTAAAACGCAAAAAAATTTTAACCACACATATGTATATTTTTTGCTTAGATCATATAAACGTCTGAAATGAAACCATTGTTTGTCAGATTGCAACTGCTTTTTTATTACTACCTACATAGATAATTTATACCAAATAAATGACACTACATCTTTCCCACCAAAAAGAAAGAAACTCATTAAACAAAAGAAAGTTTCAAACACAAACCAAAATTAAATTGAACTTAAAGTAGTTTTACCAATCACCTTATAATACTTGTTTCATATCAAATAAAGCAAATAATAATCATTAAACATAAGCATACATATACATACACACATATTCCCTTTTTTTATAATTATATATCGAAAGAAAACTAAAGAAGATATAATAACTGAAAAGTTGACAACCATAATAAAAACAATTATCTATAAGAGTACACTAACTAGCTGGTTTACAGTATTTTAACTATTATCACGTACTTAAAAAAGTGTATTTCATACTAATTAGAATTGAAATAACCCTTAAGTTTATCTCGAGCCTGCAGAGCAGCTTTTCTGGTTTTTGTTTTATTGCTACAACGATCTGGTGCATTGTCGTCAGAGCTACTTGCATCCATACCAGACTCTGCTTCTTTCTCCGTGTAGTCCTCTTCAGCATCGCTATAAAGGCTTACACGATCTGGACTATTGTTATCACCATCATTCTTCCTAGCATGTGAAGAAGGAGGTAATGTTCGTTTTATGATGTGTCGCCTATTTCGGCGGAAGCGCTTGCCTGACTCGTCAGTAAGAAAATATGAGCGTGGATGTTGCGAGGGTGCTTCCACACACATATGACGCCTGATTTGGCCATCTGCCACTACTACGCGATCTCCTCTATGTAGTTTAGGCAATTCATGTGCATGTTTGTCATAATATTTTTTGCTTTGAATGTGATTATTTATTATTTTGTTATAATCAGTACTGTTATTGCGTTCAGGTCGCAATTTATTTTCGTGAACTGGAAGACTGGTATTTAATCTTCTACCCATGAGTAGTTGGGAAGGAGAACCAATACCATCTCTAGGAGTTGCCCTAAAGCTTAATAGTCCAAGATAAAAGTCTGTTCCGCTATCTAAAGATTTCTTTAAGATATTTTTAACAGTCCTTACTGCCCTTTCACTAAGACCATTAGATTGTGCATACATTGGAGAACTTGTAACGTGCTTGAAAGACCATTTTCTTGCGAAATCTCGAAATTCCTTAGAGAAAAATGCAGGACCATTGTCTGTTATTAATTCCGCAGGAATTCCATGTCTGGCAAATTGATCTTTCATGGCGGTTACCACGGATTTTGTGCTGATGCTTTTTAAAGGACTAACTTCAATAAAATTTGAAAAATAATCTACAAGCAACAAAAAGTTCTTTTGCCTTAAAGTGAAAATATCAGAACCCACCTTTCTCCAAGGTAAATCAGGAACCGAATGGCATAACATGGGTTCTCGTGAAGGTCTATCAGCATATTCTGTACAAATGTTGCAAGATCGAACTGCATTCTCTACTTGACGTGACATTCCTTTCCAAAACATGACATCTCTTGCACGTCTCTTACATCGGTCAATTCCTAGATGACCCTCATGTATTTTTACAAGCATCTCTGCCCTTAATTCTTTTGGAATAAAGACTAAATTATCTTTAAATAAAATCCCATCAATATATTCAAAGCCATCTCTATATTCCCAATGACATTGTACATTTTGATCAACATCTTTTTTGTATTTTGGCCATCCGTCTAAAATGTATTTTATTAGTATATTACATTCATTATCTCGAGAAGTTGCTTCTTTTACTTTATATAATTTACTATCACTGAATTGTACATTGCTTATAAGAAAACACGATTGTTCTTCAACTTCTTTCGCAACTTTATCATGCATTAAATCTGGAAGTGGAGCTCTAGACAACGAATCTGCTATATACATATATTTTCCTGGTTTATAAATGACACTAAAACTGTAACACTGTATTCTTAGCATCATTCTTTGCAAGCGAGCAGGAACTGAATCTAGGGCCTTTTTAAACAACGCTTCCAACGGTTTGTGGTCGGTTTCGACCACCACGTCTGGCCTACCATATACATATTGATGGAATCGTTCCATAGCAAACACAATTGCAAGCAACTCTTTCTCGATTTGTGCATATCTAATCTGTGTCTCTGAAAGTGTAAGTGAAGCGAACTCAACCGGGCGACCTCCTTGTAGTAACGCTGCACCAAGAGCTTTAGCACTCGCATCTACTGTAACAACTACCGGTTGATTGGAAGAATATATTGCTAATACTGGGGCATTGCATAGTGCCTCTTTGAGTCTTTCCACGGTGGCTTCATGAGTTTTATCCCATGTCCACTCAGAACCTTTTTTGAGTAAACATCTAAGCGGCGATGAAAGCTCAGAAAAATTAGGGATAAATTTGGAAAGGTAGTTTACCATTCCCAAAAATCTCTCCAAAGATAGCTTATCCTTAGGATTAGGCATTTCTTTAATGGCTCTTAGTTTTTCTTTATCAACTTGCATGCCATGTTTATTAAAAGTATGACCTAGATATGTGATTTGCTCAACACAAAACTCACATTTATCTCTATTGAACTTGATACCTACTTCTCGAGCTTTTTCTAGTAATTTTGTTAATCGTTCATCATGCTGAGACTTTGACTCGCCCCAAACTATAATGTCATCGACAAAGGAGTCCACACCATCCAAACCTTCTAGCAATTGTCGAATTTTTGCATGAAAAATTTCGCTTGCACAACTTATACCATATGGAAGACGTAAAAATTGGTATCTTCCAAATGGTGTTCCAAAAGTACACAAATCGGCACTCTCGTCATCTAACTGCACCATCCAGAATCCAGATCTAGCATCCAGTTTACTGAAATATCTAGCATTGTGCAGCTTAATAGATATTTCTGTTAATGTAGGTAAAGGGTAATGAGCTCGTTTTATAACACGATTCAGTGGACGTGGATCTAAACAAATTCTAAAGCTACCGTCTTTTTTTGCAGGTAAAACTATTGCGTTAACCCATTGTGTAGGATGTTCAACTTTCTTGATAATTTGCATATTTTCCATGCGATCTAACTCATTTTTTAATTTTTCCCGTACCCCTAGTGGAATCTTTCTAACAGGACATATTGACGGACATGCATTGTTGTCAATTATTATTTTATATTTCCCCGGTAATTTACCTATACCAGTAAATAAATCTTTATAATTATTAATATCAATCAATGTGTATATACGTTTTACAAAATTCAGTTTTTCACAAGTATCTTTACTTAAAACATTTTGACAATTAGTTGTAGCAATAACAAATTCAATTAAAAATTGTTTATTTTTACTTGACCAAAACATATCACATTTTCCCATTATTGGAACATAATTTCCACAAAAAGATTGAGCGCGTATGTTAGACTCTTTAATATCATTAACAGAATAACCTGTTTTTATAAATGACTGAAAAGATATCACATTTAAATCGGATCCCGTATCCAGCTTAAATAACTCACTGGCCCCGTTTTTACACGATACTAACGTTTCAAACCACTTACTGCTACAACCTTGTTTACTGTTCTCTAAAGATGAAACATAGAATAGTTCCTCTTCACTGTTTTGATCTTCACATATCTCGTACACGCGCCGCTCGATTTTATTCGGACACACTTTCTTAAAATGACCTCTAACATTACAAAGAAAACACTTTGCAGTACGAGCCGGACACCGGTTAAAATTATTATAGTGAAAATCCCCACATCCATCACAAAAAACCCGCGAAACATTGTCACGCACACGATTTGACTTTATACCGCTATCCAATCGCTTGTTGTCGCCGCTAGACTCGGTACGCGCGCGCCACAGGGCACCGTCGCCGGCGCCGGGCGCGCCAGCCGCGCCGGGCGAGCGCCCGCGCCCGCGCCCATGGTCGCCGCGTTGCCCGCCGTACCCGCCGCGCCTCGCCGTGCCGTATACAGCATCGATCGACCCGCTCGACGTACGTACGTATTCCACTTTAGTACATTCGATCTGACGACTTTCTTCGTTGGACACCTCATTAGCCTGGCATATTTTTACTGCCTTTTCCAGAGTGAGATCTTCCGCTCTTAGCAATCTATCCCGTACGTTGCTATCTGTGATTCCACAAACAATGCGGTCACGTATAAGCCCTTCTTCCAAGCGCTCGAATTCACAATATTGGCTGAGTAACCTCAAAGCCGTTACATAGTTGTCTATAGTTTCTGCTGGTTCCTGATTTCGAGTAAAAAAACGAAATCTTGCCATAGTCGTATTCTGTTTGACACAGAAATAACTATTAAACTTTTGTATAAGCAAGTCGATATTGTCTTGATTTTCATCTGTGGCGAACTTAAAAGTTGAATATACGTCATAACCATCGGCTCCTATGAGGTTGATCAGTAAACTTGCTTGAACATCTTTGTCTTCTTTATGAATTCCAGATGCCTTAATGAACACCATGAACTGCTTATGCCATTTACGCCACGCATCCGCCCGGCTAGCCGGTCCGCCTTCAAGCACCAACTCGGCCGGAGGCCTTGCGTGTTCCATATTATTTTCACGTTAAAATCGACGACACACGATTAAACACGTTATTTATGATTCAAATATTACTATTTTGAACAGAATAATAATTAAAAATGCGCACCGCTGTCACCATGAAATGAAACCATTGTTTGTCAGATTGCAACTGCTTTTTTATTACTACCTACATAGATAATTTATACCAAATAAATGACACTACACGTCTATATCTCAATGATTTTTTCATACTGGATTTTTCGTGGAGTGTTTTTATATATTCATTACATTATATATTAACATTTATTAAATTATACGTAATGTACATTATTCTATACGTATATTATTTATTTGGTCAGTTATGTGGAACATGAATTCGAAATATGTCAATTTCGAAACTTTCATATTTCATCTTGAAAATTAATTTCACTTTGAACAACATGTTATACCTATTGTTGATATTGACTCATTATATTTTCCTTATCTACGTAACGTCAATAATAAATAAATATTGAAGTTTTAAGTGAAGTTTAGTTTAGCGCTATTTTTCTGTAACAAAAAGTTAAAGATGGGTAACTAACCACATCCTCTAGTCGACATAAGAAATTTAGAATAAGAGGTATTTTCCGAATTACGTCATTCTTAGTTATTGTTTTCCTTGGTCAGTAAACTGCAATTTATTGTTACGTCCTAGATGCCGACAAAGACAAATTCACACCTGTAGAAACACATTTTATTACCTTTCGGCATTTGGACTTCTTTTGTTTACTTTGTGTTTAAAATTTGTGATTTAAAAAACAGCCCATTGTGTATTGTAATCTTTTACGGCCTATTGTTGTATTGTGATCACAGCCAGATGTCTCGGATTTAAAAGTACAAACTGATTCTAGGAAATTCGGTCCACGCAATCGAGCAGATATATTGCATCTGTGCAGTATAAAGTTATTGTAACCAATTAAGTGATCAGGCAGTCTAACGATAGCCACAAGCGAAGCATGACGCGTTTGGTAATCTATTTAGTGACGGACTTTGCGCGTGTTATTGAATAGTGCATTATGTTTGGACTGGTTGTGTTCGGTTATACTTATACCTGTGTTATACGTGTTTGTATAGTTCTAATAAACTCTATAATAATTCCAACGGCATTTTAATTCGAGTCCTGCAACTCGTAACATCATAAAGAAAACACATTGCTTCATTGTACGCCTTTTATAGGCCAATAGCATTAATGCGCAATTTTCATTTATGATTAAAAACCCGGTGGAGGTCGAACGTTTCCGGCAAAATAGGAAACGAATCCTCAAGGGAAATGGTTCGTTCCAGCCTTAGGAATAGATATAGAACGTTGAATTGATTTCATGTATATTTTGCAATCTCACAACGTAGCTTGTGCCAACTTTTGAAACCTCCATAACTTATTTCTTGAAATGAGGACTCATCCGACTTACATTCTACTGGGATTAGATTGAAATTGAATAAATGTAACTTCTACACTTTTATGTAATGAAGTTATACTTTCTGCGAAGATTTTTGTTTGATAGAAAAATTATCTAACTGCTGAATATTTTTAGGGTTTGTCTATTACACCGTAACTTCATGACCATCGGTTGATTTATATTTGCAGGGTACCTACCTTAATTTGACATTTGGAACATTTTGTTTTGTTTTATTGAAGTCGTGTTTTGAATATTTTATGGAACGACATGCAGCAATACTGGATGTATAAGATCTTGCGAATTAAAGTAGAAAAAAGCACAACGAAAAACTTTACTAATAGCGCAAGCAAAACGTAAATGCATTCTTGAATCTTGAACGTGTGTGGACGCAGAGCTTTCTGAAGAGTCAGCAAAATTCAGAGCTGGGTCAATCTAGTAGATCAGAAAAATCCTAGGAATCCGGAGACCCAGGCGGAGCGTGTATATAGATCGCTCACAAGGAAATCTGACGCAGCACTACCACGGTCACGTCGGCCTCCACAGCGAAAGTTTATTGGACCGTGAACTGAGGAGATCGGCGAACTGAGGGAAACAGTCTTCAGAGCGCGCCGCTTTCTTAAGTGCTGTCAGAATCGACGACCGGGGCTACATAGAAGAAAACAGACTGGTGGCGAAGTACAGAGAGGCCGATAGGACCCTTCGAGTGGCTAGTTTCCAGTTGAAGACTCGGGCCTGAGAAAAACTCCTGAAGTCTCTGGATAGGGACCCCCGTACCGGATCACTCGCGGTAAAACAGGTACTTTCACCATACCGGCCATGGAATTGCTTGGCCCGGAGATTCTGCGGTCTGTGATAGACGGACTCCTCTCCAACCCGAGAGCTTTTCCTCCCCCAGAGATGATTCTCCCAGTTCTTGATACTCCATAGATGGAGGTTACCTCCACGGTGTAATATTGGTTAACCCGTATCTCGGATCATTCTTGCACCAACCTTGACTGTTACTCATCCTTTTACTTCTTGCAATATAATAACTTAACGGAACTACACTTCATCCAACATAACGACTTATGGAACGTGTTCAAACCATTGTTTTATATCATATAGATCTGGGCTATCTGCATATATAGATAGATATGTAGGAAAAAACGACAGAAATATAGCAATTTAAAAGATGTAAAAGACAAGCGATTCGCTTTGTGAGAGCTAATGCGAGAAACCACAATACGGTCTTGTTTAGAGTTCTTGCGTCTGAAGTTTGCTACCACGGCTCATAGTATGAAGTTTGATGTTTATATAGACTATTGTATAGTAGTTGGTGTGCTATGCAGTGAAACTTTAGCTGAAGTAAATTGTTACTTGTAAATTGTTTCATTCCAGACTAATGTCTTATTTTGCAAGTAGTTACATGATTTATATAGTATAATAACTATATATAAAGTAATTAAATAAGATGTAATTGTAGAATCTCTTTAGAGAATTTATGTTTTGACAATATAGATAAATGCTATATTGATCAGTAAAAACTATATATGGGTGATTTAATCATTTATTTTGGAGTTTTCTTTCACAAAGATTCCTGACACTCAGATCATTGTAATTTACGATGAAAATTCGTTTCTGAAAATTTATATGGCAGAAATTGAATCCAGAACCTTTGCGTTGCAGTGAGCTAGACGGGCAAAGGCTGCTCAACTACGGAGACCATCAGTTCTTCTTATAATATAGGTTTAAATCTTGGCAACAAATAGACCACATGCTTAGGTATATTTTGCACAAAATGTGCATGTTATTACAATTTCTACATGTTGTTGGGAACGTAAACGTCTTAAATACATCTCCATATGTAGTTTATTTATTTGAAAAGCCTGGCCGATATACATATCCTTTAACTGTATTGGGAACATTCGTGCTCAGCTATGGGACGTTAATGGACTTTATTATGAAACAATAAATTGGTACTTGGATTGGTTTATCATTTATTCGTATTATTACAGTTTTTAAACTTATCTAACATTATAGCTAACCATTTTTATGATGTGAAGAAGAAAGGCGTTCCTTCTCCCTTCCAATGCTCTCGGAGATAGAGAGTGAGATTTGTGGTATTTGCCAAATATCTGCTACAACTTCCCTGGCGTTCCCTCTATCTCATATTAGGTAAGTCGATAACAAACTTGATTAAGTTTGCATGCAACTGATATATTTATTATAGTTTTAAAATGGTCATTTTAGGATAGTTCTGTACAAAATGTATATTTTATTTTCTGTTTTAGAGTCACTTCACTTCAATACTGTACATCCTGAACTTTTCGTATAGCCATTAGAATATTTGCCAGTGTAACTATTAGGAACGCTGAACCCTTTTATGAAAAATGTTCAAGTTTTTTTAGAAAATACCAGTAATAAAAATACTGACGGTAAATGTAACGTAAATATGAGACATTGATAAAATCGCAGAGGCATAAAATATTCGCATTTGAGGTAAATATGAATATTTCCATCAAAAAATATAAGTGAGAGAACGATATCTGTTGAAAATAGGAGGCAACGTCGTTCGCTTCCCACGGGAGCTCATTAGATTGTCGCGCGAGTCCCGGGGGTAACGCGCGGATCGACAATTCACTTCGATTCCAAAACGAAGCTTGTAAAAAATTACAAAAAATACCCAAAGGTACAGGGTATGTCTGGATAAATGTGGATTTTATTTTACAAAAAATCTGATGTGGATTATGAGTCAACTAAGACGTAAAAAGGGTTAAAAACTTATTGTCTTAAGGTATATATACTTTTAGATTTTTTTATGGAATTAATTATAAAATTACATATAATCGAATACAATGCAAAAAATCAGTCAATAATAAAAATAAGTGATCAATAACATTTTAACGAAAACTACGTTTCAACGGTGTTAAGCGCTGATTTTTATTTGATCCGTGATCACGACTACTAAAAAGTGTCCGAAATGTCGAAATAAAAATCGAATAACATGCCACGCTTAAAACCGTGTAACCTTAAGAAAATATATTTTTTGCATTTTATTTATCAAACTGTTCTATCGTTTGAAGGATAGATTGGAAGCTGTACTCTGTGAGATTCCAACCTATTTTTGACGGAATATGGGTATAGATTATTTTATGCAAAAAGCGCGGTTGCTGTTTCCATAATGCAAGAAAATCATAATTATGAGTATAAATACATGTAAATAAGCATAAAAAATGAATAATACTATGTTTAGTATAAAACGCACCCCTAATGCTGACAGCGATTTTTTCCAGCCAATACTTTGACAGATAAATATTTAATGCTATTTTATTTTGTTAAATAAGTTTTCGCGACAATAAAACTACGTTGTAACGGTATTAAGCGCGTTATTTTATTAGATTTTTATATCAAGGCGGCGTTTTACTTTAGTTTTAATTTTTAACCTACAAAATAAATGGTTTGCATAGGATACAAATGCACAGTGGTATATCTATATATGAATAGAAAACAGCCTTATTCATAAAAAATTTGTTGACTGTTATAATTTATATTTGTTATAATTATCTGACTATGGGACTATGGACACTACTTATTTAATTTTAATTGAAATTTTGACATAATTATGATAATATTATAAATAATGTATATTGTACGAGCTAAATCTGCACGCCAATCTGGCAAAAACATGTGTAACCAAATATAATTATTGTAACACCTTTTAAACCATGTTTATTGCAGTAAATAAATTTGAATTTGAATTGAAATTTTAATCAGCCTTTTCATTTGACTGCGTCATGTGTGTACACCAATATACAATGTGTGCGTTCGTCTGCCAATTATTATTATTATTATATTATATTGTTACGAACTGAAGGCCAACAAAAGACAAATTCACATCTGCATACCTGTAGATGTTTTATTACCTTTTCAGCATTTGGACTTTTTTGTGTTTAAAAATTGTATAAAAAAAAGCCCAGTGTGTATTGTAATATTTTATGATAGTCATTAGCCAGGTGTGATTTTAAGAAAATCAGTCCAATGCCCCAATAGAGAGATCGGCAATCAAGCGATAACCACGAGCGGAGCAAGACTTGTGTACATTCGGTAATCTATTTAGTGATGGACTTTGCGCGTGTTATTGAATCGTACTTTACATTTGGACTGGTTCTGTTCAGTTATATTTGTACCTGCGTTATACGTGTTTGCATAGTTCTAATAAATTCTATAATAATTCCAACGGCATTTTAATTCGAGTCCTGCAACTCGTAACAATATTAATAAAAATAATTCAATTGAAGCCCACAATCGAGATTAGTTTTTCCGATGCATCCATAACACTTAAAACTTTCCGAGACACATAATGGCAATAGATTGGAAACACAGTGAAGTAAGTCTACAGTTCGCCGAACCATTGTGTTCTTGACAGATGGAAGTTGGCAAGCACAAGGAACAAGTTAAATATTGAAGTTGACAAACTAGTACCCAAGTCGGTTCGTCCCTGGATCCAATTTGGGGTCGCTGTTGCATCTTAATGTATGTAACTTTACCTTGCAATAAAAACAAGAACATACTAGATTGTCTAGTACGGAAACATACCAAATGAAAATTATTTTATTCTGAGATATTATCTTAAGAACTTTTTTGCAAATCATAATTTTAATAAAACAAAATTATTTTTATTTACTTACATAGGCACAAGTAATTTTTATTATTTTTGTGATATCACTAAATAACTTTATAGCTATACAGATTAGAATAACTCTCTATCAAATTTTATCCATAAAAACCCAGTATTCAGAGAGAAAATTTTGCTTTGGATTATTACTAAAATAACAATGGAACCCTAAAAATTATAATCCGGGAAAGTATTTTATATGTCTTAGCTTTATAAGGTTTTAGTTCAAGTATTGTTTATTTATAGTCTAGAGTAGTTAACACACTCGCGTCCCGTTGCTGTGACGTTAGTTCGAACATTGTTAGGAAAGCATTTACATGTAGTATCTCTTACGGTCTATATCGTCAGTTCGGGACCCTGTTATTACACTTTCGGCAACATTATTTTTTTTGGTCTAAATTATTACATATTTACTTTTATATATCACAATTTTGACTAAAAATAATGTAATTACCTAGACTTACCGCGGGTAGAAATTTAGCATTATTTGTATAATTTATGTAAATTTTTTATCGTAGTAAGAAAAATGAACGGTTAGTAAGATATATAGACTTTGGCCATTAGACAGCGAGTAACATACATATTGCATATTATTACCAATACCATGTGCTGGCCGTGAAATAAAATATTAAAAAGATTATCGACACGTGAAATCCGCAGTTTTAGACAAACATGACGGGTATATCGTCTATTTCAAATAGACGGTTTAACCAGGTCAGTGTGCTGATATTTTTGAATAATACTCGTATAATAGATATATGGACTGTATTAACAATGTGATCTTTTAGCTGGAATTGCTAACACGCAGCGAGTTTTGTAATGTTTTTCGATTGAAGCAAAGATTTATTAGTACTTGTTCGATGTTGCTCGAATGCAGAGTTGATTTACAGTAACAAGGGGCAGCGGGTAATAAGGCTATTGAGAATTATTGACTAAGACTAAGATGTCGATACATACAGACTCATCAATACGTGAACCTTTTAACTTTCCTACGAAATATAGTTGTAGTATAGTTATAACTTAAATATAGTTCTACTAATATCGTAGACTCTGTATTTATAGGTACGAGGTACGTCTCGGATAAAACCCTAGAAAGTAGCTTTATTTTACTTGAACATTTGATTAGGTTTTTTTATAAATTAAATTTAAATAATTTAAAAATCTTGTTTTAGGCGGAGTGTTAGTCAGACAGACAGACGCGGAAAGCGACTTTGTTATGTATACTTTATAAAGATAACTTAATTCCGCTTAGAAGAAAACATTGTACTTACTACTTATTAGCAATTTGATAGCATAATTTTATTATTTGATTTTTTTACATATGTAATTCTTGCCTATATGCATTATGCATGTGGAATAAATAAAATAATAATTTAATGAATAATAATAACGTATTAATAAACACAAAGTGTGTTATGCCGTATGTGCAAACAAGTTTCTATTTAGATATTATACGTGGCGGTAAAATAAGGTAGAAAATAATAGAGGACATTTTCGCAAATTTTTCTAATCTCTAGCAACTTCAATATTAGGTCACGTGTAATTTCGACATTTACTAGTAATTTTTAATACGACATCAAATATCGTGCGTGTAAATATCAAGTTACTTTGATTACGACGTACACATTTTGTCAACATAGCCTATGATGTTTACTTTAATAATAATGACTATAATTTTGTAAACAAGTGTTTAACACCTTGTGATAGGTAACAAAACAATTATTTGGTTAAAAGAAGCTAAACTAACCATTACAAACCTATCATATCGCCTGTTCTTTGGTAAATATCATCGAATTATAACGAAAAGATTTTTGCTTCAAATTCCACTACACGTCCTTGATAAACTTTAAAAATTCATTCAAACTCATGTGAAACTTGGTATTGTTACACGCGTATTTAGTTATTTTTTAGAGGATTTTAGACTCGGATAAACATTAAAACTAAAATATCATTGATAAATTCGCTTTGTTTATAGTTTAGTGACCTTGACTAGAGCTGAAATAGAATGTTGCCAGAAGGCAAAAAAAAAGTTCATTTTCTAGACATTTTGGTAAAGTTGTACTTTACCAAAATGTCGTAGTCGTAATAGTATTTCATTATTTTGGCAATAATTTACTCTAAATGATTATTCATGTTTGGTATAGCGTTTGTGAAGATGCTTTAAATTTTAATTTACTTTTTAATTGTTTAAAATATATCAAATTATCAAAATTGAAGAATAATTTGTTCAAACCTTGTTTAAATAAATTGGTGTCAAAATATTCAGTTTCTTTGAATAAAGTTGTTTAATTTATATTTAGATATTAAATGAAAGTTTGCTTATATAAATATGTATTGTTCGTTTTATGCACGTATCATCTGTGTGTCACAGCGAAACACAATCCATGGAAGGCCAAACTATTCGTCGGGCACATGTGACGCTAAATTAGAATTTGTGACCGGGCGTCGGCTTTCCTGACAGATTTATTCTCCATATACTCGTCCTACTTTATATCACACCTCATAAACATGTCATTACATAGAATTAACACGAACTTATATTCAATTAATTTCAATTAATCATCTTTTTATATATGAGTATAGAACAGATATGATGTACTGATTCAGTTACTGTTGGCTTTATTACAATAGCAGGATGTATTAATTATGGAGTTGAAAAAAGAAGAATTCTGAAAGAACAACTCTGCAAAGCAAATCCAATAACGTCTTACTAATTATTTTTCAAACACGAATTACAATTTTTGAAACGATATATTCAAAGTAAGAGTATAGAAAAATATTTCACTGCCGGTTTTTTATTAGAGTTTTGCAATCGTTTTGATAAAACAGAACCATTACGTCGTGTTCTCACAAACTTTTGAGTTTAAGGGAATAAAAAAAGTAAAACGCAAAACAATAAAAAAATAGCCATTCATGTGACTAAGGAATAAACAGTTTTTTCAATAATTAGTCTTGTACCATTAGTTAGATCTTAAAAAACGTGTAAATAATCTTTAATGATTTTTAATTTCATTCAGATTTGGAAAGATATAGGTATCAGACGAAAGCCATACCCATACATAGAAAATTCGACGAACGGAAATAGCGATTGTATAAGAGTTCCGTTTTTGCCAAAATTACTAAGGAATACTAAACAGAAGAAGCAGGTTGCGCAAAAATTTGACATACGCGTAAAATATTTAATATAATGGTCATCTCGCTGTTGGGTGTCCAGTGCATTAATCGTGCTTAAATCTTTCTAGAATGTGCGATACTCGTTGTAGTTAGAGAATTCTACAAGCCTATGAACACTCGCATAGTGAAATCACGCTTTACTGGCCGTACAATTGCTCGTTTGTATGCTAAACGGTCGATCGATATGCCTACGATACACGTGTGAGCTAACTGATAGGGAGAAACACGTCCCTTTAGCATTATTGTTGCTCTATTATTATTGAGAGAAGCTTTGTTAACTGTTTCTACTGAGATTATCGGATATGAATAAAGAGATTTTGCTAACTAAAATACAATATTGGTTCTATATCACGAGTCTGTTATGGAAAAACATTAATATTAGGTCCGTATGGCCATATCCATTGGCAAAATTATCAACATACTGAAAACCGGAGATCTATGAGTAATGTATTAAAAAAATATTTGTAATATAGATCTCCTGTAAAATTTTATACATCTCGCTTACGATGTTCTTTCATAATAGGCTTGATAATATGAGTTTATGAATATCCTATTGCTTGGTTAGGAGCTCCTCATTTTTATCTGAAGGTTATTACTAACACACTTGCAACTTTCGCACATCAGTAAACATGATGTGTAAGTTTCCGTATATTATTAACCATAGTACTTGTATAGTTAATGTATAAGGATTTCGGTGTATCGTTACTATATCGAATTAATTTTGATCTGATCGATGCACAAGTGTTGTAGCTGTCTAGCAATATCGAGACATCAATTTTTTGACTGTCAACACTACGTACTGATAAAAGCAGAGAGTGGCAACACTAGTGCAATAACGGCGACCGAACGATTGATAGAATAACTTATTTCTAAAGCTATTATTATTAATATATATTATCTAAAACATCTTAAAGTCGGTGCTTAGTAATTTTCAAAATATACCTAGTAATTTTTGTGTTGTACTTTGCACCGACTTCAAGATGTTTTAGATAATATATATTAATAATAATAGCTTTAGAAATAAGTTATTTTATACTTTTTAGTTTTTTAGTGTTTTCGTTTTCGAAGTCGGTTTTTTAATCGAAGTTTTTTTTAATTTGTTACTTTTTAGTGTCTAGCTATGTATGGGTAGACCTACGAAAGGTGCTTCGCTCCTTGAAAAATATAGGTCCAAGAAATGGAAACATTTTTTTTCGTAAAATGAAAACTACTGGGCCAAACTAAGTTAAATTTTAAGGGAACCAAATGGCAACTATTCCGCATCAAACTAAAAAATAATCGTGTAAATCGGATCATAAATCTCAGAGTAATTGGTGTACATGTGGAACGGAATGAAAATTTTGTTCATAAAAAATGTTCATAATATAAAAACTATTTGGCCAAATTATATTATATTTTAGAGGTCTAAATGGCAACTATTCCGCATCGAACTAAAAAAGAATCACGTAAATCGGATCATAAATCTCAGCGTAATCGGTGTACATATGGAACGGAGTGAAATTTTTTTCATGAAAAATGTTCATAAAATGAAAACTACTGGGCCAAAGTATACTATATTATAAGGGGACCAAATGGCAGCTATTCTGTGTCGAACAAAAAGGAATCACGTAAATCGGATCATAAATCTCGGAGTAATCGGTGTACATACATAAAAAAACCAAAAAAAAAACATACCGATCAAATTGAGAACCTTTTTGAAGTCGGTTAAAAATACGAGCGCGCACGCGAAATTCAAGTGATATCCCACAGTGTTTATATCGTTACTGCTAGGTATAGAACCTTGAGCGTCGAAAACGATCAAAATTTTACCCAGAGTTGTGATCGATCGCCTTCGCTGGGCATTCGAATGCTATATTCGCCTTTGTGAAAATGCCTATAGAATACTAAAATGCTTACAATTAACATTAACAAATAGTAGTATCTCTGTTATAAATAAGGTCTTTCTTTATAACAATCAATACTACATGGACTTCACTTAAGTAAAAGCTTTCCATTAATCAATACAAGAAAGTATTCTTATTTGCAATTCTATTTGTTCTGACGTGAAATGACGTTTAATGTGCGGTCTTTTTAATTTTACGTTGCTTCTTAGTAATTCAGTCTGCTAATTGTGTTTATACTACTTTCATTGTTTTAAATTTTTGATTCGTGTATCGATTAATACGGACAACATCAGAACCGAACATGAGCTTATATACAATTTTGAAAGTCAAATGAAATCCTTTCAATTAATTACATTGACTAGAAACGTATACTACGGTAGCATAAAGTTGAAAAATAATTAATACCAAGAAGTTCTTCTCATTTGGATTAAATTTGTTCGTAGCTATGCGAATGAGAGAATGGTTCCTGAGCTCCTGAGGAAATTAACTTGAGTGAGGATTTAAATTTTTCATCAAACCAACCTAATTAACTTCATAATTAAACTTTGCAATCTTGCGGGGTTTTATTCATCTATCGAGACGGCAGTTCCTGCCGCTTTCATTAAAATGTAATATACTTATATTCTACCTCGAGCTTAAATTAGACGACATTCATAAAGTGACGAGTACTTTATGAATGGTTTCTTAGGGTTTGTTGTAAACTTATTACTTGAGAGAGGTTATGAGTGAAAAGTGGTTTCAACTTCACTTTGGCAGCATTTGGACATTGTAATTCATATATTATAAACCCTGCAATGTATATAATCGAAACCTTATTTAAAATTAAATGTACAAGCTAAGCTAAGCTAAGATATATTCCCCTAAAAATTGGTATTCCTGAGTCCACACAGTGGGAAGTTTATGATTTGATATTATTTTATTAGATGCAACTTTAATATAAGCCGTAGCTGAGTTGTCTTTGATCAGTGAATAACACTGATTACTGATAAGAGTACATAAGCAGTAGTCTTGAGTTATGTTCTGTGGCTGAATAATTGTTTTTTTTTTGTAATTCCTTCATTTTTTTGCGACTAGCACACATAATACAACTACATTGTAACGGTTTTAAGCGCGGTATCTAATTTGATTTTAATTCCGTCTTTTCAGTAGTCGTGATCGCGAAATAAAAACTTTAGCATTACTCATTGACCCTTGACATCTCTGTCTTCCGTAATCACGGCTACTGAAAAGTGGCCGAAACGTCTGAATAAAAAACAGATAAAATACCGCGTTTTGACTTAGTTTTGTTATGAATGCAGTAATCACGTAAATTGGACATTTTATTTATTGAACATTATCAGTAAAAAACTATTTTTAAAGTTATTGCTCATTATAAAACAGTTTGATGACATTATGAAACGTTCAATGGTATTCATTTACAGCACCTCAGTGAACTATCAGATCCTTTAAAAATAAATGGCGTATTGAAAATTCCAGGCCCACTTTCATGCAATAAAATTTTATAAGCAGTTAATGATTACGTCACATTAAATTTAGCATTAAATGCGACGAAGTTGTTCGCCTTCGGAAAACGTTTCAGTATTACAAAAGATCTCTCTCGAGATAAATACAAAGAGCGGAGGGCGAGCTCCCTTCAAAATAAGCATTGTTAAATCTTTTTGAAGCTCCAACTTTTCGCCATTAAGTACAATTTAAGTATAGAACTTAAATGAAGTGGAAAAGTTGACCGGAAAAGATCACTTTAAACGTGAACGTTTAAATTTCGCAGGTTTCTTTGTATACCTGGAGCATCCCTAAGCGGTTAATAGAAGTTTATCAGGCTATACGAGGAATTCCATTATTATATTCTTTACTACTAAGATTCTTATAAGAACAAAGTATTTAAATGAAAATATAATAATAATGCTTATTATATTAATCATTTCCATCAATAATTACACCGGCCGACATGATTTTTTTTCTAAGATATAATAAAATTTTTCCACTAATTTTATAGTGCTGATAACGAAATCAGACCTCATTTTATCGTATCACATCAGATTTTTAATAAAACGAACATATTCGCTATTTTTGATTATTCAGTAAAAATGAATTAAATTAATAAGTTATGGCGCTTCTTTATTGAATTAAGCGACATCTCGTGTAAAAATATATTAGTTGGAACCGCGACACGCCCATTCAAAACGTGTTACATGAAAATAAGCCTTTATAGTTACTTTGTTTACAATTTTTTTACTAAAATCAGTGTTTTTATTTAAAAAAATTGTTTACATTTTATTTTTGGTGTTTAAAATATTTAATTATTGATTTGTGGTTGAAAAACGGCGGAAAAATATAATGTCTTCAAGAAAGTGTAGTCCAGATACATTTTGTTACATTTGTGGAAATTGTATGACTTCAAAGCAGAAATTGAAAATTACTGAATTTGTGGAAAATACTTATAATTCTTATTTTGGCTTTAAAATTCAACTCAGATCGTGGACTCTGAACTTTGTGTGTACTATTTGTGTTGAACTATTAAGGCAGTGGACATACCGCAAAAAAAACAACTCTACCTTTTGGTAGACCGATGATATGAAGAGAGCAAGTCAATTATTTTGATGACTGTTATTTTTGCTGTACCAATGTAAAAGGTTTCAATGCTAAAAATAAAAATAAAATAGATTTTTTCCCTGATAATCTTGGTGATTATAGTGAAGAACAAGGTGAAAGGTTTCACCAAGACATCAAAACTATGGAAACAAGGTACCAAGGGCGATGGATTGTGAATATGATGGCTGATTACTGCTGGTCAATAAAACGTGATATTATTGACGATTCCCATAAAAAAATTACTCCCAGACGTAATTTTACAGCTAAACGCAAAAGATCTCACTCAAAATAGCTTCATAGCAACTATTGTACATTATATTTTCTGTAGAAGTTTTCAAATATATGTATTTATAATATAATGATTGATTTTTTTCTTAAAATTAAAAAAAAAACGTTTTTCTTGTTTGTAAAAAAATCTGATGTGATAGAGTAATTATGTAGGTTATTTTGTGTTTAAAATACTATAAATTAGTGATATTTATCACTCATATCAAAACAACTTTCAAAAAGTCTTCATTTGTCGGCCGGTGTTATCTGTTGATACAACGTAACACGGTATTCACTCTATATTATTTGGGTCGATAAATTGTCTACTTGTTCTGAAAGCTGTACACATTCGGTTATGATTTACTATGTTTCAGTTCATAAGCACCCCCTGCTAGAATGCTGGAATCGAACCTCCCAATTTAGGGAGCGAATACACCCCCGCGCGCTTGTCCAAGGTGGATTGACAAGTTTTACAAATCAGTCATTTTGCAGATCACGGTGCTTTCTTATACCGCTAGTATGAGCTAATTATAACAGCATGGACACTAGAAAAGAAATACTGCTTACGCGATGCAGGTCTTTGTCGAGATTTAAACTCGTTTTAGAGAGGGCAGTATACCCACCGCGCGTGTCCAAGGCCGATTAACAGGTGTCACAAATCAGTAATTTTGCAGGTCACAGTGTTTTCTTAAACCGGGAGTCCGTAGTGATTATGGACATTAATTAGGCAAGAAATACGCCTAAACGATACGTGTTCTCTGTCTAGTTTTGAACACATGTCACTGGAATCTTGCACATTGCAAGATAATGGTTGTGTGAATCCTGATGATCCACTTTACACGAACATGGTGCGTTAGACTAGTTTAATAGATGTATAGTTCTGATAACAATGTTATTAACTAAATAAATGTTAAATACAAAATAATTGATTCTAATGTCAATTCTTGTTTCGAAATAACGTGCTGGATAATTTTACGTATGCTATTACTTCATTTCCATACATCGCAATCAAAACTCGTTTAAAAATAATACGTGTGTAATTACTTCTGCTGTTAGGGTTTTATATAAACAAAATATATTCAGCTTTGTATAGACATACATAAAAGTTTTGCTTTTTGAATTGCAAAAAAATACGAAGTGCACTCGAAATAGGTTTAAATATTTTTCTTCTCGGGGTCATATTACAGGCAACACCGCAGTATACATGATCCTGTCTTAAGACACATTGAAAGGGACATCGGGATGCATCTAGTGAGTATACGGCAGTCATCATGGGTACCGTACTTTTTCTTGGGTTTATAAAATATAATTATGTATCCCATCTAATTTCTCTCCCTGGGGAGATCTCGGTGGGACTTTTGCGTAGAAAGGTTTCCCAGCCTACCTATAAAAAATCGAGCACTATCATCAGTATCTTAGAGAGGAGCCATTATACCTGTAGTACACTACTACTTCACGATGAAGCCTTGACGCAGTGACTCTCGGGAGCTATTGATGGAAGGAACCATCCAATTAAATCGGGGGTATCACACCTAACCAAACATAAAGTACTGCTATCCCCGAGCAATGAGGTGTGCCTATAAAGCATTTCACCTTAACAAAAACTATACGCATTCTAAGTCATATGGAACCAAATTAAGACCAAACTATTCAGACATGTTGAGTTCTTTTAAGACATAGTTGGACTGTAACAAAATTGCTGGTAGCGTGTCCACACAGTAAGCAATACTGTAATTAAACAATAAATTAATGCACATATACGTTATACTGTAAGGTAATAGTTATGTCAAAGGGTGTTTCAACCAGCTTACTAATTGGTAAGCTAGAAGTGGGTCAGTGTGCAACGCGATAGTTGCTTAATATCAAAACTTTGTTGACAAGGGTCCAGTGAGTTGGATTACCAAAAACCACTTCATTTGCATGTGAGTTTAGTTTTGGATTAGAAAAGCTTTGTTGTGTTGCATATTACCGGTACAATGTTGAAACCGACTGCACCTAAATGAGAAATCTCTATATACAGTGGGGACTCGTTTATTATGATTACTCTTTCACGATGAAGATTGCAATGTTTTCGTCATTATGTAGGTACATTCGTGCGTATGAGAAGTATACCTACCTAATCTTATAATAACCATAAATTTTGGTTAATTAGGTTTTTTTGATATTTTGAATGAACACGATTTTAATGATAATATGTAAAAAGTAATTTTCTTTTCTTTATATATACAACTAGCTGATGCCCGCGACTTCATCCGGGTGATGCGGTTTTTTAACTATCCCACGGGAACCCTTTAATTTTTCGGGATCAAAAGTATCCTATATGTTGACCAGGGATATAAGCTACCAGCATACAAAATTATGAAATTATTAAATCGGTCCAGTCGTTCCGGAGATTAGCCGGTACAAACAGACAGACAAACAGAGAAACAAAAAAATTGAAAAAAAAAATAATTACTTCTATTTCACTTCTTACATCCCCCTGACTCGGTTTTTAGCATTTTTTTTCATTGTACAGAAATTTGACCTCTACAATTTTATTATATGTATAGATTATCTGAATCCCTTACGACAACAATCTATACGGTTTATCTAGTTTCCACTGTAATGCTATGTTTGTACATTGTTTTCAGAGTATCTACTCAAATTACAATTTTCCTTCATTTCACATACAAAGTTTTAGATATTTAATACATGAGAATACTTAGTCATAGTAACGGTAGAAGTATTTATTCAGTTTTTGTGGCTATGTATTGAGTACATTACAAGTCAATGAAATTAATTTATCAATACTTACATATATTTTGAATGCGCTTTGGAATGTATGTTTTTTGAATTTTACAAAAATGTTAAAATAATTTTGTATTTAAATATATGTTTAGTTATTTAAACGCATAATATGGCTTAAAGAAAGTAAGCTACATAATGTGCCTACAATTTAAAATAATATATAGTACTGATGTAGTCAGGACAGCATGGGGATCAAACTTGGTAAAGAATTTATTGCGACAGCGACACACCCCCTCTGGGACAGTGTGTGGCTATGTAACTTACTGCTCCCGGGTATATTTGGTCCAATCTACGAATAAAAGGACAGTAACGTGAATCAAGCAATTTAGAGAGGAAAAATTTACGATAAGGTAATTGTTCTGTCACAACAACTTTGGAACTTTAAAAGTACGTCATATGCATTAACTACCAGTAAGTTTAATGTAGTCAATTCATTATATAGAAAGATACTAAATTGTTCTATGCAGAAGCCATGAGCCTCTACCAAAATTTATCAAAACGACTCATTGGCTCTTCAAGCGATCATAGAGCTGGTGCTTACTTACCTCGGGCAACGGATCAGTTGGCGAACCAGCGAGGAAACGTAGCCAGCCTTCTGGGCACCTTACCCATACAAGACGGTGATCTAGGCTCAGTATTCCCTCAAGACTACAATACAGTAGAATACAATACAAATAAGTTTTCTTTTATTGTATTAGATTATTATAAATTTCTTCATTGTACTGACTTATATTTTATGCATGCGCCGTCTATGTAGTTGAAGATTATTATTGTAAATCTGATATAATCAGTGTTATGTCAATATAAATGTTATTCACTACTGGTTATTTTAATAATTAACTAGTGATTTTTCAATAGCTAATAGTTATTCATAGGATCTTGTGTGCACAGCGTTGCTATTTGGGTAGCGCGATTAGCAATTAAAACAATCACTGTGTGCATACTATGTATACCTTGGGTGACTCACTTCAATAAAATATATATAAATATAATACAAGAGAATTTATTCGTAGCACAAAGCGTTTACAAAGGCAAAAAAGATCAACAACAGTGTTGCCACTGTAATAAACATACATGTTAGGGTAACTTATTATTCTAAGCATCCTAGCATCTTGTATGTTAGAGATGGAAAACCTACAGATCTATGAATAAAATAATTCAGATTAGTTTCAGATTTAGTTTTGAATAATTTTTACCTGATTTTTTTAATTTATTGCAGGAGGTCATCAGACAGGCAGACTATTAAATAAATTGGGTAAGAGGTATGTCCGCTCGCAGTGAATGGTTCCGTAGAAGTAACAAACGTCCCCCTGTTACCGTTATTTTATGTATAAAACTACAAAATATAATCATTTGAAAAAACCCCCATATGTCATAAACTACTAAACGGTTATTATTCAAGACAATTTTCGTGTAAAATACTTGGAACCTCAAAAGTTTAATTTATGGCAGGATTTTCCACTACATAGTTAAAAAGTCAGACGATGGGAAGACAAAATTTTGGGAGCTAATATCGCACCATCTATTCAACATCGTTATTTTTTTATAACATCTGACTTACGATACCCTCCACAAGAGTAAAAAAATCAACCCCTAATTATATGCATGACGGCCAACCTAAGTCTTTTTTGGCTATTTCATCACATAAGTTTGTAGCGCCATACAAACTACACCTTGTAAAATTTACTCAATTGGCAATACTACTACTCCCACTAGGTACTAAGAACAATCACTTACATGCATAGGTAGACATACTCTCCCCTTACTGGGCATGACAATTTAATAAGGCTTGCGTTTTTAACAATATGTCAACATAATCCTACAAGAAGCATTTAGTAAAAACATATACATTTTAAAACAACATCTGGTTAACAATATTTAATATACCTGCGTCCATAATATAGAACTTTAAAGTTATTTGTATGACCTTCAAAAATGGTTTCCAGTCGAACTTAATTACCTCAATTTATCTATTTTTAGACACTGCATTCAGTTCTCTATGCGAGTAGAATATCGAGCTGCATTCCGAGTTCACTGTTCTATAAAAAGTGGGTTTATCATAATGATCTATTGACCATGTTGAGCACTAGCTCCTGGTCACAACAGTGACAACAGTGACAGGTACAGTCAAGTCTATCACTTGCTTAGTATGCTCTTTGGAAAGGTCTTGAGACGACACAAAATAAACGACCTATAGAGCTGAGTATCATTACAATGAAAAAGGGTATATATCTCATCGTTTATTGATTTTTAATAAAAAGCCATTGATAAAATCATTATGACTTTTCAAGACTACAAAAATACTACGCCTTTTTCCGTCAGTTGCGTGTGGTGATCTCCGTTAATTTATATTTTTTGCAATTTCCCTACAACATTGTATAGGGGCATATAAAATACATTTTCCTGCGAAACTTTGTCCATATAGAACCAGTAGTTTCGAGAAAAATGGTGCTACATAACACACAGAGGTTCTGTCGAATTTGTAAGGGGATACTTTGACTACAAAACCCTAACTCAATATGAGTAAGATCGTAAAAAATTAACAAAGTCTAGACACCTTAAATGGTCTCTTAACGGGTTTATTTCTTAATAATTCCAAAAACTAATATCAAAACTGCAGTTTGAAAACCGTTACCTTATACGACTGAAGTTAGGGTTGTTAAGCTAATAAAGCGAATATTATGTTATAAAATATTCCACCAATTTCAAAATTTCATCGTGAGCAATGTGACATTTAAAATCCTAAATCCTTGCAAGGCTCCACTTCAATTTGTAACTGACTGTAGCAGACTAAGTTGTACGTGGCTTCGGGCAGCGTTCCCGCCCTCTAGTTTCATACAAATTGATATTTACGGTAATAGCTCGAGTTTTTCAACGGGAACGCAAAGTTAGAGGATAACTGGCTCAGTTGGATACGGAACTGAATCTAAATGGGCAAAAACGTTGAGTTCTAGATGTAAAAAATGGATCTACAATCTTTTTAGCGGGTTATATTTTATATAGTAATTTTGGAGATTTTTGCTTAAGCTGTATAAATCATGTCTTACTTACAATAGGTATATATTATTATTAGTATACTATATTGTCACAGATTTTTTGTATAAGAGACTTGTAGTAGTAAAGGTGGTTGGTTACCTTTAGAATCTGAAGTAGTAACATTTAGTAAATATTGTTGCGGTATCTAAGTTGACAATAGAAACTAAAACAAACGAAATCATGCAATTTATTAATTTCACAAAACAAGAAAGCTCGTTATAATCGTTATATCGAATCGCTTTATATTATAAAGTGCATTATATTAAAAAAATACATACCAAGTATTCATGATAATGCTCATGATTGAAAAGAATGATTCAAGCCACATTACTGTGATATTCACGTTCTTTTAATGTCAAAAGTAGCCAACAGGCAAATCACCCCTAGAAAAGCGGTCAAAGGTGCATTCCTATACTTCCGTATATTATAATCGGAAATCTTAGTACTGAATTTAATTTTGCATCTGATCATACTTTTATAGTAATTAAACAATGTAATACGTGTTTCAATGTGACACACGCCTTAAGGTGCTCTTACACGGGCAACTAAAATTGCTCAATCCCGGTTAATACTCGTTAACAATGACGTCATCAAGTGATTTAGGGCGATGTCAATATGTAGCAACCTGTTGCTGAGATTCGACCTCATAATATCATGCAATATGGTATGATGTTCCTGCATGTAGAAAGAAAAATGAAATGATAGCGTCTCGACTTGACTAAAAATTTCCAAACCAATTGGATATTCGGCAACTCATATGATGACGGTGAGGCAAATGTGGAATATATGTCGCCATTAGAAGTAATATTCCCGAACCAATTGCCGCATTTTATTGCAATTGCTCCACATAATTGTTCCAAATTTATCCATTACTGTTGACAAGCAATTATTGCTCAAAAATTTGCCCATGTAACCTTTACTCTCAAAACGTCTTTCGTTATCCACTTCAATGCAAACAACTCGAAAAATTCAATGACATTGTAGGAAGAAGATAGAAAGCACAAATATTTATTTAGCAATAAATAAATAAAACAGTCTATATAAACACAAAAATAATTGGAACATATAATCTAAAGTGCATTTAAATATCGTCGTCGTCTTCTATTCGCAGTTAACTGGTGGACGTAGGCTTCCCCAAGACGGCGCCACTCATCCCTGTCCTCTGATTTCCTCATCCAGCAGCTCCTGGCGACCTTGCACAGGTCGTTGGTCCATCGGGCTGGAGAGCGTCCGTCCGATACTACGTTTACCGACATGCGGTCTCCACTCCAGGACTCGTTTGCTCCATTGGCCATCGGTCCTGCGGCAGACGTGACCTGCTCACTGCCACTTCAACTTGCTAATTTTGCTAACTATGTCGGTTACCTTGGTTCTCTTACGGATATTTTCACTTATAATTTTATCCATAACAGAAACACTAAACATGACTCGCCCCGTAGCCCGTTGAGCGACTTGGAACTTGTGGACCAATCCTGCCGTCGGTGTCTATGTCTTGGCTTCGTAGGTCAGGACGGGAGAACGCACTGCTCGAAGACTTTTGTCTTCAAGCATTGCGGAATGGTCGACGAGAAGACTTGACGAAGCTTACCGAATGCTGCCCATATTTAAATATAAAAAAACCTAAGTAAAAGAGATAATAAACGAAAACGAACAACGAAAGACGTCTGTGAGTAAGCTGTTAGTTTCGTTTATACTTCAATGAAAAAATAAAAAAATAAATACGAAAGTAATCGCGAGTAACGCCTAGTATTACAATATTCCTCGAATAAACGAAACATGGATACAATTGTCCAATTAAGAAAAATCCTTCTTTTGCAGCGATATTTCTGGCAGAATGAGAGCGACGGACGGAATCGAGGCGAAAATTATATTTACATAAGCCACGTTACGTAATATGTTACATGAGCTTTCTCATACAATGTATGATGCAAACGAATACAATACATTGTCGGTCACACAATTTACATACATTTTAGTATTTCTCTGCTGGCAAAGTTTTCAAGAGAAATATCAGTCAACGGCGGGTAGTCACCATCCGAATCGAAACCTAAGTAGTGAGGAACACCTCAAGATCCTTATTTCATTAATTAAGTATAACATATTCGGAGGAAGATGCCCTTGATGGAGATAATTCGGAAACCATAATGCTAAAATTGTTTTTGACATAGTGAAATAAATCACCAAAAACCTTAAATTGCTATTGTTTACTTCGTGACATTGGCAGAGAAAGGAAATAAGTCCATACGCCTGATATGCCTAATTACTCGTAGATCTCGAATTACCTGTACACTTTCATATCATGTGTACTAAGCAATTCACAAGAAATGTTAACAACACAACAAGAAAATTTAATGAACTTTAATAAAATGGTATTTCAAAACTATTAAGTTTTTTGGGAGTGATATCATATTTTTTAGAGTCTTTACATATTTTAGCAAGTAAAAAAACAATGACTAATGCCTAGGCAATTAATAAATATACATTTCTTTAGAAAAAAAACAATATTATGTGCAGATCTTAAAATTGTTCAACTCAAATACCTTTTAAATAAGGTATTATTTTTTCTTACAAGCTACATTTTTATATAAAATTTATGTTGTGTCTTTAGATGAAACAATACTATTCATAATATAAAGCTATTTCTACTGTAATATCTAACTTTAGATGTGAATTCAGTTGTTTAAAACATATAAACATCAATTAATATTGTAATTCATTGCACGAACAGTCGAAAATGATCTAAAGAAAAACAGTGTATGTTATGTATAATATTAATCAGTTCGACCAAATTCCTTGATGGACAAGGAATTCGTGTATGGACCAGCAAGGCTACATTTAACTAAACAGTTTTGGTTTAGAAACAAAGATAATTTCGGTTTAGAAACAATTATTACCTTATAACAAGCAATATGTTGTGTATGGTTTATTGTTAACCAGAATTAATCATCGAACATCAGGGCTCAAATAGTCCCTGCTACATTTGTGATCCAAAATTTTATTTGAAGAGTCCTCGAATCTTGAATGTGTAATAAACAATTCCACAAGAAACTATGTTTTAATAGCAATCGAACCTGCAGCGATCGACGCCAGGTACATGATGATGTTGAATGGGGGACGTAAATAAGCACCCCTGGCAACGTACAGACGGCCCAATAAATTATGCGGCGGACCACAGCGCCGTAGTCCGGACGCGTCGAATCCAACGGGAACCAATTAGTCGCACTCGAGAATATTTATTTGCGGTTTTCTCAAACAGTGAGCTCCCGACACTTCAGCGTTCACACACTTCGTGACTTGACTTCTTTATTGAAGAGATAATAGTTAGAAGGTTTGGATCGGTTTTGTATACAGTGTTAGTGCGGTGTTTATATAACGAAACACGTAGAATGCCTACCTAAAGTACAATTAATAACCACTTATGGTTCTCACACAATAATTAGCCACCCTAGTGATCTAATATGACATGTGCATACGACTAAAGTCGAAGTGCGATGTGCGAATGATCTATCGTCAATACACTCGGTCGCTTTTATATCCAACTAGCTTCTGCCTGCGACTTCGTCCTCGTGGAATAATTAAATATTTTTTTTAATAAGGCCCCGATTTTGTAGCATTCTTCATTGATGCTGCTCCTATTGGTCTATGGGCTATAGGATATTGTTACGTACGAGCGCACTTATGGATTGGAAGAAAACACCAGTTTTTAATTTAAAAGCTTTTATTGACTTACTCAGCCGCACGTAGTACCTGTCTGCAGGGTTGCCCCTATACGCACGACCAACGATTCACAGTCCCGATGATAAGTTGTCACACCCTCAATACCGTCGCCGATATTGCGTGGACCACCTCCGATATTATCGCGGGTAGCTTGCGTCTGGTTCCTCTTTCGAACTGCGCTACACAGCTCCTTCACGTATCTGTCCACCAAACTTGTTACTAAATTCACCTCTTAATTCGTCTCTGTAGTCTATTAACCTTCTCTAATAACTCTTTAGTATCGCACTTGTCGTTTCACCGTCTTGGACTGAACTCAACTTTAAACTCTTAACTTTCAACTCTAAACTTTCAACTCTAAACTGCCCGGTAGGCGCGCCTTACGCTGTTTATATACCCGGAAGAATTTTCTAGAACCCCTCCATCTATCTCTGTCTTTTCTTTCCCGAACATTCTGTTCGGGAACTTTCGTTTATACATCTATCCTTTTCTAACATCTATCTATCTCTTTCTTTCATGTATCTTCTATCCTTTTCTAAATATATCCGTCCTTGTCTTTTTGTTCTAGATTTTTCTAGACTTTTCCAATAGTTCTAAAACTAACTAGATGGTTCCACCATCATTCGCCACAATATATATATATATATATATATATATGTCGGAGAGAAGATATAAATCTGATAATTGTTGATTGGATTTATAACGCACAGTATCATTTGTTTACATTGTGATCGCTTCTAAAATTCTTAATGTAATTTAATTAGATTTGTAAATGTTTCTATAACTTAAAGATCGTTCTAACCTAATAAAAGTTATGAATATTGTAATTTAATAAACGACCAATGAGAGCAGAGCATGTCTGAGCGGAGTCAGCGCCCTCTATACTTTGAGTAATATCTACTTGGGTAGACTGAGGAGTTTTTGTGGCACATTGAGTTGATGGCAGCAGGTCGAGTTGGACCTTAGAGTATTTTAAAGAAAGTATTGAAGCTGGAAGTATGAGCGGGTGCCCCGAACCCGCTGCTCGGTCTAAACTATGTTAAAATGTGTTTTAAATCTAAATTAAAAGTGTATAAACCGTGGCTATTGTGTTTTATGCTCGCATTTTATCCTGATGACGCCCACTAAACCTGAAATAACTAAAGATGTCGTGAGAACGAGGCCGTTCTGCGACATATATATATCCTATATATATATATATATATATATATATTATATATTATTTAAATTCACTTATAAACATTTATATATTTTGTAGATATGTATTTGTATGGTATGTATATTAAGTATATATCTATGTAATATATAAAATTTATCCATATATTTATATATATATAATTTATGTATTTATTATTAAAATGTAAGTAGTTTGTACTATAGTTACGTATACCACCATCGCCATTATCATCTAAATTTATTTCTGGGGTTGTCTGGAAGAGATCGCTTTTTAGCGATAAGACCGCCCTTTGTACATAACTAGATATAATTTTAGTCTTAAGTTCATGTTTGTATTGGTGTACAATAAAGAGTTATCTATCTATCTATCTATATATATATATATATATCCTATAGGATATATATATATATATATATATATATATATATATATATATATATATAGCCTATAGCCTTCCTCGATAAATGGGCTATCTAACATTGAAACAATTTTTCAAATCCGACCAGTAGTTCCTGAGATTAGGGCATTCAAGCAAACAAACAAACACAACTACCCTACTACTAACTAGTACCCTACTAAGAACATTTTACTGTCACCTATTGTTACAATCGATAACTGTTGGCGAATTTAGATGATCCATATATGCGTGAAGAGTAAGAAACTTGTATCTCGTAAAGCGCGCTTGAAAAGCACGTGAACGGAGATTTAGCCTTGTTAAGATAAGCAACGTATTTGCTTGTGTTGCAGTTTCTCAATGTTCATAAGCAACGGTAACAATCAACTCAAAATAGCGGTTGCTGCTAATAATGCATCTTCACAATACGAAACTACGTAAATCTTAAGTTAATATTAAAAAAAAACTAACGAACCTAATGTACTACATATAACTAAAATATTGGAATCTTAAACATGAAAGAGCAATCATAATAATCGAGTCTTTACTGTATATAGTTTTCTCATTTAACTGCAGTCGGTTTCAACATTGTACCAGCAATATGCAACACAACAAAGCTTTTCTAATCCAAAACTAAACTCACATGCAAATAAAATAGTTTTTGGTAATCCAACTCACTGGACCCTTATCAACAAAATTTTGATATTAAAGATATTTTTTTTATTGCAGGAGTTCAGTAGACAGGCAGACGGACCACGAGGTGGAAAGCGGTTACCATCGCCTAAAGACATTTGCAACACTAAAGGTGCTACAAATGCGCTGCTGCTCTCTTAAAGAGACTGGAACTTGGTCACTAATGCCAAAACACAACTTAAGGTTGTTATGGCGGCATACTCTAGACCAGGGTTGGTAGCCATCCAGTCGGGTAAATACCCTACCACCCGGAAAATTTTTGACGTATAGTTATCATTCAGCTTTCTCCATCTATCTGTGTCCCTCGCTAATCTTAGCTATAATAAACCTGCAATTTCCTTGATATCGTCATTCCATCTTTTTTTTTTTGCACGAGCTCAGCAGACAGGCAGACGGCCCACTTGATGGAAAGCGGTTACCATCGCCTATGAACCCTCGGCTACTGCTCTCTTAAGGGAGGCTGGAACCTGGTCACTAATGCCGGAACACAGCTCAAGGTTGTTATGGCGACATACTTTAGACCAGGGGTGGTAGCCACCCAGTTGGGCAAATGCCCTACCACCTGGCTGTCGGTTGTTTTGTCGCCTCTTACGACAGGCCGCCCGGCCGCAGGAAATTGTATTCTTTCTCCGTTCCTGCACGGATTTCCATCTTTCGTACTGTCTCTTGTCTAGAAAAGGTAGTCACTTTGCAAGAGACGGGACATCTGCTCGTTTACCTACAATAAATTATAATAAACACAAGTTTCTCAATATAATCAAACGCTTCTTTTGTCATTAATACATGCGTATTAGAATAAAACCCGCTAATAGGTTGCGATGTCGCCGAGTAAATACGGGTCACGCGCGTTTCACACGCGACGGAGTAAAGTATATCCCGGAACCATATGATTGATCGTTGTTACCAGTAAATGCATTACGTGCCAACTAAATTGCAAAAAGGTTACGTGTATGAATAAGTAAATAAACTTGTTAAGCTGTCGTAAGCATTTTATTTTGATGGATTTGCGCGATGATATTTATTTTCTCAATGTCGATATTCTTAACAAATTTTTTTTCCTTGTTTCTAATAATTAGTATTATTTAATAATTTCAAATTAAGTAGTGGTATTGATTATAGTGTTCTTTTCGCCGGCTCAATCGATAAGATACCACGCTATCACAGAATATCGGCGTGAAACAATTATCATTAAGCTAATCGTGTTTCATGCGATGAGTGAGAATTCCAATGACCCACTTCTTTATTCGCTTATTCCATTTCTCTATTGAATTCCTCCTGTCTAGTTCATCCTGTCTGCCGTCTCTATCCCTCATTTATCCCATCTTCTACCTCCTTTTTGTGTGAACATAGGGGAATATCTTTTTTTGCCAAACACACTCGGGCCAGGATATGAGGGTAGGCCAAATGCAGCACCTAGTGACGCCTGCACGAATGCATGTAGACTTTCGTTCCTAGGGGCACCTGTCCCTCTTCTAATGAAGGAAGAGGCCGACGATCTACCCTCTAAACCTACCTGTGTCCCGAAGAGAGAAAACACTTACGCCACAGGATCTAGCACAAAGTCACTGCACTGTGAAGTTCTAGTGTGCCAGATTGGTACAAACCCAGGGGAGCAGGGCTGTATTATACCACTAGGTAAAGCATAGATGAAGGTTCACTGATACCCCTGTTAACAAAAGCCCTCTGCCACGATCCCATCCCTACTATTCCAACTCGCCTATCCCATTTTAAAGGCTGGCATCGCGTGAGCTTTACTCCTGGTGTTGCATATGTCTAAAGGCGACGATAATCACTATCTATTAGATGGACCGTCTGTCTAAGTGCCAGCTTTGCATTACAATAAAAAAGTAGAATTCCTAGAATTTGGGTAAGATCATGAATATCAGTGGGTGTTTATACTGTCTTTTTTCCTAAATATGGCGAGGTTCGAGCTAAATAATGGGACATCAATAGACTGATGTTATTAAGTTTTATATGCATGCAACTTTATCCATGCTTGATTTAAAATCCCCGTAGGATCCCGGGACACAAAGTATCGCAGCGTTTAAAAAAAGAAAGTAAGCTATCGTTTTAGTGGAAACTGTGTCGAATAAGTTGATTTTTATGCATCAGAACTACTTCAAACTGCTCCCGGCAAAATTCTTGCGGTATGCTCGGGATAAAAAACACACATTATATAATATTAAATTTTAATAAATTTATTGTAGTAAAATGTATTATGTTTTTTATCCCGGTATTTTTTATTGATCAGTAAATATATCACATTGCGGTTCGATTTTTTCCCGAGGTATTCCCAGGATAAAAAGTAGCGCAGAGTTTAAGTCTAAAATCTACCACCCAATCAGCGAAAACCGCATCGAAATCGACCTGGTATTTTGACGTGAATTCCGAACAAACTGACAAGAAATTTTAAAAAATTGCATCGTTTCTTCGTCGTTTATATAGTTTATTCCAGTTTTATTTAATAGCTTCAATGTATAGATAGACAAATGGGCGTGTTTTATACATGTCTATGAAACATGCATAAGACACGCCCATTTAGAATTATATACATATATAGTCCTCCTTGACGTATCCGTCAACGGCGAACCTTGTCAAGTCCGGCTGTGCGAGCGCAGGTGGCTAGAGAAACAAAATTTGGTTTTAAAAGTTCTTCTGCAAGGGACGCAATACAGCTATTATATAATATAGATAATTACCAGAACTTAATAGGTTTTCGAAGATATTATGCATACGTACAATTACGAAATTTAATATTGGTCATCTATCGAACAAGCTGAAATTAATCAACAAGACAGAGTTTCAAATTAACTGTTTTTTTCATTCCTAGTCTTAGTCTTCCATGTTTTAGAACTTTCAAGTAATTACAATTTTGGATTAAATTTCCCTTCTACTTAGGCATTCTGTATTGCCTATTTTCTAATTTAGCGAATGTTCTTGTCGTCGCGTGACTAAAAAGCATCTGTCAACACCTTATTTTCGTAATTCGCCAACAACAACGACAAAGCTGGCCTTGAAGACGTCTTATTTAATGAAATTCTAGCTTGAAAAGCGTTTGCTATTTAAATAAATAGTGAATAATATTGTAAGATACATTTACTGTTTTCGTCATTTGGCTATGCAATCTTAAATAAACATTTAATCGAGAACGTATACGCGTACTTATTTGTATGCATAAATATTATTTTTGAAGTGATAACTTCTTATGGGAGGGTACACCGCTTTGTTACGTAACGCGTTACGGCACCAGTTGTCTGGTTTCCCTTTCTCTCACGCATACGGCAGCGGTAGGCAAGCTCCTCTTCTCTCACTCTAACCACAGCGCTAGCCGTATTTCGGTAATTAGATTAATAATACTGTACATACACAAAATTCTAATGTACGTAATTAAAAAATTGTAACTAAGAATAAAATATATTTTATAATCAATAAAATATTTTTTTAATAAATAATCTTTCCTTACATTATCATATTAAATAACCTAAGCTTTTCTCAAGTTAAACAATGCCAATATTAAATAGTTCAACTTAGATTAGTTTAAGTTATAAATTCTGTCGGCCGTCCCGAGACGCACACGTTTTTTTTATAGCTGGAGTACAGCAGACAGGCAGACGGCCCCACCTGATGGTAAGCGGTTACCGTCACCTATGGACATTTGCGACACCAGAGATATCACTAACGCGCGAAGTGAAATGCGTAAGTTTGTTGCTCAATTACGCCAGAACGGCTGAACGAATCTGGATGAATTTTGACATAGAGATTGATTATAGTCTAGAATAGCACATGGGCTAATATTTATCCCAGAAAAGGTATCGTTCCCATGTGATGGCATTAACACGTGCGAAGCCATTGAGACTTTTGTTTTAAACAATTTTCTTTTCAAGTATTTATTAAGATGGGGTAGATCTATTTCTTTTAAAAGTTTCCACGTTATCGTTTTAAAGTTAGGAGGCAAACTAAATTTTTATGCCCTTATATTTCATTAATACATGGTGAAATATTTACCCATCTATCCATGTATTGATGTAAATAAAAATTAGTTATTATTAAAATAAATCTCTGTTACACTTTTTAGACTTAACACACATACATACACTAAAAAGCAAAAAAAAGTTTCAAAGGCTACGAAACCCTACAAATTAACAAACCAGCTGTAGAAAATGTATACTTTTGACATTTTCCTGTCTCAACAAACAAAAATAATCACAAGCTTCATGGTGTGCAGAATACCTTTTTACGTGGGAGAAATTGATATTTATTATTATGAGAGCATTTTTTTCACTCCGTCTGCGCAACAAACGGGATCAGAGCCTCGGTACTTTGCTGGGATTAAACTCTTTGCGGATCCGCTCGTATCGTACGAGTTACGGTTTTGATGAAAAACGCTTATTGAAAATGCGGTCGATGAAAAATTGCAATTTGTATGATGAGACGACGACTTATAAGGTACTAAACGGACCGTGTACACGTTACATATTGTCGGCGTCAGGGCAGGACGTTGTTGCTAAATTTTATGATGATATATTTTTTAGTCCAACTATTAACAAGTATTACTCAGGTACATGTAAGAATTTCGATAAAAAAAATTATGACACCAAGAAATGTAGTTACAAGCTCCTGCATTGACGCCGACGGTATAGCGTTTTTATTAAGTGACAGTAACGTTTTTATGTCTTTAATTTCTTTTGTATTCTATTACTAGGATTTGCCCGCGACTTCGTACAAGCTTAACTTGAAATTCCCACGGGACTCTCGTAGGATTCCGGGGACACAAAGTATCGCAGCACTTAAAAAATAATATAAGCTATCGTTTTAGTGATAACAGTGTCGGAATAAGCTAATTTTTATGCACCCGAACAAATTCAAACCGTTCCCGGGAAAATACCCGCGGGATTCCTGGGATAGAAAATATCACACATTTTATTACATAAAATTTGCTATCGATCAGTGATAATATTATATTGGAATTCGATTTTTTTAATCTAGCCATTTTAAATCATATCCAGAGAAATATAAATATGTATAAAAAAGCGATATAAAGTAGAGCACGTTGTAAGTCTAAGAATTTGCTGTCGATCAGCGAAAACCGCATCGAAATTGGACCGGTAGTTTTTATGTGAATCCCGAACAAACAGACAAACCAAGAAACAGACAAGAAATCAAAAAAAATCATCGTGTTCTTCATCGTTTATATTATTGTATAGATTCCAGTTGTTCTTTTTTAAATAGCTTTAATTTACAGACACGGCATGTATCGAATTTTATAATAATATTAGAGAAAGAAGATATATTTTTTATGCATGTTTATTTTATTTTATATATTAACTAGCTTTTGTATGCGACTTAGGTAGCATTAAGTAGCGTTGTGTAATAGTATAATAATTCTTAAAAATGTCGACCTTAATTTATAATCCCAAGTACCTAACCTAATCATAAATACCCGTATCGCTATCTAGCCATGCTGGAACAACTAACCATGAGAGTAACACATGAGAATTATTTTAACATGCTTTTAATGTAAAACCATATTGAAGAATAGAAGAATAAACTCTGAATAAAATGATTTTTACGAAGCATTAAAAATGCATAAACTATTTATGTTAGGCAACAGATCAAATATAAACATTTTTAAACGTACATTTTTACGGGAAATGATATAGAAAATAAGCCTACAAAATAACCATCAATTTCGGATAACGATATACATACATTGTTGCCGTGATAGGGAACCGAGGGCCGTATATCGGCCGTGTGACAGGACTCCACGTCAATCCCTGAGTTATTGCCGGACCCCTGTATTTTGCCCAGGATTGTTAATTAAACCGCACCAATACGCCACTCACAATTAGTTATGTAAAACAGTTGGGTATTTCTGCTTTAATTTAATAGACTAGAGACTTTAGTGTAGGTACTGTCCCTTTAGCAAAAAGGTGTCCCTTTACAACCGTAATGTTTGTCCGGCGTATAACTGTAATCTTTGCATATGTATCACAGTTATCTTTTTTAGAAAACGTAGAAATTATATCAGTTTATCTTATATATAAAATTCTCGTGTCACAGTGTTATTTACCATACGCCTCCGAAATAGCTTGACCGATTCTCATGAAATTTTGTGTGCATATTGGGTAGGTCTGAGAATCAGACAACATCTATTTTTCATCCCCCTAAATGTTAAGGGTAGTCCACCCCAAAATATTTATTTTTTATTTTTAGATATTTTTTTTATTTTTTTTTTATGATAACGCATTAAAAAATACATACAACCCTAAATTTTAACCCCTCTACGATCAACCCCTATTTATTAATAGCGATATTAGTATTTTTTTAATTTTCTACTGGAATGATTTACATTTTAATTTGAACCACGTAGATGGCGCTGCAATGGGGTACCAGAATTTAATGAGACAGCATTAAAAAATACATATAACCCTAAATTTTCAACCCTCTACGATCAACCCCTATTTTTTAATAGCGATATTAGTATTTTTATAATTTTCTACTGGGATGATTTAGATTTTAATTTGAACCAGGTAGATGGCGCTGCAATCGGGTACCAGAATTTAGGTGTTCTTTTTGTTGTTGTATGTGGTGAAGTTTGTCCCGGAATGGTTTAAATAAACGATTGGACCCAGTAGGGGGCGCCGCGATACTCCTAAACGCTGGGCCTGATTTTGATTAAATTTTTTGTTTGTTCAAGTGGATTTGAGAATAGTTTAGATTAACATTTGGTCCCGGTAGATGACGCTGGAATCGGGTTATAGATTTTTATTTTTTAAAGGCAGGACAACATCTGCCGGGTACAGTAATGTTATAGTAAAATCGCGACCAAAAAAGGGATTAAAAACATTAAGTACCTATACTATATGTAAGCATGTGAGAGGTATAGTTAGACGGGTCCTAAAGAGGAATTTCCTTGCAGCTTTGCTGTCGTAAATTGTGGTTCTGTACCTTATAGCACAAACATTTAAAAAAATGTGGTGCAGTGCAGTAGGAGTGAAACTTCAGAAATATACTCACAGATAATTATTCTGTAACTAACTAAAGGAATTATATTTACATTCATAAAGAATTTAGCATACCTTTAGCATACCCCCGTCAAAATATTATAATTGAAAATAATATCTTGTATGTCTTGGAAGACCACGGGCCATAAAAATGGCCCGGTCTTTTGGAGGGCTTGCGCGGGGCCATGGAAAGACCAACACGTAGAGGCCCTTTGACAAATTTAATGTAAATGTGGCGTGACACTGACCGGCGATTATCCCTGTCTACACCATACAATAATGCACCCAAGGACAAGCCCCGGCCAGTGTAGGACTATTGTGGAAAATGAGGACAAAAAGCACCGGGCTATTGGGGTGAACTGTTAGTGGTACTGGGGGTCTGGGAATATGGGGACTATGGCGTCTGCCCGTCGCAATGTTTAGTAACTTTGAGAACTAAAAATCTTACGTTAAAGTCCGAGGCTTTTAGATTATGTAAAAATTATAGTAAAATGGGTCCACTAATAAAATTATAGACTGAGCTCACGGTAAAATTTAAACTGCATACGTCACATAAGCAGATTAGAGAGTAGCTTTGTGATATACCAATTATTTAATCGTTAATTGTCATCGAATGTATCCATTGACCAGTTAACGGACATTTGATATTAAATTGATAACAATTTTCCAGTCTGGTTAATAAACGTTATATTTAGTGAACAATTCTTGTATAAGTAAACCATTAGGAGGCCTGCTTATAACTACTTTTTAAGAAAAATATAATTTTGAATTTTGTCTGTGTATGCGCAACATGTGAAATATACTGAAATTATTATTCAATTTAATCTGGTGAAAATTTGTATTATCGCGTTGGCATAGCTAAAAAAACGATTTGTATGGAGGGAAATACAAATTTAGATTTTTCCTTTGTGTTTGTTTGTTCGCGTTACATTAAATAAGTATTTAGTGATAGTTTTCATAGTCGTGGACATAAGTGACTCAAGATCATTTCTTATTTTATAAAGAATATATGTATATATATATATATATATATATATATATATATATATATATATATATATATATATATATATATATATTAAGTGAAATGTTACAAATATCATACATCTTCAAAGCTATTAGACGTGCTTGTTTCAGAAAATGACATCCTTATCATTCAAGAGTACGCTGCAGGAAACCATCAATATTCCGGATATACAGTGAAACCTGGTTAAGTGAAACATCAAGGGAACTGCAATGTGGTTTCACTTATACTTACCCAGTGTCTCAGATATCCAGGTATAAATAAATATCTGTCTCATTTACAGGGGGTTCCATTAATAGAGGTCAGAATACAGGTTATTTCAGTTATAGCTGTGCGATTAAATAAAGTGTTATGTAATCATTATAAACGAGTATTAATAAAAATAATTAAATAAAGGTAATCATACAAATGTAATAAACAAAAATATTCAAGCACGTTTACACGTAGTACGATATTAAACGATATTATCTCAGTTACAGAGGTCTATGCGTATACAATTCACTCGCTGTCTCAGTTATAGAGGTAACTATGATGATAAATCGAAAGAACGAATCCCAGATATAGAGGTTTGCTTCGTCCCACTAACAGCGGTAATTCAGTCCCAAAGTGTTGGGACCTCAGCATGAGTTCCAGTTATGGAGGTTTCTCACTTATCCAGGTCCCACTTAACCAATTTTCACTGTAGTATCAAATGTATTAATCAGAAGGGTTTATTGGTTTCAATACTTCCAATAATCGCTCATTGAATTACGTCTGAGATAAGTTAAATTAATGTGAAATCAAAGCATTCAAAGTTTAATTTGCGTTTCCCACGTTCCGTCTGAACAAACCGCATAGCTGTCACATCGCTCGAAATAGGCAATGTATCACGTGCTTCCCGTAGCCGTCGGCATATTAAAAGCAATTCCAAACAGCAATTTACGTATCTTAGAACGTTATCTTATCCCCTCGTTATATTGGTACCTAATATTTTGAGATCCCTGCCAAGGGCTTTAGTTTGAGAGTGTGAATCAATAGCTAGCTATTACGGGCCGACGATAACACTTACTGGTAAAGTTTAAGTTTTATGAGATTTATCTCATAAAACTATAAGTTCAGACTTTCTAATGTTGAACTTTAGTTCTAAATGGAACTTTTGATACTTATATGCTTATTAAGAAATGATAGTTTCAATGTCGATGATAGGAAATATTTTAGAAACACGAACCTGTTGTAATAGGGTGTTTTAATATCAACTGTTCTAAATGATTTAATTTTTACAGAGATGAATTAAAATTACCACATGGAGATAACTGTGTTTGAAACCCGGTGATACACTTTAGATTATTTGGCGGATACACTGTTCGTATGTAGCCTAGAAATGGGGAGGCCTGAACTTGTATGACTTTTTTGGGATTTTCCTACACTACTATGTAGTAGCAACATCTATCAACATTTCACAGTTATAAATTAAATAGTTTTAAAGAAAAATGCATGTAATATACTTACATAAGAACGAGCATGACTATTTTAAAATAGAATCGATTAAAATATGCTTCTAATTATTAGCTAGCTTAAATTGTTAACAGAGAATTATTTTTAATCAGGAGAACTAGGGTAGAGTTATACCTAAATATGTGAACATAGAGAAATAAATATGAATTATATAAAAAGATTATTACAGCAACGCTAACATTGCTTCAAAACGAACCTTAAACTTTCCACTTGAGCACTTGACTGTATTTAATCGGGGTAGCTTATTTAAAATTTATTAAAGGTAAGGTTCGGCAAAGAAAAAAGGGGAGGGAAAAGTAGATTCAGATTCAGAAATGAAATGAATACGAGGCTTCAGGCGTTTCGTCGCCGATGAATAATTTATTTTAGAACTGGGATCTCACGAAATTACTTGCCATCTCATTTGAAAGAATATGCCGACGTTCGCACAAATCGAGTGCTAATGCTTCTAATATTATATTTCTTTTTCTTAAATTAATAATCTGCTTTTCTGTTTCAAAAACCGAATAAGATATTTTCCATTAAATGAAATTGGTTTATGCAACTGAGATATTGAGATGGCTATAATAATATTTATTAGATACTCAATATTGACTATATATTTAGTTTAGGCATTAGATTAAAATTTATCTTTGAAAGGCTGGCCTGTATTTTGGGCAACGTATAAGCGTTGCTATACAACGTGGTAACGGCCAGCGTTTTAAGAACGTTGGACGGTAATTTGGGACGCATTTACTATTTGTAACTTTGAATAAATGAATGAATAGAACTCTTTATTGTTCACCATAACTTAAACTTAGACATTTAATATAAATACATTTCCATTAGAATAATGGGCGGCCTTATCGCTTATAGCGATCTCTTCCAGGCAACCCGGTGTCCAAGCAGATATTACAAGAAAAAATAAATAATATTTGGTGGTTTAACTAAATTGAAACTAATTCAATTGCATTAAAGAAAAAAACAAAATAATAAATTTTTTGATTTGTAAATTAAACTATATATATTTTTAGTATAGGTATACTCGTATTTTAGTTTTAAGTTTGTTTAATGCGATTCTGAATTATAATGGTGAGTATCAAATTTATTTGATATTTATAATTAAAATTTAGAATCGCATCTTCATTTCAAATACTGTATTCAAGTACAATCTTTGAAATAAGAAAATGACCCTCAAAATGTTGAGGGTACATGGACCAAACTGACAGCTGAAATTCGGATTTAGCGCATTGATATACATAAGTCTGGTCAAAACTACAGACCATTTTTTTTCGTGGGCTGGTGCTATTTTTATTATTTTTTTATTATTAAAAGTATCCAACAGTATATCCACAATTTGAAGGCTTAACAATACATACAATAAATCTTAACCAAAGTGGATACTTACAATCTAGAAAAAAGAACGGAAGAGATGGTGTGTTACACTACACTAAAATAAATATATAACTTAATATATCTAATACTGTGAAACTTCTGACGGAAAAACTAAACACAACTAAATTGTTAGGTCTAAATACAAACACTACATTCCTTTTCAATCTTATTAACAAGTTTACTAACTACCGATGACTTGAAAATTAATTTCGAAGAATTAAAAATGTCTAAGTCACTAAAATATTTCTTGTAGATATTTGTACAACGACGCAGATATTCATTTTGTCCGTAGTTAGTTTTCGAAACAGGGGTAGCAAACAGTTTGAGTGAGGAAGAATTACGAGGGTAATTATCGGTAAAATCCAAATTTCTGCAGCCCTATGATTGCCGTGTGATTTTATAATACGAGTATTACAAATTTTAAACTTCTGATAACTAAAGGCCAAAGTAATGTTTTACTTCGGTTTTTATCTGTGTGAGTACCCACTACTGATGACCTCAAAAAAAATTGAAGATATTTTACCGTTTTATTTTTTAAACAAAAAGTAGTAAACCGCTACATTTATAAAATAGTATTAATGTTTCTTAAATAAATACGTGTGCTATTATCCTTTACTAGAAAAAATTAAATACGTATTAACATAAAGAATTTACCTAAAAATACTAATGTAATAATATCAAAGTGTAAAAATATCTTTGAAAATTAAATCTCCTTGAAAATAGTTATTAAAGGATTTTCGTAAACTTATATACTATAAAATTTCCATAATATCTTAAAATCTAGTTTCGAAAGATACTCAAAATCAAACACTCGCTTTGGTTTCGTAGCTCAAATTTAACTAGCCACAAATGTTAAAGTTCCCACATAAACAAGGAAAATTATCCATAACACGTAAATGAGCTGCTTTCTCAAAACTTGTTTCTGTTATACACTAACAGGGAAGACTGCGGAAACCTACTCCAAGTAAGTTTATCAATAAAGGTCGCATTAATCATACGGAGCTCAGTTTTGTGAGGATTTCCTTGGGGCTTGCGGCGATAATTAAAGTCAAATAAGTTTTAATTTGTATTAAATTAGAAACAACTTACATAAAGTAAGAAATCCTTCTGAAAGAAAACTGCCGCCTTGGACCAGCGTGGCGGATATACTGTCCGTTCCCCAATAGTGGGAGGCCCGAGCCCAGCAGTGGGAGGCCCGAGCCCAGCAGTGGGACGTTTATGGGCTGTGTTATTATTATATCTACATCTGGGATAATATTAGTGACCGTTTCACGCAGATTTAGCGATGGGTATAATGCGTTATTTGAGGTGCAACATTATTAATGACGTTAAATATTGACAGAATACATATGTACATATATACGGCGTTATTTTTAATGCGGCCACAGCCTACATCTTTAACACTAACGCAGATGAAGCCCCAGCATTAGTTAGTTGATCAAACTTTAGTCCTAGACTTCAACACAGAAAATTATGTTACAATGTACTCCTACAGGCCCAAATGCTAACCGAAAAGAAACAGTAAAAGCAGACGGGAAGTATGCGTTTAACGATGAAAATGACACGAGACTTTATATCTATATATATAAAAATCAATTGCTATTCATTAGTCTCGCTAAAACTCGAGAACGGCTGGAATGATTTGGCTAATTTTGGTTTTTAATTATTTGTGGAAGTCCAGAGAAGGTTTAAAAGGTGAGTAAATATGAAAAAATGCTTCGAATATAGTAAAAACAAAAATTTCGCTGTCCCTTAGAAACTATTCCTACCTGTCAAAAATTTGATGTTCGTCCCGTCGTTTAGTAATTAATTAAATTTAAAAGTCGTTCGGAAATCAAATTATATTTAAAAGTGATTTTTTTTTCTTTTTTGGTTTTCAATCTCAAACCTTTGATATTTGTCTTGTCGTTCGGTAATCAACGTTTCTTATTTATTGATTCTGAGGCGGTATGAAGTTTGCCAGGTCAGCTAGTATACAATAATAAAATACAATGAAACTGTAGGTATTCATTATTGTAAGCGAGAAAACGTAAAATTCGCAAAAAACAGCAAAAATAATCAAAACTACCTAGATAGGAGAATAGGTAATTTAAATAAAGATGGACTGGCCATATATTTTCTAAATTGTTTTAGTTTTCTGATTGTAGAATTATTATAAATTGTTATTACAAGGAGGACTGTTATTTATTGGCTACATAGCCATTAGTTATAAAGTAAATTTTCCAAGTTCGCTTTATATCGCTGTTGGGTTTCTTAATAAATAAATTTACATTATTGTGTTTGAGTTACTGTAAAATTCAATTAACTTGTGAAATAAATTTGAGGGTAGAATAACAGAATCTTGTAACAAATTACATGATTGACAGTTCTCATTCCTCATTCTTAATTTAAACGAAAACGGAATTTCAATATTTTCTAACACCTTTCTAACGACAGCTACTCAAATCGTTTCATTTTCTCTGAGATTCTTTTAATTTGTTAAATCGCGTTAATTCATTTGTATTATATGATAGCCATTTTGAACGCAAGATTTACACGGTCGTTACAAGACGTAAAAATATGACACGTTTCATCCAGAAATTAGGATAGTTATTATAGGATTACTCCAAAAGACTAGTGTCATTTCATTATGTTTCGTAGTATAATAAAATAACACTGTTATATTATTTGTTCCATCTTTGTTGAGTTGTGCCGATATTTAGTTTATTTGAGACTAGTTTCGCCTGCGTTGAACTTTTTTCGCGGATCCCTAAAAGCAGTAAAAAGAAAAAAAGTAGCCTAGGTTACTCTTTATAACAACAGCTATCTGCCAGTGAAAGTCGTGTCAAAATCGGTCCAGCTGTTTTAGAGATTAGCCACAACATGCAGACATACAGACAGACAAAATTTTAAAACAATAATCTTTTGATATAAGTACCTTGTATACTTTCATATTCATTTAGTAAAATCCGTACAGATGTTTACCCATCCATTTGCAAAGACTAATAGCAAGTTCCTATAAGTTTCTATTCATTCACTTGCCTTACCATCGGTTGAGTTTTGATATTACTTATTTGGAGTTTATGTCAAATTTTAACTCATAGTAGTACAAATGAACGGTCGGCAATATATAGGAACCGACAATTAGTGTTAACTTAAAGTTTATTTAGGCCATACGTTATCATGCACCGTAATGGAGAGTTGATTGGCACATGTTTCAATATCGACAGAGAAGTATAGAAGTAATTTTTCACTTAGACAAAGAGAACTTGAGTTCGTTTTCAAATTGTTACGCGAACTTGTACCTTAATACGAGTAGTTTGTATTTCAACGTCACAATTACGGGCAAGTAATAAAACTTTTCTACGGCACTGTACGTGAGTACGATACTGAGACGTTACGTGTGACGAATGGATAACAACATAAACTTTTACGTTATAGATATGTACTCCAAACGTCCTCAGATGAAAGTGGATTGAACTAAATGTTGTATCATTTTAGGGAATTATTGTACTTGGACGTATATTGTTGCTCATACTTTGATATTTTCAGCGCGCAATGGGACGTGATATAAAATGATTTGTTTAACTATTTATTATATGAAATAAGTAAGACGGGAATATTGCGCCAAGTTTTTTATATAGCAGAAAATGAGAACACGACTAACTTGTTTTGATGTCATAAAACATTTTGCGAAGATTTTGCAATTAATTAGATTTCGTATACGTCAAGTCTGTGCTAGAATAAGGGAAGTATTTGATTTTATAAGAGAAATAGTATCAAGCATAATATCAAGTTGCAATATAAACGCCCTAACGCTTAGTAAAAAGAAATAAAGAAAATTTGATAGTTACATACTTGTATATAGTATAGCAACAAAGAAATAATACTAATTCAGTAGTCGCGCAACCTAAACTACCCACAGTCAGGTGGTAGAGCAATTGGACCGTCTGGACTGCTACCATGTGCATGACGTGCACAACAATATTTTAATTATTATTAAATATTATATTTACACGTTTATGACATTAGACATTTTTGATGATATAGAAAAATGCTTATCAACAATTAGAAATAGATTCATTTCAGAAAAAATGGACACTGTACAAGCACTCTTAATTAATCAGTTTATGAAGTTAATAAAGTAGTGTTTGTGTGTGTGCTATATACATGATATATGAGATAAATAATCACAATAACAGTCAATAAATGTCCCACTGCTGGGCTCCGGCCCCACTTGTTGAGTCCGCTGCACTGTTTCGTTTCTTGTCGTGAATACGTAATTTTTTCGTTGTGTATATTATTTTTAGAATCTACCAGTGCGATTATAGAGTTCTTCTTGAGTTACACAGTTTATTGAGGCATGCCTATAGAACATTAAGTTGTAGCGTAATATTCTATAGACATATCTTAATAAACTTTTTCTATAAACTAGAGAAGCGGAGCAGATATCGTAATTTTTTTAGTACGTAAATTGTACACTAAACCAATTTAGATGTGTGTATTCAAATAAAATATTTTAATTTCACTTGAATCAAAGAGAAATCTAAGAGTAATGCTATACAGCTGTCATTTTCCGTCTTGATATTAAAATATATCCACCGACAAGAGCATGCTCTTAAATGATAAATAATAATAAATAATAATAATATTACTTATCCAAATAGCAAACACATTAGGTAGATTGTTTACAATATTTTTAAGTAAAACAACAATAATCGGCCTTATCGCTTAAAGCAATGGTTTTTAGGCAACTTAACTTATAGAATATTCTTAGCTATTCTGGCAATGTAGGTGGTACATAAATTAAGATAATATTTTTTAAATTTAAATTATCTTCTTTTAATACGAAAGACATAAATGTACATTGGAAGGAAAATACTCACTTTTTCCACCTTAATTACATACCTTAACGGATTTAACCGTTGTTAAGCCCATGGTGATTTAGTAAATTACAATCTGTCCACAAATGCATTCCCTAAGGAAGTTCCGCTCATAAAATGAGGGGTGAAGAGGGTTGATAACTTAGGACCTTAACGAATTGTTATTTTGATCCATTCTCTCGGAAAAACAATCGGGGCCGTATTGTGAGGGGCGAAATTGTAGATTTGTTAAAGTTCACGCTCATTTGGTGTTAATTCAAACTATAAAAAAGATAGAAAGATATTAGTAAAAGAAAAAATGTTTAGGACAAAAAATAAATTTAAAACGAAAATAAAGTCTAGAAAATAGTTCAACATTCAAAAAATTGGGTAAATTCGCAACATTGCTACACCCTTATTCATCATAATAGTTGTACGAGGTTTACTGATGAATAAAAATGAAGTTTGAAAAAGAATTATTCATAGTCGTATCATCATTGCGATTATGAATAATACATTTTTAACAGGTCGATAGTCCTCGTATAACTATTATGAATAGGGTGAGTTCTTTTTATGAACATAAATCTTGCTCTCCCATATTTTAATGTAACGGGTATTCATCTCATTCAATTTAGTTAACTATAATGATTTGTACAGTTTGTACACTTACTCTTGCTTGTAGTGGTGGATGCTAGCAGTAGTTGGTGGAGTTCTGATGCTTTGTTGTAGTAAGGTGAAGAAAATACACCTTGTTACTTTCAGAGATTTATTCTCGTATTAGTTTATCTTGGATGCTGATGTTTGGATTCAATTTATTGGTAATTAAAATTGTGTCTTACGACTAATAGCAACACAGTAGCGACTCGATTACTAAGTATTTGTGAGCATTATCTATACTAATATTAAAATAGCCCGATTTTGAAACATTATTCATTGGTGCTCCGCTCCTATTGGTCTTAGCGTGATGATATATAGCCTATAGCCGTCTTCGATATATGTACTATCCAACACTGAAAGAATTTTTCAAATCGGACCAGCGGTTCCTGAGATTAGCGCGTTCAAACAAACAAACAAACTCTTCAGCTTTATAATATTAGTATAGATATAACTGATTGTATGTACAAAATTGATTTTATATACAGTATTTTGCTGCTTTATCCTAATATCCAGTAAAGAAGCATGAATAATTCATTTAAAATCACTTATAAAAACATAAAAAATCAATAACGAGTTGGCAACGCTTCTGGATAGACCCATAGAACCCATAGACGACGGCAACCAATTTTTTACGTCCGCCTGTTTGCCTGCTTTAGGCAATAAAAAATACTAGGAATGAGGATCCCATTACAGAATTGAATTGGATTTGAAGGTGTAAACATGTTTTTTTTTGTATTGTAGTTTTTGCTTTAATTGAAACCAAATTCTGTTTGAGTATCGACTTTGCTGTCTTTATAGAATTAGAGATGCATAAGCATTAGAATCTCTAAATACCTTTAATTACTTTTGAAGCCGTGATATGCGCACCAATGGTTTCAATACAAGGGATGCCAAGGACCGCACAAATTGGAGAAAAAAAAGTAGGAGAGCGGAACCTGTGCCTCAAAGCGAACACTCCGAACGCAACCAGGGTGTAACGCTCGGATGATGATTATTAAAATTAACAACTTGAAAAAGAGCATTCAAAATATATTTATAAATATGTAAATAACGACATAATCATTAACACCCAAAAGAAAATCGCACCAATCCGCATAATAAAGTAATCGCTTGCGAGTGCTCTCCTCTGAGGTGCCAGTTAACGCCTCCAGGAGGGTTAAGTGAGGATAATTTCCCTTTGCGTGCCCACTCCTAATGACGGGACACCCCTGGCGTGGGGGGTTAAACGGGCCTAAAGGGAGAAAACAGGCTCGTGACACAGCTTAGGTTAGATCAGTAAAATAAATGTGTAACGAAGACCTACCGGGTAGGCTACTGTTAACTTATAAGTTGGTGGACTAATGCCGGGTTTTTATAGTTTATTAACTATTCATACTTTGCCTATTAATACTGATAAAAAATAGTCAAAAACTGAATAATTTAAATTTAATAGATTCTACTTTTTTATTGCATGAGCTCAGCAGACAGGCTGACGGCCCACCTGATAGATAGCGGTTACCATCGCCTATGGGCATTGGTAACACCAAAACATTATGCTGCAGCTCTCTAAAAAGAGACCGGAGCCTGGCCAGTGATGCCGACACAACTTAAAGTTGTTATAGCGACATGCTCTAGATTAGGTTTGGTAACTATCCAGACGGGAAAGTGCCCTACCTTCTGGAACTATTGGTTAGATAAAATAATGGATAGAGATATAGAATAGCAACAAAGTCATAGATGGATTCACCGTAAAGCCTGGGAAGGTTTTCGATACTTATTCAATATAGTCAAGCTATGCTAAATTCTTTCTACCCAACGGTCATTGTCTTTCGAATTGACGCTGATAAGTTGGAAGAGCCATATTTTTGGCGGGTGATGTATATTGTCAGTACCAGCCTATGTCTACATCGTTACAATGTTAGAAGGTTTTATGTAAGTAAGACAGGTTATTTAGTTTAATTTACGTTTTCATTTCCTATATTTTTGCCTAATATTTTTATCTCTTTCTTAATCATTGAACTGATACGTTAATTGACGACCGTCTTACTTACTCGAAGTTTGTGCACTGGTTTTCCTTGGCATCATTTTAAAGGTAGAAAATACTTTTAACAGGCCCACGCAGTTTTCCGTTTGTGGTTTTTAGAATTTCTTCGAATTTCTTTTTAATTTTATTACTAATGAGTTTCAAATTTTATTTAACCACCGCGCCGTAAACACCGTAGATTATAATTTTGATGCTTCCCTTCCTTACTTATATATAAATGAAAAAGTTAACTTATTTGATTATTTACTTATTCTCTCTTCGCTGCCTTAGACAAAAACTAATTTGAATTAAATTTGATATAAATCTGTCTGCCTGTCTGCTGAATTTCTGCAATATAAAATATTCTACATTCGCAGATGAAAGAATATATTTAAATAATACCTTCTAAAGAGTTCCTATGGGATAGGGAACTCAACTTTAAGGTGAAGATGGAGTGAAAACAGGAGTTTCTTATGAAATTTGTTAAAAAACATATGAGAGACTAGTTACAGAGAACAAATATCTAGCCATGGCGTCTTCACCAGGTCCTGTAGAAAGAGTAGGCCCCAAAAATGCTGCTTTGGCACGATAGGAATAATCTATGCATGCCAATGGTCCGCACTAAGTGGAGAAGAAAAAGTAAGAAAACGGACCTTAGGATCCGAAGCGGGTGTTCCAGACGCAACCGGGATTTAATGCTAAGTTGACCAATGAATTTTACACAGAACAGAAATGGCATAATAAATCATACATACGTAAGTATATTATAAAGGAATAGATATGTAGGCATAGCACGTAGCAACCTGTTTGTGAATTACCCTTATGAATGCTGTAAGCTCAACCTCGCCCTCTAATTGCAGCTAATTTCCTGTTCAAGTTACCAGTACAAGCCACGAGCGACCTATTTGTTTTTGAACCAATTTTGACCAAAAAATCCCTATTTCCGTCAAACACCAGAAATTGTAGAAGGCACTGGTTTTGCGACCGTCCGGTATTTTCCGTGAATATAAATCCCTGACTCTTTGTACATAAATCCAATAAGTCACCAGTGATTTCCATTATCTCCACCTAAACACTATAATGGAATGTTCACATCGCAGCCTCGTGCGAGATATTTGCCTTAATTAAAACTTGTACCAGACCAACGGTGCGCTGAAGTAAACGTCTAGATGCGTCATGTATTTATTCCATTAACTTTTAAACATAAAAATAAAATCAAAATCATTTAATATATAAATGCCTGGTTTTTGCACTAAAATATCTGTGATGGAAAAGTATCAAACTTGTGAAATGGAAACGGGCTTATAAAAAGATCTTAAATCAGTGATGATATTTATGTTGAAAAATCTTGTTCCTTATAAATATTAATTTCAAACTTTTATGATATTCCTTTTACAGATTGTCCAACTTTGGCATATTACGACTCTTATAGTCAGATACACCAACAGTTTTATTAATTCAATATAGGGTAAGATTTGCTTCTAAAGTTGCAAAAGCGACCTACCCTCACATTCTAGAAAAAAATCAAACTGATAGAACTGAAAAAATAATTCAACCAAACTTGTTTGGGTTAAGATTCGTCGTGTAGTTTTAGTAGTTATGTGGTATTTACGATGAAAAAATATTTTCAAAATTCCGCATCGAAATGATAAAGGCAGTGGATTTTCATCACCGATACGAAACGGATCATTGTACACGAGCTTGTATATATTTGGAAGATTTATATAAAATTGACTTATCACATCTAGTCAATTTTAATATCTGCGTTTCGAAGCTTGTGTCCAGGAGCTGAGCAGTTTGTCTTACAACGGAACTCATTAAGTTACGAGCAATATCGAATCGGAGCTCAACTGGTCGTTAATTGGCGCAATGTTCATTACGTAACTGCTTGCAAAACGTTGAGCTGATTAATGGAATCTTTATGCAAATACTAAGGATTCAATTGGTCATAAAACTAGATGAAAGTACACATGGAAAGATAGACTACAGATCTGTAAAATGCTGTTTTTTATTTATTTCTAATTGTATGAGTCCAGCAGACAGGTAAACGCCCGTCTGATAGGAAGCGTTTACCATCGCCTATGGACATTTGCAACACCAAAAGTGCTACAAATGGGCTGCTGCTCTCTAAAAGGAGACTGGAATTTGGCCGATAATACCGAAACACAACTCAAGGTTGTTAAGGCCGTATACTTTAGACCAGGGGTGGACCGACCAGCCATCCAGATGGGCAAATTCTCTACAACTTGGCTATGGGTGGTTTTGTCCCTTCTTATGACAGGCCTCCCAGCCGCAGGAAATTGTATTCTTTCTCCGTTCCTGTACGGATAGAAAGTAAGGATTGCTTTTACCTCCATTTTTAATTTGATATTTATCTTGTAAGTTTTTTTTTATTGTTTGCAGGCAAACTGGCAAACGGTGCACTTCATTGTAATTGATTACCGTCGGCCATGGATATCTACACCACTAAAGGAGTCGATGCCGGCCTACCTTGTTGAGTATTAATGCTGCGGTCGCACCTGCGTTAGTGTTAAAGATTTAAACTGTGGCGAATGCGTCTAATTTAAATCGTTAAAAATAACGCCGTAAACGTATAGCCACATTATTGTATATACATACGTTATCTGTTACTATTGAACGTCATTGACAATGACGCATCTCAAATATGACAGATAATGTATGTAATATACACTGATGTGGCTATTCTATAATAGTTTGTAGGCTTCTTGAAGAATCATAAAGAAACTTACAAAATTGCTCTAATCCAATATGAATAAGACCGTTAATCTTTATTATTAAAGCAGGTACGGTACATGACAAACTTTAAACATAAATGTCTAATCGTTTTTATTATTATTTTAATGTATGAATTGCTTGTTTGTATAGAGCAGATTATCTTAGTAGCGAATCGTGCCTTTTGGAATTGGCATAACACTCCATTGTTTGGTATCAGTTAAAGACAGTTTGGCTGGGACTGTGATGGACGATTTTATGGACCTGGCTTTCACTTACTTTGTTTGTAGATTATTTTAAAACTTGAAATATTCTAGAATTTACTGACTAGACACACAAACCATGAGAAGTCGAATATTTAACCGAAAAATGTATGTAAATCATTATTTATAAACTGTTTTTACCAGCAGTAATAAGGTTAAGCAACATGAAACACAATTACATTAAATACTGAGATTCGCCCGTGACTTCCAGCTCGTTGAACGGAATAAGCTAATTGATACGTGTCCTATAACAATCTGAATCCATTCCTAGAAAAAATCTCGCAGCATTCCCGCACAGATTTTATGACAGAGAATTTGCTATCGGTCAGCGAAAATCGCATCAAAATCCGCCCAGTAGATTTTACGTGAATACTGAACAAACAAAAAACATCTAAAATACAAAAGACTACACTTTTATAATTTTATAATATTACTAACTATGGCCGCGGTTTCACCCGCGTGATGATGGAAAATCGTTGTATTTTGTATAATTCACACCATATCTTTATAAATTATAACCTATGTGTTATTCTGAAGTGTATAGCTATATTATTGGAAAGTTTCATCAAAATCCATTCATGAATTTTTGCGTGCAAGAGTAACAAACATAAATCCATACATGTATATATCCATACATCCATTCTTACAAACTGTCGCATTTATGAGATTATAGAAAAGTACGCAGTCTGTTGTGGTACTAAAACTTGACAGATACTTTAGGAACGCAAAATATATAGTGTATTTCTCTTACTTAATAAAAGACACATTTGTCTACAAAGCCGGACATGCAAGATTTATTGATTTGCACGATAAAACACCGATGTAGTAGCGGCGGGACGTCACTGGGATGTGAGAATGACGTGCGTTTTCCGGATTTTCCGGAACAAGGAAAACTCGCATTTTCTTTACCTTCTCTGAAGGACTCTTGGCTACCATTTTATTTAATTCAGCTATTCGTTCTATTTTTTCAGTTCCGCAGCCATTTTCGGAAGTAAAAACTCTTATAAACAAATAACATGTCTGTCCCTGTGTCAGTCCGTATATCATTGTCATTTTTCTCGGACACTGCCTACATGGAAGTAATTTAGTCATAGTTTGTATTTTTCCATAAACATAGTGGATTTTGTAGAAGAAAGAATAATAATAATAAAAAATACTTTATTCTTAAAGAATACCAAAATATTTACAACTGCTTACAAATCATAAAAGAGCTTTGAGAATTCGTACACCGTAGTTTCAGTGTACGAGGTAATATACTTTAGGGTGGGCCAAAATAAACTTTTAATTATTTTTTTTAGCTACCACGAAATTATCGTCCAAGATGACGAAAAAAAAATTATGATAAAGTTTGAGCTCTTAATATTAATTTTCAGAGGTGTCACATCGTGATTTTCGATATCCCATTTAAATTACACGGGTTTTTTTTCGAATTTTGATGTATCTCAACTAGTTATTCTGTGGTAAAAGTAAATATATAATTTTGTAGGAAATTTAACGGCCTACAAAAAAGGTCAGATATAATTATTCGCTAAGTCAACTCAGTTAAAAGTTATTCGCAGTTAAACTTCAACCTAAAATAATACATGATGACTTTCACAATCGATTTTTAACCACTTGCAATAAGTATTACTTATTGCAAGTGGTTAATTTAATTAATTTTAAGCAATAGTTTTTTTTGGCCCACCCTAATATACTTACCTTACTTATTTTATTTATTTATTTAGGTTTATGGCTTGGCAGCTAGGCCTTTAAGCCAGATCTTAGTTTATAATATACATTTAGTTTCATTTTCTTAAGCCTATGTGTAGCACAGCTGAACTGTAGGTAATCAGCTAGTGCCATCCAACGGAGTTCTTGTGACAACTCAAAAGGCCACATTTGACTATACAGTTCACATTTCTCACAAAACACATAATCACTACTCAAAAACTATCAATATCCTACAACTATTGTTCATTTTAGAGTAATTTTACACATTTTTAGAAAATAAAACTGCACAGCACATCATCTCCTTTCAGTTCCCGCCAAAAACTCCACTTACCTTACTGGTATACCAGAATTAGGGTAAACTATACTATTGTTGACACCACAGGTTGACACCCTATAGTATTTGGCATGTTGTCAATTTAGTTAAGATGTTAAGAAATCTTAATATTTGTTAATTTACAGCCATACAATAATATTATTCTTGTTATCACTGTAGCATGGCTACAAAATGAAACCAATTAGGATTTTATTTATGTTTCGATTAAATGAATAGGCTGCATATCATTGAGTGCCAGCAATGTTTTTTTTTATGAATGAATGAATGAATGAATGAATCTTTATTTGTTGAGTTTTTTTTATTGTATGAGTTCAGCAGATAGTGACACGGCCCACCTGATGGAAAGCGGTTACCATCACCTATGGACATTTGTAACACCGAAGAGCCTACCAATGTGCTACCGCTGGAAACTTAAACAAAAATAGTAATTAGTTTTCATTTAGTAAAACATTTATAATCCATGTAAATGTTATTGTATTTATTATAAATATGTGATATATAATTATAAGGTCTAAGAATTAAATTTTATGTGGAAATATTCGAAACGAGTAAGTACTCATCTCGCCGGTTATGTATTTAACGCGGATATGAATTTCGCCGCATCCTCCCAAAAATAAATGAGCTTTCTTCCGGTTACTTAATTCACTGCCACCGGCCGAAACGAGGTTATATCGCGAATAAATTTTAATTAATATTTAACACTCGTTTTGTAGTGGTTTCTTCGTGGCTAACACAATTGCGTTTCATACAATGACCTGGGTTTGAATGCATATTGTTACAAACAGGTCCTGACAAGGGAGGTAATATCGTAAAGAAATCTTCACGTTTATATTAGTCGACGTGTGCATTTCCCTTCATTCACTTTGGAAAACCGTTGTATTCCTTGGAATGGATAGGCTCGACTCATGGACGAATATCTTTATATAGTATAACAATGTCGCTTTCCGCGGCTTTTCTAAACCACGCAATGGATTTTGAAGCGGTTTTCACCATCAGTTCATCATCACATATAAAAAAACGAATTAAATTTTCATATAAGTAAGATAAAGATAGACTGTCGGGTTTGACAGCAGTTAGAAATAATTTACAATTGTTCAGCAAAAAGCGTAACTAGATATAAGTATAGCGCCTTGGGCCTCAATTTTCTCACCTTTAAAGGTTTAATTTACTAAAAAGATATTATTAGGAAATTGTGTACAATTTCCTAATAATATCTGTATATAAGTAAATTGTAGTTTATTTATTTTTAATGTTAGTTGATGATTGTGATTATATTACTTTTATTTTAGTTTAGTACCTTTTTTATCCGTGCAGGAACGGAGAAAGAATACAATTTCCTGCGACCGGGCGGCCTGTCGTAAGAGGCGACACAACAACCCACAGCCAGGTGGTAGGGCATTCGCCCGACTGGATAGCTACCAACCCTGGTCTAAAGTATGTCGCCATAACAACCTTGATTTGTGTTCCGGCATTAGTGACCAGGTTCCAGTTTCCCTTAAGAGAGGAGCAGCGCATTTGTAGCACTTTTGGTACTACATATGTCCATAGGCGATAGATAGTAACCGCTTTCCATCAAGTGAGCCGTCTGCCTGTCTGTTGAAATCCTGCAATAAAAAAAATAGTACAAGAACAAAAATCGTATATTTAAATTTTCTTTAAAATCTCCTTAGACACTTGCTTGTCTAGAAGAGATCGCTATAAGCGATAAGGCCGCCCATTGTTCTAATGCAAATGTATCCATATCAATTGTCTTGATTTAGGTTTATGGTGAACAATAAAGAGTTTTCATTCATTCATTCGTTCATCTGTATGGTGTAATTTTAAGTGAGGAGTTTCCAATTGGCTAGTGAAAATATATGTATGTACATATATGTCAAGAGTGAAATTATTGTCCTATAAATGATTAAATATGTTGGCTGAATATTTCACGATATTAAGTAATAACGTACCGATATAAATTAACTTTGATGTTTCGAGGTCACTTTCTGAATATTTGACGATGAAATTAGTTCAGGAGCTAATAACTAATTCATACGATGAGTTATGCTTAGCTCTCTAATTGAGAATTGCTATTAAATATTAATCAAAGATCTTTGTTACACGATTCGTTAGTAAAATTTATACATATTCATAGAATAAAAACTTAGCCAAATTAATAGTTTGCAATCATAGCGAATGGTCTTAGGAAAACTGAAAATTTTCTATGTTAATAGCTAATAATTACTTTATGTGAGTATCACATTTTTTTTAATATTTAGTCATTATTCAGATTTTTATAGAATAAATAAGAATACATCATTGTTTTGTTACTTCGCTCATTACTTAAAATACCTATTGTATTTTAAAACTTATTTGAGTTAGGACATTAGTATCGGGACCTATTTAAAACTTTTTAAATAAATGATATCAAAAATCTACTTCTACTAGACCGATTTAAATGAAACTCGGTACATAATATGTAATTTTAATACCGAGGGTGGCCAAGGGATACTTTTCATCCCCGATAATGAGATAGGGATTTTGGGATAGATTTATGTAAAAGTTATCCCGGAAACTAGGATAGGTTTTGTGATTTTGTCAATTTCACCAGTTGGTCCCATTGGTCCCGTTGGTCCCGTTGGTCCTATGGGTCCCATTGGTCCCGTTCATCCTGTTGCTACCATTGGTCCCATTGGTCTCATTCGTCCCGTTGATTCCGTTGGTCCTATGGTCCCGTTGGTCCCGTTGGTCCAATTGGTCCCCTTGGTTCCGTTGGTCCCCTTGGTTCCGTTGGTCCCCTTAATTCACTTGGTCCCCTTGGTACCCTTGGTCCACTTGGTCCGCTTTTGTCATTTTTGTCAAGTTTTGTCACTTATTTAGTTTACAGATAGACAGGGAATGGTACAGTTTACGATATAAAATGAAGTGTATCTTCCAGGGGCAAATACATAAAAAAATAATACAATGTAATCTGTATCGCCTGTTCTTCAAACAAGAGATACACAATAGAGGTTGACCCGCGGGGTAAACTCTAGTCCTAATATATATAAAAAATTCACAAGATTTATAAATTTCAAATTTAAATTACCACAGAAAAGTTATGTTGAACGCTGTACTTTATTTCACCTTTTACCTCTCAAAACTAGGAGAAAAATTGCTGATTTACGTTTCTTGGTTAAAATTGCGCAATCCAAAATTGATTGTGCTAATCTCACTGAGAAACTACATTTGTATGTTCCTCCTACTAATGTTCGCCCTAGGAAATTATTACACACACCATTGACGCGCACAGCTTACCGATGTAATTCGTTCTGTATCAGAACAGCAAACGAATTTAATAAGTTAAGTAAGTTGGAAGATATAGACTTAGACTTATTTACTAATAGTGTAGCATTGTTTAGCGCAAAGTTGGTCAAATTCTATTCAAACTCGGATTTATCAGTTTAAGTACCTTATATTTATGTACATTTTATTATTGTTTCTTTGTATAATTTTCTTTTTTTTCACTTCCTAGTTTTACTGTTATCTGTGGAGGCTTATTAATAGCTTCTCTAAATCTATCTTATTTTTAGTTATTATTAATGATAGCTGTTAGTCACGCAAATAAAATAAGAAAGATTGTCATTTAAGTTTTCTAGATTCAGTTGCTCATCTAAGAGGTAGTTTTTTAAGTTCTTGCAAAAGTGATAATTTAGTGATTTAATTAGCTTAAAGGTGGTGGGTATATTGTTCCATATCTTAGATGCAACATAACGGAAGCTACCTTTGAAGCAATGTCTACATTCTCTACGTAGGTCCCAAGTAAAGTTTGTTTGAGTCCGAAAAGTAAATTATTGGCTACAGACCTGTGATACATACTAAAGTATATATGCATGTATCCATATTTGAATAATATACAATACGTATACATATAGCTATAGCTTAGTTGAATTAATTATTCGCAAGGGGAAGGATACTAATCCTCGGCTGGCGTCAGTAAGCGTACTACAAACACTCGTATGTAGGTATGATGTGTTCCAAATAATATATCTGGGAAAGCACCGTTTGTGGAGCATCACCCTTGTCTTATCATACAAAAATATATTATGTAACGGTTATTAGGGTTCCATATTCTGAAGGGTAAAATAAAACTATCCTTTCGCTCTGTTTGCCCACAGCTAACTTGGAAATTATTGGTAATGCGTACATAAGTTTTACAAGGAAGCTATCTTCTATTAACTGTTATACACAAGTGTAAATAAATTGCGTAAATATGAAATTAATGTAGGCACTCCGTAAAAGTAACCAAAGAATAAAGAAAGTTACTTAACGACTTTCTACGCTACATGCAGTGTTGTCATGGTACAAGAATACTCGGGCTGACAATCGTTCATCTACTATGGTAGAATCTGCCAAAACCAAACATGTGAAATTATAAAATACTAACTGACCCGGCAAACTTCGTACCGCCTCAGAATCAATAAATAAAAAATTTTGAATTCTGAACGACGGGACGAACATCAAACGTTTAACATTCAAAACAAAAAAATACTTCACTTTTAAATTTAGTTGATTTTTAAACGACGGGACGAACATCAAATGCGAAAATGTGGTTTTTACTGTATTCCAAGCATTTTTTAAATATTTACTCACTTTTCAAACCTTCCCTGGACTTCCTCAAATAATTCAAAATCAAAATTAGCCAAATCAGTCCAGCTGTTCTCGAGTTTTAGCGAGACTAACGAACAGCGATTGATTTATATATAAAATTCTCGTGTCACAGTGTTAGTTACCATACTCCTCCGAAACGGCTTGATCGATTCTCATGAAATTTTGTATGCATATTGGGTAGGTCTGAGGATCGGCCAACATCCATTTTTCATCCTCCTATATGTTAAGGGTAGTCCATCCCTAAATATATATTTTTTAATTTGAACGATTCTCTTGAAATTTTGTGTGCATATTGGGTAGGTCTGAGAATCGGACAACATCTATTTTTCATCCCGCTCAATGTTAAGAGTAGTCCACACCTAAATATTTTTATTTTTAGATAAAAAAAATATATGATACAGCATTAAAAAATACATACAATCCTAAATTTTCAACCCTCTACGATCAACCCCTATTTTTAATAGCGATATTAGTATTTTTATAATTTTCTACTGGGATGATTTAGATTTAATTTGAACCTTATAATATATATATTAAGGTGTTCTTTTTGTTGTTGTATGTGTGAAGTTTGTCCCGGAATTGTTTAAATAAACGATTAGACCCAGTAGGTGGCGCCGCGATACTCCTCCTAAACGCTGGGCCTGATTTTGATTAAATTTTTTGTATGTTCAAGTGGATTTGAGGATAATTTAGATTAACATTTGGTTCCGGTAGATGACGCTGGAATCGGGCTCTAGATTTTTATTTTTTAAAGGCAGGACAACGTCTGCCGGGTGCAGCTAGTATATATATATATAGATGCTCTTTATATCATCGACAAAAATTCCATTTTACGTGAAGAATAATAAAAGCGGATCACATTAATTAACCGTGTATCTGCTCCCTGATTAAGAGTGCAGTAGCGGAACGGAGCCACAGGGTCAACTTTAATTGGCTCGCCGTTGTATTTTAGATGTGCGATACGCCAGCGGAGGGTTAATGAATAGAGTCCGACATGTGGACAGTTGTTGTTGCTTCTAAATGATGTTTGTTTTGTAATTGCTTCATGTGGGTGGTTCTTGTGTACAATTTTGTTGCTTGTAATGTGCATGTTCATTGCCGTAATATTAAACGAGCGAGTTTGATTTTTAGTGTTTTTTGAAGTGAAACTTCTTTAGTATCGTTGTAATTTGAAAATCGATGAAATAAAAAAGTGATAAACACATAAAATTCTCATCCTCATTTAATTGGAAATAAAACTCATTTTTCTTTATCCGTTAGTATTCATTTTCACTTTAAATAAAACCTGAAAGATTTCAAATGAATTTTATCTCAATCTGTATATACTTATAAGTAGATCAACTTGTCTTTTATAAGTAGATCAACAAATACAAAAATACACGTAAGTGCGTAACAGTGCATTGAATTTGGACTTTATGTTAGTAATTTAAAGATAAATTTAGACTGAATTATTACGAATAAGGGTCAAAATACCTAAGAATAAATACGTCTATAATAGAATAGAAATGCGAAAATGTGTGTGTGCAGTTCGCAATTGTCTACAAAGCGCCTGTATATTTTTTTCACTTCTACTGCGTGTGAACTGCACACACATATTCTCTTTTTTTATTGCGAAGCGGGCAAAGTAGCAGACAGCTTTGCTCACGGAAAGTGGTAACCATTGCCTATAGATATTTACAACATCCATAGCGAAGCCAACGCGTTATCAGCCATTAGGATAAGATAACGTGGAGTATATCCCGTTTCTCAAACATGGATTAGATACGAAGCCACTCGCAAAATCTCTATATAGTTACAAAAGATTAACATTACATTAACGTTTAAAGAGTCCATCCACTTGCAATTTTTATTAACACTGATATTAAAAATTGATAATGACAGCGCCGTTTAATGCTAGATGCAATAATAAAAGATGTTCATACCATCCACGTCTAAACGTAAAAATACGTTACATACTTAGAGATCCTACATTATCAAACTTCAACATGATTGGGTAGGGTACATTCTTAAGTCAGGAAGAAGCAAGAATACCTAGAGGCCTAAACCGGCGGCTTTGGCAGACTCGTATTGTGAACATGACACACAGTAAAACAAAGTGGAACTTTTTAAGCTATGTCTTACATGTACAAGTATACATATACTAGACACGTGTCAGTTCACCAAAAGCAGCTCTATGCTTTATGTAGGCAAAGTTTGCGTGGGAGAGACCACCGTAAATTAATTTGGTTAAGCAATCAATTATAACATTTACATACTGAGAAGTGCTTTCAATTTAGTAGCTTCAGTGTCGCAAGCGACAAAAAATAATAGGCTCTTCCAGCTAGTGTACCCAATATTTCGAGCTCTACTGTCACGCTGTCACTCACCCGCTCGCGTGTTACGTGATCGTCATTGCAATCTCGGAGCCACGTCACGTCATTGTGAGGGTGGTGAATCGAATTCACTGCTGAATTACCTTTGAATATATGGTTTTTCCAGTCAGGTGTAATGTTCTCTGTACGTACTCTACTACATTAGGAAAGTGATTAGGTTTTTGTTTATTGCGAAGTTGGCAAACAGGCATATATTATATAATTATATATTCAAAGTGGTTACCACCATCTTTAGGCATTTGCAATAACAATGGTGAAGGTTACCTTAAAGATGGGACAGAATAAATAGAGGGATCAGACATGAGGAAAGCCATAGAAAGGATCGATCTATCGATATCTTTATTTGCAAGAATTTAGTTTATACAGATGTTATACAATTTTAGATGCACAGTACATTCTACCACATAGTGGGGATACACATATACAAATGACTTAAATTCTAAAATTAAATTTATATAAATATTCTAATTTAGAAAGCGACTCCTTTCTAAATTAGAATCCTAAATAATATTATAAATATGAATGTAAGTTTGTTTGTTACGCTTTCACGCGAAAACTACTCAACCGATCATCATGAAACTTTGTACACATATTCTTGGAGGTATTAGAAGTAACATAGGATACTTTTTATGTTTCAAAATCGGGGGGTTTTGAATACAAATTCCATGCGGACGACGTTGCGAGCACAGCTAGTCATTAATAATGATAATTCGCGTTCGTACGGTGTGGAGATCGCTAGAGTTAAAATTCAAGCTCCATGGGTGGAAGTGATGGCCTAATGTCGGAAGTAGCTTCGCTGTACCTGCAGCCCATCTTTCGACCCCCTTAGTCACACATACGCATGTTGCCCCTAACCAACCTCGTATAGCATTTTTTAGGGGCCCATGCAGTGAGTGGCGAGTCAGCGTCTGCCCATATTTCCATGTTCCATTTTTTAATAAATATTAGCACACATGAAATCTAGTGGAGGTGGTATCGTGCTTTCGTCACGATCTCTCACTATAGGATAAGGAAATTCTTAGAATTAATACCGGTAGCAGTCTTAACGCTTATAGCGGTTACTTCTAGAAAACATTAGAATAAAAAAAACTCCTTGTGGCACTCGGGGACTGCCGCGGTAAAGCTATTGCATAGCATTTTTTATCAACTTATGCAATTATAATTATCTATTTATTTTTTATTTATGCAGTATTTTTAAGCTATCACTCATTTTCTTTCACTATTTTTTCATCACTTTCTTCATTAATAAATTGCACTTTGTTTATTCATATTTAAAACACTTTATACACAAATTTTACGCGTACAGCTATTCACCAGCAACTGCTGTGCACTGTTGTACATAGGTTCACCTATGTGTACATATATACCTACATGTATACTTACGGGGTGCACATGCGGTGTGTGTGTGGCATTATAAAGATATGATAGATACTTATACACCTATAAACTTTCTCACAGACAGCTGCTTACGTATTCATCCGATTTCGGAGCAGCTCGTCTCGATCCGTGCGAGCTTCGTACAGTCGTACCATATACATACACGTTAAGCGAACGCTCGGCCGAGCTACATGGTAGGTGGAGTGGGGGGTGTTAGGTTTTATTTTCGTTACGGAATTTCTTGATTCGGTCGCCGCGCTCAAAGCCCGTGACAAAAGCTATGCAATAGCTTAAAAATAATAGCTCTAATTTTGAGCGTGATTGGCACATCTAAAATTAATATTTTCATTAACACACTCTCTGATTGCCTTCTCTTTAGTTTTCAAGAAATTTAATTGGAAGCTACATGCTTATTATTTTTCAATTAAGCTACAATCTTTTATCTAATATTTAATATTAATAAAACAATATTTAAAGTTTTATTAATGGATCTTGATGATGAAAAGCGTTCATCCATAGGAGTAACACATAGCGCCAACAATTTCATTTATAACTTTATTGTTTATTGCTACAGACTGGAGATGAGTTTTCATTAATGTTGAGTTTTATATACAATTAAAGTGATAAAATACTAATAAAATATTTAAGAGAAAATTTCTAAACATACAAGCATAATACTTGCTACCTATAAGTACAGCCAGAAAATTTCAATAATATATGCACAGGATATTAATATGGACAAATCGTAGTTTTTTGGTAAAGAAATATGTATATTTAAGGTTTGTTTTATGTTGGCGCGGGTGGGAGTGGGGATAAGAGAGAAGGAAAAGACTTACAGGATAAAAAATAAAAACTTCGTTTAAAAAAACCGACTTCAAAAACTAAAAAACTGAAATGTATAAAATAACTTATTTCTAAAGCTATTATTATTAATATATATTATCTAAAACATCTTAAAGTCGGTGCTTAGTAATTTTCAAAATATACTAATTTTTATGTTTTGCTTTGCACCGACTTCAAGATGTTTTAGATAATATATATTAATAATAATAGCTTTAGAAATAAGTTATTTTATACATTTTAATTTTTTAGTTTTTGAAGTCGGTTTTTTTAAACGAAGTTTTTATTTTTTATTTGTTACTTTTTAGTGTCTAGCTATGTATGGGTGGACCTACGAATGGTGCCGCGCTTCTTAAAAAATATAGGTCCCAAGAACGGGGAACAAAAAAATGATCGTAAAATGAAAACTACTGGGCCAAACAATGTAAAATTTTTAGGGGACTAATTGGAAGCTATTCCGCGTCGAACAAGAAAACAATCACGTAAATCGGATCATAAATCACGGAGTAATCGGCGAACATACATAATAAAAAGCAACAAGAAAAAAAAAAGATCCCGACGAATTGAGAACCTCCACCTTTTTTCGAAGTCGGTTAAAAAGGTCGCCGCACCAGACACGCTACGAATGATACGGGCTTCGCAGAGGCAGGCACTTCTTCGTGATTCTTCCTTTACGACTTGCGGTTCCATCGACCAGCTGGAACGGTATAGCGTGCACCTTCCAACGTGCGGGTTGATATAAGCGGGTGTGAACAGCGGCACAAGACACAAAACGCGGCGAGGTTTGCTCGGAAGCAGCGGTGCGTTCAGCAGTCGGACGTAGACTATGTCACATTATATAGTGACAGATGATGTGAAAGAAAAGAAAGGAACTAAAGAGGCGGTGACCAAATAAGTCGGCGGTAACACTTTACTTTTTTCAGCTAACCCTAATTATTTGGGATTGGTATAATATAGCTATCTTATTATATTATACTAGAGTTTTCCCTGCGGCTGTGTCGCGGGTCAAACCCTAGTGCGTGCCTCTAATTTAAAGAGCAAACATCAATACAGGTTACATTATATAATTTTTTTATATTAGTGCTATTTGCTCCTAGAAGATTTACTTCATTTTATATCGTAAACTATTCCATCTCCTGGACTGAAAAGTATATCCATTTTCGGTATTACAACTAAATATGTATTAAATTATAATAAAATTGATCTAGGCACTCCAGTTGTTTTTTCCGTCAAAGTTTAACAAGTGCGTCTATCGCACATAGTTATTATCGCATATTTTTATAGGTGACAAATTTTTATATCTATAACTTTGAGAAATGATTAATCTCCCATATAAACTCATTTAATTTCATCTCCTGTTTCAATGTGTTCTAGTTTTATTTTTACGGTAAAAAGTAGTAGTAAAAGTCTCGTCTATCACTGTAAACGACAAAATGATGAAAATGGCCAAAATTACGAAAATTACGAATTTGACGAAAATGACCAAAAACCTATCTTTCTTTCTAGGATAACCGTTACACAAATCTATCCCTTTTCCGGGATTTAATGTATCCTATGTTCATTCTAGATATTGAACTTAAATATATTATTGCTAAAGCTCAGCAAACAGGTTGATGGCCCAAATGTGATGGAAAGTGGTTATCGTCGCCTATAGAAATTAGCAATACCAAAAGTCCTGCCAGTGTGTCACCGGCCTTGAAAGAGAAACTGGAATCTGACCTCTGATGCCGGAACGCAACTCAAAGTTGTTATGGAGGCATACCCTAGATCAGGGGTGGTAGCCATCCAGACGGGCAAATGCCCTACCACCTGCCAATGTGTTGTTCTGTCGTCTCTTCCGCCAGGCGGCTTGTTCGCAGGAATTTGTATTCTTACTCCGTTCTTGCACAGAGAGTACTGGCATAGCATTACAATCGACTGTGCTATTAAGCCATTTATTGTTAAAAATTAGAAAATATTCGTGAAAAGTAATAAAATACTAAACAATACCGTAGTTCAAAAGGACAACAAATAATACTAACCTTGGGGGCCGTTATATGCATTGTAACTGCAGGGGTCTGTCAGTCATTCGCTTTAATATTGCTACGTGACTGTAATCATACACAAATAGTTAGCATTCCATGAATGCACCGAAGTTTGTTCAAAGTATTCCAATATTTAGCCTGCCTACAAGCCAAATGATTTTGTGAATAAACTTTTTATTACTTATTTTTAACTTTATAACATATATTTAATCTTTATTTTTAGATTTTAGCCTTGACTAGCGAGCATTTAGACGAAAAATAATAAACTGAAGTACAAGGGCTTCGCTTTTGTAAGACGGGTTAGGGAGTTTCAAACATCGGTATTTTTAAAGTGCGGTATTCCTTACAATGTTATTCATTATCATTACAATAAAATACACTTGTTGTTTGATGACTTGTAAAATAACAGCTGAAACAGTATAATATTTACTATTTAAAATAAGGCTTATATACAATTTTAAAATGTATTGATTGCATATTAATTTTATAAAGTTGTGATGTGAAATTTGTTATATGATAATTAAATAAATAGTTTTATATGAAAACTTTCTTTGCACAAGCGTGCTCCGTATGGAGTTAAAGTTTGTTAAAGATATAAAGTATTGCTTAAAGTTTTCCGTTGCAATTGGAACATTGCATGTGACCACTACTATTGGAGATTATTAGAAAAGGAAATACTTAGACGACATTATTATTATAAAATTTACTTTTCGTTTTTATGAGAAAGAGAAAAAATAAGAAAAGGAAAATCATTTATCTATCCAATTGTGATTTAATAAAAACTATTTAATATTCTTAGCACTTCGGATTGGAAGGAAACACCAGTTCTTTTTAACTAAACGCTTTTATCAACTTACACAGCCGTACGTGATTCTTTTCCGCAGGGCTGCCTCTACACGCACGACTAACAACGCACTGTCCCGACAATAAGATGTCTCACAACACCGTCGCCGATATAGCGTAGATAACCTCCTGCTCAGCAGTCCTGCACCTGCACTGCAGTGCTCACCTCCCAATTTACCGCATGTAGCTCGCTTCTGGATCTACTCTTAAACTACGCTACACTCCCCCTTCACTTAACTGCCCACTAAACTTTTCACTAAATTCACCACTAAACTTGTTACTTCTATTAAACTCCTCTACCAACTCTTTCGTATCGCATTTGTCGCTTCACTATCTAGAACTGAATTCCTCGGTAGGCGCGCCTTACACTGCTTATACGAATATACCCGGAAGAGTCTTCTGGAACCCTCGTTCTATCTTTTCCTTCCTGAACCTTCTATTATAGAACTTTCATTCATTGTCTATCCCTTTCTAAAATGTATCTGTCCTTGTCTTTTTTCCAGAATTTTCTACATTTTTCTAAAACTTCTTAAATCAACTAGATCGTTCCACCATCACTCACCACAGTATTAATAATATTTGTTCATAGTAGAGTCACGTACTCAGTTTAGCTCCATCTGTTGTTATATTATTCTACTATTGTGATAAGTTATATTATTGATTAGATTATATTTGCGGGTAGTTTGTGGGTAGTTCTGATTATTACTCTTTGCATTTCATTATCCCTCAGATATAAGAGTTTAGCGACAAACGATCATTCTCACTTTGGCTTTGGTCCGAGGCACATGTTTTTGTAGCAACTCTAGGATAGCTAATTAGTTGTGAGAATCGTAAATCATAATTAATTGTACTTAATTCATTAATTCTGTATTTTTAGTTACAAACTCGAATAAAACAGTTCTCCAAGTACAACATGTTTTGTGTACCAACCCCACATTAACATTAGTTAAATTATGGAAAAAGGATTATGTTAGATATTTATTACGAGTTCCTCCTACGTTCCTAAAGGCGACATGACTAGCATGCGCTACGTGTCCTTTTTATTATTTAAATCACATTTTAAGACCAAATTAGTAAAAACTTAAAAAAGGTTATTAAGCTACGTTTTAACGGTTTTAAGCGCGGTAATTTATTTGATTTTGGTTTATCCGACGTTTCGGCCGCTTTTCACTTTTTGGTTGGGATCCAATCATCAAAACTATTAAGACCCAAAGCCAGCAAAAACCAACTGCCAGACCTCAAGACACTGTGAGCTCTTTCTGCGTGCAACGAAACAAACCAACTTGACTGATAATTTCTTTTATTTTTTCCTTCCACTCATTTTAATATTATATAAAAAAAATTAGAACTAGGCATGTTTGCTGAAGAGTTTCTTGCGCCGCTTCTTCTCTTCAATCCACAACATGTTGTGAAGCGGTGGTAAATTAGATTAGGCTCCCATAGAGTAAATAATATCCATAAACAAAATTTAAAACTAAATAATTAAAATGAACAAGTTGGCGGTAGGCTGAATAAAAACTTTGACAATACACGTTTGACAAATGTCATCTTTGTCTTCCGTGACCACGGGCACTGAAAAGCGGCCGAAACGTCGGATAAACCAAAATCAAATAAATTACCGCGCTTAAAACCGTTAAAACGTAGTTTTATTATGTGTACAAGTCGCGAAAACTTAAGAAAATATTAAGGTTATTAAGATTAAATATCATTTTGTATCGAGACTTTAGTGGTTATTACTTAGCTTTGTATTTTATTCTAGGGACGTAATTGGGAGACAAGTACAGTAATTACGACAAACTGTACTTCCCTGTTAACTTTAGTTAATAAATGCTCGAATAAATGTATACTATCCGACTTTTATTTGAACTGCAAGCTATTTAGACTACATAGTAAAATTAGTTCTTACTTCGCTAACTACTATGCATATATTCATAATAAAGCTTAAAACAAACATGTTGTATAACAATGCAGCTATGCAAGTAAACCTTTAGAAGCATAAGCTTTGAAATTGGGTTAAATTCTAGTTTGCTTAAGTGTGTTTTCAACTTGATGCACACAATACACTGTGTACAACGCCCCTCTACAGTCGAAAGCCTGTGTGCTACGTGACGAACATCATAGTGCTGCATACTTTTGTATCGTAGTAATGGAAAACGTTCCCAACATAGTGACTAGTTGGGATGCAATGCAAGAATATCGATATTTATGAGTATATCGAGGTATCGAATTCGGTCCTCATCATACTGCTTGTTAAAAATACTATATTAACATAATTTGGTACTTTTAAATTAAAATAGTAAGCACTCGTAATATTTATTAATTTTTATAAAAATATTGAAAAATATGATTATAATTAGTTATGGACTTGTGAAATGTGAAAAGTCAAACCACTAAAAATGGCTAAGAAGTCACATTTCCCAATAATATTTAAGGATGAAACTTAGAAGTTTTAGTGATAGTGAAATTTACGACTATTGGGTAGCTTTTGGTATCTGGTGTTTTTCATTATTGTAATATCGATGATGGAATTATATCGATATTCTGAGTTTGATATTATCGAGACATCAGTATATCATTACAAGCCTACTAGACTAGCATGCGTTATTTGAATATGTAATCCTCATGGTTGCGCGTGCCAAGGATTTTGTGGATTAGAAATAGCAACGGTGTAGTGTTCAGAAATATTTCGCAATAACAGTTATTGTATGTACGTGCTTTTACACTTGAGCAGTCTTTATTTCTCTGGGGTGTGGTTTTGAATTTACTGATGAAATATTAGATTATTATCGTTTTATTTTGGTCATTTCAGATGGAATAGAATTATTTTAGCAATAATTTCTTTATACAAGTTCCATATGGAAAAGTGTGCATAGAACAACATTGTCAGAGACAACGGAAAAGTATATAATGAGATCCATCCATCTCACTTTTATGTCTTAGAGAGTCATGGTGTTCGAACACCAGCCTAATTGGTAGTTTTGAATATGCTATTGGAAGTTTAACCGTTTGTTATTTCCGAGCGATAAAACTATGTCACACAACAGGATTAAGTTTCAATTAGCTTCTAATAAATCGATGTTCGAACACGTTTGAATTAGCAAAGAGTTTAATTATTTTAGGTAGTTTGTTATATACGAAGGCACCCATAAGACAGGTGAGTTTTATTAGAATTCTCAAGCAGTGGTGGTAAAGGTGCAATAATATTTATATTACTCACTATATGAATAGTATACGTGACAAATTACACCATAAGAATAAAAGAGGCTAAGCGTATTCCCTATCATATTCTCAATGTAACAGGAACATAAGTATTCTCAGTATCCCATTAGATTTAGATTCTAAAGAATATCTCTCTGATTCCAGCACAGATAACATACATTAATAAAATTATTTTGTTCATATGTTTAAGCTAATCGTTTAAAAAAATTTATACCTAAGGCTTTCTAACCTCTTAATCCAAGTAAACTCTGAATCCGTATTACACGGACTCGCATGTGTTTGTCTCAGATATTGAAGGTATATAACTAGAAATTTTAAAATAAGTGGTTCATATAAACTTGCAAATATAATACACATAATACATAAACGCGATGGAAATTAAATATCGCAAAATATTAGTATATTACTAGCTGTGACCGCGACTTTATTACTTACTAAATTTATTTCACGAAAGCCTAAAAAAAGTTAAAAAACTGAAAGTCCCGATAAAATCAGTCTTGCCGTTTCAGAGATTAACCGGAACATTCAGTCAGACATACAGATGGACAAACAGACGATAAGTTTAAAAATTGTTATTTTTTGACTGTTTTAAGATATGGAATTATATTTTGGGGAAATTCCACAGACAGAGAGAGAATATTTAAAGCACAAAAGAAATGCCTTAGATCCATATTTCATTTAAAACAAATGGATACATGTAAACCATTTTTTATAGATTTTAAGATATTGACATTTCCTTGTTTGTATATTTTTGAAATTATCATGTTAATCAAAAACAACCCAACATTATTCGAAAATTATAGGAGTGCCCGACATTTTAATAAAGTTTGTATGCCTCCGCATACCACTGCATTATATGATAAAAGCGTATTTGGGATGGCACCAAGAATATATAATAAGTTACCATGCAATATAATGCAAGAAAATAATATTAATATGTTTAAACAAAAATTATTCGAGTGGTTGACAAAAAAATCCTATTATAGCGTACAAGAATATTTGAATGACAGGTAATTATGAAGATTTTTTGACATTGTATTTAAATAACTCATTTAATAACTCTGCACTCGACATACTATCTATGATCACTGTATAATATTAGAAAAAGAAGTAAAATTAATGTCTGTAGATTGAGTGGACTATACTATGTTTTTGTTGATTAGTTGATTTTCAAGTTAATTACTATTTGCATGCCTGAAAAGGCAAAAACATGTGAAACATTACACAATATATTGTCATCTAATATTTATATAATACTAACCATGTTTTTAAGCAAATAAATGATTTGATTGATTTGATTTGATATTTTTACGACTCTGGTCCCGACAAAAACAAAATCCACCTCCATATCTGAAACAAAGCACATTTATTATCCATCGGCATTTGAACTAATAACATTTAGATTCTTTTATATCGTCTTCTTTTGTTTTCTTTGTGTTTAAAATTTGTGATTAGAAAACAGCCCATTGTTGTATTGTAATATTTTATGGCAGTCATTAGCCAGGTGTCGTTAGTCGGATTAAGATACGGGGACATTGCAGTTGCGCAGTATAAAACGGTGACCTGATGGAGGGGGGAGTCCGTCGAGCGAGAACCACGACACGTGTGTACTACAATCGGGAATCTAATAAGCGACGGACTTTGCGCGTTTATTGAATTACGACCTTCTGCATTACGTTTGGACTTGTTGTGTTCGGTTATATTTCTACCAGTGTTATACGTGTTTGTATAGGTCTTATAACTCTATAGTAATTCTAACGGTATTTTAAATCGAGTCGCGACTCGTAACAACATTACTGTATATACTTTCATATGTATTTAGCAACAAGCTGTTTTGTCACTACAAACAGATATTTCAGTTTTATTTTTTTGTATATTTGTGATGAACATGTACTTTCAACAATAAGGGTGAATGTTGGATCAGTTTATCCTACAACTGGACAATTTCAGCTGGAAATGTATTCAAAATTTAAAAGCGAAATCGTGTGAACTAATCTATCAATAAAAAGAAAGTCGTGTTAGTTACACTATTTATAACTCATGAATGGCTGTACCGATTTGGCTGAAAATTTATGTGGAGGTAGTTTAGAACCAGGAGACGGACATAGGGTACTTTTTATCCCGTTGGAACCGGTAGGTGGCGCTGAGATCGGGTTCTAGGATCCTCCTAATCACCCGGACCGATCTTGGTGATTTTGTTTTTGTGTGTTGGAGTGGGTCCCCGGATGGTTTAAATCCACAATTGGAACCGGTAGGTGGCGCTGGGATCGGGTCCTATATTTTTATTTTCAGAGCAGGACAACGTCTGCCAGGACCGCTAGTTCCATATAAAATATTTCCTAGACAGGCTAGTTGCTTCCTTATATTTTTCTTTTTCCATTCCAAAACTTTCATAAACTTATAAGAACTTATCAGACTACACATACATGCACTTTACATGTAGAAACTTGCATAGAAAGCTTAAACGACTATTTAAACAACTATACATTTAGCGAAGTTTTGTTGTCCTCTAACAATCTTATGTTCTTGAAAGGCGCTCTACTATAAGCTGTTATAAGACCACTTAGAGGGGGGATACGTAACCGCATTTACTTCGGCTTGCTTTATGCTTTGTAGACCGTGAAATTACTGCTGCATAATTTCAGCAGCGCTTTCAGACGATGCGGTACCTAAACAGTATATATTATTTATTACCCTCCGCTTTTAAAAACTGAAAATTCTATTCGTGTGGCTGCCTGTAGTTTCTTATTGTCTAGACTGGTCTGGTTTAGCTTTGTGGCTTATGACGTCTTTCGCAAATATTTTCGATTTAAAAGCAGATTATTCATATGGCATGTATGAATTAACTTTTACTGATAAAATTTTTAGATTTACTTACTTTGTGGTATCTTAATGGCAGTTCAATAATTTGGTTTCAGAATATCAATAGGAGCAATTCTAGGAGCTTACAGTATTTTAATCACTTAGTTACGCATTATATGGCAGCCACCCTTAAGTTCTAGTTTATTCCGATTTCATTACATACATAGGTTTTATTATGACTACTAGTAGGCAAGCTGGCAAAGTGTGCAACCGATGGTAAGTGGTTACCGTCGCCACAAAAGACATCTGCAACACTAAAAGAACCATGCGCTGCTTACCTGGTTGAACTTTTAAATATTTATTCATAAATGTACAAAATGTGTGTCTTTTAAAGAGTACAATTTCTCAGCTTGTTTAGTACTTTTAGTGGTCCAAGCCTTGCTCGCAAAGCTCATTGGGACGCAAAAAACCCGGGTTTGATTCCTGTTAAAGTAAAATTCCTAAACGAACTTTTAGTTGTTGACTATGGTCGGAGTGTCAGAGATAGGCCCCAGAGTTGTCCGGTGTACTTACATCATCCACAACACAACCGGAATTTATTTAGTCTTGGGATAAACAATATATTTGTATGACAGTTAATAAATTCTTTACTTGAAACCTATTTACCTATGTGACATAGCAGTAAAGCCACCACGGGAATGCGCTAAGCGTTGCATATTTGTTGCTTGCGTCTAAATTGCATCTCTCGCGCTCTGACGCCTGACAACTTTAATCAAGTCGATGGGAATGTGTGTTACTTGCGAGTTCCACTCACGTCTCTACTGATCCGACGAACAATGACATTTGCGCAAGATGAACTCTTGTGGCGGGTCCGAAGCTTACGGAAACTGAATAGGAGCTTAGTTATTCAGTGCACCCACATGCGTTTCTGGAATCCCGTTTTATTCTTGTCATATTTTAAGATTTTGAGGGTTACTCTGGCGCTTCTTCAACTTTTGTTAACGTGACTTTACCTAATGTTTATTTAAAGTCTTGTAATATTCTTTAAGATAACATTTTGGTGAGAGTAGGCAAAATAATATTGAAAGAAATAAAAACAATAAGAATGACATTAACGAGGGTACATCATTAATTCACCGCATAAACCTAAAAGCGAGCAATTATACATTGACCTACAAATGCGGTGATACACAATTACTCCACTCGTCCCGGATGAAGTTAATACATTATAATGAAATTACAGGCCATTCTTTACGACTCCATTAAGTTGTTGGTGAAAAAATAAAGGGAGAGAGGAAATGGCAACCACTCAGCAGAGTCCCTCGTCAAGATCCGGGCGGGGGAATTCTTTTCTCAATCGACTGACTTCCATGAATACTAATGTTGAGGGGAATTTGGGAACATCACCTATAGAAACGGCAAATATAGCCAACGGTGCGGACATACCTACCTTATTTTAGCTTTAATTTTTTTATTCCAATCTGAAATTTAACTACAATCAGGCGCTATGTGGCGATTTATATGATAAATACATATGTACATTGCCTCTACTTATATACTGTATGTTTTGTTATAAATTGTTTGTATAATGTGAGTACATTGTATTATAGTGCTGTATGTATTATGTGAGTCTAGCTGAAAGTGGTATTTTTATGATGCCTAACCTTAAATTATAATATTTCACCCGTTTTGCTAAATTCCACTTTACCTAAATTCTTTACTGTTTTGTTTCGGGAGAAATTATATATTTTAAAATTAATTACTAGCCATTTGTCCGAGTCTCGCTTAAAAGAAATTGCTGCCATAACTAATATCAAATGAAAGTGATACCTATTTTGGTTGCTTATATATTTGCTAGTCCTTCATAGCCATGAGAATAATTATTTGTCATACTCTAGGATACTTTTTCTTCTGATAAATGTGATGATTTCAGCACGATATGAACCCGAAACCAATAGAGAGAAACAGCGAGAAATCCTTTAGCGAATTTTGAAATTAACAAAAAAATGTAACGTTGCAAATTACTTAATTCATATCAAGTTTCTATTGCATATGCTTCTACATCATACAATTTACACATGAAACTGGATTATTGTAAGACGAGAAAATGTAACTTATGCAGTAAGCGGCTTCGCTCAAACGTGGCAAAATTTAGCTCAATTTCCATGCAGAAAATTTTATGAAAATGCACACACAGGGGAAAATGTTGTTCTTATAATTGGACAGGTGCAACACCTAAGTCGTGCCTGGCATTTCTAGTGCGCTGCATTAACATATAAATAAGCGACACCCCTGAAACCGCCAGTAAAGGGCGGCTGGGTTCGGGGATGGTTTTTTGCATTTTTATGACCGGAAATCCAATTATCACGTGCAATTATCGAGTCAGCTAAATGGACAGGGACCTGTCTTTTTTGCAATTCGAAATGAAATTTGGTATTCAATGATCTTAATCGAGTATTTTTCGATATACCTCGATAGATGTGTCTAGTGTTGTGGACCGAAAGTCATTTGTGTAAAGTTTACCGGTGTATTTTGAGCTTTGTATACGCATCAAATCGTATATCACTGTACACATTAATCTGGTGATATATTGTGCTATGTGCTGCAACGCCCTCACAGTTGGACGGTGTGGTCCAAGATATAAGCGCTATTAATAAAATTAAACAATATGGCTAACAAAACATCTAAAAACAATAATATACATTTCTGCCTTAAAAAGACTGGACTAACATCCAATAGGCTAAATATGTCTCTTAGATGTTAGTTTATCCCAGTCGTATATAAATCTAGCGATCTACGCAGATATTGTCCGGCCCTGAAAAAATAAAAATCTAGAACCTCATTCCAGCGCCACCTATTGGATCTAATTGTGAATCTAAACCAAATGCTTATGCATTACATCAAAATCATAAAACTCGATTCCAGCGCCAAGTGTTTTGTTTAGATTGATGGGTTACATTATTGAAGTTTTAGTAGGGATCCTTTGTTTTTATAAAACCTTTATTAATTAGGAATAATGCAGCATTCGAATGGGTGAAATGATTTTTGAAATTGATCCAGTAGTTTTTGCGTTCATTCGTTAAAAGATACAAAAATTCAAAAATACAAATCTTTCCTCTTTATCATATTAGTATAGATTGACAAACTTAAATGAAAGAGTATAACGAGAACAGCTATAATAATAGTCAAATTGCGGTGCATTAAACATAAATAATAGTTATGAGTTTTTCATTTACTTCGTTTAATTAAATCTTACTTATTATAAATTTAAAATGTGTCAGTAATTGTCTTATAAGTTCAATAATATTTTTTTTTATTTTTAACTTGACAATTTTTTTAACTCACTATTTAAGTTAGGCATCATTTATGCCGCGTGGTATAACAACACAAATATTTGCTTTTTTTTAATGTTGGATTGTAGGTAAAAGCGCAGACGCTACAGCTGAATGTTGCCATCGTCTACGCCCATAATATAAGGCGAATAAATAATTATTTTGTGTGACATAGTGTATGAGTGTCCTTTGCTCTCCGAATTCTAAACCGCTAACTTCTGTGTTTTGACGCCTGTATTCTGGTGACGTCGCGTCCGTCGCGCTTCGGTTAACCGCAACGCTGATGTAGCATGCAACCCTTCGCAGCCAGACCTGCTGCGATCATGCGAAATAATTTGCAATAAACGTTATTAACTGTAGCTCCATGAATAATATTATTAATGTACTATATTATTGGTTTATTATAGATTCGCATTATTTATAAAAAACTGAAATCAATTATAGACGTTAGTGGGTAAAGAAGTTATATAACATTTTTTTTATTTGTTACGTTAAACAAAGATGTAATGTGTATAAACAATATAAGACCTTATAACAACTTTATTTTAAAAATAGAAACCACTCATGGAGCTACACATCATTTTATCATGTACTTACTCTGAATGAAACTTATACTGAAACAATCCACGGCTTAGTGGCTAGGATATCCACGTTTCTTTCTATAATGTGGGTTAGAATCTTCATCACTCAACACTTCAACACTCGTAATTTGCTGGTTTTCCCGACCTAATGGGCATATTATTACAATTACCACGTGCTGACGACGTTTAATGCAAACATGACGAAAAACTAACTAAATAGTATGTTAATAATAGTTGGTAACTAGATCATAGTATCACCGTATCTGACGTGACCGTATGTTGTTGTTTGTTGTATAAATATTGTACGGTGATGCATTTTTAAACTTAGTTAATATAACTTTTATTATATTATGAAAGAATTTGATGTAAGTGTTACATTAATATATTTATGTGAACAATATGCGAAACTCTTTACTATGTAAATCAAACAACTTATGCTGAAGTAAAATAGGTAGGACTGTTAATAACAAATCCGGACCGAACACGGCTTTTCGCATTATAAACTTTTTTACAAGTCGTGTAAATCATCCTTATACGTTTACAACTGTAACAAAACTTCATCCGGCCCGTTCATTCGCAATCCCTAACTTTTTTATACAACTTGATGTAAGGGACATACCAACTTTATCTAGTCGTGTTCGCATTTCATCGAGGGCAGCCTCTTCGGCGCACTCATAAATATTTATTGAAAGTTTTGACTATAAGACTTTAGACATTTATGGTATCGTCAGTTACATACGCGGAAGGAAGAGTAAATCGAATATATTTGTATATAACAAAGGCGCACCGAGATCCTACCATTAAAATAACGTGTATTTGAATATTTTTTATATTGTTTTACACTGAAATAATTGTACTTTATACCTAGAACGTACCATACATTAAATCTCATTATAATTTTACACGCTTACTACGCTTAGTAGACCTCTCACGCGACCAAAAGGCTGGCATCTATTTTGCTCAAAGGCTAAGCATTGCTATTCGGCGTGGTAACGCCACCAGCCCTTTGTGAACGTTCCCGGCAAGTGACAGTGGTTTAGGACCAATATTTTATGTATAATTATGATCTCTTTACTTATTTAATTTTAGGTTTCTTTTTTAAAATTTTGTTTAATTTTTAATATAATTTTAGTTTATTCTATTTTAATTTGTATGAATAAATAATGTAATATATTTTACACGATCTTTAAAAATTTACATAATTACATGTAGCGCAATTAGTTTTTTGTTTGTTCAAAAATGAAATTCAATTGACGACTGAATATAAATGGTAAAATTATTCGATTCGTATAATCGATATTATGATTATACGAATAGAATAATTGTAGCATTCATAACTATTATAGTAATGCTACATAACTTATTTTATAATATGATTTAGTTGGACTTTGAAGCTGCGAGAAAAATTGAGTGAATAGAGTCTACATCATGCTAGATGTTAGCCGGTAACGAGTCTTGGCTGGAAACTTTTTGTATTAGGATGGTGGAGGACGCCGTAAGGAGAAATAGGTCTACGTAATGTTTTATCATTACGTCGATTTATCTCTTTGTCACCATGTTGCATCATCAAGTACGAAATTAAAGTGGTCGAATATAGACTTGAAGTCGTGGTGATTTATTTACATATGCGTATAATAGATATTACATTTATTATTAATTTACAACATTTACATTTTTAAATTTTAAATTAGATATTTGGTAATTTTAAGTAGTATAAGCTTTATTTACACATATTATTATGTATTGCAGATGCCCGAACAGTATCGGGGGTGAACAAGCGAGTAAATATAAAATATGATTTAGTACAAGTAGGTGTTCAAAATATAGCTAAGATAGAAAGCAACGGCCACATATATACCTCCTACCAACTATCTACAGGGCTAAGTACATATATTAATATAAAAGAGATCACGTTCCCTTAGAAGGTTTTCAGTAACGTCAATAAGCTGAAAGACTTCCTGGAGAAACTGGGTTAGCTGCAGTAGCTAGTCATATAAACTTGCAAGCAAAATAGGCATACCCAATCGCGAGCAAAAAAACACGAGAAAAAAATCGCACGGATAAATATGATTAAGCCTTAACGTATCTCGCTTATAAGTTCTGTCAAAGTTTTTATAGCTAGCAAAGATATTAGTTTGTATGGTTATCGTGTCACGTTTATGAATTATAGTTGTATTTTTGTCAGCCTGATTGAAGTATTTCAATAAAACGTTTTGGAAATATAAATACTAGCTACTACTACTAAAACTGCATAAGGTTTTTTTTTCAATACCTATAAATTAATTACAGCAAAATGTTTTATTTTGAGACTCCACAGCTTTGATCGCAAATATCTTGTTAAAATTAAAATAAAACTCAATGTACATAATTTTCTTTCACTTGAAGGTATCTCCGCAATCATCTTTAAGCGTTTAGATATACCGTCGATCTTTAAGCAAACAATGCCGATTTAGTACAAATAATTGCACTACAAACAATGTTTTAATACTAGATTGTTACACGTGAGGTAAAAGTAACTTATTTAGTCATGACTTCTTCTTTCAATGCATAATGTTCCCTTATCACATGTATATACAATATTATGAAATTTTAATGTCGCTATCGGCAATAAACAGAGGTGCAGGGTAGACTTTAAGCGCGCCGAGTAGCGAAATTTGAAATTTTATATCGCCCATAAAATTGTAGCGTACGTTTTGAAGTTGAAGTATAGCACAGCGTTTCGGTTAACTTGTCTTTATGTTTCAGTTCTGGGCTAATGAAAGCGACCTACCATGTTTTATTATCCACTTAAATGCGAATGACAGACTTTTACAGCAAATCCATTGCATGTTATTCAGGGCGGTTGACAAATACAGGCACTTAAATTATCTGAAATGTACAAAAAAATACTATACCATAATTTTTGGCTGGATATAAAGATGATGCATTCCTTATGAATAAATATCAAAGGAGGGCTTATAATTTAAAAAATTACATTTGGTTACGTTTGTTGAAGTTTTTGAGTTATGTACATCTACATGTTTACGTAAAATTAATACATATTTGTAACTATTTGTAAGAATACAATGACATAAAGTCAGTTTGTTTATATATGATGATCCAGTCAATCGAGGAATTTCTTTCATCTCAATCGCTTCAGGCTCCTAGATCTTAAGCGAGGGTAACGTACTCTAAGAGAACTAGTCAAATAGTGTATCTAGAATAAAATTTTGAAAACCAAATAAGTTATTTTTATGATTTAAAAAAAAAGAAATAAAGTCGGTTAAAACCTTTTTATTCTTATTATACTTTTGTTTACCGACATTGATTTAAAATTTACTGTAAAATGTGTCATATATCGGTAAGCCATTTGATTCGTTAAACTGACTCGTCATAACTCTGAGTTCGCTACAAATAATTATATACATACGTACAAAGTCCTGTAACTTTCTATAGAAGATAAAAAGTATGTATAATACTCTTTTAGTATTTTCCTGATCTGTGCTGCTGAAAAGTGGTTGAAACGTTAAATTTTACATCCAAGATGATGTAATTTTAATGGTTTTAAGTGCGGCACTTATTTGACTTTTATTTTTGTTTCGACGCTTCGGCCACTTTTCACACACAATATGAAGATGTCAAGTGTCAATGAGTAATATTAAAGTTATCATATAGCGGACCCCCAACTTGTAATTTTTGTTTGTTTGCTGTATAATTAAAAGATTAAAATGTATTTTTAATTAAAACTACCTTCTAAGGAACACGACAAATATTTGAAACTGAGACCAAGTTATTTTGGTACTTTGTACAGATTAAGTACATTTTCTCATCACATTTGATTGGACATTGTTGTTCTAGTTACATTATAAGTTAATGTTTTACGCGACAGTAACTCCAAATGCATGCTTTTAGGACGAACTAAGTTTTTACTGAAGTTTTTATGGCTTTCGGTTTATGTTTGAATTAAATGTATAATGTTGTTTGTTTAGTTAATCACAAACGTAAATGAAGTTAAGTCATATAAAGGAAATATTGTGACTAAAACTGCTTGAGAAGTGATGATAGAATTATGAGCATTGTTTTATTACTTCAAACGGCAAATAGGCAGTCGGTTTTGGGGAGAGAAGGAAACACCTAGTCGGGAATGTCCTTCTAGATTTTATTGTACTTTAATAAAAGCAGTGTGTAGACTTTGAGCGTAAAAAAAATGGATATGCGAAAGATTACAGTCATATATAGAATATACTTTATTGCGCACAGTGTTACAAAATAAATTCGTACATATAATCCTAATAATAAGTACAATGGGCGGTCTTATCGCTGGGAGCGATTTCTTCCAGACAACCTTTGGATGGACAGAAACACGATATGGATATGTAGGTATGCAATATATCATCATATATGATCGATTTCAGTCATATTAAAATATAAGTATTATTTCATATCGTACCAAATATGATATTATATACAGATACAATTAATACATTTTCAATCTACTATTATTTGGCCTTAATTAACGATTGGCCTTAATTTCGATTTCAGTGATTTTAAACGAGCTCGTGAAAATAAACTTTTATTGCATTAAATTAAATTAAATTGCGTATTAAGCGAGCGCGCTCCAGGGCTTGGAAAATATAATATATTTTTAATAGCATCACTTCTAAAATGTTTGAAAAAAGGTACAGTTGTTTCTTACATTTGTCATTCGTCGATTTTTGAAGTGAAACTTCTATATAGAGGGAGGTCTTACGATTTTTCGCTAACGAAAAAGCGTCACAGTCACGTGGTCTAATTCTTATATTTTTAAACTCGTGATATCTTTCGAATGAATACAATGTAAGAAAACTTAACTTATTTGTATTGTATTCTACCCATAGTCCCTCAAGACTATAAGTAGAATACTGAGCCCAGATCACTGTCTTCTATGGGTAAGGTGCCCAGAAGGCTGGCTACGTTTCCTCGCTGGATCGCCATACTGATCCGTTGGCCGAGGTAGGCACCAGCCCTCTGATCACCTGAAGATGATGATGGGATGTCCGAATTGAATAATTAAAAAAGTTTTATAAAGGTATTGAAGCAGTCTTGAATATGAAGTAATTTATTTTGATAAGGATTAATACAAAGATACAAATACAGAGCATGTTCTAGCGGCGGCATTTTAATTAAAATTTTAAAATAAAAGAACACTTATTGTGGCATAATTATAATAGCTAGATACATAGTGTCGCGACACTTTTCGTAAATAATGATGTGTTCTGCAAAGTCGTTGTACATTATTTTATTCTATCATCAATAGTTTTCGCAGCGCACGCGATTTTAGGTATTTTTTTACACCTTGGGTTACATTATTGGAGTTTTAGTAAGGGCCCCTAATTTATTTGTAAATATATTATACTCTATGTCACCCGGGAATAGTGTAGCTTGCCAACAGTGAAAGAAATTTTCAAATTGGTTCAGTAGTTTCGGAGCCTCTTCATCAAAACATGAGCAAACGAAATTATATTGAGTTATTTTTTTGGAAATATTTGTCTGTTAACATAATTTGAGGTTCGAATGAAGATTGATGACGAAAGATGCGCATTTGTTAATGTTTCGTTGTATGTGTAATTATATATATTATATAATTTTAGAGTAGACTATGGATGTTTTTTTGGTTCCGGATCGAATTCAGTTTTTTGTTTGATAAAATAAAATATGTTTACATAAAAAATGCATTAATTAAAATGTACCTAACCTAACTAATCATAATTTGCATTAAACCTGCGAAAAATCGAAATGTGTGCTGGGACACATATTAGAAGTGAAACTTCAACGGACAAGTGGAAAAACGAATCGCAACGTACAAGTGGAAAAACAAATGGTAACGGATAAGTGGAAAAATGAATAGCAACGGACAAGTGGAAAAACGAATCGCAACGTACAAGTGGAAAAACTTCAACTGACAATTGACAAAATGAATCGCAACAACATTTTAACTTGAAGTTTACGCTGCCCGTATTCGTTTTCAAATTGGACAAGTACATTAACAATCAATCTGTACAATTTTTAATTTAATCTTGATTTAAGATTGCCAGGTCGAAAAAACAAAAACGATTTCCAATGCGATTTTTTACTGATCGATAGCAAATTTTATGTTTTAAAATGTATGATAGTTACTTTTTCTCCCGAAAATCCTGCGGGAATTTTCCCGGGTGCGATTTAAAGTTCGGGTATATAAAAATTTGCTATTCCGGCAGTTCTATTAAAATGATAGCTTACGTTGTTTTTTAAATGCTGCGATGCTTTGTGTCCCGATAATCCGCGGGAATATCGAGTTAAGCATGGACGAAGTCGCGAGCATGTCCTAGTATATTATATAATTGTTGAAATCCGGAGCTTCCATGATTAGTAAAAAAACAAAAGATATCAGCAACCAAGTCAACCAGCCACCAATAAGTTGTCCAATATATTCATATTAGTACAAAATATGTTTTTTGAACATGCGCTTTTTTTACATAAGCCGAAGTTACTCTTGTTAATTTCTATGTTTTGCACTGACATCAGATAATTCACTTGAAAATTGTTTCAATGTATTGTTAGGAGTCGCGAGATTCGAATTAAAATGAAGTTAGAATTACTATAGAGTTTCTTAGAACTATACTAACACGTATAACGAACACAACAAGTCCAAACGTCCAACACGCAAAGTCCGTCACTTATTAGATTCCCGATTGTAGTACACAAGCCTCGCTTCGCTCGTGGTTCTTGCTCAACTGTTGCTCCCTCAATCGGGCCATTGTTTTATACTGCACAGATGCAATATGTCCGCCCGGCCGTGTGGACCGAATTTCCTAGAATCAGCTTTAAATCCGTAACACCTGATCACAATACAAAAGAAACACAACACACACAATACAAGCAAACAAAAGAAGATGACCATAAAAGAATTTCAATGTTATTAGTTCAAATGCCGACGGGTAATAAATGTGCTATGTTTCAGATATGCAGGTGGGTTTTGTGTTTGTCGGGATCTGAGTTGTAACAGTATTTATCGTAATTATGCTGTTTTATTTATTTAGGTAAATAACAAAGAATACAAATAACGTTACTACACCAGGGCCTTAACGCGTAAAATGCAAATTAATACAATTCGAAACGGCGCGGCTCGTGGAGACAGTACGAGCGGGTGCGAACTCGGAACATTGACGTACCACTTCCCAGCCAAAGTTTCATCGAACTATGCAAATTTTAGTTACTACGTTCTGCAAACTACTACTCACAAATAATTCGAATTAACAATTGTATAATGTTTTTATTCGAATGCAATCCAATTCATTTAATTAATTTATTTTACTTGTATCGCGTTTTATTCAAACAGAATACGGAAATCAGGTCTATATTTTAGAGCACTTTTGTTTTAAATAAAATACACACCTGATTTCTTTGTAATCTCTTCAGAGTAAAATTTTCAAACAAGATAATATTTCTTTAAAATTGAAATGTTGCACGACACTGTAACGCATTGTTCATTTTTTAATTTGTTTAAATACTTTTTGATTTGTATCATCACCGCAGTTGCCGATTTGCGTAAGAGTTTGTACTGACTTTAACCTGGTACCCGTTTGCTTAAAGATCTCTAAGGCCTACTCTAAGGGCCGCTTGCATAAGTTTGCTTAAATTTATTTAAAAAACAAAACGTATTTAACACCCTTAAATACAATTAGCGTCTTGCACAACGCAAAATTTGCCGCAAAATATTATTAAAGAACTGTCAATACGTTTTGTGTAAAACGTATTTAGGCAGTTTAATATGATTAACTAATTTTATTTAAAAGCGATCGTTATGCAAGCGGCCCTAAGACTTCAAATTAATTAATATTTGATACTGGTTAGACATTCAAATCTTGCGCAGACACATTTAGACGCAGAAAAGGAATTCTCTAAGTTATTTTGCACTATGCTTGATCATCTGAAAGCTACACTCATTCAATGATGAGTTTAAATATTACACAAAATTTGGTTGGTGAAATTTTAAAATCTGTGTGAACGAAAAATCTGATTCCTTAAACGTGATAATTATAAACAGAATATAAAAGCAATTAACACGTAACCAGTGAAAATAATAATTTAATTACGTGGTTGTTCATATAGGGTGATATTGTAAGAAAATTTCTTAGGGCAAATACAATTTTGAAGTGTAAGTTAATAATTAATTAACACGGGTAGGGAACCGTCTAAGTTTTAACTTCGTTCCACTCAATATTTGTGTTATACCACTGTGTTGAAGTTTAGCCACGAATAGTTTCATTATTACCTGTTCTCGGGACGAATATGACAAAACTGATGAAACACAAGCAAAAGTGACTGGCGAGCAGGTTTAGACAATCGGTCTTTTTGTCATTGTATAAGTCCAAATATAATGTGTACACTATTCATAGCATCTAAAACAAATCCATTGTGGTGTTTAGATTTTGTTAAATAAATCTCGTAAGATATAATTGAATTACTCGTATATTATTGTAAGTAAAGAAAGTACAAATTTAAGTTATTTAGAGTTGGTTTTCCTTTTAGTGGAAGGTATAGTAGAATTATTTTCTCCGTGCAGTTTGGGTCATAAATCAAACTCGGCCTCAGCCCGGCTAGGGCGGCGAGCATGTTGCGCGGGCGCAACGCCATTATCGATAAAAACTCATTCTTATCAAAGAAAGATTATCATTCTTATAAAAATCATTATTATCTTTTTTGCTGTTAATTTTAAACTTAGATATAAGTATTTATATTTATTTTTAATATAACTTGTTACATTCTAAACTATTGTACTTATAGTTTTTTAATACATAGATACCTAATTAATAATTTGTTTTAAATAATTATTATTCTTATTTTAATAAATACGTTGTTTTATCTATTTTTTTCTTTCATTTATATCACTAACCCACAAAATGACAAAACTAAATACACTATCAATAACGCTTATCGACAACAATAATGCGTATGCCTGCCCATAAGGCCCGTGAGTGGAAGAGAGAGCGAAATACTCGCTTCATCGCTCCGATTATTTACGACCCAAACTGCACGGAGAAAATAATTCTACTATAGACATATCAAATAATACATTTTAACAGGCAATAATACATTTTAACAGGTAATAATACATTTCTACAATTAGATCACTTAATCATTTTATAATAGATTGATCTATATGCCTTATATAATACTTTCCCGATATCCTGACGTGACAATTGCGAATCTAAATTCATTTATCAGCATTTGGATTTTAAAATTTTAAAATATCAAACTAAGGCAGTCAGATATAATAGTTCTTCTTATCCTTTTTATAAATGTTTTGTAATACAAATCCGAAAAGCCTCGCCTAAGCAGGCCTACGACAGTTATACCGCTTCTCATGTGACCCACCTTTTATGAATAAGTTAAATTTTATAAGCCAGTTACCTCCATGCCAGAAAATCGTACCAAAGGTGATGCTATTACAGCTGTAACTTTTTATGAATAAGTATCCTCTTGGTATTATTGCTCTATCCTCTCTTTATGTATATATGCATTAGGTCACTCACTAACAAACCAGCTTGATGACTCCTTGGTATGTTACTCTGTGTCTATTCTCTTCATGTCCCAAGAAAGTTGTGTTTATAATAATATTGATTTAGTTCGCACAATGTTCCTACTGTTCAAGATGTTTATCCATTTTGAACAAATATTTGAGTTCTAAAGGTACATATGTAAACATCGGACCTCATAGATTTATTAAAATACATTAGTATTATTGTGAAAATTCGACTAAATGTCTGTCGATCACGCAGAATGATGGTTTTGAGCAGGCGACGAAAACCAACAGGCATTTTTTTTGTATTATTTGGCAAGAGAACTTTAACCAAAATTTTAATAAAAAGAGCCGTAAGTTCGAGGGGAACATTGTGACAATTTTTCAAGACCTGTCTATACACCACATGTATAACAGGTCTCTATGTGCACTAAAAAAAATCATTGTTCATTTACAAGTATAGGGGCCATGTTTCATTATTTTTTTCTAAATTACATTGTTCAATTATATAGCAAAACAATGAACATACTTTCTAAATTTTCTCTTCATATATCTAAACGTTGTCGATAAATAGTTGTGATATACAAAGAGAGACGAGCATGACCGATTTATAAGAATTCATTTTTGTCATATGCTTACGGGACCCTAACAATGACAATCTTTAACAAATAAATAGGGAACTCACTAGGTACTAGGAGGATCTACAAGCAGCCTTTTTAAGAACTGTCATAAAACGTTGCTAATAATAATAATATTAAAGTAAATTAAATTTTCAGACCCAAAATTTATTTGGAACTAGGATATGCCCGCGACTTCGTCTACGCTTGACTTGAAATTCCCGCTGGATTCTTAGGATACAAAGTGACACAGCATTTAAATAAGAAGAAGTACTATATATATTTATATTACTATTGTTCTAGAGAATACTATCCCGGAATAAACAAAGTTTTATGCACCCGAACAACTAAAAACCCTCCCGGGAAAATTCTAGTGGGGATCCCGGGATAAAAAATTACACATTTTATTACATAAAATTTTGCTATCGATTAGTAAAAAAGTCACATTGGAATTCCAAACTTATTTTTAATCTGGCCATGGTGTTTCTTTTATGTATAAAAGCACTTTGTACACAACTAGATACAATTTTAGTCTACGTTCATTTTTGTGTTGGTGTACAATAAATTATCTATCTATCTAATATTATCTATCTATTCAGACCTCACGCGAAATTATATTGGGTGTTAGAATAGTGAACGCTCACCTAGAAAGAATGTATTTACATATGATTTACAGCTACCTGCTTATATATATATATATAAATATCCAGTGAATACAGAGTATCAATATACTTTTCATACATATTAAGTCGATATGTGATTCAATCATCAGATTTGAGTAATTAAAATGTATATCTATAAGAATGCTCACAGAATACTACGGTATTGTATTTTTATTTCTATTAGTATATTGAACCGATATTAGCAATAGCAGACGTTCGAGTATATCACACGAACACACACCGTATCGACATGAGCATATGGTGCGTCATAACAGTAAAATTTTATCGTTTTCGATACTGAAATGATACACGAAACAATCTAAATTATAGTAACTTGTTGTTGGCGGACAGCCAGATCACTATCACCATACCATCAATGATATGAATAATCCAATTTGTTAAGTCCATTGAAGTTGATAGCTTGTAGCTTCCTGATTACAGAGTTGACAATGTGTTCATTCTGATATATACGAGCTTTGTTATGACAACATGATGTTCAATAACGCCTGGTAATGTTAACTCATAAAAGGTAACAAGTTTATTCACGTCATACCTGTCCAATGATGTAGTAGGATCGGGTCGAGGTGAGAGGACTTCCACGACGAGCCACAGCTAAGGCTATGGGATACCTTGGTCTCAAAGGTTATCTTAAAGGCATACGTCGAGACGTCGCGGCGAGATACCCATGGTGGGATGCTGCGAAGCCTCATCCGATGCAGTGGATATTCTGGCAGTTGGCATCTTACTCCTTCTGCAGGGTAAGTGTGTGCAGAGCCGGTCGTCAGGAGTCCCAAGGGCCATTTCCCCATCGTTATAACATAAGTGATTATTTATTTGTTTATATTAGACACATACCTACTTAATTGATAGAAAAAAAATCTGGAGATGGAGACAGCAATTTGAGTTGTCAAGCGACCTAAAGGAACAAAAAAATTACGACGAACAATAAATATCATTAACATAAACAGGTACTTGTGTAAAGTAGCTAAGTATTTTCCATAGCAAATACCTTGACATTTTCATTTTAGGGTCAGCAAAGTGCCTTAATCACCGGCCCATATTTTAACATTCGGTGGGGAATGCACTTAGCCGATACAATTCATAACCGTCACTTAACCTCTAAAGTGCTACTTCTAGAGGTATTTGAATATCTGGGTTTCCCTCATTATATGTTTTAGAAGTAAAAATTCTTTAGAATCGTTGTGATTTCAAACTTGACGAAACGAAAAAGCTGCACTAACCATTAGCTAATCACTTTGGTAATTTTGTATTATTATATTGTTTAGGTATATTAAATAATTTTAGCTTAGGTTACTCAGGTAATTTTGGTAATGTTTGTAGTTTACAGATAGATCGACGGATGCTAGATAAATAAAACTAGGATGGTTTGCAAAAGGAGATGAAAATTTGGGAGACCAATCATTCCTCAAGTTTATAGATATAGAAATTTATCATATACTAAGATATGCCCGCGACTTCGTCCACGCTTGATTTAAAATTCCCGCGGGATTCCCGAGACACAAAGAAGAAAATGTGAAAAGAATGTAAGCTATCGTTTTACTGAAAACGGTGTCGGAATAAACAAATTTTTAAGCACCTGAACAAGTATAAACCGCTCCTGGGAAAATTTCCATGGTATTTCCGGGATAAAAAGTATCATACATTTTATCACATAAAATTTGACATCGATTAGAATAAAAAAATATTCCATTTAATTTTTTTAATGTGGCCATTTTAAATAATTCCCAGAAAAATTCCCGTGGGATTCCTAGGATAAAAAGTAGCGCAGCGTTTAACTCTGAGAATCAACTGTCAATTAGCGAAAACCGCATTGAAATCGTTCGAGTAGTTTTTACGTCAATCCCGAACAAACAGAAAAACCGAGAGAAGAAGAAAAGATAGAAATCTAAGGAAATTGCAAGGCGTAAGCGTAAAAATATCAGTTTACCTCTGAACCGTATAATGATAATCACAGAATCATTCTTGATTCTTTAATTAATACAAAATCAGCCGAAATAAGCATCCTTGTTCGAGGCTTTGTATTTCGTTATGAATATGGATTTGTGAACCTCGTCAACCTGCCTTAATGATAGCGTATGTTTATATTTTTGAAATTCGAAAGTCTAAATCTACCAGAGAAACGTATTACTTTGTATTTGGACTGAAAATGATTAATAAACAATATGATTATTAATATAATTTATTTACAATTACATGATTTGAAGAATCCTATGTCACTGACACCTTATGGACTATAATCTAAAACTAAAGTAGTTTAGATTATCACGAAAGTGATAACTAAACAACTCATAAAACACAATAGTTTATTACTATATAAAGAAAACGCAAACAACACTTTATAGTACAAACATGCTCTTTTAGATTTTCGTGATAGAGATACTTTGTTGGCAGTAAATACGTACTTTTATTGCTTACTGAGGCGAGCTAAGTACACTACTTTGCGCCTATATTGGCTTCTGAGTTCGCGAAGGCGGCGAGAGAAATCTTGCCACCGAGCACTGATCTCAAGTTATCAAAACATTAATGCGAGGTGACATCGTCAAATGTATTTTTATGAGTACACTTAACTACTTGTACTTTAATATGTTTATATTTGTTTCATTATATTTGTGTTAATATGTGTATATAATGTTTTAAGGTTATTTTTAGGGTTTTCAAGTCACTTTGGCAAAACGAAATACAGATTATCACCGTCATGTAAGTCGGTCTGTCTGTTCGCCTGTGCGGTTTTGGTTTGGGTTTGAGGCGGTGAGTTTTCTCAAAAACGATTCGGTCTATATGGGTACAATTTACTAAGAATATGTATTCTATAATTCGCTACATATTGATGTAGTAAACTCTTCAAAAATATTATAACTCGGGGTTACTCCATACATGTATATGAGATTTAAATATTTTCCATTGTATGTACATTGTCGTGCAAGATATTATCCTCTATTCCTCTGAAGACATTATAGATTCTACTGTACTCTCACCATTACTACGTCGTGCTCTTTCTATGTATAACTTTAAACTAGTAATTACTTTTGTAAATATTATTAATTAATTAATGTAAAATACAGTCCATTATCGAATATCAAGTTTTATTCAAGCAACTGCCACCCATAATAGTGTTCTCTAATACGTAAAAATTGTGTGTACCTCTAAGATTGATAACAACTCTTATAACTTTTAAGCTCTCAGTAATAATATAACAAATAAGCTAATAGCTTTTATGCGATACGTAATTGGCTCTTTAATTCCTAAATATTAAAATTCCCAAAAAGCGTTTTTTTTATATATCTTGCTATATAATTTTCCTGGTAAAAGCTCATATATAATATTAAACAAAATTGAAATTAATATTTGATTTATAACAATTATGACGTCATACCTCTTTATATGTATTTAAACAAATCAACGAGGCTGTGTCATTTTGTAAGACATAAAAAATGTCGCAATTAATTTCATTGTCAAGCACTTTATTGGTTTTCCGTCATACAAAGTGGGTGTATAAAAACACTTATCTCCCTTTATTATTTTAAACCCAACACAAACAAATCTACATGCGTAAAGCAAAACAGGAATCAAATCTTGTTATTGCAACCGCATTACATCAAATAAACCACCCCCCTTTTTCAATAGTATAAATAAAACACAGGCTTTCAAATCTGCACTGATGATTAACCCTCGAGTTGCCATTAAAAATAGATAAAACAAAATATTGTTAGACCATCCCTAGGGTACCCGCACGTGACGGCGCGGCGAGCGCTGGCAATTCAATTACCTACATGTCTAGCGTATGGTAGCTACAGCCGGGCGAAAATCTATACATGAAATTATTTCCTTATATTTGATAGAGCACATTGTGTTTCAGTTAGCTGTTATAGTTGCTATATTAACGAGTATCTCAACGGCAGATTAAGTCTGGCTGCCGCCTTCGGTCCCGTTTACAATACTGCCCTTTTTAGGGTTTCGTAGATATTATAGTAGAAACAGAACCCTTATGTAATTTCCCTGTCCAAGCGGCCGTCTCTTTTATATACTCATAAACAAACTAATTCAATTCAATTTTTGAATTGTCCTTATATATTTTGCGTTTTAGAATTATGATATCCTAGGCCCGGGGCTCAGAGGCCTTTATATAAATCCAACAATGAGTAAAGAAAAGAAGATACATATTGTGTCAACCCTAAACAATTAGAAGATGAAAGAAAACAATAGAGAAAGTATAGAATAGGGTAGTTGACAGTTAGGTCAACTGAGACTTCTCATCATCTTACAAAATGCCGAAATCTAGATTTTATACGACAATAGCAAATTATGAGTTTATAATTTAAATAAGGAGCGAATAATTATTCAAATAACAAAACTAAAGTTTTCCCCCGCGGCAACGCCACAGAAAATATCCTAGTTGCTAGCTCCTTGTTACATAGTGTATACAAAAATTATTTAGGTGTTTTACCTATAACTTAAATGTCTCTTGTTACTTAGTTTACTACAATAACAAAGAAACTAAGTTCATATAGTCTACATAACTGCGCAGTGAAACATAGAGGCGAGTCGCAGCCAACCTCATTTGAAATAATACAATGAGGGAGATGTTGTATATATAGGACAGTGTAGATATTTGTTAGCGATTAAGCGATAGCATTTATCAGGAAAAAGTATCGTAAGTTACGCTCCGGGATATAAGATAGCTCTATGTCGGGATTCATTTAAAAGCAGTTCAGAAGTCAGAGTTGCATCTCTATAATAGGGAAACTCGAAACCAGCAGTGTCATTTCTATAGACTTAGATTACATATTATAGCAACAACAACAGTGTAGATAACTTAGATAATTTAAATAAAACAAGTAGGAACGGAGATTACTTACATTAATTGGATCTTACATAATCACATGTCTGCTGCACATGCCAAACAACACCAAATTAATTTTGCATGTAGCAATCTACGGATGCATCCGATGCACCGGCTGCCATGACAAGCGCTGACCGATTTCATATGCACCCCCATGTGGAACTCACTGCCGATACTGTTCCATATGTATCATATTATTGCAATACTAATATATAGCAATATTTTTAGTCCAATGTAGTTGCATATATATAACGTTAATTACGATCCTACCATCTTTTCCCGAAAACGACGCCACGATAGGGTTTGCCCTACAGTATCCTGTAGAACATCATTTGCTAAACGCCACTTCAAGTTCTTATATGGCTATCTCTACAATAAAATTTACAGACATTTAAAAATATATTCACTCAAAAGGTATGAAGTAAAGAATAAATTAATTAAATGGTTCCCACTCACTTAATTATGACAATACGGAACGACTTATTACTGAATGAGCAATTCTGATGCAAGTTTTTATTTTAATCTTCAATATACGTGTACCCTACCTATTTGTTTGATCACAATGGCGGTTTCTACTCTTGGTACCATATACTCTGTAATTATCGTAACACACTCACACCGACATGTACACACACACATACCCCTCACGTACACACACCCTATACTATGCAGACACTTAAATAAATAAAATAATATAAATATAATTTCATCTGAATCCTAATATTTTACAGTCTTACTAGTTTAGGATTCAGAATTTTCTGTGTATGTGATATATTAACCTTTAAATATAAGAAATTTCCTGTAGTCGGATGGCTGCCAATGCCTACGGTAACACAGGTTTGTTCCTAGTCCAGGGTCTTGGCAACCACCTGACTCCACAGACAACTATTTTTTGTATTTTTATTGTTTGGCTATGTAATAAAGATTTTATTTTATTATTATTTATTTTATATTTGATAGATATGCATAAAGGCTTTTTCCTTTAATCTCTCCAACTATCTAAATTTTGTTGGAACTTTAATTTCATGTATCTTAACATATTACTCAAATTTATATCATTAGGAGTTTTACCCACGGCTGAGTTAATCCTAGCAAGAAGGTGTGTCTTACTTATGTTAATAAAAGTTTATTTAGATTTTTTTATATAAACAAAGCTTAAATGGTTTTTTCTGTAACTGATCATAAAAACCGTTTAAAAATTCATCGCGTGGTTTATGCGGAATAAGCGGATATACAGACAGACGCTCAAAGCGAATTTCTTTTACACTATGTAAATATTGTAGGTTTTCATTCTGTAACGACATCTATGTCCTATACCCATCTATATAGTGGATATATGCAAGATTCCAGGCCTAGGTTTATGGCCAAAAAAAATTATGTTTGACGAAAAATATACAGAAAATAAACTGATAGAGATTGCTAAAGGCATGAGTTGCATTTGATGGAGTAATTGTTTTTGTTTAATAATTTTAAAATGTATTTTTATGTATATTAGTCGCTTAATTTCGTCGTAAATAAATAATAAAGTCGTTAAGATCATTCTTGTTAATTAAAATCAATATATATTTATTTGACAAAATATATATAATATCAGCCCATAAATGTCCCACTGCTGGGCTCGGGCCTCCCATTTAGGGGGAACGGACAGTATACCCGCCACGCTTGTCCAAGGCGGCTTGGCAGGTTTGACGCATCGGTTATCTCGATGTGCAGGTTGCATCACGATGTTTTCCTTCACCGTTATTAGCACGTGGTAATTGTAACAATATGCACATTAGATTAGAAAACTGACTAAGAGTGCATGCGTTTCGGTCAGGATCGAACCCGCGCTTCGATTTAGGGGCGCGTGCGCTAGCCATTACGCTACCACGACTTACCACAACCACCACGACCGACCACGACAAAATATATATGTAGGTATATTGACCAAATGGGAATACTTGTGTAACTTGTAATGTTTTAAAATTTTCGGTTTTAAAACCTTTTATAATCTTGATTAAAACTTAGGAAATACAAAAATAACAAATATGTTTGAAATATTAATTCATATTTCAAGAGCGCTTCTGTTTCTTTTTTATCGTAAGGTATCGAACACCTTACAAAGAAGAAGCATAGCTGCATTCTAAAATAGTCATTGAATTAACAGCTCATTGAAAAACATTTTCAATATTTTGCAAACGAGCCAAGTATAACAACGAGATGAAATAAAAATCGTTGTACCAATTGCATTAATTCAACTGCATAAAAATCAGCCAATTATTCAAATACGGGAACGCCGTGAACGGGAAACCGTATCGATGAATATTAATTGTTTTTATATTGCAATAAAAAATTGAATAGTAATCAAGTAACGGGTTAAAGCGTAATTCAATTGTCCTCTAAATCATTTCACCATATAAATGTCCCACTGCTCGGATAGAACCTCCTTACTATAGAGGAATGGAAGACACCGTGACTGTTGTCCTAGACTAATTGGATTTTGTAATATTTAAACTTCCACATATGTAAATAAATTTTATGGTAGTTGTTTAATTGAACAGACAATCAGACACACTAGACAGACTTCTTAGTTGTACTACTAACTATCTTAGTACAGCTGTGTTATTTTAGACCTTGCAACTGACGGTTAGCTAGCTAGCAAGACATTAGGCTGGTGTGCATAGACATTTAACCAACGGTTAAAATAAAATAATCACTTTGAGAGACAATTTTTTATTTATAGACTTATGTTATTTTGTTAGTATTTTATTTATAGTATAGTTTAGTTTATTTATTTTAAAAAAATGCTCGAATTGAATTAAAATAATTATATTTTTTCTAAGAATGGTAAAACTTAATTTAAAAGACCGGTTAAATGTCTAATATGCACACCAGCCTAAGATCAATTGTGCGTTTGCAGCATTTTTCGATGAAACATGATAAATTTATAGAAATAGTTTTAAATGACATATAGTTTTTTATATTATAATTGTATAGGTTCGGGTTTGTTCACTGTTTCACCTGATGTTGAGTGATGATGCGGTGTACGATGGGGCACGCTTACCTAGAATATACTTATTTACACGTTACTTGAAGACGCCTAGACTGTATTTGTCAGAAAAACGGACTCCTGCTAATTGTTTTAATCTTCGGCAGTACACAGCAGAAAAGATAAAGCGCAGCGTATGTAAAAAATTATAAAAATCCTGCTACGTTTTGTTTTTCATAGCCTAAATTTCGATTTGTCTAACTTTTAGCTGAATATTTAGTTATAACAAAACAGCAATGTTCAAGTAAGTAAATCGGAGATAATTATATCGGATCTAAGCAGATAAACAATAGAATCACCGAGTATGTAATATGTCTTGGGTCTACTGCAGATGTATCACCTAAGCATTATCGTGTTTCCTAACGATAATGGAACTTTCGAGTGACTGTAACCCCAACATTAATTCGACTCGTACTTTAGCTTAATGGCGTCGGTTTTGCTAATTGTACGTTAGAATAATTATATTGTGCCACACACGTATCGTTTTAATGGATTTTACGCATACGGCACACATTTTAGTGCCACTTGTGATAGTATTTAGTGTAATGTTCGTGGTAATTTATAGGTTAGGTCACATGATTGTGGTATCGATTTCTATGGAACTTGAGCTATTAAAATTAATATACTAATGCCTGGCTATCAAGCTAAATGTGTAGATAAATCAATCATACAATTTTGGTTTAAATTTCTTGTTCTTCCAAAGGAATATGTCAATATGTATGAACTTATTGTTATAGTATTTGGACATTAATTTATGGATTGTCATTTTTAGCAAAAATAACATTCTCGGTTATCATGTTACCAAACATGGCACGGACGTGGGGAGGCCATGTCTAGCAGTGGACTGCAATTGGGATTGTTCACTTTTTTTTAACCGACTTTGAAAAAAGGAGGAGGTTCTCAATTCGTCGGTATCTTTTTTTTTGTTGCTTTTTTTATGTATGTTCGCCGATTACTCCGTCATTTATGATCCGATTTACGTGATTCTTTTTTGTTCGACGCGGAATAGCTTCCAATTGGTCCCCTAAAAATTTTACATAATTTGGCCCAGTAGTTTTTATTTTATGAACTTTTTTAGGAAAATATTTCCTTTTCGTTCCATATTTACACCGATAACACTGAGATTTATGATTCGATTTACGTGATTTTTTTTGTTCGACGCGTAATTGCTGCCATGTAGTCCCCTAAAAATTTGACATAGTTTGGCCCAGTAGTTTTTATTTTACGAACATTCTTTTGTTTCGGTTTCTTGGGACCTATATTTTTTAAGAAGCGTGGCACCATTCGTAGGTCCATCCATACATAGCTAGACACTAAAAAGTAACAAATAAAAGTAAAAACTTCGTTTAAAAAAACCGACTTCAAAAACTAAAATGTATAAAATAACTTATTTCTAAAGCTATTATTATTAATATATATTATCTTAAACATCTTGAAGTCGGTGCAAAGTAAAACATAAAAATTACTATATTTTGAAAATTACTAAGCACCGACTTTAAGATGTTTTAGATAATATATTATATTAATAATAATAGCTTTAGAAATAAGTTATTTTATACATTTTAGTTTTTTTCAATCTAACTATTTGAAAAACTATTTCGAGGAATAGTGTCCCTAATCATTTCTGTCTGGTTAAAATTCCAAAAAACGTACGATCTTCATGTATTTTGTAAGAAATGCGTTTGATCTTTATTTGACCTTACTAAATCCAATCAGGTGGGCCGTCTGCCTGTTTGCCTGCTTCAGGTGTAAAAAAATTCTAGCTGTACATTATTTGATTTAAGTTCTGTAACATGGATTTTCCCTAAAGACCACTTTAAAAAATTTAACGATAACTATAGAAAATAATAATGGTTGAACACGAAAAATTATAAGACTAGCGACAAAAAACACTAAAATGATCACGATACGTAATGAGTAATAACAGTGACATTTAAATAGTAGCACAGATTACTATTATTATATAAAGATAAAACTTACTTTTATTATTTTTGTTTTCTACGCAAAGAAATCAATGTAAACTTGTCCCTTATGACGTCATCGGAGAAATAATTTTAAAATCGAATTATAAAAAACTAACGCTTAAAATACGAAAATATTCAAATTAGTATCTTAAAATACCCTATTTTACGTAATAAAAATATAAAATCAGAGGGTAATTTTTTGTGAACAATCCCCATTGGCTGACGATGACAACATTCTTGTGAAATATTAGGTAAAAGCTGATGAATACGAAGATAGCACGAAGAAGTGCAATTAACTCAAACAAAAATATCTAGCGTCGTAATGCGAACTGCCTCGTAAACTGTATTTTACAAAAAGCAATATATTACAAAGTATTCCCTTGTAGCTCGGGCACGTTGAAGTTGAGGCATAGAAAATGGCGTCTTCGATGCCAATATATTGCTTTCTAGCGTGATGTCGTTAGGACCAGCTGTTGTTACAGCCTTACAGCCCACTTGTTTTTGTTGTCGATAGTATAAAAGCTACTATATCATTTAAACTAGCATTTGGAAGTTTGTTTTATGGTGCTAATTTGTGGTTGCGACTCGCGAAAGGATGCAGTTTCCAATTACAGTGAATTTCTTTTTTATGTTATTGACGATGGGTATTTTGAATAGTTATTAGTTGGTGAAATTCTCCAGCCACAGACTGTCATTGGAAAAGAGGTGGTTAATAATTCTGGCCGGGAGTTATGCACCACTTAGGTACTTTTTTATCCTAATATGGATATTGTTACAATTACCACGTGTTGATGGTGGAGAAAAATTATCCTAATGAAACCTTTAGATTGAGATGTGTTGTGTATACTGTCCACTTTGCCTGAAAAAATGGGAAGGTTCAAGCCCAGCATTGTTTATTAATTCCAATACTGTTGCTTAAGAAGTTCATTTTTAGTTGTAAGATGGCGAAAAGAGTAAAGAGGGAGAAATTAATTTATAACAAATAGTGTATCTGCTTTAACTCATTCCCAAAAATATATATTAAAATGATTGCTTTATGCCCAATTTAACCCAGCAAAAGTGTATGTTTTTTTATTGCATAAGTTCAGCAAACAGGCAGAGACGGCCCACGTGATGGAAAGTGGTTATCATCGCCATTAGCATTTGTGAGACCAAAGATGCCACCAATGTACTGCCGCTCTCTGAAAAAAGACTGGAACGCGGCCATTAATGCCGGAACACTATCAAGGGTGTTATGGCAGCGTATTCTAGATTAGGGGTGGTAGTCGTCCAGACACTGGCTGTGGACCTTTTTGTCGCCTCTTACGACAGGCCGCCTGGCCGCAGGACATTCTATTGTTTCTCCTTTCTTGCACGGACATGAACACATACACATACTATAGACTTATGAAGATAATGATATTAATGTTGATTATAACGATGTTCTATAAAACATTTATTGTATATAATCTAACTAATATATTTTGATGTTGATGAGAGAGGTTATTATGTACCTTTTAACCAGTCACATATTGTAGCAGCCAACTTTAATATTATATATCAACAAGTTCGCATACATCGAATCACGTATCTACTCGATTCCATAATATTCTGTAGTTTTATATTGTTTTATGTCTGGGGCTTTAGAATCTCATTTTTCTTAGTATATAATGTAGAAAACTTAATAAAAGCAAATAATTTACAAAATAAACTATCTATATTTTTCTTTGTATCTACGCCCACCTACGCATATAGAATGTTGTATGAAAATTTCATATCTAATAAAAAACAACAAAATTATTTAACATGAAATATTGGACATGCACAGCATGCAGTATAGCTGCATAAATGAAAAGCAATTTTGTAACACGTGAATCCATAAGTGAAACCAATTTCAATGATTATACCTTTAAACAGCCATCAGTTAAACGACGGTTATTGCAACATGCTAAAACAAACACGGAAAGAGCGCATTTATTTCTAACATATGGGTTCCTTACTAGATCTTTTAACTTTTATTCTAGGTATACGTATAATCTCAAGAACTATCTGTGTGATAAGAAAGATTATTTTTCATTAAATAGCGCTTTAATATCTATAACATACAATGTGTCTCTTCCTAACCGATTTCGGTTACGGCGATCGCTTCAGTTGTTGTTTGTTCGACGTTCATGTGCACGCAGGTGGCTTGCGTTGCCAACTTTATTTACAAACATGCGCTTGCATCTCAAACACGTCAGAATACCATTCACGAAATTATAAGTAATGGCCGCAGGTGGTTGGACCTTAAGTTCGTCGCGCTTTTTATCTAAATCGGTGCGTCGAGGGATCCAAATTCTCGCACTCTAGACTTACTTGGAATCTCCAGTCACAGCGCTTCTTCGCTAATATTTCCCATCGATCGGGATCAATATTGCACTTCACCATTTGACGCTTAATTGCATCTTTGTATTGTAACAATTGCCCACCCTGCTTGCGTTTGCCATTTGCAAGTTCTGAGTAAAAGATTCGTTTTACTACTCTTTCTTCCGCCATCCGAGAAACATGACCAGACCAGCGAAGTTGTTGCCTCGTGAGATATACCTCTATGCCACAGACATTAGGTCTACGCTTCCGTTCTACTGCACAACATACAATACATATAATATGACGTTACGCCCCACCGTTTTGGGAGTATTGAATATATTCATTTTTATAATGGCTTAACCAATAAACATGAGCTTCTCAGTGCTATATTAAGATAAGGTTGAGATCATATAGTGTTTATTCAATTTAAATAATTTAATAATTAGGCTAATGTTATTTTGTAAGGAAGAGAGGAGGTGGCACATTGGGATATTTGTGTTACAAAAACTTGCAGTTTTTTATTTATTTCTAAATAGTATTATAAATTTTCGTTCCTTATATTGTACGTTAATTTAGTATTTAAAGCGTTACTATAAATGGTTTAATTAACAAAATAAAAACCTTGAAGGCATGTATCTTTTTCAGATAATGATCATGTTATTCGTGGGTTTATCTGAACATTTATTGTGTTATTTTTACATCGATGGAGGAACCCAAAGAAACGATTCGAGTAACCTTAAGAATCTTTAGACAATCATAATAAATTAAGTTGAGGTTAAAGGATAAAGAGAGATTGACAGCGGTTCTTAACATCAGCCCGGGGGCGAACAGCGAACGGCGAACTTGTGTTTTGCGGATAAGTCTCAATTTTATCGAGCGAATTCAAGCGTAATAATTTTTGAGGCGTTATTGCCGCATTTTCCCTTTTGATTTTCGATGAGGCATTTTGGTTGGAAAGCTGTGAATACGGGTTGTCTGTCCCTTTGTTATCCATGTCCCAATTCTTGTACTTTATGTTACTGTGCAAATGGTGAATGTAAATCGATGTCGGCAATCCTCATTTTTTATCGCCTCTAGTAATTTATTGCCAGCGTTATTAGATACGGGGTTTTGTTTGTTTGTTTAAACCATGAAAGAAGAAATACTATGGAGAATATCACACGATTCGCTAGATGTCACTAATCTGTTTATCTTTACACCACGTACTTATTTTTTATGGAAACTAGATACTGATTTGGTTCTCCTTTTAAACGTAAAATTTAAAATGAACTTATTAAGACTTAAATGGATAAAAACGTCTTAAAACTCAAAAAGTCTCTCAAAAAGTTTTAATAGGCAACAAAAAGTTTCTAGTTTTGATAAATAAATTTTATCAAAAAACTATGAGTAGAAATACATGAAGAAACATATTGTTTAAAAAAAACAGCGGATATTAATACACTAATGGATATTATTTTAAAACTTATTTCACTGCATCAAAGTTTGAAAATGTATTATAAAACAAGAGGTTTCGGAAAAAAGTCTTATTACACTTTTTTCGGTCTCGCTCCCATCCGCTCAAAGTGTGTAAAGCGCGATAAGGAACTTCGTTCCAAAAAATATGTTTTAAATATTGATTTCAGTGATGTTAATCTGTGTCATAAAGTGAGAGAATAATTACGTATAATAATACTTTATGTTCCGGACTAGGTAAATATGTATTACGGGATTTTCAGAATTAGAATGTGGCTGTTTAAAAATTAAGTTCTTCTACTAGGAAATTGCCATTTCTAGTACACTTTTTTATGTCTGAAACTTCGCTATAAGGAAGTAAAATAACCAATGTTATCTGAGGAACACAACTTAGCAACTGGTTAAGTAATTCTACATTATATACATATATATAGGTAATGTTTTGAAAATAAAGCTCAATTTAATTTAACCGATTTTTTCCCATATATGTATTTTCTTAACATTGTTACTGTGAAATGACAGCGTTCTTCTTTGAACATAATATAGGTGATACACAAAGAATATAAAAAAATAGTTTATTTGAAAGCAGTTGAATTTATGATTAATTTAAATATTTGTCACACTTCAGCATTCGTTAGTTATCACAAATAAATCGAAACTATAAAAAAGTTAAGTTATTGATGATTCGAGCATTATATTTAATTATGTACAATATATTTCTTGGAAGATATACTAAAGAAATTGAGGAAAACAGAAGCCCATTTATATCTAAGGATCATATTTTCAAACGAAATTCATTTGAAGATAAGGACCCTCCTATACACCGATTATTATCATTCACTTCTTGTGCGTTATCTTTATGTTAAGAATAAAAGACCATTCAAAGAGATTTTTTTTTATCAGTTTGGTGTCTCTAATATAGATAAATATTCTATAACTTACTTAAGTATTTAAATATTTATAAATAATCATATTATCAAGAATCATATAAGGTTGGACTTATACTTTTAGAAGAAAGCTATCAAGATTTATCATTCTATTTTGTGTCTTAACAGCTATTGAACTTAATAGACTAACTTAATGTAGATAGATAGATAACACTTTATTGCACACCAAAATATACAATTACAAAAACAGTCCATGTTTACAATATTTTCTAGGCAATACAACAGGCGGCCTTATCGCTTAAAGCGATCTCTTCCAGGCAATGTAAATAACAGAGATTGAATGTAGTTCAAGTTGTCATTACACTTATTATTATTTAAAAAATATACTGATTATTTTAATAACACAGAAAACTAATGTAATATGTCCTCATCTACTGACATACATTAAAGTCATTAAGTACCAAAATGTCTACGGAACACTAAAAACGTACTAAGTTACTATTTGTTAGCTATATTAATAACCCATATAGAATTTTCGTTGCGTTGAATGGCTAGTTAACACGTATTAAGCATATAGTAATTTTTTACTGAATATGTGCAAATGATTGCAATTTGTATCTAATGCATACGGCAATTAATATTTACTTCTTCTTAATACGTCTAAACCAGCCTCAAGACATACATTTTTCTACAACCACCAAATTGCTATAAATTCATCAATACAACTTATTAGATTACAGAATGTTACATTAATCTTTTTCTAATTAAGAGAGACTCGACCAAAAGAAGTCGATAGTCCCTTAGGAGATTTATAAGCATTCCTTTATAAAACGGCAGTTCATTAACGTCATGCAAATATTCACTTAGAAATAATGAACGGAAAATATAGTGACCTAGATATGGCGGTTGATAACATAACTCAGACAGGTATTATCATAATGACATCGGCGAACAATGAAGTCGCAGACATGATTGTATTCTAACTTAATTTATAATTTCGTCAGACTAGAGTTTATGATACCAAATACAGTAAAACCTTTGTAAGGTGAACTTGAAGGGAGACACCAAAAAATTCGACTTATAGAGTTTTCGACTTATTTTTATTTTATTTTTTGGGGTTAATTGTTGTTTATTGCAGTAGGCCCAAACTACTTCTGATAATTTTGTTACAATAAGTTTGTTGTTTATACTTTATACTACTTATACATTTATTTCTAAGTAACAATGATGTACATTATCGAATTTACATTATGAATGAATGAATAAAAACATTTTATTGTTCACAAAAAATTAAAAGTACGTTCTTAAAAACTATGTAAGTTATAAATATTGAATAAAAGGCGACATTCTCCCTGTATTACTAAGGAAAATGTTAAATATGACAGTGGCATCGGTGAAGACAAAATAAATAATATGAAACATTAAAAAAAAACAAACATAAAACATACATTCAAAATAAGCAGCACTATTAAAGCCGAGAGGACCTAATATAATTAGTAACCATAACTTTTAAAGACAATACAGATTTAGCTAGTCAGATGTTGTGTGGCAGTGAGTTCCACAAACGGACAACCTTTACCGTGAAGGATTTATAGACAAATGTAGAAATGTGTACAGGTGTCATTAAATAGATATTATTACTAGAGCGCAAAAACCGGGAATTAGAAAGTTGTAGGAAATCAAAACGTATTTCAATTGAAATATCCATGAGCTTTTATTTACTTAGTTTTATTGCGATGCTGGCAAACAGACAGACAGCCATCTAATGGATAGTGGTTACCGTCGCTTGTAGATGTTTGGAACCTAGGAGTGCAACTCACGCGTAGCAGGCTTAGTGGAATTGGACAGGATTATGTTATTTTATCGCATGAGTTCAACAGAGAGGCAGACGACGCACCTGGTGGAATGCGGTTATCGTTGCCTATGGACATTTGTAGCAGCATAGGTGCTACTAATGTGCTCGTGCTCTCTTAACAGAGACTGGAACTTGGCCACTAATGCCCAAATACAACACAATGTTATTGTGCCGGTATACTTCAGATCAAAGGTGGTAACCATCCAGACGTGCAAATACCCTATCACCTGGCTGTGGGTGTTGTCTGTTACGACAGGCCACCCAGCCGCAAGAAATTTTATTCATTCTCCGTTCCTGCGCGGATAAAAGTTCGTTAATGAAAAACCCTCTATAATAATTTATAACTAAAAATTTGTTTTGTTTTACAGTGATACTTCAGCCAAGTAGATCTATTGTTGTATATAGTGTTTTTTATATGTACGATAAATGTGTATACTTATAGATATCTGTATAATATAGTCATCATAGTTTATTAATTGCACCAATCTAAGTATTTATATACATGTTAATCTTTCCGTAGGTTTATTTGGAAAACATAGGTTTTTAGCGATGATGCTTCCCGTTGTTCTATCTATGTTTTTTGTTCGTCTCTATGCTTTCGTATAATCATAAGGAACTTTCTATCTACCTAAATTATCAAACTTTAACTTGTTACCTGTATTCATGTTCTTGAGTCTTTTTGTTTGTTAGTAGTACAGTTAGGGGTTCTGTAGTCGAAAAGAAAATCGTATTTAAATTTTACATGCCTATTGAACAGATAAAATTTCTAATGTTATTTTTAGATGAATCGACCAAATAAACTAATTTGACTGAAAGGCACATAACAGAAAGGATACGGCGTTATTCAATAGCATTGAATCTTGCAAGTTTATGTTTATACGGATCACTTTGGTTGATTCATCTAAATTCAAAAACAGAAATGAACGATCTTATATCGGCTTTTGACAACCATTATTGACTTCATTAATTTTCATTGACGACTCATAAACTACTTGATATCCTGATTCACTCATGGTACAGCCTATAAAACGTCCATCGTATAAAATATTTCCTGTAAAGAAGTCGTAAACAGTATCCAGGTTGTAATATCCAACTAATATGGTCTCTAGGGCTTTCAAGGTACTGTGTAGATTTAGGCCGAGATACGGACGTCATCACACGTGGAATGGTGGTCTATTAAACGGCCTATTTTCACACCGACACCCTTTGAACACATACGTTGTACATTTTATGACCGTATTCAGTTTTATATCTACGATTTTTAACGTTACTGCTAGTGTTCTGTTCAGGTGGAAATTAAGACTGTCAGTTATTTTATCAATATGTTCCATAAGAAGTTACTTGCTTATTCTAGGGCAAATACTTTTCGATAAAAGTATCCAGTTGATTTTAAATACATAGAAGTATAAAAAATATATAAATAAGCATGAAACTCGCCAGAATTAATTCGATGTTTTTTTTCAGTTCTTATACTTAAAGGCAAAATAAAACTGATAAGTGTCAAAAGTGTCACTCTGGCGTCTGTCAGTTACTCAGTTGTCAGGACACATACACGATGAAAAATATTCTCAATTTCTTGTAAATTTTCCAATTAAACAGTCAACCTTCAAAATCACGTATTATAAAATCAGCAACCAGACCTAAGGATTAATCTCAAGCCAGCGTATCCACTGTTGTACCATATGCAAACATATATTACGATAGTAAGAAGCCGATGCGAACAGCGAACAGTTGGCGCTAATGGCCTTTCCCGGGGGAACTGAGCTCTTCTAAACATAAAATATCCTAACGCCTACTATTGTAGGGCGTTGTTTTCTATCAGCCGCTAAAATTGTCACGATTAACTTAGACGTGCATGAGAAGGAGTTTGTTTATTACTTTATCATAATTTCCATGAAAATTAAGTATTTAGGTAAAAGGAATACAAGTGTATTTTATACAGAGTGAATGTTTTAACTGACTTCAGGGCCAAATCCTAAACTATATAAAGTAGCCAAAAACCACTCAAAGAAGACTCGAGGCCCATTTTGATGACAACTACAGTGGTACAATTACATTTTTGTAAAATCAATTACTCTTGCCAGGAATTTGAAAAACTAAGCATATCATGTTTATATCTAACCTAATTATACACGTATAATACCAAATCATAGTGTAACTTTTAAGGATCAATCAAATTAAGGGAAGGGTTTATTTTGTATAGTTTATAATTTCGTCATGAAGCTCCACTTGAATAATAGACTAGTAAACAAGTGCCTTTTGGACCGACTTTTTTCAGCAGTCTCCGAAAATTATAAATGAGGTGTCATTCGATTCGGAATGTTACAAAATTAAAAGTTTAAAACAACGAAAATTATTAATAAAAAATTGAAAAATAAACATTACCTAATTTTTCCAACGGGGTTCTATTCTAAAGCCTTTCAAGAATTGCTCCAAGAAAGGAAAAGATCTTAAATTTATAGTTTAACAATTATCACACTTGCATTGTTTCTGTTCAAGCAAAACAAAAATATTTTGTAACAACGAAAATTATTAATAAAAAAAATGAATAATAAGCATTTTCTAATTTTTCCAACGGGGTTCTATTCTAAAGCCTTTCAAGAATTGCTCCAAGAAAGGAAAAAAATCTTAAATGTATAGTTTAACAATTATCACACTTGCAATGTTCATGTTCAAGCAAAAAAAAATTTATTAATTAACTATTGAATAAGTAAATGAAAAATTGTTATAAAAAAAAAATTCAAGTAGATTATTGTTCATTCATCTATCCAGTTAGTGCTTGAATTTTTTCAATTTTTTATTTTCATATTTAGTATGTTTAAATAATATTTATTCATTAAAGGGCCGATGTGGGTGTGGCTTGCGTAAGCCAGAGTACCCGTTTTCGGCCCTATTTTCATCCCTCTGGGAAAATTATAAATATTGATCTTACAGTTTCGGGAGTCAAGACTTTTTTTAGGAAATTTCCTCCTCTTTTCGAATCTTTTATCAAATTTGAAAAATCTTTATTACTTTTTGAGATATTGTCAAAAAACTAAACCCCCCTTCTTTATTTAAGTTAATTGTTAATAACTTTTACAATTTTTGCAAGCGGAACTTCATTTTTTTCAAAAATCATCTAGATGCCATTCCGAATCGAATGACACCTCATTTATAATTTTCGGAGACTGCTGAAAAAAGTTGGTCCAAAAGGCACTTGTTTACTAGTCTATAACACACAGTGTATAAAGTCTGGACAAGGTAGGTAACCAGTCGCTTCCTTAATGTTGCAGATGTCTATGGGCAACGGTAACTACGTACTAACTGCCAGTTTGCATACAAGCAAAAATAAAATAAATTTTATCGACCATATAATTCATGCAATAAGAATAAGATATTTTTGTAAAAAACTTATTGTAATGATGTATGTGATTAAAATTACTGCACAATTACATATCATTACCTGAATTTCTATAGAAAAACACAAATAGCCAATGTGAACAGTTGGCGATAATAGTATACTTTACTCGAGGGAGTTGCGCTCTTTGCAAGCAGTAATTACGCTGCAACAATAGCGAAAAGTCGATACATGTATAGATAATTTTACATTTGAATAAACGGCGTAATGTTTATGGGGCTTTTTGTTCTGTTAATTACTGTATCTTTGTAAGGGGTTGTTGTTAGTGATGGTGGTTAGTTAAGCTTAGGCGCTAACTTGTTTCAATAGGGTAGTTTATAAATTTAGTTTTGTGTCGATAATAGAATGTATTTATTTATACATGTACCTTTACTTGATCTTCCTGACTGACACACTAACATATTGTTACGAGTGCGGGACTCGAATTAAAATGTCGTTGGAATTACTATAGAAATTATTAGAACTATACAAACACGTATAAAATTGGTAAAAATATAATTGGACACAACCAGCACAAACTGCACAATTCAATAAAATGCGCAAAGTCGGTCACTATATAGCTTATCGAATGTACACGTCTTGCTCGTATCGTAATCGTCGCTTGACTGCCGATCTCTCCATTGGGCCATTGCTGCACCGATACAATACGGCTGCCAACCCGCATAGATCGGATTTTTTAGAAACAGTTCGACACACCTGCCTAATGACTGCCATAAAAGATGACAATACACAATGGACTGTTTTTCTAATTACGAATTTTATAATCACAAAGTAAACAAAAGAATTCCAAATGCGGGAAGGTAATAAACTGCAGATGTGCATTCGCTTTGTCGGCGTGTAACAATATCAATGAACGCACAGCCCAAACTACCGGAGCTAGGATTTTGAAAATTTGTATGCGATTTATTTCCTCTATATATGAATAATGTTATATTTGTTGACTTATTCGCTAGTGTTGTTAACTGCAAACACGCTTCTCATAATATATGGCTGACCTAGACCGTCAATTCGTTTGTTTAAAGGTTCTCCCTAACCGTGTACATTCGTATGTAATATAAAATGTGTGTATGATTCGATTTGGAGCATTACGTTACAATGCTGCCTCCCAGACTAACGAGCATTCTTCGGTAATATTATATTTATAATTCGATCTCAAGCATTAAGTTACAATACTGCCTTCCTGACTGATGAGCATTCGCCTGTAACGAAACATTTATGATTCGATTTTTGAGCATTTCATTGATTCCACAATGTCAGACGGAGCGGTCGTTATGTTACAAGTTGTCCAAAATATTATACATTGCGCAATATATAGACTATTACAGGTTGCGCAATATAATGGTCGGTTCTCCTCCTTCACTGCATATTTAAATAAAACTCTGAAGTTTAGTGAAAACTTCAAATAGAAGTTTAATTTCTATGAGCACTTGCACTAAATTATAAATTAATAGCTTTTATGACTAACCTCTTCGTGCAAAGGTTAATAGAAAACCGAAGTTTTGAAGAATACACCAAGATAACAAACATATTCCGTCTTATTGCGGGCGTTATCTACCCTCAGTTGAACTCCCTTTGAAAAAGTAAAGTACTGAACTCGATAAATCACTGGGCATTAGCCATATCGCCCTAGGGTAAGGGATATATCTACGTAATACCAAATACTATTAAACGAGCAGTGCGTATACTTATGCCGCTACCCGCGGCTTTCGACAGCAACTGAAACATAAAAAAAAATCTAATTAAACGTTAAACTTACGTTACACTATTTTATATTCTTAAGCTGAGGAATTATGGGTTAAACATACAAATATAAATTCTTTTTTTAAAGAAAATTTATTTTGTAATTATACTTCCTTAGGATACATATAATACAATCAATCTCCTTCCAAATTTCAGTAAGATATGTTAATCATGAAACACACGCATATTCAAATATTTATACCAATGTTTATGGCGATTGGTTGAACATATCTAGCTATAAGGTTTGAGAATCTATCAACATTTTAAAACCTCAAATTTTGCCCTAAAGTTATATCTTGAAAATTGAACCTATAAATAAATTGCGTTAAATATTTTGAACTGAATAAGAGCTAGGGTCTTTATTCCGGCTATGTTTGAACGAAAAAGGAGCTTATATATGTATGTGTAATATGAAGTCAAGCTGTTTATGTAATGTCTCTAGCTTAACGCATTTCACAGCTTGCCACGTAATGGTACGTAAACCTTCTCTAACAAACGCCAACACAATCCCTTGATGTCTGTCAAAGGGCCAGCCAGTATTACATCAGTGAAAGGGCCGGATTGACCAATATTTGATACGTAATACCATCGTAAACCCCCAAAATCTACTGGCATCTCCGTTCTCCGTTCATGTTCTTATTGAACACGTATGTCTTCTTAACTCCTCTTTGCTATTTGAATCATATTAATTCTTAGTAACTAACAAAAGTAGGTATCTAAAAATACATATTTATCTGGAATTTGAAGCGAATTAAGATCTATAGTAATAAGCCTATGAACAAGAATAAAATTATAAAACTGATTAATTAAACAAATAAAGAAGTTTTTTTTTAAATCCATTATCCTTATCAGGAATCTAATCGGCAGATTTTGAAACAATAAACACACCTGTATTATTATATCAAATAGTAATGTAGCTTGTAAGCATAAATTTCTGTGACGGAATGTCAAACAGCAAACGAAGAGAAACTTTTGTTTCTGAACCAAATGTTTCTATGTTCCATACATCAATTAAACATCAAATTGCACCGGTCATTTGACCCCACCTCATTTGAACGGATTACCCCTTTTCCTTTAGTTTGAAGTTTGACATTTCTTCACAGAAATTGACCCTAACATACTATGGATTGGCGTAATAATACAAATTATGATTTTATTTTTCAAATCAGACGATTCAATTCCCGACTAGGATAATTGATTTTTCAAAAATGTAATGATACCACTTTAGTTTTCATAAAAATTGACCTCGAGATTCCTGAGAGTACTTTTTGCAATTTCGTATAGTTTAGTATTTGGCCCTGACGGCTGACTTGGAAAATTCACCTCTATAGTATATACATCAACACCTAACGCCCTCAATTAAAATAAGCACTCAGCTATACGTTCCATCATTTTGTTAGAGTAACATCGGTCCATAAAAGTATGTGGGTAGAGCGTTAACGATTTCTTCAAAATGTTTTACTTAAAGCTGCACAATTATAACACAAAAATTCACACGCAACAAGATATGTATGTATATTTCTTGGGAACCTGAGAATACCTTACTAATCGTTATAAATTCGTTTTATTATTAGGTAAAAATAAAAACTTCGTTTAAAAAAACCGACTTCAAAAACTAAAAAACTAAAATGTATAAAATAACTTATTTCTAAAGCTATTATTATTAATATATATTATCTAAAACATCTTAAAGTCGGTTATTAATCGGTAATTGTTTATTTTACCGGTATTTATCGATAATTTTCAAAATATAGTAATTTTTATTATGTTTTACTTTGCACCGACTTCAAGATGTTTTAGATAATATATATTAATAATAATAGTTTAAGAAATAAGTTATTTTATACATTTTAGTTTTTGAAGTCGGTTTTTTTAAATGAAGTTTTTATTTTTTATTTGTTACTTTTTAGTGTCTAGCTATGTATGGGTGGACTTACGAATGGTGCCGCGCTTCTTAAAAAATATAGGTCCCAAGAAACGAGAACAAAAAAATGTTCTTAAAATGAAAACTACTGGGCCAAACTATGTAAATTTTTTAGGGGACCACATGGCAGCTATTCCGCGTCGAACAAAAAAAGAATCACGTAAATCGGATCATAAATCACAGAGTAATCGGCGAACATACATAAAAAAAAGATCCCGACGAATTGAGAACCTCCTCCTTTTTTTGAAGTCGGTTAAAAATAGAGTATTAAAATAAATTATTTATAACAAAGCACTGAATTATACACGTAATATCAATTTAACAACAAAAGTAGTATTCATTTTCAGGTCTTAGTTTTAAACCACAAAGTTTGTCAATTATAAAATAACTACCCATAACAAAGTATTACGGTTCAAATTACAACTTTGGAAATAAACAAGTTAACGGAGTCCCCGTATAGTTAAAAACCCTAACAATGTTCAAACATAGAAGTAACACATGTTTAATTGGGGGCTGTGACGGGATGACCTATGGCTTTGCTGTTTACCCTTACCCCAACTTGAGGACTGGGAGATCCTTGATTTTAACAGTCAAATAGAGACGACTTTTAGTTAACATTAACCTAGAGTAGCTATTTGCAATACCATCTAATTCGTCTTCCATAATACAAGTTCAAAATGGACTTAGAGACAAAAAGTATGGTCATGACATAACTAGTAAATTTAACTTGGCGGTACCATCAATGCATACATTTTATTTTCAGCTCTTTTCTTTGTTTTTAAATATCTTCTCTCAACTTTTTAACGATATAAGACATTTATGTAAGCAATAAAATACATACATGACCGTAAAAAAGCCAAGGATGAAATGTTTCAGTTAACTTAAATATATCTAGTATTTATTCAATCTGCATCTATACATATGCCCAATTAATATCTCACTACTGTATTGGATTTAAATATTTTAGGGAAAAGAGGGTTATACCCACCGCACATCACCTTTATGAGTTAGTATGTCTTACAAATTGGTATTCTCAGTATTCATGTTTTCTCATGACTTTATTCATTTATTTACTATATACTGCTATTAATAAACATGTTTACAATAAATAACAGCTACGATTTTGTCTTGCATTGTATATTTCGTAAAATGACAACATTTATAAACAACGTAAACAAACTAGCAAAGTATTGTATTAACCATAGTACAACGTAAGAATGAATATCCTCGTTTATTCGTTAGTCATACTTCATTTTTTTTAAGTAGGTCTATCCGTGCAGGGACGGAGAAAGAATACAATTTCCAGCGGCCGGGTGGCCTGTTGTAAGAGGAGACTTAATAATACACAGCCAGGTGATAGGGTATTTGGCCGCATGGATGGCTACCACCCCTGGTCTAAAGTAGGCCGCTATAACAACTTAACAGGATCCTGTCTCCCTCAAAAAAGCAGCAACGCATTTGTAACGCCCTTGGTGTTGCAAAGTTTTCAAGGCTATGGCAACAGCTTTCTATCAGGTGAGCCATCTGCTTGTCTGCTGTACTCATGTAATAAAAAAAGTACTCTCCCTTTTGGACAGGCCGGAAGCGAATTGCTCTGTGTTCCAAGCAAACAAAATATGCAAAGTAGGTGCGGGCGGGAGCGATACGGGCCCCGCTAATTATGTAGGAGCACGCGGCGTTGTCCGCCCGACGTCCTACATTCGGGATGGCTAATAAAAATTCAAAAAATGTGGCAAATTATCAATTATAATTAGCTTCTAGCTACGTCCGTGGTTATGAATTCACTGTGTTTTTCATTCGAAAAACCAGCACGGTCTTAATAAAGTTAAAATTATGGTTTTCGTTTCCACAGAAGCTGGAAAATTAATTTAATGTAAACAATGAATTAACTTATGCTAAAAAGGGTCATTCATGAAACGAGGAAAAATATGGAATAAAAATCACACATGCAAATAATTATAGCTGACTACAAAGTCACCGTCGTACTCAGAGACATAATAGCCTTAAAGAATAGCAGTTATTTCACTTTAGTTTTGGGTAATGAAGATTTAAGGAGGTAAAATTATTAACAGTCATTATAAATTGGAGTTTATTACGGGAACTTGTAGGATTGATGTTATAGCGTGCAGTTACTATAAAAAAATAAGAGATATCATACTATATATAGAATCAGTAGCATGTTTTAGACTTGCCAGGAGCAAGGATATTTCGTAACCATCAATTTAAAAGACAATATGAATTTAGCTTGTCTGATGGTTGAGTGGCAGTAAGTTCCATAAACGGATAGCCAGTACCGTGAAAGACTTATCAACGAAGGAAGAAATGTGTACAGGAGTCATTAAGGAGAGATTATTACTAGAGCGCAAATAACGGGAGTGAGAAAGATGTAGGAAATCAAAACGTTCCTTTAGGCACACACTGTCCATGTATTTCCTCACAACACCAGTATGTAACAGATACACTCTACATTAGTATAAGTTTAGTATTAAAATTAGAATTAATTAATATAATAAGTTATTTGTAAGGTACACCAGAACACAAAAATCACTAAATTAATGTCACAACACAAGAAACAAAATAACCAAAGCGTGTTTAAACTCTAAAAATTAAATCTAGAAACTAAGTTGTAAAAAGCATACTTTAATCGAGTCCGTAGTTGAAAAAAGACCTTTAAATACGGAGGGTTACGAGGATCAAAAAGAATATATACACACATGTAACTCGTTTGTAATTTGCACGGCTGCTTGTCAAATAAGTTATGGCCTTATAAAATTTAATTTGATAATGTGTTGACATGAAAGCGCAAAACTGAAAAAACTCCTGGTCTCTATTGTTGACCAGAAAACATTAAAAGTCATCTCCTGATTTCGATATAACAAAAACAGCACTAAATCTTTTACTAACGTTTTATGTGGTTTTTTTTTCAATCAAAGTTAATAATTATCCACTTTGTAATTTCAACTTACCTATCAGAATAATATTGAATAATTTTTGTAGGTAAGATTTATTTAAAACTAGCTGACCCGGCGAACTGCGCACCGCCATATTTTCTGAATTCCTAGAAGACTTTCTTTCATGATACAAAAATAAAATCACCATAATCATGACTGATGATTAGGAGGATACTAGAAACCGATCTCAGCGCCACCTACCGGTTCTAATTGCGAATCTGAACCATCCGGGAACCCACTCAAACACACAAAAACAAAATCACCAAAATCGCTCCCCGTGATTAGGAGCATTCTAGAACCCGACCTCAGCGCCACCTACCAGTTCTAATTGCGAACCTAAACCATACGGGAACCCAATCAAACACACAGAAACAAAATCGCTCCCGGTGATTAGGAGGATTCTAGAACCCGACCTCAGCGCCACCTACCGGTTCTAATTGCGAACCTAAACCATCCGGGAACCCACTCAAACACACAAAAACAAAATCACCAAAATCGTTTCTGGTAATTAGGAGGATTCTAGAACCCGATCTCAGCGCCACCTACCGGTTCTAATTGTGAATCTAAACCATCCGGGAACCCACTCCAATATACACACAAATATTTGAGAGGGTGGTGGGTGGGAGTGGGGAAAATTTCATCAAAATCGGTAAAGTCGTTCTTAAGTTATGCGCTTACCAACACATTTTGCGATTCATTTTTATATATAAGATAACAATAAATCAGTAGTGGTGACAACTAGCGCGAAATTGAAACTAATTATTTAAAAAAAACACATTAAAGTACTAATATTATGATTCCTAGTATTCCTGTTTCATGATTACCATATAATAATGTTTACTAAACCGACGTTTGTTTATAGTGTTAACGTAAACAGCAATCTCAAATGTTTACATAACACTCGACTGTATTTCTTTCACAGAAACAAAATAATGCAACTGCTAACACACCTCTAATTAAGCACACCCACTTATCATGTGTTTATGTTGTCGGCTATCTTCTAGTGTAATTAAAATAGCAGATGTTTATAAAGCTAAGTTGAAATTCACACTCTTATCTTCTCTCTCCACAACTTAACACCTAAGTATCGTTTTTCTACCGGATGGCTCGATGATATATTGTTTGTAAGACGAGCTACTATTTTTAGTGTCGGTTCCCGTTTGACAAATGCGTACGTGAAAATACATTCTCAAAATCAACGATATTTAAAGTAACAAATATTTAGTATTTCACAATTTATAAAAAAAAAATAATTTAATATATAGTATAGGAAAACGTACAAGTGAGTTTAGTTATTTGTAGAAACGTATACTTGTTAATTCTTATTTTACTACGTTGGATATAACGTAAATCTTAAAATTTGGTACATTATGTAATCTACAACAAAACTTGTCACTTTAGAAATAATTATATTTACATTTAACTATCAAGTTGTCCGTAATCTTACGTTAAAACGAAAGAACCTTTTATTTCAAAAAATATAAGTCTAAATTGTTGCAACAAAATTCTTTCAGTCTTTGTATAAAGAGATATTTTGATTTAATATCCTTTTTATTGATCTATTTGAACGAACATAGAAAACTATCTTATTGTAATGCTATCTCTTATTAATTGCACATAAAATTTTTTTTAGGAAATAAAGTTTTACAAAAATAATAATATAATATAATATAAATATTTTTACATTGCTGTCACGGTCTTTATACATTTGAAGCTAGAATTATTGCTACGAAACGAAGGTTTTATCTCCCCTAAGTGCGATTTATTCCACACCAAGATGTTTGAGTTTTTTCAATAAATCACAAATGCGTATCGAATTTCAAAGTATCATCCCCTGATCTTTTTAGTGCAACTTAGGGTTGCTTTAGGAATGTTCAATTACGAAAAGAAATTCTTCAATAAATATAAAAATAATGTTGCGATTTTGAAATCAATTGTCACACATTTTATTTATTTTTGAAGATAAGACGGGTCGCCATATATCTAAATTTTTCAAGTGAGCCTTCAGGTCCGATTCCGAAACTATACAAAGTAGTGAAAAACATTTAAAGAAGATTTGACGACGATTTTGACGTAAACGAGAACGATATCATTAGATTTTTGAAAAATTAATTATTCCAGTTACGAATCGAAATGGCTGATTTCTAAAAAATAAACACACCTATATACCATACATAATACCAAATCATAGTGGAGTTTGTATGCATTAATTTCTGTGAATGAATGTCAAAAGGCAAAATCAATGGAAAGGATGGTATTTCCACTGTTTGACATTTGGATATAGAACCACAAAAAATATTTAGTTTAAAATACCCTATCAAGAACAAAAAAAAACAAAATATTGAAATAAACGAAATTATAAATAAATTAAACTAAAAATAAACTATTATATACAAACTAAAATTAAACCATAAAATCTAGTTCCAGACCGCTGTCAGTCGGAAACGTGCCCAAAAGACTGGCCACATTGCCGCGCTGAATGGCAATGCTGATGCGTTGCCCTAGGTATGGACCGGTCTTTTGGTCACGTGAGACATCCACCAGACGTTTGGCTATGTCTCGATAATATTATATATATTGAAATAGATTTTAACATTTTTTTTTTATTAAAGCTCTATAATTTTCTACTTTATAATTATGCAACCTTGCAGGACGACAAAATGTTTACAACTTTAGAAGAAAAAAACGCGTGCGTCTTGGAACGCCCGACAGAAATGATAACTTTAACTAATCTAAGTTGTACTATTTAATATTGAAATTGTTCAACTTGAGAAAAGATTAGGTTATTACTTAAATTTTATGTATACAGCACATGGGTTAGAGTGAGAGAGGAGGAGCCTGCCTGCCGCTGCCATATGCGTGAGAGAAAGGGAAGCCAGACAGACTGGCGCCGTAACGCGTTAGGTTACGAAGCGGTTTACCGTCCCATAAGAAGTTGTCACTTGAATAAATATTTATAAAAATGATTGTAATGTTTTTAAGATCTAAATAAAGATACACCATTATGTCTTTAAAAAAATTCAACCCTCAGATACATGTATGTATATATAGTTGCTAAGAGCGTCTGTTTGTGCTGGTCTTTGGGAAAAACAAACTATTTGTCCATTAAGTATTGTTATAGAAAAATGTATTATTACTTTACACACAAAAAACACATAACATTGAAATTTACTAGGTACATGCGGCACATGTGGAATGCGGGTGATGGCGCGAGCTTCGATCAACAGTACTATTGTTGATCGAAGGGCGCGAGCGATGACATGCAAAAAGGAAGGTGGGACAAGATGGCAGCAGTACGTCTCGCGCGCACCAAGTCCTACATCTCTATGAACGCATGCGTTCACATGTATCCTGTATTTTACCACGGACTGGTATTACAATAGAAAATAATTATTTCAATGCTCACAGTAGTCACCACTGTTAATATTTACTTTTTTAAGAATACATAAAATATTTAAAAATATAATAATAATAATCTTAGAGATATAAATTGTTAAGTCAGTCACACACGTACTTTGGTGTTCGGGATAGGCTAGTCCTAGTGCGGAACCTATGAAAGCGTTATATCTGTGTAATTTTTTGACAATACATTAATTTGATTTGATATTTGATAGCGGCATACAATTATATATATTGATTGTGATATACAAAGACAGATCGAAGAATAAACATACGTGACGATTTCATAGATCTTTTGTGCCAAAATATCTACGAAATCCTAAAAACTAACTAAATAAATAACATTCTCGCAGTATGTGATACTGTCTGCGTAAATGCTTAAAGTAACATCGAAGTGTAGAAACAAGACAATGTATTAATTTGTAAACAAGTTTGTATAGAGCTGGGCCGTGTGAGAGGAGATTGATAAACGATAGCGGACCGTGGGCAGCAATAAGCGCCGACACAAACAAAGACATGTTTAACATTTGTCTTGCACTCGTAGATTATTCTACGAGATGTCGTCTATGTAAATATTTTACTATAGTGTTAGGATGATCTGCATTCGGAGAATGTGTACAGTGTCTCGAAAAAAAGTATTGTGACATATTTATTATATCCATAGCTTTCGTCAGGGATCTAATATCATTATTAAAAAATAATCTCAATAGCCACCTTTACCTCATATTGGCATATTCATTAATATCACACCTAACCGTTTCATTGGTAAGTTCAAGACTGCCCCATTTTAAGGAAACTTTTATGTACTACGTATATATCCCCCATATTTATTTTCCTGTATCCTATATATTCAATCACTTGCCTTAATATCGGTTGAATTTTGACATTACTTGTATGAACTTTAAATTAAATTTTAACAGATAGTAAGGTAAGTGAACGGTTGATAAGGTATAGGAACCGGCCATTAATTGGTAATTTTCTTGAGATATTTTTTTCCCTAGCATTGTTATAGTGATTACAACAATGTGTACATTAGGTCGGAAACGGTCTTACGTCATTGAAATGTGACGTGAATAACTTAGCTATTAAGTTTTTTTGAAGATTTTTTTAACTGAAATGCCATTATAATTTTAATCGATTTAGTTTGTCATTCCATCCCTGAAAGAAAAAGGACATAAAATATTGGGAATCCAAATCGATTTATATTCAAAGCGGCGGAGGTAATATAAATGTACCTATACAAATATGTATACAAAGCTATTTAATTTTATATTATTAGCTAGCTATTTAATTCTTCATAGTAAATATCTCCATTGCAATATGTGTGTTTTATAGTTATGTATAAAATTAAAAAACAACTATTATTGTATTACGCGTAGAACACATACAAATTAACGAACAATATAGCTTGATATTCATTTTCCAAGCAACTTAATTATCGCTAATTAACCTTTTATAGAATAGGTATTATTTTCGTTTTATTATTTGAGTTCCATGTAATCTGGTATGCAAAAAGGCATTATCTAAATAATTTCAGTCTGTTGTTGTAGTTAATTAATATTTTCAAAGTAGCTTTACAAGCGCTAACGTATTCTTTTTGAGAAATAACGTGCTTTTATTTTCATGAAACTTGTATATTACTTTATGAGTATAACTCAGACGAAATTTAATGACTAACATTTTTGTCGAGTGGAGATTTTTGCCGTGTTAGAATACTTATCTTGATTACAATTCTTAGGAACAACTCGATCGGTATGATACCACGTTCTTACAGTATATCGACGTGAAACGGTTAGCTTTGAGCTAAATGTGTTTCGTATAGTAAGTAAGAATTCCGATTGTGTATTTAGTTAATTAGTTTTAGGATTTCGTAGATATTTTGGCATAAAACGACTATGAAATTGTTATGTAAGCTTCTCCGTTGATCTGTCTATCTGTCTTTGTATATCATATCATAATCAATGTATAATATATACTAGTTAGTGGTCGCCCAGTGGTAGAAACCATAATAATGAATTTAAATTATAAGTTTGAACATTATTAAGGTTCTGTTGTCAAAGAGTATTAATACATCTATAATCACAGATTTCGCTATGGCTACACTATTAATTTGACTTTAACAATATACAAAATAGTATACATGCAGGTGTGTGTCAAATACATGGTAGGTAGTGTGTGTAATTTTTTTATTGATTCAATGTATTATTATGCACAATTTAAACAAAAAATTAGCATTCTGCACTCATTTTCTATATAAACTATAAGGGTGCGAAATTTTATACTGCTCCGTCGCCGCAATTTTCGTAAAAAGTGGTACAAAGTTTTTGCTTCACGTATTAATATAAGGACATGTCACTAGAAAGTACTACAGTGAAATCGCTAAAAAAGTAAAGATTAGAGGTGGCCATCATGAATACATTTATCTGAAGGTTGAATTTTTTGAAAGACATAATCGTGTATCTTCTCTATCCAATATTCCGAATCCTATTCTCCTACTTCAATCCCATATTCCATCCCCTCTATCCTACTCCTCCTGTGTGATCCCTCTCTATCATAGCCCCCCCTTTATTTCATCCTAAAGGTTGGCTCCGCTATTGGTGTTTCTGTGAGCTGGGGCGTTTGCCTGTTTGCCAGCTTTGCAATAAAAAAAGATTACTACCTCAGTACCTTAACATCTTACTTACTTTTAGCTTATTTGCTAGCATATGCTAAAAGTAAGCAAAATATTGTGATGCCGTGGCATCACTTAGAGGTCCTTGTAGAAGATCAGCGCTGATTGTGAAACCAGCATTATATTGAGCATGGGCCTTATTAAGACACCATAATTGATATTATGTTACTATTTTGTCTTTTTATAGCTTATCCTAAATAAAAAAAATCTTTCTTTCTTTTCGTTAATGGCTCAATTCATATATTGCGACTTGCTAATAGACAAAGCGAAATCGTGCTCGGTGCTTTAAAAAAATGTACAAAAGCGTGTAATTTCAATTCAGTAATAACTCGACCCGGCCCGTCGTGGAAGAATCCTAAGTTGGAAATTTAAAAATCAGCACATATGAGTGGCCGGCTTGGTCGGCAAGCCACGCAGGATGGCCGAGTATGCCTGGATCGTGTTCACCGGGAATATAATGAATACCTGTCAGGCGCGCGTGTGGGCGACCCACCGAGGCCGGTCTAAGTCGAACGCAAACATTTACCCTTCGCTCAGCAGTAATTGTTTAAAATTGAGCCTAACTGTGTGGCCTGCGCCTGTTGCCCAGCTCTGCCACAGAGTCTTAAATACGACTTTGTTCCTTTATTACCACTATTCATAGCGATGTATTTCTTTCTTAGGGGCTATCAACAAATTACGTCACATGAATTTCATGATTTTTGCCACAGCTGTTTCCTCCCTCCCTAGTGTGACATTACATATTTTGCAATCATACATCAAGATATTTTAATATTTAACTAACCATTCCGTAATAGTCCATTTCCATTTTAATACTTTTAACAATTTAAACATTATGTTCATACATATAAAGTTGTTAATATTTTGAAGTTATTCGTTAATAGTTCAAATTTCGTGTTTTAAAGCTTTAGTTAGATTTAGGACCCCCTCCTATCCCTTGTCACACAATATCACACTTCGTCGAACCACAACCCCTCACCTCCTTAACACATGACGTAATTTATAGCCCCTTATTGCAAATAACAACAAACTAAACGAATACACTTGCAAATCGTCATCCGAAGAACATTTTTTTTTTTTTAAACAGTTTAAAATATACCATTAGCCTTCCTTGCATTGTATCGCCAGGAGCAAAGCTGACGCTTTGTCAGGCACTGAGAGTGGATAAAAAGGATGTCATAGAAGAGACGGGATAGAGGTATGGGATGGATAAGGAGGGGAAAGTCGGCAACCACAACTCTCATCGAACGACTAGCTTAAGGCTAACCGTTTGACGCCAATATTCTGTGTGAGCGTGGTATCACACTCATCGAGTTGGCGGTAAGCTGTAATCAAGATAATGATTTCAGCGTAGCTCTACCACAAATGTTATTACGTCCCAGATGTTTGACGTACGATACAAAAGGACAGACAATTAGTCATTAAAAAGATAATTATAAAAAGCTTCTAAATCCTAAATCACTAGATGATGCCTAACCAATACCAAAAGTAATGAACATGAATATTTTAATAGCGTAGATAAACATTATATTTTATAATTAAATCTACTGTATCAATAAATAGAGATATAGACACGTTAATGGATTTAATTGAACGTTAGATGTAAATTAAAATGGCTGCTTCGTTGGTATCAAGCCCTGCATTTTGTATAAAATAATCGGTGTTCTAGCCACCTAATACTATAGTAAATTAGGGTGTTTCGACGCGGTGGCACGGCGTGGCGCGGCTGGCGCGCTGACGCCGGCCCCAACTGATTTATGTTGCTCTGTTATCAGGATTACCCCACTGTCACTAAGCCCTTACTATAACCCATTAAAGAACACTACTTCTAATAATAATTAACTGCCGTAGCTTCAGAAGCCTATGACTCCTAAGTCATGCACATATATCACTGTTGTATACTTGTGCGCATGTATACATATATTAGTCTTAATTTTAAAAATAAAATCTCTATTTTCTATGAAGCGAAAGACATTTGCCAGGATTGTAACAAGTTTAGATCCATCGTCTCTGCCTACCCCTGTGGGTAACAGGTGTGATAATATGTAGTGCAATTGTGCAATTGTGAATCAAACTGATAACTCTGTCTTAGAGTGAATTAGACTGGTCGACGCTTAGACTACTAGACCATAAAGTCTCTCATTACCACTTTCTTATTCACACAAATATGTAAGTTATATTTTTTATTGCAGGATTTCAGCAGACAGGCAGACGGCCCACTTGATGGAAAGCGGTTACAATCGCCTATGGACACTTGCAACACCAAAGGTGCTACAAATGTGCTACTGCTCTCTTCAGGGAGACTGGAACTTGGTCACTAATGCCGGAACACAACTCAAAGTTGTAATGGCGACATACTTTATACCAGGGATGGTAGCCATAAGTATTTCAATACAAAGTTTAAGTTGCATATCTCTAAAATAGATTTAAATACCTAATTAGCACTAAAAATAGTTTACATGGAATGTCACGTAATCGTTTATTACTTTTAAATATGACATATTTAGTATAACCTACCCTTAAGTACAAAACATTTTTTCAATATACAATTAAAAAAATCGAAAAGTTATTTCCCATTCCTCTTCATGTTTGTTCAAAAAACATACGTTTTAGAGACAAAACGTAGATATCAAAGAATGAAAACAGTAACGTGTATCCGTGTACAAGAATGACATGTAAAAAGACCTAAAAATAAATCAGCCTTTTGCTTTATAAATGGGAAATAGAACGACATGATCGGGGGTTGAAAAGAGTATCACAATGGCGTAGAGCCAGTGGACCGCTCCCGTCGTACAAAAGAGCATTGTTCTTGCCATGTCGAATGTATCGACTGCGAACGCCAATACAGGGAGTTTATTAGTTTCTTTATATAGGAAAATGATGGGAAAAAAGGTCTAAGTAATTACAACGACCTATAAACTGATGGATCTTCTATTATTTAAGTATTTATTGCCATTTTGAAACAATGCATATATTTAAGATCATATGAACGATCTAGGATTTGCCTGCGGCATCGTTCATGTTGGACGGAATAAGCTAATTTATACATGTCCATTGTCCAGCTTGAAACTATTCCCAGGAAAATTCCCGTAAGATTCCCGGAATATAAAGTACCACAGATTTTAACGCCGGAAATTTGCTATCGATCGACGAACACCGCATCGAAATCGGACCAGTTGTTTCTACGTGAATCCCGAAAAACAGGCAAACAAAAAACCTAAAAAACTACACCTTTAGAATTTTATAATAAAACAGATAAACAAATCGATTTTTAAACAAAGTTTTCTGCCGTTCGAAAATTACTTCTACTCATTGGATAAGCTCATATTGATTTGAATTCTGTAAACGCAGTTGTTTGTTAAACAACTCTTTAATATCATAAATTTCTATAACCAACTAAAAGCGAGTGTGATTTTGTTTAGATGTATGATTATTCCTTTTTCGTGGCCTTGAAAATTAACCGATTATCATAAACTACAAGTGAGTGTTGTTGAATTATCATTTATCACAACTTAATACATTAGTAATAGAAAAACTCGACCACGCCTCGCTGTATCTAACCCACAGATCACATATTTTGTTTTCCCACGTTGTTTTTATTCATACTTCGCAGAATGCTTGAAGTTTCCCTTTTAATTGAGAACTCCTGAATGCAATGCAAAACACTATTTTATGTATTAAAATTAAACGTTAGGTATTCAGAAATTCAAGTCAATCCATTGGCTACCTTTCTAGTTTTGCGGCAACAAACATAATACAGAAGTTGCAATTTTGTATATAAAAATAATCAATAACAGGTGAATATAGAATACGAAATACTTTTTCGGTATACAGAACGAATGAAACTATTCCTTTATCAAGGCAAGCAAAACAACGTGCAAAATTCTTCTTGTTTATGTATCTAAGATCATATCCGAGTCAAAGTAGGTTTTTAGGAAACATTAGTTTATTTTTGTAGTTAATTCAAAAAGAAGTACGACCCATAAAAGAAAACAACGTTTTACTAACCAGTTTAAAAATTATGTTTCTGTAATACTGAGATCAAAGGAAATGAATTGTTAGTTGCTAATTAGACGTCGAAGCAAGTCAGTAATCTTCTTAGAAAGTTAATCAGATACCATTCCAATAAGCTGATATTAAAAAATAACTATGAGATGCAAAGTAAAATAAGAAAGAAACCGTAAATTCTAGTTCAGGCATACAAAAGAGACAACATCGCACTGCCAAACACACTGTAATGTATCACACAATTCCAATTATTGTTGCGGCCAGTCTAAATCAGTGTAGTACAGTGAAATGCAAGAATATATACACACCAAAAAAGTTTCATCAAAGTTACCAGAACCCTCAACTAACCAAATATACCTTTTAATTTCAGCCTAACTTTAAATAATACTTAACGTTTGTCAAATCAAATTTTATAATTCAGATTGTCGAGTTTAGTGACTGTAATGTAATGAGTTTTTAAATTTAATTTAATATCGTTATTTTTGTTCGAATCGAGGTTTGTTGAAGAATATTTTTGAAAAATCATATGTAAAAGTTAGACTAAGTCAACTACTTATTAATATTTTAATCACAAAAAACGGCAAGAAATTCCCAAGGGATGTATAACATAGTAACGGAATATTTTAAAAACTGCTTTAATACCAGGCCTGTGCTTATATTATATCACATATGTTGTACTTATAACATTAAATTCTATAATAAATAACATTATACATATGGTATTGTAGTGTACAATTTTACATATTAATAAAAAATATAAACTTCCATGTATACTTATTTTTGCCTTTGATTGTAATCAACGCAGAGAATTAAATTACAAGTCATTCCTACAATAAAATGGATTAACGTATGATCTCGGGAGCGAGGCTATAACTTTGCTTCTAAATGGCGCATATACGGGTGTTATGACACTTATATATCTTTAGAAATAATAAACAATAAAATCACGGAGTCACCGCTTTGTTGGTCTTATTGAATAACATGCTTTGTATTTACTTCGGCCGGAGTAATTTGGCAGAGCAAATAGACGAGCGGTGAACCTACGGTCACAATTTGCCCCGGCAATGGCCCACGGCCTTGGTGAACTTCGGTAACAATGTTACACCGGCCCCTGCGTCCCCCGAGGCCACGAATGTCCCTACATCTGTTCACTAAGACCAACTATAAAAGTGTGGCATAGTAGTTACAGTCCGCAATTTCATTTTATAGATATTGCACAATAAATCAAGATGAGCTAATACTTTTGTCATTTATCCCAAGTTGCGCAATGCTTAAGCCGGATTCTGATTGCAATTGATAAACTGTGAGCTCATTTTCTTCATAGTCACTGTTTATCTTTATCAATAGCACTTCTCGTTTTAATACCAAATCTTTATGTATAATTGCAAGGATATTGATCGCATGAAACAATAGTTCACCTCCTGCTAGAATGTCCTAAATATGGTAAAGCACGATTTGAGTTGGAGGAGAGGATCGGAGTAAGGATAGAAAAAGAATCATTGTCTAATATAATTCGTCTTAATAGCTAAGAAATAAATTAGTCATGAGTTTATTAAATACGGTGTGAAAATAGTTAAAGATGCGTTACAGAGAAATAAAAGTAGATAGAATAGAATGTAATTAATAATGATTGCCGACTAACTAATAAAATATAACAATGTATAGATATAAAATAATCATGATAGTTAAGAAATAGTATGTATAACGTATATTTATCATAATATACATATAAGTAAATATTGATGTAAAAAGTCTCCGTCATAACGGCGGAGGAAAGTATACAGACATACATAATAAATAAAAAGGATATTGTACTGCTACATAAGTTAAAATCAAGAAGAAACGAAAAGTATTTCAAATTAAAAATCAATATAAAGAAGTATAATGAAGCAAACTTAACTCATATTGTACCAGAATGTTCCCCACAGTTACGCCGCGAGTCAAACCCTGGTATATTTTACTTACATAAAAAAAATATTAAGTTGAAGCCTTCAGTGAAAAATTATCTGATGCACACCGTTTAAGAAACCGTTGCATAGTTTTGGAGGAGTTTGCGGATATAAAGACAGACATACGTGGAAAGCGACTTTGTTTTATACTATGTAAAGAAGATTATAAGAAAGAGTGTTTATAGGTAGGACTATAAACACTTAAGACTATAAGTAGAATACTGAGCCTAGGTCATCGAATTCAATGGGTAAGTAAGGTTCACAGAAGGCTGGCTACGTTACTCAGCTGGATCGTATCGTCCAAGGTAGGTTCCCAGTTCTTAATTGGGTATGTAACACACATATCATACAGCAAATTCTAAAATAGTATTCATTTAAAAGAGGAGACGTCAGAATATTTCGTTGTCGTCCTACTCTCTTCATTTCATTATAGAAATAATTTTTATTATAGTTTAACAATAATTAATACGCTATTTGACTCGTTAAAATTCATTTCATGCCATGATGAAAGCGTCAAATACGTAATTGTATGTATACCTATGTATAATTGTTTTTACTACAATAATATCTTGGTTTCCGCTCTTACGCCGACAAGTTACGTATAAATTGGCCAGAATTTCTCTATTTATCCGAGCAGGTGGTGTTTCCCAGTGTAAAATGTTTTTCTATCGTGTTGCCCTGGAGCGGTCCAACCTCCCCGGGGACGCAGCAAGTCGTCTTAATAGACTTATAGACGTAGACGACTGCATCCCTCGGGGCTAACGTGTCCCCGACCTCCCCATACATTGCAATCGAAAAAAACGAGATTAACTTCTTTTGTGGAATATTTGTTCTCTTCAAAGCTTAAACTGAATCTACGTTATATAATGAATTAATGGTAGAAATTGCAATTACTCAGAACATATATCTTGTTTTTCTTTAGAAGATTTTGGTACTTCATAGATTATAAATTCGCGGTTTTTAAATATTTCGCTCTGTTTATAATTTATTTTTAGTTTTTTCTTGTTCTCGGTTATGATTAATTTGTAATTTTTTCTTCTTTTAATCAAGAAGATCCAAAGTTTTTTTTATTAAAACCCTAATTTAATCATAAACCTACGACGTATGTGAAAGTGAGTTTGTATATTATTTCTTCACAGTCATCAAAATTGATCGATTATCATGATATTAGATATATTTAGTTCTTGCAATTCACGAAGGCGAGTGGGCTTCATTTGCAGTAAACACACATCAGTGTGTGTGCGACTGGCCAAACGCGATTAGGATTAGACAGCACGCTCGCAACTGATCGTTCCGTCAAACATGCACATTATCGCAATGTGCACGTACACATTCAACTGCGAGAAAAACCCGCTTGCCTGTGTGAATTACAAGAACTATACAGGGTGACATTCAAGTAGGCCTTTAGGACCAAACTGTACGAAATAAACCAACCTAAAAAAAGAAATTAACCGGTTCCCTCAGTTTTCAGCTACACTTATGGATTGTTGTCATAACACAATTGTTTTTTTTTCCAAAATCATCCAATTCGATTCCTGACTAGGGTAATTGATTTTTCACCATTTATAAGTATAAATCACTTCTTTTTAGTCAAATGTGAAAAACTAAATTAAATATTTCATATTGTAGTTATTCCTTACCGATATGGCTACCTGCCTTTCTGTCCTGAGTCTAAGTATTGTGGAGCTCATCGGTAATAAATCCACCACACGGTGCTTTTAAGGTCTCATATTTGGCTGAGGCCAGAATTACCAGGTCTTTGGCTTACCCGAATAAAAAGATTCCTTTAGATCCAAAGATGCAGAGGCTGAGGGATGGACCGCTCAGTACGTCGGTGTATGACAATCTCATGTCATCTTGCACCAACGAAACTGACCGTGCCCGCCCCTTAGCTGTTTCTAACTGAAAGTCTGGTCTGTGGATTCAGAGTCTGCCCTCGGAGGATCTAGTCTCCTGGATGATAATATATTCAGTATTGCTGCTTGCATTCGCCTGGGTGTAGACATCGTGATCCAACATCGTTGTCTGTATGGAGATAAAGTCGATAGACTTGATCATCATGGCTTTATTTGTTTGAGGAGTGCCGATAGAACTTCACGGCATGCGGCAATCAACGCCATCATCCGCTAGTCTCTAGTCACCGTTGGGTTACCAGCTGTTCTTGAACTGAACTGACTGTGCCGCAACGATGGCAAGTGACTGGACAAAATATCGTTGGTACCTTGGAAGATGGGACGCCTTTTAGTATGGGACGCAAAGTGTGTCAATACCTCAGCGGATTCTTTCAAATACAGCCGTCACTGCCTTGGGAGCTGATGATACTTCAAGAGACCCTGAAACACCGCAAAAATGCACCTATCGGTAATAGATACATATTCTGTGGCTTTTGGGGTTGAGACTTTTAGGCTATGGGGTCGTGAGGCTTATCGATTTATCGAAACCATTCAAGACGATTAAAAGAAGTCTCGCGTAACCCTAAGGGCTGGCCTATATTTAGGGCAACGGATTAGCGTTGCCATACAACGTGGGAATGCGGCCAGCATTTTGGGAACGCTCCCCACCGACAGCTATCTGGACTACATTATTTACTTGTAAATATGTTTATAATAGTATTTAATTTTTAAGTTTTTTTGCAGTGTAGTGTAATTTTCAAGATGGTTTAGTTTATAATTTTATTGCATAAAAAAGGCATTGTAAAACATTGTTATGATGACTAGTAACAACCTTGCATGTCTATACTCGTATATAATAATTGTATTTCACTTTGAAAATGTTATCCTTGCATTTTGTAACATTCCGCTTTGTAAGTTAACAAATGTATCTATTAAACAATGTTGTGTAGTTCAACAATGGTGTGTATTTCAGGATTCGCGAAACAAAATGCTAACGACGTAGTCTGGGATGTAAACAGAACAAAACTAGGCATAGCACTACTCCAATTTACCTAGTTTTCAAATTAAACCTAGTAATTGTTCCAAAACATTCCACATTAATAAACATCTGTGTGACACGTATTTGTAATGTTTTGCTTATGTGAAACAGGTATTTTAGCAGTTCGTAAATATACTGAAACAAGCGTGTAATCTATATAAATCTATACTAATTTATAAAGCTGAACAGTTTGTTTCCTTGCTTAAAGGCGCTAATCTCAGGATAATGGTCTGATTTGAAAAATTCTTTCAGTGTTAAATAACCCATTTATCGAGGAAGACTATAGGCTATATATCATCAAGCTAAGACCAATAAGAGCGGAGCACTAATGAAGATTGTTTCAAAATCGGGTTTTTTTTCCTTTTGAGAACTTTCGCTGCGTCTATTTCACTTTCTACGTAAACAAAGTCACGGGTTAAAGTAAGCATTAGCCCAAAGTAACTATTCAACGCAGACGAAGTCGCGGGCAGCAGCTAGTTATTATATATATGCGAAAGTTTGTTTGATACTTTTAATAAGGCTTGGATGTTTTTAAGGTTATCTATTCGTGAATGAACCGGCAGTCAGTTCAGACGAAACTGTGGGACGTCATATATGAATAATATCGACCCATAAACATCCTCGGTTCGAACTTCCCTACTTTAGGATAGTGGATACATTCTAGCTAAGTTTTACAAGACGGATTGGTGGGTTTCATACAGAAAGGATCTGGAGAGCAAGTATTTACAATGTGTTGTCTGTAGTCATAGTGGTTGTAATAATATAAATACATGAAGTACTAGCTATGTCCGCGTGGAATTTGATTTCAAAACCCTCCGATTTTGAAACATTCTTCATTGATGCTCCACTCCCATTGGTCTTAGCGTGATGATATAGCTTTCCTCCATAAATTTACTATCCAACACTGAAACAATTTTTCAAATCGGACCAGTGGTTCCTGAGATTAGCGCGTTCAAACAAACAAACAAACTCTTCAGCTTTATAATATTAGTATAAATATTATTATATCAAAGCAGTGCAACTGCCTACGCTATACATGTTCCTGGGCCAAGATTTAAATCCATGTCATTGAGATAAAACGTGTATTATTTATTCATCAAAGATTTTTTTAAGGTGTTGCATCATGGACACCACGCCGCTTGGGGTTAGCAGTAGGGTAATATGAGACTCCCCATGGCATGCTCGGACCTAGCAATGAAACCACCTCTGTGTTTTATTTCATCACCGTATCAGGACCTCGAGATCTAGAACTGCCTAAGTGGTGAATGCGTTCCAGCCAGGATTCGAACCCGCGCCCTTTGAGTTTTTGGGACGCGTGCGCTAGCCATTACGCTACCACGACTACCGAGAACCAGAGATACATCCGACTTATATATTAAACTACTACAACTATTTTAGTGATTGTCATTTATTAATTGTTTTCAGTTTTTTTTTATTATGGATTATGTGCACCTATAACAAACCAATATCATAATGTGACATCTATAACTAGCTGTGCATGCGACGTCATCCGCGAGGAATTTGTTATCAAAAATCCCAATTTTCCGATTTTGAAACATTCTTCATTGGCGCTAAGAAAGAATTTTTCAAATCAGACCAGTAGTTCCCGAGATTAGCGCGTTCATTCAAACAAACACAGAAATTCTTCAGTTTTATATATTAGTATAATACATATTTTTTTTTAGGGAAAACCATCGTTTTCCATAAAAGTAAACAAAACTAAAGTTTGCCTGTATCTCAAAACATTGCGAGTGACTAATAAAAATTCCCTAGAACATAATTACCAATATGCGAATTTCGTGTAACCATTATAGCAAATCAGCACGTGCCTGCGACATAAATATTCACATTATTGCGCTGCCGATCCTGCCCCAATGCTTCGGGTGCGATTTTTTCTCAATCTCATGTTGTGCATTTAGATGTAAAGGGGATTTGGGCGTAACATATCGATGCAAAGCGAGGGTGACGCGTTTCGCCTACTGTTCGCTATTATTTGCTATAATGCGGGTGAAATTCAGCTCGTTCCTTACCACGCTCCATAATTGTCTCCGTTCTTTTATTGAAAACGCTTTTATTTATAGCGCGTTGGGGTTCGCATCGAAATCCCGGATTATTTGGCTAACAAATTATATCGAATCTGCTAAGAATAGGACGCGCCTGTCAATAAATCAAAGAGTGGATTTATCGATGAAAGCCGACGATATTTGTGAAATAAAATTCGGTTGATGTTCCCTTAACTTATTAATAACTATAACAATGCTTGGCTTGAATTATTGTAAATATGATTTATTCACATGCTATTCATATACATAAGTAATATGTTAATAATGTTCGTAATATTGCTATTAAACATCAGTGACGGTACATTTAGGAGTATTAAAACATAAACTGTCAGCGTATCTGCTATAAGTAAGTTCCAAAATAAAAATTGTATGTATACATACAAGCAATAAAAAGAGTTTTTGTAGGTACTTATTATTCTGTATGATTAAAGTTAACTCACTGTTACCTGCGAGTTCCTTAGCATTTATTTTTATACTTTCCGCATGAATTAAAAACTAAAAAGTCATTTATTTATATCCTAACATTTATTTTATATGAAATTTGTACGCAATTTAATCTTTATATGTATAAATTTATATCTATATTATTTTATGAATAGAATTAATAAAAAAATAATAATAAATAGAATTAAAAAAATATAATACGAAAATTACCTAATGAATGTAAACTCTTTATTGTTCATCATAGCTTATAAAATCTAGAGATTGATTATAAATACATTTCCATTAGAACAATGGGCTGCGTATAGCCATCTCTTCAAGGCAACCCGGATTCCAAGGAGACATAACAAAAAAAAATTTGGTGGTTTAACTCAAGCAAAACTAATCAATCGTAATTTAAAAAAAACAAACCATTGACAATAATAAACTAATATAATTAAATAGATTAGAATAATATAAATTACATAAACTTACATGCGAACAATAATACAATTCCATTTACTGCAACAAATTTTATTTAATGGATAAACAATAGTCAGTGATCAAGATAATCGTAAAAGTAATATTTTACTTATGGATCAAAGAAACAAAAGCTTAAATATGAATTTATAATCCCTAACTAACTCTTACTTGATGAATTATTGGCTACCGGTATAAATTTTCAACCCTTATTATGTTCTTTGTTTTTGAGATAAAAAGTATCCTTAACCAGTATACAAGTATATCACCTTGGTACGTTTCATTAGAATCCATTGAGCCATTTATTTGTGAATAAGTAATAAACACACAAAGTTAGGTCCACATTTACATATTATCTATAATATTATTAAGTTATTTAAACAACATCTGGAATAGACTAAATAAACGATGAAGAACACGATACATTTTATTATTTCTCGTTTGTTTGTCTGTTTGATTGTGATTCACGTAAAAATTGTGGGGCTGACTTCTATGGGGTTTTTACTGATCGACAATTACTTCTTAGACTACACACAGACTATGACTATAGACTATAGAATCTGCTCTATTTTTTATCCTGGGTATCCCGCGAGAATTTTTCTGGAAATGATTTAAAATGGCCAGATAACAAAAAAACTAATTTCAATGTGATTTCTTTCGTGATCGATAACAAATTTAATTATAATAAAATGTGTGATATTTTTTATTTCGGGAATCTTGCGGGTATTTTCCCGGGAACGGTCTGTACTAGTTCGGGTGTGTAAAAACTTGCTTATTACAAAACAGTTTTTACTAAAGTGCTAGTAACATAAATATCCAAATACCATACATTACGTTATTTTGTGTACTGGGAATCCCGCAAGTATTTCAAATCAAGCGTAGACAAAGGTGCGGGTATATCCTAGTTATAAATAAACGTATTGTCTCCGATAAATTTAAGTACATACACACTCCTCAAAAAACATGTTTTCGCTAACTTTTATCGCGAGCGACGCCCCAAATAATTTCCTCCTTCATTCTTCACGCTAAAGAAATAAATAATAATACCATGAATCACTTAGTAGATTACAAATATTTCTGGCACAAATACTGTCTAGGTCGGATGTCGGACGGAAAACACCGAAATATGGCGGTATATAGGGAAGCCACCGCAAACCAGCCCAACAGTGATTAATGAATCCGCACTATAACAAATATGTCGCACTTACACGCGTATTCTGGAGGCCTACTAACATTTCGAATAATATTATATTCGAAAGCTTTATAATCTATATCAATATATTTTTTCACAAATGTTGTAACTACCTATTTAAAAAATACCACATTAATATTAAAATCTAATCTAAAAAGACTGATAAGTAATTTAAATATAACCTAAACTGACAAAGTATTTTACTAAGAAAGTGTCCATTTGCACTTTTCTTATTGTCTCTATTAAGGGGAAGACAGTTTATTGATGTGTTCTTTATTAAATTAGCACAGTACACTACACTTTAGTTTTGTTTATACATAGTTCAAACGGTTTTGTCCATTTGAGCCTTCTCATTATATCCGTGTTGTATAAAAATAATGAAATATTTTACTACGTTCACGTGGACTGATGGGTTCTGTAGAGTTGACGGACATCCACTGTTTATGTCCTAATCACAAACATAAATTAATATAATCAGTTATTCGTAAGGTACACCACTACACAAATATCATTGAATAAAGGACACACGAACCAAAATAACCAATAAGCGTGTATAAATTGTAAAAACTTTCTTCTAAAGTAAATTGTAAAAAGGTACCTATGGAAATCGAGTTCGTAGAGTTCATAAAAAAATCACAAACATGAACATTAATATGATGAAAGTAGTCGTACTTTACGTTAAGTAAACGACCATCACTATAGCATCTCAATTAATTCCTGAGGTTGTCTGCAAGAAATCGCTTTTTAGCGACAAGACCACCCTTTTGCATAATTAGGCTGGTGTGCACCAACATTTAACCGACGGTCAAAATAAAATAATCGCTGTTTATGCATACATTTTGATCGATTATTTTATTTTAACCACCGGTTAAATGTCGGTGCACACCAGACTTAGTCTATAAGATTATTTTTGTATTGATGTATAATAAATAATTATCTGTCTATATTTAGTTACTTTTGAAGTCGGTTTTGATTTTTCTACTTTTCATTTACGCAAAGACTTGAATAGCTTTAGAAAATAAAAACATATGAAATACGTTTAAAGAAACGAACAAAGAAAAGGGATTTATTTGAAGAACCGTTGTACGTGCCTATAATATTCAATAGTGTCTCTCTGATTTTCCTGAGATCCTGATTTGGTGACAATGGAACCACCTAAGAAGTATACTCATTCGTATAAGAAAAACATTTTGATAATCGGTCCACAATTGAAGGAGAAAATCACGTAACACACATTTAAAAAATACAGTCGAAATATGATCCTCCTTTTGGAAGTCGATTCAAAATTAGAGCAATATACGCGTTTCTACGCCATTGAAAGCAAATATCTCGTCACCAACTTAAATTTTAAATAATCATTAAGAAACATTGTATCGTTTACAGTAAAGTCCAAAATAGAGTAACTACCGAAAAATCGTTAATTAATAAAAAGTTGTACAATACTGATAAGAATGATATAATACTTGGTGACATCTAGTTATGTATGATTTAGAAGCTTTTCAGACTTTATATAAGTGAATGTCATGCTTAGTGTTCTAAATTTCATACTACCTTCTAAATATGTGACAGTTTGACAGGCTATTCATGACCCATTGGGCGTAATTATATTTAATTCTCTTATTCCACTTATAAATATTCTAAAAATAAAATTATTTTAGAAATATTTATGCAAATTATTGTACACAAAGTATGGTAGTATAAGTATACAAATCATAAATTAGTTCAAAAAGGCATTTGCTAACCATTACTCAGATGTAAATTACTTAAATTAAAACCTAGATTTAAAGTGCCATTAGATATCACGGTCAGATTTATGAAGACTTCAAGGAAGGTGCGAACAAAACAAGTTACTAATAAAGCCGTTACAGCCGTCTCCTAAATCGTGACGAAGATCCCATTTTGCACGAGTGTCATACTTCATAACCCTGGACGCGTCATTACACAGCAAAATTACAACTCAGACATGCGATATGTCACATCGCTTTATAACACAAATACGGGTCTCGGCAGCAGTAGCATGCTGCTTTTTGTTGTCCGATTTTTATATTTATTTCTCGTCATATTTTGCTTTCTGTGTCACACTTTGTTACACATTTTTTTAAATAATAATAATAACAGCCCATAAATGTCCCACTGCTGGGCTCGGGCCTCCCATTATAGAGGATACGAATAGCAACGCTTTTAAAATAAACGCACACTCAAACACACCCTTACACACATGCACGTACACGCGCACACACACACACACACACACACACACACACACACACACACACACACACACACACACAAACACACACACACACACACAAACACACACACACACACGCGCGCGCGAGCACTAACACACTCATCACATTATACGTAAATATATATAATGCAACCCTAAATTATTAAAAAACTAAAAACTGTTAATTATTATATTAATTAATAAGCTCAACTCACCCAATCCATACAATGAAATAAAAAAACGAGAACATATCATGGCCGAATGTGACCCCCAAAATACAGGCCTGTCCTAGTTTGGGGGCAAACCGACAACTTAATAGTCTCAAGAAATGTACCTAGCATAAAAATATTGTATACTGTAACTTACTTTACTTTACTTAAATAAATAATTTACTATTAAATAAAAAAAAAATTAAAAAAAAAACGCTTGTCCAAGGCGGCTTGGCAGGTTTGACACATCGGTTATCTCGATGTGCAGGTTGCATCACGATGTTTTCCTTCACCGTTTTTAGCCCGTGGTAATTGTAAAAATATGCACATTAGGTCAGAATACTGCCTAAGTGGTGCACGCGTTCCGGCCAGGATCGAACCCGCGCCCTTTGTGGTTGGGACGCGAGCGCTAGCCATTACGTTACCCACGACAAAAAAATTTTAATAATCTTTTTTATTGCTGCAGCACAGACATGCTGATGGCCCACCTGATGGTGGTTTTCAACCTGGAGACTAATGACGAACACAATGCAATGTTGTGATGATGGAGTATTAACCAGCATGGTTACTTTTTTTAAAGGAGGGGAAATCCATCTGATGAATATTCCACCGTGAGAAAACGCGGTAAGGAGCATGGGATTTGCTACGTAAGGGTGGGGTAGAACAGATGCTATTGCCATTCAATTCGAGGATACCCACTAAAACTCTTCGGCGTGTACTTACGCCAGATTTAACATAGATATACGGTGTAGCCCCTCCACCAGCCCTGGCAGGCAGCTTAGTGCCTCGTAAATTTTCGGGAGCGCTACGGCACGCATCTTGATACACTCCTCGCGTTGGGTGGTCTGTAACGCAACCCAAGGGAGGAGAGAACCGCGCGCGCGAAAAACGGGATCGCCCATAACTTGACGGCATAATAGCGGGTGAGAACTCTTCCCCAAGGACCCACCCACCCGTGCGGCCAGCTCAGGAAGACTGAAGACGACGTCCTATGCAGGTGGGCTCCCGATCATGTTGCGAACCACGGCCGGGAGCAAAAGATCCAGTCCCATAAAGGCAGCAAGGTCAAAGCTGGACACACCTGCAGGGTATGCAATAAGGGTGGAATCTGTAATAACGTACCTGTAACTATACATAAACTGTCACTTTCATAAACCTGGAAAATGAGTTTTACAAGGATTGTCTATTATTTCTTAAATGTAATGTTTTCATTGAAATCCAATGTGGGTAGAATTGTTCTGCCTATAAATACAGCATGTTTGTTACAAACCCACATTATAAACCGTTCACGAGATATTCAAATTTAGAACACACAATTAAATTCAGATTGTTAATTTGATATCTAAATATTTGTGGTCTACGCAATATTGATTATGATTTACTAAAACCATGAACTGAATTCACTTTATTATTGCATTAAATTATTCGCATTTTAGATACGCAATTAATAATTAAATTGTACACGGTTACATAATATTTATCGATAGTTTGACTTTATACATATAAGGGACATGTAGTAATAGGTTACTTGACAAGCAAATCATCTAAGATAATTTATACTCTTACAAAACGCAGAAGCCACCACGATTTTGTACCAGCGAAGCAAAATCGTGAAGTCATTTCCATAACGAGTCAAATAACATAATATTAGTAATTACAATTATTTTTACCATAATTTAAGTTAATAAGATGACATGATATTTGAACGCTCGCTCTTTCATATTAACATTATTTCACAATTTGTTGAGATATATGTCAACTTACCCCATTGCAAAAAAATAGTTGTTATGACTTCTTGATATTTTTGTTGACAAATGAAGGTGTTGTTTTTTTTTGTTCAACATAAATACAATTTGTGGGATATTAATAATTATTAAGAAAGATTTGTAAGTTTTGTAGAGAATTTTGTAGTTTACTAAACTACAAAGTGTATTTTTTTCGATTGTTACAATAACTCCGTGTTTTGAGGTCAATCAAATACCTACTCCTTGTCTGAAGTTGAGGAACGAATAGGATGGTTTTGAGGGTCTAACTTTCATCTAGTATCCGTTAAAGATTATTTTACAATTGTTTGAACTACAGTCCAGAATGGCCCCACTGCTGCCCTCAAACCTCTTAATGTTTAGGAGAACGAAAAGTATACCCATCACGCTTATCCGAGGAGGATTGGTGGGTTATACTCATCGAATTTCATCGTGTATTTTCCTTTACCGTCACACGTGGTGATTGTAATAATATATGCCTAAGGTCAAAAAACTGGCCAATTTAAATATGAAAACGAACCTCCAGGGCCAAAGCAGATGCTCCGGATGCAACCTCTATTTGAAGTTAGGATGACAGTGATAATGGACTTTTATCCAATTCTGAGTTCATTTCAACATTAAAAAATATTTGGTGCTAACATAATTCAATTGAAGGGACTTCCGCTCCACACACAATAGTGAATTCCGGCTCACGTCTAATTTGGTTCACTATAAACTTAAACTTTTTATAACCCTTTAAGAATACATTTTTTATGGAGTGTAAATGACTACGAGCATCTGTGGTGGATTTATTTCAATTTCCTCTTCGACGAGCTTCCGCTACTTAAACTATAAATATTGATGTATACAAATTATCATATCACTTCTGTTATAAGCTTCGATACATCTAGCGGGGATTTTACCGAATTCATTTATCTGTGAAAATGAAGTGATGTTTTATACCAATGTTATGTGTTTCGATTTTTTGAATTGTATTATTAGTATGTTTAGAATTATTTCGAGTAACACGAATGACATCACAAGAGAAACTACCACATATTACATACATATTACTAGTGGCGCAATCATTGATGGTGACATCATTCCCTACATAAAGATAGGTCTACTAACTTTATAACATAATTATAATAATATTTTTATTCATATTTTTTAAATGGTAGAAAGAGCTATTTTTAACAGTTGTTATAGAAAAAGCTATATCTATTATCTAAATATATATAATTGAAATCTACGTATATATCTCAGGAACTAAAATACTTATAGACTTGAAATTTGGCATAGACTTTCCTTACGCCCAGTAGAAGTCAGATACGAACGGATTTTACGGCACGCGAAGCGGGCGGGTATCAGCTAGTATTGTTATATTATAGATCGTTTATATCACTGTGGGTCACTGAGTCAACGGAGTTAGACTAAAATGGCTTCAGAAATGTGCTTCTCAACTATTAAGATTTCAACCGCATCATAAGAATGTAACGCGAATGTCTCATTCGCTTAGCCACCAGCGACTAACTAAGGATCAAAACCTCGAATTCTCATTTTTCCTATCGACGAAATGCACTATTAAATTGTATTGTTAATGTTTAGGTCTATTATGAAATTGATTGAGTTACATAACATGGTACAAGATACTCATTATTCACAGTAACAGCGTAAACATCAACAGTTTCTAGGTGTACATTTACTAACTATGTAATTTTTAGTTAAATACGCAAGCAGCTGCCGATTGATATTAATATAACTTTATGAAATCGTATATTCGAATGAAACAATTGAAATTAATTAAAATGCCTACGATATATAGATATAGCAATGTTTTGACACGACAGCGACGATTAACCGATCAATTTAGAGTTAAACAACCCAATTAAATTTTGAATAATCATCCATATTTAATATAATAAATGTGATAGAGTGTTTTTTTGTATGTTTACACCTCATTCATTGCCTTCGTTATGATGTAATACTTGAAATTCGACACGTAACAATTAGGATTCACAAGATATTTTGATCGTGAAAAATGGGATAGCATCTATGGGCTAAAAATTGAAAGATTATTCAAACGCAGATCAATGTATCGATTCTTTTGAATTTGATAAAAAACTACTCTCAACATAGGATTGAAATAATAGGATGAATCCAGAAAAAGCAGTCAAATGGCTTCACACGTATAATGAAGAGTTTTGTAGAGGTGATTGACGTCGACGATTTTTAGCATATATCATTATATCATAAAATTCTGAACATGCCGTATCTGTGCGTTGAAGATATTTAAAAAAACAACTAAGATAGACTATATAAATGATGGAGAACACGATGCAATTTCTTTTAGATGTCTTCTCTGTTTGTCGGTTTGTTCCTGATTTGCGTAAAAGGTACTGGGACGATTTCGAGGCGGTTTTCGTAGATCGATAGAAAGTTCTTAGATTTAAAATCTGTACTACTTTTTACTCTGGGAATACCGCGGTTCTCGTGGGGCGGTTTGTAGTTGTTCGGGTGCATAAAATTCGGGTGCATTATCTTGTTCCGGCACAGTTTTCACTAAAACGATAGCTTGCTTTCTTTTTTAAATGCTGCGCTTTATGTGCCGATCATTCTGCGGGAATTTTAAATCAAACGTGAACGAAGTTGCGGGCATATTCTAGTATGGTTATACAAACATAAAAAAGAATATAACAGAAAATAACGCATTTCTTAAAAATTGTTTATTGGATCTCTTTCAAAGCCAATTTTAGCTGAAAACTTTCTTGCGGTATCAGCACGAATTTTTTCAAAATTTTCCATCTAGTAGTTCAAAAGTTATAAATTCTGTGACACATTTAAAGTATGAAATGGAAAATTCTGAAAAAGTCAAGAATAAACTCTAAAGCTACAAACATACTTTTAACAATTTGTTTGAATAATGCTTATAAGTAGTTTTCTTGTTATAAGTTATGTTACATTTAATGCTTTTATTGAGTTTGCATCCGCAGCGCAATGTTGATAACAGTGGACTACTATCAATCTTTACGGAACCCTTCATACTCTGTGGCACTGTCACGCATTTCTCCGACTTTTTTACATTATAATTTTTTACAAAAACATCTGCATGTGTCAACAATTTGAACTAAAATAATTAATAAATTTTGTGAACAAAGCGTTTATTAATTATTGAAAATAAGAGAGAGTGGCCTGTTGACAAAATCATGTTGCCCCCAAATGTGCGTCAGCGCCGACAGTGTGGAGACATTCGTTTGAAACATGTGGCACCAATTAAAGTTCTTTTACAGAGAGCATAATAAAGATAACGCCTGAATAATGATCTGTGGAGAACATTTTACGAATGACTGCCGCTCGAATGAGGGATAATTTTATGTATAAAGGACATTGGTCCATATGTTTGGATTGAAACGAATTTAAGATTGGATTGTACCTACACCAATACAGTAGCTAAAACGACGGATATATAAGTCATATTACCAGACAAAAATATATTTTTTAGTAAAAACCCTTTTAGGAACCATTAGAAAGTTCACGTTATTTTATTTTTAGATTTTAATTCAAACAAATAGATAACACTAGATGTGCCCACGACATCTTCTGCGTGGACATTTTTCTACAGAAGCCTAAAAAAGAACCTAAAAAAGTAGCGCAAGGTTCCTTATAACATCAGCTGTCTGCCAGTGAAAGTCTCCTCAAAATCGGTCCAGCGGTTGCAGTGATTAGTCGGAATATCGGAAGACAGACAAACATAAAGAAACCTGTATTCTAGTGACTATGAATAAAATACTACTTACTTATTTTAGCTTCATCTATAGGTGAAAAAGAATCTAGAAAGATGTTAACACTAAGATATAGGATTACCATACTGGTCCTTGATCACAGTAGGTAACAACTCGTTGAGAATATTAAAATAATCTAAAAAGGTTTATCATACTCATCAAAGTACAATTAATTCTTTAATTGAATAATCATCTGCTTTGTTCTATTAGCTACATTTGAATAAATTACCTATTATTATGAAAGAAAGTCTAATATATTTTTCAATGCTACTTTATTATAAATTAATAGACTTATCCATAGTATAAGTTTTGAATCTAAATGAATAGATTCCTAAGGTGGAATTTAATAGTATTCAAAAGTTCCTAGTGGTCTTTGATGAATCGCGCATTCAGTCAAAATTGTGAACCAATAACTGGAGAATTCTTTTGTGTACTTGAAGCCATAAATGGCTGGCATGAAAGGAATTGAAAGTGATTGTTAAGGCATAAAATACTAAAATTCAAAAATTATAATCATGTGTGATATTGGAAAATCGGTCAAGTGCGTTTTTTTCCACGTACTATAAAAGGTTTCATAAACGTGACACACATCCATTCTTCTGCGGGCAATGAAAAAATAAAAAATCGAGTTCTTAAAAACTATTTTTGTGGTCTTGTTCAAACAATATTTCGTTAAAAGTATTTTTGAAGCTCTACCATCTCAAAAATCCCCAGAATATTGCACTTCATATTTAACAAAATTAGAAGTTAACCACTCTTTTATTTCGCTCCTATATCACGTTAACATTTCTGTGCAGAGGTATGAGTCTTCGGTAAACTAAAACAAGGTACTACAATAACCATTATGCATAAGAAACTTAACGGCCTCAATTAAAATTGTAATTAATTGCTTAGCTCGGCGTACTGACGTTTTCAACGGGAACATCATTCACTTTTATATTTATGAGAGTTATATTGAGGACTCGTTCATGAACAATTCGCGATGCGATCTAAGCAAGAGTTACAAGTCAAGCCTTGTATATGGTACGGGCAATTTGATAAATCCGGTCACTATGAATAATGACCTGTCTGTATACATAATGCCCATATCAAGTGGGCAATATAAATAAAACTGCACGATTAATTACTTTTGCCTTCAGTATGAATAATGACAACCTTATTTTAGGCAATAAAATAAATAGATGAACTGTAGTTTTTTGTTTATTAAATGAGGTTAGGGTATAGCTATTTAGCACTCTTATAAATAAAAGTGCTCATTCATATCTCAAACAATAAATTATTTGAGATATTAAATGAATTTTCGGTGGTTAAACAAATAACCACGAAGGCTAAGGTGGGAGCGAAGTGGAGCGGAGCTCCTGCCTTAGCCTTGTAACCTATATTTTTAAAAATCGGATCTGTTCATAATAAATAAAAGTGCTATGTAACTATACTCCATATTTAATTATAATTACCTAATTCTTATGGAAAGATAACCAAATTTATCATATTGTCCGGGTAGAAGTAAACAAGTATTCATACTGCCCGGTCCAAATAATACATTCAAGTTATCTCAAACTGTGAGTTTTTAAATGGACCACGAGCCGTCGGGCATTATTATTATACATGTTTTGACGTTTAAATATTAATATAGTTTCACTAAACAGAGTGAATAAAATTAATTTCCTAATTTGAAACCTTTAACAGAGCCAATTATTTAACAACATAGACCGCTATTGGGAAAAGCCATTAGCGTTTTTGTTATACCTTTCTAAAATTTACATTCGGAGGTTAAACGCTCCTGTATCCGGTGATTTCGAAAGTTTAATATTTACCCGATGTATTAAATTGATATAATTGTATTAGGTATAGTATATTATTTTGGCGAAATTAAACATATACACATATTCATATATCAGATTTTGTAATAACCTTCTTTTTATATTTAAAATGGTTTTGCATATATTGTACATTAATTAAAAATACGATTGTTTAGAAATAAGCAATACTTGTTCATGGCTTTAATTTATTATTTCTTCGTATACGTGGCCGGGCACTTATTATGCGAATTAACTTGACAGGTGAGAAACGGGTACCATCTTTTATATTTTATATAATAACATCAAACTTCATTTTTGTCTGTTAGTATTTGTATTAATGAATAGTTTCTTTTCGGTTTTGGAAGTCCAAATATATAAAACCATTTTGGGAGAAGTTCAATATTCAAATTAAATAGTGTCAATCACACAATATTTATGCCAATTGTCACTTATTTTCACAGTTCGTTCGCAAGTAATAAATTATTGTGGGCAACAAGTTACTAAAAACGCTAAATTATGGATAAAAGTGAGTTACGTGCGGTGATAAAATATCTCAGCTTAAAAAAAATTTCTACGAAAGATTATTTTTTCAAACATTCAGCAGACATTAGGGAATGATACTGTACCCTATTCTACGGTTGCGTACTGGGTAGCTGAATTATAAAGAGGTAGATCAAGCTGTAAAGATGACCCGCGTTCTGGGCGGCCTTCAACTTCCGTTACGACAGAAAATGTCAAAAAGTTTAAGAATCTGGTTTTGGAAGACACAAGAATACCTATAAAATATATATCCTAAAGTTATCTTTTGGTAGCGCTCAATCATTTTAATTGATTCACTGGGGTTCAAAAAAGTTAGCGTTGCCTTGTTACCACAGGTGAAACGTGAGTCCAACATTTCGACCCTAGAACTAAGAGACAATGCATATCTTAGAAACCATCCTCTCCATCCATGAAAAAGTTTCAAGTTGCTCCTACTGCTGGCAAAGTTATAGTCTCAGTGTTTTGGGATAGTGAAAGAATCCTTTTTATAGATTACATGGCAAAAGGCCAGACGATTACTGGAGCCTTTTATGGAAATTTCATTCTGAAAGTGCGTGAAGTGATTAAAGAAAAATGTCGTGTAAAACTGTCATTGGGCGTGCTGTTTCTTCAACGCAATCCGCTGTGCTGGCTTTAATCTGCTTGACGACCCACTATGTTCTCCGGACTTAGCCCTAAGTGGTTCTCATTTATTCCCAAAATGAAAAGAGGAAATTCGTGGAACTAAATTTTACGGTGATGACGCGATTATGGTTGCCGTAGAGGAGTTTTTGGAGACTCAAAAAAATTTTTTTTGCAATGAATAAGGATAAAAAGGTTTTTAAATACAAGCTCTTGAGATCCTGAATATCATGTCGCAGCAAAGTGTTAGCCAAGACAAGTAAAACGAGTCCAATCACGACGGGTCTATCTTGTTTAGTACAGGAGTTCTTATGGCCACCTTCCGACTCCATCATCAGATCAGCTCCATGGTACCATATTATTGCACTGTCACGCGACATACATATGCGTGCAAAATTGCAGCTCAATCGGAAACCGGAAAGTGGGTTAAATTTAACTTGCAAGATTCCACCCGAACTTACATACATCCATTGCAAGTTAAATAAAAGCTTATAAAAATAAAACATTTTTGTTAAAATTTTGCATTTTTCAATATTGAGTCCAAAAACTTATTGATTCAGCCTCGTACATAAATAAGATAATTTATATTAGTCTCTACATGCCCCACTTGGACCTTTTCATCTTATAGGTAACGAAATACATCCCAAATACGTTAGTCCAACGTTTTTTATAATCGGATTTCATCATTGATGTAGCAATTATTGTTACATCAATGGATTCATATATCGGTTTTTGGATGTGTAGGTTTCAATACCATATTTGTCTTCAACATCACAGCACATAGTAATTGTACAACATGAACATTGTAATTGTAACATTAGTCTGGTAAAAACTAGCAATCCCCTTGCCAACCTAGTTAATACTTCTCGTCTAGGATTCGAAACCACAGCATCAGAATAAGATGCAAGAACGTTAGCCATTAGGCTACTACGATTTATTCTATACTAGCTATACGCTTGCTATATGTTTTCTGATATGTATATTATAGCAAGCAATATTTTCTTAAGTTTTCGCGACTTGTACACCTGTACACCTGACTTGTACTTGTGTCTCCTGTCGTGGCTGACATTTTTATGGAAGACTTCGAACGGAAGGCACTGGATACTGCTCCGGCTAAGCCGAAGATGTATAAAAGTTACGTAGACGATACTTTTGCCATCCTCCCAAACGATAAAGTCTCTGCATTTCTAGATCATCTTAATTCCATTAACTGTAATATCAAATTTACTATGGAACTAGAGGCAAAACATAAATTAGCTTTTCTTGATGTGCTCATCCTAAGGAATTCTGACAATACTCTTGGCCATACGGTGTATAGGAAACCTACCCATACAGATAAATACCTTAATGGTTCATCTCACCACCATCCTAGGCAGTTAGCTACCGTGGTCAAATCTTTGTTTCAGAGAGCACATAAAATCTGTGACGGAAACCACGTGGCTGGAGAGCTTCAGCACGTCAAGCGAGTCTTACAACGCAATCAGCTGAAGACTCCACACCAACGTCACAAAGGCCCCAAACCACCTTCAGTTGAGCGGTGCCCTGTTACCCTACCCCACATCAAGGGGGTCACAGACAGAATTGGTCACATCCTCAGGCGAGCTTCAATCAAAACATATTTCAAGCCGCATAAAAAGATAACCCAATTTTTGAGACCTGTGAAATGCAATATCCCACTCCACAAGCTCGATTGTGAATGTGGATTATCATACAACAAGCAAACAAAGAGGAGCATAAAAACACGGGTAAAAGAACACATTGCTGACATGAAACACACAAGGTCTACGAAGTCTGCGATCAGTGAACACACGCTGGATAAACCCAACCATTACATCAGATTTGATAACCCACAAATCCTCGCGAAAGAGAATCATTTCATACCAAGAATGATGCGTGAGGCTATTGAAATCAAAAAACACCCAAATTTCAATAGAGAAGATGGTTGGCAGTTATCACCTGTTTGGGATCCAATCATCAAAACTATTAAGACCCAAACCCAGCAAAAACCAACTGCCAGACCTCAAGACACTGTGAGCTCTTTCTGCGTGCAACGAAACAAACCAACTTGACTGATAATTTCTTTTATTTTTTTCCTTCCACTCATTTTAATATTATATAAAAAAAATTTAGAACTAGGCATGTTTGCTGAAGAGTTTCTTGCGCCGCTTCTTCTCTTCAAGCCACAACATGTTGTGAAGCGGTGGTAAATTAGGTTAGGCTCCCATAGAGTAAATAATATCCATAAACAAAATTAAAACTAAATAATTAAAATGAACAAGTTGGCGGTAGGCTGAATAAAAACTTTGACAATACACGTTTGACAAATGTCATCTTTGTCTTCCGTGACCACGGCCACTGAAAAGCGGCCGAAACGTCGGATAAACCAAAATCAAATAAATTGCCGCGCTTAAAACCACTAAAACGTAGTTTTATTAAGCAAGCAATATGTTAGCAAAATTACTATAACCCAACTTTCTGACAGCATACCAATTGCCTAATAGTAACGTTACCGAGCAAATGTATGGTGATAATACTATAAGTTAGATACTTATCGAACTCTCAGGGAACTTGCTCAAATTTATCTTACTTTGGCAAAGGCATGTAAACGACATTTAAGACCCACCAAGTTTGGCGGCTTACATGTGAGAACAAGCTGCGTACTATCTTGTTTCTAAGCCATATGGTTTTGGCATCAACGAAAATACTCTCGTGAACAAGTATTGATGTTTTTCAGAAACCTTGTCATATATTACAATCAAATATAATCTAATACGCATTGTCTGATGCTAAGAATATTAGTAATGATAAATCATCATTGCTGGTTTTCCGAAAGGTTTTGCTGGTTTTTTTTGTTATCCATTGTATCATTTTGAATTATCAGTACGGAGATTTTTCAAAGAACAGTGTCAAAAATTTCCTTTTAGGCGACAATACAGCTTAGATTAATTAACCCGTTTTCCATCCGTATTGTTATTCTGTCAGCCCTTCTCTAGCAATACACAACCTGAATGAATATTTCGTAAGAAAAAAGTATTAAGAATTCGGTAATTTTAAACGGATAAGCTTTAGGAGAAGAATAAATACCTTTGTAATTATGTTTACCTCCACTATTAAGAACTTTTTTTATTTTTACTCGATACTGTTGAAAATAGAGTAGGTTGCTCACGCGCAATCGAGATTGCGGTCTTCGGTTGCAACAATGTTACTATTCCCGTCATGTTGAATTTCATTAATAGAAGCTGTTGGCTTTTACCAGCAATTTGAAAACTTCTTTCACAAAGTTCAACTATATTTTATACCAGTATTGTCATATGGTTTACTATATTATGTATCAACTGCCTAGTTTTTTAGTCAATAGTAATATATGACAATGATCAATTAAATCTAAAATATTTTCACAAATACTCTATCTCTATTGATGTGAAGGTTGTTATGAACAAATTAATCGTCATCATGGCCACAAGTGATTTTTGTTTTGATTTTTGTCTTATCATTATTTAAGTTAGCCTAAAACATTTCAGAGTTAGGTTATATTGGATAATTAAAATTCTAGTATTCTTCTTCTATAAGATTTGAATCCTGATGAACTGCTGTTACGAAAATATTAATAAATATCAGCACATATATTTTCAAAAGCTGTATATTGGCATTTTTATTACCACGCTTGAAGAAATCGCATTGAAGTGTTTGACAATGAATAATCTCAGTATATAACGTCCCAATTTTAATTTTCTTCGTGATAATAGCAGTAATATTTACATTAGACACGAAAATCAAACTCGTGAAATTCGAAACCCCATAATTGGTATTAAACGCTGAGCTACTATTGTTGTCATAAGTCGAACTTATCTTCTCTTTATCGTCACATTTCCTCAACCATTCCCTCACTTGTAGATACAGGATTAATTCCGTGGCCATTCAGGGTAAGAAGACTACCCGATAGGCTCACAACTGGTACGGGAAGATAAAAATACCCATCCAAAGGGACGCGATCAATCCCGATTCCCAAGCCATTGTGTACGATACAAAGTCCCTTTCATACATACTTGTACGTGGGCCACTTTATTCTTTGTACAACATTTTTCTGACATATTTCTAGGTAGCCATTATGCTTCAGAAATTTATTATTTTGTTATTTATTTTAGACAAGTTGATGACTTTGTGTCAAAGCCTTCCGTTTTCTGTTTCAACAACCAACATCTACTTAACGCCCCTTGATCATACATATATTCAATTTTCCTTAATTGAATGAATCTTAATGTTTCCTACTGTATTTGTTATTCAAAAGACATGGTTCATCATACGTTGAAAAAAATATAATCAAAATATTTGTTTCCATGTATTATTTACTATATGTATTAATTTTACATAAAAGTCCTAAACAAACGACACGTCGTGGTGGCCTCGTGGGTGTAGGATTTTTTTCTAAATGGATTTGGATTTATTTTAAGTTGTATAATATACACGCATATTTGATGCAATTTTCCAAATTTATGATTGTGTATTTTTCTTAAAAGAGAACTGTTATCGCCTTAAGAAAAACACGATTTATATGTATACCTACTATTATGTATTTGCCCAATTCCAAGTATATACGGTGATAGAAAATGTAACGAAACCAGCACATTGAGATTAAAGATACTTGAAACCTGTCAAATTTGTCTAGAATAAGTAAGATGTTCCAACGAAATCAAGGTTTGTACAAAAACTAAGTAGACAGATATTTTTTATGGCACAATAAATACAACTTACAGAAAGACACTGTTTAATTGAACAAAGAGCAGTCTTATCTATCGCTAACGAGCAAACTCTTCCAGAAAAGCCTATGAATAAAATAGGTTTTTTACAAAATGCGAAAAATTCATCTTTATATATTAGTTAGGATTAGCAAGAACAGTTCTTCAGTTCAGTCTTAGTTCATCACAATGTCATTGATAATAATTAAACATAGTAGGTAATTTAGTTTACAATAGTTTAATAGGCGGTTGCAATTGTAATTTTCTAATCACGCCAATTGGCTATTATTAAACAAACGTATTAAGTGCTAATGAAATAATTTTAGAAATAAATTGCTGTGTAATTAAACTTACATTGATTTGTTTGTAGTTATAAACCGAATTATTTTACTGAGTGAATTAATGACTGAACCAATGAGAGAATGAATGATAATACAATACTTTTTTCAATATACGGTATTTATTACATTACTTTTGTTAACTGTTTTCAGTCTTCTTCATTTTTAATTTAAATGGTGGTTTTGAATGTATTAACACAGAAATACATAGAAAAGAATAGTAAAGCAATCAATGCATTACCGTGATATAGAGAACCTTTCTCTTAATTAGAGTGTGGTTATAATAAAAAGGGAGCCAGAATTTTTATGCTCTATGACTTGCTGATATATATGAACAGAAGACTACAACGTTCTGAATATAGCCTTTATCAAGAGCACTCTTCACGTCGGAAAAATTAATACGTTGTCAAAGGTCTCAACCGTATGTAAAACAACGTATTATTTAGGTAGGAAATGAGCCTAATGTTGCCAAGTTTAGGGAACTTTCATAACGGATGGTCATTTGGGAATTATAGCTATAACATCCCGCCTTCCACATCCAGTTCTTGCCGTGGCCTTACGCAGGTCAATCCACCAGGCTGGAGGACGTCCTACACTACATTTACCGAGATGTAGTCTCCACTCCAGGATACGTTTGCCCTAACAGCCGTTGGTCCTACCACAGACGTGCAAGAACTCATAAAGAATACAATTTCCTACGGCCGGGCGGCCTGTCGTGAGATATTTGACCATCTGGATGGCTACCACATCTGATGTAGAGTATGCCGCCATAACGACCTTGAGTTGTGTTCCGGCATTACCGGCCAGGCTCCAGTCTCCCTTTAGAGAGCAGCAACGCATTTGTAACGCCTTTGGTGTTGTAAATGTCCATAGGCGATGGAACCGCTTTCCATCAATTGGGCCGTCTGCCTGTCTTTTTATTTATTTTTATTTTTTTATTGCAGGAGTTCAGCAGACAGGCAGACGGCGCACTTGATGGAAATGGATGGAAAGCGGTTACCATCGCCTATGGACATTTGCAACACCAAAGGTGCTACAAATGTACTGCTGGTCTCTTAAGGGAGACTGGAACCTGGTCACTAATGCCGGAACACAACTCAAGGTTGTTATGGCGGCATACTTTAGAGCAGGGGTGGTAGCCATCCAGTCGGGAAAATGCCCTACCACCTGGCTGCGGGTTGTTTTGTCGCCTCTTACGACAGGCCGCCCGGCCGCAGGAAATTGTATTCTTTCTCCGTTCCTGCACGGATAATGCTGTCTGCTGAACTTATGCAATATAAAAATGACGTTACTGACCCACACCCACTTCAACCTACTACTACTTGTAACTATGAATCAGCAATATTCCTGCCAAGGGTTATCTGGAAGAAATCGCATTTTAGTGATAAGACCGCCCTTTCTACAGGATTAGAATATTACTAGTTTGGTAATGGTGTACAATAATATTTATGATTCTATCCATTAGAGACACACCCCATATACTTCATAGACCGCTTAGCGGTATGAACCTATATTATTGGAATAAGACTCGCGTACCACTGAACAACCACAGCTTAAACGAGACATTTTATTGATATTTTGCAAGTTTATCACTAAACCATGGTCTGACGTCACACAATAGATCTACCATCAATTTTGTTCACTAAATCGTTCAATCTTGTATAAAATTCATGGGGTGAACATCTGAGGAGAATGATAAATAAGCCACGGAGGCTCGGCCGAATATTCTCATTTAATACGTGACTTGTTTTGTGAAAATATCTACAGATATGAGTATCGCGATGGATGGTAACGTAAGGAATGTTATCTATCACACGTTTTTATCCTGTTGTATTAATGTTCGCCTGTTTCTGGGAATATTCGCTGAATCAGCCTTATTGGGCGGTGGGATTAGTGATGATTCTCATTATGGGATACGCCACTGGATTATGGATTGTTTGTGTGCGATATTGATATATATGCTAGGGCGTTTTACACACTCGGGCTTACGTTAATTTCAGATTAGATTCTTGTGAAAATTCGTGTTTTCGAGATAAAATTTAAACTTAGTCCTTTATTGGTATAAAGTAAGGTACTCATAATGCTCGCAAAGATAATTTTTTAATTACTCTATTATATAAGAACTTGTTTGCTTCATTTTAAAATATATATACAATTGAAACACATATTATATACGAGTACAAGTAAGCAGAGCAGAGCATTCTTAATATTTATAAAATGAAACCATAATGGAAATTATCTGCTGTGGTAATAGAATCGCTGTAATCGAAGTCAGGATTATCTTTTAAATAAAACCAGTATTTTGAAACATTATGTTTTATAAATAAACCTAAATATATATGCTCTTTGTCCTTCTACCAACTATTCTCAAAATTCCGTGCTTTCTTGTATGGCTCATACCTATAGTACAAAATTTTGTTAAACTGGTCTGTTTGCGTCCTCCAAATACAAATTTAAAAATAATATTATTACTTGTAAAATTTTCCATAAAACAATCCGAATTTAATTATTTATTTTAAATTAACTTTTACTTTGTTCAATTGTTTCTGGAGTACTAGTTTAAATAAGAAACCTGTTGGCTTAAATTTTCGTTGAAAACGATTTTGCAGTATATTTGTGTATTAGCTGTTGGTTTTCTCAATAAATTAAAAAAATCAGGCTGTGAGAAAGTAAGCAGTCCACGAATAAAATGAAAATTTGTCAGTACTTATAAATACATGAAAATTTGATAAAAAAATCACACAAACCACTATAAATATTTATATAGAATAAAAATTTTAGCAGGATGACCATTCAGAACGGTAGGGTTAGTTCTTTATTACTACCTGAACAGATATTAAATAATTGGCTTTGATTTCTTTCTGACTTCCCATGTAGCCTCCAATCGGAAACTTCGGACCCTTTCCAGGATATAATGCATCCATCATTCAACTCCATTGTACATAAACAAACAAAATATAATTTAGAATACATTCCCTGGGGTGTGAAGAATGAAATAAATAGAATATACATACACAAATATATTTTTCTGATAGTAAAGACAAATAAAATAAAAGAACAATGTTGGCGTGGAATTCTAATATCAAAATATCGAAAATATTGTTACTTAGATTAATTAACGTCTTATTTATCTCCAGATAATAGTAACGCGGCTGTTGGCAGAATGCCCTATGGAGCGATACCGGATGTGCCGACTAACATCCGTTTCCTGAAACTGGCAGACAGTGCAAACGGACTACTTTTATTGTTTTCGTTTTCCGAGAAAAATCTAAGAGATAAGCGAGCAAGAGATGCAGCGTTTTACTGTCTGATTGTGTTGTTTTATTTCTAACTAGGATATGCCCGCGACCTCGTTTATACTTGACTTGAAATTCCTATGAGATTCCCTGGACACAAAGTACCGCAGAATTTAACAAAATAATGTAAGCTATTATGAAAACAGTGTCTGAATAAGCTAATTTTTATGAATCTGAACAACTTCGAACCGCTTTCTGGAAAATCCTAGCGGGACTCCCGGGATAAAAAATATCACACATTTTATTACATTAGGTGTGTTTTAGGTCAGTGAAGAATCACATTGGAATTAGATGTTTACTACTGTGTAGTACTTTTATGTAATAACCTTAATGTACACAACCCTGCCTCTTGTTTTCCCACTCTCGCTAGCTAGACCCATAGGTTTGTTGGAAGAAAACTCTTTTTAGGGTTAATCTCGCCTTTGTACATCACCATTATTTTATAGTTTTATTTATAACTGTTTTGTGTACAATAAAGAATATAGAATGTTTTTTTTTCAACCTGGCCATTTTATATCATTCCCGGAAAATTCTCGTGGGATTCCCGGGATAAAAATTAGATGTAATAGTTGCGCACGGTAATAATAAAATCTTTATTTGATAGCAACAATACATAATTATGTACACTGTACATTGAAAACTGTGAAGTCAGGTGGTTGCCAACAGCCCATACTAGGATCAAACTTGTGTTACATTTAGCATTGGCAGCTATTCGACTGTAAGAAAATACTTGTATTTAAAGGCTAATTTTTAATATATAGAATAAATAGATAATATTTAAAAGAGTTTTTCCGTCCGAAGTTTCCGTCCGTTTCCTATACGTATTGGCAGATTTTAGCACATACATAGTCTACATACAGTTTTAACCTCGCTATTTATGTAAGGATAAATTAATGATTGTACATGATGTAATATTAGGCATCGATTCAGTTAAAATATTACTTAGTTAACCTGTTCTAGCTCTAAACTTATGACATTATACAATACTTAAAGTCAACTGTCATTTTGAAGTATTTTGGGAGTATCTTATTAAAAATCCTCCAACCTCAAGAACTGCTAGATGCCTGACAACCGAGACCGCCTCAATTTCAGTAACCTAAATCTCCCTATTTCATTATATTTATTAACAAAAAAACGCATTTAATTAAAACAATACCTTATCACTTTGACTACTAAAATTATACAAGCCTCAACCGAGATCATATAATCAAATTTCTAGGTAGCGTGATATGTTAGACTTGTCTATTTATATATGAAGGGATATCGTTGTGCCCCTTTTCAAGTATATTACACGCACAAAGGACTGCGAGATTTGGTATAAAGCTTACTTTTGGCAACACCAACAAACAACTGATTTTTGACTTTTGTCACATGAAAAATTTCCTTCAAATGTAATGGTGCAAATTTAGTCTGTTAATTAAATATCTCTCGTCGTGCAATTTCTACCTTTTCCTTAATAGTTTGATTTAATCCTACAACATCCTTCGAGCCGGATATCATAAATAACCTATATACCTTACATTTATGTCTAACGTATGTAATGTATGCTTTACGTCACTACAGACATTATCAAAAACATACAGTGTATGTTCAAATATTCGCACAGATCTAAGACATCTCATAAGTAAATAACTTCTAACGACTTTAACCAGACTTTTCAATGACGACGCATAAATTGTGAAGCCTAAAACCACGAATAAATTTATCGAATTCGTCGCTTTTTACGAAAAGGAATTAAATCATAAACATCGGAGGGTTAAACACGGTATTTTTCTTCGTGAGACGGTCATCATTCAACGTCAACCTGTAATGAGGCAGGACTCCGTACAGTCGATATGCATAAATCAGTGGGAATTATTCACTCCCGCCCCCCTGCTTGTGTACTTTTATTTAGATGGATGTCGTCGAGATATTTTTGCGTCCCATATTGCAATCACATACGGCTAATACCAGCTTATACATACATTATAAACTAATACAACAAAACAAACTTGAATGAACAATGAAGTTTTTAGCTCAAAATATGATAAATAATATGTGAAATTACTTTTTAGATAGGTAAAATATGTAGAAATATTTAGGGGAAGATCCTACAAACTGAAGAAACTGTTACTGTTATTTTTTTCGCAATAACGTTATTATATTATTATTATAACCTAATCAATTCCTATTAGTTATATTGTATTCTAACTTTTAAGATTGTAAGAAGAATGCTGAGCCTAGGTCGTCGTGGTCTATGGTAAGATGCCCAGAAAGCTAGGAATGTTACTTCACTGGATTGTCATACTGGTCCATTGTCTAAGAGCCTTCATATTGTATTAGATTGTACATAATTATGTTGCGTACTGTTTAATATTTGCCCATTTGTTTTACAATGAAGTGGCTTCCTTCAACAATACGAGTACAAGCAGGATCTACTTGATATGGTGTTAAATATGCTATGCTGCATATGCAATCTTTATCCAAGGGCCAACGTTGGTGACTCACGTAGTCTTCATGTTTGCTTAAAACAGATAATCTGTAAGACACTTTTTAAAATAAAATATCGAAAAACAATAGGGAGACTGTGTGTATTATGTATATTGTTGGCTTCTAAAATGTTTGTCAGTTATCTCTTAATTGGATGTCATTCTTAGTATGCTTCTTCTATCTATACATATGAAGTATCTTCAAAAGCTTTATTAAATTTTAATAATAAAGTAAATTAATGAAAGTTTTGTACGACTGTAAATGAGATACAAATTCTCTTTTAAAGTTTTGTAATACACGAACCTAAAATACTATTCACAGCAGCTGCTTGAATATAAAATGAGTTTAATTAATTTCATTTTCCACTAAATATCAAAATATATCACTCATTACTATTATAATTAGTTCTCAAACTTATTGAATAATCGTCAGCCATTTAATTGTTATATTTGAATTCTGTTTTAATCAGTCGTGAGCTTGTATAATGGAGATAATTTTAAATAATTTTTTTATCCAAATTATGAAAATTAACATGCGCTTGACATTTTTTATATCTTACAATTCCACGTAGGGCGAGAATTAAAATAATTATGCAGCGTGCATTTTTGTAAGTAGCTGTTTCGTTGAAAGTCTCTTTTTATCACAAAAGATAATTTAAGATAAAAATTTAAAAGAAATAAGCGCACATAGCGCCTATTTTATTATTCGGCATTGCCTGTTTACTCCAAATTTCACGTACATTTTGCGGTGCTCTCCACTTTGGAGGCATCCAAATATTTTGTATAAACTAGACAACATTATTCGGCAAACCTTAACCTCCATTATAAACATACCTTTGGAAGATCGATCGTGGACCCAAGCATCCTTACCAATACGATTAGGAGGCTTGGGTGTACGCAAAATTTCCGACATAGCACTACCTGCCTTCCTGTCCTCAGTTTATAGTACTGTGGCCCTCATAGGACAAATATTAAGCCCGTCACTTAGTGGCTTTGAGGTCCCATACTTGACTGAGGCCAGAAATGCTTGGTCCTTGGCTTGCCCAACGCAAAATTTACCCGCGGAACCGAAGTCGCAGAAGCTATGGGACGGACCGCTCAGCAAGCTAATACAAGAGAACCTTTTGTCTTCCTGTATTGGCGAAACTGACCGCGCCCGTCTTTTAGCTGTCTCTAAATGGGAGTCAGGTTTGTGGCTCCAAGCCCTGCCCTCGGCGAATCTAGGCACTCTCTTGGATGACACTACATTCAGGATTGCTGCCTGCATTCGTCTGGGGGCAGGTGTTGTGGTGCCACATCGCTGTCGGTGCGGAGATAGAGTTGATGAGTTGGGCCTCCATGGCTTGTCATGCGCAAGGAGCGCTGGTAGGATGTCACGGCATGCTACACTTAATGACATTATCCGTCGGTCTCTTGCCACCGCCGGGGCACCGGCTGTCCTTGAACCAAATGGACTGTGCCGCGACGATGGTAGGAGACCAGACGGGATGTCGTTGGTGCCATGGAAGATGGGACGCCCTCTAGTATGGGACGCAACTTGTGTCGATACTTTGGCGGCGTCCCACCTTTCAGACACAGCCGTGACAGCCGGGGCTGCTGCTGCACACCAGGAGGCCCTGAAATGTCGCAAATATGTATCCATTGGTAGTGGGTACGTATTTGTGGCTTTCGGGGTCGAGACCCTGGGGCCGTGGGGGCCTGGAGCTCATCACCTCTATCGAGACCTCTCAAGGCGTCTTATTGAGGTCTCGCGTGACCAAAAGGCTGGCTTGTACCTAGGGCAACGAATAAGCGTTGCCATCCAACGTGGAAATGCGGCCAGCATTTTGGGCACGCTCCCCGCCGACAGCGATATGGAGTCAATTTTTTATTTATAGATCTATTTTAGTTAATATTTATTTATAGTTAAATAAAGATAACATAATACACATCAATAACACCTGCTCTTAATGTACTTCCAGAAAATAATCTTCCAGAATAAGCAAATATTTATAACCAGACGGTCTCATTGCTTTTTAAGTTTAAATTAATTGATTTGAATTTTAAATTCATCCATTAACATTCAAATGATCCTATTTAATGTCCTTAAAAAGAAAAAGTCTATTGTATTAACATTATAGTTTTGATGTTCCAGTTACAGATTAAAGAGTGAATAAATCTGGTAAGTACGAGGCAGACCAGGAACTATGAAGAGTTCCGTAGAGCTAAGAAGCATCCACTATTTTCGTCATTTGACTAACAATTCTTTTAAAACCATCTAATCAAAAATATGTACTCTAACTATTTTTAAGATTGTTTTATTAAAAGGTTTCCGAACCCCTACAAGATCTTAAAATAAAAAACAATTAATGGCTCAAGGTTTGAGGAGGAGACAAAATTATACTAATTGAAAAGCAAATATTTGCCCAAACATGGATTCGGGAGTCATAGAGGATCATTGTCAGGATTGGAGAAACAATCCACTGTCCAGTGGTGGGGAGCTTGCCGTCTAGATGGCTATGGAGTGTGCAGCCATAAGAACCATGAGTTGTGCTTTGACATCAATGGACATGTTCCAGTTCCCCTTCGAGCCCGTCAGAATAATATTAGTACTTTTGGTTTTACAGATTTCCATAGGCGACGGTAACTAGTATACATCAATAAAATTTATAGTAATTCCAGCAATAAAAAAACTTCCAGTGATATTTCAACCATGTTGTCAAATTAATTCAGACGTACGAAGAGACATGACCAAATCATAAGAGATCCGCTTCTTATGTAATACCAACGGAACCTTAAAAATGTATTGTATCACCATTTTAGTTTTGGTGTTCGAGTTAAAGATTAAAAGAGTGAAAAATAAAAAGAGAAACAGGGCGTTGAACTTTGAAATATTAATTAAAGAACGCTGTAGAGATATTCAAATTATTAATAAAAAAAGTGTACCCGACAATTTAAGAACTTCGAAAAGCGTCGAGGCAAATTGTTTTTTAAAAAGCCGTCACAACTAAAATTCTTACCTATACGGATCTTAATTGTTGTCTGATCGGCTCTTATGTTCGGGATCGTGGGGCGATTTAATCTCTCAGCTTGATCGGAGCCGTTATTCTGCAATGAAACCTTTTTTACTCGCATTTTATTTTTGATCATCTTTATGAGGTTTGTTAACAATCTTTATTTCAAGTGTTTTTGTTTATATCGCCTTTTAATGTAATGAGCATCAGTCTCTTATATAAAGCCAATTAAAAGCAGCTTTTGATTCGAGCTTTTAACTTGTTCCTTTTATAAAGTGTACCTACATAACATGAATGTTAAATCGTTTATTACTAGTGTTATAAAAGAGTTTAAATCCTATTTATATACTTAGTTAGATTAAAAAATCAAGAATTTAGTATATAAGAATGATGAGTGTGTGTGATACTTTACTTACTTGGAGACACTTTAATAATAGTCATTATGAAGGAACAAGTGAAAGTTTCTGCCACGTGGAAATCAAAAAGCCTTATGAGATAACCATTTCAGTAAATATTAATGTCTTTCTCCTAAAATGAGCAATTATGTGTCCAATACTTGTTAGAAATACTATACTGAATTTTTCCAATTACGTCGAGATCTCTGCGTATTCTTAGAATATCGACACTGGATAACATGAAATTCAGATTTACTGCTAGTCGTTTAAAAACGGCCAAGTTTGCTACGAACTTGGCCGTCTATGAACAGTGGAGTGTTCCGATACGTATAGGTGATCAAAGTCCACAATTTTCATTTGATTGTAGAACCCTCGAAAAAGTATTTACATTAAAATACGCAAAATCTCACAAACTACCCAACTGATCTTGTATAAACAAATTTTCATGGACAATATTTTTATGTTCTACTACCCTGAATTTTTCAAATTGTTCTATCTCATAGTTGAAGAATAAGAGACAGTGAAACACTTTTTATGTACAAATATGATAATATTATATTATTTATAACACTTCCGTTTTTGTCATTTTATAATAGAACAGTGAAAACACCAACACCATTGAAGTAACTTAGAAGTGAGGTATGATATAACTTTCTTGTTAGTTTTATTACAGAATAGGTACCTACACTTTAATTGAAGGTGCAGGCAGTGCCTTACGCTCGCGGCCCCCGTTTTCAAAACATTATTATTACGACCAGCTCCTGGGGTAAGCATCGGCAATTGATTTTTATCGTGACGACATTATTACTAGACCAGATAAAAACAAACTCGGCTTACCGTTTCATTGTCTATAATTATTTCTTTATTTATTGACGTAAAAGTCTATTATCTATCTACAAAACGTGTGTTTACAGCGTAATTGTTTCGTCACAGCCAGCCCACGCTTTTGGTGGCCAAATCTGTAACGGTATTATTGAAAAGTAGTGTTGTTTGATGAGATGGAAATAAATGATATAGTTAGAACAGAAGTCTGTGGAGCATATATTTTGCATTTATAATAAAACTAAGGGATATACTATAATATTGCAAATTGTGTGTATCCAAGACTTCTATAAATATTGTATTTGTGTTTCCTTGTATTGTTACGAGTTGCAGAACTCGAATTAAAATGCCGTTGGAATTACTATAGAATTTATTAGAACTATACAAACACGTATAACAGGTACAAATATAACTGAACACAATCAGTCCACACGTAATGTACGATTCTATAACACGCGAAAAGTCCGTCACTAAATAGATTATCGAATGTACATAACATCTCTCCATTGGGGCATTGATTTATACTGCACAATGACAATATGTCTCTCAGTCGCATGGATTGAATTTCTTAGAATCACACCTGGCTAATGACTACCATAACATATTGCAATACATAATGGCCTGTTTTACTAATTACAAATTTTAAACACAAAGTAAGCAAAAGAAGTCCAAATGCCGAAAAGGTAATAAAATGTCTACAGGTACACAAGTGTGAATTTGCCTTTTTCCGCATTCAGGTCGTAACAGTATATAGTCATGTTTTGGAATATGTCAAAGTCAAAGTTTATTTATTTCTTAAACATGAGTATTTACATATAAGAGTATGCATGATGGTAACAAAATAAATGTGCGTCATGTTTGGCCAGTTAGGCTTAGAAAAATTACTGATATGATAATACTAATGTTTACTCGCATTTAGATTATAGGATTGTAATATGTTATGACATAGTGAATTGGTGTATTTTAATAATACAAGTGAAGTGTTTTTTGACAATAAAGTCCCTTAGTCTATATTGCTGCAACTACGGTATATATGACACCTGTTTTCAATAACAACTTTCCCACCTGATAATGCTAAATGTCATGTAATGAAAACACATTCTTGTAAACCACCCTTTATATGGCTAAAATTACTGACATTACCATCATTATACATTTATGAAGTTGCTTTGTTTGTTAAAAATAATTTACATTTATACACTAACTGCAAAAGTAAGGGCCATAATAGCACATACCTGCTTTCACTTCGTCCCAAAACAACTTTATTTCAAAACAGTCTATTCTGTATGGCGACTAAAATGTACAAACAACTACCACTAAAAATTAAGGAACTGAACATTAAAAACTTTAAAATAAAATTACGACGATTATTAATAAATAAAGTATAATACACAATACATGAGTATCTTACTGAGCCAAATACTGATACAGGAGTCTGATTTTGTGACATGAGAAAGCCTTATTAATGTAATAATTATTATTTTAAATTGTATATTCATTAGTATTTAGAAATTAGTAGTTTTAAATTTAATTATTTTGTAAGCTACATATGTGGCAGGGATACCTAAACTGTTATAATTATGGACATCATATTCAAACCTGTATACACAAAATAAATTAATTTGACTTTGACTTCCATCTAATTTCATTAACCTCTTCATACATGCATGTTTATTTGAGATTCTTTTGACCTGACCTCTCGATCCTGGTCATCGAGAATATCATCACTATGTGAAAATTCGCAAAATTATCTATACATATAATAAAACTGTCGAATTTCTGTACCTACAATGAAAAAAACGCTAAAAACCGAGTTTGGGGGACTAAAGAAGTGAAATAGAACTAATAGAGATTTTTTTCAAATATTTTGTTTCTCTGTTTGTTTTTTTGGCGCATCTCCGAAACGACTGGACCAATATAAATGATTTTTTTATGGTGTTAGCTTATATCCCTGGTCAACATATAGTATACTTTTAATCCCGAAAAATTAAAGAATTCCCACGGGATAGATAAAAAAACTTTAATTACTTAAACAGTTTATTATACAACTTATGCACCTAATTAAGTATTGATATCGCCAGTATCATCATATCACACACACATCCTTAAAACAATTTATACATTAAAAAACAATTTTTCGAAATTGCGCAAAAAAGTAAAACCTTACAAAAATAGTGTCTAGCATAGCGTATTTCATCATCATATCACATTAAATAAACTAGATGGCACTGATAGAATTCTACATCGCGTTCGTGACGCGGACGAAGTCACGGGCTTCAGCTAGTCTTAGATAAGATTATCGGGTATACTGCTCTTTACCATAAAACGGATAGGCATACTAAGCAGTGGGATATTTATGAATAATACCTATTGAGTTAAACGTAACTCTCATTTATGAGGCAGTTTATAAAAACTTTTAACACTGGCAACTTTCAATCTGAAAAAACAACATTTCGAGCCTCCATCAAATGACAAAGGCTTATTGCATAATAAGAAGTTGAACCAAAAAACTTGCTCAGAACTGTCGAAGCGGGATAATCTGGCGGATTGGATCGCAAGTCAACCAGACGTTCCAAGAGAAATTTATACCCTAACTTTACACATCAGTTTTTCTTATCTCCAACTTTGTAGAAACTCGCAATCTACGGCGCACACTGCGGTTAAGATACCTCCAAGATTCTCAGAGGTTAAACCAATAATATGTGCAGGTAATAAAACCCTTTTACAGACCTCTCCGAGGGGTATTTTGATTTAATTAAATTTTATTAGTGGTAAGTTTTAAACTTGCAGTTTATGCGAGCACTTTATAAATATTAATTATAAAGAATAGAATAGAGCTTTGTGTATCTTTGTAAATGTATATTGTAGTGAGTAATAAAGTATCAAATATACTACTGTTTTTATATTCATTGCGTAGATATTTGGAACTCATACTTTTACATTTTAATTTTATGAGACCTGTATAAATGTTTCCCTCCTGAATTAGAGCCTCTTCATTACGTATAGGGGAAGAGGCGGTTGCTTGCCTCGCTTGTTCAGCGAAAATTGGCGGGATTCAGACATAAAGATTACTGATGTCTGAATCCCGTCAGATGTTAGCAGGTGGTCATTATAACAATATACACAATAAATTGTCTATATATCACCAATAAGAAGTGCATCTTCCTCGGCCTGTATTCAAACTTACACTATGGAAATGAAAATGTTTAGCTAATAAGGTACTGTGGCTCATGGTTTTACTTGCATTATCTAATTGTAGTTGACACAATTTAGATACGCAAAAAATCGGCAGGGTTTAGAAGTAAGGGTAAAAATAGCCCTACAAGCAAAACCGCGGCTGCACCTCATTTGTAATATGATTCGCAAGTATTTATAGAGCGGTATTTTAATAGTAGAAATCAAATTGCTTATTATGGTCGTTACGTTGTTAACATATAAGATATTATATTAATGATATCAACCACTTAAGGATAATTTAAGTCACAAGAGATTATGCGAGATAGCATTCCTAGGAAGTTTAAAGAGTATTAAAATCAGGTTCACGGATTAAGAACCACCCAGCTTGATGTTATCATTTGTATAAAATTTTCTTTCTCAAAATGTGAGTACAACTTGGCCATATGCATAGAGCAAATTTAGAGTTAAATTAATGGTGATTTGAGTTTAGATATATAGTTGCGTTTTATGTGTAGCTACTAAAATTGTGAGGAGCGGTCGGAAATTGCGACCAGTGACTAGCACGGTGAGTTAAGTTCGGGGAGGTTAGATTCCCCCGTCTCCTCTTTCTGCGCACACGTTATGCTTGCCAAGGAGGAGGCGGAGCGGGAGCGTGAGCGCACGTCACGGCTCCGCTCCTGCCAAAGGAGAACGCGCCGACGCCAAAGGGCCAGTACGGACCTTCGGCCGCCATAAGCGGGTGGTGCGGCTGGAGCCCTTTGGGGTATAGGGGTTCTCAATCATTTGCAAATGCCGTCTAAATGAGAGCGCGAATGTTCACCTCTCCTCCCGTGGGGAGAGTTACAAACCGCCCCAAGCACATAGAACTTGAAGATGCTGGGGGGTTAAAAGAAAGTCCCGTGGCAATGGAAGTGGCCCACGCCTGCCAGGGCTGCGGAGAGGCTAGGTCATATACACGTAGCCCTGGCATAAGGCGAAGGACGGAACACCTAGGGGTTTTAGTCGGTATCCCTAACTGGAGAGTGGCAATAGCATGGCACCAGTTCTGACTGGGCATGCAAGTGTCTCCCCCGATTTGGCGAATCCCACACTAGGTCGCGAATTATCCCCCCAAGGTTTTACCTTTGTCACGCCTTAGTCCTCAATCGGATTTCCCCTGGTAAAAAAAAAGGTGAGACTTCAAGCCAAGGCGCATTAGCTGAGGGAGTGAAGCGAACGTGCCGTAGTAGTGGCCAGCCAGTCACCATTTACATATTTATTTATTGTTAACTGTTTAAACGATGGTTAAAAATCGGTTATGACACTCGCCGACGACTACCGTGGCACGCTTGCTTTGCTCGCTTGGCTTGTGGGCTTTAATCTGTGTTTTTAAACTGTTTTGAATCTTGTACATCTAACTTTAACGCTTTAGTATCTTAATTTAGGAAATTAAAAAATATATAAATTAGCGACTGGGAATAAGAAACAATTTGCAAAACTTTGGGAACTCCCTTTCGTAATATGTAGTAGCCGTTGTTGTCTCATGGCATTAAGCTTGTAGAACACTCAGTGGGTGGCGTTTACTCAGTCAAAGCGCTTATCGTACCGGGCTTCTTAATGGCAGCTATTCGGTAATGGACTCACGACTTAAGCAAGGATGTACTTTTATGATAATTAGTACGATCCAATATTTATTCGAGCCGCTTTATAGGCCGCCTTTTATCTTCATGTTTATTGGTATTACTTCTGCTCCCAGTCCGGATTACTCAATGTTAATTACCTGTTCCATTTAACTTTTAGGATTTTAATTGCAATCATTATTATACATATAATATCAGCTCACAAACGTCCCTATTATAAACTCGAGCCTCCCTAATTTACGGGAAGCAGATGGCATACTTGCTACGCTCATGCAAGGTAGAGGGTTTCACATTTTGATAATTCAATACCAATGTTTACTCATGTTCTCCTTCACCGTAGCACGTGCTTGCTTGCGAGCGTGCTACTTGAGCTTTACAAAGCAAAAATTACAAGAATACTGCTCACACTTATGCTGGAGCTGGAGCACCCTCCTATCGCACTGACCCTCTTGACTCCATCCAGCGTCACGCCGTTCGTATAGTTGATCTTTGCATCTTTCTGCGTATTCTACCGCCTGTACAACGGAGAGTGTTCCGAGGAACTCTTTGATATATTTTACAACCGCTCGCCATTGCCTCGCCAATAAAATTGAGCTAAAATTGGGTTAAAATTGAACTAAAATTGGGCTAAAATCGGACTCAAAGTAGGCTGAAATTGGACTAACATTGGGCTACAATTGGGTTAAGTTGGACTAAAATTGGTCTACAATTAGACTAAAATTGGACTAAAATTCGTCTAAAATTGGGATAATATTGGACTAAAGTTGGGTTAAAGTTGGACTATAGATATGCTAAAATTGGACTAACACTGGGTTAAAATTGTACTAAAATTGAACTAAAATTGGGCTACTCTTGGACTAGAATTGAGCTAATATAATGCTAAAATTGGGCTAAAATTGGTCTAAAATTGGATTAAAATTGGGCCAGTCTTGGGATAAAATTGGGTTTAAGGTGGGTTTAAATAGAACTAATATTGGGCTAAAATTGGGTTAATATTGGGCTAAAATTGGTCTGATATTGAGATAAAATTGGACTACAACTGGATTAATATTGGGCCAAAAATTGGACTAAAATTGGGCTGAAATTGGGCCAAAATTGGGCTATAATTGGACTAAAATTGGGCATAAATTGGGCTAAATTTGGGCTAAAATTAGAATAAACTTGGGCCAAAATTGAGAAAAATTTGGATTGAATTGGATATGGGGCGAACTAAATTTGGACTAGAATTGGACTATTGAGTTAGTAAAGTAGGACTAAAATTTAACCAAAACAGTTGTTTACTTGGACGCTATTAGCTAAGCCCGATATAAGTTTAGACCTAATATCATTTTTTTTTATAAAAGCAAAAGTCTTAATGGGAAAAATGCCGCTGCCGTCTTTAAGTTATATAGAAGCTGCGATACAAATACTTAAAAAATTGTGAAAATCAACTGTTTAAAAAATTCAAAAAATTCTCCAGCTGCCGGAATTGCTCAAATTTTCAAGATCGTCTCCTTTTTAGGTATTCTTTCGAGGAAATAATCAGAATTAAAATCGCCGACCCTACTGCGCACAATTTCGTCGAGAATTAATAGATCTGTCCATATATATTATCATCATTACTGCACGACCGTCAGTTTTAAAAATGTATTTACTAAAAAATTTGACCGCCCGTTGTACTACCTTTTATATATTTTCTATTTGAAAAAATATCAATTGAACATTAGGTGAAAACCAATTCATTTGCTATAAGCAGGTAACAGACAGTTAAATATAGTTTAATTTTTGCATACATCCTTTTCTTAAGTAGGCCTAAAATGTATACAAAGAAAATCTTATCGGTTTTATTCGATTAGCTTCGCTACAGTAATGGTGAGTATAACAAAGACAATACGTACAAAGTAGCAGCGTTTCTTCTAATGCAATGGCTACCGGAACAAAATGTTACATCATTACGTCATTAAAGATAATCGAGGCAATTTTTCACACACATTTTTTCATGTACAACTGGTTACACTTAGAATATAAGGCACCATGCACATTGCTATTCTCTATTCTACTTGCTTTGTATCCTATAAAATTGTTGTATAACTTATTAAGTAAGTTAAGGCATCATATTCATGAGATTTATATACGAGTAAGACCTACAGATATATTATTTTACTAATTAAAATATGACTATTTGAAAAAATATTTATTAAAGAATTCTTTTGAAAGTGTTGACGAAGTGGGTGTGTACACCATAGGAAAAATCACGGAGCTGCGTATCACGGAGATGAATAATTGAATATGCTGCAGTTGTGTGCGATTATGTCGAAGGACCGCGTTAATAGCTTCTGTATTACATTACATTTTTCATGCCCGTGACATAGCAGATAAACTACAAGATATTTGTCTACATTGTTACAACCATATTTTGCGGAAATCGTCTGGATATGTGGGAAACAAAATATGTTATCAAATCTCCTACGTAAGGCCTTGTCAAAAAATTCGGTTCAATAAATGCTGAATTGACGTCGCTTTTTAGATCTAAAATTAAGCTGAGACTTAGTTATAACAAGTGATAAATTTCAAATAACACTCGGCTTACAAAGAAGTTACCGCAAAATAATGTTTGAATTTTAAACTTTCGACTTAGTGACAAAAGTAAAAGCATCAATTTATAAAGAAAGGTTATAGAATTCTCACATTTAATTTTAGGCTAAGCATAATTCGAATCACTATAAACGTAAAAACTATTTTAATAGAGTGAAATCGAATCTCAAGTGTGTATCTAACCTAATTCGTTTCCTTAATCTTGTATCAAGAAAAAATATGATTGATGCTGTGGATACACGAGTAAGTTTTTACTCAAAAATTGCGACATGTTTTCTTTGATCATTAAACACATACGTGTTATAACAAAAAATCAATATATGAGCTTGTCTTCCTTTGGATGAAAAAGTAAATAATGATTTATGATGGAAAGATACATTATCTTCTTAATTATGACCACTGACAAGAAACGGTAATCGAAAAAATAATAAAGTAATGAAGCTGTTAGTTTGGCTAGGTTTTGTTGATGAGTATGGACTTTTATCTAGATAATATTCTAGCACGCTATTTACTAATAACACTAGGAGACAAACACAATTCGTGATCAATTACTTTACTCAACGTTATAATCTAACCTATAGAGGCTAATGCCTCTATAGGTTAGATCATACGTAAGATTATAATGATTAAATATATTTTTTGACCGAATATTCTACAAAATAAATTACAGCTAAGATTGTGTCCATGGGAACTTTAATCTGTATCTGTTAGGGCGCATTTACATGTTCTAGTGTGGTAAACACAACTTACTAGCTGTTTTTATTTTTACACGCTTTTTATTAGCTTCACTTGTATGTCAGTCAGTATGTCAGTATGTCAGTAACCGACCCCTTTGAGCTCGATTTTGTCCTACTTTGAACGATCAGATTTAATTCATACTTTGCACACCTGTCAAAGGTCGATGACAATGCAATAATATAGTATCATGGAGCTGATCTGATGATGGAGTGGGAAGGTGGCCATAGGAACTCCTGTACTAAACAAGATAGACCCTTCGTGTTTGGGCCCGTATGTTTATATCGCGTGACAATGCAATAATATGGTACCATGGAGCTGATCTGATGATGGAGACGGAAGGTGGCCATAGGAACTCCTGTACTAAACAAGATAGACCCTTCGTGTTTGGGCCCGTATGTTTATATCGCGTGACAATGCAATAATATGGTACCATGGAGCTGATCTGATGATGGAGTCGGAAGGTGGCCATAGGAACTCCTGTACTAAACAAGATAAACCCTTCGTGTTTGGGCCCGTATGTTTATATCGCGTGACAATGCAATAATATGGTACCATGGACCTGATCTGATGATGGAGTCGGAAGGTGGCCATAGGAACTCCTGTACTAAACAAGATAGACCCGTCGTGTTTGGGCTCGTTTTACTTGTCTTGGCTAGCACTCTGCTGCTACATGATATGCAGGATCTCAAAAGCTTGTATTTAAAAACATTTAAACAAAAATCAACTAAAAAATGAAAAATAAATAATAGTTTAAAAAAACTAAAAAAAACACGCATTTATAAAAAATCCAACTAAAAAAACAAAAAATAAAATTTAATATAATATAAAAAAGCGTGGGGTGTATTCAAAGCGCTTTTTAAGATATTATATTATTAATTGAATACACCCCACGCTTTTTTATATTATATTAAATTTTATTTTTTGTTTTTTTAGTTGGATTTTTTATAAAAGCGTGTTTTTTTTAGTTTTTTTAAACTATTATTTTTCACTATTCACTAGATCGACTCATCTTTTGAGCTTTCGCACAGTTACAATGCAGCTATACAAACCTCCTAAAAATGGGTATACGTGCCTAGATGGCGCTATGAGTCATTTTCTCTTGTTTTTTGACGATTTGGTACTAAAGCATATTTTTTATCAAATGAGCCAAAAATATTTTTTTATTTACATTTTAAATTATTAAAGTTGAAATAATAATTAAGTTGAAAGTATTTCCGAACGATAAGTGAGCGAGAAAGATAGATGATGAATGAAGGAAAAGATTTTAAAAACATAAATAATAAGAACAGACGATGATGGAAAAAAGGACAAGAGACAATCGAACGAGTGAGTGGGTTGAGAGCTGGTGCTGGACGAAGGACGATGGTGTTATAAGATTATAAATTGTAAGATGTGTTATTTGAAGATGTTTTAAGAAGATATTAAAAGAAGACTAACTATTATTTAAGAAACTGAAACAATTCTACTCATTTCATATATAATATGATTGTTGTGATACTAATATTGTTTGCTATGCTTCTCAATTAATTTTGTAAATTGATATCTCTGTTGAACGCTTTCATTTCAAAAATGTCACTGAGTTTAAACTATCAAAGTAATCGAAACATTATGACTATTACTACCATATCATAAATTAAACCGCATTTCAACTGCAATACGAATTTATAAATGAAAGCACAATAAATCACTGGTAAAAAGATGATAGTAAGCTACAGTATTGTTAGTTGACGTGGTTCACGACACATCGTATTTCATAGCGATTTAATGTATGAATAAATTTACTCGCATTGTTTAGTATCATAATTATTATGTGTTCATATACAGTTTGATATTTCACTTAGGATTTAGATGTTTGTCGATAAATGTTGTATTTAAATCAATAAGTGGTGTGGTATTTGCTTCTATAGTAAAGCTTGTAAAGCCGAATCTTTTGGACTACGTGTTGAGTCGTCATTTAAAAAAAAATATAGTAGAGCTTAAGAAATACTTCTAACAAATATTTTTTTCAAAAAATCCATTGAGTAGTTTTAACTTTTGGGTATGGGTAAATGATTAGGAGTAAGGTAGAGGTCAGCACCCTTCATTTTGACCTTTCTTCGCTTATTTCTTTTTTGAAATTACTGCCCTGCTATATTTACTAAAGCTAATTACGTGACTTCGTCTGCATTAGTTTTGTATCAGCATGCCGTTAAAAGTATTACACTTTTCGGAATAAAAAGTTTCGGAATAAGAAGGTTCAAGGTTTGGAGTTTTGTTTTAATATATTTTCTATGTTAATACGTAAGTTAATTTTATAATGGCCATAACTTATTCATGAATAACTTTTCCAGTTTAAGTAGTAGTTGCTGAGGTTTTTGTGTTTAGATTCATTATGTGTATTCGTGCTAGTGTTACTCATAACAAAAATACCCAGCATGGCTTTAAATTCCGCTTTACATTTAATTTGGTTCTTAAATATAAAATTGAACCAATGATTTTGAATGTCGCTGAAATAGAGACTCTGAAACTTAGAGATTTTATAGTTTTTGAAGGTGTCTATGGCTAAAATAGCTGCATCCACAAGAACCTAGCTAACCCAATCGATGGCTCCTGTCGTTTGTATTACATCCACTACGTGAATGTCAGGCAGCGTCTAACCACGCGTACTTTACAAATTTTGAATTTACATACTTAAACAGCTTTATGTCGACACAGTAAAGCTGATTATAGCATGTACGAAATGTAAATGTGTTTGTAAGGCTGTACCCAGATCTCGCTTCTGAGCGGTCAGTTCGAGCGATGGCTAATTAAGAACCCAACCTCAGAGGCTCCGTGGCGTAAGGCACGCTAAATGCGAGCTAAGTGAGCTACTGAGCTTGTCTTTCGTTGCATTAGAGAACCAACCACGTATTTACGTTTTGCTAACAATTGCATGAAAGCAACTAGTAGGACAGATGCTCTTGAAACATAAAAAATCGGTTGAATGTAAGAACCGGTATGGAAGAAAAAGATACATTACACCGACCACATGCATATGCCACACAATGATTGGAAAAGCAAAGAAGGAAATAGAGAAAGAGGTAATACTAATTGATATTTTCTCCCACGAATACAAAAGTGTTGGTTACTAAGTAAAATATTTAGAAATATAATTTAATGTAATATACTATTTAGCAATTCAAGTATTGGTTTTAAAATGATAACTTTTTGGATGTTTTACTTTATGGGATATATTTGTGATATAACTTTATGGCATGCGTGCGGGTGGACGGCAGCCTTTCGCCCTGGTTTGACGTCAATATTGGCGTCCGGCAGGGCTGCGTGCTGTCGGCTTTGCTGTTCATCCTATATCTGGACAACTGTCTCCAGAGATTAAGATTGATGGATGTTGGGGTGCGGATGGGTGATCTAGTTGTTAGCACTTTGCTTTATGCGGATGATGCGGTGCTTTTAGCCGAATCGCCATCAGAACTGCAAACACTAGTCACAATGATGAAAGATGACTGTCAGGCGAGAGGCTTACATTTGAATGCGAAGAAAACAAAGGTTATGGTGTTTGAAAGAGAAGAAACCAGAACAAATGCAAGGATAATGGTCGATGATGTTATGCTGGAACAAGTGAATGAGTTTGTATATCTTGGATGTGCTTTTAGCAGGGATGGAAGGTACACCGCTGACATAGAAAGAAGAGTAAATTTGGGGAATAGTGTGAATGGAGCGTTAGGTAAACTTCTAGGCGCTAAGAACCTCAGCCAGAAAGCCCAGCTTGCCATACACAACGCGGTGCTGGTACCTACGCTCACGTATGGAAGCGAGAGTTGGGTATGGAACAGAGAGCATGAAAGTAGAGTAAACGCGGTCGAGATGCGAGCACTGCGCAAAATCTGCGGAGTGACGCTCGCGGACCGCGTTCGTAATACCGAAGTAAGAAAGAGAGTTGGTCTGAAAGAGAGTGTCGGGGTGAAGGTAAGGAAAGGAATGCTCCGGTGGTTCGGGCATGTGGAAAGAATGTATGATGAAAGAATGACTAAACAGATATACAATGCAAAAGTGGATGGATGCAGAAGTCGCGGAAGGCCACGACACACCTTCCATGATCAAATTGATCGTGTATGAGCAGAAGGTGATGTCAGGAGCCTTAAGAACAGACGAGCGTGCATGACAAGAGCTATGAATGTCAAAGAAGCAAGTGTGGTGTGTAAGAATAAGCCTGTATGGCGCTCTGTTGTCCGTGCCTACCCCGCAAGGGACCTGGCGTGAAGTTATGTATGTATGTATGTAACTTTGTGAAATGAAATAATTTACATAATTTTTAATTTGTCTAGGTAGGTAGCAAGCAGCAAATGTCCTGGGCAAGGACCATTATAGATTAGTAGAAGCTATAACCGTCAAGCCTATCTAAGATGAATAAGCGAGAATCACACACCAGATATCTCCATGTGCTGATTTTGATATACTATATATAGATTTGATACTTTACATTAGCACGTGGTAATTGTAACAATATACACACGTTGGTCAGAAAATTGTCTAAGCGGCAAACATCTCGGCAATGATTCACATACGTCATCAGAATAAAACATGGTGAGTTGGCCACTAAGTTACATGGAATAATTTTGTATGCCTAAAGCGATATTCTGGCTTCAATAATTTTACATGAATTGAATTGCAAATAGTTCTACAGCTTTTATGCTACGAACTTATCTGTGTTTACATGTTTGTGGTGATAGGTTTAATTGGAATCAATTTGTCTATGTAACAAGTATAATAAAGTTATATTCATTCATTTACACTACATATTTGCTTTGGATATGTAATAAGTTTATTAAGGGGGTGATAGATGTGCGAGCAAGTATATATAGGTACTTATGGTTCGACGACTTTTCGCTTCTAAAAGTAGGCGTATATATTGTGGTGATAAAAGGTATTACTAATTACTCACCTATTACACATATGATTAAAAACAAATAATAAAATATAATTATAAATAGACTTTATTATTGAATTATATATTGGTTATTGTTAACTTTTAAATTATTTAAGACATATACATAGGAAATAAAACATTAAAACTTGCCACTAAGTTTTAGTTTTTTGTTCCTCATCTCATACCGAGTAACCGTAAACAAAATATGAATTTCATGGTCGTACTTAGGGTTTCTTTATAGGTATTGAAAGGCATGTGGCATGGTTGAGGGGCGCCGTCTTCGGGAGGCCTACGTCCAGCAGTGGACTATGAATGACTGAAGCCGAACGAAAGGCATGTGAAGTAACACAGATATGGTTAGTCAGTCATTCACTGTGCGTGGGCACATATAATTAACAGCCCATAAATCTCCCTCTGCTGGGCTCGGGCGTCCCATTATAGGGGACCGGACAGTACACCCGACACGCTTGTCCAAGGCGTCTTGGCAGGTTTGACACATCGGTTATATCGATGTGCAGGTTGCATCACGATGTTTTCCTTCACCGTTGTTAGCACAAGATAATTGTAACAATATGCACCTTACATCAGAAAACTGCCCAAGTAGTGCATGCGTTTCGGTCAGGATCGAACCTGTGTCCTTTGGCCCAGTTTGGGCCGCATGCGCTAGCTATTATGCTACCAGGAATACAACTACTCACGTGGACAGATGCACTTGGCCAATTTACGGCTATATTTAAAGCAAATATAGTAAAAAGTCAAAGGCATTTTCTTACATAACAGGTGAACACGAACGGGGCATTAATATTCTCCGTAGGTAGGAAACATCAAAATGCGCCGTTGTCTGCTGAACCCGCGGGGCCGTTATTACGTTCTAAAATACCTTATTTTTACTTCACCTCGAGTGAAGAGCATTATTGTAATTTTTTTGTTTAAGCAAGACACTTAGTCTTGTGAAATATTTGAAGTAAAATATTTGAAATACATTATTTATAATTTTAGTAGTTTAAGAGCACCTTATTCAGAGCAACAAACAAGAGCGCGTTAGGCATTAGACTGAAAAACATAAAATTTAAAAACTTCGTTTAAAAAAACCGACTTCAAAAACTAAAAAACTAAAATGTATAAAATAACTTATTTCTAAAGCTAATAAATATTAATATATATTATCTAAAACATCTTAAAGTCGGTGCTTAGTAATTTTCAAAATATAGTAATTTTTAAGTTTTGCTTTGCACCGACTTCAAGATGTTTTAGATAATATATATTAATATTTATTAGCTTTAGAAATAAGTTATTTTATACATTTTAGTTTTTTAGTTTTTGAAGTCGGTTTTTTTAAACGAAGTTTTTAAATTTTATTTGTTACTTTTTAGTGTCAATCTATGTATGGGTGGACCTACGAATGGTGCCGCGCTTCTTAAAAAATATAGGTCCCAAGAACCGTGAACAAAAAAATGATCGTAAAATGAAAACTACTAGGCCAAACTATGTCAAATTTTTAGGGGACCACATGGCAGCTATTCCGCGTCGAACAAAAAAAGAATCACGTAAATCGAATCATAAATCTCAGAGTAATCGGTGTACATATGGAACGGAGTGAAAATTATTTTCATGAAAAATGTTCATAAAATGAAAACTACTGGGCCAAACTATGTAAAATTTTTAGGGGACTAATTGGAAGCTATTCCGCGTCGAACAAAAAAAGAATCACGTAAATCGGATCATAAATGACGGAGTAATCGGCGAACATACATAAAAAAAAGCAAAAAAAAAAAAAAAAAAAAGATCCCGACGAATTGAGAATCTCCTCCTTTTTTCGAATTCGGTTAAAAATAAACAGTGATGAAATACGCAGAAAGATCAAAATCATTCACGCTTTAAGCACAATAGAAACTAAAGTGGAGGTATGCCAGCCACCGAGCTAGAAGAGAGGATGAAAGATGGGGCGAACGAGTCATATATTGATTCCCTGGGGACAACGGTCGACCCTTCAGATGGTGGAATGATGACATTTAAATAGTAGCAGGGAAATAATGGATACTGTCCAAATATATTTGGGCATAAATTTATTTCATGATATTTTTAACCAACTTCAAAAAAAGGAGTAGGTTCTCAATTCGTCGGAATATTTTTTTTTTATGTATGTTCACCGATTACTCTGAGATTTATGATCCGATTTACGTGATTATTTTTGTTTGATGCGGAATAGTTGCCATTTGATCCCCTAAAAATTTAACATAGCTTGGCCCAGTAGTATTCATTTTACGAACTTTTTTTGTTCCCGTTTCTTGGGACCTATATTTTTTAATAATAAAAAAAACTTAACTAAACTACAACTTTAAGATGTTTAAGATAATATATATTAAAAATAATATATTATAATTAATAATAGCTTTAGAAATAAGTTATTTTATACTTCTTAGTTTTTAAAGTCGGTTTTTTATACGAAGTTTTTTTAATTTATATGGTTCTTTTTCTTTTGTACATTCTTCCTGTTTAAAAAGCATTCCTAATAATATTGCATTAAAAAAAATATTTTCTTTTACTTTAATTCATTTTATCTAAAACACCAGTTTTTATACAGATACAAAAAGCTAAATAATGAAAAACATAGCATAAGATGGAGGAGGTCCTACTCCGACAGTGGATGAACTCTTTAAATTAAGTTTTTTTTTATCCATATTAGTATTTTTCGGAAATTAAGGTTTTGTTTTTTCAGACTATTCATTCAATGTGAATACATTGATTGTAGAAATTAAATTTGATAACACCGTATAGTATTTCACGTATAAGTCTGAATAAAAAAAAAATGTGTGTGTGCAGTTCACACGCAGTAGAAGTGAAACAGTATGACAAGGTGTGGGAAGGATTCTAAATTTCGCGACGTCACATTTCATATATTAAATCTTTATAATATAAAATATTTAAGCTTTTAAACACGAAATTTGAAGTATTAACGAAAAACTTCAAAACATTTCCGCCTCTATCTATATGAGCATAGCGTTTAAATTTATTAAATATAATGTATTCTATCTCATTCGCTCGCAGGCTTAGTCCTATAGATTTATATGTTTATCTCTTTTTAGTGTCGCTTTTTCGTTTCATCGAGTTTCATCTCACAAGGATTCTAAAGAAGTTTTAATTTAAAAAGCTGAAGGACCAAATCATAAAATTGTTACGAATAACAAAATTGTTTTAAAAAACAGAACCAAAATTTATCATTGTCTTTCTTTCAATTTAAATTATCATGAAAGTATTTCAATGAACCAATCAAATATATTTACTAAATAAACGTTTGTACCGAGTGAAATAGTATCTAGAAACTTTTTCAAATTTCGCATATTTATGTTTGAATTCTATTTTAAATTATGTAACAGTTGAAATTACTTCTGTCAAAATATTTATTATACGTGCAACTTTTACACGTTAAAACAAGTCGAAATCCTAAACACATTTGGGTAGAGCAGGCTCTTAAGAATTTCATTTTGTATTTCTAAAAATATGAAAATTTAAAAAATTATGTTGATGTTAATGTTTTTTTAAATTTTGGCAAAGTGGACCACTAGCCTACATTTTGCAAGCACGATATTTAATTAATAAATAAATAATAATAAAAAAATACATGTCAACTAAAACTTCGAATAAGGTTTATCATACAAACGTTATATTAGTAAGTAGTCTAAAAAACGTGATCATTAAAATAGTCATACATTGCATGTTGATAGGAAACAAACCCAATTTAATGGAAACGTAATAGCTTTTATACGACGATTCCAAAGGTAAGTATGCTAATTACGAAGTACTGTACCTACTAAGTAATTACGGTAAAGTAAAATATGTTAATTGCTTTAAAATATTTCAAAGTTACTTAAACTTTTTATGCACTCAGTAGCTATTAAAGTGCCCATAATAAAATAGATTGATGACTTCTGACCGGTCATATCAAGTTTAATTAACGAAAACCCATAATCATGTTAATAAAGCCGACATTTGAATATATTAATCATTAATAACTATTCTGGAAGCTAGATATTATACCAAATAAACTAATTATACTCACCGAAATTCTTTGGCTATTATAAATGATTGCAAAAAAATGTAACTCACGGACATCCTGACTGCTTACTTACAAGATACGCAACGGTAACTTTTTGTGAGACCAATTTTGTAATATAAATTCCAAGAACTTATTATGCCAAAACGCTTGATTCAAAATAATATGACTCACATTTATATTCCATCGTGAAATTTTTGTTTTATCGCAAAGGAAAATCTAGAAGATGGATTCTTTTCTTTGTTTTCGCGTTTATACGTCGCTAATTTCAGTTTTCTAAGCACGTCCCGCGGCTTAGTCTGATAACAAAGACCAATATAGCGGAGTGGTGCGTGGTGCGATTTGCAGCGGTTTAAGGTCCCCATTCGGGTTTATATTTCTGTCAAAAGGCACGTGCTAATTACATCAGAAATGGACGACAAAGTCAATTTATTCGTTGCTCAAAATCTTCTACGTGAACAGATATTTATAAAGTTTAATATAACAGTGACTTGGAAGTCGAAGATTTTGATTGTAGCAAATGCTTTAAGCTCTGACTTCCTGACATAAACGGATCCAAATTCCACACGACACTTAACCTAGTGGAAAGCCTTAGAATACTTGTATTATTATATTAAATAAATACTAGGAAATACAGGATTAAACGTTACATAGACATAGCTTAAATTTGTATTGTGGGTAAAACGAAGTGTGTATTATATCGGGTGTCCCAAAAAGGACGCAAGATTTCAATTTGCCGCCATTTTTGTATTTTAGTGCTGGCAACCCTAAAATAAAATCTATTTGACAGCTGAATGTTTAGGGTTTGTAAAAATGGCGGGTTATACGAAAGATCAACGCGTTTTTATTATTGAACAATATTTCAAAATTAATGAAAGTTTGCCGGGCACGGTTCGAAAATTCCGTGCAAAATATGGTCGGAATATTTGACTTCATCAACTGTGAGCAGAGTGTTTGCAAAATTCATGGAGAGTGGATCAATTCTTCATTCCACTGGTCGTCCAAAAACAAGCCGTTCAAATGGTAATATCGAATCAGTGCGTCAGAATGTCCGTGAACATCCAGGAACCTCCATCATCATCAGCATCGTGGACAAGAATTGCAAATTTCAAGAAGCTCTCTCCAATGTATACTCACTAAAGATCTGCATCTCCATGCTTACAAAGTTCAAATAACAGAAGAACTGAAGCCTCATGATCATGGACAGCGAAGAGAGTTCGTTGAATGGATTATCGACCGCCAAAACAGGGATGCAGATTTTTCAAACAAAATCATCTTTAGCGACGAAGCACATTTTCGTCTCGATGGCTTTGTTAGTCGTCAGAATTGCTTTGTTAGGCTCAGAGAACCCACATGTGATTGTTCAAAAACAAATGCATCCACAACGGGTCACTGTTTGGTGCGGATTTTGTGCTGGAGGCATTATTGGACCATATTTTTTTTTCAAAATGAGGCCGGCCAAGCAGTTGCTGTTAATGGAGCTCGATATCGCGACATGATAACAAGATTTTTTCTAGCCGACTTAGCGGATATCGATGTGGAAGCAATGCGGTTTCAACAAGACGGGGCCACTTGCCACACAGCCAGAGAAACGATGCAATTACTGCATGAAACATTTCCTAGTCGTGTGATCTCTCGATTCGGTGATCATAATTGGCCCCCTAGATCTTGCGATTTAACGCCTTTAGACTTCTTTTTATGGGGTTATTTAAAGTCTAAAGTCTATGCTAATAAGCCCACAACCACTCATGCTTTAAAAGAGGAAATTCGACGCTGCATCGGAGAAATTCAGCCGCATCTATGCAAAATGGTCATAGAAAATTTTGACAAGAGTGCGTATGTGCCAGCAAAGCCCCTAGGCCTCCTAAGGTCATTTGCCTGACGTATTATTCCACAAATAACCCTATTTTATGTATTTCAAGATTTTATATACAAATATATTATAACGAAAAAAAAATGTGTTTTTCATCAATTTTAAATTTTGCGTCCTTTTTGGGACAGCCTTTAAATTGTTCAACTTAATTTACAATCATTGCGACAAGAGCACCGGAACATATTAGTTAATTTCAACTTTTTTTATAGCATATAGGACCACTAAATAGCGGCAATTAACCCAACCCTATCACAGACATCTGCAACATCAGTGTTAATATGTGATATTGCGCATAAGTTGCAGATTTATAGGAAGTTTCGAAATAGATAGTAATGGACGTGATAAGAGGGAACAAAATATTGACGAAAGGAAGTTAACTTTTTTGCACAAAATAAAAACATTTTCCTGTCCTTTAGAAAGGGCCTTTCATTACGTAACTCATTTGAATATGTCGCTAACATTAGAACCACACCATAACACAGTACTCTAGGAGAAATGTCTGGCAGATGAATAAGACATTTTTGAGATATTTTATTACCTCATAAAGCCAACTAGATTATTTACATTGGCGCTCGTTTATAACCAATATCTTTTTCACGGAAGTTAATTATTACTTCCTTCCTTAAATTAAATCAACATTTATGGACTTAACGAGAATGGCGGCGGCTTGCCGGGATTCTCTTGTCACGACCAAATGAATATACGTATTAAAATGATGGCATTGACACTTAGAGCAATGTGAAATTTTGCCAGTTATTTTAATAAAAGGGAGAGGGCAACCCGCAATTTACTCTTCAATAAAATTTGTTATGCCTTATATACAGTAATTTAAGCTAAGCAGGAGTTATAACAACAGATACTAAAGCATTTTCTTTAATTACTCATTTCAAAAATAATCGAAAGGAATTTCTCGTAAATTAAAGCTTGTTTTTGCTACATATTGAAGTAGCTTAATTTTTTTTAGGATTATTATTATTTTCATAACAATTAAACTACATGTACCATTGATGTAGCAATAAAAGAAGTGTTACATCAATGGCATGTACCACTGGTGTTTAAAACGCACAACTATTATGCAACCGCAACCACCTTCATGTTAACCATTATTCTCTTTTCGAGTTCTTGCTTATTTTGCAAGTGCCCCCTATTTTATTGACAAGAAAAGACCGAGCTCTTTATTTAACTTGCACACGTATAAGATGAAGATTGTTTCGCTACAAACGGGCTCCACAGTTATTAAACTATTACATATAAACGAATTGCCTGGCTAATGCATTAATTTCATTTTTAATTATTATCTAAATTTCTTTGGTTATTTGGGTATTCTGGCATATATATTTTATAATAAGGCCGCATTTAAAAATAAATTAACATAGTTTTAGCTTGTAAGATATTGTATTAATATACAATAAACATAATTAATCTATGACTAAAATGTCTATATGCCCATTTTAAAAGTATCCAAAGGAATTGAACTGTAACGAGAATGGGCACTCCATTTCATATTCCTCAACAGACCTGCCCTATAAATTGTATTCTATGACCTGTGACATTTATTACAGTTACAAAATTATCTGTTAAAAGCTATGATTATAGTTTTGTCTTTATTTTTATAATTAACCCAGGCGGAGTGTTTACCCCAGGTTAACACTCCGCTTTTCATTTCAAATATGAGGAAAGTAAATAAAAACAGATTTGTTAAACAAGCAGTTTATTAGAGACTACATTTGAGAAGTAGTTACTTCTCTAATGAAATCAGGCGTTAAATCCATATCTAAATCTGATGAACTCGTTTAATACGTCACATATGAAAAGTCAAGTAAATTTTTTTTTTGTGGCATTCTGCCAGTCAGTATTTTTTGATCACATATGATACTAAATATTTAGCTCAAATTTATGTAAATTAAATAATAATTTAGTGAAAAGTAATTTATAATACTTTCTTAAATTTTCGTGACTAGTATGAGTATACATAATAATTAATTACATAGTATACATAACAATATACAGTAATTTATAAGTATAAAATGATGCTACAAAACTGTTGATATTTTTTTATACTCGTACAATTTTTGTTGCGATCTAACAGTGGCTGTAAAAAAGGTTGTGTAAAAGTAAAAAAAGTACTGTTGTCATTCCTGTGATCAGGCCACTCCAGGCGTTTTTTCAGAATATGACAAATACAAACAAATAATTTAATGTTACACGGTCGTTGAGATATTTTGAAATTTTAAAGATTTCTGTATTCCTTTTCTTAATTTAAACTAATAGGTGGCCGGGTATTAGCTTCGTAGTCGTAAATATTGTGTGTGATGCTGTAAATTTTAGCTATAGTGAAAAATTGTACAAAAACATTAAAGTTGTACAAATGTAGAGCTTCGAAAACATTTTTAACGAAAATTATTTTCAAAATTCCACCGATCCATGAAGTACTTTTTAAGACATGAGGACTTTGCGATTAAATTTATGGCTTACTTTTTATGGCTCCTTAGTCAAATGAAAACAATATGAGTTCACCTTATATGAGTTTACCAGGTAACTCATTGTGCACAGACAACTTACTCAATTTATTGAAAATCAATATATCCAAAAGGAAAGAAACAGAACATAAACAACCAACTTATACAATGGTATGTATAAGAACTTCGTTTTAAAATAATTTTATTCACGTACAAGAATTACTCTTCAATATTTTCAATATATTTCGGTACATGGTTGTGACGGATGGGTCGTGGCCCTTGGGAAAGGGAACATCTCAAGTCTTCCGATAACAACGCATACATAGTTTTGTATTTTATTTTATTAGTGGATACCCGCGTGTATCATCGAGCTTTACGATGGACAAGCCTCTTTATTTCCCAAAGAAAGTACCGCTCGAGCTTTCATTTTATTGAGTTACAATCACAAGATGTTTATAACTACAAAAGGAAACACTTAAAGCCGTTGTTGGGCTTTGAAGTATGGGATTATATGTATAATAAGAACAATAAAAAATATAGTAAATAAATACACAAATAGTCTATTCTGGCTCGGCACCGTGGTCAGACTTTTGAAAACATTCCTGAAAGCGGTCTTGGCTATTTTTTTAAAGTGAAACTTCTTTATAATCATTGTAATTTGAAAATCGATGAAACGAAAAAGTGATACTAAAAAAAGATAAACACCTAAAATTCAACCTTATTAAATTAGAAAACACATTTCTTTTTGCCTGTTCGTATTAATTTTCAATTAAAATAAAACTGCAAATATTTCAAATGAATTTTAGCTCTATCAGTATATAGTTAATTAAAGCAGGCATTCTTTTATACGTATAGATCAAAGGAAATTGTGCGTAAGAGTGCATTGAATTTTGAACTTTATGGTACTAGTGATTTAAAGTGTAATTTAGATTGAATTATAATATATTGATGGGTGTATGCTAAAGGTTATTTATGTAAATAAAAAAGTTACAGAAGAATTATCTGTGAGTAACTACATGTTAAATCTTTTTAGACCGTTTGTAGAATGTTATTTAAAACTTCATCTTCGTAATGTAAGCTGAAGAAAAGGACTTTAATACTAGTAGAAAGGCCTACGTCTAGCAGGGGATAACTGTTGGCTGATGATGACGATGACTCGTAGAAAATGATAAGCATAAAGCTGGATATACAATAAAATGCAATTTAGGTGAAGCAAGTATCGTCAAATACTGAAACTAGGACAAAAGTTAATGGAAAATTGCTGTTATAACAATATAGATAAAAAGTCTTTATATTAAAGTTTCTTATTAACATAGAAAGTACCTGACTTACTTTAGGAATTGTAACAAGAATAATTTGCCAAAAGTTTTAAACTAATGCTGGTGTGCACCGACATTTAACCAACGATTAAAATAAAATAATCACTGTTTATGCATAAATTTTTAGCGATTATTTTATTTTAACCATCGGTTAAAAGTAGGTGCACACCAGCCTTAGTAGGTAGATATTATCTTTAAAATTTAACGGTCGATTTTAGAATACATTCCATTTATGAGATACTTAAGCTAATTAAAAAGTATCTTGATCCTGTTATGTCTTAAACATTCGATTAATTGAATTTGTTTTATTTATTTAAATCTAACTTTATATTGTAAGAGCCCAGGACTTTTGTCATTTTATAAAACCTGAAAGTTTTTCTGTGCATGTCCCGTATACAGATAAGAGCGACCAGTGACTATAAGAGTTAGTATAAGGTAGCAAAGGTGTATAAAATAGTACCTTATATTCGTTAAAGCTCAATTTGTTTATATTTTCTTCGGGATAACTTTAGAAATCTCGTCATCCATCGCCAGACACTACACTTACTGCCCCCTGCCAGAGACCCCTAAACTTTAATAAACTATACTTTCGTTACAGTATAAAAGCTTAATTCAAGCTGTTAGAACTAATATGGAACGACAGATAATTTTTGATGTATTTATATTCAGTAAGTCTCTTAGTGTGATGTACACAAGCTACACAGCAAATACGTACACTGGTGATGACCAAAGACGTGTTTGCATTTTGATGTAATCCGTACTTAATCTATCGAGCTAAGATTAAACTTTTGTATTAGCGTACTGAAAGTTGCTATTGATGCTTGTGTTTTCAGATATAGATCTGAATATATAAAATACTCTTTATACGTCAAATATTAAATTACAATGAAAGTGCATCATATTTAAAGCTACTTATGTTTTACAATAATTATAAACTATATTTCCAGTAAAAAACATTGTTGTTTTTTTGCGCTTTGACTAAGAAGCTTGAAAATAGTTCGATAAATTAATATTACACAGTTCACTCCTGTGTTTCGATTTGGATAAATGTAATGTAAACATAAAATTGAATCATTCATGTCATAAAATATCATATGTATCCTTTCATTTTTGCACCTTTCAACCAAATTGATTTAAGAGACTTATTCAGTTTTTGTAAATTAATCAGGCTAACACATTTTTTGTAATGTCAGTCGAATAAGACCCAATCTATCTATACTCGAAATGATGTTCTATTACGTTAATACTCAATCATGGGATGCGCCGAAAGTATGATTGTTATCTGAATTCAGTTGTGTATGCAAACTTATGTTGTATTAGTTAACACCAAAAATAATTTTATGAATAAAATCAATCTACATTTGTAGATTGTTTATAATTTAGCTAATTTAGATTATATTAATGTATATATATATATCAAAAGATCACTCTCCAAGTTTAAAAATATTATTTATTTACATTCTTGTTATTATACTAGTGCATCAGTCCCGGTAAAAAAAATTGTTTTGGTCAATTGAAAGCCACCAAAACTTGCAGACCGTACAACGGAGTACAAAATCGGCAAACAATAAATTGCCTCACGAAATAGACGTGCGTGCAGAGCGAGCTTGCACAATAATAAATAAATTTTATGTGTGTACGGTAGTGTGTACAAAGCCTTTGTTTCATTTATTTATTTGGACTTCCCGGATTTGGTTCAAAAATTCATGTTATTTATTTAAATTTCAAGCAGTAGGTATAGGTATATATAGGTATCAAACCCTAAAATGTTATGAGGACAGTATCAGTTCTTGGTAACATCTTCAACATCCTTTTAAATACAAGAATATATATAAACAATCTAACACTGATATTTAAAAGTAACAGTATGCTATTACCTGTTATTAGATACTACACTGTAATTACTAAAATTCCGCCACACTAGCTCATAACTCACTCACGGTCATAATTAAAGCGAAACCTATATTCCTATGTTGCTAGAACTAAACCTATAATAGTGCCTCTTCATAACTTGCGCACTATTGTTTTAGTGAATAAATCACACATTCGCTTTGTTAAATTATAGACGCGAGTCCGCGACGTACGTCGAGACAGTTCTTAATAGTGGGTCATGCTTAGGGTTGCTGTCTCTAGAGACACTTATATTTACGTGCTTTCTTCAAGAAATTATTCACTTAGGCTCTGCAACTGTTAGATAGATATTGTTGGAACTATTGTTAACACTTGTTGATTACTTAAAACTATAATTATGGAAATCGTACCTGGACTCGAGTTTGGAAGTTTTGATGGTCCTACGTTCTAATGAAATGAAATGAAATTAATTTGCATATGACATGATACATAAAAATACAGGTCTTAAGTTTTACATATATGAGTTCACATGTCATTACCCATAGGGTGTACAAATATTACATCGTCTTAAATTAAAATACTATTTACGTTGACCACGGAAAATTAAATTAAATTAAAGTATTGATGTCAAAAGATAATAATGTCAAATAATTAAATTCATATAAATGTCATACAGCGTCTTCTAGGTCTTGTTCCAATTAAAATAATCATGCACCGAGTAAAACACCTCTCCAATAACCAATTGTGAAGACTAACTTTAAATAAATATATAAGATATAATGAAAAGGTATTGAAGAAATACAGAATATTACCTTTAAATATTATGGAAATTACATTTCACTTACTGTCGCTTCGGACGATTAGAATACAAGTCTGTATTCTGCTCAAACTGCATCTGCACATCAGCAACGCAAATTTCTCGAATGCCCAAAATGACAGATATATTCACTAAACCATGGATCATCTAAGGAATTGTAGATACTTAAGATTAATATTTTATTTGGGTAACTGGTCTTCAAAAAACCTATTTTGAGAATAATCTATGTTTTGCTAATAAATAAATTACAAAATTGGTAATGTTTACAAGTATATATTACTTCCTTCTTCATAGAAAATGATTAATGTATAACTAATATTTGACAATTGGGAAATTTTTCATAGAGACTCAAGAACATTCAATATTTACGTTTTTTTATTGCATGAGTTCAGCAGACAGGTAGACGGTCCACTTGATGAAAAGCGGTTACCATCGCCCATGGACATTAGCAACACCAAAGCATTACGCTACGATTGTATTGCTACTTCTTAAGGAAGATTAGAACCTGGCCACTAACGCCGGAACACAACTCAAGGTTGTTATGGCGACGTGCTGTAGACCACGGGTGGTAGCCATTCAGACGGGCAAATGCCTTATCACCTGGCTGTGGGTTGTATTGTTGCCTTTACGATAGGCCGCCCGACCGCAGGAAATTGTATTCTTTCTCTGTTTCTGCACGGATAAAAGTAAGTGATTCGTGAACGAAGTCGTTAAAAAATTCTATTTTAATGATTAAAATCTTTTGACTTCTCGTCCGATTTTAAAGACTACTATAAATATTGGTACGTTTGAGCGGGGGTACGCACTTACGATTGGAAAGAAACACCAGTCCTTTTAACTAACTAAACGCTTTTATTAACTTACACAGCCGTACGTGATTCTTTTCCGTAGGATTGACCCTACACGCACAACTAACGACGCACTGTCCCGACCATAAGATGTCTCACTCACAATATCGTTGCTGCTATTACGTAGACTGCTGCAGTACTCACCTCCGAATTTACATCGTGTAGCTAGCTTCCAAGACTCCTCTTAAACTACGCTACACTCCTCCTTCACTGAACTGCTCATTAAATTTTCAACTAAATTCACCACTGAGCTCGTCACTGTCTTCTATTAAACCTCTCTTCCAACTCTTTCTACCACACTTGTCGCTTCGCTGTCCTAACTTGAACTCTCCGGTAGGATCTCCTTACTTCATAATTTCGATCTACTTTTATTATTCTTTTATTTACTGTTTATCCTTTTCTAAACATCTATCTATCTCTGTCTTTTCCTTCCTGATTCTTCTATTCTAGTTGCATGCAATCTTCATTTCGTTTTCCTTTTGTTCAGCATCTATCCCTTTCTAAATGTCCTTGTATTTTTCTTCCAGAATCTTCTACATTTTTCTGAAACTTTTTAAGACAACTAGATCGTTCCATCAGCACTCGCCACAGATTTTTTATCAAGCAGTCAATAAAATTGGGCTTATTAAAAAACGAACAAAATGTAATTATCTTTTAAAAATAGTTGACAACCATAATCGAGCACTTAGTAAATGTGATGTTGCAGCTTTTGGGCCTCAAGCGATATGTATGACGACATTCTAGATTCTATTCGAATAAATAATTGCGAAGTCTTTGAAGTGATAATATTATACCTATCGCGGTGTAGTAGTAGTGATATTTATAGCACATAACAAATACATAGGTAAATACACAAAGGGCTCCAAAATGTATACTAATATAACATTCGCTGATAGTATTTTGAATAGCAATCGTAGAAGACAAAACAAAATCGAATATTAGTCGTGGCAGTATTTTGGCTAAGGCCAAACACTCGGCTTAACACTCGTTCCAATGACTTAGGTTTGAATCCTAACAATAGCGAAACATGCACCGTTTAATCAGAGAAGTTAAACAGTGAAGGTAGATATCGTAAAGAAATAGGCATGTTGAGGTTACTGGTACATGTCCTAATCATTATTAAAATGGGGAGGCCTGAGTTCAGCAATAACACGTATTTATTATAAGCTAACATTTCTTGTCTCTAATGTTTCAGCTCCATCTGACTATTTCACGCAGATGTAGCGATGGGTTTAATGCGTTATTAGTGATTGGGCATTGTTGTTAATTGCTAATTTCTTTGAATATTGATAAATAGGTCCCGGCTGAGACTAGTTATTAGTGCAGTCACTGGACAGTGCAATTTTAACAGACATCTTTTCAATATAAGTGTCACCGGCAGCCCCTTTGCAGAGCATGCCTAGAGGCAGAAGAAACAGCCGCCCATGTCCTGTTTGAATGCGGAGAGATGGCCCAATAGCCTCCGAGAAGTCTTCAGCGACGTCAAGAAGCTGGTGGACTTCCTGGAGGAGCTGGGGTGGATGGAGTAAACCCTCATTCACCCTCGTACGCAAAATGGGCGCTTTGTTGTCGAGTTGGGGAAACCGCCCGCTCGTAGAAGAAGAATGGTATAAATACAACGCATTTGCCCACGGTTACTATCATTATCCCAAATGTAGCAAGGAGATAAAACGACCACACACCATTCAATCTATGAATAAAAAGTACTTAGTAATTAACGTCACACATTGTACGCGTTCAGTATTCGCTCAGAACTCTATGTCCAGTGTTGAAAATTTGTGATAATTTGTAATTGTAATTGAGACGGCACAGACGTTGGAACGAAGGCATAAAGTTTTACGACTGTTGTCATTCATTGCACTTTACGATATGAGCTAAAATATGCTCTCTTGCATTACTAGGAACCAGCGTCTCGTTCACAATGAATTATTTATTTGCTGCACCAAGAACGAAAATTCATTACGACCATCCGCAACTTTTGTTCCAATTGCAATGTCGGATTGTTAAGTTTCTACCTTTTGTAAAAGATGCAATTGTAAATTGTATTTTAAGATCCATTGTTTGTTATAGAAAAATTAGGTTAATCAAATTTTAAGAAACAATTTGCTTTCTATTCGCATAGTATTGTTTCGTTTCTTGATATTAAAACCAACAATTATAATCTTCTTATACTTTATTTTTATGTATTTTTACATAATAATCTTATTCTTATTTTAAGCAAATATATTTTTGGATATATGGTTGTGTAACTTGTGTATTTATTCGGTTCAACCATCAGAAGGGGCGAGGATATCGATGATCTGTTTTTTGTCAAACTGACTTGACATTAATGACAATGACTTGTGTATTTTACGGATTAAACAGAATATCACTGTTGCTTGCACTAAGCATAAATTTGAAATAAATGGTGCTTAGATTTAAAAAAAATCAAAATGCATGTATTTCTAATCCACGCTAATATGTTAATATAAAATTAAGTTAATTTGAATTTAAACCTTTATACTATTTGTACATAAAATATTTTTCCCGATTTCAAGTTATTATTATCTATATAAAATAAATAGAAAAACGGATAAATAAGCAATGATGTATAAGATTTCCTTTTTAACCAAAATGGAACATTTTGTTCCTTGTGACTTTTAGTAGAACATATTTTGATACTAAAATATAACCCAAAAAACGTAAACCTCCTTCAGAATAACGAAAGTATTTTTAAAAGCTATAATTTTTACTTTTTAATAACTCAATATATGACAAACATGTATTTATTACAATGCACTGTATAAGGGTTTGCATTTTTATGATTTTGTGAAGTTTCACATCTGCAACAATGTAAGTCTTTGTAAAAAAATTAAATTGAGTACTGCAGAGACCAGTTCTTGTGTTTCTTGTGTGACCAGAAATAACTATATTTCAATACTGATTATAAAGACTATACAGTGCCTACTGCATTTCGAATAAGCAATACTTAAGGTATTTAAATTAACAGAAAGGTCTCGTTTCGAAAACTGCCAAATATACCTCGGAAAATAAAAAAAAACTGTACAATATCCAACACATATAGTTAGTATGTAAAGATATTTGAAATAAATACGGCTGAAATGACAATAAAATAAATCGTCGAAATAGTTTGTACAAATGAACCACAAGTATTTTACTACAAGTGATCATGGTTATAAAAAAAAATCAGTCATGTTTTAACTTAACGAAAATCAAAACATACTCCGTTTGACGAATTCGAAAAAGCCAATGTGTAATATTTCAATTGCAATGTTCAAATAGAGCTAGGTAACTTGAATTTCGTATTCTCATGGAGTCTCTTCAGATGTGTGTAACTAACCGAAATGATCACAGAGGGGATTCAAAAATTTCACCAACTAATCCTTTAACCAGTATAGAAAGAGTCCTATCTCTTCTCTTAACCTGCTGTAAGATATTGATGAATACTGGTTTTAAATAGACACTATTATTCTCCATTTAGAATACTTTCGTGGTAAAACTTTAGGCATTTTTTTAAGTTTTAGGTAACTAAATTAAAGAAAATTCTTAGTTATTCTGGCGATGTAGATGGTGCCGGAATGGAATTTAAATGATTTTTTTAACATTTAACTCTAATTTTCTACACTTTAATAAATATTAACGCTGTTAACGGAGGAATGGAGGAAATCGAAATTAAATTGAAAAGTCGTGTAAAATATTTGAATATCATTAAATTAGGCGTAGTATTAGGTGACGTTTTAACTATCAAAGGTCGTTTGACATTTATGTTTAACGTATTAAACGTGCTGTCAAATAACGTAGATGACGTTGCTATCGATGGCGAAAGAATAAATACCAATTTGGATTTACCATCATATGCATTGTAATACTTACATATATTTGTGTATACATATATAGTTATATGAGATTTTATCCTATGTTTTATCATTTTATGTACAATAAGCCATCAAATTCTTCGGTGGTTGTTGATTCAATAAGATCCAATTAATTATCCATATTGAATAACCAAACTAACTTTTAAGTCTAAGAATTTGCTGTCGATAAAGGAAAACCGCAACGTAATCGGACCAGTAGTTTTTACGTGAAACACGAACAAAAAGACACACCGAGGAAACAGAGAAGAAATGTAAAAAATGGCATTGTATTCTCCAATGTACAGACATGGCATGTTTAGATTTTTTTATATTACATCTATATATATATATATATATATATATATATATATATATATATATATATATATATATATATATATATACTTCTTCTCTTCGTGTGTATGTTCGTATGGGTCCCGGGATGGTGTAGATGAACAATGGAATTCGCTAGGTGGCCCTGGAATCAAGTTCTAGATTTTCATTTTTATCAATGTAGGAGTTTCCTGAGTAAAGACGTTGGTCTGCCGAGGTCGCTAGTAAATAAATATAAATTCTTACAAAATAAATCCCAACATAAATTTCATTTAATCTTACTCAACAAGGTCTAAATACCAAAAATATATTATAGATTGAAAAAGACATTTATTTCCATTGGATAGAACTGCTACTGCAAGCGCAGTTAAAATAAAAGTATAGCGATTACAGTTAATGAGGCAAATCACTGTGTATAAAATAGTATAAGCACTCACAGAGCACTTTACTTAAGCTCTATATTCAAATACTTTTATTCCACTTATAGTAGGTACGCTAATGCACTTTTTCGTATAGGTGGCCGGTAATAACGCAGTCCATTAGTTGTTTCGACCTAAGAAGCCAACCGCATTAGTGCGGGAACGTGGCTATCGACAATAATTGTATTGAGCAATAAAAGCAAATGATCATTGCTTTATTTAGCCGACGAGATACGCTTGAATATGATGACAATAAACCGTAAGCAGCGCTATGATATTGTATACTGTAGACGCGTCAAACGCTAACATGGTTGCATTACCGACAGCATCAAACAATAGCTACATAGCAATATAATTTTACAGTAGATCCAAGAAAGAGAGAAAATATGAAAGTGGTCTTAGGTTTTATCTATTAACAAACAGAGACAAATTTTAGTTATTGAGATGTGCGGTCATTCAATTTAATTATATTACTGTAGATAACCAATTTAAAAAAAACGCTTTTCATATAGCAATATATGAAAAGCGTTTTTTTTTTAAATTGGTACGAACTAAGGTTTATTTAGTACAAACTAATAGGATAATGCTTTGTATATTTTGGAATTGTCTTCGTCTATTAACATTATTTATTACTACACAATACGCAACTGACCATAGACATCACAAAAGAGAATAATAAAAGTCCTGAAAGATATAAGCAAGGATGCTAGCTTTAAATAAACCCAACTGTGATTTGAAAACTACAATGGTGTTAGGGCACACTGAAGCTCTTCCTCACCACTCAGAGTCTCTAAAGAAAAATCGCATAAAACTACAATAAACATACTAAAATACATACCTACGTTTATGTTTTTAGACATGAGGTGTCAGGTGTGGGGGCAGGTATTGCCCTAAATGAAAACACCTCTGAGCAAGTTGACTGTATTTATTTGTATATAGGCGCCGCAAACAGCAACAGGTACATTCAGGCACAATGATTAAATACAAGCAGCACTGGTCACGATGTACTGGTGGTTCACACAAGATCCACGTAGTCACGTTGGCTGAAGTCTTCTGATGGTCGTTGATTTTCTTAGTCTTCCTTGTATTGCTTCTTCTTGTGTGTGTATATTCGACTGACGAACGCAATACCGTAGGCGCGTTTCAGGGTCATCGTCTCTACCTGTTGGTTGGCAGAGCCGGTATGGGGCTTCGAGTTGAGAACTCTTTACCCCGGTCCAAATTCGCGGGGGGCAACTACCCCCCGGTGACGGGGAACGGGCGCCGCCAGACACATAAGGGGTGTGTCGGCAGGCTCGCGTCGGCCAATCAGCGGCTTTCGGTGGCCATCGCGGGCTTCACGTTGGCTCCGTCTGCGGCATGGTTGGCCAGTCTGCGGCTTTCGATGGCCATCACGGGCTTTGGTTGGCCATCTGCGGCATCTGGTGGCCTGTCTGCGGCATAGGAGATTATCCGCGTCCTCTCACATCGCCCTAATCCCGGCGGATGAGGTCGCGGGGGGTCGGTAGCCATCTTGGGGTCTCGTGATCGGGAGGTCGCGCGTGTAGGGGAGCAATCCCGTGGAGGTGGGTGTGGCGGCCGTTGTCGGCGCGTTCGAACAATCGACGCGCCGACATCGCCACGAAGTCCTCGACACTGGGAATGCTCAAGTCGCGGGCGATCACGTCGTTCCTTACGAACCGACCCGCGCCCGTACACATCCGCAAGGCGATGTTCTGCTGTCTCTGCAGCAGCTTCTTCCTGGTAGCCGAACACAGCGCATACCACGCCGGAGCTGCGTAGGTCAGCCTCGAGCGGAGATAGGTCTTATAGACCCCGATCTTCGTCCTCAGAGGCAAGCTGGATGATAGGACAGGTCGGAGCAGGGCCTTAGCTGTGCGAGTCATATTGACCGCATGCTCGACCTGGGGGCCCATGCTCAACGACCTGTCGATGTGCACTCCGAGGTATTTGACCGAGGTCTGCCACCCGATCTCCTGTCCTCGAAGCTGTAGTTGCTCAGGCATGACGCGCCGGCGGGCGACCAGTAGCGCGGCGGTCTTACCCACATTGACCGCCATGCGCCACTTGTCCAGCCACGCCGGTAGTATATCCATCATGCGCTGCATTCGGCGAGCTGCTATGTCTGGACTGCGAGAGGACGCGAAAAAGGCACTGTCGTCTGCGTACAACGCCAGCGTGACGTCCCTCTCCCCAGGGGCCAGGGTGCCCTCGAGTGTAGGGACGTCGTCCGTGTACAGGCCGTACAACGCTGGCGAGAGACAGCTGCCTTGGGGAACACCAGCAGAAATTGTACGCTTCTGGGAAGTCGTCTGCTCGACCGAAACGTAGAAGTCCCGGCCATGGAGGAAAGACGCCACGAGCTTCACCATCGCGGGTGGGGTGTCCGTGGCGATCAGTTTGTAGATGAGGCCTTCGTGCCAAACCCTGTCGAAGGCCTTTTCGACATCAAGGAACACCGCGATGGTGCACCTGTCTTGGTTTAGCTCGTGGGCCAGGTGATGCAGCACTCGCGTCAGCTGGAGCGTGGTGGAATGGCTGCTGCGGAATCCGAATTGCTCCGCGCGGGGCTCAATGCGCGGAGCTAATCGTTGCAGCAGCAGACGCTCGAACAGCTTCGCTAAGTGTGATAGGAGGGTGATTGGCCGGTAACTTGCGGGCAGGCGCCGATCCTTGCCCGGTTTCGGGAGCATGACGACTTTTCCTGTCTTCCAGGCGTCGGGGAAGTGGTTGGTCCTGAGGATCCCATTGAAAAGGCGCGCGAGTGCCGCGCAGCCTCTCCTCGGGAGGTGCCTCAGGGCTTCCGTGGGTATCCCGTCGCAGCCCGGTGCCTTCCGTCTAGGGAGACAGAGCACCGCCTTGCGAACCTCGGCAGGGGAGATGAAGTCCTCCCCGCCCAGAGGCTCGTGTGGGCGCGACAGGAACTCGGTGACCGTTGACTCGATGCACTGGTGGTGTTCCCTTATCTCCTCGGAGACTCCTGCTGGGATGGGGTGCGGTTTAAATTGCTCCTCCAGGTGCGCTGCGAACAATTCCGCGCGCTCCCCGGGAGCAAAGCACCGCCTCCCTTGTGCATCCAGCAGGGGGTAAGTGGGGATGGACGTCTTTTGCAGAGCTCTGTTCAATGCGTGTAGGTCCGTGGCGTGTACGGAGGCCCGGTCTAATGCACTCTCCCAGGTCTCCCCTCGCCAGGTCTTTACCGCATCTGAAACCTGGGCTGTTAAGGCGTTCAGCCTAGACTTAAGCACCGGACATCTGGTTCTGGCCCACAAGCGCCTGAGTGCGCGCTTGCGGCTGATGTCCTGGCTGATCCGGGCCGGGAGCTCTGGACGTCTGCTCCGCGGTGTGATCATCGTAGTCGCTGATTCCCGGGCGGTCTCGATCCGCTCCATGATGAGCCTGGTGGCAGCCTCCACCTCTTCTGGAGCGGAGAGCCTGCCCAGGGGGATGTTCTCTAGTTGAGTGGCGTATGCTGCCCAGTCAGTCCTCGCGCTCAGCGTCCTCCGCGGCACGGCAACAGCCGCGAGGGCGAGCGACACGAGGATTGGGAGGTACTGCGAATCCAGGTCGTACAGCACCTCTATGTTGACCGGGCAGCTGATGTTCTGGTGGACTACGATGTCAAGTACGTCCGCACTATGGCGAGGGTTTGACGGGATGTGGGTCGGCGAGTCCGGCCCGAGCACTGTGAGACCGCTGGCTTCGGCGAGCTCCAGCAGTCTGGTGCCGGCCGGGTTGATGACTCTTGAACCCCACACGCGGTGCTTGGCGTTGATATCGGCCGCCAGCTCGGTGGGGGTGGTCCCGTCAAAGATGTTGTTGAGGTCGGTGCGGACGAGTCGAGGGCTGGGCAGCCGGTAGCCGGCGAATATCTTCACCTCCCTTCCGGCCGCCTTGACTAGCACCCCGATGGTGCGGAGCTCCTCGAAATCCGGTGGTGGAAGTTCGTCGTGCACGATGTCTCTCCTCACCAGGACGGCCGTACCCCTATACGGCTGGCCCCGGGGAGAGACCTCGTCACGCCTATACACGACGAAGTTCGGAATCTGGAAACTGGTGGTCGGTCGCAGTTTTGTCTCGCCCAGGAGGATGATATGGACATCCTGCGACTGGGCGAGAAGTCGAAGTGGTTGGGTCTTCTCCTTCACCCCTCCTGGATTCCAGTAGAGGAGACGTAACTGGCCCGTGGACGCACTATCCATTATGGATGTTTTCGATACGGGCCAGGTTACGCATCGCAGCTAGCTTGAGATCTCCCCCAGCTGCGATGGTAGAGATCAGGTCCGTCAGGGCCCCACAGAACACCTCCATGCGGTCCAGTCGCTGGAGGATTATCTGTAGTGGGTCCCTGGCGCTGGTCTCCCCTACGATGGTTGGTTGAACTGGTGCAGGAGGGGCGGGTGTGCGCCTTGTCCTGCTCCGCGGTTCTCTTTGTGGTTTGGGTTGAGTTTGGTTCATGAAATTGAACCCTGCTTGCGGCCCCTGGCTGCCGCAGTGAGGGCAACCTTCTGTGGTAGTGCTTGGTTGAATCTGGGTTTTGGCAACCGTTACCCGTTCTGGGGGTGGCCTGGATGGTTGTTTGGTCCGTTCCGCCTCGGTAGGGGCAGGAACGGACTTTTTCTTATGTTTGCGCCCCCCTCTGTGCGGTTTACGCTTCTTTGGGGGGGCGCTTCTGGGTGTTGGGTCATTTGCTGGGGGGGCCAAGGTGGTCCCCCCCACTCCTTGTGATGGTGGCACCGTTTGGGGAACGGCTGCCATAGGTTGCCCTCTGGTGTCAGGGGCAGGACTTGGTTCGGCCGGTAGGGGGGCTTGTGCCCGCCTCCTTTCTGCCCTCGTAGGGCGTGGGGGGCGGTTTCCGGCCGGTTGCCTTGGTTGCCGGGATCTTGGGGCTGGTGGTGGTGGGGGGAAGGCGGCTCTTTTCCGCCTCTGCTCTCTAAGGAGAGCTGGGCAGCGGCGGTAACTTGCTGCGTGGGCCTTGCCACAGTTAATGCAGGTTTCCTCCCCCCTGGGTTTCGGGCAGTCGGCAACCAGGTGCTCACCTGCGCACCTGAGGCATCTTGCCGGCCGGTAACAGTTTTTAGAGGAGTGGCCAAATTTTTGGCACCTGTGGCACTGTGCCACAATGTGTTGGCCACGCCATGCCTCTATGACTACGCCCGGCATATAGAGTAGCTCGTTGATCGAGTAAAGCCGGGCGAGATCTTCTTGGTCGGTTCTTTTAAGGGAGGCGTGGAAGAGGCATCCAGGTTTGCCCCCCACTCCTGGTATATGGCGGACGGTTTCCACCTGGAAATCGAGTTCTGTCAGGGCCTTCCTGATTTCCTCCGGATCAGTGTCCGGAGGTAGGCCCCTAATGGCCACTTTGGTGGGTTTTTCTGCCTCGGTACTGTAACAGTACCACTGGAGAGCCGGGTCCGCTTTGGTGGCCTCTACGAGGTATTTTTGTATTGCCCGGAATTCTTCCGGGCTCTGAGGAATAAATCGTACCCCTTGTTTAAAGGGGCGTCCATGTGGGGCATAGCCCAATTGGTCGTGCAATGTTTTGAAATGCAAAGTCCAGTTGGGCATTTTGTCAACCACGATCGGTGGGTAATTTTTGGCCTTGGGGGCCGTCTGTGTGGTTAGCATGGCCTGGGCATCACGCCCCGGCGTGGAGGTAGCCGTCGGTGCCGGCGAAGTCCGACTCGTCCCCGGCCGCGGACTCGTGCGCGGCATCGGGGTCGGACTCGCACGTGGCAACGCCGCGGCTTCCGCAAATGAGATGTTAGGTTGAATTAGGCTAGGCCTACCTTGGGCTTGGTGTTCGGCCGCGGCGTCGCAACGTCCGACGGCAGCAGTGACGCTGTACGCGGCGTCTGTGATGCCGTACGCGGCGTCCGGTGCGCCGTACTCGGCGCTTGAGACTCCGTACGCGGTGTCTGTGACGCCGTACGCGGCGTCTGTGACGCCGTACGCGGCGTCAGTGGTTTTGGTAACGGCGTTTCTTCGCAAACTCTCCAGCTCCACGTAGGACGTGGAGCGCGAAGGTGGCGTCGAAACAGCCGAAACTTGGCTGCTGCTACTGGAGGTCGAGCTGGCGGAGGAAGAGGATGCCATCTCTTCCCCGCCTCCCTCTTCTGGTACGACGGGAGATGGAGTTTTGGCCGTATCTCGGCGCTTGGGGGGTTCATCTACTTCTTCATCTGAAGATGATGCCCTTCTGGCTTTCGCCCCTGCCTGGCGTGGGCCCCTTTCGCCCCCAGTCGGATGATAATATCCGGGGGGTGCGAGCGGCGCTCCGCCTGAGGTGGGGGGAGTGGTAGTTGGGGCGATCGGTGGTGTGGTGGTCACCACAATAGTTCTATAAGCCAGTCGCGGGTCGCGGCTTGACGGCGTGGGCTTCCTAGGCCGTTCCGACATGACGCTAATACATAACTGACATATCTAACACAACACTAGGAACTTCACAGTATATAAAAGCACTTAGACACTAGACACAACACGAATAACTAAGTCCTGTCTCTAATAGTCCTGTTGCCCACCGGGACCCTTCTCCATGAAGGGATGGTGGGCGAACAAACACACACTGGCCGTTGGCGGCGGGGTCCGCACAGCCAACGGCAGTAACGCTCCGGGAACGCGAGAGGAGGTCCCCCGGGAGTCTCAACGCGAACGGAGTCCTCGACCGGGGAACGTTTCCGCGAACGGGAAGAGCGCGAGAGAGGGACACACGTATACGTCTTCGCAAGGTGCGAACGAGACGGATACCGTAGGCTCGCTCCGCGCTTACTAAAGTACTACAAAAATGCAGACGCTTAGCAGCTAACGGAGCGAGCTACGTTTTCGCGGTAGGCGGGGCGTGGGCGCACGGGTTTTACGGGGGTGAGGTCAGCGGGGTGATTCTGTCCGCAACATGAGGTGTAGCAAAAGACAATACAGATTCTTACCTATATAAGTGAATATCGGGTACTTACCGTCATTAGATATATCTAAGATAGAATATGGTGACACATCTATCTACGGGTAAAACTATCATAGATGCAACGAGAGTCTGAAATGTTGAACAAACAGTGGCGCTCGTCAACTTTCTCATAAGACTCATAACTGACGAAACACTTGAAAGTAAAATATTGTGACAACAGTGACATAAGTTTAAAATTCAATGTAAACATCGAGTTCTGAGAATCAAAACCATCGACTACGTAATAGAGTTTACCAAGTAGAGAGCAAATAGAATAACAAACGGACGAGTGGTGTCGTATATTTTTAGATGTATTCGCAGTTCTTTCATGCGAAGGCTCGTTACCAGCACCGGGTGTTTTATCCAGACTCTTTTTTAAAAATAAACATAACGTATATGTGTATCTTAGTATTCTTAAATTATGTACTTAAAAAAATAATACTAATCAAATTGAATTACGTAGCTATTGTGGTAAAATTGTAACCCTTTTTGATCATGTCCGTCCGTCTGTTTCTGTTCGCCACAGTTTTCTTTCTCAGAAACTACTTAGTATGATATTTTACAGGAAGGTGTAATCTATATGCCACTTTACGTTGGTATAGTGAAATATGGAAAATATAAAATGGGGGTGTCTTCCCAATTATCTTATATGTTACTATCGTTACGTCTGCCATAAATGTAACTGTGAGTTGAAAACATTTTTGTGTCGTAACTCTAATCTTGAAAAATAATAATTTCAATAGTTTGAATAATTAAGAGCTTCATACAATTGCTTTATAGGCTTTGAACATGTTTAAAACTAATTTATTGGACACCACACGAATTATAACCTAAAGTAACAAGAACGAAGACACTATTAATATTCAACTTTAATAACTTACTCTGACTATGACTTATATTTTTACTAATACTTTGAAAGTAAATAATTTATTAAAGCAATGTTTGCCTTGTGCATAATATAATTATGTAAACTACACCACTCATTTATTTAATAAGATATATTGTATTCGTTACGTTAAAACACGTACATATGACTAGTTTTAAAAATGATTGAAAGTACAATTTAGTAGTCAAATTTGAGCATGCAGTGTGATCATTAATCACAGTTGTAAATGATGTAGATTTTTAAAGCTTATCCAAAGTCATACTAGTATTATATAGTATTATACATTACAAATTAAATACACGATACAATGTATAGTTGTAAACTACAACGTTAAATAGTAAGAAAGCAGTTAAACAATTCAAAGGATGTAATTAGAGGAGTATAATTCAGCATTTTGCCTGATTTCGCGTGCAACAGAGAAGTGTTTTAACTTCTTGTAGCATATTTCAAGTGGAACCAGCCAAGCTATTTATCATTGCCACGGGTTAATTTATTCAGCTATATTGTGCTTTCATTTAACATTTTATATCTAGTTTAAGTCCACGGTTAATGATATAAAAGCATTCTATAATAATATAATAAATCTGTAAATTGTTAGAGTTTGTACATTGCGTTTGAAAATGTGAAAATTCATGGAGGATAATTGGGATCAGGCGAAAACGCAAGTTTTAGAACTTTTGTCTGTCAGAGCATTAAGCAAAAACTACTGAATGGATTGAAATAACAGCCGGTAGAGGCTAGCTTATATTCCAGATCGTATCGTCTCATTTTATCCCGATAAATGATGTAGTTTTCGTGGGATAGACGAAAATGGTGAAAATGATGGTGCTGCCATCATATTTTTTTATGCCGCCTTTCCAATTTATTAAGAAATAAATAAATCGCAATAGGGACGCAAACGAAGTTTCGCTGGCAATGGCTATACGAACATTGCTTTGATAAATTGCTTACTTTCAAAATATTAGTAAAGTAGAAATAGGTGGTGAATATGTAGTTATGTTAATTAAACAGCAGTACAAAATAGGGCTAGAAATATTGTAACACAGTAAGTACCTAATAGTGTAAAAACGTCAGCTGGAAATGCTCTGCTCATTAGAAATAGAGGTCGGAAATATATATAAGAAAGTCCACAGTCTTGTTCAAAACATTAAAACTTGTTTCTTAAAAAGAAACATACTCTTGTATTACAAATTAGCAGATAGTAAAACGGCTACTATTGGTTAAAAGGTACTGAATTTTAGAAGTACGAATGATATACCAACCACTCCCCATGGCAGATTTCACACAGACAGGCTACCTTACAATGTTCTCCTTTACCATCAACCCTTGGTTATTATTATAATCAATGCAAATTAGACCAGAGAAACTGTTAAGCATCGCATGTTCTCTGATAGAATCCAAACCCATGAAATAAGGTTTATCTATTAAAATCCCAATTTGAATACTACGATATTCGTTAAACTAACCAATATTATTGCTATTAATTAAGTTACGACAAACATGTTAATTATCAATGTTAATTGGTGTTTTTAATGCGATATACAATTTTCTACCAAGAAATATATATATTTCCTGGTACATTTTGAAGTTTAGATAACACTCTCGATAAAGTGATTACGGCTAATGTAATGGCAGGTTGTTATTATCACTTAAATTTTTCCAAAATCTTTCGCACCTGGCGTTTCTGTAATTATGTATTTAAATATCTATAGTGTTATTTGTTAATTTAATTATTACTTGAGGCTTCATAAGAATTGTCTCAAACATAATGGAGATCAACGAGTGCAGCGTCAGTAACAAACATTACGTTAATAGTTACTGCTTCGCTTTTATCATCGAGGTACGAATGCTTTATGCACACCCTACCGCCCTGGTAGCCTGGAACTAATGGCAATTACCGGATATTCACAATGTTCCAGATACTCGAACCAGGGTACGTGTTACCGCCTGTATCAGTTAATAGCGGGCATGTTTCTCCACCTTTCAGGGAATCGGGTTATACACCGGGTGTTATACCCGGTGTATATGTCTCACGGATAGAGCCGCCACACGTGTCCATGCATCTACAGCGAGTGATATTTTGGTGAAGTCTGCTCTTACGCCTGTGGGAAAAAAAGCTGACTTATTTGCTCCCTGTCGCACCCCACATCAGAATATATAGCCTCGCAAAAGAGGCGCCGGTTTACTACTTGACTTATACATTGCTTCATAATGTTGCTGCCATAAAAAGGCTAACTTAATGAGAATTATTTTATTAAACTTACAACAATGATGTTATCATACATGTGTTAATAAAAGACTATTTTACTTACATACGGTGAAGTCAAGTAATCTAATTCATTTTCCATTTCACGACTATATACCAGTACTACAAGTCGTCCATAAAGATTTTCTACGTCATTGAACCTGACCCCTTGGAGAATGTTATTCTGAACATACAGCCGTTACAGGGCCCGGATGACTCTGTTTTGTGGGCTGAATAAATATTTGCAGTCTTTGCTTTGTCATGAGTTACATTTTTATGTTATGTAGTAAAATAACAATAAAGTTTATAAAGAGATGATGCTATAAAGGGTTGAAGTTATAAAAAGCAGGAATATTGATTATACAGCATATACTATATAAATAAGTAATATATATTTTTACTACGATGTGTACCTAATCTAATAAAAAATTTATTCAAATTTTTGAGACTTCCAGTCATTTTGGGTACGCCACCTTACTTTACGTTATAGCCGTCGGTCCATATGTTCGTCTGTCTGCGTGTGTCACAATTATTGTTTCCAGAAACTACTAAACGAAATTTTACAGAAAAACGTCAAAAATAAATAACAGGGGCGAGGAAAGAGGAAGAAGAAGAACTATTTAAAAATAAAAATGATTAACTGTCAACCTCGTTAGTAACACTCACACGGGAATAGCAGGTGAGGTCAATGGTAGTTTGACACACCAACACTCTTGCCCTAACATAAAATTTGCATTGTCAATCAATCACGTATAGTCGTCACGCGAAACACGCACGTTTTATAAGCGTCACGGACGGCTCCCCATAGTTATGGAAACCATACTTTAAGGTTTGTAAGGACTGTCCTAATTATAGTGTTCAAAGCACAAATATATCCATTCAGCGCGTACAATGCTGGATCACGGACCGTGAAATAATCGTACAGTTAGTAGTTATATTTATGTCAAAATAGACAGAATATTAGGGTTTAGGTACTATGAAATATGTCAGTCTATAAATTCGGGTTAGTAATAAGTAACACTGAGCTTCAATTCCATCTTCAATTGGACAGGACAGGACATCAAACAAATTGTCAGGAAACGAATTCACGCCACGCAATTACTTTAGCTACGGTTTTACCTTGACTTTGTTTAAGTAAAGAGTTGTAAATACATTAATGACACACATGAAAATTTGTTTTTTTTCTTGCCAATAAATTAAATATCAATTTCTGAATTCAAAATAAATGTCAACATTTGAGTAGAAGATGCTATTTATACGATTCCTTATCATAAATAACCATTTTTCTATTTTTCGGCAATATGTCGGTCTGAAAGTTTATCTCGAATAAGCTTCAAAAAGACAAACATGGTGAGCTAACAGCGTTATTCATAAAAAGTAATTTAAAAATTACTTAACCAAGCAGCTAATTAAGTTTTAAATAATATTTAAAATTGTCTTATTCATAAACGATACTTTGATATGAGGTTGTGTAATCTGACAGCTATTTAATTACTTAAACAGTTACCTGTTTAAACAGGTTATTAAATCTAAATAGTGTTTATGAATACAATTTTCGTTAAATAATTATTTAAAGTGTTAGTTTAAAATTAATCAACGTTTTTTGAATAATGCTATAACAGTTTAATTTATTTATCTTTTAATAGAAACAAAACACAACAAGAAACTTTTCACTCCAATTGACTTGACTTATTTTAAAAGTACAATTTTTCAACGCGAATGGAACCCAAACAGGTATTTATTTATATTTTTTATTAAAACATGAATAATTTGTCACAGGCTTAAGATTTTAATGAAAACTTCACGGACTAAAACAGAAATTTAACTTATAATTTCACGTAGTTTCACTGGATCTAAATTTCTGAAACGGGTAAAAAACAGGAAGTACAAGTATGAAGTACCCGCGTGAACGAAGCGGTAGTGCAGTAGTAAAAATTTTTTATAGTTCGTTTAATTATAATCAAAAGCTAACTGAGCAAGGCAGTTAATTTCATCACTGATTGCTTTTATAAATTAACGTGTTCTTATGTTATATCAATTAATGGTGAGCCTATCCATGACTCAATGAGCGGCAGACATGTAACAATGTTTTAACCCCTGTGCAGGCAATGGGCGATATGTTGCCGCGGCAATGTCACGCTGTCAACGCATGCGACACGGCAGCATGCAGAATTTGAATGTAATTTACAATCTTCGTGCGAAAAGGTACCGTATAACAGACTTAATTTGTCCAGTTTCTATAAGTTAACTCATATAGTATGGCGATTACAGTATTTAATGAATATATATTATGTATATGTGTGTGGAAATTTGACTTTATATTATTTAATAGAACGTTACGAAACAAAGGACTGTGGCCGTAACTTATTACTCGTAAATCTGCTAGGCACTGATAAATAAATTCATAAAAATATCGACAACAACAACAAAAAAAGTATTAAACTCTGAATGTACAAAGAACGATATTTTATAAACAAAAACAAAACCTACTTTAAACTATTTATTTATTTTTTGCTTTTAAAATTTAATATTTTCTTCAACATCTTCAAGTCTGTGCATTTTGCAATGTTCTTGTTGTCTTTTCCGACTTCAAGATATTGTATAAAATATATCTGTTTTACTTTTTAGTTTGAAGTCGTTTTTTTGGTTAAATCAATATTTTATACATTTTAGTTGCTAAAATAGTTATAGAAATAATGTTATATTTTAACTTCCTCTAGAAATGATACTACTGGCACGCGTATGCAGTTTTCCTTTCGGAAAGTGTAGGCACTCGGCACCCTTCAACAAACGTTGCTTTCGATTTCTCTAAGATCAGATTTGACTTGGTGACAAGGATTACAACTCTTTGCCACAAAGAAAAAAATGAAAATCGGCCCACAATTGACGGAGAAATGACGTAACAAACATACAGAAAAAGTATACATTCGAATTGAGAACCTTCTTTTGGAAATGGGTTAAAAAAAATCAGGAATATAAAGCATTAAATTCCGTATTACATAGAAACTGACCACACAAATTGAACCTATTCGGCATTAAGCGTTGAAGTTTACAAATCGTGTTACAAAATAGGAGCACAGTCGGTTGCGCTTAAGATAGCAAAAGCAAGTCTCCTAATAGGCTCCCAGGCCCAAACAACGCAGCAAGGCGCATACAGCTAAATGCGGTGTAAACACACATACGTTGGACACATGGTTTATTGCACCACCGTATATAGTAAATCCCAGCGAGCTATATAGAGCTTGTGAAACAGATTTACAGTTTAAATAAAATTGTTTTGCCACTACGAAGCTCTATAAGAGTAATACGGTCAAAGTTCAGAGTACCCCTGAGACTCGGAATAGGGGATTCACATATAAAAGAGCTTTATTCTTCGAATTAAATCTTGTTTTAGTTTTGTGGTTTTTGTTTGTTTTTATGTAATTATGGTGGTAGCTTCCAATTTGTTTTCAGATCAGGGCTAATTCCCGTTAAGTACCTTTAAGTTCAGCATCTATCTGCGCTGGGAGCACTATAACACGGTATGTAGGGTAAAATAATTTAAAAAATATGCTAAATAATAATATTTGAAACAATATTGTGTATATACGACTCTGGAATGTAATAATTAGTGTACTGTTTTAACATTTTGCCTATAGATTGAGTTACCCAGATGAGCAGAGCAATTAATTTTAATTGTCAATATACTTGACTAACGTACAAAACAATTTTTTGTTTTTTTACTACATGAGTTCAGCAGACAGGCAGACTGCTTACCTGATGGAAAGCGGTTACCATCGCCTATGGACATCTGCAACACCAGAGGCGTTACAAATGTGCTGCTATTCTCTTAAGGGCGACTGGAACTTGGCCACTAATACCGGATCACAGCTCAAGGCAGTTATGGCGGCAGACTCTAGACCAGGGGTGGTAGCCATCCAGACGGGCAAATACTTTACCACCTGGCTGTGGGTTGCTATGTCGCCTCTTACGGCAGGCCGCCTGGCCGCAGGAAATTGTATTGTTTCTCCGTTCCTGCAAGGATAAAATTTTAATGGAAGCCTGGACAATGTCTTGCCAATTCTATTTTTTGGCGATTTTGCTTAAACGCTACTGGCGCTGATTCATCCAGTGTCACAGTAATTAAGAGAGTGTCGTCAGGTTTCAAATAATGGGCATTTTGCTCAACATTGACAATCACATACAAATAATTGAGTCAAATAAAACTTCAATTCAAAATAATATAATTGGCCATTTCTAATTATTTTACTAAAAACGAATAGAAATAGATCATATTTTTATTTTATTTTGGTTACTGTATACGTTCGCATTTAAACATTTCTCGCGCGATTTTGAGCCCACATATGGAGTAAGATGAAGCACGCTTACCTAGAAAGTATTGTGGCGACCGAGGGTGGAACTGCCCAGCAGCGTAAATCAGTTTTAGAACTTTTAGAAAATACTAGACATTTCTGGAAGGAAAAGACAAGGACGGATAGATGTTAGAAAGGGATAGACGATAAACGAAAGAAAGAGATAGATAGATGTTAGAAAGAGATGGACAATGAACGAAAGAAAGAGATAGATAGATGTTAGAAAGGGATATATATGGATATGGTTTCTAGAAAATTCTTCCGGGTATATAAACAGCGTAAGCTGCGCCTACAGGGCAGTTTTTAGAGTTGAAAGTTGCAGTTTAAATTTGAGTTCAGTTCAAGACGGTGAAACGACAAGTGCGATACTAAAGGGTTATCAGAGAAGGTTAATAGAGTACAGAGACGGATTAAGTGGTGAATTTAGTGACAAGTTTGGTGGACAGATACGCGAAGGAAGTGTTTAGCGTAGTTCGAAGGAGGAAGCAGAAGCGAGCTACCCGCGATAATATTGGAGGTGGTCCGCGCAATATAGGCGACGGTATCGAGGGTGTAACAACTTATCGTCGGGACTGTGCATCGTTGGTCGTGCGTATAGGGGCAACCCTACAGAGAGGTACTACGTGCGGCTGTGTAAGTCAATAAAAGCTTTTAAATTAAAAACTGGTGTTTTCTTCCAATCCATAAGTGCGTACCCCCGCTCGCACGTAACAGTATGTATCACAGATCACAGAAACACTATATATTGACACGGGACTCGAAGACACCCGGGTTGTAGATTTCGGGACAAATAGACTCCGGCATTGAGTTTCACTCCTTTGCGGTGCGCATGATGAAGGTGCTTTTGTCATAATTTAGCAATAAACATATTTAAAGGTATAATAAAATGATCACGATTTGTTATTAAGAGACGTTAACTTTTAAGAGGAAGAACCCAATTTAAAGTATATAGAAGAATTGAGCTCCCCGATCCTCATTTACACTATGATGACCCTTAATGATATTATAACAACACTTAATGACATTTCCTCAGAAAATCCAATAATAGGGTATTACACGAAGAGCGTAGCTTTAACCGTAGTTGTCATAAAGCTATATAAAGCGAGTGGCAATAAAAAGGAAGGCCAACAAACAACTTTCAAACAATTTATTATGTGAGATATCTAAACAGATATTTGTTATCGTGGATAAACATCCTACCTAATAATAAAAGCGACTGCGAGTGTCTTTGTTTGTGACGTTTTCACGCTTTAACTACGCAACAGGACGTCACGAAATTTTGCATATGTGTTGTCAGGGGTCTAGAATAGGACATAACCTTTCATCCAGAAAAACGTTCTGTCTCCGAGGGACAGACGAATACAGCCGAAAAGATGGCACTGCAATCGCGTTTTATAGGCGCCGCCATTAATATTCATCAACAAATACAATATAATGCGGTGCCATTGTTAGTGCCACCTTCGCTAAATAACGTTACTGGTATTTATGATTAGGTATTTTTAATAAAAAAATTAAGGTCTATATTTCTAAGTATTAGAGTATTTGGGTACTAATTATACTTTGTCGTATAAGTATAACAGCACAGATTACGTAAGAAGAAATTCTTTCAAGGTAAGTTGGCTTAAAGATATTGCATTTAGGAATGAGAAAGTATTGAAATTATGCAGTTTTATGATTATTTATTTTGATGAGCAATAAAGTGAAATGGCAGCAAAACGTTGCCTGTACTTGAGCGACACAAGCAAGAGCTGCGTGTCACGAAGATGAATATGTTTCGATGGATGTGCGGAATCACGCGGTAACACCGGGTCAGGAACTCCCGCATTCACGGCACTCTTCATGTGCGTTTTATAGCAGACAAATTGTAAGAGTATCGCTTACACCGGCCAGGTTTTTCAGAGACCGAATAATTATGTAGGTAACAAATGTCACAGCCATAACGCCTCCACACAGTCGAAGAAAGTCTAAAAAATGCTGGCTTGACGTTGTGGAAGATGACATGCAGGTCTCAAAACGGGGAATGCTGAAAACCGCGCGAAGTGGAGTAGAAAAAGTAGGAAAGTGGACATGGGAATCGTAGAGAACACTTCGAACGCAACAGGGATTTCACACTCAGATGATGATGAATTTAAAATTACCGAAACTGTGAACTGATATATTCCAAGGTCACTCTAAGTTCTATTCCAAATGTTTTTAGCTAAATGTTTTCACTGCTTAACATTTTCTTTGCTATTCATTAACGTGAATAAAATACTGCAATAGTAAATAATCCCTATTTAAAGTTGATTGTTCATTATACCATTCTGACGGCGGCAGGGAAGTCCCCGATATGCAAACATTCCACGACAGTTCCATTATGACAGAAAATAATGTTTATTTTATGCATGAGCAAGTCTGGCTCGTTTTAATTACTTAGATAGAACCAGTTTATCTAAAAAATATCCATAACATATTATGACTTTATGTCTTTTATCTTTTTTTAATTACAAACAGTTTACAATTTAAGCAAAGGTCATTAGAATAATTTTGGTTTTATTTAAAACTCTTCGAAAACATTTATCGAGACATCAGATTCATTTATAAACCAATCTGAGAGACAAATGTTGCGTGTTTTATAATAGAAAACCAATAGATAAATGAAGTACAATAATTCAAATTAAGTATATAAAATATAAACAATATATTGGTTTGTTTAGTTTTGCAGATGTCCATGGGTGACGGTTGCTACACACACCAGCGATCCTTACAAGCTAAGGGTTGGTATTACAAAATCAGTCTATTCGATTCTTGAATAGTGTAAGTGACTGTTCAATAATCTTATAATACATTTACTTTCAATCAAAATCAGCGCCGTGAATTCTTTGAGTATTTTTCTCTAAATCTTATAAGATATGGCCTATAAAGGCCCACTTGAAAAATTCAACCTGACGGTAGAGTGGTCGGCCTTTGTAGAATCCCTTAGTGAAATTGAGACGTGTGTAAATATACTGATAATTGTAAGGTATAACATTCCAGGTTCCATTTTATTTTGATACTTGTCATTTGCATCATACGAATCTTCGAAAACAGTTGTTTTTGTTGTGTAAAGAAGTTTCTTTAGGCCCTCTGTATACTTTAGTGTTAATATACAAGTTTTCAAATATGTCATTATCCTATCGGTTGCGTAAACAAGTCTGTATAGTAAAGGCAATTAGCCTATGGAACGCAGTAATTATAAAGAATAAAGGACAGGTATATTAATTGCTTAATCTGCTTTTTGTTAATGAACTGTGAATATTATTTGAACGGAAATAGCAAAATAATAAATAGTTTTTACACTAACAATTAAGACATTTTCTATGTTTAATAACCCAGTTTTAGCACGTTTATAATTGAAGCATTTAAGTCTTATAATATTCTATGTAACTCCTTTAGGTTCTAATAACACTTAAGTGTCTGATTATGAAGATGTACATTATGGCATACGGTGCCGAGACGTGGACACTGGGTGGGACTGGTTTACAAATTTAAAGTCGTTCAGCGGGCTTTGAAACGAGCTATGTTGGATGTTTTTCTTATAAATAGAATCAGAAATTAAGATATCCGCAAGAGAATCAAGGCAACCGATATAGATCCCCAAATTAACTAGTTGATGGTGCATTGGGCTATTCATGTTTGTTACAGGAACGACGGGAGGTGAAGCAAACGTGTCCTGGAGAGGCGATGACATGTGGGATGCCTCCCAATTCAGTGGGCGAACGACCAGCGTAAGATTGCCGGTAGGGGTTGAATGAGGAAGGCGGGAGACCGAGCGTGGTGCAGACTTGAGGATGCCTATGTCCAGTGGACATAGATTGCCTAAAGATTAAGTGAATACTGCAACTTTTTAAATTTAGTTATAAAATTGGGTAGGTGAAACAGGTAACTATCGCTGACGATGTTTACCTTCAACTTCAACACGTGGCCATTATAAAGACATAGGTACACTAAGCCATGTCATGACTTGTCGTGCTTGTCCGGTGTTAATTAAAAGAATGTAATCGTCGGCCGCTCCCGCATAGGATACATTATTCCCATTCTATTTGTAATAACCAAAAACGCAAATCACATTGTACCCTACTCGAATACTTCTAAATAAACAAACTGAGTATACAAAATAGTTGCATAAAACCCATAAAGCCCTTTAAACGAGCTATAACGAGCTATAAACGGACCTGCGCCGACACAAAAGAGACCAATTGGGAGCGTCATATCTTATGTTGCCAGGTATCGTATATTCATAATGCGTTCCGAATTTCTTATTTCTATTGTAAATTTCCTTCAGAAAGCCAACGTGGCATGCATTTAAAAATGAGCTTCAATCATTCCTTTTCTTTCATTTATACGAATTAAGAAAGAAAGAAAATATTTATATAGAAATGCGACAGACACAAAACAAACAGACTGGATAGCATATACAGAAAATGTATGCCGTTATTACAGAAGTGAGATTGACACTCAGTATTTTGCTATGCTAAAACGTGGTAAGATTGCATTGGCATTAATTTCAGTGCACACCTTCTAAATCGCATGTCATGAAACCCTTTATAAAAATAAGAAACATTAATTATGAAACGGAATGAGTATAAAACAGAACAATTATAAATTACATATAATTGAATACAATGCAAGAAAACTTAACTTATTTGTATTGTATTCTACCCATAGTCCCTCAAGACTACAAGAATACTAAGTACAGATCACCGTCTTCTATGGGTAAGGTGTCCAGAAGGCTGGCTACGTTTCCTCGCTGGATCGCCATTCTGATTCGTTGGCCGAAGTAAGTACCAGCCTTCTCTGATCACCTAAAGAGTCAATGAGTCGTTTCGAAAAATTGTGGTAGATGCTCATGGCCTTAGGACACACACGTCACAAGCGTCTCGACAGCAAACAACACAAATATATAACTCTCACTGAAGGTTGCATATTTGCGCCGCTTGAGTCAGTCAGTATAAAATAAATTTAATAAACAAGAAAAATAAATTAATTTTGACAGCTTATTAATAACAATAAAATAACAAGTACTTCATTGGAACTCAGTTTAATTTGTAAACCCAAAAAAAGTAGTTTCATTTGCTATTTAGTCCCATTAGACTGGATAAACTAGACTAGAGAGACTAGAATTTCAATCGTGTGTCAGAATATTTGGAAATGCACCTGGCAATACTAGTCACGACCCATAGCAACGTTATTTATTGACAAATTCGTTAGCGACCTATAAATTATAAAGAAAATATTAAAAACTAAACCATATTCGTTTCTTAAAAATATATGACACCAATTTTTTGTACAATCCAAACGCATTAAGGTGTTTCGGTGTCGGCATTATAGGTATTAAATGGATAAAAATGATATGTTTACGTCATTTTCCTTCGATTTACTTAACGTTTCCACGCCTTAATGAAATAAATGAATGTATTTTTTGTATATATATAAGTTTACTTGTAGATCTGTTCCTGCCTTTAAATAAATAGTGAACGCCTATTGATTGAATTCGATCTCAAAAGATATTGGAAAGTTTTATTATTTCTCGAAAAAAATTGTTATTACTTTCGCAGGATATAAGTATTTACATATTGTGATTAGCAATCGTGTGAAAAGCTTTACCTATAATTGCTCCAAATAGTATAATCTTGTTTTATTCTTGACCAATTTAACATCTTGATAAAATTCAGTGACATACATGCTACCCTAACTTAATACTATAGATTTTAATGTGAATGTGAGTTTGTTTCTTTGCTACGTTTTCAAACCTAACTACGCTAGAGATCTTCATGAAATTCTGCTAACACGTTTTCAGGGTATAGAAAAATTACCGTTCCCAAGAGATACGATCATGGTTGAAAATATTGCAATTCACTAACATATACATCGTTATGGCAACGATAATGATAGCGACAATTTTAATGTGTTACGTAAATGTTTAGTTCCACTTAGCTAGATGGCGTTACGTGTGATTATCATTAGGTATTTTGAATTAAAAAGTAAGTTAATATTACTAAGAATTATAACATGCCTGATCATAATATCGTACACACTTTTTTATTAATTCGAGCGAAGCCGCGAGCAAAACAAGTAATATATTTGTAATGTTCTGTAATGGAAATAGATTTTATGAATGTTATATTAGAATTTATTGTACATATATGGATCAAATCCTCGATTGTATAGATGTTCTATTTTTGTCATATGGATTTAGAACCCTTAAAATACTGCATTCTACGAATATTTAATTAGATTGACAAACACATACCATAACTGGTAAAAAAAATATTGTTATTAAATTCCTTGATTTGTTTTTTATACTCCATAAATAATATTTAAAAACGAATACATTCTCGACATGGACACTATAAAAACTGTTAATTAGTGTCGTATTTCTTATAACATAGAACGTATAAGAAAACAGTGTTATAATTTACTTTGGAAAGACGTGGTACTTCATACAGCAGTTTGTCAACGTCACCTAATGTTACTCTGAACAACGTCGTATGTGACAAACTTGTTCTTATAAAATCAACAATATTTTTTTCAAGACAAGTAAGCCTGTCGTAAATCTGTCACGTTGGGTGACCTAAGTTACATAAATATCTTATGCTGTTGACCCGTTTGTCCTTTACAAACCTTACTGAAAATGGAAATAAATAGATAACAAATCTGCTGGCAAATATACATACTTTTTTTTTATTCTTCTCCTCAATCCTGACAAACAAGACCTCTCAGGGTTTTACTGTGTTCTTATTATATTATTCTATTCTTATTTTATAATTTTTTATCTTTTTATTCTTTTTGCTTTTTTATTTTCTCTATCTTTTTTATGTTTTTATCTTCATTTACAACTTATAACTATTACATTTTTACTTATATTCTATTACATTATGTTCTTTCTTACATTTATCTACTTATGTTTACAATATTATTATTTCCTGCTCTTTCTTACTCATTATCGGTTAAATTTTTTAATACCTCTTGTTATATTACTATTTGTCTATATGTACTATCTAGTTACTACATTACTGTAACTTATCTCTATTTCAATTTTTTTACTGTTTTTTACACTTTTATGGCTTCTTATGTACTTATTACATTTAATATTACTGTTGTTGAATATATTTCTTATTTATCTTCATTTTGTTTTATTACTATACTTAATATATATATATATATATATATACTTTTAAAGTTACGTTTTTTATATGGATAACATAGAACGAACTCTTCGATCCTATAAACCTAGACCAAACTAAATCTGTTGACAGGCACAAAGAAACATTATTAAGATTGTACGTGTTCATAACGTATACACCAGCTTTTTTTATTATTCTTATAGTTCAGCAGACAAGCAGACAGCCCACTTGATGGAAAGCGGTTACCATAGCCTATGGACATTTACAACACCAAAGGCACTACAAATGCGCTGCTGCTCTCTTAAGGGAAACTGGAACCTGGTCACTTACGCCGGAACACAACTCAATGTTGTTATGGCGGCACACTCTAGACCAGGGATGGTAGCCATCCAGTCGGGCAAATAACAACAAATACCCTATCATCTGGCAAAGCTTTCTCCACTCCCGTTATAGGAAAACGCGTCGGCGTCGGAGGGCGTCATTAAACCCTCGGTCGCCGCGCGCCGTTAGTAAGTAGCGCTTTCCTGGGAAAAGGATTCTCACCCGCCGTTATGGGTACGCGCCGATGTTCCACGGGTGTTTAGCTCTACTCCCGTGAAGCGCGTCACATACCACCGCCGCACGCATGGATCCCCCGAAAATGGATGAGGCCATTTGACCACCACCTGCTACAACCTCGTGGAGTGGCAACGATATGTGTACCTGTGACCCTGGCATAAGAGCGAAGGATGGAATATCGAGGGCTTTTAGTGGCTATCCCTGAGTTACGTAGTAATAACACTTCATAAGGATGCTAGTCTCATATAATGTCACCCCAACGTCGCGAACACACGTACCCGCCGAGTTTTCCTTCGTCATGGCTAGGACTCAATCGGATTTCTCTTCGTTACAAAAAAGGCACTGTTTGTAGGAAAGTAAGTAATAAATTAACAGATGACTGTTTCTTACGGTAGTGCTTACCGAAATATCTTAATAGTAACAGAAGACTTATCACACGTCTATTTATACTGAAAAAAAATATTTAATCAATTACCATGTGGGCGATGACAGCATTATATTTTTTTCAAAATTTCACTCCACTTGTAGCGGACTGCAGATTACATGTTCCTGCCGTTACATTTACTAGTTTTTGAGCTAATATTTGTGACATACAATGAAAACAATCAAACCAACGGACGGGTATAATGAATGGCTGAATGTAGACACTTTAGTATAGATAATCAAAAATTAATTTTGTTAAAACTAAGTAAAGTAAATGTTGAAAAAAGGGCGACCTTATCGCTTAAAGCGTTCTCTTCTAGTCAACCAATAAACTAAGGACAATATAAAGGCATCAGTGGGGGTGAAGACAATAAATAATAAGAAACATTCCAAAAATAAGTAAAAAAAAATATATATATACTTTATTTAACATACTAAAATAAGATATATCATACTATACATAGAATCAGCGGCATAGTATAACGATTTTATAATGGTTGCATTTATGCCAATACACCTATTGGCATAAATGCAACTACTGGACTCTAGACACTGGTATATGGTAGGTACCAATTGTTTACTAGAATATTCTAGCATACGAACCGACGCGCGACGTCTTTGAAACAAGAGCGAGTGCCTTAGCACCAAGTTATCATGACTATAGGGATAATAGTAATTATATCTAATAGCCCAGTGTCTGTGTGCCCCGAGGGCATTTACTTCAATTGCAGTCTCTCGACAGCACTGTGGAGATAGCATGTCCATCAAATTATATGATAATCGGTACCAGTTAATTTTATTACCTGTTATCTCTGGCAACTATATGTACACATAGCTATATTAACTTTTAACATTCGCTAAGATAATGTTATGAGGAATACATTTTTTTTAAATAAAATCTTACTATTATCTATGTAAATGTGAAAACGAGTTTATTTAGACACTAGCGGCCCCGGCAGACGTTGTCCTGCTATGAAAAAATAAAAATCTAGGACCCGATCCCAGCGTCACCTACCGGTTCCTGTTGTGGATTTAAACCATGCGGGGACCCACTCAAACACACAAAAACAAAATCACCAAAATCGGTCCGGGACCACATCATACATGCGCGCGCAATGCTTAATACTTATTTGGCTACAACACTAATACTTACATTTTAAATATCACATCAATATCTTTTGAATGAAACGTCCGAATTGAATAATTCAAAAGGTTTTAGAAAGATATTGAATTCGTCTGTGTTATTAACATAATAATTGAATAACTATAATATAAATTACATACTATTGAATACAATGTAAGAAAACTTAACTTATTTGTATTGTATTCTACCCATAGTCCCTCAAGACTATAAGTAGAATACTGAGCCCAGATCACCGTCTTCTATGGGTAAGGTGCCCAGAAGGCTGGCTACGTTTCCTCGCTGGATCGCCATACTGATCCGTTGGCCGTATTAAATATGGAGAAATTTATTTTGATAACGATTAATAAGGACCGAGGTACAAAATAAAGAGTTTTTTAAGCGACGGCATTTTAATTATTTAAAAAAATAAAACACTTATTGTGAGATAACTACAATAGTTAGACATGGTTACGCGCTATTTTTTGTAGACTATAATATATAATTATATTATGTTCTGCAAAGTGGTAGTACATTGTTTTGTTCTATGATCAATAGTTTTCACAGCGCACGCCATGTAAGGATTTTTTCGGGTCATTTTTTTACACCTTGGGTTACATTATTGGACTTTTAGTAAGGGTCCCTATTTTTTGAAAATATAATATAACCTATAGGCTATATTATAGCCTATAGGCCTTCCTCGATAAATGTACTATCCAACACTGAAAGAATTTTTCAAATCGGACCAGCGGTTCCTGAGATTAGCGCGTTTAAACAAACAAACAAACAAAATCTTCAGCTTTATGATATTAGTATAGATAATATGTATACATATTTGTTTCTAATTCATTTTAAGTCTACAATCCTCTCCTTTCAACGATAATGTTTGTGAAGGTGGATTTTTTGTTTCAATTAAAATGTACTGAATGGATTTTGATGAAATTTAACAGAAATATAAATTATACATCAGAATAACACACATAGCTTTATTAACAATTTTGAAGCGAGTCGATAAGCTACAATTATTATTAGAATTTTTGGAGTTAACCCCATATGACTAACACAGAAAAAAAATTGTTTCAATCCCCAGTTATATTTATGGCAGCCAACCCTAATTTTTAGTTGTTTCGAGGTTTTACTAAGTACCGGACTGATGTTATGCCATACTTTTTTTCCTATTGCATGAGTTCAGCAAACAAGCAGGTGGCTTACCTGATGGAAAACGGTTACCGTCGCCTAAGGAAATTCGTGACGACAAAGGTGCTACTACTATGCTACCACTCTCTAAAGGGGCATTGGAACATGACCACTAATGCCGAAACACAACTCAAGCTTGTCATGGCCGCATACTCTAGTCCAGGGGTAGTAGCCACCTACACGGGCAAATATACCATCTGGCTAATAATATAGGTAGTCTATGTTATGGCTACCTTAATGGTTCTCACCCATCATTTGGACCCAGTACTTTCCGAGAAAAATGAATGTAGAAACATATGATGAATTCATAAGAGTTCCGCTTTTGCTAAAATCGATACGGAATCTTAAAATAATCTTCAAGAAAATATGAATTTGTAATCTGTGAACATATTCTTCCTGCTCGTGCACTTGAATAAAGTGCTATAGCGTATTGTTCGCTACTATTACTCTGGATTAGGAATAAATGTACTGCAGCAATAACTTTAAGTAAAGTTCTGGTTATATATCAAAGGAATTATCTGCAACTTTATATGAGATGTCTTCTTAATTTACAACGGCTTAGTATGGATTCATAAAAGAGATACAACCATAATTTTCTTGTTGTTGTCATTCATATTAAGTTTACGAACGAGAAGGAAACAGTATTTGGATTCTTATGTATTTGTTTCTGCTTTCTTCAATTTTGGGAATTAACCGATTATACTAATTAAATTTGACATGTACATTGTACATACGTAACATATGTACATAGTTTCAATAACGAACATGATTATAGTATAGGATTTATTATTGCTAAGCTGGCAAACAGGCAGAAAGTTCAGCTACGGTTGCCACCCGTAGTATGATATATAGTATCATTCTATATTTTAGCCAATTGGACTATAGATTATAGAAAAATAATATAGTATAAAAATACTATATGTTTACTGCCTAAAAACAGAATACTATATATGCTTCTAAAACAGTAGTTACCGTCCTTTATATGCGCTTGTAACATCAGGGGAGAATCTAACGCGTTGCTGGCCTTTAGGATGGGATAGCAGGGATGAGATAGAGGGTTCAGGCTGGAGGATTGGGATAGGAGAAAGGAACAGGGGGATGGAATAGGGAAGATGGAATAAGGGGAGGAGGAAGTGGCCCATCGAAACTCTTATTCATTGTACGAAACACGAATAGCTCAATGCTAACCGTTATACGTTGATATTCGGTTAGAGCGTGGTATTACACAGATCGGACGTCCCAGCGAGTTTTCAACAAGATAATGATTACTAAATAACGGTACCTACTATTTATCTTAGAAAGTAGTATTATTTCAGCGGGGTACAGACAGGACATTTGCACAAGCAAATCTGTATGTAATGTTCTAGTTGAAGATATGTATTAAATTAATAAATTATTATTGTTAAAAATTTCAATGAGACTTTTGTTATTCATAAAATGAAATAAAGCACTTAATTTCATAGCTGAAAAAGGACGATCCGTGTAGATAAATTATGTCTTGACTATACGGTTTAGCAGTAGTTTAAATACTAGGTATATGAAAATTATTCAATTAGCCAAAAATGTTTACCGAATTTAAATTTAATTTCGAATCCAACATTAGATTTCGGTTGTATTAAATGCGCCGACGCAGTAAAAACCTTCAGCCAGGTTCAATTTCAAAATACAAACAATGTGATTCCATATTCTGTAACAATACTAAAGTATAAATAATCCGATTACTCCAAATGATCATCTCTACAATTAAAACATAGAGCGGTCTCGTAATGCATGACGCATTACAAGACGTTCGTCAACATTACGGGATTCCTGATTTTACGCATTATGACAAGCACTTGGTTGATTTTAAATTTAGTGACTTTATCATTTCTGGTATCAGTTTGATCATAAGTATCTATTATTTGATAATATGGGCTTAAGTAGGTATATTTCTATAAAGGATTAAATAAAGAATAGGCACTCGATCACATAACAAACAGTCATTAATCGAGCTTAGACACTAATAATGTGCTATTGGAAGATTAATCGTTCAGGGAAAGGTAATAGAATATTCAGTCACACACGCAACCTGCGAGTTATTATAAAATTGAGCCACGCTTTGATAAATTAGCCCTATCCGTCACGATTGGTCACGGAAGCCTGGTTGTTACGGTGCATACACTATCCTATGAGGTGGTTGTAGATGCAACTGTTATTCTTGCCAGTTTTATTGCTTTGGAATATTCATGAACGTAATGAATTATCTCCGTGTATACATTGTTAATTGCTACTTAACAGATCAAATAACGCATTTGCTCTTGAAGCGTATAACTAATGTCTTTAAAACTTGTTTTAGGCATTTTTAAACTTTATCATGTTAATAGCGGGTTTTTCATACACTATTCATTTATTATTATTTATTTATTGATTAGTTGAAGCATGTATATATTATTTTTCATATATATATATGCATAAACTTCACTACTACATTGAGTGAGATTCTTAAATTATATTCATTTATATGTTACTCATAGGAGTAGACAGAAGGAAAAATGCTTGGCTTTTTATTTTGACAACTCTATCAGAAAGTTTGCAATTTGGATGTGATATACGGACACATTGTTATAACAGCAAAATGTGATAGGTTACATTGAAATTAGAACGTTTTGAATATTTATAAAATAAATATAGGTAGGTAAGTAATTAGAAATGATGTGTATGGTATAATTTTTACTATCCTGGAATCTGCCCCTTATAAAAAAAGGGGATCGTCAAGTATTTTCAGAACGCTTAGAACACTTGAACTCTAAATAAAGAAGAACTACCTACATTATGTATAATGTGAGCTTGTATTATAACACTTTTTCTGTATAGGTTCACGTTTGACCATTGTCTTGCCGGAGCTTGATGATGCGGTCTATGATGAAGCACGCTTACCTAGAAGGTTTTTAGATTGTATTTGTCATTGAAAACAGCCTCCGTAAAATTATTGAATTATTCGCCAGTGCACTAGAAAAGATGAAACGAAACACCTCGTATTGACTAGTGGTGGTTCCACTGTGTAACGGTTTATAGCAAAACAAGAATGGAACTAGCTCGTGCAGTTCTAAAGAACTTCCCGAAGTGTATTCGATAAAAGATCGATTGTCTACCAAACAAAACTTACCTTTTCAATAAAAAAATAATAACATTGAGCCTAGTTGTTATTCATTTAAGTTACAACAGTTCAACGAGTTACGATTACAAAAATAAAAGGGACCAAATTCATAATTGTACCGGCGCCTTTACATAGTCCGACAATGTATATGCATGTATATATAGGTAGTGCAATAATGTTATTATTTGAATGGTGATAGCCGGTAATGAGTCTTTATATTATACCGTTTTCTCCAAAAATGCTTTTTCATTAAGCGTCGCGGCTATTAAAGGAATTTAAGTGATGTCGGCGTCAACTAGGCGTTGTAATCTTGTATTATATTTAATTGCACTTGAAGTTAAATAAAGTTATTGAGTGCAAAATTCGCAATTATTTAATTACATCAATACTTAATAATACATTACAGAAAACAATTGTTTCTAGTTGAAAGTTGGTCAACGATAGTGATGTTTAAGGTTGCAGGGCTATTCATGCTTACTCGTTGTTCAAATTATTATTGTTACAACATAGGCTCCAACAAAGACAACAAGACGTACAGATCTGTAAAAGCACATTTTATTACTTGTCGGCATTTGAACTAATTGTAATCCTTTTATGATGTTATTGTGGAGAACAGCCTATTGTCCTATATACTCTTTTACGGCCGTTGCAGGCTGCATCATTGGCCATGTGTTGCGGATTATAAGTACAAGCTAACTCTAGGAAATTATATTAATGTTGCCGGGTGGGCACATTTGCATTTATGAAGCATAAAACTATGGCCTGATTGAGAGAGGGGGTCAGTTGTGCTACAACTATGATGTAGGCGTGATTTTGCGCTTTTTATCGAATTACAAACTTCTGCATTACGTTTGGATTTGTTGCGTTCGGTTATATTTGTACCTGTGTGTGTGTGCAGTTTACGCGCAGTAGAAGTGAAACTTCAGAGAATATACTCACAGATATTTTTTCTCTATCTTTTATTAATTTAAATCTAATTCCTTTGGCCTATATGTTATAATTCAAGATATTCAATATAAATTTCACATTAGCATAAAGTTCAAAATTCAATGCAGTGTTACGCACAATTTTCTTTGATCTACATATAAAAGAATACCTGCCTTAAGTATATACAAATATAGATGAGCTAAAATTAATTTGATTTTTTTTTAGGTTATATTTAAATTGAAAATTAATACTAACGAGTAAAGAGTTATGTGAAATATAATGTTTTATCTGTTTTAGTGTCACTTATTCGTTTCGTTGATTTTCAAATCACAACGATTCCAAGAAAGTTTCACTTCAAAAAGAAAACAAAATTTATGATTAATTAAAATCGTACACCAGAACTGGACTATTAATGATGTATCGTATCGCTTGATTACTTCTTAGCGTGCTTAAAACCAAATCAATAATTCAAATCGTTACAGAAGACTACAACTTTTAATAAAGATATTTCCATTCTTGATTTATATCATCAATAATCGAAAATAATTAAGTTATTAATTATAGAAACACCTACACGCGACCAAAGACATCGGAATGAGCCCTAAAAATGTTCAAGAGTGGAAAAAAATGTACCAAATCTAGGCCCGTAAAGCCATTAAAAAATAAATTTTATTAACTGTCGACGTCGTTAACAGTGGGATTTATTTTAAACATCTGACACGATGACAGCGTTTATTTAAAAATGTCTCTGCAACAAATTCATTAGACACCCGAGATCGCTACAGTGTCGGAGAGCTGTAAAAAATGATAAAAGATCTAATAAAACAAAATCACTCACAAATTTAAAAGTAACTCTGTTTCCATTTGTCTTGAATTAATTTGTACGCTGAATTAAATGGAATTCTTTGAATAGATGAATGTATAAGAATTTAATGAAAATATTCCTACATTTGTATTATTGCATGACTCAGAAGACACCAGATCGATACAAGACTGACACGGAATACGGACTCATAGCCTTGTTTGTTTATCGTGCAATATTCACTAATCATTCGGTGTAGTGAGTAGAAGGTTTCCTAGAAAATTTAAGTGATTTTACTTGTCATAGCTCGATGTTATACTAATTAGCGGAGTAATGTCAGAGTTGTCATTTGACATTTTTTTTTTAATAATTAATACAAACATATTTATCAAATATTAAATATAATTAGCTCAATATTACTTTCTCCAAATCAGTGAACAATGCAAAAAACTGTCATAAGTATCTAGTGCATCACAAAAATTCTGAGAATATACCTCTGTTTCGGTTCATGTTACTCTACCAGATATTTCCGCCTTAACAAATAAGTATATAAAAAATCCAGTGTTTCGGCGAAGATAATATATTTTGGCTAAAAGACAGAAGCAAACTAGTCTCTGAACCCGACCCAGTCTCAACCCATCGCACGCCAGATATTTCCGCCTCAACAAATATATAAAAAATCCAGTGTTTCGACGAAGATATATTTTGGCTAACAGATAGAAGCAAACTTGTCTCTGAACCCGACCCAGTCTCAACCCATCGCACGCCAGATTCACCTCATCTAAGGACCTGCTACATTCGAACTCTCGAGATCACTTTGAAGCAGGAAACAGCCTCTGTAAAACCCTCACCATTTTTAATCATCTTTTTCTTAATTCTTTAGTATTAGTCCTTTTTTTTAAGCGAATTATAATTTAGGAATTAATTTACACTTTCTAAGTATATTAATTTTAGCAACATGTTTTATAGATTATTTGTAAGTTCTTTTTATCTTTAATTTAATTGTGTTGCATTTCATGACAAAGCCCCAACCTGATGTGGCGCCGTTGGAAAACCTAGTTCAGTGTCCTAAATGCTCACAGGCCCGTTATTTTAAAGGTAATAGAGGCTTGAAAATACATCTCGGCAAAGCCCACAGGGACCAAGATGCATTATCAACCTCAGCCACGCCCCAACAACCTCTTTCTAGTGACACTAATATTTTTACTCTTTCGGAAAAACTAAGTAGACTAAAACATTCGGTCCAAATTATAAAAAGAATCCCACGAGGAGCTAGAATTTCGGTATGCCAAATTTTTTCTAAATTTATTCGAAATACAGTCACTTTAAATTCTTTACGAGCCTGGGAGGATTTATTACAGCTCCCTTATAAAATTTTAAGCATTAAGCCTAATGAATCTGGAAATCTTACAACTAAAATTAAAAAACGCTGCCAAAATCTCCCAGAATTAGATGATTTTCTTACAAATAGAAATATTACAAAAAATGACAAGGACAGGACATACAGACTTAATAAAATTGTAGAAGCAAAAATTTCTGATGGAGACATCAAGGGGGCAGCTAGAATTCTGTTTTCCAATGACACCATTGCTCCCATTAACGAGACAACTCTGCGGGCTTTAGAAGAAAAACATCCACATTCAGAGGCAGCTCCGAGCTCCAGCTTAGTATGTCCTGAAGATAGCCTAGTTGCAGCACCAAAATCAGTTTTTACATCTGTTATGTCTTTCAGAAGTGGTTCAGCCGGTGGGCTTGATGCCTTGACTCCCCAACACCTAAAGGATTTGTTGGGAGGAGGTACTGGCACAGCTGGTGAGACTCTTCTGAAAGACATAACAGACTTAATTAACCTAATGCTTTCAGGTGGAGTAAATAAAGACGTTATTCCAACTTTATACGGTGCAAATTTATGTGCTCTTAATAAAAAAGATGGAGGCATACGCCCTATAGCAGTCGGTACTACATACCGCCGCCTTGCCGCCAAGATATGCTGCCGGGAGATAACGGATTTAGGCTCTTCCTATTTTGCAACACGCCAATTAGGTTTTGGCATAAAGGGCGGCTGCGAGGCGGCGGTACATTCACTTCGAACTTTTACGTCCAGAGACTGTTGCGAAGCTCTTCTGAAGGTGGATGTAAAGAACGCTTTTAATTCGGTCAACAGGGCCACCTTGCTGGCTCAAGTGCGCGATAAGTCCCCAAGAATTCTCAATTTTATCCACCAATGCTACTCTGATAAATCAATTTTAATGTACCAAAATCAAAAAGTTTTTTCAGAAACCGGTTGCCAGCAGGGGGACCCCCTTGGGCCGGCCATATTTTCACTCGCCATTCATCCCATTATAGAAAAATTAAATTCTAAATTCAACGTATGGTACCTCGACGACGGCACCCTTGGAGGAGACATTGATACTCTTAAAAAAGATATACAATATTTAATTTACGAGTTTGATAAAATTGGTTTAGAGCTAAATTATTCAAAATGTGAGATATATTTCAGTGACAAGGTGCCAAATATCTTTAATATTATATCAGATTTTCATAGTTTGGGACTAAATTTTAAAATTGTTGACAAAAACAGCCTCAGCCTCCTTGGGTGCCCCATTTTTGAGGAGTCTTTTTCTACTTTCGTTAGTAACAAAATTCAAAATTTTCAGTCAAAGATAGAAAACTTAAAAAGTATAAGTTTACATAGCGCATATTATATTATTCGGCACTGTGTTTTTACGCCAAATTTTATATATATTTTGAGATGCTGTCCTATATGGCAAAACCAAAATATTCTAACAACTTTGGATAATGTTATTCGGTACTCGCTCTCATCGATTTTCAACATTCCCTTTGATGACCGTACATGGACCCAAGCCTCCCTACCAATAAGGTATGGAGGTTTGGGTATACGCAAAATTTCTGCAGTTTCTTTACCCGCCTTTCTATCCTCAGTGTACAGTACAAAGGACCTCATTGGTGAAATATTAAATCCGTCACTCGGTGACTTTGAGGTCCTGTATTTGACTGAGGCCAGAAATGCTTGGTCTATGGCCTGCCCATATCAAAATTTACCCATAAATCTAAAGTCACAGAAGCTATGGGACGGCCCGCTTTGCTCATTGGTGCATAAAAATCTTTTGGATACGTGTGCCAATGAGACGGAGCGTGCTCGTCTCCTAGCTGTCTCGCGTTGGGAGTCTGGCTTGTGGCTACAGGCACTCCCCTCGGCGAATTTAGGTACTTTTCTAGATGATAACACGTTTAGAATAAGTGCTTGCATTCGCCTAGGGGCAGCCTGTGTTGTCCCACACCGCTGTCAGTGCGGAGATAAGGTCGAGCGCCTCGGTCACCATGGGTTATCGTGCATCAGGAGTGCCGGTAGAATTTCACGTCATGCAACACTTAATGACATAATCCGTCGGGCCCTTGTCACCGCCGGGGTACCTGCCGTCCTAGAACCGAACGGCCTGTGCCGCGACGATGGCAAGAGACCCGATGGTATGTCATTGGTGCCCTGGAAGATGGGTCGCCCCTTAGTATGGGACGCGTCTTGCGTTGATACTTTGGCAGCGTCCCATCTTCCAGCTACTAGCATGTCTGCCGGTACAGCTGCTGCACAACAGGAGGCCCTAAAACGCCGCAAATACTCAGCCATCGGAAATGGCTACATATTTGCGGCTTTTGGGGTCGAGACCCTGGGACCATGGGGGCCTGAGGCTCACAGACTTTATCGAGACATAGCCAAACGTCTGGTGGATGTCTCACATGACCAAAAGACTGGCTTATACCTTGGACAACGTATCAGCATTGCCATTCAGCGAGGCAATGTGGCCAGTCTTTTGGGCACGTTTCCGACTGACAGCGGTCTGGAACTAGATTTTATGGTTTAATTTTAGTTTTTATTTATAGCTTATTTTTAGTTTAATTTATTTATAATTTATAAACTATTAATTATTTATACTTTTCTAAATTGTTATTTAATACAAACATATTATCAAGCTTGTTTCCCAAGGGGGTAGGCAAAGGTGCATCTCTATTTGAGACAATCCTGACAAACAACTTTCGCTGCATCTACTTTCATTAACCTCATCATGTATTGCACGTTTGTTTATTTGATATGTTTTTTACTTGACCTCTCTGGCTTGTAGTTTTCTTTATCAAATATTTATCAATTTTATACGTATACTTTCAACACGATTACACGATTTCAAATAACCTCCCATTGGATAGGCAAATAGAAATTTAGTCTGGAACACATCTAAAGATAAATATTATCCTCAATTTCACGCAATAATAACTTTATAAATGTTAAGGTTGTAAAGTAAGCTAAATGTAATACAGGCAGATATTTTAAAAAGTTACTGTAATGCTCTATTTAAACCACTTGCCTCATTTAATTATGTCTCAATTTTTTTACCATACAAGCAGTACGTATTCACAAAAAACTGCGATACACAAAAGACTTTTAAATTATGCGGGCGTATCACCGAAACTCGTGTGACACCCGTGCATATGGCGCCATAATGGTTTCCTGCTTCCTTCAACCTCGACACAATGCTACCTTCATGCTAAAATTATAAATATCTCTCGCAAAACAGCCCTTTTTGGAAAAAAAATAATAATCCCCTTGAGACACGCTGCGCCGGACTGAATAGAACGTTTCATGAAATAGTAGTTGTTTAATACTTTTTTCAAAACTATTCAAAAAGACATTACAGACTTAAAACTGCAGCCCTTTAGCTGTAGTTGTTAATTGAATCAAAACCCTTTTTCTTTGTTCATATAGTTTTGCACGCTTTATGAATTAAATCAATGCTATATAATCAAAGATATTCAATATTAACAGCACCTATAGGATAAACAGGTGCTAAAGCATATAACCCAAGCTTATATAACCCAAATTGTAAGATTGTGACTGACATCTAGCACAGTTCTTGTGCAACCCAAAAAACCCATCTCGATAAGCAATTGAAATTTTTATCACAAAAATATTTTTACATATCTCTAAACAATCAATAATTAGAGATACTTAAACATTAACATGTTTTTTTAGAACCTATACGGTAAAACATAATCGCCCTTCAAATAAAGGACGAGCGTCCAAATGAACGGAAGGACATGGGAGTCCTTAAAACGATATTAAAACACCACCTAAAATAATAAATATACTACAATAGTAACATTCTCATAGAATAACGATAGGAACAGCAACAACGCAAACCAAGAGATTCACTTGACCCAATAAAGGAAACAATACGAAATTGAGACACAATTCCACATTCAAATGAGGGATCGCATATAACGAATGACCGACATCCGTCCCGACGTATACGGTATTTGTTACTCGGCGGGGGTCACAGTAGAAGCACGTTCCCAACATTCTTTCCGAAATAACGCCCCGTCGCATGTGTTCCTACGAACATCGACGATTAATCACTTCACACTTACGTTACCCAAAAGCTTACGGGTCTAGGAGTTTTATTTTTTATTCGCTGAAAAGAGGTGCAGACGACGGAGCTTAAGTGTTGTAGACAATAAACCTAGCAGCGCCTAGATTTATTTGAAGAGAATATTATTATACTCTGATATTGAACCTATCTGGACCGACCGTCGCGCGATGGAATGGCAACCAGTTGATCGCCCCAGTTATCGCTGGACTGACGTAGTGGAGGCTGATCTGCGCGAACTTCAAGCCTATGACTGGCAGAAGACAGCGCTGAACAGAAAGGAGTGAAGTATTGTTATTTCGGAGGCTAGGACTCATTTCAGGTTGTTGAGCCGCAGCAGTTTTTAGAATCATGCTCTGTACAACCAATCAGGTGGTGAAAAGTAATAATCATTTGGAGCAATGTTCATATGAGCTCAAGCTTTTATACATTACTATAGGAAATGCTTGTGAAATAGCGTATATACACATAAACGGAAATAGCATTTCGGGAGACATCAAACCCGATACTCCTTACAATTAGTTTTAATTACACCGCTCCTCTACGTGTTTAAGTGTACATTCGCATTTAATGCGATTCTCCATCCGCCACTGTTCGCATTTTCCGCATAGTACAGGGATCAAGCATCAAGCGGCTCTAACGTCACCACGATCAGTTAGTTACACAAAGACATTGGACAAGAAGCAGATGTTCTTGTTAAAAGATAAAAATAGCTTTATTACAGAGATACATTATACTTATATAGTTCGTATTAATATTTAATATCGACAACCCTTCTCATCTATACTTCCGACTAAGGCTTTGTCCAAGATCCTTCATTTAATTGTGCCAGTGTTGTCGAAAGTGGTCCAACAATTTTTTGATCCTCATATCTTATCTTATCTGAGACAGAAAAAGAAAGACTCTCTAGTCTTTCTTTTTCTATCTCATAAATACCAGTGTTGTCATTATTATTAGTATTAGGGTAATTAGGTGAGATAGATATTTGTTATATTATTTGGTCTAAAGCAAACATACCTATAGGTCTACTAAAAATGGTTGACACAAATTTGCTTTTTGCTCACATAATAAATAGACGAAGCTGTGAGTCAAACAAATTACTTTCATTAAACCATTTCAAGCAAACTGATTTGTTTCTACAGGCTCAATATAGTTCTAAAGAAAATTACTTTTACGTTTATAAATAGGTTACATCTATTTAATATTTTATATAAATGTAAATCTTGGAGAATTAATTAAGAATTCAGTATCGGTGTGTAATTTTTGTTCCAGCATGGACTGCCTTTTCCAACTTTATGAGCCATATTTCTAAGACGTGACTTTAAACGAAGGGAGATAATGGAGAAAGATATACCTTGCTTCGTATATAATTTCTTTTTTAATTTCCCGTCAACTTGGGCCTACCGTACGCCACAAGGAGCGGTCACGTCTAACGCAGCTGCTCACTTTAGTTACGCCAGCCAAATTGAGCATTGTTCCGTTTACCTTTTGCACTTTAAGATCCGTATTCTATAACAATAATCATACATAAGCCGACGTTTGAGATGAATATCGATGAAATTGAAATATCATATTTTCCTATGACACCTTATGCATACAAAATACTATTTATTTTAGACAGATTGTTAGCCTTAAGAGTCAGCTTGAGTGAGTATACTGCGTTATTCTTCCATAATATGGGGCTTTGAATTTTACAAAGTGTTGGGATTTTCGAAAATTTTGTACTAAATAAAGTAGTAAAATATCTACATTTTTTTAATTATCACAAAATAAAACTGAAACAGCTTTAAGCACGCTCTTAATACGGTTTATTTTTATTATTGTAGTCTGATGTTTTGATAAATTTTTAATAGCCATGTTCACAAATCACAATGGCTCAGTTCCTATATTTCATACAAGTAATATCAAAACTCAACCGATGGTCGGCAAACGAATAAATAGTAAGATATAGGAACCAGCCAAAAATTACTCATTTTAGGCTGGTCATTAGGCATCCAGGTCACTTTTTTTCTATAGTAAAAGTGTCTTAGACTTTACAATACCAGCTGTAAATATTATTGTTATCAAAAATTATTATTAACAGATCCTGGTGTTATATTCCTTTAATGAGTTAATTACGTCACTAAAAAGGAAATGTAACAAGTAAATGATAAGACAGCAATACTAATACCCGTGTTGTACTAGATAAAATGGAAATAATTAAGCGGTTATACTATATACTATTATGTACTTGTCAAGTACATAATAGTATACAGTAATAGTAATAAGTATTATTCATCAATCTTCTGCAACTTACTTTACTATTTCCTGGTAAAACACAATAAATAATCTATAATATAAGAAAATCTGTAGAGGACTCGCGTTTGTATAATGAATTTAAAAAATATTTAAAAAAACAAAGGGGTTCGATTCGGACTAACATATAGGTACCGAAAATAAAACTTTTAGAATTTTTGTCTCTATGTTAGAGTATCACGTCAAAAATACTACACAGATTTAAATGAAACTGGCCAAAAAGGTAGCTCATATCTTGGCTCAATATTTAAGACATTTTTATCTGCATAAATGATGACGACGGGTAGACAAATATACTAGCCAAAAAGGTTGTGCTTCGGTCGCATTTTTTGGTACCGCCGCTGCGATTCATTAATAAATACGTCATGGTTATAGCAAGGCAACCGAAGTTACACTAATACATTCTAGCGTTCAATTAAGTGTATTTCCATCCACTTTTCATTTACGTCCTGACTACAACGATCAATGATTATTTTAACGAAAAAATGTAAAATATCCGTATCACCACAAATAATGAACGCAACCGTACACTCGAACCGAGTAGTCATTGTAAGCCGCTCTGTCATTACAATAAAAAATAAATTCACATCCAAACGAGCAGCCGAAAAAACCTTTCAACTTTTTTCGGCGACACAAAATGACTGAGAATTTGCGTTCTATAAAGCTGTGTTATCAGAGGACGACCTCTAAACGAACACGGCAGACCGATTGCTACCATAAAGATAACAATAATTAGCCATAATGACCACACTGTCTGTGGGCCCCGTCGGTTTTTTATAAGTGGGCGGCACAAAGCGATCAAGAGATAGTGCGTCCATCAAAATCATATGATAATCGGGCTCAGTTAATTCCATTACCAATAATAAATGCGCGCATTAATTTGGACCTGTCGGATGAGTCGACGGAACGCTGTCTCGCGATCGCTCCCATCACTTGGATTATGATATGAATAATTTATCAGTAAAAAAGGACTCGTCACTTGATATTGTTTTGAATTTAAAACGTCAAGCTTGGAATATTCCTGGGCGTCGATCGTGTTCTGATCACGATTGTCTCTGCGCTCTGAAATAAAATAATTATACGCGTAAATGACACATAACGATGTTCATTGGACGTGATGTTTATACCAATGAAGAAATCTATTTACAGCGTAGTATTAACTTCAATATGAACATGGCTATAATAATAACTATAATAAGTAGATACATATATCAAGTTCTTTACCTAAAGACAATCTCCAATTTGTGGAAGGGAAATTTTGAGTTTAGACTTTCTAACAAACTGTCCTATTATTATTCTTTGCACCTAATATTATAGGACTCCGACGAACTGTCTGCTTAATAATATAAATGAAGGCGTCATAGTTGGTTATTAACATTTGAATTTTTTGCAGAAAATCGATTGCACTAGACAAATTACTTTTAGTAGAATCATGAGCATGAAAACTATCATGAACTTCAGTAATGAAGAACTATAAGAAAAAGGAGGATTAAAACAAACAATGCGCATTTCTGCAAAACCTGGTTTAATGGTCTGTACTGATTTTTAATAAAATAAGTAATAAGTCATAATTTTAGAAAGATAGATATAGTTAATAATGACGAAGTCCCTAACCCGCCCTCCCCCTAACTTAGGCATAAAGTCTGTGTTTCATGTATCAAAAGATGAATGAAAATGGATGAAGCAAAAAAACGTGTAAGAAAATGGCAGTAACTGGAAGTTACATCGATAGAAAGCATGCGTAATAGTGTAATTGAATGTATCAAGGATCTATCTATTATTATTCTTTAAATTTACACTAATCGACATGATTACAAAATTAAAAATTTAGTTGTGACTAAAGATAATGAATCATAAACTTGAATTAATAAATTCGCATTAATTACTCATGTGTAGTATACAGAAAATAATCTTTTTTTTATCTTGCGTTTGACCACACTTTTGTGTTAGCAAATCGTTGATCAACAGCTTCTTTGGACTAACAATGTCAAAGTTCAGACAAATTTGATTAATACAGTTCGTAAGTCAATTAATAAAGTGGATGACTCGAGTTCTCGAGATGAGCCTAAAGAAAGCGATCAAGTCAATTCTGTTGCTCAGTAAACCGCTTCAAAACTTTTCTAGCTGATTCATCATGAGTCGAACGGCAGTCGAAATTAAAACTTTGTGATAACGTATTTTCGTATCCATACGTCAATTTAAATTACGATACGGATATCTTATTAATTGATCCATGTTATAAAGGTAGCCTTTTCACGTGTTTATAAAGTTTGTCTTTGATTTTTATTAGCTGTTAAGAATACAGTCTGTATACTGGTTCCATTAAGTTTACGTGGGTAGTTATTTTTCGGCGATATTCTAACCTGCCTATAACGTCTTGCCGCTCGATACAGGTCTTTTCGACGAATAAATGAAAAAGAACAATTAAAGAATAAAGGCAGCATATGCAGTAAGATTACTGCCAATAGATAACTAACGTCTATAGATCAGCAACACATTTATGGCGTAAGCTTAAATTATTGTTACGAGTTAACGGGACTCAAATTAAAATGCCGTTAGAATTATTATAGGGTTTATTAAAACTATACAAACAGGTATAACACAGGTGAAAATATAACCGAACACAACAAATCCAAACGTAATGCAGAAGGTCGTAATTCAACAAAACGCGCAAAGTCCGTCACTATTAGATTCCCGAATGTACACACGTCACGCCTTTATCGTAGTCGTAGCTCAACTGACAACTCTCTCCATCGGGCTGTCGTTTTATGCTCCACAAATTCAAATGTGCCCGCCCGACAACGTCACCACAGTTTGCTAGAATTAGCTTGTAACACCTGGCTAATGATACAAATGAGCGAGTACAATAGGACAATAGGCGAACACTAGAAACGTATGCCAATAAATAAGTGAACAAAAAAAGACGATCATAAAATGATTACAATTATTTCAAATGCCGACAGGTAATAAAATGTGCTTCCACAGATCTGTACGTGGATTTTGTTTTTGTCGGGGCCTAAGTTGTAACAATATAATAAGTGTGAGTAGCTTGCCTGCTTATTTGCCCATCTTTTTCACATAAAACAAAAACAATTACAAAACTAAAATTAAAGTTTACTATAATCCTGTCTAGGCTGTCTAAGTTAGAAGACAACGAACTCTATCATACACAACATTATTGGCAAAAGGAAACACGTCTTAGCAATATTAATATTTAATACAACACTGTTCTCACAACTTAATGATCCTAGACTCGTCAATATATCGACGTGGAACAACAAAATGTAATAACACAAACCCGTTAACAACTTAGACACGAAGCGAACGTGTCAGCTACATTTTATCCACCTGCAATGCAATATGTTTGCTATAACTAGTGTTGCAATAACCAGTTCGCTAAGATACTGGATAGCTTAATGCCAAATAATCATATATTCATTTCACTGTTCAAGCTTAATAGTTTCACATATATTTAGAAAGACCATCCTAATTTAGGCACTAACACTTGCAAAAATACTATGTATTTGGTGTGTCAGTAATTTTTACTGGTGTTTTACTAGACATCTAAATGTTTACACCAAATCTCATCATCGAATATGCAAAAAGAAACGTAAAAGTATTTAAGGTATTTTTCAATTTATATTTGGTGTTTTCTTTCTTTAATCTCAACATTTTACATTAGCTATGTTTACAGGAATAAACATGAAAGTTTTCTTCTACTTATATTATATTATATCGAACAATAAAAAACAACATGTGAATAGGTAGGTATGTAGGTATACACAATAATTTGAAGAAACAAACATTATTCTCTCAGTGACCAATGTAAATTGAAGACAAATATAATGTCCTCTACCTAGATGGAATAACAACATGCACGAGATCGCCGCTAGGATCTGGATAAGGAAAGCGGATAGAAAAGATATATGACGTAAACTTGGAGATGTCCATGTTTCGTTTTTTATTATTTGCGGAGTTCAGCAGACAGGCAGACGGCCCACCTGGGGGAAAACAATTAACATCGGCTATAGACATTTGTCACACCAAAATGCTCTTCAGGGAGACTGGAACCTGGCCACTGATGCCGGATCACAAGTGAAGGTTGTTATGAAGGCACACTCTACACCAGGGGTGGTAGCCATCCAGTTGGGCAAATACCCTCCCCACCTGGCTGTGGGTTGTTTTGTCACCGCTTACAATAGACCGCCTAACCGCAGGAAATTGTGTTCTTTCTCCGTTCCTGCGAGGATACTATCTATGCCCAGCAGTGAACTGCAAATGGTTGGCGAAGACGACTTATTCCATTATAAATATACTATTATTTGAAATCATTCCAATACTAAATTCGTATTCAGATTGTAGTTTTGATCCAGACACCTGACATCACTACTTGAATCCCGTTATTCCACAAATAATATGTTGCGATATACAACGCTAATTAAATTATACCTTTACAGTTTCCGGCTTTATGCAGAAGCAAATTGTAAAGTGCCTTACAAATACTGATATTACAGATTTATTGCACAGACTACTCACGATTTCATCCATACTTGTATAAACAAATTTATCTAGTAAGTATATAAGTTTAAACATATAAATTGAAAAATGTATTTATTATCTGAATATTATTATTTCACAAATGATATAAATAAGTATTATGAGTAATATTCAACTTTTAAAATAATGTTTACCTAAATAGCCACCAAGCAAAAGTCAGATCACTGTAACCCCTCATCGCGAAGTTGGAAAATTCTAGATTTGACTACCAACAAAATTCTTTAGCAACTATAAACATTTGAGATTGTGTATGTTATTATTAACAATTATAGTTTGTTATTAACAAAAAATATACATTTTATCTATAATATTATAAAATTCCAAACATGCCGTGTCTGTATATTGAAGCTATTAAAAAAATAACTGAAATACACTGTATAAACAATGAAGAAAATGATGCAATTTTATTAAGTTTCTTGTTTGTCTGTTTGGAATTCACGTAACAACTATTGGGGCGATTTTCGCCAATTGACAGCAGATTCTTAGACTTACAATCTGCGCTACTTTTTATACTGGGAATCCCGCGGGAATTTTTATGGGAATGATTTAAAATGGCCAGATTATAAAAAATATATCAAAGTAACTTTTTTATTGAGTGAAAGCAAATGTTATGTAATCAAATGTGTGATATTTTTTTATCCCGGGAATCTCGCGTAATTTTCCCGGGAGCGGTTAGTAGTTGTTTGGGGTGTATAAAAATTAACTTATTCCGACACAGTCTGCACTAAAACTATAGCTTACATTCTTTTTTAAATGTTGCTTTTACTGTTAAATGTTACTTTTAGTCCCGGGAATTCCGCGGATATTTCAAGTCAAGTGTGGACGAAGTCTCGGGATTATCCTAGTTGAACATAAAACTCCGCAGCAAAATATCAATCAATATATTTTATGATCTTTCAAAAATTATGCAGCGTAACTTTTTTACTGGGCCATTGTAATTTCTTGTATTTTATTCCAATTTATGATGTAAAATACTACCCATTACATAAGCTTGTACAAGGGGTTATATGGAAAAAAATCCTTACATTAAAATATTTCACTATTATATTTTTCTGGTTACTATCCAAAGCTACAGTATCCGTAGAATTAAAAATCGGCAAAATAACAATCCTGGACCCAAAATAAACAATTCTAATTTAACCGCAGATGTTACTTAAAATTCACCCGTTTTGAGTTTCGGAAAAACTTTCTGGCGATCCGACATTGTTTTGAAATGTTTAATGCAACGATTTTGAATTGTTTTTATTTGAAGAGACAACCGTTTTTCTTTTACTTCTTGGATATATTATTAATAAATGATAAATAAATTGACAGACAAAGACACCCATTGCAAACGATTTACGCTTGGGATAATTTATAACGGTCAACGCTAAGGCCGATCGCAGACACTCAGACTAAAGTAAACAAGTTGTTAAAGGGACATCGGTTTTATACATCGATTATATCGTTATGCAGGTTTGATCACGAAGTTTTCAATCACCACGTGATAAATATGAACAATATGCAGATTAGGTTTGAAAAACTGCGCAAGCGCTGCATGCTTCAGAGTTTCTAAGTCGCTGATTCGTTAGTCATGAATCTATCAGGGTATAGAAAAAAATCATTAACAAATGTTATTGTAAGCAATGTTGAAACAATTGTTCTTGTGATTGTACAAATACCATATATAAACTCTCTTAGTAGGAATAAATAAGGTATGACAAAAGAGGTTCGAATTATTACCAGCGTTCAATGTAATAAAATTTCATTATTTTGATAGCATGATAAACCATTTATTGTAGATATAATTATTAAACAGTCGCCAGTAATTACTGCAGTAAATTGGAATCAATCTGCTAAAAAAAGTATATGTAAATAAAGCACAAGTATACGGTTTTGAATTACATGGAAGTATGAAAAACTATACCAATACACTATATAAAATTTGAGGGTTCTATTATTTTGACTCTTATAAATTCGACTTCTATGCCAACAAGAACTAGAAAATGTAGTGTAAATTGATAATACCAATATACAGCGGTTAATAGCAATTAAATAATGATGAAATATAATAGCAATTAAATTAATACTTCTCAGTCTCATACGTGGACTTAAGATTAAATTGGCAATGCATTAGCGGCGATAAATAAACATTCCACTTTTAATACTTACGTTTTAAATAAGCATTTACTTTTGTTATTCTCTTTCTGTCATCCGATATGATTAATGTTGCGAATGTGTCACATTGTAACACGCTGTATTAATAAGCATTATTTATGAGACGAGAAAGTTTTCAAAATAAACGAATGTTCTGAAACTCTTTTGGATATAATTAAAAGCTTTTTTGGTTAAAACAAAACGAAACGAAAACAGAAACAAACAACTAATTAATATTGTTGATATACGACTAAAATTGATATATAAAGTTCGATCTTGTACCTTAGAACAGAGGAACAAGGTGAGTTAGCGAGCCTTTAAGTCAGCTCTTAATTTATGGTCAATTAACCTGGTGTTAAAGTTAAATAAGGCGACATTTAGATAGCCCCGGCTTAACACACCGCCACTGTCTAAAAGAACATTGGAACCAGTTAGAGTTACGACGCCTTCGATACTTAAAAAGTGTCCTTACCGTGTTCTCTCAATTGGCTCTACAATTCTCGGGTTGTAATTTCGAATTTTATTTCGCTGAATTATAAACTTTGTCGCTAACGCACATGCGTCTCAAAGTTGTGTTTCATATGACGTAGATTCAAATCCTAGCTGAGAAGAATGTACCATATAGTTTCATAACCAAAAATGTAAGGGAAACGTGATAATGAAACCTATACATCTAGATAACCAATGTGTGAATAATATTAATCTGCTTTGGACAAGCGCGGGTATACTATCGATTACACCTTCTCCCAAAGATTGGGAGGTGATATTATTGAACAGTAGAATTTATCCAGACTAATATGTATAAATTAATGTACATAATAACATTGGGTTTTGACGGTTTTAAGAAATAATAAAATATTGAAGAAAATATTAAATGAATGTAGTTTTTAAAATCAGACCCAATTCAGGTGATGATACATTTGTAAAATAATTTAGGGGTTCATAAAAAGCTATACTGAATGAATACTGAACGGCCAAAAAAGCCTGTTTTTCAAAAGTATTTTGATGTTTTTAGCAGCTTAAAATTAAATTAATTCACTTTTGCTAAAATTGTGGGTTGGTTTCATAACTACGTCTAATAAATAACATCGCGTGCTTATTTGGATGTTTGTTCATAGATTTATATTTATTTAAGTCATTGAATATTAATATATTTTGTTCATTTAATACAGTACGTAGAACTATAGAGGCTAGATATGAATATAGAATAGTTTTAATTGTAACAAATGTTCCTTGTCAAAATTTTACAAAACCACGCATATAATAAAATAGATTTATATAAGTAAAATAGTGAATATCAATATATAAAGCGTTCCTTGATTCGCTCGGTACTGATTCCGCTGCTGCACCGAAAAAACCAAAAAATCAAAAAAAATATCGTCACCAAAAACACACAATATATAGATACATATTTGTTCTGTGAAAATGTGATTTTCCATCCAAAGGTTTACTGGAAAATTTCGCTCATACCGCCAATTGTAATCTTTTTGTTACATTGTTAACATTTTTAAATCGTATTCAATAAAGTACATAGTACATAAATAAATAATAGTTCAATTCCACTTCAGAATAATTTCTCTAGTCTTTTTAGTTTGAACAAAGCAGAAATGCTTCGCTCCAAGTACGATGGCCAAGGCTTATAAAGCTATCAAAAGTGAGAAATGTCACCGAGCCACATTTAGTTATACGCCTGCTATACTTGTTTCAGAGCATTAACTATCTGAATATCGGATCTAGATACCGTAAATCGATTGTACATACGATAACGTCGGTCAACGCGCCGGATTACTCAGGAATTAATTAACTACTATGTGAAACTATAACACCTTAAGACCTTTAGAAAGTTATGTCGTGGGGCCAATTGTTAGTAGTTTGTATTGAAATTATGGACGCGCTTGTGTCTGAGGAGATAGCAATCAAAGTTTGTCTTGGAAGTGAAAGCAATATATTATTAGTGATACCCTTAGTAATTAACCCAGGCGTCTTAATTTCAAGTACTACGTCACTGAAGATGTATAAGATAAACAAAGTCACGTGTATATATATTTCCATAAATATTTAAATTGGTTTTGAAAATATTTCACGATTCCTAGCTACAAAGCATTTTAAAACAGTATAATCATTTAATAAAACTACGTTTTAACGGTTTTAAGCGCGGTAATTTATTTGATTTAGGTTTATCCGACGTTTCAGCCGCTTTTCAGTGGCCGTGGTCACGGAAGACAAAGATGACATTTGTCAAACGTGTATTGTCAAAACTATTAAGACCCAAACCCAGCAAAAACCAACTGCCAGACCTCAAGACACTGTGAGCTCTTTCTGTGTGCAACGAAACAAACCAACTTGACTGATAATTTCTTTTATTTTTTCCTTCCACTCATTTTAATATTATATAAAAAAAATTTTTTAGAACTAGGCATGTTTGCTGAAGAGTTTCTTGCGCCGCTTCTTCTCTTCAAGCCACAACATGTTGTGAAGCGGTGGTAAATTAGATTAGGCTCCCATAGAGTAAATAATATCCATATACAATATTTAAAACTAAATAATTAAAATGAACAAGTTGGCGGTAGGCTGAATAAAAACTTTGACAATACACGTTTGACAAATGTCATCTTTGTCTTCCGTGACCACGGCCACTGAAAAGCGGCCGAAACGTCGGATAAAAACGGCTTAAAACCGTTAAAACGTAGTTTTATTATGTGTACAAGTCGCGAAAACTTAAGAAAATAGTATAATCATTGATTTTTTTTTATTTTCACTTGCTTATAAACCTTAGTCAATTTGAAGGTATTTGATTGGTGTCAAATCACGGAATTTTTTGTGCAGCTCGAATTCACTAAACAGCTATAAATTTCCGAAGAAACCACAAATCTTGCTTAAAAACTAGTAATATCTAATTATAATCATCGCTATTTTTTAGCAATAGAATCATATTTTAATAAAACATCATAACACCGCCATTCATCTATCCTCCAAAACAACCCCTCCGTCCCCTTTTTAACCGACTTCGAAAAAAGGAGGAGGTTCTCAATTCGTCGGAATCTTTTTTTTTTTTTTTTTTTTTTGTTCCTTTTTTTTATGTATGTTCGCCGATTACTCCGTCATTTATGATCCGATTTACGTGATTCTTTTTTTGTTCGACGCGGAATAGCTTCCAATTGGTCCCCTAAAAATTTGACATAGTTTGGCCCAGTAGTTTTCATTTTATGGACATTTTTCATGGAAATAATTTTCACTCCGTTCCATATGTTCGCCGATTACTCCGTCATTTATGATCCGATTTACGTGATTCTTTTTTTGTTCGACGCAGAATAGCTGCCATGTGGTCCCCTAAAAATTTGACATAGTTTGGCCCAGTAGTTTTCATTTTACGAAATTTTTTTTGTTCCGGGTTCTTAGGACCTATATTTTTTAAGAAGCGCGGCACCATTTGTAGGTCCACCCATACATACATAGCCAGACACTAAAAAGTAACAAATAAAATTTAAAAACTTCGTTTAAAAAAACCGACTTCAAAAACTAAAAAACTAAAATGTATAAAATAACTTATTTCTAAAGCTATTATTATTAATATATATTATCTAACACATCTTGAAGTCGGTGCAAAGCAAAACATAAAAATTACTATATTTTGAAAATTACTAAGCACCGACTTTAAGATGTTTTAGATAATATATATTAATAATAATAGCTTTAGAAATAAGTTATTTTATACATTTTAGTTTTTTAGTTTTTGAAGTCGGTTTTTTTAAACGAAGTTTTTAAATTTTATTAGGTAGCAATTGTGTGACCAGTAGGTATCTTTGTTTTAAGGCTAACAATCGATTAGCTGTCTACCAACCAAACCAGAACTACCGATTAAATATTAGTCTGCGATATTACAACGACGTAGGTGTTTAAAAGAATGTACGTTTAATAACTTTCGCTTCGGGTACAGAATAAAACAGCTTTCTGATTACTGACCTGAGGCGAAACAAAGTACAATTATTTTGGTTTGATTTATAATGTTTGCTTTTAATAGCTGTGAAGCGTAATCGTTTATTTAGATTATATAGATATATTAGAAGCCTTATACCGAAAGTAAATTAAGATTCCAATCTGAATGGGCATTTTGTTTGTTCGGTGTCTTTATTGAAATATGTGGTTGGCCAATCATTTTTATTATCTACGCGACTTAACCTGGGAATAAAAAGAGTTTTGCTGTAATTTTGTTTAAAATTATTAAAATTTATAACCGTTATTTAAAAAATATTCAGTTGCATGTGGGAATAAAAGAAGAAGAAAGAAAAAGAAACCCGGTATATTTGTAGGACGAAATAGGTAAAATAAGCACATTTAAAGTATCAAAATATGCTCTCAGAACTCAACATTGACGATTTAAATCGACATTTCTCAGCTACTTCTGACTTTGACGTTGTAACTAAGTCTAATACTTTAAATACTCTTTCCGCCCTGCCGACACCCGATTATCCTCCATTCTTGTTAAGTCGATTTACTGATAGTGATGTTAAGAGCGCTGTAAAATCCATTACATCGAACGCTGTCGGTAGCGATGGTATTAGTCGCAACATGATTCTGCCCATACTGGATGTCATCAATCCTATCCTCACCCATATACTCAATGCCTCTGTAGTTTCTGGTACCTTTCCAGTCACCTGGAAGGAAGCCCAGATTATTCCTCTTCCTAAAAAACCTAATCCTGTTTCATTCTCTCAATTCCGTCCCATATCTATTCTGCCATTCCTTTCTAAAGTCCTGGAACGCCTAGTCCACCAACAGTTAAGTATTTTCCTTAATCGGCATTCTCTCCTTAATCCCTATCAATCTGGTTTCCGTCCTGGCCACAGCACAACCACTGCCCTCGTGAAAATCACCGATGACATTCGTTATGGTATGGATAATGGTTTATTGACTGTGCTATCGCTACTGGACTTCAGCAGTGCCTTCAACAATGTTAACTTTGATGTATTACTTGGTATTCTAAGCTCTCTTAACATATCTCCTACAGTAATCGACTGGTTTAACAGTTACCTGTATGGCCGCCGGCAGCGGGTTCGCGTCGAGGATGATTATTCGTCATGGTGTGAACTCACTGCTGGTGTTCCTCAGGGCGGCGTGCTTTCTCCCTTATTGTTCGCTGTTTTTATTAATTCCATCTCTAATGAACTCACTTCAACCTATCACCTCTATGCAGACGATTTACAAATTTATACGCAATCACCTGTTGCCACCTTAGACAAAGCAGTTTCAAACATAAACCTAGATTTTGAACGCATTCTGCAGTGGGGCAAGTCATTTGGGCTTCATGTCAACCCTGAAAAAACGCAAGTCATCATCATCGGTAGCTCACGGATGCTTAACAAGGTCGACTGGAGTACCATACCTAGTGTGATGTTTGATGGGACAATCATTCCTTTTAGTGATAAGGTAAAAAACCTTGGCATTATATTTGACAGTGAGCTGTCTTGGCGACCTCATATAACCGAACTAAGCCGACGGCTTTACCTCTCATCCAAATCCCTTAGAAGGTTGAGCAATTTCTTACCCACTACCACCAAAATTAAGCTAGCAGAATCCTTATTACTTCCTATTCTTGATTATGCTGACGCCAGCTATCTAAATTTAACCCAAGAACAACTTAATAAACTTGAGCGCCTCCAAAATTTTTGCATAAGGTTCATATTTGGACTACGCAAATATGACCATGTCTCTGAATTCCGAAAAAAACTCAAGTGGTTGCCAATTCGATTTCGCCGGAATACTCACATCCTTGCTTTTCTCTATAGTATTTTATTTGTCCCTAGTACTCCTGATTACCTTAAACAAAATTTTGAATTTCTTTCATGCTCTCATAATTTACGCCCTTCTACTAAACTTAAATTGAACACTCCTGCGCATAACTCAACTTTTTATAACAATTCTTTTACTGTTAAGGCTATACAGCTCTGGAACGCGCTTCCTGTAACAATCAGACAAGCAAAATCGCTAGCGATATTTAAAACTATGATCAAAAAATACTACCTGTCGTTGGAATATGATATTTAAATTCATTTATATATTTTGTAGATATGTATTTGTATGGTATGTATATTAAGTATATATCTATGTAATATATAAAATTTCTTTATATGTATATATATCATTTATGTATTTATTATTAAAATGTAAGTAGTTCGTACTATATGTTACGTATACCACCATCGCCATTATCATCTCAATTCATTCCTGGGGTTGTCTGGAAGAGATCGCTTTTTAGCGATAAGACCGCCCTTTGTACATAAGTAGATATAATTTTAGTCTTTAAGTTCATGATTGTATTGGTGTACAATAAAGTGTTATCTATCTATCTATCTATTATAACTTGACATATACCCCTCACGAGTATACACGGATTTTTTTTCTACGACATGATGCCTAGAGAACTCTAAAAACTCAAGTCTATACCCGTACTATTGTAATACTAATAAGGGTCAATCACTATCCACCGATAAGTTTTAATTTACCTTATCTACCAACGCTTATCTCTAATATACTCCTAGAATATTTAAATCTAAAATTAAGTTTGTTTGTTCAATTCTTTTTACCTTATGCGCATATCAACAATTTTCTCATTAAATACATATTTTTTATATCCTGGGGAGGTGGTTTTGTATAAAAATATAGAATTTAAATATAACGGAGGGCTAAACAGCGAGATACACAAAACAAAATAATAATAAAAACAGTGAACAAAAAATGAATAGTTATTTATAACAAACCTCATTATACAACCCTTCGACGTAAGGAGCCAGATGAAACCATGGGGCTGCTTAATAAAGGGCACAAAGAGGAGGGCATACGGCGCCTCAAGCAAAGGGGCCATAAGATACGGTCAGATTAGCCTTAAATGAGACAAATGGAAAGAATAAAGAACGCGCCGACGTAATTAAAAAACCAATTTGCGAAATACACGATAAGGAAATATTTCAAAGAAGCCTCAGACGGTGGGGAACCCATCAATACTTCTGTTAATACGTAAATAATTCTTGCTTTTATTACGTAATGGTTTAAGAAAGTATCTACGATTATACAAAGTCCATTTATGAGTAAACTAACATATTTAAGAGTTTCGTAGAAATCATAAACGTCCACTGTTTATGTTATTTTGCAAAGAAAATAAAGCAGTTAGTGAAAAATAACTGGGGATTTATGGAAGAGATAACTTTTTAGGGATAAGACCGCCCTTTGTGTATAATTGCACGTAGTCTTTAACCGAGTTCGAAAAAAGGAGGAGGTTCTCAATTCGTCGGGATCTTTGTTTTTTTTTTTTTCCTTTTTTTTATGTATGTTCACCGATTACTCCGTGATTTATGACCCGATTTACGTGATTATTTTATTGTTCGACGCGGAATAGCTTCTAATTGGTCCCCTAAAAATTTTACATAGTTTGGCCCAGTAGTTTTAATTTTATGAAAATTTTTCATGAAAATAATTTTCACTACTTTCCATATGTACACCGATTACTCTGAGATTTATGATTCGATTTACGTGATTCTTTTTTTGTTCGAGGCGGAATAGCTGCCATGTGGTTCCCTAAAAATTTTACATAGTTTGGCCCAGTAGTTTTCATTTTATGAACATTTTTCATGAAAATAATTTTCACTCCGTTCCATATGTACACCGATTACTCTGAGATGTCTGATTCGATTTACCTGATTCTTTTTTTGTTCGACGCGGAATAGCTGCCATGTAGTCCCCTAAAAATTTTACATAGTTTGGCCCAGTAGTTTTCATTTTACGAACATTTTTTTGTTTCCGGTTCGTGGGACCTATATTTTTTAAGAAGCGCGGCACCATTCGTTGGTCCACCCATACATATCTAGACACTAAAAAGTAACAAATAAAAAATAAAAACTTCGTTTAAAAAAACCGACTTCAAAAACTAAAATGTATAAAATAACTTATTTCTAAAGCTATTATTATTAATATATATTATCTAAAACATCTTGAAGTCGGTGCAAAGCAAAACATAAAAATTACTATATTTTGAAAATTACTTATCATCATATTTATCATCTTGAAATTCCAGAATTTTTTATTCAAAATTTAGGGGAATAAGCAGTTTTTATAACTTTGGACGCGAAAGTCTTGCTAGTTATTTAATAAAAAAAGAAGAATTGCGAATAATTATTATGTAAATCCGACAACCGACAACCGTTTAACCGACAAGACTATCTACACAAACATACTTACAGACAATACGTATGTATCGCGCCTGTTTCTCATATGGGTAGGCAAAATTTCTGTGCTTAGATACGAGTACGGTAGTCATCGTTATTTTGATTTTATCCTTAATTTGATTATAATGAATTATAGCATTCTGTATTGAAGCATCTGAAGATTTCGAGATACATATTTGAAAAATATATAGACTGACATGACGATATTATAAGGTGTCTTATAGGTTTTTGTCAAAATAGCTACACTATCATATCAAACGTGTTTTTGTAAGTTTGGATGTCGTATAATTGGTCTCTTTAAATAATATAATTTAATATAACATAATGTGCTTGCGAGAACAGTCAGATGGTACATTTTTGATATAAAAAATGAGATAGTTTTCACTAGATATGGATATGAAATGTCATATACTGAAGCCACGCGAAAGTACTAGATACTGTTTAGTGGCATGGGTCTTCTTTAAAAAGATTTATTTTATCAATTTCAACCATTTATTTTATTACATACTAATCCGTTAAATTATCTTTTTCAAGACAATACATCCAATATTGTCATTCATGTAAGTAACTGAATGTATAAAAACTAAAAAAAACACGCTTTTATAAAAAATCCAACTAAAAAAAACAAAAAATAAAATTTAATATAATATAAAAAAGCGTGGGGTGTATTCAATTAATAATATAATATCTTAAAAAGCGCTTTGAATACACCCCACGCTTTTTTATATTATATTAAATTTAATTTTTTGTTTTTTTAGTTGGATTTTTTATAAAAGCGTATTTTTTTTAGTTTTTTTAAACTATTATTTATTTTTCATTTTTTAGTTGATTTTTGTTTAAATGTTTTTAAATACAAGCTTTTGAGATCCTGCATATCATGTAGCAGCAGAGTGCTAGCCAAGACAAGTAAAACGAGCCCAAACACGACGGGTCTATCTTGTTTAGTACAGGAGTTCCTATGGCCACCTTCCGACTCCATCATCAGATCAGCTCCATGGTACCATATTATTGCATTGTCACGCGATATAAACATACGAGCCCAAACACGAAGGGTCTATCTTGTTTAGTACAGGAGTTCCTATGGCCACCTTCCGACTCCATCATCAGATCAGCTCCATTGTACCATATTATTGCATTTTGACGCGATATAAACATACGAGCCCAAACACGACGGGTCTATCTTGTTTAGTACAGGAGTTCCTATGGCCACCTTCCGACTCCATCATCAGATCAGCTCCATGGTACCATATTATTGCATTGTCACGCGATATAAACATACGGGCCCAAACACGAAGGGTCTATCTTGTTTAGTACAGGAGTTCCTATGGCCACCTTCCGACTCCATCATCAGATCAGCTCCATGGTACCATATTATTGCATTGTCACGCGATATAAACATACGGGCCCAAACACGAAGGGTCTATCTTGTTTAGTACAGGAGTTCCTATGGCCACCTTCCGACTCCATCATCAGATCAGCTCCATGGTACCATATTATTGCATTGTCACGCGATATAAACATACGGGCCCAAACACGAAGGGTCTATCTTGTTTAGTACAGGAGTTCCTATGGCCACCTTCCGACTCCATCATCAGATCAGCTCCATGGTACCATATTATTGCATTGTCACGCGATATAAACATACGGGCCCAAACACGAAGGGTCTATCTTGTTTAGTACAGGAGTTCCTATGGCCACCTTCCGTCTCCATCATCAGATCAGCTCCATGGTACCATATTATTGCATTGTCACGCGATATAAACATACGGGCCCAAACACGAAGGGTCTATCTTGTTTAGTACAGGAGTTCCTATGGCCACCTTCCCACTCCATCATCAGATCAGCTCCATGATACTATATTATTGCATTGTCATCGACCTTTGACAGGTGTGCAAAGTATGAATTAAATCTGATCGTTCAAAGTAGGACAAAATCGAGCTCAAAGGGGTCGGTTACAGACATACTGACATACAAGTGAAGCTAATATAAAGCGTGTAAAAAGATACCAATATTTCACTTTTTTCATTGAATTTAATTTAGTTTCAGATCGCTTTTTTCGGTCTACTGAATTAGAATTGGTAATTTAATGTGATTTATAAAGTATTGAAAATACAATCATTGGCCCATGTTATAGATAAATAGAATTTAAGAATCTGTTTTATAATTATGTTCACTTTTATATTAAAATGAACAGTTTTTTTAGCTTTATATTGCGATTTTGACAAAAAGCAGAATGATATCATCATATTGCTCCACCTGTTTAATTTTTACATACTTGAGCTTCATTTTGATGTCCACCTGTATGTCTGTTTGTTTGTCTAATCTAAGTACACTTTAGATATTATATAAATACCACTACATCTATATGGATACAATATGGCACCAAGGTGTATTCCAGAGCCGTTACAGGCACATTTGTATGGTGAAATAGAAAATCTGAAAATCCTCACACCTATAAGTAAGTATTTTTTTCATTAGATATTCAAAGTCCAGGTGTGGACTAGTGGCGTCTTCAACATATACGTTGGAATACTCTATGATATAAATTGTATAATCATCTGTCTTTTATCAATAACAATTGTAGGTGTAATATTAAAGGTCTGTTTATCTGCAGTATTTTTATTTCGCTGTGTCATATTTTATCTGTTTCTTTTTACTCGTTTGAATATTTATGGTCCGTTCATAGTGGAAGCATACCTGCAACTTGTAGATCAAAAAGATTAGTTGTAAATTAAAATTTCCTTATCACTCCTGTATTTAAATGACAATATTTTAATGTTCCACGAACATGACAATTCTTTATACATAATTAATAACACTGTCAGTTAAAAGCATGTTACTGTAGACCTGCACGTCGTCATATCCAATTAAGACTGACTGAGCCGCCTGTCAATAGCCTATTAGCACCAAGATGAGATATAATCGGGGCTGTTCCGAGACAATAAGTATCCACAGGACGCCGTGTTATTGTTTGTCTTGTCTCACTCACGCAGCGGGAAGTCTTTCACTTAGTTCGTGGACAATTGTCAAAAATATCGAAACACCGCATGGAAATAATTTCCGTATCAAAAATGTTAATTAGTTTCTAGTTAAAATGTTAATGAGTGTCTACTCTGACTTGGATTTAATGCTGTGATAAAATATCTTGAATGTTTTCGGCGTCGTTAGCAAATCGTTTGTAGTGGTAAGGTTTATTCAGATAAATGGGATTAAGTGCTGTTATTTGTATACACGTGGTTCATTTAGTCATTTTCATATCTTTGCTAAGGTTTTGTGTAGTAGAAAATGTCTAGACATTATTGAAAACTAGCTGTGCCCGCGACGTCGTACGCGTGGAATTTGTTTTCCAAACCCCCCGCATTTTAAACATTCATCATTGGTGCTCCGCTCCTATTGGTCTTAGCGTAATGATATATAGCCTATAATAGCCTTATTTATTTATTACATATCCAACAGCTTACTTATAACTTAAAACAATCAACTCTGTTTAATATGAATGTTGCCAATTACAGGATACTTCACACTTTACAGTATATTTGTGCAAAACCAAGACCGCAATAAACAGTTTGCTTATGTTAAGCTCTATATAAATGTAGTATATTCAATAAAATAAAATAATGTAAAATAAAGCCTGCAGAATTATCCCCTATATAGTATATAAGTTAAACGAAAATAATATATAACAAATACACAGATATTCATATTATATATATTTATAATATACATATATATGATTCACTAATACATGTTATATAAGCTAAAAATAAAAATATACAGATAAATGCGTGGATATATTTTATGATACCTAATAACCAGTTAAACTATCAGCCAAATTTTTCGAATATCTTTGATTCATAAATTAATTTTGAATGGTAGAAAACATCTACATCATTAAATTTGTTATTATAAGTGGCAGTAAGACGAGCAAGCACTTCATTTAAGCCATAATTAATTCTTCTACATGGCACGTGAAACAATTTGTTGTGGCTAGACCGTGTTTTGAGATTTGGTACTGCGAGGGATACAGATGAGGTGAGAGTAGGACAGTCTAAACGAGAATTTACGATATTGTAAAGGAATGATATGTCAAGAAGCTGTCTTCTATTTTTAAGGCTTGTGATGTTATAAAATTGGCAGGCTTCTTCGTACGTAGCAAAAAAGTTCTTGCTTTTATAATTAAGATATTTTATAAACAGTGTTTGGATTCTTTCGATCTGATTTATATATGTAGCGTACCGCCTTCCTCGATAAACGGGCTATCAAACACTGGAAGAATTTTCAAATCAGACCATAAGTTCCTGAGATTACCGTGTTCGAACAAACGAACTTTTCAGCTTTATATATTAGTATAAGATTATATTTTATTATAAGATATAAGATAGGACTGACATAAATCAGATTTATTTAAATAAATATTAATTATATTAAAGTCAACATAAAATACTATTATTGTGTTCACCCTTTTACTTACGATCGTTTCACACGTTCCATCTATCAATTTAACAGAATTACTTTATGCAATCGATATCCCTTCGATCTGCTGGTGTCCCTTTTCCCTCGGCTCATTGTGGGTCATAATTAGTTTTTGTCACTTCACATTGACAAATCCCATTCGAAATGTATTGGTGATAGCGCGAACCCCTCCACTTGAGCACTGGCAAACCGGTTCTTATCAAAGAGAATATTATTTCAAACGCCCCTGTCAACCCCGATGGGCTTTTCGAACCCCAAATCCGGTTTGTTATGAATGAAATTACAGAAATCGAATAAGGTAAACACAACTGAGAGCCAACAAAAGCTTGCTCGAAAAAAAGCTAAATTGAATTCAAATTGGTTTCGTCGGGTATTAGGGATAGCCGGGGGACGTTTCCAAGACGCGCACGGGAACGTATAGCATGGCAATAATTTAAAGTAACTTTTTGTCAGAGGGTAACAGCCCGTTGAGCCGCATAAAACCTACAGAGGTGATTGAATGAAAACACAAAACGGAATAAAGACAGAACCGCGCTAAGCCAATTTCTTCGGCTTGAAAACTAACAAATTAATTCCACGCACAAAAAACATTTCATCGACAATAGAAACGTAAAAATGTGCCAAAGACTTTACGAATAAACTTAAGATTTGCAGCGATATCTTAACCAAAGTGGAAGTGCTTGAAATGAAATACTATTTACTCAATTCTATCGGTAGCTGACGTATCGACAGCGTAGCGTAGGCATTTCACACATGAGGGATGCAGTACAAAATAAAATTGTGTCACACTCTCGATACCTAACAGCGAAAGCGTTCGCAGCTAACATCAACAGGTACGAATAGCTTGGTTTCAAAAATATGAGGTTCGCGTGTTTTATTTGAAGAATTGAAGGCATTTCGTCTGAAACCGACAACTCGAAGCATAAACTCTCAAATCCGTGGCTGGCTGACAGAAAACGTTGCGGTTAACCGCTCAAAACGATTTGACTTTGTAGCTTCGAGCTTATTTTATAACGGAGTGTTAAATTGATTTTTGCGGTTATTTATTTAACTGGAGCTGTTACATAAAGCTTTCGAATGTAGAGTTATGTTGGTAAGAATTCCGAAACTACTTTGATTTTGATAAATTTAGTTAATTGTATTGAGTGAAAAAACGTTCGATTGAGATTGAGACTTTGACTGAATTATATAAATTAACATCAGTTTTGCCTTGAAAAATAAATAAAAATGCACTAATTTTAAGCAGTTATTGATTAAACAATAAAAGGTCGACAAGGGATACTTTTCATCCTGGATAATGGGATAAGTTTTGGGATAGATTCATGTAAACGTTATCCCAGAAAGTAGGATAGGTTTATTTGGTCGATTTCGTCCAATGGGCCGATTTTGGCGATTTCGGGAGATGGGATAGTTTGCGATATAAAAAGAAGTGAATCATAACAATTTAACACAGTGTAACCTGTGATGTAACCTCTTAAAACAAGAGGCACGCACTAGAGGTTGATCCGTTAATTTCTGTTTAAACAATAATAAATTCCTTCGTTACTTCACTCGTTAAAGTTATGACCTCATAGTTAACTGTGACAGCACAAAATTTAGAACACTGTAGTGTTTTATACAATGATAAAAAATTTCTTATTGGATCGACTTTAAATTCATCTTCCTACTTTTAATAGGCTGGACACACAGAAATAAGTTTCGCTTGCATAAGCTTTTATGGCTAGGCCCACACTATGATTTATCAATACCAGTTTTAGCTATGAAAGTATTGACAATCGCAGTGGGTGCTTACTGCTTAGCTTTAGAAGCTAACTAGAGCAAAACTTACTGTGTACAGCAGGTTTAAATGTATTTTAAGTAGGTTTACTATATGTTTTTTTTGCATGAGATCAGCAGACAGGCAAACGGACCACTTCATGGAATGCGGTTATCATTGCCTATGGACATTTGCAACACCAAAGGTGCTACAAATGCACTGCTGCTCTCTTAAACTAGACTGGAATCTGGTCACTAATGCCGGAACACAGCCATCCAGTCGGGCTAATACCGTACCACCTGGCAAACAATAAAGATTCATGATGAACAATACAATGTTTTTCGTCTAACATATCCAACTACAGATAAGTTTCATGTTTAATACAAAATTTGATCGGTTTTCTTTAAATACTTTCTTTTGATCTTCTTAATTATTATGTTTATTACGAAGAAACAGATTCGCATGAGAGTAATTTCAAAGTAGTCAGATGTAAAATCTTAACAGTCATAAATTAAGCCGTATCTCCTTTATAGTCAATTCTGTAGCTAAAAGATCGTTAAAACGCGGGATCCATTAATGTAATCATCCGGGAGCCAATAACGTCATACTAACATGCAAAGGTTGAACGTAAAGACTCATGTAAGGCCTATCTTCCGAGTGAGTATAATGGTATATTAATGTTATATTTGATTTACTTAACGTTTGAAACTAATGGTAAAGTACTATTAGGTTGGCAAGTAAATTCCTGATTTCTTAAATTATTATATTATATTTGATATTACATATTAATATAATACAGGAGAAAACAATTATAAAATGTCATAATCGAATACAATGCAAGAAAAACTTAACTTATTCGTATTGTATTCTACACATAGTCCCGCAAGACTATAAGTAGAATACTGAGCCTAGATCACCGTCTTCTATGGGTAAGGTGTCCAGAAGGCTGGCTACGTTTCCTCGCTGGATCGCCATTCTGATTCGTTGGCCGAAGTAAGTACCAGCCTTCTCTGATCACCTGAAGAGTCAATGAGTCGTTTTGATAAATTTTGGTAGAGGCTCATGGCCTCCACGGTCCAAGCATCTCAACAGCAAACGGCACAAACATAGAACTCTTACTGAGGGTTGCATATGTGTGCCGCTTGAGTGATTCAGCTGTAGCCCATTTTATGTTACATTAAATATATTTTACATATTGTTTTAAAGACAAAGAAAGAAAATATTTATTTCCAAATGGGAATACATACTAGACAAACTGTTGAAATTAAGTACATTAGGAAACATATAAATATATACAAAAATAATATGCCACAATTTCAGAAATGAGGTTGGCACTTAGTATTTGTGTACTTAGTGTTTGTGGCGAGAGGCGAGTGGCGAGTGGCGAGTTGTGAGTGGTGAGAGGAGAGAGGCGGGAGGAGAGAAGAGAGGCGAGAGGAGAGAAGAGAGGCAAGTAGCGAGTAGTGAGTGGCGAGAGGCGAGTAGTGAGAGGCAAGTGGCGAGAGGCGAGAGGCAAGTGGCGAGAGGCGAGAGGAGAGGGGCGAGAGGCGAGAGGAGAGTGGTGAGAGGCGCGTGGCGTGTAGAGAGTGGTGAGAGGCTAGTGGCGAGAGGCGAGTGGCGAGAGGTGAGTGGCGCGTAGCGAGTGGTGAGTAGCGAGTGGCGAGAGGCGAGTGGCGAGAGACTAGTGGCGAGAGGCGAGTGGCGGGAGGTGAGTGGCGACAGGCGATTGGCGACAGGCGTATGGCGACAGGCAAGTGGTGAGTGGTGAGTGGTTAGCGGCGATTGGTGAGCGGCGAGTGGCGCGAGGCGAGAGGCGAGGGGCGAGTGGTGATTGGCGACAGGCAAGTGGTGAGAGGCGAGTGGCGCGAGGTGAGAGGCGAGAGGACAGAAGCGCGAGGCGATAGTTCTTTTTTTACACTAAGTAAGTGTGTGTGTGTAACTTTCGTACAGAAGGGCATTCTCAAATATGGAGCCAGCCAAATCTCAATAAAAAGTGGCATCGGAGATAGAGCTTCTGCAAAATAGCAGAATTAGATGACCTCAGTAAAATTATCGAAGGTTGTAAAGAGGTGCTTTCACAGAATTATTCCCAGAAACTGTCGCAAGGGGAGAGAAAAGAGGAGAGAGGCGAGGGGCGAGAGGCGAGAGGAGAGTGTAAAGTCGCGAGAGGCGAGAGGCAAGTTGCGAGAGGTGAGTGGCGCGTGGTGAGAGGTGAGTGGCGAGCGGCGAGAGGTGAGTGGCGAGAGGTGACAGGTGATTGGCGACAGGTAAGTGGTGGGAGGCGAGTGGCGAGAGGCGAGAGGTGAGTGGCGAGAGGTAAGTGGTGAGAGGCGACAGGCGATTGGCGACAGGCAAGTGGTGGGAGGCGAGTGGCGAGAGGCGAGAGGTGAGTGGCGACAGGTGAGTGGCGAGAAGCAAGAAGCGAGGGCCGAGAGGCAAGGGGCGAAAGGTGAGAGGTGAGTGGCGAGAGGCGAGAGGTGAATGGCGAGAGTCGAGAGGTGAGGGGCGAGAGGCGAGGGTCGAGGGGCGAGAGGCAAGAGTCGAGGAGCGAGAGGCGAGGGGCGCCAGGTGAGGGGCGACAGGTGAGGTGCGAGAGGCCAGAGGTGAGAGGCGAGAAGTGAGTGACGAGAGGCAAGAGGCGAGGGGCGATAGGAGAGTGGCGAGACGCGAGGAGCGAGAGGCGAGGGGCGAGTGGCGGGGGTGTGTGGCAAGGGCGACAGGCGAGGGTGACAGGCGAGGGCGACAGGTGAGTGGCGAGAGGCGAGAGGCGAGTGGTGAGAGGCGAGAAGCGAGTGGCGAGAGGCGAGTGGCGAGAGGTGAGTGGCGACAGGTGAGTGACGAGAGGCGAGAGGAGAGGGGCGGGAAGCAAGAGGTGAGGGGCGAGAGGCAAGGGGCAAGAGGCGAGAGGCGAGGGGCGAGAGGTGAGAGGCGAGAGGTGAGAGGCGAGAGATGAGTGGCGAGAGGCGAGAGGCGAGGCGCGAGAGGCGAGGGGCGACAGGCGATTGACGACAGGCGAGTGGCGACAGGCGAAGGACGAGAGGCGAGTGGCGCGAGGTGAGAGGCGAGAGGAAAGAAGCGCGAGGCGATAGTTCGTTGTTACCATAGTACATATTTTTTTTACACTAAGTATGTGTGTAATCTTTCGTACAGAAGGGCATGTGACGTGTATGTTGTATGATACTGACTTAAGTTGTGCTTGAAGATTATAATAAAATACCACAAACCGTAGGAAGTGTTATAAGAGATCAAAATTGCCTTATTGTTAAACAACTGAAAATCCTTGCGATGACTTCCTGTCAGTTACTACGGCTCTGGACCGTGGTCGAAGAGACGTGACGTCACGCGCGCAACTGCTGTTGGCAGATGGCAAAACTATACTCAATTTAATGATAGCCTCTGTCTGTGCTCCATTTTTATCTACCAAATGGGAAACAATATTGGAAACCACTAAAATACTACCTTGTCTACGTGACTTGTATTTTTAAAATGATTTTTCAATGCTCGTCGCCGTCTGTGTTGCGGTATTATTGAACTCAAAGAATTTGTATGGGGAGTTTGTAGAAATGATTGTTCTTTCTGACCGTCAGAATGAGTAATAAATAACATTTACCAGTATCGTAATGGGCATATAACTGGATGTTGGTTTTTTCTGTCCTCCCGAATTTGATTAGGGTGTCAAGTTTTATACACTATAATTACAATGACAGCACATTTTAAAAACGTCATACAATAGAATTAATAAAGATAACTCACTGTATTTATTGCCTGTGATTGACGCCAAGCTCGGGAATTATTGTGGTAGCTCTAAAAGGCACATATCACAAACCTTGAGATTTTTAACACTAACACAAAATAATTGTTCAAAAACAACCAAAATCCTACAAATATTATTCAATTTAACTATAACACTGATTTTAAAAAATAAAATTACACAAAAAATTTTATCTTTTAAGTTCCCACGAAATACTAACGTGTAGTGATTGTCTATGGTGACGCGGATAAAAGGGCCCATTCACTGTCCTGCTTGGCTTGCTTGATAATGCAGGTTTGTGAATGTTATTGCGACCTGTATTACGTTCGCAAAACACAAAGCAGGATGCCTGTTGAGTCTTTCAAGTTCCGTCTACTGCATGATACCATGCAGGATAGTGAGTGAGCCTCTTAAGGGAGAAAAATTAAAAATAACAATAGAAATCACGAAGCATTCTTGAAGTGTTGATCTCATTTTGTTTACGTTATTTTGGGCTGCTATTTAATACGGATAACATTATCGCTAATAAAGAGGCGAAATTAATACATGATAAAAAATGAAACCTGAAATGATTCCATCTTTGAAATGTTTATCTCATTTTTGTTTTCTTTTCTTTTTGGGCCACTATGTGCACGTTCTTTTAGTATCTCACAACGCCCAAAATGCTTGGTCTGCCGTTCCACATAGCGACCGCGGTCGTTATGGTCGTAGCTAAAACGTCTCGAATGACGTCATTATTTTCACATGACGTCACACAGCGCTTACAACAACCCATGTGAAAATCTGGGTCGAACTGGGTGTGGACCACAGAGCAATAATCTCTATCGATTGATATTGAAAAGGCGCAATTTTCAAATCAGCCAATGACATTTGTGAATTTCGTCGTTAATGACATCAACGCTCCATAATCCGTTCTACTAGAGTTTATTATTGTAACGCCCACAAGTAAGTGAAACGGGAAAAATCGCCTTCGTTGTGAGTCTCTTGTGGAAAGTAGCGTATGTAGTATGGATATAAATTTCGCTAATAAAACTAAGTTAACAATAAAAACAAATGAAATCACAAATTATTCAATTTTTGAAATGTGGGGCTTATTGTTGTTTGAGTTATATTCGACCACATTGGATACGTTCCTCTAGGGCTCACAACAACCAAGCTTACCACAGCGATTTTTCCCGATCCAAGTGGATGCAAGTGCATGCGGTCGTTACAATCATTAGATGCTTCTCCACTAGAATAATGGAGCGTTGATGGCATTTATACACAAATGTCATTGGTTGAAGTACGGTTGATTTGAAATTCGCGCCTTTGTCAACGTCCCGATAGACAGAATTAACCTTCTGTGGTGAACCACCACTTCGACCCACCTCTTTTAATATAGGCCGTTGTGAAAGCTGCGTGAGCGAAAATTATGACGTCATTATGTTTTCGCAGCGATCTTAAGAATGTGGAACGGCTGAAGGAGCATTTTGAGCATTATGAGCTGTAAGAGCAACGCGCCCTATGTAATACGGATATAGATTTCGCTAATAAAGGAGCGAAATTAATAAGAAAAAATCACATATGAATCCGTTTTTGGGGTGTTGATCTCATTTTTGTTGACTTTATTTTGGGCCACTATGGCTACGTTCCATTAGAGACTAACAACGACCACTTTCACCACCGCGATTTTTTCCGTTCCGCTTGCTTGCCGGCGCTACACTCGTAAACCCAAGTGAAACGGGTATTCGACCCACCTCTTTACGTGGGTCGTTGTAAGCGTTATGTGATCGAAAATAATGACTTCATTAGCGACGTTTTGACTACGGCCACAACGACCGCGGTCGCCTTGTAGAACGGCTAACGGAGCATTTTGGGCGTTGTGAGCTACCTACTAATGGAACGCGCTGTATGTAGTACTATGGATATATATTTCGGTAATAAAAGGGCGAAGTTAATAATAAAAAAACAAATGAAATAAAAAACGATTACATTTTTAACATTTTAATGTATATATATATATATATTGTTTTAATTCATGCAGGTTTGGACCACTATATACTGATATAGATTTCACTAATAAACAAGGTGTGTAGTGTATTATTATACGAGTAAGCTTGGAATTCACCTGTCACGCCCATCATGTTGTCTTACTTAAGTACGTAATTATGTCATATTCTGCATAAATTAGTCATATTATACAAAGAATAATAAGATATGTTTTATTAATTAACTTCGTTTGTAATATTATTAAACAAAGGAGTGCTATATACAGGTATTATAGTTGCAAGCAACATAGCGGCAAAAACACCGCCGTCTCAACTGAATGGCGTGAGTCCGAATCCACACCATGAAGCTTACTCCGCTTAGAACATCTTCGCCCCATATTGTTATAACTATCACGTACTAATTGTAAAGAAAAACATCCTGATGTAATCTATACATTCAGAATACCGATGTGTGAAATCTACCAATCCGCCTTTATCTAACGTAACGGCTATATGGTCTGATGCCTTAACAGGAAGACTAAAACCCAACAGTGGAGTGTTTATAGTTTATATTATTGATTATACTAATTGTCATTATATTAATACGTGAAGCTAAAACCCAGAAAAAACTTTGTACCCTGCCCTTATATAGAGAAGGAGTGCGGAATGCTAATATATTTTTTAAGCTTAAAAATACATAAAATTAATAAAAAACGTTACAGATACTACCATGTATTTGACACACACACTCATATATACTATTATTATATATACACGCATATTTTGTGTATGTTAAAGTCGAATTAACAGTGTAGCCTTGGTGAAAGCTGTGATTATAGATGTAGTCTTTGACAACAGAACCTTAATAATGTTCAAACTTATAATTTAAATTAATTATGGTCGAATTTCGACCACTGGGCGACCGCTAGTAATGGGAAATCTTGTCTCTTTTTTTTACACTTTTGTTATTAAAGTAACAAGTTACATATTTTGTGCATAGCATTTGTTTCGTTACATGGCTTATTGTTTCATTTTCACTGTCATAGAACCGAATTTCATTAAATTCAGTACAAGCAGGTTTCAGAGACTAAGTAATTATATTAGGATATATATAAATCACCTTTGACGGAAATTCAGTCGTGAGAAAATATACAATCTTTAAGAAATTAATATTACTCAGAACTTTACACCAATTGAATTAATTAAAAGAAAAAGTGTATGTATTTAGAGTAACAAAGGGGAATAATAACACATGATTACTTAATTAATCTACGTCATTCATTTAAATTAATTAAATAGTTGTTAATTAAGTTATTTAAACACGCATCACGAGTCACCCCTTTCTACCCAATGAGTTATTATTTTGTTTTATGTAATGACTTTTTTATGTATTTTTAAGAATAATACGTTTAATTGGTATGCACTCCTTTAGTGTTAACAAACCAAACTCTTTTTTTCAGAACATTAACTATAAAACATATCCATACGTACATCTATATATAATATCATAAAATTCTAAAGATGACATATCTGTACATTGAAGAAATTTAAAAACATCATCATCATCATCCAAGCGTTAAATCCCGGTTCCGTTCGGAGCGATCACTTCGACGCCCAGGGTCCACTTTCCTACTTTTTCTCCTCCACTTCGCGCGATCTTCGGCATCCCTTGTGTTGAGACCGGTGGTACGCATGACATATGTTCCCCACGTAACTACGTGGGGAACAAATGACGTACCCATGAACCCCCCGTAGTTACGCAAAACGGCTAGTTAGCCGTTTTCCGTAAAACGTGGCCGTACCAGTGTAAGCGACTATCCTGAAGTTTGTCTGCTATGTCACGGACGTGAAAGCTGCCGCAGATGCGGTAATTCCTGACGCGATCCTTTCGCGTGACTCCACACATCCACCGAAGTATATTCATTTCCGTGACACGCAGCTCCTGCTTGTCTCGCTCCAGAAATTTAAAAACAACACTGGTACAAACTATATAAGCAAAGGAGAACACTGCAATTTTTTTACATTTCTCTGTTATGCCACAAATCATCACATCATACTTCACATAATCATACATATTATACTTGGTATATTGATCACATGTATAATGTTATAATTAGGAATAGTTGTTATGTTAAACTGTAAGAATAACTGAAGAATATTCATGTATTATATATACGTATCTGTCTATATACTGATACGGTTATGAAACGTCGGATGCCTGCATCGAGAATTCCGCCTGCCCGCATCGGTTAACCGCAACTGACCTGCGGGCGACATGCCTCTCAGCATCATAATTTGACCAATAACATTGTTATTGTAAGTAAATGGACCTATGTATGTACTTAGATAGATCAAGCTGAAGTGTTGGTAATCGCAGTATTAATGCTGCACTGCCAAATAGGCCTTGATGTATTGTAATTTGGAGAACAATTATACTAAGCTTTGTCGATTATATGCTCGGATGTTGATCTTGTGGGATTGTATGTTTACGTTCATACATATATACATCTGTAAAAATGCCTCAATAAAGTTCTGCTGTGCAATTTTAAAACCGATAACTGACATTGATTTTTAAATTAATGAATGCATTTATTATCTTACTTGGCATGGTCTGATGTAATAGCTAGTTTAAACATGTAAAGATAGTATCAAGGTCTCACATCGCTCTCAGTAAGCTCCATAATTAATTTTGAAAAGGCATATCGTTGAAGTTACTGGCATTTTTTGTGCTAGACTATAAAATTTCCTAAAATGCAGTTGCTGGATTTTGAAAATGCTTAGCAGAGTTGTCACTGGACTCTGAACTAGTACCGTCTGAGCCACAAAGAAAAAAGATTCTAAGTTGCGTGAATTCATAAAGCTTTTATAACGCGTCATTGCGTTCTTTGTCCAATTTTGCACTAGATTTTATGCCGATATTAAAATTCACCTGACAGAAAAGCGATATTAAACTTTTGAAAATTAATTTTAGACTTATTAGAATACAGGCGAGGGCAACTTTTTCAATTTTTAAGGAGTCAAATAATACATTAATTTATTATTTACATTTTTATTAATATGTTAATAAATATTTTTCCATATATATTATCCATTAACATTTTACAAGATCACTTCTATTTTAAAAGCCCTTCAGGCCCAACTTTGCCCTTGATAGATAACACTTTATTGCATAACTAAATATATAATAACAAAAACAAATTAACATATTTTCTACGCAATACAATAGCTGGCCTTATCACTCAAAGCGATGTCTTCCAGGTAACCTATATTAAAGGAATTTGTTAGCTAATTTGACGATTTAGGTGATACAGAAAAAAGAGGGCAATAGATACATAAATACTTAAATTAAAATAGTTCGCTTCTTTAAACTTGGGTGTTCTTTTTTACTACTTCTATATTTTAACTAATGACTTCAATAAATTACATAAATAAATTAAATTGAAGTATTTGCGTGTGATATTAAAATAAATGCCGACATTTCAGAGAGAACTAGAATTTTTGCGATGCCTAAGTTTGTCTTAAATTGGCTTTGAAAATGCTCAACAGCTTCCAATAAAAACATTAATAATTAAAATTGGAATTTACGTTCAATATATATAAATATAAAGTATAAATAACGCGTAAATGTCGCCGCAGCAATAGCTAGTGGTTACCTAATAAGCATACTATCTTGTAACCCTGAAATAATATTTGATAGTAATACTAGAGATTCGGAAACCTTTTCTTGATGTCAACTATGATCGCAATAATTACATAGTTGAATTTTTAATATGTTATATAAGGGTAAGAAGTACTGTTGAACATTCAAAAGGAACATACGGGTGTGTTATCATTCATTAACTGTGTTTATATAGTCATTTCCATAGTAAATTATCAGCATAATGGTCGACCCTTTATCTCAAACATTAAAGTACTGGAGGGACTCCTATATGACTACGACGCCGAACTATCTAAGACTAGAAGGGCTAAAATCAAGCGTAAAACTTATTAGTACGGTGATACATATTACAGATAATAGTAATATTATTTGAATTTTGAACACTACGTCCAAACGAAGGTAATATATTTTTGGTAATATATTCTTTAGTGATCACAGATCTATAATTGTATATTTATTTATTATATGATTTTTGAAGCGAAACTATTTTTACCCACGGCAGTGAATTCTTGCCTTTTTATATCTTTTATATTAAATAATTTATTTAACAAGTTTTATGTTTTTACTGCATTAAATGTTAATGTTCTCGTTATAATATTCAAATTTGAAGTGTCTTATTTCTCTTGTTCAGTGCATTTCATGATTAAAATTATCCTTGTCTTCTCTTCATGGCGAAAACTAGGAACAAGAATTTAATAAACAAGTGTTCTTGGCGTATCACCACCAAAAGCGTTTTGCATCCTCTCTGTATACTGTAGCACTCTTTGCCATAAACTGTATATTCGTATAGTTATACAGCCTGGACTACATCCTTGCTAAATATGAGATTTAATTTCAGTCAAAATAATTAGAACCAATTAATTTCGACAGTTCTATTTAATAACTAATGCGGTTTTTACATCATGCGGTATAACCCTCTCCCTAAACAGGGCGGTGTAATATGAAAAATAAATCCGAAATCTATAACTGGGTCACACTCATCTTCAATAGTGTGTCTTACTAAGGGTAGTGTACTAGAGAATTAAATTATACCTTTACTTAATGTACTATTATTAAAATTAGTTTAAGTTAATGGTGTATTGTTCATTTAATTGATTATTCGTATAAATTAATTTATAAACTTTAAATGAGCGTTGAAACACTAAATTTCTTTTTTTATAAATTATTCATAAATACTTAAGAATGAACTCGTTAAAAGTCTAAAAATACTCTTCTATTAGACCTGAGTAACATATCAATTAGCTGGGCCTTTATAAAGGTATTCATCAACAATTCATATCGATTCATTTATATTCTCTTAGCGTTCCAATAAAAGACTTAACTGGCATCGATGGAATACCAGTCACATAAACGATCATAACAAAAACTTGCATTATTGCAATGAATTATTCCATACTTAAATTCAACTTTAAAATGCTCTTAACAAGTTTTCAAATAATTGACTTCGGTTTATTTATAGTTAATTTATTTTTAATATCTCTAATATTATATTTTAATATTTTTTGTTTTACCAAGTAACTATTGTCTTGTTGTGCAGTTTTGTTATTTTTATTCTAGTGAATAATAAAATGTCTGTGTCTATTATAAAATTGTAAAAGTGTAGACCTTTTTAACGGAACAGAGAGCATGAAAGTAGAGTAAACGCCGTCGAGATGCGAGCACTGCGCAAAATCTGCGGAGTGACACTCGCGGACCGCGTTCGCAATACCGAAGTAAGAAAGAGAGTTATACAATGCAAAAGTGGATGGATGCAGAAGTCGCGGAAGGCCACGATACACCTTCCATGATTAAATTGATCGTGTACTAGCAGAAGGTGATGTCAGGAGCCTTAAGAACAGACGAGCGTGCATGATAAGAGCTATGAATGTCAAAGAAGTAAGTGAGGTGTGTAAGAATAAGCCTAAATGGCGCTCTGTTGTAGGTGCCTACCCCGCAAGGGACCTGGCGTGAAGTTATGTATGTATGTATACATAAATTATATTATGTGGATATTTTCGATTTAATGATATTATCCATAGCATAGGCACCAAAAAGGCCAGCCAGCAAATATATTTTATCTGTATTCTAGTTTTGTTTAAAAGTAAACTGAGTTGGCCAGTTTGCAAACCAAAAAAAGAGGAAATAACATTGATTTTATATTTAGTTAAATAACATGGACACATGCTCGTTATTATAAAAAATTAAAAATTGAATATTTAAGTTTCGAATAATATACAATGACGACACCAGAATAACGATAATATATCAAATATATTTATATTTCTCGACAATTCTGTTACCTTTTTACATTTAAGTGGCTAAACGTATCTGAATCTTTGGCAAGAAAATAGACTGTATCCTAATGGTGGGGCTTCATTTGCGATAACAATGTTATAAATATAGGCCGTTTTACGCAGACGTGGCGATGAGTTTAAAGTGTTATTTGACATTGTTTATGACGTAAAATAATTTTAATGCTTTAAATAAGTATTAGGTTCGGCTAAAATCAGTAATATCTTAACATTTCTGCAGATGCAGCCGTACCATAAGGAAGAACATAGACTACCTTCTGTTTAAAAAACTATCTCGAAAGAAGTGACTCATAATGAGGCTTTAAACAAGAAAAATACTTGCTTTAGAATTGAGTTAATGTACTAAATAAAAAAATAATGCAGATAAAACCACGGATAGCGTGTAGTAACTAATAAAACTTAAAACCTCTCCACGCGATTGAAAATCAATAGGTGATAAACGTTTAAAAGAAATTGAAAAAGGAACGATTGAAAAAATAGCATAATCACGTGTATACATTTAACATTTGACACTTGACTCGTGCCCCTTCCATATATCTGCTTTATGGTCGTGTCTCCCAACAAAGCGCAACATGGTGTCCAACCATAACCATTATCATTTGCCTCACAATGAATAGCAGTTGTCCGACTCAGAGGAACCTATTTCGGCCTAATAACATTAAACATAAGAAACAGCGGGGAGCATCAGTGTCACCCTTTTATGTGCACTCGGGTGTTATTCGACATAAATCTACTACAGCGGGTGATGTGTTCAATTTTTTGAATTTATAGAATAAGGTTGATATATTATTTCATATTTAGATTTGGGTCACGGTTTAATTGTGTTTTGATTTGTAGCTTTGTGAGCTTGTCATTGCAAAATAGGAGTCTAAGATTTTTAATGGTTTTTATAAACATCCTTTAAGATTTTTTTAACAATGTCAATTTGTAAAAAATTTATATTATACTATGTCCGCAACTTCGTTCAAAATTGACTTGAAATATCCGTTGGATTCAAGGGATGCAAAGTACCGCAATATTAGAAAAGAATGTAAACTATCGTTTTAGTGAAAACTGTGTAGGAAAAAGCTTATTTGTATGGACCCGAAAGACTACAAACGGCTCCCGGGGAAACTCCTGGGACAACACGTATCACAAATTTTATTACATAATATTAGCTATCGTTCAGTGACAAAATCGTATTAAAATTGATTTTTGTTTTCAATCTGGGCTTTTAAATCATTCCCAGAAAAATTCCCGCATGATTCCGAGGATATGAATAAGCGGAAATTTAAAATTTAAGAATTTGTTATCGAACAGCGAAACCTGCATCGAAATCAACATAGTAATTTTTATGTAAATCCAATGTATGTAAAACAGACAAGAAATTGAAAAAAAATGCAACGTGTTCTTCATCGTTTATATATTTTATTCCAGATGTTTTTTTAGAATAGCTACAAAGTACAGAAACGGCATGTTTAGAGTTTTATAATATTATAGATGTCTATACGTATTAAGTCCGGTTCAGTTTTATATTAATTATTACGAAACTCAATTCCTCCACTTCACCGCTCCGTTGGGGCATTGCTTTATACTGTACAAATACAATATGTCTACTTGACAGCGTGGACTGAATTTCCAAGAATCACACCTAATAACTACCATAAATATTACAATACACAATGGGCTGTTTTTCTAATTTTAAACACAAAGTAAACAAAAGAAGTCCCCCGGGAAGAGCCTAAAAATTAATAACCCAGAGACAGAAAGGAAAAACAACACACATGACACTAGTTAAGGTAATATAATATGTATAGACATAAGGCCCACACTGCACATGCACTTCCTCACAACACCAGCATGTAACAGATACACTCTACACTAGTATAAGTTTAGTAGTAAAATTAGGATAAATTAATATAATAAGTTACTCGTAAGATACATACACTTCAACACAAATTAATTAATGTCACACACAAGAATTAAAATAATAAGCGTGTAAAATTTTAAAAATAAATGTAGAAATAAAGCTTTAAAAAAGGGTACGGAACTAGTGTCCGTAGAATAGTAAAAAAAAAAACAAAACAAAAGAAGTCCAAATGCCGAAAGGTAATAAACTGCAGGTGTGAATTGGTCTTTGTCGGTCGTAACAATAATTTTGTATTCGCAGGGGACATCAAAATGGAATAAAAACACGCGTTACTAGCTTTTCGGAAAACAAGTCAATAAACTCTATTTTTGCGAAGCTTAATTCCCACGATCATAATATTTGTAATCAGCATTGCAGCCGGTGTATATAATTAACGCATATCCGGCTCACGAATTATATTCTCGTTTTAATTGTAAACATCTCATAAAAGTCAATATCTGTTTGATTTTAATTAAATAGACTAAATTTATACCTATAGACTACAGGAAACATTGGAGAAGTCGTGTCCCACATTTTATAATAATTGTTCTTTATTAGTAATTATTTAAGTAGTAAAATAAGTAGTAAGTAATTCCTAATTAATTATTGCGGTATTAGTTTTTTTTTATTTTGACTCTATTTTCATGACATTTTTTCAATATTGACCTTATCTAAATAGACATTTTATGTAATTTTCTCGTAATGATTAGTATTGTGTTTTGTATGTAAGAATATTAATTATTGTGTGTTTCCCCAATAAATAAATAAGTAATCGGCAAATGAACAAACGTACGTATACATTTTTTACGCAACTAAACATTCCTTTCGATGTATCTGCGCAGTAGACCAATTTTAGTAGCGTGCGACAGTGTACGAATTGTGTAAGCGGAACAGAGTGCATAGATATGAAGACGACGGCCTCTGTGGGTAAACAGGCCAAGCCATTGCCGGCCAATCGTATTAAAACGCGTTAGTTTCAGTTTCGGTATGTTGGCATGGTAAATTTGGTAAAAGATTTTGCGTTATTTACTGTCTGTGTGTCTAGGAAATTGTCTGTTGTAAGTTACCCATAACATAAGCGTAACTTGTTCAATTGTTTAAAGCTTTGAGATACTAATTTCATAGAGTAGTTTCCAATATCAATTTTTACGTTGTTCGTCAAGGCACTTTGTATACTTTGTAGTTTTACATTTTATAGAATTGTGTGCTTAGAGCGATTTTTTTAGTACTGGATCAAGTTCAAATTAACGCAATTTTGTATGGGAGTGATTCAGCGCAATCTCGTGAGTGTGAAAAGAAACATAAATCGTGTTATACAAAGTTGCATTAACTTGAACATTTTTTTATAGCTGGAGTTTTTGTACAGGCTGACGGCTCACCTGATGGAAAGCGGCTATGTGGCCTATGGACATTTGCAACACAAGAGATGAGATCAACGCGCTGCCGGCCTCGAATAAATTTAATGACACCCTTTAAAAAAACTCCATATCGTAGCGCTGTAGGATAACCTCGGCTGGGAGCTCATTCCAAATCCCAACGGTACGTGAGAGAAATGTTCTACTGATCCGAAACGGCTCGAGGAAGTGATGATGCACTCCCAACCGATGGCGCGCGGTGCGATGGTAGAAAGAGGACGAAGGCACCATTTTAAACAGTTCCTCGAAACACTTCCCCCGTTATACAGTCGGTAATATACGCAGAGAGACGCGAAGTCTCTCCTAAGGCCAAGCGTATACAGACCGTCTGTGAGTATGGCGTATCAACAACGCGAACGACTCAACGTTGAATACAGCCCAGGGGATCAAGCTGGTAGGCAAATGCTTCGGCCCAAAGGTGTGAGCAGTACTCTATTATGCGGCCTCACCTGGGCTTTATAAAGCACAAGACGTTGCCGCGGTGTATGCGGCGAACATGATCGAGTAGCAAAAAATATCGCACTAAGCACTCTGCAGATTACAACATTAGTAAGCGCTGATCCTAAACGGTTTAACTGATCAAGTTCCGTTTGTGATAATTTTACTTAGCATAAACATAAGGCCGATCTCTGATCTCTGGCACATAAATCATTGTGGTAAATAACAGTATCTGCAAATAACAAACACTGCAATGCCCGGTCGAGCTACTTCGTTTGCATGAGTCTTGAGGCAGGCAATTGCTATTATTTGATCGACAGAAGCCTGTTTGACTACAATCAGGATGATAACGGATATTATGCTTGAATGATTTTATGTATGTAGACCTTTAATATTATTGCCATTAATTTATTTAAAACTAGGGGTTTTCATGCCAAGTGTCGTATATACTTTGATTTGCATGCATGCCAAACCTGTTTTTTTTTGTTTTTTTGTGTTCACCCTATTATGGAATAAACATATATAGGCACAAAATATAACGATAATAGGGTAGGTAACACATAACCTTATTACCAAGGCCACTAATAAGGAACATAAATCCAAACCAATATACGTACAATACCGATATTCTATGAAAATGAACGTAATTTTATTTATAAATAACAGACTTGTGAATAAAAACACTAAATTGTTTCAGATCTTTTATATTGATAATACTTTTGTTTTGATAATACAGATTTCTTCACTTACGTTAACGTAAGTCTTGGTCCGTCTGTAATACTTATCTGTGGATTTTCTGGTACTGCTAAAAATTGTGAAGAGGAAACAATCATACCATATATAAAATAATATAAACTCACTTTTATACTTATAAATATGTATGTATACTACCCGTGCGCAGAAGGTTTGCCGATAGCTTCATGATATCACTCATCGATAGTCAGTAGAGTTGACAAAAAGGTTACTGAAATAGTTGTTGTAATATTTTTTTTTTTATTGTACATACTTTTCATGAGTATTTACAATAATAGTAAGAAGTCATCAGCAAACCAGTGCGCTGCTTATATGTCAGGATACTGATTATTTCAAATATGTATAAGGTCAAAATATAAATTTTTGTGTATAAATGTTTTAATTATTAGATTTGCGAAGTCCAGATTCTATCTCAAACAAGGCAGTTAAACCAGTTTCTTTGACTTTTTAAATAAATCAGCATGTAAAAGCTTAAGAGCGCACACAATATTGTCATTATAGTTTATTTTATTATTAAAGAGGTGATTGGTTTTTTACTGTCAGCAATAAATTAGCAAAAAATAGTAATGGGTACACTGGTGCAGGATATTGCGCTTAAATGAACTTTTTAGCTCACTGATATTAAGCACAGTGTAGGTAGATCAGTAGGTATAAATAGTAATTTTGAGAATTCGTAGATTAATGGCCGGTTTCTACATCTTACCATCTTTGTTACTATTCATTCACTTGCCTTGCCATCGGATTTCTACATTACTTGTATGCTTATGTCAAATTTTAGTTGATAGTGACGCAAGTTAACGTTTACGTTAACGTATATCTTACGATATAGAAACGGGCTATGAATAACTTTAGTATTCAGATGCCGTTAAAGTTCAACCAAGTGTTCTTATTATATGTAAGATCTATAACGTAATAAATAATTTGCAATAAAGACTGATTTCATAAATAATATTTTTTAAAGATAAAATTATATAAATTCCTAAAGTTATAGGTTCAATTTCCAATCGATCCTATGTCTAGCCTGTTATAATATGCAATGTCGAGATATAGTTATATTAGAGAATCGAGAAATCAGCAATATTGAATGCCATTATATAATATCAAACTAATTTGTACTTATTTTTAATTACGCATAGGACTGTGCGAACAGCTTCACTTTCATAAATTTCTGATCCTTAATTCAAGATAAAAAGAACGCCATGTTTATCCCCTCTTTATATTGTTTATTAACAAAAGTACATATAATTTCTTGATAAACGCTTCATTGCCGAGGCCATGAAGAAGTATAAACAAATATTCAAAGATAGTGTTTATATACCCCTTAGTACTGTAGGGTTGTTTTATAATTTTTGATATACCTAATAAACCTAAACAGTTTCTCCCAAATGACCTGTTTAAATTATTTTATATTTAAAGTTGGGTCGAAGTCAAAGTTAAGCCACTGAAAATACTGTGTAAAATTGATGTCCGTACAATATCTGTATTGTTCAATACTGTAATGACGTCCATATTTCATTGGCTCTATTTATTTTTCTCACATCGGCGTGGGAGCATAAAACTTATTCAGTTTTGTGATGTAATGTGCAAAAATTTAGTCATGCACGACTGCCTATAGAATTTATGTATAACACAATTCACGGTACAAAGCTGGGATTTGTATCATTTTGTTAATAAGAATCTGTAACGAGTTTCCTGCATTTGTGTTTAATTTAGAATATACTGTACTGTACAAAAATGCTACATTACATAAAATCAAGAACAAAAATGTACAAACAAGTACAATCGGCGGTCTTATCGCCAATGGCGATTTCTTCCAGGCAACCTTTGGATGGAGTTTGCTTGGAGTAGGAGAACAAAAGTCGGTAATTGCTAAACTAACACTTGTACAATAATGTTAATATTGGAACAAATATGCACACATTTGAAGAAATTCACTATCAGATTTATATATGACTAGCTTCTGCCCGCGACTTCGTCCGCGTATAATATGTCTTTTCCTTTCGTACTTGTCTATACCAGAAACGGGCTTAAACATAACAGCAAATTATTATTTCATTACTCAATTCATACATCTCATTTTAGTCTACAGATTATTTTTCACTTTAACACACTTTTGTAAAATGATTTTCATCTCCTCATTACCTAAATGTTCTTCCTCTCAACTTTTCAGTCATGGGTGTCACGTTTAATGACCCCCTTATGTACTTGTTTCTCACCTTAGCCATACTTGTAACACTACACATTCATCTCAACATTTTTTTTGTGCTAAGTGTAGATGGTTATAATCTGTCGTTTTAGTGAATATATACATATTGTTACGAGCTACAGGGCTCGAATCAAAATGCCGCTTGAATTACTATAGAATTTATTGAAACTATACCAACACGTATAACATAGGTAAAAATATAACTAGACGTAATAAGTCCCAATGTAGTGCACAATTCAATAACACGCGCAAAGTCCGCTACTAAAAATGTACACACGTCTTGCCTCGCTTGTGTTATCGCTTTGACTGCCCCACTCCTCCGTTCGGGCATTGTTTTATACTAAACTGTATAATACCGACAAAGGGCTGTGTTCACCGAGTTAATCCGCACATCTGGTAAGTTTCGACGTAATGCAATAACAACAAGGATTTAGTTCGACATTAATGACGGCCATAAAACAAGTACGATAACAACAGGTTGTTTTCTTAAATGCAATTTTTAAACACGAAGTAAACAAAAGAACTCCGAATGCAGGAAAGGTAATGAACTGCGTTTTACGACAGCCAAGTGTACGCATTTGTTTGTCGGTATGTAACAATATTATATACATCTATTATAACGATATATTGGCCCTAGTTTTTATAATTAATTACTACTATAAATAAATACTATAAATTGGTCTAACTTCATTTTCGTTAGAAATTCTATTCATTTCTTTATTCGGCGAGTTAGAAATGTGTCTTTATATTTAAAATTGTAGTTATAAAGTTACAATATTACTTAAAATTCTAAATGTATCCAGCTCAACTAAAATAAACCAAAGTAAATACTTGTAGTAATTTAGTTGTCGGCAGTAATAATATTAGTTCACAGATATTGGAAACAGCTGTATTTATATAAACTTATTTCACTCCTAGTCTTTACAGAAGCCACCCACTTGATATTCTGAAATTCAAATTACTTCGGGACCAACTTTAGAACACAATCGCGTTTTAGTAGAACACAACTTGCTATACAAAGGAGACTTTTTTAATTTATTCGAATATTTAAGCGAAGATATACAAAGTATATAGTTATGTTGGTTTACAAGGTTGTGCCCGCATCTTCGTACACGCTCTAATTGAAATTCCCGCGGGATACCCGGGTCACAGAGTATCGCAGCATTTAAAAAAAAGTAAGCTATGGTTTTAGTGGAAACTGAACTTTATGCATCCGAACAACTGCAAACCGCTTCAGGGAAAATTCTAGTGGGATTTCCATGATACAAATATCACACATAGAGCTATCTATGAGTAAAAAAACCATATTGTAATTCGATTTTTTTAAGCTGGCCATTTTAAATCATTCCCAATAATTTCCCGTAAGATCCCCAGGATAAAAAGTAACACAGATTTAAGTCTTATTAGCTGTCGATCAGCGAAAACCGCATCGAAAACAGCCCAGTAGTTTTTACGTGAATCCCAAACAAACAGACAAGAAATCTTAAAAAAATACTCACAGGGCATATTTAGAATTTTATAATATTATAGATTTATCTACAAGATGGATATTTAAATGGATTACATGGCATTGGTATAAATGAAAAATACATATTTGAAACAGTATACACCAGTTGAAAACTCATCTGTAAATGAAGGAAGTATTTTTGAAGCAATTAACTAACCGCGATTACTAACGTGTGAAACCTTCCTACCGAGACAAGGGTGTTGGGTGTGCCATCTTATTCCATATTAAGTGAACAAACTACTCAAGCGTTGTGTGCCCCCGTGACAAAATTAGACCCACAATGACAACACAGACAAAGTCACCACAACTTATGATAGTATTAAGAAATAATGTTTAACGAAAAAATATTGCTACCATCCTTTTATTACATTAGATTGATTGCAAGATTCTATATGAAGAAACTATAAAGGTAGAATTAGCTTACAGTAGCAGAAGATTGGCGGCAAAGAGCATTTTAACAATTATTCAAAACCCTGCGGCTGCCACGTAGGATCTCGATGTTCTCGATCAAGAACCACTTATTAAGATATCGTGGTCACATCGACAATTACGCAATGGAGGAGGTTGGAAGGCAATTTCTTTACCGCGTAATATCTCAACATATATCGACATGGATAGGATTTCCATTTTGCACGCGCATAATAAAAGTCATGATAGCTATTCCAATTTTTTATTTTGTGATTTACCCGACTGGATGGCTACTACCCCTGGTCTAAAGCATGTCGCCATAACAACCTTGAGTTGTGCTCCGGCATTAGTGACCAGGTTCCAGTCTTCCTTGAGAGAAGAGCAGCGCATTTGTAGCACCTTTGGTGTTGCAAATGTCCATAGGCGATGGTACCGCTTTCCATCAAGCGGGCCTTCTGCCTGTCTGCTGAACTCCTGTAATAAAAAAATGAATCCAGTATTTTTTATCTAAAAATATAAGTGCTTAGAATATGATAGCTGGTTTTAAGTTTTACATACTGTAAAAATATTTGCGTTTTCGCAGTCCATCACTATTTAGTAAATATAGTAAATGTATAATATATTTACTACAGTACTTTATATGTGTATATACACTGTAATCGCCTCGGGTTTCGTCATTTTTGGGGAACATAAGTTATACTAACCAATATCTACTTATCACGATTGGCCAAGTTGGATTGATGGACTCTACACATCGATAATCTCGATTTGCACCTGATTTACCTTACGGTTTAGATGGAGAAGAAATTCAAAAAATGTTTTCCAGTGAAACTTACTTTGTTTAAAAATATTTGAATTTGTTTTTTTGCTTCACCGTTAGTTAATTGATGCATTTTCTCCGGCTGGATAATAAATATTATCCATTAAATTAACACAGCTCAACAGCACAGATAATTTAACTAAATTATAAAACTTAACATTTCTTTCCCTTACTTAAATGTGAATGTGTCCTAACCTCCAGATAGCATAAAACAACCATGATTAAATTAAAACTTAAAGTTATTATTTAATCCTGGTTGTTTTTTTTCCAGACAGTTAACATCTATAAATATCATGAAAACAAATTATTTTTATGTACAAATAACATCCACGTTAGCTTATAGATAGGTACCTAGTACATACCAATTCCGTAATAGATGTTTGAATAAACTATGGTAGAAAAATAGAAGTCGCGATGCATATATAAAACGAATCTCCATTCTAAGTTGATCAACGTACCTTATTGCAAAATTACCATGACAGCCATCAATAAAATTTTACCGTTCCAACTTTCGGGAACAACGAGATCATCGATTTTCTTTAATCTGATTGAAGAGTAGATAATTTATTACGGTCTGCCGTTTGTCTCAGGTACATTTTTACTTCAGCAGGGTAATTTTGAAATTTCTTATTCATGCCTCAGATAATTTTTGGTGTTGATTTACAAAGCAATGAGTAATGGCATAGTACTATGATTGTTGATGCACTTTTTAGGGACTAAATAATGGTAAAGATAAGTATTACAGTAGAGTTAAAGTTTAATACCTATATATATATATATAATATTTTGAACTTTAGTGTGACATAACGTGAATAAATATTATTGCATTCTTATAACGATAATCACTGATTAATTATTATTGGTGGTCTTCACAAATAACAATATTAAAATACTGTCCAATATCTAGGTATAAGAGGTACTTATGCTTTTATATTCACACTAGGATATGCCCGCGACTTTGACCACGCTTGACTTCAAATTCCCAAGAGATTCCCAGGATAAAAAGTAGCGCAGAATTTAAGTCTAAGAATTTGCTGTCGATCAGCGAAAACCGCATCGAAATCAGCCCAGAAGCTTTTACGTAAATCACAAACAAACAGACATGAAATCTAAACAATTTTTTATCGTTTCCGTCGTCGTCGTCGTATAGCCTATTCCAGTTTTTTTTTAATAGTTTTAATGTACAGGCACAGCATGTTTAGAATTTTATAATATTATACATAAACGAGCCTTAAAAACAGACGAGCGTGGATGACAAGAGCTATGAATGTTAAAGAAGCAAGTGAGGTGTGTAAGAATAAGCCTAAATGGCGCTCTGTTGTTCGTGCCTACCCCGCAAGGGACCTGGCGTGAAGTTATGTATGTATGTATACATAAATGATATTATGTGGATATTTTCGATTTAATGATATTATCCATAGCCATTTTCGCAAACACAAAATCCTTATGTGTATAATACATATTGGTCCCAAAATAGAAAAATTTGTACGTCCAACAAAAATTTATTTGTTCAAGATCCATTCGGTACCTTCATATGACGTATCTACGAATAAAGGTTTTAATAGGATTTCAAACTAAACTATAAAAGCAGTCAAGCACTACGGAAGCAGTGGACTTCTGCGGAACCTTTCAATGTGGGTATTCCGACATGCAATTGGCCGATTTGTTATGATTTATATGCGTAGAAAATATTCTAGACATTAGTTTAATAACAAAGCTTCTGGCGAATACTCGAAACATTAATAACTTGTAGTAGTTAAATAACAATTTCACATTTGACATGTTGCGTGCAAGACTCACGATACGTTCAATTCACATAGAATTATACCGCATGTCATTAACGGATCCCAAAAAAAAATTAATACCACTCCAATCTTTGAAAGAAGTCTTGCTGCCCACAAACTGCGATCAAAATGCTATCAAAACTTCTTGAGCGTAAGGCCTAAAACAAACCATAGAATTTAGTGGACAGTAAATCTTACGTTAGACAACAGTGACAGACCGCAGATTATAGAGTCGTCATTTAAAATTACTTATTTATTCACTAGTTGGGTGTATACTTGTGTAAAGTTTTTTGCAACGTTGTTTTCATCAATTCACAACATGATGTGAAACGGTGGTAAATTAGATTAGGCACCCATAGAATAAATAATAAACCATAAACAAAAATTAAAATTAAATTAAATAAACAAGTTGATAGGTAGGTAGGTAGGCTAAGTAAAACTTTAACATTACTCATTGGCACTCGATATCTTTGTCTCCCGTGATCACGCAACTAAAACGTGGCCAAATTGTTGAAATACAAATGAAATATATCGCGCTCAAAACCGTTAAATCGTAGTTTTAATTGACTTTTTTATTGCCACAAGCACGCAAACAAACAGATGGCCCACATGATGGAAAGTGGTTACCGTCGCCTATGGAAGTCGTTACCGCGGGGTGAAGTACTGTTTGGACCGGCTTGGGACATCTAGCTTTGTGGTGGCAAGTTTTTAGGTACTACTCGCATAAACTTAAGAAAATACTGTGTGTGTATGTATATATTTACGTTGAATGTATCCATTCTCATAATACGTTGGTGTCTCCATTTAGCGCCAATGTTTTGAGAACCCTAAGGTCCAAGATATCTTGTGCAAACTTGGGTTGGAGGTTCAATACCAGACCACAAATGACGGTCAACGAAGATAATTCATTTTCTAATTATAATCTAGACTTACCTCAGGGTATGGTTTTCATTTGTTTCATTTATACAGCCTTATGTGATTCTTTTGTGGGAGGCCTTTTTCGGGTAAATTTTGTATCTATATAATATATACCGCGAACACTATCTAACTTTTAGGGATTTTATTTTTATCCTTTTCTAGTATCCTAAGGTCATCTTTTTTTATTAAAAGTTCATATTTGGCACACACCTTTCAAACTCGTCAATTATGACGTAATTTAATAAAATTAATATAATAATATTAATTGCCGTCTGTACTCTCAGCGGAATGGTAAAGCTAGGTTCGAAACCTTACAAAATTGACGGCCTGATAATTAGTTCAATTATTTTCAATCCGATAATATACAGCAGTCTGTATTGTGCCTAAAGCGGTATCGGTCGGGCATAAAACTAAAAACTGCAACAAAAACTTGGTCCCACCAAAATGAACGCCGCAGATGACACCGTCTCGACTTTAATGACATTTTAATAGCATCGCCTTCTGTGCTTGAGAACGTGCAATCAGCGCGTGATGACACCCCATTACCTGTTAGATGACTTTTTGTCATATGATTTTGTAGTTTCTTTGAGCCCTGTTTGGTTAACGAAAGTAATTTATTTCACATTTGTTATATCATTTTTTTGGGAATAATTATCAAATATGTCTGCCGCTTGAAAATTGTCGAATGTATCATGCTGTCCATTTTTGTTTATCCTAAGCCATCTGTTTTAATATCACAATGAAATCAATATTACCAAAGTGTGAAATAATCCAATCCGCCTTGGAAAAAAGTAAAGTGTACCGTGGCGCCCGTTCTCTTAAAAATGGGAAGTCCAAACCCAGTTTTAGGAGGTAACCTAATATTTTACTAATGCCCCGAGTAGCAAAATACGTTGATTAAATCATAACACTTTTAGTTGAAACATTCGGACAAGTGTGTAGTAGTAGTAGTAGTATTAGGAAAAAAAGACTTACAAAGGGGTCTGTATAAATGACAAATGTTCTCTGTTTTAATTATTCTTCTATGGAACTATAAAAGTATAAGTATTTCATAAAGATTAATATGGTATTTTACATCTTCAATTTTTATTCATAATTCTCCACTTCATATTCAATGACACAATTTTTACGACTTTGGAACCTAATATTTCATCACCCATAAACATGAAAGTGATTAAAACAAAGTTATGATTTTTTGAATATCTGACTAATACACCATACGACTATCTGCAATGAGAAAAGCCTGTCAATCTTCAGTTACATATACAGTAATATACAGCGACCAGGCGTAAAATTAAGTTATTTTGTGTTATTATTAACACCATAGTGTTGTCGCCAATCGTAAGCCAACCGCTATCCTCTGCCAGACGTAGGCTTCCCCAAGTTTACGCCACTTATCCCAGTCCTCAACCGTCCTCATCCAGCCCCAGCGGCACTCTTGAGCAAACCGTCGGTCCAATAGGCTGGAGGGTGTTCCACACTACGTTTGTCAAGGCGCGGACTCTACTCCAGGACTCGTCTGTTCGCAGGACCGATGGGGGACCATCGGCTCTGTGATAAATGTGGCCGGCATATTGCTATTTTAGCTTGCTAATTTTCTGAACTATGCCAGTAATCTTAGTTCTCTTACGGATATTCTCGTGTCGACCACTGTGTAGCGCTTAAAACCTATAACTTTCAGTCAAATTTCATCCACATAGACCAAGTAGTTTCTGAGAAAAAATATTGTGACATACAAAAGCAGACGGACAGCCAGACAGACTGCAGAACATGACGAAAACATAAGAGTTCTATTTTGCCGAAATAATTATAGAATCCTAATCAAAACTAAACTAATTGAGATATTACTACCAATTTAGAATTTTGACACATTTAAGTATTTGAGTGCTTTGATATAGGCGTCACGTCGTGGGTTATCTTAAACACTCTGACAGCACTCAAATGATAGGCATATACTTCACGTTTTATATTCACAGCGAGTCCTTCTTATTACCATGCACGAGATCTCTCCTTAGTATGCAGGGCTTGCCACGGCACTTATTAGTCTCAAAAATTCCGAGAATCTTCCTCCAAAAGTTTCTACAAGTAAAATGTCGCAGCTTCAGCCGCATTTAAAACTTAGGTACCTAATGTTTTATACATAGACGATATTGCTTTTGATAAAGCGGTTTACGAATCTAAAATTTAAAGCACCATCGAATACTAATGCGGGTAAGTTTTGTTTGTGTCGCGATCATAAATATTAAGTTGGGAACACGTGGAAGTAAATTCTTTCGATTTGGCGTGGTTCCTTTAAAAATTGCTTTTAAAAATAATAAAATGTAATGCGTCTGAAAACCTACTGATTTTTACTTTAAATAAAACTTTAATTTGGTTTTACCATCTTTTTATTAACGGACTTCCAAAAGGAGGTTCTCAATTTGATCGGTATGTTTTTTTTTAATGTATGTACATCGATTACTCTGAGATTTATGATCCGATTTACGTGATTCTTTTTTAGTTTGATGCGGAATATTTGACATTTAGTCCCCTTTTACATAATTTGACCGAGTAGTTTTCATTTTATGACATTTTTTCCGTTCCCGTTTCTTGGGACCTATATTCTTTAAGGCGCGCGGCACCTTTCGTAGGCCTACACTAAAAGGTAAAAAAAAACTTCGTTTAAAACAACCGACTTCAAGATGTTTTATATAGCTTTAGAAATAAGTTATTTTATACTTTTTAGTTTTTGAAGTCGGTTTTTTTAGGGTATAGTATCTATATTTATGAATTCTTACTATCGTCGATTATTATCTATTATATATTACTGTTTTTAAGTATGGTTTCAACAACATTGGCATTTGTCAATTACAGAGTTAGATAAAACAAAAATCAATTTCTATAGAAAGATTTTTGAAGGTGAGTTATTTGCAAATCTACAGACAAAACAAAGATTATTTCTAAATACAAATACACTGGTGGCATTAATATATAGTTATCGGTTTGACATCTGAGGTTTAACCTGTAAAAATATTCTACGCTGAGTTTCCTTAATCTATGCTATTACAATGTGACGAAGCTACCGGACCGGAGTGCGTTGCTTTTTCGGACGTAGGAATGAAGATTTATCTCGCAACGAATCGAAATCAATTATACCCCATGCAAGTCATTGTTCTTGAATGACCTACAAGTTTTAGACGTAACTACATCATTGATTGAGGATCAACACAAAACATGGAATGCTAATTCAATCTTGTCACATCAATGTTTCTTTATGGAAATAAGTATGTACATACATATCTATTGTTTGGGATTCGAACAATAAATACGTTGTCTTGCTGACATGTTGGTACTTTTCAATCCGGTTCAGTACGTATTATAATACTTTTTTTAGAGTTCTCTAGCCATTTTGGCAATTGGAAACCTTATAAAACTATCATATCCGTCGTCTATACGTTTATTTAATAATAATAAATAATAAAATGATTTATTTGCCTCAAAAATAAGTTAGGTTACAATCTTAAATACAAAATGAAGACATTACAATTAGCAGTCTTAGAAACTAAATTATTGCTTGTGCTTCTACTAGCTCCAAAACTAGTATTAACTGTATCTTTGGAGCTATTAGTGGTCTCTGCTGCAATGTCTACTTATACAATAACAAAAATTAGTCTATTAGTTAGTGTGTATGTTTGTTCGTGTACATGTTTGTGTGTATGTATGTGGTGTAGTGAATGATGTGTTTACTCTCCAATCCTTAAGAATTCTTCTGTATGTTTATAATCTAAAGTTAGACGCCAACTTTACGTTATTTATATATATAGATAGTTCGCAGTAATTTTTTCAAAATCTTCTTAGTAGGTGTATGATATACAAGACATTTTACTGAAATGTACAATGTACATGATATAATAATACTACATAATGATGTAAGCCAGTGTTTTTTAAACTGTGGGTCGCGACCCCTAGGGGCCCCAGAGCCTTGCTTGGGGGGTCACCGGCAAAAAGGAAAAGGGAATTTAAATTTATACCTCGTACTTAGGTGTTTTCTAGGCTTAGCAGCTCCTTGCACAGTAAAAGGCCTTAATAATAAATATGGGTACCAAAATAGAGAAAAACACAACCGTAGTATTATAAATTACTAACTTTGATCTGTCTATGGCCCAAGGGGGTCGCCAAATTTTTTCGCGACGCGGGTCGCGTATTCAAAAAGACTGAATAGCACTGATGTAAACAATATGATCACGCAAATAATTAGGAGTGACCATCTTAAATGTCACTGAGGAATGTAAAATATTATAGCTTCTAACTTGTGAATGATTAGGTAAAATATTCCAAATAATTAAGGATGTAGAACTTTCAAAATTGTTTATACTCGTACAGTGATCGTCTGACACTAGCAATTCATCATAATAGCCCGTTGTGTCTTGTTCTCGTTTTCTACAATAGTCCTACACTGATATTGGGTGGATTTTTGTGTGGGGTAGACAGGGATAATCGTCGCTCAGTTTGACGGCACATTTACATTAAATTTGTTTAAGGGGCCTCTACTTGCTGGCCTACCTATGGGCCTACGCAAGCTCTCTGAAAGCCCGGGCCATTTTAATGGAACGTGGTCTTTCAGGACATACATGCCTACATAAAACTTGTAATAAATTGCGAAATACAGACTCCCAAATCATGCAGCGCAGACGTTGTACACATATAAGAAAGTTATCATCTGATAAGCAGATAGATTATTTGGATTGACTTAATTTGTATTGATTTACTTTTTATTAAACGATATTAAACGATACTTTTTCTATTTTTATCACTTTACATATATAATTTTTTTCTTCTAAATATTGTGACTTTCCTATACAGGTAGACCATATTGTTATTGTTTAACTTTTAAAACAGGAACACTCGTGTTCTTACTTCGAAATAATTTAAATTGAAATGTTAGTTCCTTTTTCAAAATAACAATAACCACCGTACATTGTCGTTGCTAAAGCAACCAGCGGCAAGTTACATTTAAAATGTTGAGTGTGCTATTCTCGCGGTGACTGTTTCGCCCGCGCAACGGTTTCCCAAAGAATTACTCCCAACCACACGTCTGTTCCTTTTATAATAATTTAGCCGATAATGCGAAAAATACGTGCCTTTCGCCGCCTCAGCCCTACGTGAGTGGGACCTCATTGCCACTTATTGCTCTCGAATGAAGCGAAATTATAATCTTAATGCAGAAACATTCGTACCCTGATTTTTATTGCTGGAATAACTTTTACGTAATACACAATATGTGGTTGGCCTGTACGTAATCGTCGCCATTATTTAGAATTACAGTAATTAGGGCGCGTACATAAACGTTCTTTACCTAGAAATAGCAAATTGCTGGTTCTATTTATAATTACTCGTTTCTATGTTTGCCAGTTTATTACTCGTATATCACAATTACAATGTTATTACGCGGTTCTGTGTACTAGTAATTATTTGTTTAGTTAATTAATACAAATATGCTGTGGTTAAACACGATATGGTATAAGATGTTTATATTTGCAATTGGCTTATGTTATATTTACATAGTACAGAATAAAGTCGCTTTCTGCGTTTGTCTGTACATCCGCTAACTGACCCTTAAACCACAGAACGGATTTTTAAACGGTTTTCATCAGCAAGTAGACAATTTTTTACTCGTATGAATATATAGCAAACTTAATTAAGTTTTATGTAAGTAAAATGGAGATACTTCCTACTTCTAGTAATAATATAAAAATTGTGTGTGTGCAGTTCACACGCAGTAGAAGTGAGACAAAGTTTGACAAGAAGTGGAAGGGATTTTAAATTTTGTGACGTCACATTTCATATATTATATCATTATAATATATTTAAGATTTACATGAAATTTGAAGTACCATTAACGAAAAACTTTAAAACATTTCGAACTTGTATGCGCATAGTGTTGAAATGATTAAATATAATGTATTCTATCTCATTCTGTTGCAAGTAGTCCTAAAGGTTTATGTGTTTATCACTTTTTAATGTCGCTTTCTCTATTCATCGAGTTTCAAATCACAACGATTCTAAAGAAGTTTCACTTCAATAATAATAAAAATAATTCCTTTATAATACTATATCAATTTTAGACCTATCAATATCTATAGATAAGTGTGAATCTGGTGCCGTAATTAGGTTTGAAATAAACTTGTACTGTGGGTCACCACTTGAACAAAATATTTAACTGATTCGTTTAAAAAGAACTAATTCAATATGATTATTGTACATTAGTGTGAACGTTTACTAGAATGGGAATGCAGTATGCAAATCTGTAAATACACCTTTAGGATATAGTTTAAAAAAATAGAAATCTAAAATTTAAATTTTAGTGAGTAAATGACAATGACCAGATATACAAAGCCTGTAAAGACATCTACGAGTATAACAGAAGAAACCTGTATTTGTCCTAATCAAATATCTAGTATATACAAAGTTTTATTGCATTTTTAACTTGATTATGATATTAAACAAAAATATAACGTACGACTTGAGTATTTAGGATCAAAATAAAACTAAGGACTGTACATCTGATACGGCATCGATCTAGTGATAAATCAATGATAAATTATGACTCAAACATAGAACACAAAGAACTGAGTGTGGGATTTACATAAAATATCACATTTCTTATATATTCCCATAACAATACTAACAATTTTTATCATTGAATTTTCTGACAGATATTTCTAGTTTTTTATATATGTATAAAATTTTACGTTTTAAGAAGTTTCAAATACAGCAGCGTCAGATCATATCTGAATATTACTTAAAGATTCGGGTGCAGTGTGATGGCCAGAAGAAGCCAAAGAACAGAGACGAGAGTTTTTTGAAAAATAATTCGCCACCACTCTGCTGAATTGCGATTGATTGTCTATAAATATTATTATAGTTTTAAGGTTCTATAGCCAAATAACACAAGCAATTGACGTCCTTCGCCTATGCAAAATCCTTCAATGTGTGTAGTCCGACACGCACTTGGCCAACTTTTTCTGTTATAATTGGACGAGGTAAAGTATTTATTCAATGTTCAAATTTCATCTAAGTATGATGATAATCGTATCTAAAAATAGGAGCCAATCTGACACAGTGATATGAAACCATATTTATCTGACTATTATCTTCATGGACGATCTGCTTATAAAATATACAATGATACAGAAAACAAATCCTGTGCTCACGTCTTTTCTTTCAAGACAATATATCACGGTACAGCAACAATTTATAAAAGTCTCGAATCAAAACAGAGATCGGTCGACGTATCTTAAGCCCCTAGATACATAGCTTCATCCGTATTTGTCTCAGGGCGCTATTCTGTATATCAACACTTGCATTTTTATAAATAATAATCTGACATATAAAACTATTTTAAATTCTAATGTACCTACATGATACAATGTCACAATAAACTGTAACATTATTTACACAATATGAAAAACCGTCTTTAAAATACTCCTTGAAGCTATTATATTTTATAATATTATACTAATATATAATGCAGAAGAGTTTGTTTGTTTGATTGAACGCGCTAATCTCAGGAACTACTGGTCTGATTTAAAAAAATTCTTACAATGTTAGATAGCCCATTTATCTAGGAAGGCTACATACAGGCTATATATTATCACGCTAAGACCAGTAGGAGCGGAGCACCAATGAAGAATGTTTAAAAATCGGAGAGTTTAAAAGTATTTATAAGAAGAATAAAGATTAGCTAGAATTTTATTATTTTTGAAAGCGATTGCTATCTGATAACAAAACCTTCCTAGACGCAACTATTAAAATTGATTTTTATACATACGTAAACGGCTCTGAAGATTGCTCTGGCAATAAAAAATTGAGAAGGAATATAACAGTTGACTCTTGGATGGTTAGAGGGCTGGTTCCTATCTCGATCGATCCTACGGATCAGTATGGTGATTCAGCGAGGTAACGTAACGTAACGTTTTGTGAGTGCTCGAAAGATACAGTCCTTATAATATTCGTCAGCGAATAGCTACAAGGTCTCCCAGAATAAGATCACAGTTGCGCCACGACCCGACGCATATCGAACACGCCTAATGCATAAAATATGGATAGCCTCTTTGAATTTGTCATATCGGAACGGTATCAACCGATAGAACGTGATAAGCCACGCCTCCTATACAAAGTTGCAACAATATTTTTAACCTTTGCGACAGCTTTGAAGGCAATGTATGCACATAATTGTCTATAGGTTTTATCGTGCGGTTTTAAAATCAGCGCTTTTTATTACCCTTTCAAGATTGAATGAGAATTGAATAAATATGTATTTTTATTACTTTATGAGTTCTCAAAATGCAGTTAACTTTTACTTTCTTTGCCGTTGTATTAAATGAAGCAGCACCATACATAATGGATCTGGTGAATTCGAAGTTATAAGTTTAAAACTTACCTGTAGGGATATATTTACACTGTCTGTTTTAAATTTAGCACCAAGTCTTTACCTGCGGATTTGCCTTGCTTTGCATCAATGTTTGACTCTCACTTAAGTTGAGATTTTTAATTTTTATATTTCCTACAAAGTGAATGAAAAACAAAAATGTTTATTTTTTATACTAATGGTGTTATAAATCTGCGAAAGAAATGAAAATTTGATCATAAAATAGTCCCCGTATTTTTTATTTTTAAATAAGATATGTATGTATAACTGAGGGAGTATACATTTTTTTGGTATATATAGAATTTATAATTTTGTTTACTCAGAATTTATAAAATCCTAATTATTATTCTCCCTGCATTTTTATTTAAATAAATAGGAAGCTGTTTAATGAAAATAAAGGTAGAAGATAAGTAAAAGGTATAAAAAAGTACATTAAAAATAATTTCATCGCAAATTAGATTGGGCATAATCCGTTTCACAGGTTCTGTGATATGTGATATGCGATGAGAGACGTGAACTGTCACGCACTTTTCGATTTTTATTAAATCAGTTTAATATTGATTCGCACATAAACCGATAAACGATATTGTGAAAGTAAACATCAATCGACATTTTCACCTTGCAGCAATAAAACAAACGCTTAGTCGAACCGCACCACAAATAAAGCGAAATCAAATAGACGGTATAAAGTGGCTTTTGCATTAAATCTTTGTTTATTTACGCCCGCATCGAAGTTACAGTGTGAGTTATAAATTAAGCTTTTAAACACACCCAGTGTATATTAACATACATTCAGATTTTTCGTATACATTACATGGCCAATTTTCGTTTTTGCATTAGCTATTACTGTACTACTATTTAACGTAATACACATTTACTACCATACCATACCAGTATCACTTCTACGTATGCTAATATTTTGTGTAATAGACACATATATATTTTATTCTCCAATTTATTTATTTTCTTATAAATATGTTATAAAATATGTACATTTGTAAAATAAAAACATGTGTGCGTGTACTTGTGTACACACGTAAGAAGTGAAACTTCTTTATGACCTTATTTTTCGAAAAATGATCTACTATATGCAACTTTACAGAAATTGGTTAAATAAAGTTAAATTATGATTTTGTTGATCACTTTAATATATGTATGTATGTATATATATATATATAAAGAAATATTACAATGCTCGTCTCACAATTCATCTATCAATTGGATGGATGGATTGTGGAAAAATGTGATGCGTAACCGAAAAATGTGACGGTATTTTTTTTCCCAAAGCTGACAAAGAACTTTCACTTCAAAAAAAAACTGATCTCCGCCGGCAGCGGGGCCTAGAGTCCAGGCTACCGGTGGTTAAAGCTTCATAGGTATCTCCTCACAATACGGGCCGTGTCCGACAGAACTGCCTTCTGCATCCGACCCTTCAACCAGATACCAAGCGAGAGCCTTCCAAGGTGGCGGTCAGTTATATTATTATTATTAGTACGTGAATTTTTTTATGCCTAAATGGCCTGCCTCCAAGATATCGAAAGCAAGAAAATAATATTATCATGTAAACTAAACATACGATATCGTACAAGGAAAGGCGATAAATGCCTGGTCATCAAATACTGACGTCTTTATGTAAACAAAATACAAAATATCGTGCTCATCACCAAGCTCGAAAGGCAAGTCTCGGTCCATTCAAATCGGTTCAAATTGATTTGTAAGTTACTCGCACGAACTTGAAAAAATATCATACGAGTTCTAGTTTATACCAGTCGAGAAATCGTAGGCAAATGCAATTTGTGTCGTAGTGTAAACAAAGCTCTTGGATTATCGTATGTCATGCTCGTAGGCGAGTTTTTGTTTTTTGTTTCAATGTAAATCCATTCCATGTCCATTACGTCCACGATTATTGTCTAAAGAAAATAGTATACTACTTATAATTCTCGCGCTAAAACGTGCGATAAACAGCCTCCATGTAAACGGCCCTTTAAACAAAAATCAAAAGGATTATTTTTAATAGCGGGGGTGTACAATTAATTTATTAATTACTTATTATAATAAACAAGGGTAAGAAATATTTGCAACAGTAAATTTACTTTAAGCAATCCTTACACCGATAAAATGCAAGTGAAATACGTTACTGGGCACAGCAAGCGTGAGCCTTAAAAACCGGTATGCAATTAAAATTACTCAAACGGCAACACTAGAGAACTTTATTGGAAAGTGTTGTCGTAAAATCAATCGATTTATGTTATTAGTCAACGAATACTACGGCACAGCGTTTAATTTTTACACGCTGTTGTTTAGGGATTATCTACATGAATATATAAGCACTAACTCTCTTAGCACAAAAATATACTAAACACTAGTAGTCTTATTAATAAAAAACTGTTAAACCTAGGAGTAATCCGCCTTTAGGCCGGACTAGTTACTATTTGAGTAACTAAGTATCCGTCGTAAGAATGTTATTAATAAACAAGGAGTGTCCTCTGAGTAACAATACCTTCCTTACACCATAGGTTAGTGAAAAAAATTATGGCAACATTTAGAAGTAAAAATACCGATTTGGTGAATGGAAATGACAAGTAATGTTGACAATTGACATTTATACTGTCTAATTGATTCCTAATTTCTTACACAAACGGTACCTTAAATTTTGTAGCCTTTGCGAATCTGTACTTTGATTTAAAATCCTGTTCTTCAAGTTCCTCCAAAGGATTCTTACCAGTTTAAAAAAAAATTACACGTTTCGTAATAGGTATATTAACAATAACATTTTCATTTATTTCTGCCACGACCCGCAAATCGTCTATAAAATAATCCCTATCCATTACTTTTTATCAAATAATATTAAAAATAATTTATATACACTACACTTCAGCCATTTCCTATGTTATTTAATTTTATTATACAATATAATATATACAAAACTGACTTTAATCAAATTATCAACTATTGGCGCTTACTCTATGCTTAATCCATCACAAAACTACGCAGCAGCTTGGAGTAACTTTTACTCTGAGATTAAAGTCGAATTGGTCTACTCCTTGTTTACTCCACGTTTATTAATACTGATGTTTGTTGCTACTGAGATAATACTAGAAGTAAAGTTGATCTAGGTTTACTCCATGTTTATTAATAAGACGGTATGAAAACATTGAAAACGAATCATATTCGAAAAAAGAATGACAAAAATTGAATTAATTATACATACATTTTCGTAAGATTTCGCGACTTGTATACATTTTAACGGTTTTAAGCACGGTAATTTATTTAATTATTCCGACGTTTCGGCCACTGAAAAGTGGCTGAAAAGTGATCATGGAAGACAAAGATGTCTAGTGTCTATTTATTTATTTTTTGAATTTGTTTGGGAAACATACAATAATTTATATTCTTAAATATAAAACATAAAATTACTAAATTACACTATTATGAGAATTTGAGATTGAGAAATATTTAATATTGCCACTCAGAAAAAATTAGAAGTACTTTCCTTATAAATCGACGTTTTTTTTTCATATATAAAATCAGGAATACGATATCAAACACATCAGATTAGTTTTAGATAAAAATAATGAATAAATTTTGTCATGGATTCATGTCGTTAACTATTCGACTGAATAAAGAGACCACTCCCACGGACCAGTTCCTACGCTGACGTAAAACTTAAATCAACATTCCTCGGGTTTTTTGTCAAAATCTTTATATAGTGAAGTAAAAGTTTCTTTTGTTCGTTTTTGGTACAGTAGAAATTAGTCTTCTGATTAATTTTATTATTACAGTAGCATTGTAAATTAATTACATATTTATTATTTACTTACTACTCCTACTATTATTACTATGACATTACAAATCAATCAATCAAAACTTGACTTAGTATTCTACTATACTGTGATCCCTCAATACTATAAATAGAATACTGAGCCTAGGTCACCATCTTCTATCGGCATGGTGCCTAAAAGGCTGACTAGATTTCCTCGCTGGATTGTTATACTGATGAGTTGTCCGAGGTAGGCATTTACCCTTTGGTCACCTAAAGAGTTGATGAATGAATGAGTGAGTGAATTGTTTTTTTGCTTTTGTATAGGGTCAATCGTCTGATTTAATTTGTGAGCAAGAAATGAGTACCAAAACTCGGTTCTTGAAGGCAATCCCTTAAAAAGAAAATTCATTAAACAGGTGTGCTAAACAACATTCCAAAATATTTAAGTGACCATAAATTCATATCACTTAAAAATTCAAAATATTAATGCGTCAACTGTACACTCCATTTTTGTGATTTTTATTATAATTTAATCACAGTTTGCTTCTAATTTATCACTTTTCAGTTAATTTAAAACTTATTAATGGATATATAATTTAGTTACTTTGTGAAGAAGGTGTTTTAGACTCGGACGCTCATCGTTCCTTGAGTCGGTGCTCTTGTACACATTAATATACTTAATAACGCTTCTCTTACTGTGACCACTTTCCATCAAGTGAACTGATTATCTATCGCCTGTTTCATGCTTGTAATAAGAACATATAAAAATACTGTGTCATTTGAACAGATTACCATTATAGGCGACTATTTGCGCCTATGTATGAATTCTAGAATATGAGCCAAGTACATATTGAATTCGGTTACATCAACCTTATTTATTGTGATTATTAGAGCTGTCGTTTCCAAGACGGTCGTGTAGTCCTTTGTAGTTTACACAGCCATAAACAGAATAGGCATATAGGCAGAGTTGTGGAATCCACTTCTAAACTCTTTATTTTCCGAAATGTAAATTCCGGGGATCTTCAAGTTTCGTGTTAAAAGGTACTATCTAGCTAAGAGTGGTAATGACAGGCGATGATGCGGTCGAAGATAGACCGCATCATCGCCCGGCATTGGACGTGATCTAGGTCAAACGCAAACCTATTTAATATTTAAAAAAATACAGCCTAATTATACAGGATTGTGCAATCACATATAATCTGTGCAGGAACGGAGAAAGAATACTTATTCCTGCGGCCGGGTGGTCTGTCGTAAGAGGCGACAAAACAACCCACAGCCAGGTGATAGGTTATTTGCCCGTCTGGATAGCTACCACCCTTGGTGTAGAGCATGCCTTAACAATAACAAGCTGTGTTCCGGCATTAGCAGCATCTACGAGTTCCAGTCCCATCTACGAGTCCAGCAGCACATTGATAGCACCTTTAGTGTTGCTATTGGTCATAGGCAACGGTAACCACTTTCCATCACCGTTCTGCTGTACTCCAGAAATAAAAAAAAAACACATTTTGGATAGATCAAAGACGCTAGCTCAATAATAGGCTTTGGATTGTCAAAAGTCCTTCTATTGAAGAGGACATATTCGCTCTTTTATTTATTCTCTTCAAAGGAATGGATTTTCTTTTAATACGATGTATTAATAACATCTAATGGCCACTCCTGTGGATCATGGTTACAATTTTGTGTGTTTTGAGTGGAGTCTAAAAATGTTTTATGTATGTTATGAATTTTGCCCAAAACCCTTCATAAGTTATTAAAAAGCTGCATTATTAAGTGTTTCTCATATAAACACTTTGTTCTGCTAGCATGTGAATTTCTTTTTCTAATATCGTGTGTTACCTTGTCGTTACAAAGAAGTAATTTATACATTAAATTTTCAGACTTTTTTATCGAAACTTTATACATACATTAGTTTAATGTGAAAATGCTACTGAAGCACTTAAAACTCTTACTAAACTGCTACTTTGAACTAAAAATTTACATAACTAACTTTTTATTTCAATTTATTCGCGGCCACTTAAAGGGACTTTATCTATATATGTTTAAGCTTTGCCCATTAACTAGCACTTAAGTTATGAGTGAATAAACCCATATAAAACACTGGTCCGACATTAAGCCATAAAATCCGATTCAAAAGTCACAATTCCATTTAAAAGTAAATTATTACTGAATGAGAGCAATGTTGGATTGAATATTCGATCGTAATGACCTTCGTTTGTGCCTTTGTCGGGGCTTGAAGGGTCCTTATTACGTCACACCCTTATAAAAATCCTAATAACATCGAATAAATTATCATGTTAATAGAAAATATGATTTGTTAATAACTTGTTTGAACTAACTAATCGATTTGCCAACGTTAGTATAATATTTTTTGGAACCAATAATTTACAGTCCACATTTTATAAATATTAATAGAACAATTTCGTTTCACACAAGTTTATTTATAGATATATTATTAGTATCAAATGAAAATGAAACAGAATATTCATGTTTTTTGTTGGTATTATAGCATTTTGTAGATATGAGCAACAAAGTGTTTTCTGCTAGGGATGAACATCATAATGCTCTCATCACCGTCACTGGACAAGACCTCTACCTTCCGGGGGTAGTCCAAATCGAGGCCATCGTCTCCTTAACAGTAATGTCCGCTGAAGACAATGGTAAAGGGAAGGGCGTGGATTTCCTGACCCCCTCCCGCACATAAGAAGTAGACAATGTCGAAAGTTGTCTAACGACGTCTGGCGGCCACAGACGCCTAGCCGCGGGTAACTAGCCTTGGGGTACAACATAAGCCGTCGCATATTTGCCACTAGCCGGGAGTACTCAGATACTTCGCATACACACCTTCAATCTATAAGTGAGAGGAAGCCCGCTGAAGTTAGGTTGATCGGTACTATTCGGTACACAGTCTAAAGTGTACGTACATTGCTCTGCTAGAGTAAGAGCGATATGACAATTCACTCATACTTTAATACTTTATATTTCGGGGCTATAGAAATGCATGGTACCGTACTTAAGGTAAGAAGTACCGGAGGTGTAGGGTTATAAATTTTACGTTTGTTAATTCAAGCAATTAAAAAAAAAATATATTACTCAAAAAGAAATAACGAATTTAAAATAGGTACGATTGGCTTTCTTTTTTAAAATTTTGGATTCAGTATAGTTATAAACGAATTATATCTCCGGTAAGTATTAGTATAAGATATGCTATAAGTAGACATCAATTCCGAGTCCTGGGTCATCAATAAACTACGTTATTACCCATCTGGATAAAGTTCGAATAAGTATTAAGCATTGTATTCAATCCAGTTCACCCATCACTACCTAGTTCTGTATTACTACATTTCAAAGTCTGTAGTAATCGAATTACATATTTTTGCCAAGTGAATACATGCTATAAACAGAGATATCACCCTCGAATTCTGCGTCATCAATAAATTACTTACATTAAGTAATGCCCATCTGAATAAGTTTCAAGCATCGTACAGAATACAATTTTAAACTTACGACTACCTAATTCTGCATTACTACATTTCGAAGTCGGTAGTAAACGAATTTAAAATGTTTTACCATTCGTGCACACAAGTCATATTAAACTCCAAAACTAATGATGAGTTCATTTTTATTGGCGACTTTAACGTCCCTTGGATTGACTGGTCAGTTACTGCAAAGGACTCAAATGTTATACCGAATTATCCACAGAATTTTAAATCTACTTTTCTGATGGACTTCCTGGCTACTTGTAATTTAAGACAATTTAACTTTATTCCCAACTTATAAAATAGGTATCTGGATCTGGTGTTATGTACATCAGACTTGATTAACGTAGCTTCAACCAATCCTATTATAAAGTTAGATAATTATCACCCAGCTTTACTAATAGAGGTAAAAATTCAAATGAATAATAATTTGATTACTAATAAATCTACAAAGCGACATAATTTTTATAAATGTAAATATGATGATATAAAACGTGATTTAAAAAAAATTGATTGGGTTAAAATTTTAAATTCTAGTGATATTAATGCTGATATAAGTTGTTTCTACTATAATGTTCATGAACTTATTAAAATCTATACACCATATACTAAAAATATCTCTAATATATACCCAATATGGTTCAGTAATAGTCTTAAACGCTGTATCAAAGAGAAATCCAAATACCATAAGTTGTACAAGAAATACGGTAACCCACGTGACTATGACACTTTTGCTCTATTGAGAAAGCGCAGCAAAAAACTTATGTCAGATTGTCATACTGTCAACTAATATTAAATACAATTCTGCACTTAGCCGTATGGTTATTAATGAACCGCATGTTTTATCCAAAATTAGAAAATTAGATTTTAATAAAGGGTGTGGTCCTGATGGCATTCCACCCTTATTTGTTAAACGTTGTGGTGAGGAACTAGCTCTTCCTCTCACTATTTTATTTAACAAATCACTAAAAACAGGAGTATTTCCTATGGTTTGGAAAATTGCTCACATTATCCCAGTTCATAAATCCGGTGATAAAACGCAATGTAATAATTATCGTCCAATTAGCCTCTTATCTTGTTTTGCTAAATTATTTGAATCTTTAGTTTACGATTACCTTTATAACCATTTAAAACCCATACTTTCGTCTAATCAACATGGATTTGTTAAAAATAAATCTACTACTACTAATCTTTTAGAATATAAAAATTACATTTGTTCATCATTTGCTACAAACATTCAAGTTGACTCAGTATACACTGACTTTTCTAAAGCTTTTGATAAAGTGGATCATCTCATATTATGCAATAAAATTGAATCACTAGGCATACACGGTAACCTTCTCAGGTGGTTAAAATCTTATCTTAATCGTAGAAGTCAATTAGTTGCCCTTAAGGGTATTACATCTTCTCCTGTCCAGGTTACTTCTGGAGTACCTCAAGGTTCTCATCTGGGTCCATTGCTCTTTGTTGCATTTGTGAATGATTTAGTTGAATGTTTATCTTGTCCAGCACTTCTGTATGCTGATGATCTTAAAATTTATACAACAGTTTCTAGCTTGTATGATGCTATGAATCTCCAGCGAGACCTTGATTATATTTCTAATTGGTGCCAGTCAAATAAAATGTTTCTCAATGTAGATAAATGTCAAATAATCTCATTCACAAATAAAGTTAATAAGATTGAATTTAATTATTCTCTAAATAATCATACATTAAAACGCACCACATCAATAAGAGATCTTGGTATTATCTTTGATGACAAACTTACCTTTAGGGAACACTATGACTACATTGTGAGTAAGGGATCCAGTCTTTTAGGATTCATATATAGGTCTACTCTTGGCTTTAAGAAACCTACTAGCTTCATTCATTTATACTGCACATTAATTAGAAGTGTATTGGAATATAATTCCACTATCTGGTCTCCTCATTATGCATTACACATCGATCGCATTGAACGTGTACAAAAGAAAGCATTGCGAATAGTTTCATACAGATATAATTTAATTCGAACTCTTAAAACGTATCATGACCGACTGAAATATTACTCTCTAACATCCTTAAAAAATCGTAGAAGCACTTCAGACCTTATCTCTCTTCACAAAATTTTACATGGACGTATTGATTCACCCTATTTAATTTCTTTACTTAACTTCAATACCTATTATCGATGCAGAAAACCAGCAGTTTTTTCCCTTCAAGTGTATCGTAATAATACTTCTTATTTCAACCCATTGGTTCGAATGTGTCGCCTTTATAATGAACTCACCAAATTAAATGCGTTAATTGATATTTTTAATTCTAGTCAATTTAAGTTTATGAATAATTGTAAAAAAATTCTCTCACACAATCTGTATTAATATCTATTGTCGATTTTTCACTCATTTTTCTTTTTTAAATTTTTTATTTTATTTTATATTATTTGTAAAATTAATATGAACAACTTTTTTTAGTATATCTACTTTGTCGTTAGTTTAATTAGCGCATAGTTTGGATTATAATCTGGCCCTGTATATTACATTGTTATTATTTATTTTTAATGATTGTAATCTGTTTTGTGCTTAAATAAATAAATAAATAAATAAATTACATGTCTTCGCCAAGTGAGTACATGTTATAAACAGATATCACCCCCGAGTCCTGTGCCATCAATACGAACTACATTATCGCCCATCCGAATGAAGTTTCACGCATCGATTACAATCCAATTTTAAGCTCACCGAATACCTGTCGGTGGGTCTTTTGTCGCCTCGTCACGTGCCTCTACGTCACCTTATCGCCTTTATTTCCCAGCGAATCCAATGAGGAACGTGCTCTTTCTTATGACAACAGCTATTGCATTGTTTGACCAATATTTTATTAAGACTTTAAAAAGCTGTTTATTGTTTCTAGACAACATTATTTCGTATTTTCGACTGAGACATATTTTTCGTACGACTTTGTTTCCGTTTTTTTTTAAGAACAACCAGCAAGTCCATATTTTCTTAGACTGAGTGCAGACTTAACAACAGGTTGCCACACCGCATGCTGGTAAACATATTTAACTTTTTTTATACTGAATAACCGTTCATCGAGTGGAATTAAATATGCTGTTTACTATGGGAATATTAAAGTTATCTGTAAAGGGTACTTAGGTGATACAAAAAATAGATGCGAGCAAAGCCACGTGTTCTTATTCTAATATATGAAATCATGCAAAACCTTAGAAATTGATTTGGCATATTTAGATGACATTTAAGATAAACAAAATGTATTTAACAAATAATTTGTAGCTTTATCTTTATGATGTATCTAAACTTGACGGATCGTTGGTCTAATTTAGTGTGAGAATAAATTAAAACCACGTAACTATGCAATAGTCCGTTAGGCTCGTTATCAGATCGATTTAGATCTTGACTGATTAAGACACGTTTAAGGACGACACGCGCTAGCATTGCTTAATCGATGATCAAATACCCGTCATTAAAATACGTTGGCGCTTACATAAGCTACGACTGGGTATACCTTTTTTATCCAGAGAAGATCTGCTTGAGGACAAACCAACGCGAGGGGAGCACGGTGGTGCGTGAGGGATTCGCCACGTCGGGGTCGCAATAACAACCCTGCAGAACTGCTATTGCCACTCGCGGTTGGGGATATCCCTGGCCTTTCCTCAGCATGCCCCAGGTCCGGGCTGTAGGTACGCTCGCGCATTCACCTCCAACTCTGATAGACGCAACTGGGTATACCTGCATTTTTTATGTTCCGATACCACTCCCACTATATGCGCGCGCGGAATCCGCAGGTAAAAAAATCCCAGATACTCCGTACACACGAAGCCGCTGAAAATTATGGAATAATTTTGTTGCCTTCAGTTGTGCAAATGTTTGTCGAATAACAATAAATATGTAGAAAAGATTATTATATGCATTCACCTAAAACCCCGTTGCCTAAAACGTGCACCTTGGCTTCATAAGTAGATAACACACATCTCTTGGGGTTGTCTGAAAGAGATCGCTTTTTAGCGATAAGACCGCCCTTTGTACAAGTATGTATTTTAATCAGGCAGTCAATAATTATTTATTATCATGTCAAAAATTATCTAATAAACAGTTTATGTTTTCCAGTCATGTTAGAGCGTACCTCCGTCATTGGAATGCAACCCAGACCCTTTAACCAGTAACCACTAAGCTACCACGACTTCACGACTACACGAGTACAACTACACATAGGTAAGTGAGAATTCCAAAGTGTATACTTTGCCTTAAAATTTCACATAGTTTAATGTCATTATTTATTGCCGCCTTTCGGCTTATTAGCCTAGATCTATTGGTTGTGATTTAAAATACACGTTTTTGCTTTTAATATAAGCGGCGTGTGCTGTTATTAGGTTCATTAGTAAAAAACATTAAAATTCAAACCGTTTATTTTATACAAAAAATAATATATAATCAAGTTACCTGTTTAATGCTAATTATGTAAATAGGTGTCATAGAATATTTAAATATTTCCACTTTTTTTAGATTCTGTAGCCATTTTGACAAACATGGAACCCAATTTTAGAATCGTCGTATTCGTCGGTTAATTTGATATATACGAATACTAGCTTCTGCCCGCGACTTCGTCCGCGTGGTGCGGTTTTTTTAACTATCCCACGGGAACTCGTTAATTTTTCGGGATCAAAAGTATCCTATATTTGACCAGAGATATAAGCTACCACCATACAAAATTTCATTTAAATCGGTCCAGTCGTTTCGGAGATTAGCCGGTACAAACAGACAGACAAACAGACAAACAGACAAACCGACACACCGACAAACAAACAAACAGAGAAACAACAATTTGAAAAAAATCTAAATTAGTTCTATTTCACTTCTTACATCCCTCTGACTCGGTTTTTAGCATTTTTTTTCATTGTACAGAAATTCGGCCTCTACAGTTTTATTATATGTATAGATGGTAAAGAGGAAAAATTTGTATGTATATGTTTGTAACGAATAAAGTCAATAACTACTAAATCGATTAAAAAAATCTTTCAGCATTAGAATGCTACATTATCTCTGACTAACATAGGCTATATGTATTACTAGAAATTGACATGTCTAGATGTACTGGTAAGACATAGCATAAAGATTCACTTTATTATACTTTTCGTGTTCATTATGGGCCTTAATTATAATAATCTCGTTAAGAAATGATTAGCTATATCTTAAATAAGAGACTCTTAAACCCCTAATCAATGGCTGTTTGAAATAAAACTTGCCATCTTTCCTCTTAGTAGTCACTTAAACTACCTCTCGATGTTGGTTATTTGTGACATTTATTTATGAGTTACTTTACCACCACCTCTTATCCTTAAAAGGAGTTTATGGGTAAGATTTTCGTTAATCACTTGCTGAGCAGTTTCTTAAAATTTAACAAACGATTATAAGTAAGGCTATATATGAATGTGCGAAAACGACCTCTTTAGACCCTCTGAACACTAAAACAGCACAATTAGACATATTTGTCATTTTTTTGGGCATGCAAATTGCGACTAGAGAGAAGCTTTTCGTGTTCAAAATTGCGTTAAGCGCATTTGTGCAGCATAAATATTTTTATTGCCTAAATAATTATAAATATATATATGAATTGCGAGTGATGTAACTAAATAATTATAACCTAATCTAATATCAGATAGTGCGGAATTCATTATATCTTACAAAAATATCTATCGTAGTTTTAATTTTTCTTATACGATTTTATATTTATATTATCTATTATTATTATTACGTCCTACTACAGGTTTAATAACAAACCATTGGACGAACCGTAGGTGTAAATTTAGAAATAGATAGAATATAGACCATTCTATATAATTTTTCAAAGTGCAATAGATAGTAAAATAATCCCATAAATTTTAATTTCCAAACGCAAATCTACCAATTGATCATTCTAACCTAATCTTAATATTCTGCTCAGCTTTATTTTTTAACTTATAAAATACCCACTTTAGTGATGGTCATAGAGCAACGTCTTTTTCCTTTGATCTTATAAGGGAGTAGCCACAGCATTCAATCAGTAGTCATTAATGACTTGTAAACTCCAAATGGTATTTTGCAATCAAAAGAAATAATTAATAGTGTAGTATTAGTGTTTGACTTGAACTTGACTGATTTTCGTTTTGGAATTTAGTATTGAGTAAGGACATATCAATAATAACATAAAATTATAACAATGAAACACTTTATTAGGTTCCATGACATTGTTACAACAGTAACAGAAAGTCCAATTGCAACCAAACAGACAAGTTAAAACTAATTAAATATCGGTGAAAACTATGCAAAACCTGTATATGTTACTTCTTCCTATTTTTAGTTATGTATTGCTTGAATGTTTCATTTAGACTCAATGTGGGTAGAAATATTTAAAAAAATGTCCTCCCTTTTACTTGCTAATGGAGTCTAATACACATGGTATTTACCGAATCTCAATAAGAAAATCTGTTATAGATAGTTCAATCCACGAAGACGCGCCCCACTACATTCTGTAAAGGGAAGGCGCGGGGTGAGGGGCTTTAAGCCCGGACAGCAGTCTCGAGCCAACTCCCGTTCGGTGTACACGACTATCTCTGAATTATATCGCTCTCTCTCTCAGACTTGAATTGCAAGTTGCTCTACTTACATTATATTTAAAATGTCTAAAAAAACGCAGCGGACTGTACTGAAGAGCCAGGTATGAATAATATTTTATCGCACAGTATTAGAATATAAAACTACCTTCCTTATACACGAATCAAATTTTTTTTCAGGCAAGAGATATAATCTCAAAAGTATATGAATTTATGAAAAAAGAAGCGAATAATAACAAAGCAGAAAGAATAACCGATGCACGTTGGCGAACAGCGCAGGCTGTTGGTGTTTCTGAAAGCACAGTGACTAGAATTTTAAGAGAAAAAAAGGCTCAAGGGGAGGTCGCAGCTTCTTTGGATGAGGAAAATGTTGAATGTGTTGCTAATGAGGCAACTACGTCACACTCAAACTTTGCGAAAACAAGTACGGTAGTGTTTACGTCACCTATGAAAAAAAGAAAGATACAACCAAGAAAAATAAATTTAGATGATTTTGATATAGGAGTAGTCAGAAAAAGCATAGAAGACTTTCATAGAGAGCACCATCAGTTTCCAACATTATTGCGATTACAAAGTATTTTAAGAGATCGTATACAATTCAATGGATGTAAAACAACCTTAAGAACTTTGTTAATTAAACTAGGATATAAATGGTGCAAAACTGAGAATAACAGAAAGACGCTAACAGAAAGACATGAAATTCAATTATTACGACTAAAATACCTAAAACAGGTGAAATCTTTGCGCAATGAAGGTAAGCCTATTGTTTATACTGATGAATCATATTTGATTTGCGCAATGAAGGTAAGCCTATTGTTTATACTGATGATTCCGACCATGTGCAAAATAAATCATGGTCTAGAAAAGATTCAAATATGGGAATAAAACGAAAACTGTCTAAAGGAGTGCGTATAATTATGATACACGCCGGAAGTGTTGCAGGATTTATACCAAATGCGTTACTAACGTACAGGGCAGAGATTAAAACAGGCGACTACCACAATAACATGAATACAGATAATTATTTAAAATGGTTAAAAGAAAAATTAATACCTAATCTTCCGAAGGATGCTGTGGTAGTTTTGGATAACGCAGCCTATCACAACTCTACTTCGGAAAAAATACCGACGTCTAACTCTAACAAATCTGAAATGCAAAGTTGGCTCACCGCAAAAAATATCACATTTGAACCGACATTTAAAAAAGTAGAATTATACGATTTAATATTAAAAAATAAAGAAAATTTTCGCAAGTATAAAGTCGATGATTTATTAAAAGAACATAATTTTACAGTATTACGTCTCCCACCATATCACCCAGAACTTAATCCAATAGAAAATATTTGGGGCATAGCAAAAAATTACGTTGCTAGCCGCAATGTCAATCAAAATTATACCACACTAATGCCTATTTTAAATGAAGCTTTTCAACAAATAACTAATGATGTTTGGGCAAATACATGTCGGCATGTAGAAGATATAGAAAACGAATATCTAAAATACTTTGATTTAGACTTTAATTTTGTTATAAATATCGGTGATACTTCGGACTCTGAAATAAGTGAAGATACTGAATAATCTTGAATAAATATCTTCTTTTATATTTGAAGACATCGATTTTTATTTATAATTACTTCCTTTTTAAATATTTGTGAGTGTAGGACTTTTGAAAAGAAAATGGAAACAAAAAGGACTGGGCTATTAAGACGAACTGCTAATGGATCGAACTAAAAACTTTAACACTAACTTTTTTTTTGTTTATACATATACAATTTTAAATAATTCAATTGTAATGTTTTAATTAATGTGTATACACATTAATTTGTTTCTTACTACTTTTACTGTTTAGTATTATTTTCCTTGTTCTAAATAAATACTTTTGTTTCTTTCTAAAATATTTAAGTAGAGCATCTTTCCAGATGATCAGCTTGACAGCTGATTTATGTGCTAATTTTATTTTTGTGTGCGTGAGACTACATCGCTAATAAGTGCATAATGATAGAACAAACACATTGATAATTGCTTCGCACACTTGCGCTATCAGTGATACGGGAAAAAAGTGGGGCGCGTCTTCGTGGATTGAACTATCTATACCATGTTAAACATTCTGCGTTAGTTTAATCTTTTACATCCGCCTGACAAGGCTGATATCATTGATTCAGTAGGCATGTTCAATTTGGACCTACACATGTGAAAATTCAGTTACTCCTCCACGTTTCTTATTGTCTAAATGGCTTTAGTTAACATCAGCTACCGGTCCGTTGCTTACGCTTTAATTCGATTAAAGTATTATAATGCTGGATTATGAGTCCATGTCAATCACCTTAATAAGCAATTCAAATTTGTTAATCCCTTAGAATTGGTTCATGGCATTCGAATTGTAACATGGGGTGTGTCGTTTTTTGTCGGCGTTAATCTAGGAAAATATATGACTTGGAACTATTTTGAATATTTTAACAAAGCTTTAGTTTGGAGGCAAGGGAAGTGTTATAATGATTACCGTCATTACAGCACTCTAATATTATAATACTTTTATCGCTATGTTTTGTACCACCATCATATTCGAATGAACAAAAATCATGATAGCAAATTATAAAATATTTTCCAATTTGTGTTTACTACTCGAGTTGGATTTTGTACATTGAAAGAAATTCATGTTACGTTAATGTACTTGTATGTCAAATCTAGTTCAAAGCAAATGCTTACACACCTATCCTATAATAGGTCTCTACATCAGCATTAACCGGTCCGACGCCTATAAATCGTTTAACGTCAATTATGTCAGAAATCGCAATTACGGCCACGTTTATTAACTTTAGATGATACGAATTACCTTAATTGGATTTACTATTAGCTGTAATTGCTTTTTTCTAACACGTAATAGACTTGAAATCAAAGTATTTTTGAACATTACATATTTTCTTTAAACAGATCTCTTTTCTTTCACCATATCCCAATTACGTGGGGTCCGCACAATATGTCTTTTCCTTCCACACTCCTCTACTCTGACATACATCTTCTGTCACACCACATATCATCATATCATCCTTCACACAATCTATCCATGTTTTTGGTCTACCTCTACATTTGTACCCATTTAAACAAATATTATAGTATATAAAAATCAAGAGTGTCAAGATAAGTTTAATAATAATATTACTCATTGGTGCTTCAGATGTAAAACACTGTGTGAATATAGATAGCTACAGCAAAGTGGTTGAAACATCTGAATTTTCACAAATAATTGATAAGTGTTTAACTACTGTAGTGAAACACTTACAGGCCAGTAGATGGCGCTGTACAATAATTTAGGTCGCAAACGATTCCCGAAACGTACAAAGAATATATAAAAATGTCCAACACTAGCATATGGACCTAGGCCTGCGGGGAATAACAATAGCCTTGCTGGGAAATCTTTTTTGGAGACGAAGGAGCACTCCACCTAGTCGAGATATTTCTAGACTATTATTACACTACACTAATTTAGAGAAAGGGTCTGGGAATCAGAGCAGTGTAGTAACGACTTTAAATGAAACTTGACATGTAAATGTAAATAAAATATAAAGAGTAAAAATAAGCTTAATAGAATATTATTATAGTTTATCTTTGTGTGAGATATTATTAAACAGTCTTGAAGAACATGTGACTTTCTTAGTGACTATTGTTCAAAAGCGGGCGATAAGATAGTTGCATCTAAAAAAGTACAAAGTATCTCCCTCCTCCTTTACGGTTTTATGGGTATGAAAGTTTTAAAAAAAGAAGACGGTAGAGTCCACTCAAAACCATCATTTGATGTCGGAATTACAATTTGACTACAACCAAAGTGTCGTTACATAGTGGTGTACTTGAAGATTATTTTAAGATTTGAAAACTTAAATTTGTAACTTGGGCTAAGATAGAACCACGTGCATATTTAAATGAGGAAGATATTTTCAAACGCGTTTATATTACGCGGCGAGTGCCCTAAGCTTAACTGTCCCGCCACAGGACATCCTGCAAGCTAAGCGTCTCTCCCATTTTACTGTGTGGGTAATCTGAATCGGTTGCGGCCAGCAGTGATTTATAGGACGTGCCCGACGTCCCAGCTAGCATTCCGCCTGTCTCGCAGCCCGCAATAAAGGTAATTTTGATATGTAGTACACGTGTATAAAACCGAGTTCATAATATTAATAGATCTCTAAACAGGTTTCGGTTACATTGATCGATACAGAAAGGGGAGCACTGAAACATCGATTTCGGACCCACTCGTGTGCTTTCATGTGTTTTATAGCTTATTTTCGTGAAAAATTGTGCGGTTGCATTTTAAAACGAGTGGTTCATGCTTTAATATTATGAAACAAGTAAGGATATTTCTTATACACGCTCTCATTTAATGAATATAAATTAAATGGTCTTAAAGTCGGTAAAAATCAAGCAACCAAAACAAATTTGAAAAATATTGTTACATACCGACAAAGGCAAATGCACTTCTGCCAGCCATAAACCTGGTTTATTACCTTTGACGCATTTGCACTTCTTTTGTCTACTTTGTGTTTACAAATTAGACAATAGCCTATTGATTTGTACTTGTTTCATGGCAATCATTAGGCAACTATTTCGAACTAATTTTTGTTTTGTGTCGAGGCATATCATATTTGTATAGAATAAAATGAATGCCCGAAAGGAGGGATGAGGCAGTCTATCGAGAATCACGATCAAAGCAAGACGTACATTCGATGAGCGATATAGTGACGGACTTTGCGCGTATTATTGAATCGTGCAGTTTGTACTAGTAGTGTCTAGTAATATTTGTACCTGTTTTATACGTGTTTGTATAATTCTAATGAATTCTATAGTAATTCCAACGGCATTTTAATTCGAATCCATAACATAATCATAACTCATAACAATATGTTTGATTAATTTATTATATTTTTACTCGCTATTTTTAGAGGGACAAAATTTATACACATACAAATTTATTGAAGGCGGATTGCCAACCTGTAAGGATTGGATTTGGAAACATGCATTAACAAAAAGAAAAAAAATGAATATAAATTTTAAATTACAATAAATCTAAATATAATGCTTTCATCTATGTGATGCTTTGTAAAGAACTTTGTAAGCTTTCAAATAAAGACACTACATAAAACACCCTCTTACAACTTCAAATAGAAGATTCATTTAAGTTAACTCAATGTGTACATGTAGACTTAGCTTTACGTAATTCCGACACCGAATACACGTGTAGTCGTGGATCCTGGACATCAAGTCGCTCAATTGCGTAGGCTGTAAGTCGTATTACGATATTATGAGCCAGTAAATGGACGACTTATAAGGCGGTTACCACCTACTACCTATTATGTTACTAAGACCCATCTGGCACCTATCTCTTCATTGGTTGATTCCAAATTTGAAATACTCATCCGAATTTGAATAAATTACAGCTTTAATAATTCTATTAGAATTGATGTCAAACGTGTGTTAAAAATTGACTTTAATAAATTTCATTTAACTAATGTACGATTTGGATGCCTGATTGGCAAAATCATGTGAACAATTTTGTCATAATATGTCATCTTATACTTTTGCATCTATTTTGCTCAAAGGGTAAGCATTGCTATTCAGCGTGGTAATGCCGCCAGCCTTTTGGGAACGTTCCCGGTGAGTGACAGTGGTTTGGGACCAATATTTTATCTATAATTTTTCTCTGTTTTTTATTTTGTATTTAATTTTAGTTTTCTAGTTTATAGTTAAGTTTAATTTTTAAAAATAATTTTAGTTTCTTCTAGTATTTAACCAATTCACTTTTGCATAAAGTATTAAGTAACATTGATTTTTTAATCTAGCTTTATTTTTTACTAGCGGTCTCGGTAGACGTTGTCCTGTCCTAAAAAAATAAAAATCTTGAACCCGATTTCAGCGCCACCCACCGGGTCTAATTGTGAAGGTAAACCACGCCGAGACCCATTCAAACACACATAAGGTTTTATCAAAATTGTAGAACCCGATTCCAGCGCCAAGTATTTTGTTTTTTGGGTAATTGATGGGTTACATAATTAAAGTTTAGTAGGGAGCCCTAATTTTTACATAGCCTATAATAATTAGAAGTGTGAGTGAAAGAAGTTTGTAAATCGGTCCAGCAGTTTTTGATTTTATTCGTTACAAAAATAGAAAAATACATATATTTCCTCGTCATAACATTAATTGTAGACTAAATCATAAACCAGGGTTAGTAGTAAAAGTTCTATTAGTGTAACTTTAGCATATAACTTGAGTGTTTTCATTAGATTTGTAAATCCAGCAGAAATGTTAAATATAGTATAACAATATTATTTTTTACACACTTATCAAAAGCTTATATATAATTTTCATATCCGTAACGTAAGGAGTTATGAGATGTCTGTACATTATTTTATCTGTGATTTCACTCCTTTCGGATTATTTTTAAACATAACGTAGCCCACATCTTTTTCTAGGATAAAATGTATTTTGCCAAAGATAATTCGTTGAGTATTTCGTCCTGAAAACAAATCAACATCTATAAGATTGTTACATTTCTAAATGAGTTCTTTCAACAAAAATAGGTAATTGATTTTCTGAGACCCGCCTACGCGTCTTTGGAGACTGTGATAGATTATAAATTACATATTCTAAAAATAGAAACTCATAGGTTTGGGATAGTGACGTAAATGAGCTGTTATAATTCCAGGAATAATTGACAATAAAATATACATAAATTATAAACTCTTCTAATGAAGAAAACTTATACTTTATTCCACTTGATATTCCTTAAGACTTAAGTAGAATACTCAACCTAGATCATCGAAGTCAATCGGTAGAGTTCCTAGAAGGGTTGCTACATTACCTCGTTGGGTCGCCATATGATGATCCGTTATCCGACATTGGAACCACTCCTCTGATCACCTGAGGAGTCCATTAAGCGTTTTGAGAGTTCTTTGTAGAGGTTCGTGGTCTCAGGTTACTAATTTTTCTTTTTTTTAATACATAATCGACGGACAAATACACATTGTATATACCCAAATTAAGTAAATTACGCTTGTATTATATGTAATATACAACGGACTACTTTGGGGTCGACCCCAGACACCTACACCATGTAACGGAAATAACGGGGAATCCTTTTTCCGAAATTTGCCATACCAGGAATCGAATCCGGAGTGAGGAGAGCTGGCAAAGGCTTAACCCACGCAATCATAGAGACCGTCATTAACAATTATAGTTATTAAATTTGAAACAATATAAAAATCTGGTCCAGTAGTGTCAATTTTCTATTGTGTATAATAATAATTCCTAATATAATTCCTTATCTGTTATATGTGTATACGTGTGTATATACAAGTATATATATATATATATATATATATATATATATATGTATATATATATATATATATATATATATATGTGTGTGTGTGTGTGTGTGTGTAAACACATGTGTATATATATAGTTAGGTATATTGTTTTTGTACTTATAGGCACTAAGTACACTTATCATCATTATTTATAGAGTGCACCACCGTCAGTTTTAAAAATCTACGTACGTAAGTACGTACTTACCGAGCCTAAACCTTTGTACGATAAGATTGATTATGCTGTTCAACAAAAACGAACAAAACGTCGCGTCGGCCAGCTAGGCCCGGCGCACGTCGCCCGAGGCAAACTCCGATAGAAAATTATTAAGAAAATTAAATGATCTACCGTTCACTGGCTTACAGATATGCCAATTATTGATACAATCTGTACTGAGCGAGGATTGAAAAATGTGGCTTCAAGCGGCACGGTGCGATTTACTTATGTGTTTTATCTTTTCCCGTTCAGCTTTAAAAGCTAAATGGTAATTGATTTTATGCCCGTTGGAATCCTCTGAATAATGAGTATGGTCGCTTTGCAAAATAAATTGGAATAAAGTGACGTTGAACTATTAACATGTTTTATGTGCAATGGCTTAGGTGGACTTAACGAGATAGAGGATGCTTAATTAAAATTTTGACTGTAGAAAATAATTCACTTAATTTAAGACGTATGTCATAAGCCGTTAGGGCTTTTAGACATGAGTTAATGTAAATACATGCGTAATTATATTTCAATTAAGTATTTTAAATGTTTATACAAAATTATAATTTTGATGATAAGTTGGATAGTCCACTCCACGAATGCATGAGGCAAGCTACAGTCCGAGAGGAATGGCGACGAATTGTGAAGCTTGCCACCACCCCTGTCATGAGGACCACGACCCCTCTGCCAAGAGTGTGACGACGAAGAAAAAAAGTTAGATATATTTAATGCAAAAGCGTTATCTTTTAAGAATTTGGTTAATTCCATATACAAAAACTACACTCCGCCTTCTTCTTCCAATTGTTAACTTATGTAATGTGTTTTTTTTTCTTGTCTTGTTATTTTAACTTAGTTATTTAAAAAAAACATTTTTTAGCTTTAAATGTTTATTGAATTATTATCATTGCTATAATTTTGTTTACGAAATATAATAATTTTGGCATTCATGTGTTAGCACGCTTGGATGCCAGTCAAGTACTAACCTTTTATATACTGTATTATGCTAATGAATTATTGATTGTTATCTGTTGTGTTGTCCAAACAAATAAATAATGCTTTAATTTGATAAATTATTTTTAGTGTGCCATTGACAGTATAACAGCTAAAATGCAATTTAAAGAATGAGTTAATATGGCGAAAAACCAAAAAAAATATTCTGTATGTACGTATTTTATAATTAGTTAAAAGCTGTTTGACGCCATATCTCTCGACTTAGAATGTTCTCATTGATTAATTTACTCGACGTCGCGTGATATAGTTACAATTAGTTTTAGGAAAGTGAATAAGAAAACAAAGACCATCATGCGAAAGCTTGTATACTTGTTTTGGCAATGAACATGTTGTTTACATAAAATTTCTCTATTTCTAACCTTGCTTGAAAATGTTACAATTATACAATTAAAGTAGAGTGTATCAACTGAAATTCTAACATGATCAAACTAAAAGTGAAGTTATTATTCCAATCTATATCATTCATACTCAAACAGGTTACTAAGACTATTGGTTTTACATGTTACACATGTCGTGGAATTGAGTGATAAAACAATACTAGGCGCCAATATTACTGTGTTACATAGTACCAAAATTTACATAGGAATATATTATATGCAGCTTGCATGCTTTATACTATCATGAGTCGGTTCTTTGGTCCTCGTCACGTAGGTAATAAAACTCACAACACCACGAACTGCGGTTGTCACAAAAAGTTTCGAGACCGCATCGCAGCTCTGTTGTTAGCCGTATTGTATAGGAAATTAGAATATTTAAAGTCTTTGCCGAATGTTGTGGCCAACGTTGGATGAAATGTTGGTGGTTTCAGGAATGCTTTTATTATTTCTTTTATATTATTTATCTTGTGATGTTATATACTGTCATTGCAACATATTAAAAGCGTCAATAATTCCTTAGATCATTGCAAAATTTACAATTGTTATAAATATATCGTAACATAATACAGTTAAATAGTTTTAAAACCAAATAATCAATTATTTTATCCACTGAAAAATATTTGATCAATATCAATATTTGAGTAAAAATTGATTTTAATATATAGTATTGGGTATTAATCTTAATATATTATGTATTTATTGTATCCCTTTTTCAAGGAAACGGATGGTATACATGCAATTTGTATCCAAGGCGAATAGACAGGTAACCCATCATTACTCTATGTTTTCTCTTACCGTAAGCACGTGGTTTGTATCAATAGATTGAAGAATCCCGTATGTCCTCGTACGGGACACGGCGTGTGTCAGCGCGGTCTAACATAAATCATACCTAACGTAAAGCCGGATATTGGACCAAACATTGGACGAGTATAAAAAATATGTTGGCTAGTATGCATCGCTCAGTTCGGTCACGCGCGCTACGCACGAAGTGCGCACGCGCACCGCAAGCTAAGTAGAGTTTAGTAAATTGTACGTTGATTGCTACGTGATACGGAGTTGTTATTCTCTTATTCGTTTTGTGCTTTTGTGAGAATTGTTTTAAACAATTCATAATTAGAATGTATTACAATATTCCGTTAAATTGTACAGAACTACGGAATAATTTACATTAATTTTGTACAATTTCGAAGATGAATAGAAATCGTTTCTAAATAATTACGCTATTGATTATACGTTAGACAATGTGTATTAGTGTAATAAAATGATTCATTTGACTTTTGTTTTGTTTTATATTTTTATTATTAATATGAATAGTAAAAGCTACATTATTGTTTAGTGATAATATGATGTATTAAGTGGTGGCACAACGCTATCCTAACTACTAACTACTATAAAATAAAAATAGGACAACTCGCCTACATGTTATGTACCCCTTTCCTATATACTTGAAGAGAATACATATAATTTTATTGAAAAACTAACATTATTGTATTAAATACAAAAGGATAATATCATGCAATTAAGTTTGGTACTTACGCAACATAAAGCTAAATGAGCGTGGAATTAAAACTAATCACTAATATACCAATAGATAGTCGTTAAACTTTATGTATATGGTTGTTTTATAGGTAATATACAGCTTTGGCATAGACAATTTTTCCTGTATCTTATATCATTGTAGATTACAAAAGGCGATACAATTTAAACACAGCACATGAGCCAATAATTAATATTATTTTGTAGGCCATTCTATCCGTGCATGAACTGAGAAAGAATACCATTTCACGCGGCGACAAAACAACCACAGCCAGGTGGTAGGGTATTTGCTCGACTGGATGGTGGACGCCCCTGGTCTACAGTATGTCGCCATAACAACCTATTGTTGTATAATACAAGTGATCAAATAATTCATCGGTACACTCGCCTTAGTACAGGCGGTAGAATAGGCAGAGATACGTCTCTCCGAATACTAAGCGGTTTTAAACCGCCTGGCATGCATGTAATAACAGCAAGAGATAGCTAAAATCTTAATATTCGATATTTTAGTTAGGAATAATGTTACACTTATGTTAAACTTATTGTGTAGCCTTTTTAGGAGGCGCCCTAAATTATACATGAGTTTAAGTCGCCGAAACGCGACCACGCCTCAGGCACACGTCACGAGAACGCCCACAACGCCCCTCGCTAATTATTATAACCGGTTATTTGTATACGCAGCCGTAATTAACCAGTGACCGATCAGTGGCGTCACCTGTTGTTCGCATACAACTCATTCAACTGCCAAACGGTCACTAGACGGAACTGGTCGTAATTGCCTTCAAATAGTTCCAAGTACAAAGTGAATGTTTAGTAACAGCGGTTAGAATACTTTCGAATTAGCAATTCGATAGGCAGCGGCGAGATATCTATTGGATCTTTATGTAAGATATCTATATTCTAAGTATCTATCGATATTTATGGAGGAAACTTATGTTCTAACAAAACCGAATTTTAATATACACGGAAAACCTTTTTTAAAGTATAAGAAACGACCTTTTAATTTTTGATGATTATATTTTACTTAATTTATTCTCGTTTACACCCTGGTAAGTTTATCATCTGGCTTATTACACTAGTATTTTATAAGCCTGCCCCTTTAGTAAGCACCTGCTGGATCTATTACCGTGTTATTTAGATCTTAAGTAAATAGTCAATTTTTTCCACTAGATACATACTATCGTCTCGTAAACGGTCCACTGCTAAACCTCACAATTTCAGAGGAAGGGGCAGTATATCATCATGCTTGTCTTAAACGGATCAGCGAGTATCATGCATAAGATATATCAATATGTAAGTTTCTTCTTTTACTTTACAACTTGCAACGGTGCGCGCTACTTGATCAGAATTCAAACACACGCCTTATGAATAAAGGGCGAATGCCTTAGCTACTGATCTACTACAACTCTCCATAAATAATGTTAGTGTATCTGCAATTTTATGGAAATAAAGACTATAGCAAATTAATATAGGCATCTAGTTGATCTCTGGAACATGTGTTTATCCCAAATACTGAATATAAAGATTCAACTTGAACATTCTCGCCAGGTTCTGCATTGCTACTACACGATGAATTCAAAGTGTTTTATTTCTTCAAGGTGGGTAATACGTTTGCAAAGCCCCTGGTATTAGGACTGTTTGTAGAAGAAAAAAAAATGTTAGTTAATGCATTCAATTTGGTAACCATACAAATAAATGACGTTATTTATAATTATTTAAAGCACTTCTGAGATCTACCAATTTATTAGATTGCTTACCCGTAATAAAAACCTGAGTTGCTACAAATCAGAAACTTATCTAAGTTTATAATCGTGGAGAACTATACGCGTGTAATTAACTTCTGCAATTTCCTGGATATTAGATGTTTGCAGGGATAATTTCCAAACGGCAACAAACAGTTATGTTCACCATAATGCGCCGCTTCCGCAAATTATTGATTGATTGCTCAAAACGCGGGCGATGCTATCTATCTTGCTATTTAAATTTAACGGCCGCGGCGTCATTCGTAAAGATTAAAGGACTGTTAACTTAAACAAGAATCAAAACATTTTCTGAATTTATAATATAAAATTGTTATGAAGCATGTGAATATTGTGTATTGGGACTTTAATTAAGAAGATATATTTGCATTATTTACGCATAACTGACAATTAAATGACTGTGATTACGACCGTAAATGTTTATTTTATTAATAGTCACCGGATTCACTAATTGGTACTCATTCTCAAGTTGGAAAATATATTACGCGCAAACCAACATTTAACATAAAAATCTGTCCAAGTTATAAAGTATTTTGGTTATAAGATATCTCATACTTTGAAAAATACTTTTGATTCGGCCTGATTTAATTTAATTCAGCTTCAAGTGCGAGTTTGTTGAATAACATTACCATTACGGGCAGGAGCCTTACAGATGAACTGGTTGGCTCACCATGTAGCCAGAGATTTTGATCTAAAAATTATTAATAAAAATTTATTTACAAAGTCCTCATATTAAAACGTGCCTAAGGCTAAAAAGTTCCGCAGAATACCTTCATCAATGTCTGGTACACAAGAAATTAGCACCTCGAAATAACAGTTCGGCTTCCAGAACCAATTTTATTTACCGAAGCTCGTCTTGAAACTCTTGCAATTACAGTAATTACACTGAAGACAAATATTTATTGTATTTACCACGTGATGTTCAGCCGACCGCCCACGCGTTGACAGGCTCCTATTAAATGCGCCTGCACCTCGAGACATCCTGAGTCTCGAGCCTTCACATTAGCTAAAGTCCGCGTACGAATGAAACTGTCAGATTGAACAACTCGTATAATTATTTTGAAAGGAGCTATTTGCGTTACTTGTGTGCATTTATTTTCACACTGACACATTGTCGTTTTAGTAAACTGTTTTGGTTTAGTAGTAGAGTTCGACTCGGAGTAGTAGATTTTGAAAAGTAATGCTCATTTTCTAAGTCCTCTTGTGGTTCATAATTTTCCAGCAATAAAGGAACCAAAACTAGTTTAGAAATGTTATTTGTTCCTTTTTACGGTCTTGTATATGAACTAAATTTCATAACATTTAGAGAAAAAAAGAGCAAGAAGAGTAATGTGTTTTAGAGATCAGTTATGAACAATATGATTTGGTATGCTATTCAATTTTTTTTAATAAATATCTTTAGTTAAGAGATAGTCCATTTTAATCAAGTGTACAGGTCCTACAATAATGATAAATGCATAACACCGTTTGCAGATAAGCTCACATACTCGTATCCTCTTTAAATGCCCAACTGACAGTCACTAAGATGAACGGTAATTGCGTAACTTGAAGTTCCGATGTTTGAAACCTTTTAGACGGAATACACAGAGGTCTGTGTGCAATTTTATTTTAATTGGGAGGTAAAGTAAATTAAGAAGGAAAAAGTTTTATGAAGTTTCCATTGATAAGCTTAAACATTAGTTGAGACTAGTCTTGTAGTCAGATGCATAACAATGTGAATGTTTAAAAAAATGACTTAAAGTCTTCTATTATTTATTGCGAAGCAGGCAAATAGTCATACTTTCAAACTATTCCCAGCTCATGGAAAGTAGTTACCGTCGCTTATAGACGCCTGCAACACTAATGGTGAATCCAACGCGTTATTACTTACCAATACCAGCCCTTAGAATAGGATATAGAGGTTGGGATAGGAGGATGAGATACAGGGAACAGACAGAAAGAATACGATAGAAAGAAAGGCGTTGAAAATGATTTACTTATTATGGCTTTCCTCGTGCAAAATATCAGTAGTTAAAGAGCCTCTCACATCATCACTTATATTAAGTACTACCATCTTTTAGGAACTTACATAAATAATAGGTTGGGGAAAACGTCTTTTCGCGCATAGTATGTATGAACTTGTAATAAGATCTCTTTGGCTATACCATTTGTATCTGGATGGTTTTGGTATCATTAAAAAGTTTTAATTTTAAAGAAGAAAATTCCAAATTCAAATTAGGAAAATGTGTGATTTTCATTGGTTTTTCTTATTGTTAAAATGAGTGAATCTAATGAAGTAATATGATACATTTAAAATTTTACTACAAAAAAGGTAAAAATGCAACACAAGCCGTGAAAAAAATTTGTTATGTTTATGGACCTAATGCATTATCTGTGAGAGTAGCGCAAATTTGGTTTAAGCATTTTCAATCCGGAAATTTTGATATCAAAGATGCACGTCACTCTGGTCGCCCTGTTACAGGCAAAATTGATGCCATTTTTTTAAAAAAAGCATCTAGATCGGCATATTAGTAGTTACGATGTAGCTGGAGAACTGGGAATTGACCACAAAACGGTTTTGACGCCACAGACTGTGGCGAAACCCGGGTTAACTCGCAACAAGGTGATGCTGTGTGTATGGTGGGATTGGAAGGGCATTATTTATTATGAGCTGTTACTGCCAGGCAAGACCATCGATTTTGAACTGTACTGCGAACAACTGACGAGATTAAAGCAAAAAGTTGAGAGAAAGCGGCCGGAATTAATCAACAGAAGGGGGTGTGGTTTATCACTATGATAACGCTAGACCTCACACATCTTTAGCCACTCAGCAAAAATTATGAGAGTTTGGCTGGGAGGTGTCAATGCATTCGCCGTATAGTTCTGACCTTGCACCTTCAGATTTTCACTTGTTACGGTCTCTGCAGAATTCCTTAGGCAGTGTCAGGTTAACATCACGAGAGGACTGCCAAAACCACTTGTCGCAGTTTTTTGATCAGAAGCCCCAAAATTTTTATAGTAATGGGATCACGTCCCTACCTACAAGATGGCAAAAAGTTATCCAACAAAATGGCACCTACATACTTTAGTCAAATGTAAATAAACTTTATAAAAAAACTTTTGAATTTTTATATAAAATGCAAAGAAACTTTTTCCCCAACCTTATATAAGCATCCTTTTTATAGTTATTGTCCACTATATTAATAATATGTATATTAATACATATTATTTCTTATCCTGATTTGTAATTAAATTATTTAAAGTTATAACAATTTATAACATAATTTCAATAAGTTTACGGGCAATATATTGGGGGATCGATGGTCCGACTTTACGAACCCACACGTGAACATTTTGGGTTTGTAGCCATTTAAGCAAAAATAAAACAATCTCCACAAGGTTTTCAGCCGGGGTTGGATACGGAAAGCGAATGATCGGGATCTTCTTCAGCCAATCAATATTAGATCTAGTCCTCCGCTTTTCTCTTTCTACCGACGACCTTGCACAAATCGCCAGTTTACTGGCCTGAAGGCATCCTGAATTACGTTTAACAAGACGCAGTCAGAGGGCCTAAAGAGGCTGCTTTTGACGATTTACAAGACAAGAATGAGAAGTATCAAAATAAAGCGGAACTTTATGCTATGTCTGATTGCCAGTATACCTGTCAATTTCACTTAACAAATCCCAGAGGCGACCGTTTTAGGCCCTCCAGGCTTTTTTTGTTCCATCGGCTGTCAGCCCTAATACAAAGATGGACGTGATCAGCCCACTGCCACTTTGACTTAGTGCTTTTGCGAGTTATGTCGTTTATTTTGAGTGTCTTACGTATATCCTCTGACTACATTAGGAAAATACCTAAAATTTAATATTGTGGGATAGCGCTACTATCATCAGCAGTAGACTATCATCTTCAAGGATTGAGAGATGGTGGATATAAGTATTTGAGTATTGGAATATACGGGGCAAATTTGAGCAGGCATACGTCCAGGAATGAACATTGGCCAAAAATTCATAAAAATACAGTACAAAGTAACATTCCTATCATTACTTATATTTGTTATTGCTTATCAGCACACCAATTGTTGTGACTAAGCGTTTATTGTATCACTTCCTCCTTCTATTCACACATACTTTAGATTCTTTTGGAACCATTGTTTACAGAATAGCTTGCTAATATCCCCGGCAGATTAGTCATTATATTTTTAGATTATAAAACTTGTATGGTTGTATAGTTCATGTCTTGTGGCCATTAAGTCCTAATTTGGAGTTATAGTGTAGAGATGGAATAATATGTACATTTAAGAGAAATATTCAAAAAGTTGTGTTGAAAACAGACATTTCAAGATGCCTAAATTGTTAACTAGTATGTGAAATCAATTACATAGTCAAGGCAAATTCTCTAAACGCGTTAATATTGACCGAGCTATCGCCTAGTATATACGCACTAGAAGATCAAATAAACACTTTCAAAATACTCAAACACACATTGTATATTCCCAAAGTAAGCAACTAGAACTAAGTAAGTAATGGGTACAACGAATAAATCTTAAGCCGATTCCAGTAAAACCCAGACCAAAATAAATAACCGAAAGTTTGTTTTCGATGTTTATCCTAACAGGAATCAAACCTGGATGGAACCCTTGATTTTTATTTAACTAAATAGATTGACGATCAAACCACTAAACGACCGATGCCACTGCTTATTCTAAAACTTGTAAATTCATAAACAGTCGACGTTGTCTCAATTTACAATTCATGCGAAGCCATAGAAGAAGGAGAAATGTTATAAACCAAACAAATCACTATCAATGTGTAATCAACGGCAATAAATTCTTATCAATTCAATATTTAATGCGTGTTAATTCATTGTAAGTAAAAGATATTAGGTGGCACATAAAGTTCGATGTGGACGGTTTGTAATCGTGAGTCGTAAAATGAATACTAAAAATAAACTAAGGATTATCTGACATCGGTTGAATTACATAAAAGATAGTTGTATCAAGAGGTCATTAACAAGAAAGACTGTCACACACGTACTAACTCCGTCGGCAGTTTAGATAGGGGCTTAAAATGTTCTGAAGCCTTTATTTATAAGGTTCGACACAAACAAGGACATTTAACAGTTTCGATCGCTTTAATATGGTAGTAGTCGTAAATGTTTGTACAATGATACGGCATAATTTTGCCTATTTATTTATGGTTAAAATTGTAACCTACCCATAGAATTACAGTTTTCAGATAGTAAAAAGATTTTTATAAAAAGCTGGTGTAATTATGTAAACATCAACTCCATTACATCACCAATTTAGATAAGACTAAAATGTCGTATTTCAAAGATCCTTTAACTAGAAGGTTTGACATAAACAAGAAAGTTAAATAAAGTAGATGACAGTCAATTGAGTCAAAAATTACTTTTTATCGTATTAGAAAACGTAGCGGCCTCATAGATTTTGTAGTGTATAAAATTATGACATCATAATCTTGTGAAACAACGTATTAGTTAAGCTTCAAACAGCAACTAAAATGGTTTTCATCATATTTTAAAAGTAAAATCAGCCAGTCGAGCAAATGCCCTACCACCTGGCAAATAAGTGGTAAGTTTTTCGTTAATAGGTACTTTAAATTTCGCGTTTTAAAGCTTAATTATGTTATAACAATATATGAAATGTGATGTTACGAAATTTAGTTTCACTACTGTGTGTAAACTGCACATACACACACACACACACACACACACATTTTTTTGTATGTAAATAATGCTAGAATTTACGTCATGTTTCATTAATTAATTCGACCTCTTTAGTATGGTGCCTATCTAGTGAGCGAGCGTTGAACGATGTCATGACAACTGTTATCCATACTTTTGTATAAATAAGAAAGTATCTTGGTTGCGTTTTCGATACCTAGTTCCTTTTTCACCATCCTGGGAATTAACTGATAGTCATAACACTTGGTATAAGTATTTTTATGTATACTTTCAACAGATATGAGAACCGTAGGATATTTTGACACCAGCTAAATCTTCTACAAACCATGTGAATCTATTAATAATAAACAGTATTGCCGTTACTACTATTAATAAAGTCAAAAACCTCTTACGATATGAAACTAGTATAATAAGGACAGCCTTGTCTACAAATTTATTTATTCGTGCATTAATATAAAGACCATTTTAGTAAGGGTAAAATTTCCACAAATATTATTATTCGTCCATTTTGCAAAAGCCCTTAAACAAGATGGCATTACCCACGTTTATCTGGTACATAAGTTACTTTATCTCTTGGAATGGAATAAGGATTTGTAATCGCAGGATAATCCAGATCAAGGACCATAACACTCTGTACGTTATGGCGGATAGGCACAATATATCGGGTATCTCGATGTGAAAACGTAAAAAGGTAAGTCGTATTTTAGGAGAGTTAAGGATGAAAACTGAGATAATATTAAAAATATTTTATGTAAGTATGACTATTAATAGAACTCTGCGTTTTACTTAATACGTACACTTAACAATCCTTAGATGTTTGCTCCATTGCTTATAGCTTTTGAAAACTAAGCGCAACTAATTGTATTGTTGCTAAGGTCGGTTAAACAGATACTACCTAATTTTTGCGCCTGCTCTACTGATGTTTATTAGATTACAATATATTAATTACTTAGTAAGTGCTGCTTAAGAATAAACGTCACAGTTAATTTTTAGTGCCAAAAATCCAGTGATTTTGTAAATTTCATTAGCTATAAATTAATTCTAAAGCCAGCGCTTATTACCCAATACAAATAATGAAATTAAATCCAAAAATGTACATCATATTAGGTACATGTATATCTTATACATATATTAAATCAAACATAATCTAAGAAAGCAGTCTACATTTAAGGGACTATCGGAACCGAAGGGCACATAAGGAATAAGTAATGTGCTCAAGTTCTGTAATAAATCTTAAAAGAATGCTTTTGGCTGCTCCCAAAAGGATACTCATGGAAGCGTTCACCTTCTATTTTCCCCGTTATTTATGGGCCTATGCTTTATACTAGAACCGCGGGCAAGAATAAAATGGGTAACTAAAATAAATGGCCGTATGTTACCATAATCATAGATTTCCAAAGCAAACTGAATAACTTTTTTTCTTAATGAAAAATAATGGGAATACTGGAAGCTGATGGTAAAGGGGATATTGTCTTAACCGACTATTCATAACAAAAAAATATTTATACTACTTTGAGTATTCCAGAACAAAAAGGTTTACTATGTATATCTAATCTAAAGAGGTGAGTTATGGAGTTCTATGAATCCACTTGTCTTTTGTGGTTGGGAATGTCGGCTGTCCTCCATTTACACGTAATTTACATTAAGATGCCTTCGCATTTGCATGTCGGAATAGGGTTTTCATAATCGTCACTCCAGTAGCTTCCAACTTGGCGATTAGCTTAATGGATTTCTCAATTTAATGAAACCCAAACTTCGTAATTGGCTTTTAAAAAGATAGGCTCAAATTTACGATTACTTATTTCCATTTTTTTCTTTTTTCTTTCCGTTCCCTGCTGATCTTTAATAACAAAGCTTATTGTTGTTTCCGTTATTCGAAAAGTATTGGTTAAGTATTTAAGCTGCCACGCTCGGGATGAGGACAATGATTGAAATGAAGGGTTCCTTAGGGTCTGTGACGCTCAAATCTTTTTGTTTGATCAGGCGTTTGTTGACAACAAATTCGTTGACGTTAATCCCTCGACAATGGAAGTTTCATTCGGGGAAAGGCTGTATGATGGCTCGACCAGCGCAGCGGTATCCTCTTTGACCTAAGTTTAATCTCCGAGTAAATATTTGTTTAAAGGATTTTTAGACATCACTGCTTTCAGGCGGGTCACATATTATTAATATGTAAGTATGTATGTATGTAAGTATGAAGTGGTGATGGCTCAATGGCTATAGCACCCGCGCCTTTTCCCAATGACGCAGTTCGAATTATTTTGGAGAGCATGTGCTGTTTGGGTATCTATTAAAGGCTAATGTGCATATTGTTAAAATTGCCAAATGCGGGCGGTGAAAGACATTTTCATGAGAATCCGCGGACATCTAGGTAACTAATATGTGAACTGCCGATCAGTACTAAAGAACTGTGGCAATTATAAGATTTAAGGAATGACCGAAATTAGCAGAGAGACTTCTGTATAATTTTATAATTGAACTAGGATATGCCCGCGACATCGTTCTTAGCTTGACTTGTAATTCTCGGGACGCAAAGTACCGCAGCATTCAAAAAAAGAATGTAAGCTATCATTTTAGTTAAAACTATATTGGAATAAGCTAATTTTTATGAACTCGAACAACTACAAACCTTTCCCGAGAAAATTAAATAATTCCCAGAAAAATTACTGCGGGATTCCCACAGTAAAAAGTAGCGCCGAATTCAAGTCTAAGAATTAGCTGTCGGTCAATGAAAACCGCATTGAAATCGGCTCAGTAGTTTTTACGTGAATCCCTAATAAAAAGACAAGAATAAAAAAAAATGCTGTGTTCACCATCGTTTATATAGAGTATTCCAGTTTTTTATTATTTTTAAATAGCTTCAGTGTGCAGACACGCCATGTTTAAAAGTTTTTAATATAAATCCGAGTAATAAAACATGGAAAGCCTGCATTGAATTTCTTCTGATGTTAGAAGTGACATTTTAACGATCGATTGATTCGCGCAAATGTTCAGCTACAATCATTATATGAAAAAGATAATTTTACGTCGTTTGTTTGTACCAAGCCGCTGTGAGACAGAATGTAATGAAAAACTTAGTAATGTTACTGAAGGTGTCAGAACCGTTTCGTAGTCATTGTGGCGGTCCATTCCATTATATAAATTAAAGAAACATTTACTTTCTTATAGAGCCCTGACATAGCCTTTGTAGAAAATTCTTGAAACGGTATTTAGGAAAAAAGAACAATGCTGTGTATCTGCTTCTAACTTTTTTAAAGGAATTTAATCGCAAGTGCCTTTGATAAATTAAACACAATTTAATTTGGCAGACATATTTATTCATACTTGTTAAAGTTCAGCTTCGTCATTTATAGCAAGTAATTTTTATTTACAAATTCGAGTAAAATACAAAATTAAATCACAAAAATAAATAAATTTTAATTAGACTTTCTTATTTCTAAACGGATTTTGGTTATCGATAAACCGTTAATACGTTTTTACGTGAATTATTTTGGTCTTTTTTCTTTACGTTCACTTGATGTTAAGTTACATTAAGTACAACTGTTTAAAGCCTAACAACGATTTAGTTAAACATAACTGATCAAAATACGCAATTACAAGGAAATTTGATATAGGTTAACATTTTTATTCCAATGTTTCCTAAATGATAATATTTAATGTTTACATTTTAGAATTAAAAATATGTATACTCAATTCGTAACAACTAGTATTTATGTTGAATGTCAAGAAAAATATATTTTGTCTGTTATTTTCTCTTTAATGTTTATACAATAAATGCTTCGATTATTTACAGATACATGTTTTTATTGCTGAAGACATTGTAAAGTTCACTAGATTGATTCAAGATCTTCGTCAAAACTATTAAAATATGTCTAACAACTATGATAACTAAATGATAATAAGGACTAGTTGTAAAAATAGGTCTAATATTTATACCGATTCTATTAGAAGTATCTCTTTAGCAATTCAATCAATCTTAAAACGTTATTTCTTATTTCTCATTCGACTGTTTGGGACAAATAACCAACCTCATTTCTATCGAATGAATAAGTGAGGTTGATTTTATGTCAAGGACTTTTCCTTTAAAGATATAAAAGAAAAAAATTCAACATCGAAGTTGGATAACACACATTACAGTAATATATTTACAAGCGGTACAAATCAATTCGTATTATAGAAAATTATGGTTTATAGGTCTTTTTTGTTCTTAACATATTTACACGGCTAATTTTTCTGGTGTTAACCTTACTGTGTTTCATAAATACATATATAAGAATTTTTTAATTTACATCTTTCCTAAATCTAACAAACAAAATAGTATGTGGGCATTTAATTACAGCAGCATTAACATTTACAGTGTTCCAAACAGTTCTTTAAAACAGCAATTCAGAAAATCTCACAAAAACATCACTTTGACTTTCGCTTGCACGAGTTTGTTTTAAAGTATTTAAACTATCACAATCAACACTCCCTACGTTCACTTTAAAAGTTTTTGCGAACATTCGTCCAAGGGCTTAGGAACTGAAGACGCGGTCTTCCACCGATAACATATCAAAGCTGTGACGTCACACTACAACATCTCGGGACCCGGTGTCGTTAGCTGGTGTTTCGGGCGCCAGAACTGGTTGGAAACAGTGGGTCGCTGGAGTGAAATCCTCAACTAGTTTCCTTTTAAGAACAGAAGACGATCCTACGTATACGTTGGTTCCAGGGAAAGTGCCTCGTCGTCTTCGCCTCCATACAACCGCAGCGAGTACCGCTAGGCCGAAAGCAATCATAGCAGAGAGACATCCTAATACTAATTCGGATTCAGGAGCTCGCTCCGGCACGCGTTCTCCTCTCATAGAACTAACCAAAACTGACATTAATCGATCACCTTCACTGACCTGTACATCTTGTACGCTTTCAGTAGACACTCTTTGAGCACGGCTTGTGTCTATAGTCATTGTCTCCGACCTTTCATTGTCAACCCCTGGAGTACGAGATACTAACTCTACTTGTATATGATACACCGTATCAGGCCATAGTGATAGGGTAACTCGGGTAGAATCTGTAAATAAATTTCCTTTAAGACCTCCGCCGTCAACTTCCCAAGTTACCAAGTAAACCCCACGAGCTATTCTTGGTTCCCAAGCAATTTCTCCAATTACTAAAACTTTCTGATGAATAAGAGAAATCTCTTTTAACGTCCATTTATGTTCGTCGTGGTTAGATGTGTTAGTGTCGTGAGCCACCCAGGTTTCATCAGGGCTATATATAGTAACAAGTCCTAGTGGATCTACGACCAATACTCGCAGCAAAGCACCTTCATTGTTCGAAGGAACTCGTGTAGCTAATGCTTGTGTTTGTATAATTTGTCGCCAGGGTCCTTCAGCTGCTCGTCTCATCACAACATAGACGAGCGGAGTGGGACGTGAAGCAGCGCGGGGAGCAGGAGGCGGCCAGCGAGCGAGCGCTCCGCTGACACGCATCACCCCCTCACCTTTCGTATGGATGACGGGTTGTGTTTGTGCCGCCCTTGATGCCTCCGCATGAAACTCGCAGGCAATTTTACACCCGGGGAACTGTTAACAAATGAATTTATAAGAACTTATTTCATAGTTTAAAAACGAAATATTTGAATTTGTAGAATAGTTTATTTTATTATAGCCTATATATATTCAATCTGAGGCTTCCAGGTTGTTAACTAAATTGATACAAAGTGTATCTAATTATAAGTGAGGCCTAGAGCACAACAGTATGTACCAATGTACATAACTTAATTCTCGTGTGAAACTAATTCCGTGGTAGGAGCGTTCTTTTCGTTCTATTGAATAGATACTTTATTGTATAACATTAAGATACAGTTCAAGAATTTTAAGTAAAAAAAAACCATAGGCGGTCTTATCACTAAAAGCAATTTCTTCTAGACGACCTTAGAATGGATTAGAAAAAATTGTAGAACATATGGGTTTTGCAATATACAGATTGTGCAGGAAAAAATACTCACAAAAAAATTCGTAGTATATGCCTGGCCTTAGATTGATCTATATCTTATTATAATCACCAATAGTACAACTATTCTTTTTTAAAATCACTGCTTCAAATGAGTCATAAGATAAACGTCTTTAATATTTCTATGTCATATACCGTGAAACGTGCTTACCACAGCGAATTAAAAATATTATATATCTTTATGCCATGTTTCAGACAAAGAAATTTTAATTACACGAGTTCTAAGGTTGAGTAAATTACAAAAAAAACTTACGCAAATATCCTTTTCTTCGCATACCGCACCCCATACTTGATAGTTGGACTGCAGAAGCTCACAGTTCTCCCAACACTGCAACAACAAATTCAGGTTTAGAATGATCATCACATAGCTTTGTCACAATTAAGCCGGCCTTTTGAACTCGAGTGATTTATTTCAACGTTGGTCATTAGAGCAAATGGGCGAACGGTACTGACACTAACAAATTTAAAATTATAATGCTCATCTCTTGAACAAGTTAGGCTTAAAACAAATCTCTTTTTGTCAAATTAGTGAACGTTAATGGATTGGTGTTAGAACTGGAGTATATATTTGTGTACTATGTATTGTATTGTGTAGAAAAAAGATGTAATACAGCCATCATTTTTGTGAAATATAAGAATAATTATGTTAGGAATATATTCGTGCTTTTATTTTTAGAATCGTTTGGATCTTTTGTACTTATGTAAATACATATTCATTAATTATCGGTATTATTAATATATTAATAATAAAACAGAGGCACATATTTTATACACCAAATAATAATTTTGTATAAAGGTAAGCTATTTATAATATCATTTTCATTTCTGTATGGAATCAAGTTAAAACCAAATTCATCACTTTATATCTACTGCTAACAATACTAATTGAGCAGTATACACTTTAAAATATATAGAATCATACTTAATATATCAATTTAAAAGTAGCTTTGTATTTTAACGTTGTTTCCTTTTTGTCAACACGATGTTGAGAATTAATCTATTTTTAGTTTTCTTGTATATACGTACATTTATAATTTCTATAAAGGGATAACCATGGGATCTATTATATTCAGGAAAACGGGATACGCTCTGTGCAATATAAAACCAGTATTTAAATCCTAAGCACTAGTGTAACATTGTGTAGGTAAAGTAATTTTAAATAAATTGGAACTTTATCAAACAATTCCCGTCTTTTTATAAGTAATAATTTATTATTGTAATAAACTGTGCTCGCTTTCTGAGCTTTAATTCTTTTAGCAACTAACAACAGGTTGCTCCTACTGGGAGCGACCTGTCACAAATTTACGACCCGTGACAGGTCTCCTTGTAACTAACTATAGTTAGTGGTAATTCGTTTTCCTAGTAATGATGATTTTAATGTATTATTATATAGTTTAGATTTCAAATAATACATGTCTTTTGTATTCTGTGCGTTCGTTCATCAAAGGATCGTTGGAAATGTATCTACGATCACGATTAGATATCTAGCCAGTGTGGTGTTCATAAATTTTCAAGTTATGGAATAATCTCTAAGCAAAAGCCTGAACTTAATAATAAACAATAATTAGTGACTTGTCGCCAAAAATGAATAATAAAATACGAGTTTAAAAAAATCATGGTAGTGGACATGATGCGCTCAGGAGAATTGAGCATCCTACAACTATTGTTTACTTTTAACTATTACATATTAAAATTGTCAAAAACAAAAGTGCACAGTAAAACATCACTCTTCAAGTATCCGCTAAGAACTCTATGTTCTATTCTACTTTCAACGTCATTAGTCATCATTGTAACGTCATTAGTCGAAGTTGAGACTAACTTGACGTACGCTGTTGCTACGTTTATTAATTACTGGTATCGACAAAATGTTTTCCATCATACTACGTTTGATGTGACAATTTTATTACTAGTTAGAATAGAACCCTTGTGTTTGAACATTTCCACTAATTATAATTTGTAATAAATTGCATGGAGAGGGAGAGGTGGTTTTTCGCGTTTATGGTTCAATGAATGGGATACTTAGATACAGTTTCTTTATGTTCGTCATTAGGTTGCCCGTTTGTTTATAGATCACAGGTATTTTTTGTATATCTTCTAGACACCATCGTAAATTTTACTCAAAGTTATTGAACTATATTTCATAGATGATTTATTATATTCTATATCTATGAATTTGTTATAGGATACAATATAAAAGTTGGCAGTCTATACATGTAACAAAATAATGTTTTTTTTATTAATTAAGTTTACTAGGGACTTTTTGTTTAGGTAAACATATTTTGTGGTTAAATATGTTTCTAAAGCTGTAAAAATGTTTTCACTGGTTCACTGGTTTCACTGTTTTCAATGGTATAAAAAAGTGAAGCAATTGATATAGTATTTATGTACTTTTTAGTATGAATATGTATAATTCGGTTGTTTTTATCGAATTCGGCATCCAAATAGCGAAGAAGATAAACCTTTGTAGCCACTACAGCATATCCACTGTGCGTGATCTGATATACATTCAGGTTTTCTTTTATGTCTTTACATTTATTACTGAACTTTTTAGTACTTTACTTTTTTCGATGTATAATATCGTCTAATACATAAAGTTTAAACGGCTTCTTACCATGAGTAAATATTTAAGAAATTTTTATTAACAAATATAACAATTAAAATATATTAATCGTATATGGAGTGAAAAATGTACTAATGGTATATTGAGTAGGTTACATAATACTTATATTAAGTGTTTTATACACTGTAGACGTCAACAACGGCGCCAAACTTCTTTCATGTTTATTATTATGTCATGTAATATTCACATAAATCATAATACGAAATAAATAATTTACTTATACAGCAAAGAGGAAAACTTTCAGTTACTTTAGTGATATGTCTTACCCATAAATATATCAAGCTAACAATACATTACCCATAATAAAACGAGTGTTAGGAAACTATGTCACTAATCTTTACTAAACTTATAGAAGTATATACGTCCCACTGTTGAATATGAGCGTTCCCTCTCTTAGTAACGATTTAGACTTTGTTGATTTCAATATGCAACGTGTAATAATATTTTTTTTCCAAGCAGTACATGCTCTTTGCGAGCATTCGGATTCATGTTATTGGAATAAGAAGTGGATATGTTAGCCACTGAACCAACATGACGTATAATAAAGTTATACAAAGCGTAAAAAGTAAAAAAAATAAGTTTATAACATCAATGTTCGTGCCTACCCCGCAAGGGACCTGGCGTGAAGTTATGTATGTATGTATGTATAACATCAATAAATGAATTCGCAAAAGAACATACATACATGTTCTTCAGCCAAGGAAATAAACACTCGTGTACTTAGTAACATAAACGTGGATAGAGTTGGGTCTAAATTTAGTAAGCACAGAATAGAATAAGTAATATTGTTCATTAAAAATAATTAGTAAATAATATGACTCTAACAACTAACTGAACACTAACATGGTCCTAATGTGAAATTTCTATCAAAGGTAAGGAAGGAGTGAATAGTAAATAAGATTTAGGAACCGGCCATGAGTCGTTTACTAGCGAACAGAAGCCGTCCAATAGTCAAATGATAAAAGGAATTTAATTTGAATTATTTATTAAAATGGCCCGCACTTTTGAAAGGCTTGCATGCGTCATCGGAAAGCCACGTAAAATTTTTGATAACTGATATTGTTGTGGCGTAACCCCAACTTCTCTTATTCTTGTATAAGAATATAGGCTCCGATCAACTTATTAGGGAAGTCAAAATATAACCAAAATTATAAAAAGTGCATCGAGTTAATATACCGTTACGAGTTGCGGGACTAGAATTAAAATGTCGTTAGAATTATTATACAGTTTATTACAACTATACAAACGCGTATAACACAGGTACAAATGTGACCGAACACAACAAACGTAATGCAGAAGGTCGTAATTCAATAAAACGCGCAAAGTCCGTCAATATTAGATTCCCGAACGTACGTACACACGTCTCACCTTGATTATGGTTCTCGCTCAACTGCCCTATCTCCATCTTATATCATATACGTCACAAATACAAATGTGCCCGTATCGTAGTCGACGTAATCCGCGATACCTGGCTGATGATTTAGCAGCAAGCAGCCGTAAACGAGTACAAGAGAACAATAGGCTGTTCGTATGCCAATAAATAAGTAAACAATAGAAGACGATCATAAAAGAATTATAATTAGTTCAAATGCCGACATGTAATAAAATGTGTTTTTACAGATTAGGAGTGGAATTTGTTTATGTCGGAACCTAAGTTGTAACAATACATATAGAAAGCGACGCAGTGAATGATGTTGCTACATAGAAAATAAATTATTATTTTCATATTAAAATAATCAAAACATAGTAACGAAATGACTGATAGACACGTAAAATTAATTTGTGTGTTAACTAAGGCTGTGGATATGTATGTAGTTACCTTTCTAAGAACACTCACCATAAAGCAGTCGGGGCCTTGCAAACACGAGGACTCCCCGCTGGGCCTGGGCGCCGCAAACTGCGAACAAACATACCAAAATGTTACTCAATTTATACGTATTTAAATAAAGAAAACATATAATTAATTAAATCTTGTCGATTTTATGTCGCTTGTTTTATAACGATTGTAATACGTTTTAATCAAATACCCAACTTCTTTAAACAGCCGTTGATTAAAAATTTAAATTTCGTCTCTAACTACAATACAAAGAGAGATTATAGGGCAGTTAATTTAATAAGCAATTTAAACAAGAAAACTTTATACACAAATTGACGTATTCGATTATTATTAATTGATATTCACAGTTTAAACTATTTACTTTCCTACTTACTGCAACGAAATAACAAGAAAGAAATTAGAAATAGATTTTTATTGAATTAGGCACCTATATCCTAAATAAATATTTAGGCGCCTAATTCAATAAAAATCTATCTCTTTTAAATGTAGTTTTTGTATATTATATAATATCTTACAAAACAACAATGAATGTAAACTAAAAAATAAACTACAAACTATATAATAAACTAAAACTAAATAAAAAAGGGAAAAATAGCTAAAGATAAGTTATTGGTCCGAAACCACTGTCATTTACCGGGAACGTTCCCGAAAGGCTGGCGGCGTTGACGCGTTGTATAGCAACGCTTAATATTTGAGAAAAATAGACGCCTGCCTTCGCGTGTGACGCCTACCAAACGTCTGACGTCAAGGAAGGCCTTTAGAGCGTTAGGACCCCATGGACACAGTTTCCACTCCAAATGCCGCAAATGTGTAACCATTTCCAATGGCGGCATATTTGCAGCGCTTGAGGGCGGGCCTCCTGTTCGGCTGCAGCAGAACCGGCGGAAGTACACGTACTTGAAACATGGGACGCCGCTAATCTAAATATTTAAATGTAGCTATCAAATTTCATGAACCGTTATTCCACTCAAGTACCAGTATCACCCGAATTCTAGACCAACACTCATGTACAAACTTATGTTTGATACGTTCATTGATCGTCCGTCGCTACTAAAAAGTATTCTGGTATACACTAGGTGAAACAGACCCCATTTTACCTAATAAATATATAATATTTTTTTTGAGGCGAGGGAAAATGCTGACTGATTTACGCACTCTCTGGGCCGTCACTAGGAAACGGCACGCATCCATCGGGGGCGATAACGCTAGCAATAGTATGCTTTGTTTGCGCTCCGTCCGCGATGGCGTGACACAGAGGAGTGTGGAAGACTCAGAGCGATGCCGCACGGGCGAGCAACCTCAATACCCACTAAAAACCCCCTCCTCCCTGTCGACCCTGCGCTGGGAGGAGGCGGTTTTTAGTGTACCTAATATATATTTTATCTTTTGTCGACTTAAGTCGACTATTATTATCGGGAAACTTAAGAGACAAAATAAAGTGAAATCTAATAAAAATATTGCAAGGCTGTAATAGGGCCTCAAATATACTTAATAAATAAATTCAAATTCACATGTTTATTAAAAATAAGTTCCACTGGAGAACACTTTTGGAAGGTCATGCGTTTAGGTTAAAATTTAATTTTACTTCCTAGTCTATGTACATACACCGATTCGCAACGTGTTATTGTCGTAAAGGAGAAGAAGCGATAAGAAACTTCCCAGCAACACGTCTGGCTAAAAAATGTTTTTCTTTATATTTCTCTTATTCTATATAAATCTCAAGGTCTTATTTTATAAGTTTTATACAGAAGTATGTTACAGAATAACTTGAAGAATTAATGAAGTTGTAGCAAGCACCATATTCAATTCGACAGTGTGTCTCTGACGAATTGAATGTGGTGTATAAAAAGTAAAGAAGAATATTACTATAGTGATAATAAAGACATGACGTACTCCATTTTTTTATTTTGCTTTTTTGTAATAATAAATAAGTTAATGTTCAAATAAGGGCAGGATTACAGACAGCATTTAAAAGACTAAATATAAATTATATTTTCTTATTTCTTTTTATAAAACAATAAGTTAATCCCCCTGTTCATATTTCAAATCCATCTCAAAAATGCCGATAAAACTAAAACCATTCTTTATCTACATTTTGTTTGTGATCAAATCGTTAAAGCTCATCGGCTTACTGGATTTTCTAAAGGGATCTCTCTTCACAAAATTATTGCTATACTGGATTTTTTTGTTTATTTAATATTTCAATCAAATTACTTAACGGAGATTTATCTTAAGTCGATTGTGGTGTAGGTAAAGGATTTCGTAAACCTTTAAAATTGTAAACAATTTTTCCTTTAAATCAAAATAAAAAGATAACAGTTTACCAAGACTATTTAAGACTACAAACTACGTTTACTGACACGAAAAACAGGTTTTATTATTTTTGAAATCTCAAACTAAATACAAAGAAAATAAACAAATTTTCTACATTTCTAAGAATTGAGCTAAAGTATTCCACGCGATTTCAAAAGAAATATCAAAATTCATTACAGCCACTCCATATATTGTCGCGAAAAGGAACATACCAAAAGGAATTCTATCGCTTTTATAATAGACATATATAAGTTTAGGTAAGTTACTGAAATCTAGTTCAAATTGCTAAATGAAATAAGCGTGTAGTGCATCAGTATATATCTCTTCAATTCGCGACGTCTGTTACTCCTAATGACATCAAGTCGAAAACTCCAATAAAAAAGTGACATTTAATTATTCGACGAACCCCAATACATTTACTCGTTATCTCGAGTTGAAAGAGGGTTTTGTCCCAGAGAGTGAAATAAAAAATGTTCGATTCGAACAGCCAGTTTAATGTATTTGATAATAGTGACAGCCATCTGCTTACCGTCGGTTGGCCGGTCGTTTTAATTGCCTGATATGCCAATGGCCGGGACATTGCAGGATTAGAGTGGGTATTCAGTAATGGTACGGCTTCATCTAGGATAAATTTAAAGCTATACGCCGTTTTACGCAGATGTGGCGATGGGTGTAATGCGCAATTTGAGGTGCGACAATATTAATGACGTTAAATATTAACAGAAAATGTATGTATACATTAATGGGCTATGAGTTAACGACGTTATTTTTAACGCTTTAAATAAGAGGCATTCGGCCACAGCCTATATCTTTAAGACAGATGAAGCCCCAGTATTAGGGTATGTTGTTTTTGAAATGAAAACTTATTTAAGCACGTTGGGCACTTTTCGTATGAGGATAAAACAAAACTCGTGTGATACAAAATTTTCACTTCTGACGTACACTGCAGTGTGTGCAGTTCGATACTTAGTTATACATAGTTATTAAGTAGTTTTCGAGTGAGTATTTTTATGTGTTAAATATTCACTTGATAGGAATATGATTATTTCATCATGATCCTTTGAATAACTTGAGATTTTTTTTCCAATCAGTCAAAGGACAGCGACATATCGCTATTCCATAGAACTGAAAATATACTGAAGCATTTATAAAGTTTATTCTAAATACCTCCTTAGGTATATAAAAATATCTTGTGATAAATATAATATTCTTATTCATTAATTTCGTATAGGATCTTTGTAAAAAAATGTACGTAATCTTTTGTTTTATTAAAAGAACATAGGAAAATTACAATTTATTCGTTATTTATCAAATGAATTTGTCAATATTTTCTATATGCTCAAAATTTAGTTTCTCGCCTAGTTGTTCGAAAACTATTCTTAAAAATCCTGTTGTTGGCCTTACAATACATATCTACAAACACCATGATGTTGTAAAGTCGTGACGAGGAGTTTATGTCAAATGTCATCGACATATCGCTTGAGCAGTTTGTCCTCGTCATATATGTCCGTACCTTAAGTAATAAAAGGCTTTAAAGACGCCAAAGAACTTTATTATTTATTGTAACTTCGTCAAGAGGATAGGAGTTAATTTCTTTTACTTGTGTTGCGATGCTGCATACTATAATTACAAAATAACATAGTTGTTGTTGGTTTTACTGTCTAATTGGATAAAGCGCTTTTATTGTGTCTATCAGCGGCATAAAGTCGAAGTCGAAGTTTTATAACGATTTGAATTTAGCTGTGAATCTTCATATGCAATTAATGAATTTTTATTTGTTGAAAAATAGGTTATACGTTATATACATTAGTCATTAGATGATAGCAATGATCTCCTCGTAAATGCCTACCCACAAAAACATGTATATAGCTGTCATGTATATACATGTTTTATGTGTCATAAACATATTTAGATACATATACTGAATCGATATTATACACATAATCTATCATATTGACAAGTAAATGTTACAAATTACTGTTACAGTTTTGAACATCAATCTAATATTTACATATAAAATGGAAGAAAGCAATTGGAATGGATTGGAAATACACATTCAATGTGTCAACGTAAAATTTTGAAATTTAATTAAAAAAAACTTCAAACTAAAAATTTCAAGCCACCCTTCTTCTCTACCGTATTGTTCTACTTGTGCTTTAATTAAACATAAAAATGAGTCTAAGCATGAGTTTGGCCAGAAATGTCTTTAATATTTATACTACTAGGTACTACTACCCCGTCAAGGCTTGCTCTGTTGCTTTATTTTGCTTGACTAAACTTTCCGTATTACAGGGAACCTGTCCTACTTTCTAGAGTTAAAAACTTTCATATGTTCACCTCTGTTATCTAAAGGACACATACTCAGTTGCATGATAATCGCTACACACAAAGCAGTGACGAAGGAACAGATACACACACAAAGTTTCCATATACATATCAGTATACATTTTTCATCACTTTCGAGTTAAAATATTTTATTATTATTTTGCAGGAGTTCAGCAAACAGGCAGACGGCCCACTTCATGGAAAGCGGTTACCATCGCCTATGGACATTTGCAACACCAAAGGTACTACAAATGCGCTGCTGCTCTCTTAAGGGAGACTGGAACCTGGTCACTAATGCCGGAACACAACTCAAAGTTGTTATGGCGGCATACTTTAGACCAGGGGTGGTAGCCATCCAGTCGGGCAAATGCCCTACCACCTGGCTGTGGGTTGTTTTGTCGCCTCTTACGAAAGGCCGCCCGGCCGCAGGAAATTGTATTCTTTCTCCGTTCCTGCACGGATGAAACATATCAATAATATACATACATATACAATATAATAATATACATACACATACAATACAATAATATACATACATATACAATATAATATTATACATAGAAACAGCATTTAAAAAAGTCTGGACCCACCAAAATACTTCGAGAACCTTAGGAAAAACTTAAGTAATACATCTTTAAGCGCTGAATAAGAATTCTTAAATGATTAGTGATATTTCTTAAATCATTTTTTTACCTAATTGTTCGTAGTTATTACGTCTGATTTGTGGCAGTTGTGTTGGTAAGATCAAATAAACAATTATGTACTCGTATGTATAATATCATTGTTGAATTGTATGTAAGTAACACGAAGTACAAATAACTGACTAATAATTTACAAGGTCACATAACACCGAATATTGAACTTGAACATTGTTACAGGCTGAAATTAATAACAAATGTAACCAAAGGCACTAAAGCACTGTGATTAATGATACACAGTATTAATCTAGGCGCAAAATGGCTTCTGAATTGTAATGAAAGTAGATATTCGGCCGCCATAGTCTTAACCTTGTATTATATAACACATTTGGTTAACAAACTTGCTATTTAAGATAATAGTTTGAGATATACTTACTAGTAGTACCTATATCTCACAATACCCCAGACGATGATAATATTAACACGTGGAGAAGTTTATATTATTTGTCCTTTTTTTATTGTCAAAAGCTGGCAAACAGGGAAACGGTCCACCTGATGGTAAGTGGTTACCGCCGCCGTTGTCAACGTGTTGCCGGCCTCGAAATTTTTTTATATCGCCCTTCTTAAATGAAGCGTTCGTAGCGCAGAAGGGAAACCGCGGCGGCGAGCTATCTCCAAGACGTCATTGTACGCGGAATAAACGTTCTAGAAAACCGTAACGTAGTTAAGCTTGGTAGCTCAAGGAAATGAGGGTAAACATCCCGCCGATGGCCAGCGGTGCTGTGGTGAAAATGCGGCGTCGGCACCAAATGGAACAGTTCCTCGGAACACGCCCAATTGTACAGAGGGTAGAATACGCAGACAGAGAAAGAGATAAAGTCTCTCCGAAGGCTAAGCGATTCTATAAAATCTGTCAATAAGGGATCGTAGATTATACGAACACGATAAACGACATTGGATAGAATCGAGAGCAGGTCAGTTTATGTAAAAACATAACCCATCTCCCTCCTATCCTATTCTCAGGTGGGCAACGCGTCGATCTCAGTCCTGGTTTTGCAAACGTTTATAGGCGATGGTAACCACTTTACGTTGGCTGGGCCATCTGCCCGTTTGCAATTTACAAACTTGACAATTTAAAAAATAATGATTGTATCATTTTGAATGAAAACAAATCAATTCTAATATAAATGTAAAAGTGAGTTTTTTCTTTACTAACCTGTAAAATATTTAATGATGTTTTGCTTGATTTCGGTAACGAGGACAAACATAGAAATTTTTATTTCGGAAAATGGAAAATACCATGGCATACAGATCTACAATTTACGCGAGCGAAACCACGTGGAAAATCAGTGGATTTTTATTAAAAAAGTTTTTGAGTATTCCATTACAATTCAGGATATTAGGAGCCTTAAGTAGAACAAATAAGGCTATTGTTAGAAATACTTGTAAGGACCCCTGCGCGAACAATGGGAACAATTCATAAAATGTACCCACTTAACCGACCACGTTCAAGAGTATAACATTAGAAAGCGTATTACATCAAACAAAGAGTAGCTAAGGAAAACAAAATTATTCTTTTGGGTCACAATCATTGCGGCTAATGACGCCAATTCGTGGAAGGCCATCAAGCAGCACTGACTATCCACCCGTTATTATACGTAATCATCGTAATTTTTCACACAATTTATTTTTTTGGACCACTACTACGGAGCTCACAAGTGTTATTTCACGTCAACTAATGACAACAAAAAATATACTCGAGATTACTTACCCGGCCTTCAGTAAATACAAGTTATTTCGTCACTTTCCTAGCCTATGCCGCCTTAAAAATAGGCCGTATAAATCAAGCAAAATTAGAAAACACAGCGAAAGCCCGACTGATCCAGATTAATTGCTCATTGTATATTTAATGTTAATAAAAGTTTTTAATAAAAAAATACGAACATCGACTTTCGCTGTTCTAAATACGATAACATTGAACTTTTACACCAATTCAATTACTAGAAGTATTGTATCGCACGACTTCGACTGGAGATTTTGAAATATGAAAGTCAAACAAAACAAAACGAATGAATATACTTCGGCAACGGCAAAGGGAAGTGAGTGAATAATGAATGACGGTGATTGAAAACACAGACCGTCGAGTGGTACAGTATTTATGTTAGATGCCGCCGCAGATTACCCTTTTGTTAATCAAACAAAGTTTATTGAATTTTATTTAATTAATAATCTTTCGTTTGACTTTTGATACCATTCAGTACAATAAATCTCGAATATATAGAAAGATCATCGAACTGTCGGAATTTCAACCGAGACATGGAATAAAGAGAAGAGTGAAAAAATGTTCTAATGCATATCCTAATAGTTTTATAAGTCGACCGTTAACCGGAATTTAAAATTAGGGTCGCGCGATGGATTACATTTTTAAAACTGATTTAGGGTCATGTACACCGACATTAAGAAGTTTGAAAAATCCATTAAAGATAATCGGCTATAACTCGGACCCTGTGCTGCGCTTGGGCAGGAACTAATCGATCGACAGGCGCACACATAGTCGTTTATAATCAATCCATCAGCGTTTATGTAACGCGCAACTACCGCGGATCTTCATTTATCATTTTGTTTTGTGGGTAGCAGGCGCACGCTCTTGGGGGCCAAAGCAAGTTCTCGGATATAAAACAAATACCACAGCCTTACGAAATATGATATGTAAACAACCTTTTTTTCTTTAATTAAACAGCTCGACTCAGAGTCAATCAATCTTAGTTTGTTGCATTTTTATTTGAGTTTATTCCAAAATGTATATGAACCAAGTCGAATAAATCCCACACAGTCGTATCTTGATGTGAGGCAGCATCAATTAGAGTCTATCACAAATTGCGATTTTATCGCTAACAATAAACAATGGTGAGTGCGACATTTGCATGTAACTTAGATAAGAGGAAAAACATTAAACACCTAACAGCCTCCGTTGGAGTGAGAAGCAAAAACAGCATGAATTATGATTTCGCATAAAGATAAAATACAATCTAAGCTGGCGCGCCAAATGGCGAAGAAAAAATGAAATTTTCTCGACAGAACAGATACTTCGTTGAGATGAGAGGCAAGAAATAGGGCAAACATAGTGTACTTGGTGTGAGTAGCGATTAATCTGATGGTGGAAAAGAAATATAAGTGTTTTATTTTGCCAACATGGGGTTCTTATTTGCTATAATACCTCACTTAATGACGCTAAAAGTACGACAGTACCTAGTGCTAGTGATTCAAACTGATTCAATAAATATCACAAGTGAAGATCCTCTAAAGAATGTTGAATAGCAAATGTGTACCATGTCTCCGACGTACGCTAGTTGTTATTTTATTTGATCTGCTGTAGGTAAACTCTATTACCGGTCCGTTTTTACAAGTAGAAATTCAATTTCTGTTCCGTTCGAAGTTTTAGTAAAACTAGGTTATTCAATATAGGCAGGGATGAAATTAACTAAAAGGAAAACTAAAGATCATTTTATAAAGTTAAAGCTACTAATTCTATTAAAACTTTCTATCTTTATTTCAGTTATTAGATTAGATACGAAAGAACGGTATTCTTTAAGGGATGCTTTTTAAAAATGTTTGAAAATCGTCTGCGCTTATATGTGAAACCTTTTTGAATTAGTAAGGTGTGAGAAGATAGTTTTTGCTTCAGATTTGTTCACAGATTTATAAATAAAGTATAAGTAGAATAATAATAAAAAGGTATACAAAGTTTCCAGTAGATATAAAAGTTTATTCCATTAAACTAAAATTTACTTTTCCAAGTCGCTATTTAATTAAAATAATATATACACTTCATTATAGTAGACATTAAAAATAGAAATAAAATCTTTTCATTATTGCATTCGATTTATTTCAATTTGAAGCAATTCGGTAGGTAGGAGTTATGGCCGGTTACTATATCTTACCGACCGTTATTTGCCCTACTATCGGTTAAAATTTGACATAAGTTACCAGTGACGTCAAAATTCAACCGATGGTAAGGCAAGTGAATGATTCGTATAGGAACCAGCCATTAGAGAAAAGGCACAATATATAATTGTCAGATTACAATTTGCATTATAAACCTACAAATAAAAATCATAGATACATAATAACATTATCTTGAAACAGAATTGTACAAAACATTTTTAGAGCTCGAAATAACACTTCAAAAAGATGCAGTATCACAATAAACGATTAATGAAAAATATGTCCTCTTTCGCAATAAAAGATGGCATCGGTATCATTAGCCGGGGCGATAATATGAATTTTTCATGAAATATATATACCCTTCTAAGAGTGATGTACTCTTATATTACGGCGTGTGGAACTTGATTATTTTTATCAGTCTCTTCGAGTTTTTGCGCTCGTTTGATTGAACGCAACTATTTCATCTCGACTTCGGAGCAAGGCCATAAAATATTGCTCTAAGTCGTTTAGAATCGTGAGAATGAATTCATTAAACACTCAAAAGAGCCAATAAAGTATCTCCCTTAAATTGTTTAAACAAAACAAAGGACTTAGGAACTCCATAATGCTGTTTATAATACAAAATAAGGAATACTTTGATCCGTTTACTTATTTTGATCGCATCCTGCCAATTTACTTTATTGATGTTGAATTATAAGGTCATTATTTTTTTTCATCCTTTGCCTTCGATCAGACCGACTATAATTATGATGATAGTCGTAATCTTTAAACTATTTTAAAATTATAGTAAGTTAGGTTTACCATTCTTTATAAAATGTAATAGGATAATCGTTAAAAATAAAATAAAATTTATTTTTATAAAGACATTTTAAAAATCAAGGTGTTTTAGTTTTCATTCTTATAAAAATATTATTAGTATAAAATTATGTCATACCTAGGTACAAGTCGTTCGAATTAGCTGCAATATATGTAGGTAAAAAAGTGTATAATGATATACTTAAATTATTATATTTTACAACATAGAATAGAATTTTCTTCAAACATCTTTTGATTGAACTCCTAAATGGTTGGACCGATTTTGATGACATTTTTTGTGCGTGTTCAAATGGATTCATGAATGGTTTCGATTTACAATTGGACCCGGTAGGTGGCGCTGCAATCGGGTTCATAGTTTTTCCAAGGCTGAATGTCTGCTGGCACTGCTAGTACTGTATATTCTGCGATTATTGACTCTTTGACTATTTTTAACAGACGACTCTTGAAGAACCCACATATTAGAGTGCTTTGAAAATTATTTAAAATTTCGTAACTATAGTTTTTTTTTCTAAATGTATAATGTAACCGAGATATCTGCTACAATAGATTATTGTCTTAAAGAGTTATTTCCAACATTAGTCTGAAATCCGGACAAATAAACCAGCATTTCTCGAAACTAAACAGAATATAATAGTTCCTTGTAATCCCTAAGATGTCTGTCGTAAAGGGGAAGAGATTTGTGGCTTGGACACATTAAATAAACTAACGTATGACTGCTGTTAAAGGATTAAGAAATTTAGAGATTCCTTACAAAATACTTCAGGTTTGGAGACGAAAACTCCAATCCGGAGAACCTGTTGTAGCTTTTAAAATGTTTGACTTGCATGACATGAGCTATATTATTACTGTGCCGTAGTGTCGTTGGTTAAATTCTGGTGGTATCTGGCAAAGTGTATGAATGAATTATACAGTAGGTGTGCGTTGTATTAAAAATCATTACAATTACCACATTTTAATGGTAAAGCGAAGCATTTGGACAATCAAGTTTAACGTATCCGTTTACTCTTTCATATTTCTTTTTTGTCGAATTTGACTTAAATATTTCAGTAATTTACACTAACCTAACGGAAATATGATTAGTATTATTAGTTGATATTTACCTGTTGAACATTTATTTTCTTGTTGAGCCTATGTCTCACTGCTGAGGTATAGGCTCCTAATCATTAGGAATACGGATATTTACTCTTCACGCCTGCCCCGCTCATATGAATTGGATTGGAGATATATTAAAATATAATTGTTTTATAATATCAAACATCCAAGTTTAACATTGTTTTTTTATATTACTAAATCTACACCATTTTACTGGACCATAAAAATGGTTATTGTATAAAATGAAGTATCAAAAATTTATCGTCGTTGTTCCATCTGTGACACTTTACGAGGATGACTATAAAAATCAACTTTCTATGTTGTATTTTTAAAGGGTATGATGAATTTTCGACACATAAATATCGTTGAAGTTATGGTTCGCCGTATACTTTTTTATAACTTAATCGCCATTAGAGAGGAATACCGGTGGACAGGGAACGCTTCGCAACGCGGTCTTGGCAAGATACGCGGCCACTTAACGTAAGGCATGGAGCCAGTTTTCTTGTTGGAAATGTATGCTATTGTCTCCGTTGAGATATAAAATACCGATATGACCCTACGACGTCTTCGTTGCAAGAAATATTCAAGGGATACGGCCCACACTTTTAATAGTGGTTACATCATTTCCACACAATGAGAGCGCCGTCCACACCCATTCTCTGTCCGTATGATTTGAAATTATAGCACCGTTTTATTTGCTCTGGGCGCATTTATATGCGGTCTCTGAGCCGCACAATGTGCCACAATATTATATGTTAAGGCACCTACATACAAACCTGGGCTTGCGTCGCGGCGGCTGGCGACCGGCTTCAGCTGAGAGCGATCTGTCGCACATGTGTCGCAACACTCGCTCGTGTGGGAGTCAGAATGAAGCCGTAATTTAATCCTTGATTGTGTTCCTATTTAATTTATTCGCCGTATGATCAAATTTGGTGCGTGATTGTGACCATTTATTGTTAGGCCGACGCTGGCAGCTTGATTTAATTCAGCTTTTATATGGAAGTTTACCCGCCTAACATGGTGACTTTGTGCCCATTTGAATGTACATATGTACATATATAACTGTGTTTATACCATATACCAATAACCTTTATCTGCATCAAAATTACAGGGTGTTCATAAATAAATGCAGACTTCACATTGTATTCCCAGTATAATAACTTAGTGTGCTGAAATGTAACGTTGACACACATCGTAATACCCGCATTTAGGTGTGTTAATACATAATTCATCTGCAGTAAAATTATAAATGCGAAAGAATTTGTTTGTCTTTTAATTTATAACGGTCTGGAATCTGAACTTACTTTTTACATAAATTTGTGAATTTTATGTTTTTCTATATTGTTTGCTTCAGAGACTTTTTTTAAAATAACGATATTTCTTACAAATATACATAACCGAAGTATTCGTACTTATAATTTTAATATTAAAAATCACTAACACTATGAAATCTAAGAGTTTAAGATAATTCTTAAGTTTATTTGACTGATATCCTTGCACATGCCGCCGGAAAAAGACCTATAAAATACGGGACATGTTTGCAAATGGCATAAAAATTCCGATGCAATGAATATTTCTTTTGATTATAGGTGTAAGTTTGACAATCAGAGTAATGAAATGAAAAAATATATAATCAAAACACATACAATTTAAGTTTCGATGAAACTCGTATGTTCAAAAACCACGGTTTCAGCACACTTTACAAATATGAATAACAATAAAGCTACTTTGATAAGCAAAAAAAATATTCCTCGAAACCCATCAATGTTGAAGGACATTTTTGTATCCGTTGGGGATAATATAATTTGAATGTGTCTCTTTCCTTCAAATGTGATTTATGCGTAATCTATCTCGTTCATTCTTGGCTTGTCGGTTTTTGTGAGTCTCAGAAATTCTCTGGACCATACGACAGATGTGCGCATGGTTGCGGTTACTAACGAGCCGTGTTTCAATTTAAATAATCAATCATAATCTTTGATTGTTTGACCGCTCCGTAATGTTTCACTGAACTTATAAATCATTCCACATATTGAGCAAGCACTCAAAGTAATTTTAGATATTTTATTTATGGAGCTTTCTCATATTGAAGTAAGTGATTATACATGCAGACGCTGAACCAGCGAAGCCATTGTAATACGTATTACAGATTCAAGGCATTACAAGTGTTTTTTTTTTCTATATAATATAATAATATTATTATCAGTTTACAAACAGCCCATATCTGGGCTCCAAAAAAGATGGTCCAACGCGGTATAACAGATTTCACAGATCGGTAATTCCTGTGTGTATATTTCTTCAGTATGTTTCACCTGACTTAATAAAGAATTTTACAAATGACAATCACAATGACAATCAAAATTAGCCGAGAAAAACTATATAAGACATGCATGGTCCCTGCCAAGATTCGTACAAGATCTGTTTAGATTTTTTTATTTTTTATATTAGTGCTAATAGATCAATTATGAAGAAATTTTGTGTATTATATACTTTCGAAAACATCGACGAATATAGGATAACTTTTTAAATTTCTGTGGGGTATGACGCCAAAGTTTAAACGAGCGATGCCGGTTGGCAATCACTAGTTAGTACAAAAGACATTAGAGGATGAAGAAAATATGTACGAAAACAAAATAACTACAAAAAACAGTATTGTCATTATTTCAATGATCACCAATAGTATCATACGCCCTTTATCTACTCATCTCTTCACTTAGGTATATTAGGTATTATAGGCAGAGTAAATAAAAAACTGAGAAAAACAACCATAGTAGCAACAACCAATACAGATAAGTAAGTTAGAAATCCAATAATTCTAGATACCGGTAACAGTATCCAAGCTCATTTCAGATAAAGCGATGTATAATCAAGATGCAAGTTGGGAGGGAAATCGTGTAGAATGCAGTCTCGATACAAGGACCGTTACGTACCGATATCGGTACCGAATCCGATCCGATTGGCGCAATGTGAAAATTATCCGCAGCGACCGAGGTCGCGTACAGACTGGTACGACGAAGGTCATCGTTCGTTGGTGTTCGCCAGTAATCTTATAACAAAGGAATGTTCGACTATTCGACTGTTGGACGAAACTTGTACAAAAGCTCAAAAAGCGTTGGTCGCCGTTGAGACTGTCTGTACGCGGCCTTAGACGCAAGCCGCTGAGGGGCACGTATACACCGCGACCTTTAACAGGGATTCAGGCCTGATTGATCAAAGTACAATAAATCGTCTCAATAAAATATGTCATAAGTCGTCTTTCGAAGGTTCCGTAGTCATTTTGGCAAACATAAAAACCATAACAATCTTAAGTTCTTGTCTCCCTTTAGAGAGTGGCAGCACAATGGTAGAGCACCTTTGCTGTTACAAATGTCCATTGGCGATGGTAACTGCTTTTCACCAATTGGGACGTCTGCCTGTCTTACAATAAAAAACATGGAATCTTGATAAAATCGATACGGGCATCCGTCCTTCTATCTAAGAATGCAATGCAAACACGTTATTCACTGTTCACCATAAATCAAAAATGGCTTCTTAAAAATTAAGATTAGATCTTTATAGGTATGTCGCAGATATTCCACTCAAAAACTACTGAGGGTTTATGAATGTTTAGCAGGCAAATGTATTAGGTATATATGCCGCTATATAATGGCATAGAAAAATCGTGAATAAACAGGACTGACCATGGCCGTATCATACATTAAGGGATGAAAAAGTTTGAGTGTATCTGTGTACATACAAAATGGGGAATCTATCGTTAGATAATGTTTTAAAATTGTCATGATGATATATTGATTTTTTTATATAAGTCAATAGATTATTACTTTTTAGCTTCCGAAGTAGAGACACCCAGCTTCAATAATGACTTATGGAATAAAAATGTTTTTGAAAATATTTAAGCTAGTAGAACTTAAAAAGTAGTTTTCAATGAAAATTATTGTGAACAGAATCCGTAAATTTTAGTGATTTTTGAGATATGGGGTATATTCGTTCAAATGATTTTTTATGATTACGTAGAAAAATGCCAAAAAAATATGAACGTTTCTTACCTCTACTGAAACGTTTATTATGTGGATTGACATTACTTCGAAGTTTATAGGTACCTACAACAATCTCAAGGATACTTAACAGTAGTAACTGCACCAAATGTAAGATAAGAAAAATAGTACAACGCGCACAACTGAAACTTAGATGAAGAGTCAATGAAGGCTGTTTACCAGCTAAACAGTGACTTAATAACTGTAGAAGTAGTCTTCTCTACCGCGTTGTGCTCAACTCTTTAGTATACAGCGGAGGCGTAAAGGGCCCTCGGAAATGGTTATGTTTTGTTATGTATCAGATTTAGCCTGTGACGTGTCGTTTGTACTGAGTGCTAGATGTAATCTGTTTATTTCTGTTTATGGTTATTCCACGTCAAAATGTCAGTAAAATAGCAAAAAGCGTAGGAAAGGCGTCGATGCCTACGTTAATATTACGTCTATATTGGTATAATATTTTGTTTCAGATTTATAGAAAACATATTAAACGAAAATACGAAAGTGAAATAAGGCGTCTATTTTAATAATTCTACTAACAGCAGTTCATAACCTTTAAAAATCCTAATTATAGCAGTTCATGACCATTGGTCTAATTATATGACAGATAGACGTACGTAAATACTAAAAAAAACCATTTTTAAAATGTTTGTATGTCTGTTTGTTCCGGCAAATCTCTAAAACGACTGGACCGATTTAAACGGGATTTTCAATCGCAGATAGCTGATATCATAAGGAGTAACTTAGGTTACTTTTTTTAAATTGAAAGTCCTACGCGCGCGTGTCCGCCGTCGTCGCACTGGAAGGCAAATTAAATTAAAACTCCACGAGGACAAAGTCGCGGGTAACAGCTATTTTTACTAGATTCTAAAAATGTGCTGTATTTAACTAGAAATATTTTGTGTTTTAATATTTGAATCTAAGCGATCTAATTTAAAAATGAGTACAGGCACATCACCTTGAAGGAGAATTAATGAATGAATGTTCTTTATTGCATATATAAGTTACATATTTTATACAATAGGAGGTCTTATCGCCGGCGATATCTTCCAGACCAGGGGTAATGAAGAATGCGATGAAATATCTAAAATATTTTATAATCATTCAAATACACTACAGATCTATAGCAACAACATTTTAATCTCACGACTGAACCTCCGGATACAAAATGAAAACGTGAACAATAGATATATCATTAGTAAGAATGTACAGTTGCACGAAACACTTAGACCTCTATCTCGATCGAAAGGGCATTTCCTTTTGATTGGAATCATCGATGCGGCTGACGCGGCTCACATCAAAACCAATATGATATCTAATGAGATTAACGTTACACGGTTATTTTGAGGCAATCTAGAGCGCACGACTGTTTTAAAATCACCGACAAAGCTAAAAGTTTTGAGTGCTGCCTATACGATGCACGTCCGCTACTGAATTATGTAATTGTTAACATTCCTTACATAAACGACTAATTCGATTTTTGAAGTGAAAACTTCATTAGGTACTTTGGGCTGGTGATGGCAGCACTGAAGTCGCGTGACCATCATGCTCAGATACAAAGTTTTAACTTCTGAAGTACAATTCTACGATTGCGTGTTTTTATATAACAATAGTATTTGCAAAATATTTTTTCAATTTCATCATAATTCCATAGTAATATAACGAAATAAGAATGTCTACTAGGAGAGAAAACCGCCAAGTAACAAGCTCGACTCTGACAATCTTCTGAAGCCTACATAAATATTAATTCCTACTTACAACATACCTACATATTTTGTTTCTATCGAAAATGTGAGTTTCTGTGGGATCCGACCGTATCACTTTGCTGCAGGTAATTAAATTTTTATAATGAAACTCTTCAAATCATTATCATAAAATTATATATATATATATATATATATATATATATATACTTTTCTTCTAAAAATAAACTAAGACAATATAATAAACTAATATATAATAAAAGATAACGTATAGTTAGTTATATTGTATTTTGTTAATGTCATTAATGGGTAAGGTGCCCAGAAGGGTGGCTAAGTGCCCTCGTTGGATTGCCATACTGATTCGTAGAACAAGGTAGAACAGCCCTTTGATTACCTGAAGAATTAGTGAGGTGTTTTGATAAATTTTGTAGAGGCTCATGGCCTCAGGACCCCACGGTCCAAGCGTTTCAACAGCAAACGTCACAAACTTAACTCTCGCTGAGGGTTGCATACTTGTGTCGCTTTAGTGGTTCAGCTGTTTCCGTCGCCGAACCCACTAATCTAGACATGTTTGGTAAATGGGACGCGGCCAACGTGTCAGGAAAAGAGGAACTAGAGTTAGTCAGGAATTATGAATATTTTTGTTCTGGTCTTATTTCGAAGTTGTAATTACTGAGATCATAATATTACATACTACTTCAAAGGTCTATGCTCGGGTATCCAGTTATCGCGCACAAATCGCGAAAAACCAATAAAAACTCAGCCTATTCGTAAAATCCGAACAGGTAGCCGTGGCAACTTACATAGCCTTTTAAAGCTTAGTTAGTTGACGCGATAAGTAAGAACTTTAATTTATAAGGTTATTTTAAAGGCAATTTGGAGCGCACGGGTGTTTTACGATTACGTTTACGATCAGCGGCAAAGCCTGGACTTATCAAAAGAGGCCATATTTCCAAAGCATAAAATAAGAAGAACAATTAAAGGGTTCATAATCGGGTAAGTAAAAGGCCGCATTCTAGAACAAATATTTACGTTGGCTAGCGTGTAAACAGTAGCGTTAAAAGCAAAGATATGCGTTTAATCTAAGATAAACAGGCTGGAAGAATTACAAGAGCGGGACACAAACACCATAAGCCTTAGACCATTCAACCAAAGGACTAGCCTCGTATGAGCATACCCCTCCGCCAAGGTACAAGATTATAAAATCTAACGCGTTTAAAAAAACAAGTTCAATAATCGATTTCTAGCAGTCTTAGTATCGTTATCGCTGTGTGAGGAGCTCCTCAAAAATGCCAACATGTGCTGTTAACGTGTGCGATAAAAAGTCAAATACCTCAAATCTAGAAAAAGATGGTGTAACATTTCATATGTAAGTATTTTCTTGTCTAATTATTGCTTATTTTTAATAAAATAACTTATAGTTGTTTATTAAACTTGATGTTTAAAACATCGATTCTATAATCGAATTAATGAAACATCTCGCATCGACTTCCGACGAATCTCTGTTTTACTTTGAACTGTTATTGCGAAGAAATTGAGTCTATATTTGTATAACAATGCCCAAATAACAAAATATTGAAAGTCTTGCCCACTTCACACACACACACACACACACACACGAGACTAATGCGAAATTCTTCAAGAAATTATAGTCCTTATTGCGTTGGAGACTAATTTGAAATTTGAATGTCGAAGTTTGTTTTTTTGGCTACACGAAACTACCTATAGTGACCTATAATCTGTACATATAACTCGTGTCGATATCGATAAAACTACCTTTGATATTGTTAGTCGAAAATATGTTATACTAATAACGACCCACTTTTAGGGTTCTATTGTAAAATAAGGAACCCTTATGATTTCGTCGTGTCCGTCTGTCCGTCTATTTTCCGAGATTAGGTCTACACTGCTGAAATTTGGTACATTTAACTGTAACCTATACTAGGAAAAATATTTAAATGTGAGAGTTTTTTTAAGTATTGCTCCCACAACATGAAAAGTTACGATGGTAAAGAGTACTGCTTTTACCCCCATCGAATCGGGTATCGTTACCGATTTTGAGAGTCTACCTGTTTCTTGATCAGCGCTCCTATATAATCTACCTTGTGAACATAGGGTTAACGGTATTGCAGCGAAGGGTAAAATATAAAGAAGGGAAATATTATGTTTTATATATCAATTCTTTTATTTCATATCAATACTTCGGCTTGAGTATGTCTGTCATTCCTAGACATCACAGCTTCCAGCCATGGTTACCCGGGAAAAGGGTTCTCGCGGCGGTTATGCCGTCGAGATGGGGGCGCGGCGTGTTCCGTGCGCACTCACCTCTCCTCCCGCGAGGCGCGTTACAAACCGCCCCACGCTCGGATTAATATTTTTTTAAACATTACTAATTGACATGTAACCTCGAGTCAAACCGTGATCATAGCTGCTGTAAAGTAGCCGAAACGTTGGCAAAATAAATAAATATCGCGCTTAAAACCGTAAATAACGTAGTTTTATTTATATGTAACAGTCGCGAATATCTAAGAAAAAATACTATAAATTAAACCTATACTTTAGTTTTATTACACTGTCATCATATCTGTAGTATTCAAAATTATTATTCCTAGTAAAAATATCGACATTAAAGTATCGATATTTACTATCCCTATGAAATTCACCGGTTTGTACAGTAGTAATACCAGCATTTTTTTCCTCAAAATATAGGGCATTTAAATTACGTTGCATGTAAATATTTGAATTATATGTACATAATTATATATTATGTTCATGGATGTTTTTAGCGATTAAGATTTACATAAAATTGTGAAAGTGTTAATATCACACATCACAATTTTTATCAAACAATAACTAAGATCTTATTTCAACTAGTGCTAGTTTAATAAATCATCAATGTGGTACTGTTTAATTATTACAATATTAAAGTTTATTTCATAATCCAATATTATAATAAAAAATAATAATGAATATTTAGTCAATTATGATTAAATTACGAGGCAAATTGAATAATGATATGGCAATTTCTTGTATTTTGAAATGTGTGAGTCGTCTTTGTGTGCGTCGTCTTTGTGTGCGTAACGAGTGTAAATCGACGGGTGCAAAGTAAATAAAGTTATCTACAAAATGATGATTTTTAGTTTATTGTACAATCGTTTTAATAAAACAATTCTTTACAATATGACATTATTTGTTTTGCATATATCACATTATTTCAATAAATTTTCGTACATAAAAAAGCCAGCTACGTATGTTCTTTCAAATACTACGAAGTTAATACGTAGTAGCTATTTTGCAGATATCTCTTTTTACTTTGCACCCGTCGAAATATACGCTGTTTCTAAACTAGTTTTGAAGATTTGTACATGTTTGCGTTTATGACAACACAAATAATATTTGGGTGTATGCGATTGTTTCAATGTGTGCTTTACTCTTCCCCCCGCAGCAAATGCCTGAATTATTTGTTTGCAAAATTAGACGCGAGCCTCGTCCTTCGGTTAAATGGTCTAAGCCATAAGCCTGTGAACTACGTGCTATAAAGAAAGCCAGTACCTATAATCAATGAAACAAAGTTAATAGAAGAATAGTTGACTGTCGAAGTAATTAAACTTTAATATGATCTATTATTAATTAATGTGCATATTGTTATAATTACCACGTGCTAATAACGGTGATGGAAAACATCGTGATGCAACCTGCACATCGAGATAACCGATGTGTTAAACCTGCCAAGCCGCCTTGGACAAGCGTGGCGGGTAAACTGTCCGTTTCCCCTATAATGGGAGGCCCGAGCCCAGCAGTGGGACAATTATGAGCTGATATTATTTTATGATCTATTAAAAACCTTTACAGCCTCCTCCTTGGTTTTCGATGAGTATAGCGCGAATTATGACGTCATTTTTAAAAGTTATTCATATGAGCAATAATTTTTGATAAAAGAGAAACTAATTATATAGCTATTACAAATTTAAATATACCTAAAGTGAAATACTGAGGCCATGAGGGTCCATAAAGAGCTCTTAAACCACCTAATAAATTACCTGGCAATTAGGGGGCTGCAAAATACGCACTTTGCACATCTCCATAGATGACGAAAACCTAGGATAAGCTAAAGAATACGTATCTTAAATTTTCATCACGTTTTCTAACTATAGTACCTTTAAGATTATTAGTAGAAAACTAAGATAAAATATTATTAATATTTAAGAATTAGGTTTAAATAGGCAACATTTTATTTATTATTTATTAAAATAAATGTATTCAAGAAGTACCTAAATGAAATCTAATTATTGTAAACTTAATAAAACACGGGACTGTTTTATATAAATGCGACAATAAATTATTATTATTCACATTAAGATACTTCAGAAATACGTTGAGCGAGTACTTTTGTCACCAATATTACAAAATGCGCCATAAATACGTCGCAAAGTAATTGATTTAGTTCCTTTCCCTAAGGGTAAACAGTACAACGCTTAAGTGAGGTAATCCCTCCTAGTACAGTTCGAACTATGTAGATGTATTAAGGCGGAGTGCCTCCATTCAAAATGCAAATGTCTTACTTTGGCATTCTCCTGGGGATTAAATTCTGATCTACATATGTATGATGAGTTAAAAGACATTGTAATTGGGTGATTCCTGTAATATTAACATTAAATCTCCATAATTTTGTTATAATTTGTTCTTATGTTGTATTAAAATACATTAAGTCATAATGTTGATGAAAGTGTATTTTTAAAATTAAGAAATTCGTATTTAACTGACGTGTTTATATTCTATTTTACCTGTAAAATATTTTAATTCTGTTTGTGTTGCATACAAAATTAATATAGTACATAGTTAATTAAAGCAAAATAGTAACTGATGATATGCACTTTAACGTTACTGATCGCTCATAACTATCATTATGTTTGTCACGGTTGCTGAAAAATGGCCAAAACATTATATAAAAAAAATTAACATTCATACTAAGTAAACATGTGTACGTACGTAGTACTTAGGAAACAACGTCTCTCCTCTCATACATTAACTCTTATAGGTTTTTTGCAACATGCCATAAAATTAATGTACTCACTGTGTCTTAACTTACAACCCCATGACTTGTAAATGTGGGCGTAGACACTTAGGAACGCTAGTTCAGCTAATTGTAACTCCACCCGTTGCGAGAACAACGCGTGAGAACAAGTGAACGAACTAGGGGAAGATTGCGATACTTTAAACATGGCTGCGGAAAAATCACAGTTTAAAAGCCTCTATATTTCTATCCACACTATTGTATAAATCTCTATTATGTAAGCCTATAATTCACATATACATCAATATATATGTATATTATTCCTAGCCGCCACGGTAGACGGTGTCCTGCCCTAAAAAAGTTAAAATCGGATTGCAGTGCCAACCATGATTTATAAATAATAATATAAAGAATAAACTTGTTTGAATGTTTATTTCTCCTTCTCTGCCTAAGAAATAAACTGAATATCAAAGAATTATGTATTTTTTTTCAAAAATGTATATAAATATATTTCAACAAACATTCAAAGTATACACAGGCAACTCTGGAGTGAATTATTATAATATTTGATAATACGAATATCGACATAAATGTAGCTGTGTTAACATTATGTTTTTCCGTTAACAGATAAACATAAAAAATATACTTTTATCTTCTTAAAATAGAATGGTTACCTAGTAATACATACGAGTAAAAATCAATTACCTCGTCAAATCAATTCTACTTTACACTATAATTATCACTGGTAAAATCCACTAAGATTTCCTAGCCGTCAATCTGTATTTCTAAAAGGCTTTGTGTTGTGGATTTCATGGGAACTAAATCCAAGATCTTCCAACAAACTCGCTACACCGTTCGCAATGGAGGCAAAGGCCATAACTTACAATAAACTAGGAATAAGCGGCTCGACTGTAATAAAATACACTTTAGTATCATTCAATGGATTTCCCCTTCCGGAGTGTGATTCACAGATAGAAATATACCGTAACATATTTTTGTTTATAAACGTTTAGCATATTGTATACAAAACGAATCCACTAATATTATAAACGCGTAAGTTTGTAAGAATGTATGGATATATTGTTACGAGTTACGGCACTCGAATTAAAATGCCGTTGGAATTACTATAGTATTTATTAGAACTATACAAACATGTATAGCACAGGTACAAATATAACTGGACGCAACCAGTACAAACGTGATGCGCGATTCAATAATACACGCAAAGTCCGTCACTATATATCTTATCGAATGTACACACGTCTTGTTTTGCTAGGCACAATATCGCTAGACTGCCTCATCTCTCAGTTGGGGCATTGTTTTATACTGCACCAATACAATATGTGTCGACACAATACTCGATCGCATAACAATTATTTCCAAGAATCCCACCTGGCTTATGACCATCATAAGCAATGTAATACACAAAATGGCCTGTTTTTCTAATTACAAATTTTAAACACAAAGTAAAAAAAATAAGTTTAAATGCAGAAAGGTAATAAAGTGTGCTTTATGGCAGGCAGGTGTGCTTCACTTTTGTCGGCTTGTAACAGTATGTTTGTTACTTTTTCACGCTTAAACTACTGAATGGATTTTGATGAAACTTTACAATAATATAGCTTACACATCAGAATAACACCCAGACTATAATTATAAAGACAGTGTGAATTATCCAAAATATCACGATTTTCTATCACCACGCAGGTTCCCCATGAGTGTTCTTGTTTAAATTAGCTCAAAATAAAATTCAGATGCTAAAAATAAACTAAGTTATAAATAAATTAATATAAGCTGTGTAACAAATTGCTGCCAGAAGAAAGGTTGCCCAGAAAGTTGGCTGCGTATTTGCTGCGCGAAATACAAACTAGCCTTCTGATCACGGGTGGCGTTATTCAGTTTCAACAACATTTGTTTTCATTCAAACGAACGTTTCCAAACCGTCTTACACGAAGACAAAATCTACGTTTCAAATGTTTTCATCCTTTCTCTCGGAAGCTCACAGCGATGGCCTGGCAATGATTATAATATATTAAACACCTATAAAATAAACTTACAGCAATTAAGGCTGCATACCGCAATCAGCAATGGAGGAAATACTACGCATTAAATCCGCACATACCAGCACAATACCTATATAAATTTACCGCACTTACCAACTTGCGATAGGCACATCTAACAAGACGAGAAAGCGTACCGTATACTTGGTAACTAGCGAACTTGCAGTCGCTTAATTTATAGCCAATTAAGTTAGTGTTAAGCTAAATAAACTGACACGGAGATAGCACAAGTAACCGTAATACAAAATACTCGCCCCCGACGGAAAGGCACAACTAGAAACCAGCCAGTTAGTGTAGGCGCATGTTAACGCTTAATCTCTGTCCACGATTGAACATTTTAAATTGCCCGGTTTATCAGCCGGAGCTTTGATATTGCAGCACCGATGACAACTACACGAGTATTTGATTTATAACATTAACTACTAAGCTGGAAAGTGCTCCTTAGAATTATATCTCTTGGTGCTGTCTTTCATTATTGCTTCAATTGACTTCCAAATGAGGATTAATAAGGATTTATGTTTGCTGGAACATAATGAAAATGTCTGCTTCATAGATTATGTAAAATAATAGGATATTCCCGCGGGATTCCCAGGATAAAAAATATCACAATTTTATTCAATTACATTTGGCATCGATCAGTAAAAAATCACATTGTTATTAGCTTATTATTTACTTGGATATTTTAAATCATTCCCAGAAAAATATCCGCGCGATTCTTAGGTTAAAAAGTAGCGCAGAGTTTAAGTTTAAGAATTTGCTGTCGATCAGCGAAAACCGCATCGAAATCGGCCCAGTAGTTTGTAAGTGAATCCTGAACGAACAGACAAGAAATCTAGAAATTGCATCGTGTTTTTCGTCGTTTATATATCTATTCCAGTTGGTTTTTTAAAAATAGCTTCAATGTACAGACATGGCCGTGTAATCATCTTTTTTACAAGATACACTTCCAGGGTATCTAATCAACATCACCTAGATGGCGTTGTGTCTACAACGCCATCTAGGTGATGTGTGAAAAAAATTTGCTGTCTAGCAATTTTATTTTAAATCTATATGAAATGTATGTAAACGCATAACTTGAGAACGACTTTATCGAATTTGATGAATTTTTGTGTGTAAACACACACAAAAGAGTGAGTCCCCGGATGGTATAGTTTCACAATTGGAGCCAGTAGGTGGGCTAGCAGGGTAGCTGAGATCGGGTCCTAGAGTTTTATTCTTTCAGGGCCTGCAACGTCAGCCGAGACCTCAAGTTTTACATAAAATTTAAGGTCATATTACTTTTACTCCATAATTTATATTTATCAACATGAAATTCAAATACAAAAGTAACTTTAACAACAATGTTTTGATAGAGTACAATATATCCAAAAAATCTTTATTAAATCGTTAACATAGATGTATTTTAAATGATAGATAATTTAAACGACATAGCATTTTATTAAAGTACAGGTTCAAGCAAAAACGTCATTTAATTTTTGTATGTTTTCTAGGTATAATATTGGTAAGTCTCATAAAGTTTAAAAAGTTCCATAACGTCGACTAAAAATTGAAGTAAAGAAGCCAGATGCTGCAGACAGTTGGAAACAACTGGCCGAAGTTGCTTTGTAAAAACTTGCTTATAAAATCTTGATATAAATCAATGGCAAGAAGTTCAGAGGAAGTGTATATTTACGATTCTATTTCACCCGCTCTACTAGCAACACTATAAATTATAAGACAGAAGCTTTGTACCTTTAAAAAGCTGTAATCTCTAGTTACAGAAACAGCTATTTAACCCGAAAATGTAACAGCTGTATTATCTGGAAATATATTTCAACACGTTACCAAATAATACACAAGTTTCCGTTGTAACTGTCCCAAATTGTGCTTCGTTCCTATATGTTTGTTCAGCACATCTGTGTCAACATTCTATATTCAAGTCACTTGGCAATTCTTACTATACCTACATGACATTATTTGCATGCTAAAAATATTTTGAATTCAAAGACGCATACAACCGCTATATCGCTTGAAGTGTGTTAAAAATATTTGATGAATATTTAAACGAAGCTTTTTTTTATTGCAGGAGTTAATCAAACAGGCAGATGGCCCACTTGATGGAAAGCAGTTACCAACGCCTATGGACATTTGCAACACGAAAGGTGCTACAAATGCGCTGCTGCTCTCTTAAGGAAGACTCTAACCTGGTCACTAATGCCGGAACACAACTCAAGGTTGTTATTGCGGCATACTCTAGACCAGGGGTGATAGCCATCCAGTCGGGCAAATACCTTACCACTTGGCGTAGGTTATTTTGTCACCTCTTACGATGGGCCGCCCGGCCGCAGAGAATTGTACTCTTTCTCCGTTATTGCACGGATAAAAGCTTATTGTGCTTGAAAATAAAGCTTTGTCTATATCTGTATCACTTTGTGGTGACACAAAATCGCTTTGCCAGCAGTTTTAGCGTTCGGGCAAATACGACGCGCGTTCGTCAGCCTTACTTGGTAATCGCGACAGATTGGTTTTGTCTTGAGCAACACATCCACTCATACGTGTGCTCTAATTTGTGAATATATATATGTACATTTTTTGTGTGAAAATTATACCGTATCGATAGTTAAAAACCAACCTGGTTTAATTTCTCTCACATCTCGAGCACGGCATATAAATACCCTAGAGCCCCACAACTTGGTCCATCTGTCTCTGTTACAACTTGCAAGCAGTCGGGGAAAATTTTCATCAAAATTAACGTGTCCGTACCTATATTGTACCGCGAACTATTTGATACAAACATGTTGCCTTTCAATAGTTTGTTACAGAATTAAAAGAAGTTGCAATACCAATCTGTCTTCTATGAAATAGTAGGTATTTTAACTTCTATATAACATAGCATTATTACGTAAGTAACGTAACAAGGCCGTGCAAAACAACCGGTTTATATTTATATATTACATTCTTCTTTATGAAAGGAAGAACCACAGCGACCTGTCCATTGTGAGGTCGAAATGACGTAAATATAACCAAAGGGTAACATTTTTTGTAGACATTGTGATATAAAATCGTCATGCTTCGATTCATATCCAATTTACTTGGTGGAGGCCGGCGGCCGAAGGTACCTGACTCTTTGTCGCGTGGTCACGCCACAATCTCTCAGCCGTTTGTAGAGGTAATAACTTCTTACTTATGTACTTTGTAATTAAAATAATCGAGGCGATGTCTTGGCTAACAAAAATAGAAAGAAAATTCCATGAGTAACAGATTTCTTCATAAGTTTAATAAAGGAGTACGAAAGGTATTTTAATTTTATTTTACTAATGCTTTCCACGCAATATCGCTTGCGCAACCTTCGAATCAGTGTCCCGTCCCGTTCATCCCCGTTGTCAGAAGTACATATTACAATTGTATCAATCTGTTGGATAATCGGTTTTTCCCTGATAGAAAGGAGCAATATTGCACGACATGCTATACAGATGTATAGATGTACGTTTGTACATTTCATAGTTTTATGTTGAACTCTACATTCATATTCGTAAAAAAATGTGTAGAATGAATGAAATACCCATTGCGTATTAAATAAAAATTCTTTAGATACTAACATGTTACAGTAAGGCGCTAGGTCGTGTAATTAAATTAAAGTAATTAAGCTTGGCTAGCAATTTGCACACGACTAGCCTTTTTCTCCAGCCTAAGGGATGCTTTGTTTCGTATTTTAATTGGCTTTAATACAATCCAAAGTCTTTTGTTCAAATTATTTGTGCAAAAAAAGAATAATTTAGTAACTTTGAACGGCGAACAACTAACTCGTACAGCGTTGTTAGCGAAAACAATGGGATTAAATTTCGAAGAGTTTTCATAAATAATCTTTCAACAAAGGCTTTTAAAAAATCTCAAGAACGTTAGAGATGTATAAAAGAGAAAAAAAGAGCTTATCAGCTTGCCGAGTCGGACTAGGCACTTAAAGCATAAACGCTACTTAATTCAGCAAAAACAAAAGATGTCTAAGTAAAACGCTTTTCTGTGCAGCCAGCACTTTGTATCCGTACACATTGTACTATCAACTACAGATAAATATGCACCTTATCTAGTTAAAGTTAAGATCTAAATCAGGACTTGGTACTTAAACGTAAGCAACCACAATTTGGGGGAGGCCATGAGAACGCCCGTAAAATCTGTGCCAAAAACATGAGATAAGTCAAGGTTTAAGACTTGAACGTCTTAACTGAACAAATATTCTGGTCACACCAAGCTTAAAACTTGGCACGCACAACAGCAAACATAGCTTTAATAAAATTAAATTGTCCATGGATTGAAAAATTTCAAATAAGTGGATTCATAAATCCACTATGAAACTTATAGGTGCAAGGAAAAAATGTGATAATATTATTTCGTATGTATTAAGAAAAAAGAGCATTCTTTATTTCATTTAAACATATTAAACGTTTGTTCAAAACATGTTTTTTTATTAATTTTACTTTTAACGCAAAACTGTTATTAAATTAAAAAAAAATGTGAATTCATTTCCAATACATGTTGGTATCTCTTTTTTACTTACAATGGAATTTTTGTGGCATGTAATATACTCGTAATTACTGTGTAGCCACGCCGCTTCCGCCAGGGCTCGGTCGAATCGGAAGGCTCAAGAAATGTTGACTTGACGTTGTGAAGGGTGGTGACATGCGTACCAATGGTCAAAAAACGGGGGATGCTGAAGACCGCGCGACGTGGAGTAGAAAAAGTAGGAAAGCGAACCGTGGGCGCCGGAGTGAACGCTCCGAACACACCCGGGATTTAACGCTCGGATGATGATGATGATGTAATATAATTACTACTACGATTATTAACGAGTTTACGAGTTTAGCTTATGTGTAAACTTATACATCAATACATAACTTTTAAAGTTATCATTGCACGTTATTTTAATCGAAAATCAACAGTTTCCCTTAAATCTAAGGTCACAACAAAACATTGATTCTGTAGATTATCGCAACAACTACCTACACATATGGGAAACGCATAAATATGATTTAACCCATCAAAACCCCGAACTGCCATAACAGTGGTCGTATATTATAAATGTTCAGTGTTATCTCCTTACGAACGCCAAACAACTATAAAACGTATCGCATTAAAAGCTAATAAATCCATGCGGCGGATGGCTGGTAGTATCGAGTGAGGATATTTAGTCTGATATGATGCAGTAAAGCCAGGTTGGTTCTGAGATAAGTCGGGTTCAATGCAGCAAAGCGACGCCAGCTCAGCTTGACAAATGGTTGGGGGATCGTGACATCTATGTCGCGACCACTTAAATACGGCAAACATTTTTTAATTTGTTCACTAGGATGATGCCCTCATAATTAAATATCATATGAGGGACTGAGGTATTTTTCACAGCCCTAATGATACTTATACACTTTTCTTGTACGTACAATAGGGAAGGAGCGGATGGCACGCCGGAGTGCTTTCTGAGTAAAACGAATCTCCGGCACAGCCACATACCGACCAAGGTCGTTATGGTCGCCACGAAAACGTCAATAATAACGTCATTATTTTCGATCACACAGCGCTCACAACGAACCGAGTCAAGAGGTGGGTAGAAGTGGACATTAACCACAGAGTATTGATCCCTCAATATATCTATTGATATAAAGACAAAGGCGCAATTTTCAAATCAACCAATGACATTTGTGTATTTCGTCGTTAATGACATTATCACTTCATAACCCGTTCCACTCGAGTTTTAGAGCGTTGTGAGCTGTAAAAAGAACGCACCCTTTGTTGATAATCGAAAATGTCAAAATGAAAAATGACGTCATATCAGGTTTCAGAAATCAGAAATCCATTTGATCAAAGACGTTCCGTTTTGTGATTTTAAATATAGGGCGCATTTTTAACACTGTTTATTAATTAAAATTTGTAAATTAAACGAATTGAATAAAAAAATGACGTTAGTCTTGTAATTATACAGCAATATAGACATCATATTAGAAAATGACTCGTGTTTGAATTACATGCATATACCCTATTGTACATAATTATGTGCTGTAGACACTTGTTAACGATAATAAATATAAGAAAACACATTAATTGCATAGTTCCATATTGGGCTTGTAAGGTTTATTTTAAGTGCGATCCCAGTAACATGTAGACCAAAGGAAATAAACATAAAACGTTGTTTAAAAAATGTACACTGGCAACAGTAGTACTCGGTATTTAAAAGTTATACTGAATCAACCGGTCTATAACGCTGCCATACAGTGCTTGCTCTTTGACACGAATCTATATCATAAGAATAAATAATTGCAGATGAAATGAACTGTGAGCTGCCACAACTTTCCAACCCGTATAGTAAGCATATCTACTAATAAAAAGATTATATTGTTAAAAGAAGAGAGAAATGTTAAGTACCTACTTTAATATTATTTGGCAGCTCTCAGCACACCTAATAAAGAAGCTTGAAACGTATTAAGAATTTTAATAGGGTAGTTTAATATAGTTCAGAAATGGCAATAAAAATCACATAAACAGTTAACGATTGACCCACTAGGAGGTCTGCAGACGGAGCCGATATTAAAACTTCAACCAATATACCTAGGAACTGTGTATCAACGATTCTTTTGCTGACTTTACGAGCAATGCAGGTAAGAGCGGGTGTCTTATTAGAGTGGGCGTCCGGTAAAAAGTATCGGTTGGAGATAGAACTCAAGATAATGTCTATCAAGGCGTATGAAAATTCTGAGAATTAATTATTTAAAGACGTAATGCGATTAGTTATCTTTCGTTGCGGTAGCTATTGTGATCTGACTACCGAATATCAGTTGTATTAATCTTGTACAGAATTTGAAATATATTTTCACGGTAATGAATAACAATTTGTACGGTTATTTTAAAAATCTAGGACTGTCTTATAATAATAATAAAATCCAAACTAGAAATGTGGAAAAACAGGATGTGTTGCATTTCATACCGAATAAAATCTATTATTGAATTCTTAAATTTCATGCAAAATAGTTTACAGATCTTCATTAAGGCATTTTATTAAATTAATATTAATTCATTTTGCCAAATAGGGCACCTATTAGATTATTTTTGGTCATGATTCTCAAAATGATTCGTCGCAGGCGAGCGTAATGACTAATGACATAATCATGGAGTTAATGATATTACTTTTAGAATTTTAATAGATATTTCTTGGACGAGATTTATGATCGATATTTGTCAGCGTATCACGAATAACAGATTTCTAAATATGGAAAGATTACTAATCAAGATTTTATCTGTATCCATTGAGACATTTACGATCTATAAAACTCATCAAATCTCAAAATACTTATCATTAGGCGAAATTTTAAAGACGCCGTTAAATCGCGGTTTTATTTCGAATAGACAATTAAATTGAGTCTGTCAACGTCTCACGTTTCCATTACGGACTTTTCAAAAGTTTTAACATTAAAAGGCGAATTAATGGGATAAACGAATGTTAACTATAGAAAGTTCAGCATTACAAAACTTATGATTATCGAGTCATTTCAAATGTATTTTCAGGATGTTAGAATATATTTTTGGGTTCCATAGCCGAAATATGAAAACACATGCCTATTCGTCCCTCTGTGTATGCGACTTTCATTTGACTTTGAGACTAACTTTGTAATCGCCATATTTTACATAATTAGAAGCTCTATTCTGTTCTGATTTAAAAATTACAATTGGAAGTTATTAAATATTTTAGGGTATTTCTTAAAGTTTACTTTATGCAAAGAGAAATGTCCTTTACGCTTCCTTATAACCATCAAATCCTATATATAAAATCATAATTTAAAAGTATGTGTAATTAGGTAGGTAGTGTTAAATTTGGAAGGAAGGTATTTTATTAATCTGTACACTGTGGCAGAGAAAAAATAGTGATAGAAAAGATTACATGAAACTGACGAATAAAAAGCACAAACAAATTCTGAAAGCATTGAAATAATAGAACTTGTAGCAGCACATTTTGAACAGAAATTAATTTAAACAAAATTGTTTAAATATTTTTTTGTAGCCTCATAGCAAAACAAGGTTCGTCATCACTACGAACACTATTGTGCGTGGTATAAGCGCACTAAACCAGCATAAAGGAATCATGATTTATTTATTTTTAATCATTATACAACAATAAAACATATTTAATTATATTCTACGCTTTAATAAAATAGTAGTGAGTAAAAAGATTTGAAAACAAACTCCTCATTGATTTTATAATAAAACAACGCTTATTTTAAGTTATATTTTAGAAAAAAGTCTTATTATATATTAATTACACGGGGTTAGTGATCGCGAATGACTGACTGTTGCCGCATTAATCGGTCGATACATTTCGAACTCGCTTTAAAAAGCCAATTAGGAAGATGGACATCGGTCGTGCGACGCAACACAAAAGCCCGAACGAAATGGACGCGTTTCATTACACGCTCACAATGTACAAATTATAAACAGTCCACTTGCTACAATACACAAGCTCACATCACTTCCTGTGCCATTGTCAGCATTCAATACAATAACTTTTATTGAAATGATCATAGTACGTGGCTCTTGCCAAACACTGAATAGATTTTTATTTGTGGCATCCCTCGACATTGTTATGAGGCGTAGCCAATTCCAATTCCTTCGATTTCCGTTCCACATCAAAAGAATGGAACATCCGAAATGTTTGCAAAATGCCGAGTTTACGAGCACAATGCTGACCTATTATGAAGTTTCTCGTTTGAGACAAATTTATGTCACATTACAATCGTAAAGGGACACCTCTTTTATAAAGTGTCAGAGAATGCACATTGAACTTACGTCCAGTTGTTACAATTGAAGGAAGTCATCCTTCCTGTTATAGAAATTACCTGCAACAAAGGAATGAAATTAGCTATAAAATTGACAGATGCGGCGTGTTTTAAAGAAATGGTATTGTATTTTTTCAAATGTAGGTGCTATTAGACTGTCACTTAGTAGGAAATTGTGGTGTATGAATAGTTCTTTGAACTCGTCGTAAATTGAAAGCTACTTGGATCAATTGGTTATAAATGATAGAAGTCAATTAATGTCGATGTATAAAGAAGAAATAGTATATGTTTGTATATCGACACGTCTTAAGAACTATTGAACAAATCAAAGACTCAAACTATTCTCATAAGTCTTTTTCGAATGTTAGAAACTGATATTATTTATACACATTAATGTTAATTTTTAGACATTACGATGCTTTAGTATTCTAATGTACTCATTCAGTAGATAATAAACGACTAAAATAATGCATACAAAGATAAATCTAATTAATCGTCAAAATTATTATTTTTGTATGTAGGTACCGTGCTACTTGGATTGTGCTTATTCTCATGAGACATTCACAAGAACATAAAGATTTTTTTCCTAACAGGGTATGTTGATTTAATTCTTTACTTCTGAAATTATTATGACATTATAATTAACTGGAATAATTTCAATTTGATAAAAGCTATGTATTTACATGAGTACTAATATCTAAAACAATATACAAAAATCCTAAAAATAAAACAATTATATGTATAAAACTATACGTAACAAAAAACGGAATCCAGGTGACTGTCGATGGGGAGCGTTTCCAAAATGTTGGCCGCATTTCCGCATGGAATAATTAAATTCGAACCTCATCTTAAAGTAAAAAAATGATATAAAGCTCTACTGGGCTGGAAAATCAACAAATTCGCTAGTAAAATAACACGCCTTGTATAGGGATCGTCACTGGTGACACAAAGTAAGAACACTATATCCATAATATCTATGAAACAACATATTAGTATTCGGTAGTCGCAAACTTGAATATCACGTACGGACCTATTATTATAGACTGCTTTAGTGAGTTAGTGGAACGTAATAAGTATGTATTGCACGAAACAATTAAGGAAGTCATTTAAACTGTTAGTAAACTGAAACACATGATCAATTATGAATAAAAACACTAAGTCACATGCCGCTTCAAACGACGAACATTTTACGACTTGGTGCACAAATTGTTCACGAACAATAATATCTACAACGTGTGACTTAATCTATAATATTACAAAATTCTAAACCGGCATGTTTAGAATTTTGTGTGTGTGTGTGTGTCTGTACATTGAAGCTATTAAAGAAACAACTGGAATATATTATATAAACGATGGAGAACACGATGCATTTTTTTTTAGATTTCTTGTCTGTTTCTTGATTTCGATGGGGTTTTCGCTGATCGACAGCAAATTATTACACTTAAAATCTACGCTATTTCTTATTCCGGGAATCCCGTGGGATTTCTTAAGGAATTATTTAAAATGGCCAAATTAAAATTAAAAAAAAAACGAATTCTAAAGTGACTTTTTATATTATAAGAAAATTTGGTAAACGTTTTTAAATAGAAACATATCCATACCATATTTTATTATCATTAATTCGATCCTGAGGTCGAGAAAAGGGAACAAACAAATAAACATTCCAAGTCACCTGTACATTTATATATTTATTCATGTTTTATTGTTTCATTTTTCATCAAGATTGCTGTTAGATGCTTTTAACAAACAAAAAGTGCGAAAAGAATGTCCGTTATCTGAAACGAACCTTAAAGTAGCATGTAAGTTCAATAAACTCGTACCGTTATCTACGTCAGTCACAATTTCAAGTTGTTTTAAACAATAGGAAATTCTTGGTTTTAATTGGTGTTTGTGCATTTTAGCGCACAATATACCTGACGACAGTCTGCGCTTGCGCATACGTGAGCCGTAAAAAGAGCTGCAATAAACAAGTCCGACTTTTAAAATAATACTTTAAAATTTATGCATATTGCGAAATCATTAGTTAGATATTTGTTATGTTAAGCACTACATTGCTAAATGTATATTTATATCGGAGGAGCCTTACGCAATAATTCTAATAATTCTTATGTTTATAAAATATGTCATGGTAACTTAATAGATAAGACATCCACGTCTCATTTAAATTACATGGGTTCGAATCCTAACCGGATAGCATGCCAAAGGTTTTATGACAAGAGGTGCCAAACCGCGTGAAGTAAAAAAAAAGCTCCAAAGCAGATAGCCCGAATGCAAACGGAATTTAACGCTAGAAAATAATAAGTCCTTAATCCTACGCTTGCATCGCTAAGAAAGTTTTTGTTAATTGAGGTGCATATTATAAACTTGCAAAGAGCGACCCAAGCTCTCCTAAAGTATACGACGACGACGACGTCGACGGCCTCTGTGGTTGAGCGGGCTAAGCCTTTGCTGGCCTACCTCACTGCAACGCAGAGGCTCCGGGTTCGATTCCTGGTATAGTAAATTTCGGAAACGTATATTCTCCGTTATTTGCCATGGTCTGGGTGTCTGGGATCGGCCTCAGAGTGGTCCGTTGTATCCCATAACACAAGCGTAACTTGCTTAATTTGGGGCTATACAACGTGTGTGTTTGTTTGCCGATTACTATCGTTTTCTGACCTAATTTGATATTGCTACAATTACCACGTGCTAACAACGGCGAAGGAAAACATCGTGATGAGATAACCGATGTGTCAAACCTGCCAAGCCGCCTTGGACAAGCGTGGCGGGTATACAGTCCATTCCCCTACAGTAGTATTATACGTACAACGTATATTGTGCGATATGTGGCCGGGAATTTAAAAACAAATTCGGTCTGGCCAGCCACATTAAGGCCCACAGGCGGCGAAATAATGACATTTCAGGGGTCGCCGTTACCGAAATCGGTAAGGAGGACTATATATGACACTTGAGGATATTATGACTTCCAGAATACATATACATTGTTTTTTCTTAGAAGATCATTTTCGTACATTACAAACAGGATTTTTGCAATGAATTATAACACTATTAAATGACGTTTAAATGTTTTAGACAACTTAAGCCACATCTTAAGTTCGATATTGCAGTAGAAAACGTTTTATATTCATAATTTAAAGACGGAAAGTAACTAAAGTTTGTCTTGTAAGAAAAACCAAGTATACCTTTAAATCTGAGTCTGCCGCTTCATTGCATAGTCCATGTATATTTATTTAAATATAAATGTAAACACACGAATATGTAAGATAAACTGGTATTAATCCTTTAAGCCGTTACCGGCCATGCAAAACTTCCATATAGAATAGACTGTGTGAAAATGAAATGAAACATTCTAAAAACGATTGTTCGTGACTAGACAACTAAAATATAAACACCAGTTTTCACACAAATGCTGGCATTTATTTTGAAATCGTAAGAAGATACTTGGATTTTATACTTTTCGTAAAAAAAGAAAACAATTTTTAAGTCTATTGATTTGAGACAAAAGACCCCAAGAATAAACATAAGGGTCGTCCTACTAAGTAAAGGATCTAATTTTCATGAGACATCGAACCGTGATGTGACCACTAAGGGGATTATGTACTTGTTACTCCAGTCACTTTAGGAAGGTTTCCTTAATAATGTGTCGGCCCGGGCATCTTTGAATGTTGAATTAGTGGTTACCATAAAAAGGTTTTTGGCGCACTCGGAATTGAATAATGTTACATTAAAATTACGTAACACGAAATTGGTAATTTTCATGAGGTAGTAGTATTACAATTAGTTCAGGTACAGTAAATGGTTCCATAGTAAGGGTTTTCTTTTTACGATTTCCTAAAATTCCCTTTTCCATTGTAAATGCCTATTATTCAAAACCTACCTCCGGATTCAATTACTGGTATAAATTTCGTAAACGAAATTTTGCGTTATTCACTATGGTCTGGGTGTCTGTGATCGGGCACGTGGTGTGTTGTATATTACAAATAACAAGCGTAAACTGCTTAGCTTCGAAATATATAAAGTGTGCCTGTCGATAATTATTTACTTTTATTTTGTTTTAGGTTTCATATCTATAGTCATATAGTAGTATCATTAACCTCCGAGTAAGACAACTGTGACATACAACAAAATTATAAGAAACCTAATATCTAATAAAGTATGCCTATATATTTTATTCTAAAATGGAGGCTAAAAATAGATTTACGTTTACTCAAATTTAAAAGCATTTCTTTACAAATTAAGTGAATTTGCGCATAAATTCAAGCACATATTTACTTGAGTTATAATAACCCAGTCTAGGGGCGTCTTGGCCTAATGCATCGATCGATATAGTCGACGAAATATCCCGATTAGTTACCAAACCACGTGTACCAGGCGTGCAGTACGTGCGTGGTCATGAATATAAGCGAACGTGTCACAATGATACAAAAGCCTTTGTCAGCGATCCCACAAAAGTCAATGACTCCGATTAAAACCTCTAACTAGTACAATAAAACTCGAATATGCTAAAGACCAATTATTTAATTAAAACAAAACCAAAATAATTTATGCAATGCAACGTTGTGTAAAATCCGCACACTGCAACAATAAGAATACTTCATTCCGGGCTTGACGTCACATAAAGTCGTGGGCGAGGAAGACAGCGGGCATAAAAAACAAAATCCTTTTTTAATTTAAACCGAAGAGACAATGAGCAAACACAGCTGGCGGAATGTAAAAAGAAAACAAATAAAGAGAGAAATCCACGGTGTGATGCCAACCGTAGCGATCCTCGGTAGCCAAACGGCCGGGTAATTTATATGGAAACAAAGATTGGATATAAACGAATTGTCACGTCACGTGCGATAAATGAGCCCCATGGCAGGCCAGGGCCCGCCAAAGAGCAACGCAAAGGTTGAGTATCTCAAGTTGAGCCAGCTTGCGGCGATCGACGGGAATTTTTTTTATTTAGTGTCCTGATAAGTACGAACGGGACGACGGATGTCTGAGGCAGCCCGATACACCTTACGATATCAGATAAGCTACGAGCAACTAAGAGAGGAAATGTTCAAGACGTATTATTGTTGTGACTATTGGTTGAATATAAAGCTTCGCCGCGAATGTTTAATTAACAAGGAATGGAACTGTACCGGCCCAATGCGACAGCGCTATAAAATTATGTGGCTTATTTAGGAGCGAGCTTTCAAGTGTCGAAATAAATATATCTGATTAATGCAATTCATGGCCAAAAACAGCGATATTTAGGAGTCAATTAAGAACAAACACGTCGGAACGCCCGGCGCGTCTTGCGTAAAACGGAGCTAATAGCCGTTTAGATGGCATCGATGAACAGCAGGAAGCCGCGCCGAGAAACCTGTGGCATTCTCGCTGCGGGCGCCGAAGACCTCGTCCGAGTAACTTTACGACACTCCTCCCGTTCTTATTGATTGAATTCGACACATTAAAATGTTTATTGCCTCATTATTTCAAGTTCACGCGAGGTTGAACTTCAGTAATAAACTAAACAATTCTTAAATCTCGCTAAATAAAAATATTTGAAAGTAAGGGCTAACTCCAGAGGTCAAATTAAATTATCTTAAAGAACAATTATTTTTATTAAATCAAAAATAACTTTAATAAAAGTACTTATGGTAACTAAATTATTACAATTGCCAGGCAAAACTTTATCGTTTTGCCAGTAATTGACGCTTTTATTGAGGTTAATAAGTAGTCTATTAAGAATTGATTAACGCTGAGGTAAGAGAGAGAGAGAGAGAGAGAGAAGTAACTACTGAAAAAAATGAGTGGGTGAACCAACATTGACAAGATAAGATTTAAAAAAATACGTGACGTAACGTTTTTAGAGAGAAAGAAAATAAAACATTTATTTTCGGAGAATAACAAAAAGATATTAAAAACAGTGCAGGTTTTATATAACAAGCCCTAAAATTAGGTCAACTGACGTTATGCTGCGATGCAGTTTTCTACTTGGACGATTAAATTTATGAACATTTTAATAATGGATTACAATTTCTGTGAAATACATGTAATTTACTTTTATTTTTATATAAAAAAATATAAGAATGACAAATTACTGTCGACAAATACGAAATCCTTTCCTTATAAAAGACAATAACCTATTGTGTAAGTTGATACGTTTTTACGACTTACGAAGCCATATCAATCAGACAACGAACAATGAGGTGTCGATTCTCAAGTTCAAGTAATAGGTGACTTTTACTTTATTACGACCAAATAACTCTTTCTCTAATTACGAATGGTTGTAGTGTTTAATTTTATCCAATACTTTCGTCGTGCGTTCAACCTGTTTTCTAGCCCACTACGCTACCGTCACTACATGTCGCGTACTGTTCTTCTCTGTAGAATATTTGCATTGCAATTGACAAGAATTAAATCGCGGTTTCTTCTTCGTTAATGTCCTATTTCCGTAATAAATTTTTTTTTAATTCCATGCTGTCTGAGGTAGCACATTGAAACATAATTGTATTTATAGCCACAGCTGCGCTTTTATCTTTAGGCTATAATACATAGCATAAAATATATATGATATAAACGTCCCACTGCTGGTCTCGGAACCCCTTTCTCCAAAAAAAGGACATGTATTTAATTTCAGGCCGATTGCCACGTTTCAAAAGTTGTTATGTTATTTCTCTTCATCGCCGCAATGTAAACGATCATTCTAACATTACTCCCATAAGGCCTGAAACTGCCTGAAATGTTGCAAAATTCAAGCCCACGTCAATATAATGAGACTCGGCCGACGCCAATTAATACCAAGTGACCTTTCTTAGTAAAACGGGCTCTGTGATTCAAATATTTTTTTTAAGTCTGTTTGATTGTTCATGAGATCAGAGCGTTCAAATTATTCATCAACATACAAAGACACTATTTAACTTTATTATAATAAGTAATCATTATGGCAAATGATAAAACGTTTTCAGAGTAACACTTATAGCGTAAGATATAACCGATAAAAATCGAAGAATATCAACAATCATCTTATAAAGATTCAAGTATCAAAATGCGCGTCACGTCGTCAGGCTGCAGGTTCCCCTCAAAGTACGTCCGGAATACGTCAATTTGTTTGAGAATTATGCATAAATTCGTCCCCGAAGACAAGACATCTCGTGCGGCGATCGTTGTTGCGACATTTCAATAAAATTTACGATAGTGACTTAAATGGCGTGTCCGATGAACAAAAAACGCTCCGACATGTCCCTCTTTTATTTTAGACTTCGTTAAAATATCTCGGCCGTGATAATAAAACTGTCTGTGCATTGTGCCATCAATAAATATACCATTGAAATTGATATCATTGAGATAAAAAATCTAATTTGATTTCCAATCGATGTCTTTAAACAAACATATCAGATTTTATAGTATCGCTGTGTATTTTATTGGGAATATAGTTTTAGCGTTCATTTACGTCGTCGTCGAAGAAAGTGGTTATCGATATATTCTCATTTTCGTTTATATTACATTTACTTACTATGTAATAATGACTTTAGGATATGAAACGGTTCGGATATGTTAATCAGTTGCTGGGTAAAGTTTGTTTTTAAGCTGCTTACCGCTTCTCTCAGAACGTACTATTTAAACTGTATGGGTTAATTCCATATTTATCCAACTAAAAACTAGTTTGTACCCATAGGGGTAGGTAGAGACGATGGATTACCACTTGCTGCTTTTATTTGATCTACATTAATCTCCTGATACATACACGTTTATTATAGGTGCTTATCAAGACATCTGCGATTTTATTGTGATAAGTATGTCGCGTTCTACCAGCACCAACTCTACCACCTACACTGTTGTAGTGGTATTATTTAAATAGTCTTTATACTTATATCAATCTGAATAAAGTAATTTCTAACTGCTTAAATTTGGACAATAACTAATAATACTAAAAAAATGTGTGTGCAGTTCACACGCAGTAGAAGTGAAACTTCAGAGATATTTCACAGATAATTCTTAATTAACTTTTATTATTATAAATCTAACTTCCTTTAGCCTACATCCGTCAACATACTATAATTCAAGACAAACTTCTTAAGTATCACTTTCCATTTTTCGCTGTCTTAGTCTAAAAAATATTATTAACAATTTATTTCGGTCCAAATCGGACTTGTATTTATTCATCGGTCTTATTGACACTCTAATCTGTGCTGCGCAATGTAAAACTCGTATCTCATTCTCTTGCAGATTTAGGCCTATACATTTATGTGTTTATCTCTTTTAGTGTCGCTTTTTCGTTTCATCGAGTTTCAAATCACAACGATTCTAAGGAATTCTCACTTTAAAAACAATGTTAGTTTTTGAAGTGGTTACACTCGCGTCCTTAATATCACCGGTGACATATTCTTCACAAACTGTGCATTTTCCGGTATAAAAATTATACAATACATTTTCATGGTCATCAAACAAATTCCTTTAAAAACATTATATTGTTACAACTTGGGCCACCTGAATATTTGTAATCAAAGCACATTTATTACCCGTCGGTGTTTGAGCTAATAACATTGAAGCACTTTTATGACCGTCTCCTTATGTTTACTTTGTGTTTAAAATTTGTGATTGGAAAAATAGCCCATTGTGTATTGTAATCTTTATGGTAGTCATTAGCCAGGTGTGATTCTTAGAAATTCAGTCTACAGACATATTGTATTTGTACAGTATAAAGCAATGCCCCAACGGAGGGGTGAGGCAGTCGAGCGATAATCAGCCGCGAGACAAGACTTGTGTACATTCAATAATCTATTTAGTGACGGACTTTGCGCGTGTTATTGAATCGTGCATTACGTTTTGACTAATTGTGTACAGTTGTATTTGTACCTGTGTTATACATGTTTGTATAGTTCTAATAAATTCTGTAATAATTTCAACGGCATTTTAATTCGAGTCCTGCAACTCGTAACAATATTAAAGTAGCAGTACATCCATAATCCTTTCAATGCCAATGTGGAACTGCTATCCAATCAAATTGAAACTAGAGAAATCATTTGGAACTTACTAGAAATTCATAAAGATAGAAACAAATACGAAGAGGTAGCAATATTGTTTTAGAATGCCAGAATTAGCGACGTGGCGTGGTGACGCTCACGCAACATTGATCCCGGGCTATTGGCCGTGACAGGCCAGTTGTCTCCTAAGACAGATCGTTATGCACCCCATTGGTATTTTTGTCTAAGCCTGTCCTCCAATCGTTTATTACCAGATTGTTTACCCAGATGAGTCGAAACTTTAAAATTAGCTAGAGATTTAGGAGTATCCATAAAAAGATTTTATTAACGACATGAATAAATACTGACAAGATTTATTAAGCGCACGATAAATAAAGTTTTGAAGAAAAAAACGTATGTTTGTTTTTAGATTAGGGCTTTATTGGCTTGAAGATTTTAAAGAACTGTATTTATGTATGAACATAATTTAGTGAAGCTTGTGTAAGTAGGATAGACAGTATGTGGGAGGGTAATATATTGAACGAACGATTCTATATTTGATTACTAGATTTTCCACGCGGTTACACTCGAAATAAAAAGTATCCTATGTTTATTTTCAGTATCTGAAAAATGTATACCTATCTATACGTATCAAATGTTACAAACTCTTGCAAATATTATCTAAATTGGTGAATTTTCAGTTTGAGCATTAATAGCCGGTTCCTATATCTTATAAACCATTTATTTGCCTCATTATCGGTTAAAATTTGACTAAGCTCCATACAAGTAATGTAGAATTCCTACCGATGGTCAGGCTAGCAATTGAATAATAAATAACATGTAGGAACCGGCCATGACTAACCAATCATTTACACAATTGAAAATCATACAATTAAAGCATTTGAAGTGTTGTTTTTTTTATAACTTAAGTGCTTTTCATATTCAAGATTCGATATCGATTTAGAATTAAAAAGGTTTTTTTGAATAATTTTAATTTCTATGATGAAGGATAAATGTCTTGAAACATACAAAGGCCCTTGTGTAGAACTTAAAAGCGATAAATAACCTCGGGATAGAGGGGGAATAGAGGTCGGTTCCTGTCCTTTTAAGATCATTATAAATGGACGTTGTTATAAACCATCTGCCCAAATACTACATCCTAACTATTATCAAACGAGCATTGAAAATGCGATAAGTAGTTCTATATTACAATAATAATACCCGTCCATTAAGGTCCCTTGTCGGGCTGGAGACTCCTCGGTTCGGGACAACGGACGATATAAACTTCTCTAATACAGATTAGCGAATTTCATACATCGATTATCTTAATGTGAAAGGGGTAAGAGAAACATTTCCTTGCGAGATTTGATCTAACGTTAGCACGGATTACAAGATATAATATATGCACAATATGTATGAAAAATTATTCACGTGCCTGCATGTTGTCACCCAGTATTCAAACCTACGCCAATTGATTGATACGCCGTAACAATCGCGTCACTACGAATACATTATAATACCTATGTAAAATAAATTTTAAGCAATTTAAAATATTAAGAAAACAGTTATTTAAATAGAAATACGAAGATAATATGTTATGGCTTCATTACGTATGAAATAGTTAACATAAACGAACATTTACTTTCATTAAATCCAGTTATATGAAGATAAAATTTATTAAATGTTAATATTAAAGCGCAACCAAAACATTGAATATGTAAAATCTCAATTGGAAAATATTAGGAGTTCAAATTTTACCGTTCACAGCGGGCTGTATGTTTAAAAATACAAACACTTTAAACTCTCAACGTTTTACATAAAAAGCGTTATAAAAAGGCATATTTCATTATTTTTTACCTCTAAAACAACGGGGTGCCACGTGTTTTTTTTTTGTGAGTGTGTAATACCAACGGCCCACGCGAGCCCCAATGATCGCTTCACACTTTAAGTGCCAGCCGCGGTAGTGATATTTATCTGCCTACTCCAATGCTATTTTTGAAACTCCTAGTCTTAAGGGAGACCGTTTTGTTTCTCTTCACTAACGCCGCCTATACCTTACTTCAAACACATAAAAAAAATGACAAGCTTGACGCAAATGAAAACATTGGGTCCCCGAAGAAATGGATATCGTATCGAGTTTCTATGATATTTTTGTGGTAATATAATTCGGATTCATGATCGTACTTAGGTTAAATACACAATATTAACGTAAATTACATACAAGTATTAATAATGTTTATGATAAGTATTGTCTGTGTAGTTACTGACCTCTACAAATAGACGTAGAAGACTGAGTAGTAAGCCTCGTATACATAATCGTACTGTTATAGTGCAGCTAAGAGCAATTCTAAAGTTTGAAAAAAATGTTATTACATATATCGACAAAGTAATTTATATTGAATTACATGTTGTAAATACAACAAATTTAAGTTGTAAAACGGATATAGTCAAAATATACAAAAAAAGTGTTTACAACTAATATCTACATCTATTTTAATCTTTTTCGGCGATGGCCCCAGTCTATATGTAGAAACTAACGTTAATTATTTGAAAATATGATATATCGATATTTCTATTACAGTTTATAATCATATTGTTTTTAACTTACCAACTGTTTTACGTTTCTGTGTTACAGTGCGGGCAATAATATAATAAACGACCTGAAATTATGTGTGCTCACTAAGCATGGAAATGATTGCTACTTTTAATTCATATTCATTGGATGAAATTAAAAAAAAAATCACAATGATTTCACATGTGAAATTTCACAGACAATGATTTTTGAAGCTTAAAATTACCACAGCGTCACACGTTCCGTATGCTATTAAAAATGAAATATGAATTATAATTTATAATCACTACGCATGCTACTTTCGAATCGAATGACTGACCTGTGACAATGAAATTTCATTTCATTTCCTAAACAACTGATTTTGAGATTATTCCAAGGAAAATAATACTTTACAATCCTTAATTTAAAATCTATTTTTTAATACTCTCATACTTCATACTACTTCATAGTCGTACACTTAGCGACTTAGCGGCGACGAATCAGCAAAATATAGTTTATTCATCATATCACGCCCGCTCATTCGTCCCTACTCGCTCGCTCTCGCGATTTCATTACCTGTGACATTTCACAGACCAAATGAAGAGCGGTAGCAGATGCGATGTATGAAATTAAATTTCATATGAAATTTCGCATGCTACTTGTGAAATGTTCCCTGCCTAGTGCTCACCATTCAATGCTTTCTTAAACACATGCAATTAAATATCGATACTCTCACAACCCCAGTTAAAAGGCAAGAAGCAGGTGTATTGGAATCGCAAATCTTGACACTATAATTTAGTACAGTCCATTGTAAGGTCATAATCGAAATTAATAGCTCCAACGTGCCCAACATGCATCGTAGAATATAAGATGTGGGCAATCAGTATTTTCAATTATAATCGATATAAATGTTAGATATTCTCACAACCCTAGTTAAAACGAAAGAAGCAGGTGCGATGTATTAGAATCGCAAATCTTGACAGTTTAATATCTTACAGACGCTCGTGGAAAGGTCAAGAGGGTAGAACACAGATAGTACAGTCCATTGAAAGGTCATGACCGAAATGAATAGCTCCAACGTGCCGAACATGGACCGTAGAATTTCAGATGTGGGCAATCAGTATTAAGTTTTATTGAAATTACACGAGCATAGACGATAAAAGCAAGGCGGTTGAAACTTCATCACCTGTACTGGTACGCGCGTGGTTTTCTAAAATCTCTAACTACACTGAGAGTCATCAAAAGCTTTAAAAAATAAGCTATAATAAAGTACAATCTTCAACATCTGTGACATACTCCGGTCGTGTATCGACACCTCTAGGAATTTTGATCACCGTATTATAGATTTGAGCTCCAGATAAACGACGGTGCCTCATCAATTTCGTACAAAATATTTTGGTATGACCCAAAGTTTTTTTATGTGTTTAAAAGATTAATGCGCCGATAAAATGAATTGGGACGGTTCTGGCTGTACGAAAAATAAGTAACTTTGGGATTTTTTACAATTTTAGCTTTAAAAGCTGGTATAGGTATGTATTTATTTTTATTTATTTTTTCACAAAATCACAAATTATATAACACAAAAATTGCTACCGATCAGAAAAAAAAAACATATTGGAATTCGATTTTTTTAAATCTTGCCATTATAAATCTTGCAGGACTCCCAGGATTTTAAGTCTAAGAATTTGCTGTCTATTAGCAAAAACCGTATCGAAATCTGCCCATTAGTTCTTACGTGACTCCCGAACAAACAGACAGACAAGAAATCTAAAAAAAATGCATCGTGTTCTTTATCGCAATGCTCTATTCCAGTTGTTTTTTGTATACAAACAGGACCATTTTAGAATTTTATACATTACTAACTAGTAAATGATAAAAATATCCAAGTACTGCCTAAAATTTTATTTGTACTGAGACTAAAGCTTCATATTTATTAAATAATATTATAATTGTAGAAATCAGATTAAACGCGAAATTTTGCAAAATTTCGAAAAATCTTCAGATCAGTTGCTAAAATTAGTTTATTTTTAAATAACACAGGAAGTTCTGAATACTCCCTCTACTTTCCCCATCATAAAACTAGGGTACACGGTGCCTGCGCGCACGCAAGTTTAACTCCGCCCATTGGAGACAACCTACTGTGCTTTGTTTAAATACATAGCTTGTGCATGTGTAACGAAGATAATTACGAGTAATAGGTAAATTATCCAGTGTTACTTACATTCAAAGGCACATGTTTTAAGATGACGAATCATTTCTGTCTTTCAATTTGGATGAGTCAACTTAAGTGAATCATTCAATGTAATTTAATATCCTCGTGTACTTTCAACCAAATTGATTCAATTTGGTTGATCCGTCAAATGTCAGCATAAGGACAATATTTAAACCAACACCTGAACTTATAACTCTGATACACCTTTGAAATTTAAATACAGGCTCATGTATTCGAAAACACTTTTTTTTATTTGGGCGTATTGTTATCATCAAGTGTCGAATTATGCATGGATACTGTATTTTTGATTGTCTATGGTTTGGTGTACAACAAAGAGCTATCTATCTATCGATCTATTGTTCTAGAATCTGTATATTCTAACTCAACTGAAATAACGGCAAGTCTTTGAATAAATCTTATGCCTTATTTAAAAAAATGACATTGTATCCTTGTTTTGTGTGTATCTAGTGGTTTTATAACTTGACATATTAAAAAGAAAGGACCAAATGTTCGTATCTGCAGTTCAAAGGAAATTATTGCTTTATCAGAGGATAAAAAATATCCTATGTTCATACTCATTACAAAGACATACATGATATACTTCACGATGATTGATTTATTCTTAAAGCCATGCGGGAGCAAACAAAACATCCAAACAAGCACTTATAAGTTTATATACTAGAGTATTCAAATTCTAAAGCGTGCCTCTAGTTTAAAGAGAAAGCATTAATAGAGGTTAATTTTTTTTATACTTTTATATTAGTGCTATTTGCCCTCGAAAAATTCACCTCATATCGCAGACTATCCATCTCCAGGGAAGAAACGTGTCTGTCTTTGTTCTTCCAAAGGAAACCGGAGGGGTAGCTTAGTTGTAACGGACAATTAGACCAACATTTATTGGTAAAGCTAAATTCTATACACCAAGCTTTTCTTTTGAAAACATCCCGTTTATAACAGACATATTTTGTGTACAAAATTTTAGTTATAAACTTTTGCGGATACCACGATGAAAGTGATTAGTCGGTTCGGACGTCGAAGTCTCGGAATGAAATTTACGAGCATTAAAACTATCTCCATTTCATCGGAGCCTTTAGGGTTTAGTCCACGCCTTTACCGAGGCAGCTGGTTTTAATCGAATCCCAATCAACTATGGAACGATGTTAAATAGTTTACTGTTACATTAAATATGCTATCAAAATCGCCGCTGGCCCTTAAAACTATTAGAACCGATAAACGCGAGTCATAACTTTAAAATACAGTTTATGTACATTTTATAAATTACTTGGTGTGAAATATATAATACATTAATAAACACATCAGTGTATTTATTCTATAGACCGTGCCAAAGTTTATAAGCTTCTCTTAGCAACAGACGGCTGCGTAGTAAATGCTTGTTATAAAAAATCAGTTATTAGGTAGCCAGCCTTCAGCAGTTAATATGTAGAGATTATAAAATTTCGCATGAACTACAAGCTAGATAGAGAGAATATGGCCACATATTTATACTTGCAGAATACGAATTCGGTTATAATGACCAATATATTCGAACGGTTACAATGATGAATGAATTACGCGTACGGGTAATGAATATGCTTTATTGTGTAAAAGATGCAGTTAACAGAAATAAAATTTTACAATACAATAGGTGGTCTTATCGCTATTAGCGATTTCTTCCTAATAATCTTTCGATGGACAAAACAAATGATAAGAACAGAGGTATGTCGCATTATTCTCACTTATTCCAATATCAGAGAACCAATACACAGACACACAAGAATATGAGCTCTAATCGGAGCACTAAAACATAAAAAAATGGAAATTATGTAGGTACCCCATTAAAGAACACAACCAGATGTCAAATGCCTAAACAGTAAAGAAGGTGATCAGACGATATTTATTTTATAAACTTCTAAACTAATTAATCGTATTTATTATATTCTTAATTCATTAATCGCTTCCAAAAATATCACAACAATACTACAGTGATAATTAGTTACAATAAGTTACTGTCATTGTTTTAGAAACGCCTTTTGTAACAAAAACCATCAAACCATTAGATAGCGTGCGTTTGTATTTGATTGATTGTTAGTAGAGATAAAGGGAGTGGGGTCATTAATTTCTTATTTACCGACTAAACAACGTAGGTGTCGTTTGTGGACGAAGAAAACGGTTAACGTCAAAAATTAGACAGCAACACAATGGTGGCTTGGGGATTAAAAGCGAAGCAATGTCGCGGAAGCGGACACATCATTTATCAGAACAAGCCGAGGTTTCCTTACGGCTTGCCACCGGTGGATTCGAAACGCAATTGAAAAATAAGTCCGGCAAACGCTTGGCTGTCCACGCACAATAAGGATTCATTATTTGACTACGGAATCATAAAAATACTCCTCATCTCACGAACTCTACTCTTGACGGATCGTGTTCAAACTTTCGTTAACAGTTCTATGCAATACTACCACATTGTTTTTTTTTCAAAAGTTTTAACTTCATAGTTGACTAGAGGAGGAATAAGTACTAATTTTACTTTGGAAGGTAATATCTCCCCACCTACTGGTTTTAATACAAGTCATTAAAAACTGCAAAATCTGACTAATGAGATGAACAAAAGGACACGAAAAAAAATCAATACAGTTACATTTATGACAAGCAACCCAATTCATTACTTTTTCGTCATTTTACTACAACATTGTATGGCGTCATGTAGGTATTATATGTTCGTACTTTTAATTATACAAGTTCCTGTAGCTTCCAGCAAAAATTACTAACATACAAAGACGCTTATGACAAAAACATAAGGGTTCCGATTTGCTAAAATGACTAAGCAACTAAAAAAAACGATCCGCGATCGTTTTCTTTGTTTAGAAACTTGATACATAGAAAATTGCTTTTTTAACCAATAAATAACAATTTGACTATCATTTGTCACGGTATAGGAAATACCATTATGATAAATGTTCAGAACAAAAAATTACAATAGCCATTTGAAATGGGGACTTGTTTAAATGGAAAATTTATTGCAGAATTTTAATATTCATCGACGTAATAAATCTCCATGGAAATTGATTCAAATGGTGGATCAGTTTGTAATTTTATCAAAATTAGGCGTGAGCATTAAAATATACAATTAATTTTTGACTACACATTAATTTAGGTATTGAAGCAAGATATAAGCGTAACTACATCAATACAAATTTTTCTTGGGTAAAGCCGCGTACTCATTTGCGAGCTGTACCGTGACCGCATAGTGCTCTGGTGTGTATACGTGAAATGATCTTCGGTCGCGACGACTCAGCGAGCCGCCTTTGGCTTATTAGAGAACTGTAACCAGATCGATACAGTAATGAGGTTCTAGTGTGGACGTAACTCGCGACCGTACTGCAAGCGCCCCTTTTCGCCATATTTCGCGGGTGTTTTTGACGGCGCCGACGCCTGCGGCCTTTGATTCGTGGCAAAAATAAACAACCGTCTCAGTGCGCTCGCGAGCCACGTCCACACACTATTATTTTTCGTTACAATAACGTGCAAGGGTTAGTTACAAAAGTGAGTACGTGGTTACTGTCGGCACGTCGCAAGCGCGCCGCGAGCGCATCGCGGTGCATTCGCAAGCGTCAACCGCACAGTGTATTTTGGTTAGAGTAACTACAACGGTTACGGCTCGCAGGTGAGTATGTGGCTTAAGTCTACGTTTGATTAAGCTCGAAGCGTGCTTTATCGTCGTATCGCGTGACCGCAGGCCCTCAATCAACTTTAGGTCTAACGGAATGTCATGTAATTTCTAGTAACGATGTGTTTCTTTTATTATTTGTATGGCATCGTTCTATTAAAATTGTGTAACCGAGTACATAATATCGGGTGGCGCAATAGAACGTGCATATTTAAAATATTGATTAAAAAATAAATACAAAAGGTATAGTTAAAATAAAAGTGAGGTATTATTAAGAAATAACTGAAGTTTATTTTTTTAAAATAACATCGTCTAAATGATGACCCTCTCTACGACGACACTTCTCTAATCGCAAACGGAAGTTATTGAAAACTTTCTTCAGTAATGCTGGTGTAATTGCTGCCATTTCACCACGGATATTCTCCTTGAGCTGATTGATGTTTTTCGGATTATTGCTGTAGACTTTGTTCTTGAGGTATCCCCACAAAAAAAAGTCAGGAGGCGTCACGTCTGGACTACGTGGGGGCCATGGGATATCACCTCTTTTCGAAATCAGTCTGCCAGGGAACATCTGTTTCACAACCGCCATGGAGTCATTTGATGTGTGACAGGTAGCTCCGTCTTGTTGAAACCAAGTCCTAGAATTCACTATTCTTGAATTTTCAAGCTCTGGAGCCAAAAAACCTTCCAACATCGCAACATAGCGTTCGGTATTAACAGTGACGTTTTGCCCCCGCTTATTTTCAAAGAAAAACGGTCCAATTATTCCTCTACCAGAGATTGCTGCCCATACTGTCACTTTAGGACTATGCACTGGTTTCTGGTGCGTGAGTTTGGGATTCTCACTGACGACAATTTTGACGGTTTACGAACCCATTGATATGGAAGTGGGCCTCATCTGAGAAAAGGATATTGTCAAAATTGGAAAATCGATTAAGCATTTCATTAGCAAATGCGAGCCTTGCTCCGAAGTCAGACTCTTTCAATTCTTGTGTTAACTGCAGCTTGTAAGGATGCAGTTTAAGATCCAAGTTTAAAATTCGTTGCAAACTTCGTCGCGATAAGTGTAAGACAGACGATCTCTTGCGAGTAGACATTTGTGGATCTCCTCGTACAGACTGCATAACTCTCTCAATATTGTCGTCGGTCCTAGATGTTCTTGGACGACCTTTTGCTTGTGGTTTAAACGTTGAACCAGTCTCTTCAAAACGCTGTACCCATATTTTAATTAAATTAGCACTCGGAGCTTCACTAATTTGCCGTATTCCATATTCAGAACAATATAAACGCCTAGTAACGATGTATGAACGAGAGTTCTCGTAAAATGCGCGCACGCAAAATGCGCGACGCTTCCCGTCGAAGTGACTCATAGTGACTAAAACTCCATGAGCTCGCCTACCCAACGATGCAGGCTCCCCCCGCCCGCGCACTTTCTACCCCGCGAAAAAAGATGATGCAATATGCACGTTCTATTGCGCCACCCTGTATATTGAGAACCATTTTCTAGGTAAAAAATCTACATACTTAAAGAACATTCCAGAGAGAGATCCGCATACAATAAGACTTGAAGGGAATTTTTCACTGCGGTTTTTCCCCTACTTTACGACATGAGATCATTTAAGAAGGGCGTTATAAAATTTCTTTGAGGCCGGCAGCACGTCCCGGTCCCACGCCCCTAGTGTTGCAAACGTTAATAGGCGGCGACCACTTTTCATCAGGTGAGCCGCCTGCTTTGTTTGCCAGCTTTTGGCAATAAAAAAGACGTATGGTAGTCGTATTAGTAACATATCATGCATTCCAAAATGATTATTCTTAACTAGGACGTGTCTTTTTAAAATACACAATATTGTAGACACAAGACATATTAAGATAGTAGATGTTCGTGTAAGTACGCGTTCCTATAATTCTTCTTCCCTTTTGAATATTCGCATACTTACTGTGATAAACGGACGAAAATGGTCACTGATCTGGTATGTACGCGTACTTACTTGTACCTTTATCATCTCCGTTATGCTTAGGTATATACTTTTAACTAAATTTAATTCGTTCTTTAAAAATCCAACCGTGGTAAACATACATGCATAAATACATTACATAAATCTTTTACAGACCAGCAAATGGCTCTACCAACTACGTCTATCCTATTTGATTTATTATTTAACACAATTTTAATGTTTATGATCATAGTTTAAACTTACCCGCATTGTTTATTTATATGCCTAATTGAACGTGTCAGTTTAAGCGGTATGCATCGAATTGTTGAAGCTCATAACTTCACACTAAAACCGATTGTATCATCGGCCTATTGCCACCATACAAATAAATAAATTCCATCGCCTTCCTTATCAAGGAATCTTAAAGAGAAACCCGAAACCGTAAACATGCACGTTGAGCATACAGTGTTAACTATTCATTCTATGTCTCTAGGGAATATATTGAACAAAAGACGGGCTCAGCATCCACTATTTCTCACTACATCGGTGCGATGTAATCAGAGAAGACGACGTGTCGCGCTTATTTATGTATGAGCGGGGCGCGGGCGAGGGTGGCCCAAACGCGTCGGATACAAACAGAATAATATTGATGACACTGCGCTACGAGGGGTCATGAATCATTAATCGTCTGCTCTCGTATACGACTCTATTACGACTGGCAGTGCCTCGCCGGATAAGCCACCCTTCGCTACGTGAGGCCGTGTCCTTACGGGCGCATGAGCCTCGCCGCGCCTCACGCTTGCCTTTTTTGTCAGCACCCGAGAATCCGTAAAGGGTTCCTACATCTAGCACACCTCGGATTAGATACACTTAGTCATCTACAATGTATTATTATTACATATGCATAATGTTACAACTTAGGTTCCGACAAAAACCAATTCCACTCCTAATCTGTAAAAGAACACATTTCATTACCTGTAGGCATTTAAATTAATTGTAATTCTTTTATGATCGTCTTCTTTTGTTTACTTATTTATTGACATACTTTTCTAGAGAACAGGCTATTGTTCTATTGTATCCGTTTACGGCCGCTTGCAGCTAAATCATTAGACAGGTGTTGCGGATTACGTGGACTACGATAGGGAGACATTTGTATTTATGAGGTATAAACCGACGGTCCGATGGAGAGAGGGGGCAGTCAAACGACGACTACGATACGGGCGTGACGTGTGAACATTCGGGAATCTATTAGTGACGGACTTTGCGCGTTTTATTGAAATACGACCTTCTGCATTACGTTTGGATTTTTTGTGTTCGGTTATATTTATACCTATGTTATACGTGTTTGTATAGTTCTAATAAACTCTATAATAATTCTAACGGCATTTTAATTCGAGTCCCGCTAAACTCGTTACAATAATATAATAAGTACAATTAAAACATTACATTACATTATACCCGGCATGACAGTTCTAGATATAGTTAAAAAGCAGATTCAATGCAGACGGTACTATTATTTTTTCAAAAAATAATAGACATAAAAAAGAGCTACTAAAATGTAATTTTCCCAAGAACTTATGACATGACATTACATACATTAATGTTATTATTATAAGTATCTCGCAGAAATATCATCCTTTCCATCCCCAAACACTCTTTCCTGTTATTATTGATAATACGTTAGGTACGTATTATCTGCCAAATGATATTATAATTAGTTAATTATCAAGATCGTTAACAAACAAACAAACATCCAAATAAAGTCGCTATAACATTTCTATATTGATATGGATACATATACGAAAATTATGTTATCAATGATATGAACGGAAGTTCAAGCTATCGTCGTCATGAATATTATATTTAGAAAGACGAAACGACATGCTAGTATTTACAAACAAAATTACGACATTCTCAACTCAAAATATTATATATGATGACAGTGCATTGCTTAATGTGTTTAAAATCACGATCACAAAAGGCACATAAAAAAATTTGAGACAAAAAAGCAATTAAAGTTAATTCAGTAAGCAAGCAGACATGGCTACTTCCAAATGAACTCAAACGTTACAAAAACGAAAACAAATCTTGAACAAAAACGCAGGTCATTTCGGCGTGGACTTTCTACTTTATTTTTTCTAAGCTTTGCCCGAGGACGTGCATCCGAAACCTTGAGATATACTTTTTATTTTTGTTCCAACTTTTTTATTTATTTTACCTCTTGTGCATGATTGAACAACGATAAAATAATGCTTAGGCCGAGTGGCCGCTTCAAAAAGGAACCGTAAGGGAACGACCGATGGAACGTTTCCAAAATTTCTAATCGAGTTTATATTTGCCATCACTCGTTCCAATCTTTGTGAGCTCTTTTTGTAATGTTTTTAGGTCTCAAGGTAAAGCTTCTATTATTTTACGAAGAACAGTTGCTCAGGGATAATTTCTTGGGGGTATTTTTCAATGTGTGCCATATAATTTACAATATAGAATATTAAAAACGTTTGTTGGAAAGCTTTGAAACTGTGCCAACATTCAGCTTTGGCATCGGATGTAATATTTTCAATAAAAACACATTTCATGCACTGACTAATAAATTTAGTTAGCGGCCCTCACCCCCTTGAAAGAGGAGCTTGAGAACCCTCGTTTCTAGGTCAATCAAAAATCAATCAAATCAAAGTTAAAAATAAAAAATTCCAAAAAGTTTTATATGATTCTATGATTTGAAAGGACTACGTGATTATTTTAGTAGGTAGATCCGATTTGCTACTGCAACCTGAAGTGACGTGGCCGGTTACATCTGTCACAGAATCAATGACAGTTAGTGCAAACGAGCCTGAAGTGAAGACTTAGTCTTGATAAAAGTAATATAGGACGCATTCTAGCCCGGCAGACTGTTGACCTGCGCAACGTCACTGGGAAGGGCTGGATAATGGATAATGAAAGTAAAGGAACTGCGATGAGTGACGCAAAACTTAGGACAGGCTTACTACGTCCAGTGGGAGTTTCGATTGACTGAAAACGGTGAGATTCAATCACGTCATTGATACTCCCATATTACCGGAATACTTACTGAAGGTATCAAAAAGTTGCCCCATTCGATAATTGAAGCAATATTTAATTTACTATTTCTTATACAGTAATATAAAAAGTATTATAGACGCGGTAATAATTTACCTTAAAAATAGACAACCTACATTATTATCGTATTGGACAGGTTTCTGTCTACATGGAACACCGATAACTTTGACTAAATGATGGGAAAAGACTGAAAAGCTATTTCAAAATACATATACAAACATAAAATACCATAAAAAGAGATCTCATTTCTATTCTCCACAAACAGATCTCAACAATTTCTAAACATGAAAACATTCAAAACGAATTCGTATAAAGGAACAAACCCATAAAATTTACATGACAAGTCAACTACACGCCTTAATGTAGTCATAACCATATCTTCGCACTTAGGTACCTTTTCAAATTCATCACGTGGTTTCCTAGTCCGCTTTGACGTCAATGCAAGCATATTACCACTTACCGAAACTAAACAAATTAGTTCACTAGATACAAACCACATTTAAATAATCACGCATTCTTTAATTTACATTTCTATTTTTGGACTTTGTATTTCTCTCTTGTAAAATGCTAGTAGGTATATCAAAGTTTAAACCAAAGCTTTTACATGAAAATTATGAAATGCAAAACCAGTGATTTTTGGGAGCCCATAAATTGTGGGTGCACCTACACCGTACACACTTTTCATCCGTGCAGGAATGGAGAAATAATACAATTTCCTGCGGCTGGACGGCCTGCTTTAAGGGGAACTAAAACAATCCACAGCCAGGTTGTAGAGTATTTGTCCGACTGGAGGGCTAACACCCCTGGACTAGTATGCCGCCATAACAACTTTGAGTTATATTCCGCTATAAGTGGTCAGGTTCCAGTCTCTCTCTTACAAATATCCATAAGCGACGGTAGCCGCTTGGCATCAGCTGGGCCGTCTGTCTGTCTGCTGGACTCATGCAATAAAATCACTTTTGGCCGAGTATTGAAATTAAAATTGAGCTGCAAAACAACCTGGAAATTCCCACCAAAAACTTCAGCCTATGGCAATAAAACTCATAATTGCCAGACAAAAATGTCTGTATTATGTAAGTTCGGGTGGAATCTTGCAAGTTAAATTTGACCAACTTCCCGGTTTCCGATTGAGCTGAAATTTTGTACGCATATGTATATTCCGTGACAATGCAATAATATGGTACCATGGAGCTGATCTGATGATGGAGTCGGAAGGTTGCCATAGGAACTCCTGTACTAAACAAGATTGACCGTCGTACTTGGACTTGTCTTATCTAGTACTTTGCATGAAGCAGCAAAGTAGTAGTAGCAGTAAAGATCTCAAAAGCTTGTATTTGAAAACCTTTAAAAAAAGTTTATTACTTATTATTTTAAAAGAATTGTGTCCCGGAATTAAAAAATCCAATAAGCCAACTACAGAAACTTGTAAAAAACATCCAAAAGCTACTCCCAAAAAAAAAACAACAAAGAAACAAGAAGAACATAAACCAATATTTTTAAAACGGACATGTTTCATCTCAGGACAATAGAGGAAAATGGTAACCGGCGACACAACGGTGGACACATTGTTCCAACTTTTTGTCTGTTTGTTTTTTAACGTTCTTCAAAATTAGTATTTGTTTAAGGATATTTAAATGTTTTCGGAGTAGTTTAACTACTAATGAAATCCTATTTAAATAAGGTTAGTGTTAAAAGAATGTTGTTACTTCAATAAAAAATTTAAAACTCAGAAATAACAATTAAATTTTAACTGCTGTTTCGCCGCTAAAGAGAGCAATAACAGTTTTACAGGATTTGTTGTTTTACGATACCCGAATAACCCATAACGCAACTAATAAAATAAAATGTTTGCAAAAAGAACTGTTACATATATTGTTTCTTTTTAGTTAAGACTGATATTATTGCTACCATTACTCATAAAACTGTTTTAGGAGCAAAAATTAGAGTAAAAAGTTATTTCTATGTACACTGACGGACTCATAAACTGCATCAAAGTAATAGACGACTTTGAAATAAATATTTTAACCAAGTATGCAAACTTTCTATACAGATTTAAATTGTTCTAGATTGGTTCGTGAACTTTAAAACAGCGTAGGGTCATATCCTTAAGTTTAAGTTTGTGTACTGGAAATGACCTTAAGACTTTTTTTTGAAGAAAAAACAGAAATTTAAGGAAAATTGGTTTAATTAAAAAATTGGTGTTAACAATAGACACAAACTTTATGCAAGGGTTTATTTATGTTTTAATAAGGTGTATAACCTCCACGTGCCCTTATTACGGATTCTAATCGGTTTCGCATAGATTTTATTAGGGTTATTAAAAGATCTTGTGGAATTTTGTCCCATTCTTCTGAAAGTGCTGTTCTTAGTGCTGCCACTGTCGTGGGCAAAGGGTTTCTCGCATATACAGCTCTTTTTAAATTGTCCCAAACATGCTCAATGGGATTAAGATCCGGGCTGCGTGCTGGCCAATTCATTGTACGTATTCCAACCTCTTCGCAATATTGTCGAACTTGTGCAGCAGCGTGCGGCCGGGCATTATCCTGCATTAAAGTAAAATTTTCGCCTATGAATCCCATGTAAGGCACCACGTGATCTTCTAAGATCTCTGTTATGTAGCGATGTGCAGTCAAACCCCCTCTATTACTGTTTTGACGAACCATGTCTATGAACACAAGTTCTGTTCGCCCGTTCATCGATATGCCACCCCAGACCATATACGAACCGCCTCCAAAAGGAACACGCTCCTCAATGCAACTTTGAGCATATCGCTCCCCATGTCGACGATAGACTCTTCTGCGACCATCTGCACCATATAAACATGTCCTACACTCGTCCGTGAACAATACGGAGGTCCATTGCTCTTCTGTCCAATTCAGGTGATCACGCGCAAATCTTAAGCGAGCTTGTCTGTGAGCTACAGACAACTTTGGACCATTTGCTGGTCTAAAAGGGGTGATATCCGCTTCCTTTAACCTTCTTCTTATGGTTCGTGCACTCACGTTTACTCCACGCACTTCATTAAGCTCTGTTTTGATGTTAACAGACGTGAGGAAACGATTTCGCAGGGAAGTTGTAACAATAAATCGGACATCACGACCAGTGGTTGCTCGAGTCCTGCCTGTACCACGTCTCCTTCTGTAAGAACCTGTCTCCACAAACCTTCTGTATATTCTAGAAACCGTAGACTGGTTTAAATTTCTACCAATCGTTCGTTGATCCAAGCCCTCCCGCACCAATGCTACAATTTGAGCCGCTTGTTCGGACGAAGTATCCATATTATGGTTCAAAAACTCTCGATGAGTTAAAAAACTAACCCAACAATTCTGCTGGTAACAATAATTCAATTGACAAAAGAATAAAAAAACAATGAGAATCAATTTAAAACTTTGCTATAAATAACACGCAAATCTGATACTACGAGTAAATTTTCTTTTGCCGTCTCTTTTCATTTGTTTTACTGCAGTTCTATTTTTAAATTTTCCTTTTTTTTTGAGATTAAGAGCCAGTCTCTCCATATTTATATAATTTAATCTAAAAAGCTTGCATACTTATTTAAAAAAATCATTTCAAAGTAATCCTGGACTTTGATGCAGTTTATGAGTCCGTCAGTTTAGTTGTTGTTTTAGAGGTGGCGTGTATGGATTACAAGTTTGCATCAGGAATCCCCGCTGTCGCGGCAGCCTTCGTGTCCGTCACATATACAGATAAACTGTAACAGAGATGCCTACGATGGTATAGCTACTATGTATTAGAATGCATATATAGAATTGCATTTCATGTAATACGAGTACAGTTAATTACAATAGTTAGATTTAGTTAATAATATTTTAGTGATAAAATGTTACTTATAATATTTTAGTTAACACTATTTAGTGATAATAGCAATGACGTTTCACCTAAATTACTTATGATCCAAAATACTGATACCAACTGCGATATAAAGTTAAGAATCAATTTGCGTTTCGCCCATTTTGACAATACGTATAAGGACCAAACTAGCCAACTCATTAGCAATACATGGAACCTTTAAAATCATTAATTTGCCATTACCTGAACTCAACCTTGAAATGAAAGAAGCTCGGAATCATTTAATTTGGTCTAATCGTGCAATATCGTAGATGCACCGGATATTTGTCAAGAAAAAACTATAATAGCTCAAAACTCATCGATTACGCCCATCCCGCATCCTTGCAAGGGTATATTTTAGTAATTTGCGCATTTCCTCACGATACCCCAATAACGTGAACAAAGAAACTGCCTACCTATCCTTCTACCCTTGGAAACGTCACGCACATCCCTTAACAAACAAAATAAAAAAAACTAACACAAACCAGCTTATTGTGAGCCTGTGAGCAACCTTTGTCGCAGGTAGATTTAATAAAGTGAAAAAAATAAAGCCATTAAAGTCGCAAAAAAGTTGGAAGCGTGATCCCTCTAAATACCTCAAGGATTAACAGCAGATGTCGATTTACGAAATTTAGATTGATGTGCATGATATGGATGCTGTTTTGAATTTTTACCTGAATTTTACAAAAGAGGTTCTTTGTTGGTAGGAATAAATTTAAGAGTAATATTTTGTATGTTGCTTCGATTTTTAAATTCTCTGACATGAGAAAAATTCTAAATCATTCGGAACTTCTACAGTATAGTTTTGTAAATAAACGTTATGTATATATACTATTTAATTTATATACTTAATAAAATTAAACAGCATGTACAAACATACATGTATGTTTGTACATGTGTATGTAAGTAATGGATACATGCATGACGGTCTCTGTGGTTGACTGGGATAAGCCTTTGCCGGCTTAGCGCATTGATACGCAGAGACTCCACATTCGATTCTTGGCATGATAAATTTTATAAAGGAACTTTTCGTTATTTACTATGGTCTGATTGTCTGGGTTCGGCCCCAGACTGGTTCGTTGTACTCGTATATTTCTCATAACACAAGCGTAACTTACTTACCTTGGGGATTATTATTTACTCCCATGTATTTTATGTGGTGACCAGTTAAACACACCTAATCCATAAACAATTCTCAGTTTTCTATTCTATCTTATGCTAATATATAAAGCTGAGCACCAAACAGTTCAAAAACTTGGGGAGGCGTACGTTCAGCAGTAAACAACTGTTGGCTGACAACGACTCGCCATAAATTCGTCACATAGTTACAGTAAATGGCCTTGTGAATTCAAAAAATAAAGAAACATAATTTGTAGCCAAGTTTCATCACCAAACTTACTTGCTTGAATCTCAGGAACTACTTGTCTGATTTGAAAAAATCTTTCAGTGTTAGATAGCCCTTATTATCGAGGAAGGCTTATATCATCACGTTAAGACCGAAGCACCAATGGAGAATGTTTCAAGTCAGGCTTATTTCTTTTAACTATTCCACGCGGATGGAGTCACGGGCAGAAGCTACTACTATATTATAATATTATAAGGAAGAATTATACGTATTTTTGTAACGAATAAACTGAAAAACTATTGGATAGAATTCAAAAATATTTTCAAGATTCGAATGCTACATTATCCCTTATTAATATATAGGGTTTATAAATATTAGGGATCTCTACTAAAACTTCAATAATGTAATCGATCAATCTAAACAAAATACTTAGCGAATGAGGTTCTAGATTTTTAATTTTTTAGGGCCGAACTATGTCTGCCAAGACCGCTAGTATGTAATACAAAACAATACATACACGTTTTAATGTATAAACAGCAAAACATAATTAATCTTTAAAATTATTCTAATTACGATGAACATGATGAAGCGTTAAAGTATGTTGGCAATAAAAAGTAGACCTTCAACAAGCCAATACACGACACACAAAGCTTCCTAGTCTAGCTGATGCTGATAGCACATGTTTATGTATAAGATCAATTTACACAACAAAAGGTTCGATTAAGGAGGTATTTTGGTAGTAATTTGATACATGACGTTATATAAAGTAGTTAACAGAGATGACAGTACTAATTTATTATTACACTAGCGCTTTAGCTGCGACTTTACTCGCCTAAACTTCGGTTATGTTACCAGGGCGATGTTACATTTCTGGGAGGTCTGTAAGACTGTTCAAAACAAATATCACGAAAATCGGTTGATATTTAATACTAGCTTCTGCCCGCGACTTCGTCTGAGTGGAATATTTTAAAAAAAGTTCGGTCTTGGCGTGCTGATATATAGCCTATAGCCTTCCTCGATAAATGGGCTATCTAACACTGAAAGAATTTTTATCACACCAGCAGTTCCTCAGATTAGCGCGTTCAAGCAAACAAACAATCTCTTCAGCTTTATAAATATATAAAGCTGAAGAGATTGTTATAATATACTCGTAAGATAAAGAAAAAATAAAGGAATATCCTGGTTAGGTGACGAAGCTTGGTTTCAAAATTCTGATTTCTTTATTTTTTGAATTCACAAGGCTGTTTATATTAGTTTTTTTATAAAAGAACTATATAACTACATACATAAATGTAAGGTGAGTCGTCGCCAGCTAACAGTTTCCAACGGCTAGACGTACGCCTCCCCAAGTTTACGCCACCTATCCCAGTCCTCCGCCGTTTTAATCCAGCATCCACCGGCAACCTTGCGCAGACCCCTTTTTAATAGAATATTTTAATGTGTTCAAATAACAGAAATCCACTTTTTTTTTAGATCATTTGACTAAAGACGTTGATATTCCAACTTATAATTATAGACCGAGTTCGTGGCTTCGCTCTTAATGAAGTTATAACAGACATTTTTTTGATTTGCAGGGTTTTATCTCATTGACTTTCGATAATGTTTTATTTTAAATTCATTTATTTCTTCGGCCTCTACTTCGATACCACTCTACCATAAAGATAATGTAACGATGCTAAAGATATCACTTACATTCAAATCTTTTTAGGCATTTAAAAGTTATTATGGAATAAAGTAAGTCCCACACATGCATATTAAGTTTCAAATCACACTACATTTTTTTAAGGCAATCGTGGTAAAAGCGATTCGAATAATTTAAATAAATAACTGAACCTATATATGGGCATATTTTGTAGACATACTGGAGGACCGCCCGTTAGAAATCCCACACGCCCTTAGAAATGTCAAAGTTAATTTTTATACCAAAATATCGTACCGTAATACCACCTAGCGAATGTGGAACTAACCACGACGCTGCATCCGCACCCGAGATAACGTTAAGAATGTTGATTGTAGCTAAATGCGTCTTATTTATAGAGTTAAAAATAACGCCGTTAACGAAAAGCCACATTAGTGTATAATGTATATATATACATCATCTAACGACATGTAACTTCATTAACAATGAAAAAAATGTGTATAAGTGAAACTTCAGAGAATAAACTCACAGATAATTATTTTCTAACTTTTATTATTATAAATATAATTCTTTTAGCCTACACCCATCAACATATTGAAATTCAAAATAAACTTCTTAAGTATCACTTTCAATATTTCACTGTTTTAGTCTAAAAAATATTATTTATTATCAATTTTATTTCGGTCCAAATTGGACCAGTTTAATCATCGGTCTCATGGGCTTTCTAAATCTATGATGCATAATATAAAACTCGTATCACATTCTCTCGCAGGCTAAGTCCTATAGATTTATGTGTTTATCTCTTTTTAGTGTTCCTTTTTCGTTTCATAGAGTATGAAACATATCATGACGACCTGTTGCGTTGTTAAGGCGTGAAGCTTCGGAAATAAACAAACTCACATTCGCGTTTATAATTTTAGTTATGACTAAGTTTTGCCCGCGACTTCATCCACGCTTGAGTTTAAATTCCGGGGACAAAAAGTACCTAAGCATTCAAAAAAGAATGTAAGCTGTGGTTTAAGTGAAAACTGTGTCGGATTAAGCTAATAATTATGCACCCGAACTTACAAACCACTCCCAGAAAAAATTCTGCAGGATTCCCAGGATAAAAAGTAGCACAGATTTAAAGCCTAAGAATTTCCTGTCGATCAACGAAACTGTATCGAAATCGGCCCAGTAGTTTTTACATGAATCCCGAAGAAACAGAAGAAACTCTAAAAAAAATTAAGTTGTATTCTCTTTCGTTTATATAGTGTATTCCAGTTTTTTTTTTTAATAGCTTCAATTTACAGACACGGTATTTTCAAGTTTTATAAAATTATAAATAGATAAATACTACGTTTAAATATTGGTCGATATAAATCGTGCTTATCTTCAAAGAACGCTGATAAACTTGCATAATTGCGTTTCAAGTTTGATTGGTGGACATAATTACTTTACTTGTTGGCTTGTCAAGCCGTGACGATTATTTGTCAACGGCCATTCTGGCATTTTAATCTGCTTATAATTTTAATTAAAATTTCAATTAGTTCATCATTTCGGTATTCACTATTATCTGAGTGAGAATCTTAACAAATCATGTAATCTTGACATCATTTGTTGAACTAAACGTTCCTAGCATTTTGGGAACGCTCCTCACAGACTGCGATCTGAATTACATTTCTTACGTTTAAATATAATACAGTAGTCTAATTTATACTTTAACTAGCTGTCCCGCCAAACGTCGTCCTGCCCGAAAAAATTTCAATCGATATGCCGACAGCAGCGCCACCTATCAGGTACAATTGTGAACCAACTCGGAAACCTTTTTTGGCTCATGCAACACAACTTTGCTAAACATCATCACATGATCAAATGTATAGTATTAGTTTACGATTTTATAAAGGACATACAGGCAAACATTCATTTTTATATAAGAGAAGATCTAATTTTAGATAAGGTATTTTTAGCTTTAGTTAAATTATTTTTTAAAAATAGAGTTAACTATATAGAATTTTATTTTCTTTTGAATTTATTGAATTTGTGTTTGTGTGTGATTGAATTTTGAATTTTAGTTTGGATCAACAATACAAATTATAAAATTAATTAAGTTCGATAAAAGGTTTTCTTGCTTTTGTAAGAAATGACTGCGACATATATGCTTTAAAAAAAAACAGGTTGACTTTGTCTCACGAAACAAGTCCCGCAGAATATAAATTAATTTTAGAAACATTCCGATTTAATAGCTTTAGTAAATAGAATAATAACATAAAGTAACATTACATACATAAAAAACACATAATATAAACAATCTAACACCGTGGCTGCGCTGATCTGCACAATTAATTCATTTTTTTGCCGTGGGACTTGATTTGTGAGACAGAATCTAATGCATAGCTATATCTTCGGCGTCATTGCAAGACCTTGTAACTACATTTTTGGTGACATATTTTTTTCATCAAAATTGTGATAAAATGGTTGAAGTTTTCAAGTGGGCCTTCAGGACCAAAACCTAAACTTTGCTAAATAACGAAATACACTCGAAGGAGTCTCGAGACCGATTTTGGCGAAAACACATATGAAACGTTAAATAAATTTGTTTCTGTAGCATTCTTCTACTAGCTAGTATTTGTTGTAATTGATTATAGTAAATATTTAGCTTAAATGTATGGGAATCAAATAATAATTAAATGAAAAGAAAAATGTATAAGTATAAAATGATGTTACAAAATTGTTGATATTTTTTATTAATTTAAGCCGCGACGTGTAGTGTAAAAAAGTTGGGACATGAGTCGCATGTTTTATCTATGGTTCGCAGTTTTTTTTTTTACACCAGGGAAAATCGTTTCTCAGGACGGAAAGTACTGTTTTTATCCTTGTGATGAGACAACTCCATGCGCACTTTCAGAATATGAGAAATAAAAACTATATTTTATGTTTAGTGTCATTATTGTTCCCGTCGTATAAACTAATAGTGCACTAAATAATTATGGTGCAATTGGGATATCAAAAACAGTGTCACAATCGCATACAATCTTTTTATGGTCCATTAACTTTGAATTGTACTAATAAAAATCCGATAATGTGTGCTTACATTTTTGGTAATAATGTCTCCCTGATTTTTTATACAAATAAACAGTTTTATACATATTATTATTATAGTTTTATATCATTAACAAATTCGGATTGTAAAATACTTCTCATTCGTATTGTGCACCTATTTAAAGATGAACCCTTGATACGCAAGTACGGCTCGCAAATGGCCTTTTTTTATTGCAGCAGTTCGGCACACGGCGCACTTGATGGAAAGCGGTTACCATCGCCTATGGATATTTGCAACACCAAAGGTGCTATAGATGCGCCGCTGCTCTCTTAAGGGCGACTGGAACCTGGTCACTAATGCCGGAACACAACTTAAGGTTGTTATGGCGACATTCTTTAGACCAGGGGTGGTAGCCATCCAGTCGGGCAAATGCCCTACCACCTGGCTGTGGGTTGTTTTGTCGCCTCTTACGACAGGCCGCCCGGCCGCAGGAAATTATATTCTAACTCCGTTCCTGCACGGATAAAAAATGATTTGCATTTGATTTATTTAAGTAAGTTTTTCTTATGTCCTTGCTCCATTTGGGACAATTTTAGTGTCAGTGACTGTGGCCAAATGCGTCTTGTTTATTATAGTACTAGCCGTACCCAGCAGACATTGTCCTGCATTAAAAAATAAAAATCAAGAAACCCGTTGCAGCGCCATCTACCGAGACCAAATGTTAATCTAAACTTTTCTCGAATCCACTTGAACAAAAATAAAATTTCATTGAAATCGATCCCACCGTTTAGGAGGAATTTAGGAGCCCCACCTACCCCGGTCTCGGTAGATGGCACTGCAATCGATTTCTAGATTTTTATTTTTTAAAGCAGGTCAATGTCTGCCGGGTACAGCTACTGTTTGACAGCTAGTTTTTATATGGAAAGGAAAGTGTTGTTTTTACTGTCGTCCAAATTCTTTTTTATTAAAACTTTCCGTGTGCCTTAAGGAACATACCTACTAAAAAAATTGCCGACTTGGTCGAGACTTGCTCGAGTTTTGCGCTTAGCAACATTCATTTTTATTTATATATATATATATATATAGAAGATTCAAAATAACACCGGTAATGATTCGCTTAATTAGTTTTTATACATATGTTACCTTTTGTTACCTGTCAATGTTTACTAGCAATACCACATACTTAACTATGCCGTTAAACGTTTCTAACTGACATTATCACAGACAGACAAATGTAGAAGAAGCATTAGACAATGCACTTACTACCACCACCAAACTCAAACAGATAGTAGGTATATGGAATAATATAAGAGTAGCCAGTAAACGTTCCACCGCTCACCTCGTGCCTCCCCATTTCAGGAGGTAAGGTGACCAACAATGACGCTGTACACGTCACGCTTGTTTGACGCTGATAAGTGGATTTGACATATCACTAATCTCGACGTGCTTGTGATTGATTTGCACACGATAGTTTCTACCAATCAGCACGTGGTTATTGTAACAGTGTTGACATTGGTTCGTAGAAACTACCTAAGCATTGCATGCCTCTGGTCAGACTGAGACCCATGTCATTCGAGTGAATTGCCTTAGCCATAAGTCGCCACGCCTTGTAAATAATAGATGGATAAAAAGCTTTAAAATCTTTAAAAGAAAAGATTTCTGACCTTGGCTCGCACCTAGGACATCGAATTAGCGTTGCCATCCAACGCGGAAATGCGGCCAGCATTTTGGTCACGCTCGCTGCCGACAGCGATTTGGAGTATATTTTTTAACTTTAGATCTATGTTATTTTTTAAGTATAGCTTTATTTATAATATAGTTTAGTTTATTTATTTTTAAAATTACATACCAGAAAACACTTTCTCAATGATATTGCGGATAAATTAGCTTCTAGCACATAATAAATAAACTAATATTTTTTATATATTTTTTGTTATTTTTATAGGCAGGTACTTAATATGAAACTAATGATATTAATCGAAATTAAAATAATAAATATTAATATTAAACAATTTTTTCTACTAAATTGTTGATCCCTGTTCTGAAGAATGACATTTGTTTTCTGATAACTCCTTTCGGATGAAATTTAATCAAATGCCGATTGATTTAGCAACTTATTGAGCGGGAGTCATAATACTGCTCGGATTGCTATTGCACTCATTTTCGAAATATTTGTACAAATTATACAATATTTCTTTACTTTGGTAAGACAAAGACTTACCTCGACGTTTCACGATCGAAACCATTTTTAATTAACAAATTTAATATCAAATAACAACAATTTGGAACAAATAATAACATTGAACGATAGATAACAAGAGTGAACCCCAAATAAAATCTTTTAATTCACCAATCATCAAACTAAAACCAAATAGTCGGACCTCAGAACAATTAGCAATGTAAGAAATCATTATTTATTTAACTCTCACCATTGCTTTTGATTGTAAATAAATTGAATTCTTCAAAATATACCGAACCTCTTATTGCTGATTATACAGGTAATTTTAAATTTTCAAATTTAGAATTCCTGTAAATATACAAATACTACTAAAGCTGAAGCTAATTTACCTATACCTATAGGTAAATTAGTATTGAGAGATATAGGTTTTATAATAAAAACACTTCAAACGGGTATGCTAATATGAAGGAATGAAAAAAGTAAACAGAACGAAGTATATGTCAAGGTCGAAATCTGTAGCATCTAAAGATCCATTGCTTCTGCCTACATTTACTAGAAGCAGGCGTGTTAATATATTTAATAATAACGGATTCGAACCTACGCCCAGCTACCACGGGTTAGTACGAATATATATGTATGCGCTTTATACCTACTATTTATTATGAAATTAATCTTACAAGTTTACCAACAAGTCTTCTTTGATTGAATGAAGATGTTATTTGAAATGTTAGTCGACAGCTACGCCTGGAACTTTCATTAGAACTTTCACAAAGGAGCTCTTAGATTAAACAAATAAATAGGCCTAACTCGGTACCTATTTTCTTTAGTAACTACGACTTAGAAGGACGGGTATAAAATTTATTTTATTCACGTACGTAGATAGTAAGTTATAATTATATTCCTAAATAAAGTAAATAGAAAGCTAGTACGTAATTAACTTTCTGAAATAGTAGGTACCTAGTAAAAGAAAAACTAATTTCTGAGACATAAATATAAGATAGACTTTATTCTCGAAAATATGATTTTCCACGAAATACATGATCGAAATTTACACAAGTGATGCCCTAATCTTTATATATAAAATACTTCTGTTCGTGTGTATGTCACTGAACTCCTCCTGAAGGGTTGAATTAATTTTAATGACATTTTTTTATACAAGTTTAAATGGGTCCCGAAATAGTTTAGATTCACAATTGCACCTGGTAGGTAGCGCTGCGGTCGGGTTCTAAATTTTATTGTATTTTTGGGCATGACCTGTCGGGCACGTTAGTATTTTGGATGTTCAGGGTAATCTCCGATACTACTGATCCGATTTTGAAAATTCTTTCACCAGTAGAAAAATACATTATTCCCGAGTGACATATGCTATATTTGATTGTATTGAAAGTATAAATGTTTTACGCACTGCGAAATGGGCACAGGAACGCCTGTCAAATATGTCATTACAGCAGTAACGTTCCACGCAAGAATTGCGCACATACGATGCACTTCAAGTGCTCTCTGCGTTCATGAATTAATTAAAGGTTACAAAGCCTAATTATGTATACATTGACATGCATGCATGCATGCGTGCGTGTGTGCGTGAGTGCATGTGTATTTTTAATGACTCCCAGCGAACTGGGCACGGGTCAGCTAGTGGCAAGATACTTTGAAGACTCATGTTTTTTTAACAACAAGGTCAAAACTGTCTTTTACCTAGTCCTAATATACCTATTACTTCTCTGTATCTAGTGTATTATGATACATTATTGTTTGAATTTCACCAAGCACACCATACATGGCGAAATAAATAATGCATTAGGAAAGCCATTCTGAAAATCTACACATTTACAATTATTACATTGCATTATTCGTTAGTCTACGTCAAACTTTTGGCTCTCCGAGTTAGCTGCAGAAGGCTGCGCAAAATTTAACTGATTTTATGTGTCTATTGCGCAGCAATTTGTAGCCTAAAACCGATATTAGACGTTTCATTTGTCTTTCAATTTATATCAATGAACCAAAGTGATCCATTTTCAATTTGACTCATTCAATGTCATTGGTTAATAGCATGCACTTTCAATGGATGCCTTTCAACTTAATTGATTCAATTTGATTCCATCTAATAACAGCACAACTAAAATGGACTTGGACGCAGAAAATATGAATGAATTCATTTAAAATTGCGTCGTGGTTGAAATATTTAAGAAACGCTTGTGTAAAACTTTCCCACTGTAGCCTCGCACTTTATGTTTTCTTGATAAAACATATAACAACAGCATATAGAAGATTACTACAAAAAGAAAAGAAAGCATGTTTTCAGTAAACTATTACCTTTTGTAAACATGTTGCTCTACACTGCGCCACTCGTAGCGGGGATGAAACTTCCTCCTCTGCAGACACCCCAATCCAAAACATTAAGATGTAAAATAAGGAGAAACTATACAAAAACATTTTGGCACACATTTTTCTTTGGTATTCTTACAGTACAAATTTTGTTCAAAAATCCTTCCTTATCATAACCACCACTTGAAGATCGACGGCGAAAGAGATGTCATTCTAGACAACTCTCCAATAATTAATATTTTGAAAGGTTTATAAGTTTTTCGTCACAAAAACATTGTAAGCCGCCGGAATATCAGTTTTTCATATGGAGTCTGAAATCCGTAATCCAAGTATCGGTGAACTTTCCAGCATATCAGTGAAAACAAAACAAACACAAAACGTTGATGGTATAATAACACTAGTAAAATATTTTTCACAGTTCGATTTGCTCCTATTGCTATATAACTCGAACGCTGACACTATTACCAGCGCGGTCGAATGCGGACTAACCACCCCGCTTGAAGAAGCTCGGCTCCTCTCCCCTCAGTTGGTTAATTTTTGCGCCTTCTCGCTCATACATTAAGCTTTTACTCGTCTCTTTCCCTCTTATTACAAAGTACACATCCATGGCTACTACTACGTGTACCGCTCTCTCTGTCCTCTTTACTATTGCATGTACATTGTTCTATCTCGTTTCATCTCGGGTGGTTTGACGTTGTTTTCCTTGATGCAGTTTAACGGATGGGAATGTAGTGGTTATTGCTAGACAAAGATGGTGGTAGTAAAAATTTTAGGGTTGTTCAAAAAGGGGTGACAAGAAATCGAGCTAATTCAGGGCTTGTGTTTTTATGAGAGCTCAGGCGGTAAAAAGTATCCCGCCTCTCTCGTTTGTTCAAGTTTATGATGCTCGCATCGTGAAACCATATTAATAATATTAATGGCGGTCACATCAACTATAATAAGACGAATTTTATTATTATGAAAGTGTTTATGTATTCTTAATTTTATAGTGTTTTAATTTGGTTCCATTTTCGTTTTATTAACGGCATCTGGATAATTCCGTTTCATAAAATTAAATTGTTGTTCTATTAAAAATTTACCAAAAACGATTCACACATACTCTTTAAATAAGTATATACAGAGATTAAGAAGAAAATAGCAAGTAGGTAGTGCTGCAACGTCTACTGTTACGGGTGTAACTCTCTATGCATTCAATATATGTTTTTATTTATTAACAAAACAAACAGGTAAAAACAGAAATATTTTATATATGTATATTTAAATTACATTTTTATATTATTTCTATTTAATTTTACAGGCAACACCGAGCGTGCCGTTCATACAACGAATTCTATCGTCATTCGTCAACATCTTCCATAAAAAAATCACTTGTACTAAACACGAGTTATGGAAAAAGAACAAAATTTAAAAGCAAGTACTCAGAACAAAGGGGAAATGAAGGCGCATTTCTTTGCAACACCGCTCATTAAGTCTTAAAACTAGAATTACTTTTTACGAGAGAGATGCGAGTATCAAGAAGTAAAAGAACACAACAAAACGATAAAATAAGACTAGGACAGTACGTGACAGCGCACAAGCCTTTCCACGTAAAGGCATTTTTTCGTTTTCTTTCTCCAGAATCGGGCTGGTTCTATTCATCTTGCTGCCTTTAATCTTCGAGTCTTTCGCCAGACTTTGTCTAGACTCCGGTTTCATAAATGCAAATAATTTCGTATGTTCAAAAATGTTTCAGGATAATTAATTTTAAGAATATGTTAAAGCGCGTCATTATTATAAAGAAGAAAGTATTTGAGAATTAATGTTTGTTAGTCCTTCACTTAAAAAGTACAGATTTTGAGGAAACATCAGAATGATACATCTATATTAATATTACAAAGAGGAAATATTTGATTGTTTGTTTGCATTGTATAGGCTCCCGAAACGACAGAACCGATTTGAAAAATTCTTACACTCTTGGCAATCTACACTATTGTCCCAATGCCTATCCCATGCTTCGTATCCCATCAACCTATGCCATCCACTTTATTGCATCTCTTCTAGTTTTTTGTTTTTGATAACGCACGGAGAATGTGTTTTCTTGCGGCACACACACGGACCATGGATACAGGAGGAGGTCAATTGCAGCGCCTATAGTGCCGCCCATATGTGTTCGTGTGGGTCTCTCGTATGGTACCGGTAGCCGGTAGCTCTCCTAATAAAGGCAGAGCCGACGAACTACCAAAAAAAACACCTAATAAGATGCCACGAGATCTAGAACAGTTACTGCATCGTGACGTTCTAGTGTGCGAAATTGATACAAACCCAGGGAAGCAGGGCTGTACCACTACATACTGATACTGATACCCACTGATATCCCCGTAAACAGCACAAGGGCCACGGGTACATGGTCCAGCCCCTCCGCAAGCCCTGGTGGGATCTCTCCTATCCCATCCTAAAAGCTGTGGTCTTGCAAACGTCCAGGGACGCGACAGTAACCACATTCCATTAGGTAGGCCGTGTTTCTGTTTGCCAGCATCGCAATAAAAAAAACTATTAAAAATAACAAAAATGGCAAATCACAAAGAAACCATGGCATTTAATGTTACTTTTTCGTTTCATCGCGTTTCAAGTCTCAGCGATTCAAAAGAAGTTTCACTTCAAAATCTCGTACAGGTTTTTTTAATTTCAAACACAGTGACATAAATTTTCCCCTGCTTTTAAAATTCTCTCTATATTTTCAACTTTAAATTTTGAAATGTTGAAACTCGTGGACTATAAAACAGAATTGTTGGCCATACCCTTATTTGCGGTCTTTGGGCCCTTGCCCCACGAACTTCTCTTTATACAGTTGACAAACGCGATTCGTCCGACGGCACTTTATAGTCGGTATGACAGCCGACGCATTGTCGACGTCGCTGAAAGGTTTACTGCGGCATCGTAAAAACAAGTGCTCACTTTTGAAAGGTCACACAGTTTGGGAGATTGCTCAGCAATGGCATGTTTTGGGGCAGATTTTTTAGTTTATATTAATGTATAGTATTTTCTTTAGCTTTCGCGACTAGTAGGTATATATAATTAAAATAATTTCTCTGTCTTTCGTGATCACTGAAAAGTGGCTGAAACGTCTTAATATCAAATAAATTAAATGCCACGTTTAAAACTGTTAAAACGCAGTAACTATATTAATGTACTCTGAGGTTGATGTTAGTTTTTTTTTAACAAAGAGTCATTTTATTTTACCAGAGACATTTTATATAAGAAAGTATTCACAATAGTAACTACAATAGGGGGGAGTACACATATACAACAATTAATTACATTTTGACTAATTTATTTATATTAGTAAACAATAAATAAAATTGAAGTTTGTTTAAAATGTTAAAATTAAGCATCAAAATAGTTTTTTTTTAATGCAGCCAGATTTGGGCGATTTTAATTAAATACTAATGTATTTTATACCCGCGACTTCATCTATTCTTAACTTGAAATTGCCGCGGTATCCCCAGGACATAAAGTATTACAGCATTTAAAAAATAATGTAACCTATTTTTTTCAATCTGGCCTTTCAAATCATTTCCAGAAAAAATCCCGCGGGGTTCTCAGGATAAAAAGTGAAGCATTTACTGTCGATCAGTGCAAACCGCATTGAAATCTGCCTCACAGTTTTTACGTGAATCCCAGATAAACAGACAAAACGACAAACAGACAAGTAATCCGAGAGAAAAGTGTATAACGCTTTAACAACGTTGAGTTGTGCTCCGGCATCAGTGGCCAGGATTCAGTTTCTCCTTCAGGACCGGCAGCACATTGACAACATCTCTGGTATTGCTAATGTCCATAGCCGACGGTAACCACTTTCCATCACAGTTGGGCCGTCAGCCTATCTGCTGTGTTTCAGCATTAATAAGCTTTATTAAAAAATGTTTTAAATACAAGCTTTTGAGATCCTGGATATCATGTAGCAGCAGTGCTAGCCAAGTAAAACGAGCCCAATCACGACGGGTCTATCTTCTTTAGTACAGGAGTTCCTATGGCCACCTTCCGACTCCATCATTAAATCAGTTCCATGGTACCATATTATTGCATTGTCACGCGATATACATATGCGTACAAAATTTCAGCTCAATCAGAAATTGGAAAGTTCGTCAAATTCAACTTGCAAGATTCCGCCCGAACTTACATACATAGGTACATCCATTGCAAGCTAAATAAAAGCTTGAAAAAAATATGGTCGACTACCACTAGTTATAGCCAACTCGAAGACACTAGGGACTTTGGAATGAACATTACGTGAACTCCGTTAAATGTGAAAACACAGGTCCCAAAAAGGAAGCACAAAATTTCATGTAATCGAAATACCCTTACACAGTGGGAGTTAATTTTGTTTCAAGAAACAAGGGGCTAATTAGAAGTTGTAAAAGATGGCCCGACCAACGCTGCAGGCTTAGGAGCAAGTTGTGGCATTAAAGCTATACTGACAACAAGAAATAAAGCTAACAGAACACTATCTGCATGTATTAACACTATACTGATTATATATATGACGATAGCACTACAAGATTTCAAAAGGGAAACACAATCAAATCAACTGAGATGTTTTTTATACACTTACAAAACGTAGAGATTATATATATTTAGGAGGATTACCAATTGTTATTTACAGGGAGGAAGGTTCTGAGGATGGTAGTTGGAGAGTCCGAACCAACTCCGAAATAAAAGACCTCATGGCCGAGCCCAACATAATCGGGAAGATAAAATATCACCGTCTCCGCTGGGTTGGTCATGTAGAACGGATGAAAGTGGATCGGGAGTGAAGAGTTCATACCCGGGGCGACGCGACCGGTTGTGGTAGAGTAGACCATTTGTATTGCCGGTAAGGTAAATTTTGTAAAGGAAGTTTCTGTTATTTATTCTGGTCTAGGCTCTAGGATAAGTCCCAAAGTTGTCCGTTGTATATATGTTACCTACGACTTAAACACAAGCGTGACATGCTAAACTTATATAGATACAATGTACGTTCCAATGCCAATTTTAAAAATAAAGTTATTGAAAATAAATTTGGGCTTTTTTGTATCAAAGTAAATCAACTTTAAATTGATTTATATTGATCCAGCTACTGACTTGGTGAGCGGAATGACCAAATTAATTTACACAATGCCAGTATGAAGTCAGCACTGACTTCCTTCGAATTCGAAATTAATAGCTTGATCAGTACACTGATTTAGGAACCCTGTACAGATGGCGGGCGTGTTTTAGATATAGAATCTGACGTTCCTTTCTTATCACACCACCTTGGTTTAGAGAAACGGTCCGAAAGTCAGCGTAGTATAGAAACTGTTTTAACATCAGCGTGTTTATCTACATTCAGTAATGCCTTATACTTCAAATTAACAATGACTATATCTAATTTACAATTATCTATAGAAAAACATTGCCATTGATAAATAATCCCCCGTCTTATTAAAAACTCATTGTTATTCAACAATAGCGAATTGTTACTTGCCTTATAAAAGACTACAAGTCTCTCAAACAAGAACATCATCACATTTTATAAACCAAATATGGATAATGGAATTTCCATTGTGTTGTTAAGTATTTGTAACATGACCACTTTAATCTAACATTGTGTCCAGATTTGGATAAAAAATATTTGCAATTCATAAAAATTAAGCACCTATTATTTATTAAAAGTAGTATCAAATAAAAGCAGCCACTAAAGGAAGAATTTCTAATGGATAGTCTGCAACTCCTGCAAGTAGTTGTTTTCTGTTACAATTATTTAAAAATATTTTTATTTCTTTATTTTTCGATTTCATACAGTGACAAGCAAAAGAACTAAGTCCATACAGTTGTCAGATGCTAGATGTATTAACTGTCAGCAATGAAGAGACTCTTTTTATTTAACAGTTCATATTTTCTACATAAATACAATTTGTGCTTAAAATACTCTGTGACAACTGCTATTACTTTTCAACCAATAATATATTTTGTGAAAGTAAAATTACATCTCTGAACTATTTTGATCCATTCTTATATGCAGACATGTACTCGTATATGCATATGGTATAATATGTATAATATTTATCTTTATAAAGGTATCAAGTCGGCATTTAGTACCATGAGTTACATAGACAATTTAAAATCTATCAATCTTTGTAAACAGTAATGTAAGTTTATTTAGCGAAAATGAATTGCACTTACAGTATAATGAGCTGCGTTTAAAAGTAAATCAATCATTCTGCTTTTCCCTTTGTTACTCTACATTCTTTACTTATTGCTTTCGAGTCCAATAAACACTAGAAGATTTTGAATAAGACTAAGCATTGTTTGTTAAAGAAGTTAGTAACTTCAATAGAAGTTATTTAGTAAGTATAAATTAAGTTGATCAGGTATCTAATTATGAATGAAATATATTAATCGCTTCATGAAACAATCTTCCTTAAGCTTTTGAGTGTAATAATTACATATTTTGACTCTTTACCCCTAAAATTGATTAGATCAAGCCTTTGCTTCCCTAGCTCAATGGAATGCAATGGTTCTAGTTCTCATTCCTGGCATGGTAATTTCGAAAAAATATTTTTTTGTTATTTTCTATGATCTATGAGTTTGAGATCCGTTCCAAAACCAGCTGAATATATGCATATTGCGAGCCCGGTGGAATGTAAAATGTGGCCATAAACTTTACAAGAAAAAATAATGCATAAAGCAAAAAATTATATGATCATTTGTGTTACAAATGCATTAAAAAAATTAATTGGTCGCGTTCATTGTGTCAATGTTACACAAGTAGTCAAGCAGACGTATATAGAGAATATCATCATAGATTTAAAAATATTGCCATTTAATACTCTGATACTGATACTGACTATAAAGAACCTCAATAATGTCCTTTCATTAATTACGGTTTAATTTCGGCTATTGATTGGTCTCTAGATATTATTATTCAACAAGTATCTCCTTCTCCGCTCTAACAAAATAAACGCTTTTATAGAACATTTTAAATAGTTTTAGTTGTAAGAACCTTTGTTGTATACTGTATACACAAACCCCGCAACGAAGGGAAGCTCAGTACCGCAATCTCTCCACTTCTCCATTGATTTTATGAACACTACAATACTAGAGTAGTTAATAATTTATCGTTTGCATATATCTTAACCTACAAAGTTTATTTATAGTAATGTAGAAGCATCCACGTACAAGAAATGGATATATCAGTTTACCATAAAAATAATGAAAATTGAATTTATTTAACCTGTCAAATAAACATACGGTACCACTCCTATTTTGTGGTCTTGGCTGTAATTATAACAATATATTACTTATTGATTAGTTTCTATAAATTCAAAACTTTTAAATATAAATTACACAAATTTTTTCAATCACGCCTAGTTGAAGAATCCTATCTTCGTGAACTTCGCCAACTCGTCTTCACTTCCGTGATTAAAAATATTGTAACTTATTAATAAATGGTATAAAATATAAATGTTAAAAGTTTTACAACTAATAAGTCTCTAAGGATTTCAGTTCGAAATCGTCATCATAATAATGCATACTTTCGTTTATTTCTTCAGTCTGTGCATTTTTATTTCACCCGTTTCGTTCGCTAGGCAAGCACAGAGCATTAAAAATTCAAAAACATTTTTTCAAGCCCAAATATAATTTCGCTGTGATAGCAAATGAAACTTGTAATTGATATTTTTAAAAATACATTAAGCATTTTAAATTGAATCTACACATTGGTGACCATTTAAATTTCGGGACCTGTTTAACTTCCCGATGTGCTTTAAAGTCCTATTACATAGCGGCTTACATCCTGAAACATCCTTAATTTGAAATCATATATTTGATTAACATTAATTTAAATTGTATACACTATAAAAAAATTGCTCAACAAATTTCATAATAAAATTTGTCCATTGAACAACTCTGTAAATTTTCTCACTATTATTGAAAAAAAGATCGTTATACTTTGAATTTAGTGTATGTATGTTGTAACATAGTGTGTGGAGCAATTTCTTGATTAATATTCCGTAAGCAATATTTAAAAACAATTCCTTGTATTTTTGATTGATCTACTATTTGTTTGTTTATATTTATGAACTTTTAATGACAAATGTTAATATCAAAAGTCATATTGTTATTATAGCCTTCCTATATCAGGTAAATGAAAAATTTCACTTACCTATCAAGGCTTGTTTAACGGGTTTTGAATATTAGAGTTTTCGATGTGCAGCTTTATTGATACGTTTTCTAAATCGTTAGCCCATAGTATTTGCTTCATGAAGAATAATACAATTCGTTTTATGTTTTATTAATGTTAATTAGGGAGGAGTGTGTAAAATATATACTTTTATATGACACCTTATTGTTAGTAGCTTCTAAAGTTTGAAGCTACTCTGTGGTTAAAATGTGCAGTTACGGAGACGGAATTGTTATACTAAGGAAAGGACAGTGCCATCTTTCCTTATTTAACTGTTTCTATGACATTATTTTTACAATGAAATGAGTTTTGCCTACTATTCTTACTTTATTGGAATAAAAAAAACTCATTTTAAAATACAGAGGAATCCTGTCTACACTTAACGCTTGATACTTACATTTAAGACTAAGTTTGGTAGTCACGAACTAGGGACCACAAGAAGTAATATAGCAGGATTAGAGTAATTTATTGAAAAAATCACACGATTTTTTAAATAAATTACTCCTATAAAAAATATTATTTATATACGTGTAAACACTTTTTTTAATTTGAACTAAAAAATACTGCAAGCTAATTGTGTCTTAACTACCTTTTACAATCTTGGGCAAGAGGTAAGGGAGTACATCTGTGTCGGGTTAAATCATAAGCCGAGGTGCGAGAGAATGATAGAGTTTAAGAAATTTCTAGTAAAGATTAGAGTGTTAAAACCTAGTTGTAATAGATATGTATATTACATAAAATAATTAAAAGTATTAATAACCTTTTGCGACTAACGATAAAAAATACATGTGTATAGAACAATACATAAATGTACATAAATAAGTAGTTAACTAGAAAATTAATAGATGTAATTGTTGATGTAAAAGCAAATATATAAATAAAGCATTGAAAGGAAAAGAGCAGTCTATCCCAAAGGATAAAACAGAAAAAAGACTTAATATAAAAATATATCAAGACCTTGCTCAAGGACGGCGATTGAAAAAAAAATAACTTACCTATTCTATGTAGTTGCTACTTGTCAAAAATGTATGTAGATTGTACCTATATTTCCGCACAATCCCCGTGGTTTCAATGAAAAAGTAAACTTTACAAAAGGTCTTTACCATCCAAGCATGAAGAAGATGATTTTAAATTCTTTTCTAACAAAACTCGGCATACAAATATCCAAAGTAAAAATTAACCTAAGAAAAAGTCAGTTAAAAGTTTACAAGTTCCTCGTCCGCTTTCTTGGTAGATATAAAAGAGTTTTCGGTCTCAAAGGAGGCGATGAGCTCACGTAGTTACTTTGATTAGAAGTTTGTTGGCCGTCTATTGTAGCCAGAGTTCGACCTCAACTTGGCAATTGATGCCATATCGAGCTTTTTGGGTGAAGCTTAGAATAATAATAATCGTAAGTACCTGAAAAACGTATAGAATTTTGGCCTTATCCTGAAACACTATTCCAAATGTTCACAAGACTACAATTTTTAAATTTCCAAAAATATTCGCGACTCATACACATAATCAAAACTACATTTTAACGGTTTTAAGATTTAAATTAGATACGATCCCATAGAGTAAATAATAAGCAAGAACAAAAGTAAAAATCAACAATTTGGGAATAGGCTACACAATAATTGTAACATTACTTAATGACATTTTTTCTTTCGTGATCATGGCTACTGAAAAGTGGCCAGAACGTCGAAATTAAAATAAGAATCAAATGAAATGCCACACGTAGAACCGTTAAAGCGTCATTTTATTTATGTTCATAATACTAGTTATTTAATTTCTCATTGCTGGATTTCGACCTCCCTATTTCAGAAAAACAAACAATATACTTATTGATGGAATCCACATACCGGTTGCTCCAATGTGCAATTGTGCATATTCTCGCGCGATGTTTTTCGCCATCCTTAGCAGTGATGGACTTTTTTACAGGATCTACTATAGCGCTATCGCTACTATCGTTAATTTTCTCATATTCAGAATTGAAGTAAAATCCTGATTGATTGTTTAATTGATTACGATCACCTGAACAGATCTGAACTAATTCTTATAATTATATCCATTGTAATCAGCCAAGAAAGATCGCAGTTCTAATATAATGTTCATTCCCTATGAAACTTTTGACATTAGTATTGTGAGTCATGAAAGTATACATTTTTGAGCGTTTATGTTAAGATGTTCTTCAGATACCTCAAATGAGCGTAAAATAGTTTATATACTGGTAAACTCACGTGGGATATCCTTCATATGATACATAATATTGTTACGGTTTCGCATGAGGGTAGGAGATGACGAATGAATCTCCAATTGCTAACATTTCGGGACACACCTTTAGTTTCATGTACTTTCAATAACTTTTTCGTATACGCACGTTTGTTTGAATGGATTATTACCGGATCTTAGTTCAAAATGTCTGCGATTTGTCTCCTTACATCCATTCTCTCTAGCACCACAAACCATCCAATCTCTAATAAATCTAAAAATCCAAACTCTAATTTATTTAAATTATTTTTGTATAGGTATGTTTGCTATTTAAACAAAATATTGATGAACTAATTTGTCCACTCCTTACTAACATCATATGAATACATATATTTTTATATCAGCCTTGTGACCTGAATGTTGATCGTTGGTAGTTTGAAGCGAATTCAGAATTACTTGGCCAGTTTCTTTGGCCAACTTTAATGAAGTTTCCCTTTTATTACCACAGAGTCTTAACTCCAAGGATCTTTGTGTTTATGATCCTGTTATAACTTTAAAGAGATTGCAATAGCGTTGTGAGGGTTTATTTTTATTTATATACTTAAACAAGAGCTTCTAATTTAATACTTTTTTATGACTAAGATAATGGCTTAATAAGAGCACTGTAAATAATAAGTTTGTTTGAACAAACAAATTCTCAAGTTAAATTTTACATATATTTCGTTTTTGGAGATACTTAGCTCTAAAGAGCTTCGGTTCTGGTCAGATTGTTTGAAAAGTTTGTTCTGTTATATAATGTGTAACATAATATTAAAAACAAAGCAGACGAAGGTAAGATGGATGATGGATTATTCCAGTGACATCAGACGAGGGCTCGTCTTAAGAGAGGAAATCCGATTCAGGACTATCAACCAACCATACGGGGCATTGCGGCCGGTGTGTGGAATTCGCCAAGTCGGGGTGGCACTAGCATCGCAAGCGGGAGTTCTATTGCCATACTACGATCAGGGATACCCACCAAAACTCCTCGTGTTTCTTCCATTCGCCTACAGCGCGGCGAGAGAGGCTATCGCATGCCCACATGCGCCCTGGCAGGCTTCGGCAAAAAGGCCTCGGCTATTGTCACCGCAGGGCGGAAAGCACCCTGCAGGCTGCGCAGAACTACTCCGCTCCCTCATCTAGCGGCTTTAAGTGCTGGCGGACCCTTTCCTGGGTTTTGCCAGCCCGATGAACTGACGACCTACGCAGGGGCAGGGGCTAGATGAGGAAGACTGGAGACCGGGATATGAGGCGGGTACTTGGGGAAGCCTACTTCCAGCATTGGATCGAGATTGGCTAAAGAAGAATACACCTTTGGCAGGAAAAAAGGCCACCACAAGGAATAAGCCATACGCTTTACTATGGCGAACCTAGCTCAGGGTTCTATGTAAGGAACACCGGGATAGTCTTAATGGATATTTCATAGTCGTCGTGAGTTCCATAATACCTTATTGCTTTGCTCGTATGATGCACTTCCTGTGCATAAATATATTATTATTATTTCCACCTCTAAAACGCAGAATGATATTATATTCAGCTGTTGTTAACGTATGTAATACTAATTTTCTATAAAAAGCCGAACTAAACAAACAAAGTAACACACAGACAACCAAAACAAGTTCAAATTTATATTTTTATATTAATAATAAGAACGGAAAATTTTATCCTAGTTTTAGTTATTAATGAACTAATTAAAAGTAAATAGGTAACCCACCTATAAATTAAAATTTAGTTTTTGCTTGAATAAGTGACTTGATAGAATTCAAGTTTTTTTATCTAAAAGAAAATGTCATCGAGATTTCATTTCTCCATCCTATCGGACATAATGCGCAGATGCAATTTCCATAAATTTTACACTCGCTGAACCTGCCCCCCTTTCCCCATCCGAAGCAATTGGGAATGACCACAGAATGTGAACAAGACGCCCGGTGACTCGATGTTCAATATCAGTTGTAAAAATGATTTATTTTATTTAAACTAAGACTTCCCGCGATTATAGCCTACATGGCATTCCCGGATAATCTCTACAATATGAAGAAGAAGTAGGTACATATCTAGTCAAGCGTCTTATTGCTGTAAAATGAGTTGATGAAGTTGTTGATCTTAGATTTATAATAAAAACGCATATATTGATATAGATCAATATCTTCGATCACACATTGTATACATAATCCTAAGTTAAGCAAATTTTACTTCTGTTGTGAATAATAAGTACCTACATAACGCACAAATCTGCACTAGTTTCTAGACAAACAGGCCAGACAAAATGTATCTTGTAGGAATTTGTGTACCTGAGACAATGTTTGATGACTAGACTATAGAGGGTGACGAAAATAAACGAAGAGCCAATATGAATAAATATAAGACGACAAATTTCAGGATAAACCTAAAATGAAGCCCACATGAATTCGTTGGCAGCCGGTATATATTTGTGACTTTTTGTTATCGATACTCTGGGGCCATGGGTCCAGAAGCTTACCGCCCTTATCGAAACCTATCTACACGGTTATAGATAGAAGTATCTCGCGACCAACAGACTGGTCTGTATTTGGAAAATAAATTTCATTTTTTTGTTGTAAACATGTAAAAATAATAAGGTTAAGTTATGCGATATTCAGCCACAAATTAAATCTAAAGATACAGAGAGAATACTGGTAGTAACACACCAAAAATAAATTATAAAACAGATCCTTTCTATAAGACAAGACTTCGTTGGGACAAGTCGTAAATTTAACGGTCGAAAGAATCCTTATTTCCCCCGACTATTCACGTGGTTGAGCTAGCAAAACTGTATCCTTTATGAGTAATAGAAAAAGCCTGTTACCACTAAAATATTAACTACTATAGAGCGAGCAGAGAAAACGATTTCACACTACCAAAGTAAAGGTAGTATTTTTTTAACCTAACCTTGTTATAGCTCAAAATACATTTAAGAAAGACCAGGATCATACACAATAAGTATGTATATGTTGCTGGGGTCTTGTTGCATCGACGGGGACGAAATCTCCTTTGACAGTAACTTAATTGGTTTGGAAGGGATAATAGACTCATAATTTTCAATAAGTAATATTTAATATTTGATTATGTAAAAGTACATAATCACATACACAGTTATGGAAATACCTATATACTCGTAGTGTTTATAGTTTCAACTACAAGAGCTCTAGGTTACACAATCAGACGAACAAGACCGAATTACAAAGGCCTAACTATTTTTTTCTGACAGAGTTACCAAAAAAAATAGTCTGTCATTTGCCTCATAAATTACATTATTCTATTGTACATAATTTGTAACGTAGTAAAGGTTCTCCTGCATCATAATTACTACGCATGGAATTATAAGAATAATTTAATTAAGACATAACAGCACCTTTAATGCCGATTAGTCACACGATCGCTGGTTTTGGGCGTACCAAGTAATTTGAGATCTTAATGGGTTTACGGCGGCTTTGGTTATACCTCCTACTCAGCGCTGGCCAATCACGGCCAGCAAGGCTTCGGAACTTCGACGGCTTCACTGATTCATTAATGATTAACACTTGAACACTTGAAGAGATTCCCCGATAATTTGGTTTATGTGCCTCGCTTGGTAAAATATAAATTTCGATTACTGTTTCATCACATGCCTTCAATATTCCTGTTATATTGCCTATATCGTATAGAACAAACAGAAGCTAACATTCGTAATTTAATTAATAAGTCTTTATTTTTAAATCAAGTTATCAATCCTTAATAAAATTTATGTTCAGTATGAATACACATCGTCTTCTTCTATCTGTAGCTAAAAAAAATTATTTTTGTTATGTTGTACATCGGTCTAAGATAAAACGGGCCTACTTGACGTCCCAGAAGGCGTGCTAATAAGCTCCTTACGTCAGTTGGTTCAAAGCTAGTATTATTTTTCTTTAAGATAGCATTGCGGAGGTTTTCAATGTAATTGCCCCGGTCTCTTCAAGAGGCTGACAGCTCAAAAGGCAGTCAGTGACGTGCTCATTGTCAGAACGCCCACGGTTTACCTTATTCAAAGTTTGTGAGTTTTTTCTTTAAGAATATTCGCTCAGAGTCAGTCGGCAGCACTCTGTAATGAGTGTTTTATTTGCAAGCCTCATAGCCGATTTTTGCTTTACTCAAAACGCTCTGCGGAAAACCGAATATTTTCAGTTCAATGTCGTGTAAAACATTCGAATCATCCTTTGTGATATTGGGTTCTTGCTATTGTGGTCACGTTTTGTCGCATTTTTGTCATTTGCTCTTCCTTATTTATTTCCATGACATTTTTTATAGGTATAAAATTAACAAAAAAATCTAGTAAGTATATTTGCTCGTAAAGAGTAAACAATATCTAAATTGTTCTAACTCGTGGTTAGAACAATTTAGATATTGTGTTCATTTATTTATTTAGGTTAGACTGAGCTAATATATATATATATATATATATATATATATATATATATATATATATATATATATATATATATATATATATATATATATATATATATATATATATATATATATATATATATATATATATATATATATATATATATATATTTATTTATTTTAATAAAACGTATTGTTCAAAAATTAACAGGACATCTATACCAAAGTATGTCTAGATCCGCTATACCCAACCTGCCCCCTATCTTTGTGAGTGGCCCACTTAGCAAACTATTTACCTATTTGTATAATAATATAATATAATGGATTTATTAAGTTATTTTTTTATTTGAAGCGTTAAAGTTTGAAACAAGTAAATGTATCATTTAGATCATCCATACATTCCCTTGTTTATACGGGTCACATAGACATATTAAATGAGGTACCGCGTGCCACAACATGAATTTATTTAGGTATTGCTCTATTTCTGTTTATGTATTAAATTTCAAATTTTCTTACAATTCCTAATTCAACATGAATTTTATTTCAACTGACTGACTAAACATTTTATATCTTTAAATTATGGGATGCCGTAATAATTTCTTTATGGTCCTCATCGGTGCAGTGTATTTTAGTTCCCCGATAGAAAATGCTCCAATAGTCGTAAAACGAAATTGTGGTTGTAAAAAGTTGTAATTAGTGAAACTAATGGTGGTAATTGACTTCCATACAAAATTCGGTATCATAAACTTTTTTAAAGGCTTAATTTATTAAAATGCTTATATATAAAATTAAATTGTTTTTATAACTCTAAAGAAATTTGATTTATGGTTCTGAATAATCAACTTATTAGGTGGATTTGGGATGATATCAGTTTTTAGGTTTTTATATGCGGCCTTAATTGTTCGACAAATTATTGAAAAGAAAAATTAAGTATACTTAATTATTTGTATTTAAATTTCTTCAAGTTTTATAAGTAGTGGTAAATTAGTGAATAAGGCAAAAATGTGTCATTTCAATGACACATTTTTGCCTTATTCACTAATTTATGTGCCATAAAATCCTGGTCAAGACGTAGAACTCCAAGTCCAAGGTGGTTTCGCTAATGTCTATAAAAATGAATGTTTTTCTGTATGTCCCTTATAAATTGTAAACTATATTATTGATGATTGATTGATTGATAATCTTTAGCAAAGTTGTTGTGCATGAGCCAAATAAGGTTTCTGAGTTGGTTCACAATTGGACCCGGTAGGTGGCGCTGCTGTCGGCATATCGATTAAAGCTTTTCCGGGCAGGACGATATCTGCCGGGGCAGGTACATACACATACATACATAACTTCACGCCAGCTCCCTTGCGGGGTAGGCACGAACAACAGAGCGCCATTTAGGCTTATTCTTACACACCTCACTTGCTTCTTTGACATTCATAGTTCTTGTCATGCACGCTCGTCTGTTCTTAAGGCTCCTGACGTCACCTTCTGCTAGTACATGATCAATTTGATCATGGAAGGTGTGTCGTGGCCTTCCGCGACTTCTGCATCCATCCACTTTTGCATTGTATATCTGTTTAGTCATTCTTTCATCATACATTCTTTCCACATGCCCGAACCACCGGAGCATTCCTTTCCTTACCTTCACCCCGACACTCTCTTTCAGACCAACTCTCTTTCTTACTTCGGTATTACGAACGCGGTCCGCGAGCGTCACTCCGCAGATTTTGCGCAGTGCTCGCATCTCGACCGCGTTTACTCTACTTTCGTGCTCTCTATTCCATACCCAACTCTCGCTTCCATACGTGAGCGTAGGTACCAGCACCGCGTTGTGTATGGCAAGCTGGGCCTTCTGGCTGAGGTTCTTAGCGCCTAGAAGTTTACCTAACGCTCCATTCACACTATTCCCCAAATTCACTCTTCTTTCTATATCAGCGGTGTACCTTCCATCCCTGCTAAAAGCACATCCGAGATATACAAACTCATTCACTTGTTCCAGCATAACATCATCGACCATTATCCTTGCATTCGTTCTGGTTGTTTCTCTTTCAAACACCATCACCTTTGTTTTCTTCGCATTCAAACGTAAGCCTCTCGCCTGACAGTCATCTTTCATCATTGTGACTAGTGTTTGCAGTTCTGATGGCTGCCGTTCACCCGCACGCATGCCATACAGTCCTCGTAAGTGGACTGTACAGCACGCAGCAAATGGCCATCAATCCCATATCCGGGCAATATGTCCCAGAGGTCCTTCCGTACAACCCTGTCAAATGCTTTCTCTAGATCCACAAAACCGCAGAAAACCTTCCGGCCCATAGCCAGCTGCTTCTCCACGATATTGCGGAGCGAGAAAACTTGATCCATACATCCCCTTCCATTTCTGAAGCCTCCTTGTGCATCCCACAGTAATCCATCGGATACCACTCTCATTCTCCTTTCAACAATTTTCGCATACACTTTAGATGCTGTGCTGATCAAACTGATGGCCCTGTAGCTGGCGCACTCCATACGTCACCCCTTGCCTTTATACAAGGGCACGACGACAGCGCGCCTCCAGTCGTTGGGAACCTCTCCCGTCCTCCAGCACAAGTTGCATAAGGACAGGAAAGCGTCCCGGACGCAGGTGCCACCATATTTGATCATCTCAGCAGACACTATCGATTCCTGCTGCCTTTCCATTTTTCAGACTTCTTATCGACCATTCGATCTCTTCCAAACTGATCTCGGATGCTGACTCCTCGAAGTCAGTCACAGACTCAGTCGTGGTGCCAGCATCCGGGATATAATCATACATTTCTCTAAAATATTCACTCCATCGCGCTAAAACCTCTTGTGGGTTAGCAAGAATGTCCCCTGCTTTAGATTTAATTCTTTCCATTCTGGAAGCTGACGAACATCCCCGAGACTTCTTAACCTCTCTCCAAAAGAGTTTGGTATTTGCCTCGAAGTTCTCCGTCAGCTTCTCTTCTACTTTCAATTTTATTATTTCACGCTTCTCTTTCACTAAAGCTTTGGTTTCATTCTTGCAGAGGCGATACATTTCTTTCTTCATCTCTTTCATGCTGTCATTCTGATGCAAAGATGCAATATAATCCAGCCAGGCTTTTCTCTTTCTCTCTACGCTTTAACATCCGCGTCCCACCATTCGTCACCTTTCGTTGTTATATGCCTCTTTGCGCATCCACATGCTTCTTTTGCGCTTTCCACTATACTTTCTTTCATACTATCCCAGTCATTATTCACATCTAAGTCGGAGAAGTCCGCTTTTGCAAGCCTTTCTTCGACTAGGCGCGCATACATACTCCTTATACTAACATCTTCCAATTTTTCACATTTTATTCTTTCAAGCTCCCCGATGGTACTGGTACGCTCTCGCCAGTGCCTCCACTTCTTGAAAAGGCCCACAAACCGGCTTATCACCAGGTAGTGGTCCGTTCCAAGAGTGGGGCCTCTGTAGGCTCTTGTATCCATTATTGTGTTTCGGAGGCGACTATCTATTAAAATCAGATCAATCATACTTTTCTGTTCGTTCATTCTCCATGTATACGTGTGTATATCCTTATGATGGAATAAGGTGTTCGACACAAGCAATTTCTTTCCATGCATACGTCTATGATTGGCTTACCAGCATCGTTTGCTCTCTTGTCGCCATAGGGTCCAAGGACAGCCTCAAAGCCGTCTCGTTTGGTCCCCACCCAGTCATTAAGATCACCACACATAATTAGTCTTTCGTTCCCTTCAGCCAGATCCAGAATTTCTCTCACAGACTCCCAAAACTTCTCGAGTTCTTGGGGATCCGCTGAGCTTACGGGAGCATAAGCTGCGACCAGAAAAACTCGCGTGATCCCCAGTTTTAGACGGACCCAAAGAAGTCTCGGGTTCACCAGACAATAGTCTTTCACTCCAGACACAAAGCGGGATGAGAGTACGACGCCTACCCCCCCACTTGCACGCTTGTCCAGGTCCACGCCGGACCACAGAGCAAGCATGCCATCGGGGAGGTCATCGACGTCACACCCCTTCCGCTTTGTCTTTGTCAGACATAAGGCATCCAGGCTTCTCTCATTCATTATATCAATCATTTCGTCCATCTTATCTTTCATTCCACCTCTCACATTCCACGTGCCTATACGGCACTCTGCTCCTCTCGACCCGCCAGGTTTGGCGCTGCGTGAAGGGTGGCGGCCCCCTTCGTCGCATGCGCAAGAGTCCACACCGACGGGGGCGCATCGGTGAGCGTCGCCTGCGGGGGACGCCCTATCATGCTCTGCAGTCAGGTGAATTCTGGTCAGAATTGTGGCCCTCTGGGCCAGCGGGGATCGCGACGAGCACGCTTCTGACATGACCCCTACCGGGGCAGGTAGTAATGCTATAAAAACCACAGACAACAATATTGTGAGGACATTAATTTGCACATCGAGATTACTAATGTTTGGAACCGACTATTTCAACTGTATTAAGTTAAGTCTATCAGTATCGCGTAGCGAGTACTAGTATTAGTGGTACAGTAGTGTCACAACTCTTCAAAATAGGGAGACCCGGGCCCAGCAGTGAGACTTTTACGGGCTGCTACTGCAATAAAATATATATACGACATTAATCGTTTGACAAAACGTATAAAAAGTATTAAGGAGTAAAGCCATTCTTTCGTCTTGGGTAACCCGATACTGCTCATTCAGTTGTTTTCTGGCTGTTTGGGTATAAGATTACAAGCAATTTATTTCAATATGGCAATCGAATTTACGAATGCATTCAGATTGTTTAAGAAGGCCGTTTTATAGTCGATAATATTTTATTTACAATACTTAAACAGTGCAGCCATATAAGCCTTCCGGCTGAAATGTTTTTATTCGAACCATATTGAGTCGGCGTGGTATTGAAATAAATTTAATTAATGCTTTATTAGATTACTAGTAGTTATTACTTTAATTGCTTGAACTATAATATTAATGGCAAGTTTCGTATTTGTGGTTCCATTAAAATGACTTGTTTATAAAATATTATTTTATGTTTGTTTATAGGTAAACGAGTAGATAGTCTATTTGGTGGTAAATTATTTCTGTCGCCCATAGACATCTGTTACACTAAGGCATACGCATTGTCTATGGTATTTCATCAACGCTTGAATTTTTATTATTATTAATGTTACATATACTTACGTTACTTCTGACGTATTATAACGAAACCATATACTCAGGCTTAAGTCAAAGCTTGATTTGATAATCGTCTTGCGGCAAACTTATGACAGCATAAGTAGGTACAAGTAAAAAAATTGAATTGCGCATTATTTATATTATTTGAGACGTAATAAAAATTATTTCTACCTTGATATTTTAACAGTCGTATGATATTTATCCACTATTCTTTTATATATAAAATAATAGAATTTATATGTCCGCATCCCTATTTCGTAGGAATCATTCCCACCTAATGGCATATCCAGATATAATTCTGCTAGAATATTTAACACTCGAATATCGGAACGAAATTTTGTTTCGGTCACACATTCTTCATAATAGAGTCGCGAGCACAACCTCTTGGACCTTTTTCATTGCATTTTCAAGAATATCGGTTATCGGGACAATTATCGATAGAGGCCACTTGCGGCCGGCGAGATTGCAATCTTAAGATAGGTCGGTTTAATCCACAGATTTATGGTCTTGGCTACCAAGCTTTAATCGGTTCTCTGAGCAAAACCAACGCTTACGTACAGCTTTTGGTGACTATTGACTGTCACTTTAATTTATATAGTTCTAAGTTAGATATTATTATTTATTTAGGATTTTTATTAGATATTGTTTATCTATAGTCGTAGAAAAAGTAGGAAAGCGCATCCTGGGCGTCGGAGTGAACGCTTCGAACGCAACCGGGATTTAACGCTCGGATGATGATGAAGATGATTGTTTATCTATAAGAAAAATAATATTCAATTGCTTTGTTTCCGACGTCGTTTATAGTAGAAATATCACAGCATTTTATATATTTGCTTAATAAATGACGTAACTACGAAATAAAATTTAATGCAATATTTGGTAACAAAGTAGACCCAAATCAAGAATAGCAATTTATTTTGAATATAATGATTTTTAGGAGTATGGCTTCAGAAACTTTGGCGTTAATTTTTTCAAAAATAACTGTTAATATACTGAACTGATTTGAAAAATATATCATAATGATTGTTTTAATTTATTTCATATAACGTAAGAGTTAAAAGAAATTAAAATAATTATGTCATCTAATATGTAATATTTGAGTATATAAAAATGTCTTAATATTTCAAACCTATTTCATTTTTGGCTTATTTTAAATTGCGTGTATGATGGTATTATTTACACCTTCATATTTATTTAACTCCAAATTATAAAAACTACGATTTAACGCCGTCTAGTTGAATAAACGTTATTCAGAGGTCAACTTTAACAACACTTGAAATCAATCGTTCAATATGTAACTAAGGCAAATTAAAATATACCCTCTATTGAAAATTATAATTTAAGAAAACCACTCATATGATTCCTTACTATGAAACGCACTCCATCGCAGATCAGCGTGCGTGAAATTATAATACCTACGTATTAAAAGTTACAAAAAATAAGCAACTTACAGACAACTATAAAAGGGCATTTTAAGCCTTAAACAAATGATTAATAAAGAATGTACCTAATTGAAGCGCATCTTTTAATTGAATTCAAACCAAATCTTAAATAAGTTTTCCCAGCGAGTAAAGCTCTAATAAGAATAATAAACTTTAGTATGTTGAATTGTTTGCGTTTATATTTACTATAATTAGTGAGTATTTTGTTTGTTCGTTTGTATGGGATTTGGAGATTCATTTCTATTAGAACATCCGTGTTGGATTAGTTTGTAACGGTCTTATTAGAAAAGAAAGTCTTTTGGTAAGTAGGCAGCAGGCAAAAGTCGACCTTATATGCATCCGGGTCGGAACGGATAAAGAACACTAATCCTGCCGCCAAGCGGCCTGTCGTAAAAGGCGACAAAATAACCCACAGCCAGGTGGTAGGGCATTTGTCCGACTGGATGGCTAACACCCCTGGACTAGTATGCCGCCATAACAACTTTGAGTTATATTCCGCTATAAGTGGTCAGGTTCCAGTCTCTCTCTTACAAATATCCATAAGCGACGGTAGCCGCTTGGCATCAGCTGGGCCGTCTGTCTGTCTGCTGGACTCATGCAATAAAATCACTCCTGGTCAAAAGTATGTCACCATAACAACCTTGAGGTGTGTTCCGGCATTAGTGACCAGGTTCCAGTCTCCCAAAAGAGAGCAGTAGCGCATTTGTAGCACCTTTGGTATTGTACATGTCAATAGGCGATGGTAACCGCTTTCCATCAAGTAGGCCGTCTGCTTGTCTCCTGAACTCCTGCAAAAAAAAACAAAAACAGAATTGAAAAAAACATTTTTAATAATAACCATTAAAAAACATGTAGGTAGTATTACAATAAACGATTAATGAAAAATATGTCCTCTTTCGCAATAAAAGATGGTATCGGTATAATTAGTCGGGGCGATGATATGAATATTTCATGAAATAACCCTTCTTATATCACTCTTATATTACGGCGTGTGGAACTTGATTATTTTGTCTGGATGGCTATTACCCCTAGTCTAGAGCCTACCGCCATAACAATCTTGAGTTGTGTTTCCACATTAGCGGCTAGGTCCAGTCCTATCTACAAGTCTGGCAAGACATTGGTAGCACCTTTAATGTTGCTAATGTTCATAGGTGACGGTAACAATTTTCTATCATTGTTGGGCCGTCAACCTGTCTGCTGTACTCCAGCAATAAAAAATAAATAATAATAAGTTTGTAGGTATAACCCTCCATTGCAGTCTGTTGAAAGTGATATTGGTATGTGGCAGCGAAACTTCGTTAGAGTTGCCATAACGATAACGAATTTGCAACGTACGCATCAAAAAACGCCTAATGACTGGGCCACCTTTTTAACTATGTTCATTTATCCCGCCGCAACCGCGTCGTTTATCAGGATAAAAGGTATATTTAGTTCTGAGCCGGGATAGAAGCTACAACTACTTGTACAGCTACTTGTAGCTCTGTGTCAAGTATTATTTAAAACCGTTAAGTAGTTTTTATGAAATGTTCGACAGCAGAAATATTCTAAAAATTTCTTTTTGGATTCTGTAAGTCCGAATTAACACCCCTGATATTTTTTACATTTTAAATGCATTGTTCAAATGCAACATACACACTTAACAGATTTATTATATTATAAATATATAACATCTATACTTGGCCAATTAGATCTCGTCTACATGAAAATAAACAGAAAAAAATTCACTTAACACAACAGTCATTATGTTTTCCCATACCTGGTAATAAGTAACTATCCAAAATTTTGTTCATCAAATTATCATCTAAAATGTCGCACTAGCACTTCCGTTTGTTAACACATACGTGTCAAGTGATTTTATAATATAATACATAGTTATATATGTAAACTGTTCAGTGTAATGTGTGAAAATGAATTGCAATGTAATTTTGTTAACGTGACCTTTTTTGTTATAAGTAATTACCAAAAAAACATATAGGGATATGCTACTTGTTCCGTTAGACAAGCTAAAATGCCAACATTAGAATGTTTTGTTTAAAAACATAACTTATGTGTGTACCTATTTAAAAAAACTGGTTACGCCAAGGAACACCTTAATAAATTCTTCCACCCCATCCTCATCATCAAGAAAAGAATATTTTTTTTAAAGAATACGCAAAACTAGCTGAATGTTTCTTACACTCAGCTAGTATCAGTGCTGTCACCGTAATACATGTAGAAAAACGATGGTTGAACCATAAAGAGTAAAAAACAATTACAACTTAATTTAATGCTCATAAGCATATTTATCCTAGTGTATGTGTGAACCCACGGCGGACTATTGCACTGTGGTGGTGGACTGGTTCCGAGGTAAGTCACTCTTCCCTTGCTTCTTCTTCCACGTCTCTTTGCCTTCTCCTGGTCATCGCGTCGCGCCCGCAAAAACAGATTCACTTTATTTGATTAGTGACAACGAAAAACACAAAATTTTTCAAAAAACGAATTTAAACTTCAAAACAATTTCTAATTCTAAATCGTGGGTCCTTCTTTCAGTGAAAGGTCACCTTAGAAAATATTTAATATCAACATAAAGCTGCCGAGTCAAATTCTTTGTGTTAGATTGTTATTTGCACAGCTGCCATGCATTTCGCGACTCTAATAAAAGTGCATGTGGGAGTATAAAAACAAAGTCAATACCAGACGGATCGTCCGGGAATTTTAGATAAAAATTACATTGGGTTCGAACCGTATCGAGGAGCAATATCGCCTGATGAATACTGATTCGTATATTGACGTGTGTACGATATACGTCTAATAATGTCTAAATATAATTATAATATATGTAAAGAGTTCCATTTATATTCTCAGTATTTATTTAATTTGTAAAAAAATATTTTGTATAAGCACTATTATTTTCTGATGCATTATATTATTGCATGGATAGTAATGCAACTAACCTGTATAATAATTTTCCCACAATTATTAGTTAGAGATGAAAAATGTTACTTAAATATCGGTAATTATTTATTAAAGATTCGTTTTTTTTTTAACTGTAAAAAATTTGTTTTAGCAGAGCGTGGTTTCGATCCACGGACCTCTGGGTTATGGGCCCAGCACGCTTCCACTGCGCCACTCTGCTTATGGAGGCACACAGAAAAATATAGCACTGAATTCGAAACTTTATTGAACCACAGAAGGTTTGGTTAAGATTCAATAAAAAAAAATGTTTTAGCAGAGCGTGGTTTCGATCCACGGACCTCTGGGTTATGGGCCCAGCACGCTTCCACTGCGCCACTCTGCTTATGGAGGCACACAGAAAAATATAGCACTGAATTCAAAACGTTATTGAACTACAGGTTTGGTTAAGATTCAATAAAAAAAATGTTTTAGCAGAGCGTGGTTTCGATCCACGGACCTCTGGGTTATGGGCCCAGCACGCTTCCACTGCGCCACTCTGCTTATTGAGGCACACAGAAAAATATAGCACTGAATTCAAAACGTTACTGAACTACAGGTTTGGTTAAGATTCAATAAAAAAATGTTTTAGCAGAGCGTGGTTTCGATCCACGGACCTCTGGGTTATGGGCCCAGCACGCTTCCACTGCGCCACTCTGCTGATATTTGACTAACACAAAAAATCTAAAAACAACTGTAATAATGGCGCTCTGTTGTTCGTGCCTACCCCGCAAGGGACCTGGCGTGAAGTTATGTACGTATGTATGTATGTATGTAACTTTAAAAATTCTGACCCAATAAAAATAAAAATGGATTATAATCATCAATGTTCTATTATACTGCACAAACTCACTAAGACACTGCACTAAAATTTACCCTGAATAAACCAGAATTTAATCACTATAAAGGCAATAGTTTTCTAAATAAATGGCTGACATTACCGTTTATAGAGACAGGCGATGCCACGTGAGGCTATTTGTACTTCTGTTATATTATGTACAATTTTTAAAATATTCACTAGTTCCGTGATTAATCAAGCTTTTATTCCTCTATTTCAATTAGGCAGTGAACCTCAGTTTCAGTTATTGATTACGTATTGTATTGAAATTGATTTGAAACCATTGGAAAGCCAATTACAGTGAGTCGTAACTGGTGCTGCCAGGTTTCAAACGAAGATTTGAAGTAATTCCGTAAAATAATAATCCGAATCAAACACAAACATATTTTTAGATACTTCCCATACTAACATTTTCTTTTTAACTGCGCCTAGTATACATAATAAAACTACTCTTTGACGGTTTAAAGCGTGGTAATTATTTGTTTTTTATTATTTTGACATTTCAGCTACATACTTTTCAGTAGTAATAGAACTAGTAGTAGTCTTTCATGATCACGGCTACTGATAGGTGGCCGAAATGTTGGAATAATAAAAATCAAATAAATTACCGCGCTTAAAACCGTCAAAATGTAGTTTTATGATACTTAGGCACCATACTTTCAATTTTAAGTCTTCTAAATAAAATCACATACGTAAATCTCACTCAGTGTATATGTTTTATTTTAAAGGAATTTGTAAGTATGAACAGTTTTCTGTTATCTTTATTGCATTTTTTAATATAATTGTTCTAGAAGTATAATCAATATAACCCTCTTAAATGTTACCATGTTCAATCAAATCGCATAATTTCCAAATGTGCTACAATTATTAAAAATACCACTATAAATATCTCAAAGGTGTTTTGTGTAAGTCAGACTAAAATTGGAAAATGAATTATTTTTTAAAATTTGAATGTTTTTTCATACCTTGCAACACAAATTGTAACCATTGGACTGTGACTTTCTGTTATTATTTTGAACATCTGTCAATTTCACGGCAGGACGCTCTGAGTCGAAGAAACAGAACGAACCATCAGGACGTCTTTGTTCGTATCTAGTTAAGCGGAAGATAATAATTACATCGATGAATGGTAAACGATGTTGATTGGACCGTGTTTTAAATAATTACCAGTTATATGGTTGATTTAGAAAATTTGTGAAGGAACAATAAAACCCTGATGTTGTCTGAATTTTTATTAGGTTCGCTAGAATCTAATAAAGGAAAATCGTTCGCTAAAAGAATAATACTGGCTATAATCTTGAAGTAGGATATGCGCGCCATAACACTTATTTATAATACATGATGGCCAGGACCGTACAAAATGGAATAAATTCAAGGTAAAACAACAAAAAACAAAAAAGAACAAACAATTTTAGTTGTCAAAAAAAGTTTTTAACGATATACCAATGTAAATATAGTTCCCGTCTCAAGAAGAATCGATATTTTATACGCGCCTGGCTTACCTTATTTCTACAAAATACGTAAATATCTTAAAACTAATATATTTTCTAATCATATACGCCACAAGCATGTTGACACTATTCATATAGACTGTATTGTGAAAATGCTTTGATATGTTGACATTTCGGAAAATGTATTTCAAAATTAGCAGAAGTTTTGTAATGTTAAAGAGCTCTTATATACTTTTATAAAACTTGAATTTTTAAGATACAAATTTACTTTTATATACGTTTCGTACCTTTACCTACAAAATAAAAAATTAATTACAGAGTTTCTTATTAACCTCACGTGAAATGCGAACGAAAGCAATTTTAGTGTGTTATTTTCTCGTCACAATATCTCGAGTCCACGTCTTATTAAGTCATCAAAATTATACCATTCCAACAAGTTATTAAATTTTATACAAACATAGCTGTAGGCAATTTGCGTATAACCTACATGTTACAAGTCATCATTTTGCAGCAAAATACCAGAAATATCAACAACTCAAATTTAAAAAAGTAACAACACGAATGTATATAAATAAATATACATTTCAATATAAATCTGGTTTGGTTTGTATTACTCCAATAACAGTATAGTTTCCCAATACCGAGTCTGATTCTGAGTCTTATTTTTTCCTCTATCGTATTTGTTACAAATAATATGGGCAGATGTAAACTTGTTTTATTACCAATGTTAAACAAAACAGTGGATTTATTGAATAGACTAACCAGATAAAGTTGCAAAAGATTGCATCAGAAAATGAATAAATTGTTATATTTGGCTGTATTTTGAACAGCAGAGTGGCGCAGTGGAAGCGTGCTGGGCCCATAACCCAGAGGTCCGTGGATCGAAACCACGCTCTGCTAAAACACTTTTTTTATTGAAGCTTAGGCGATGTTTCTGTAGTTCGATAATATATGCAATTTACTTCTATATTTTCCTATGCGTCCTCATAAGCAGAGTGGCGCAGTGGAAGCGTGCTGGGCCCATAACCCAGAGGTCCGTGGATCGAAACCACGCTCTGCTAAAACACTTTCTTTATTGAAGCTTAGGCGATGTTTCTGTAGTTCGATAATATATGCAATTTACTTCTATATTTTCCTATGCGTCCTCATAAGCAGAGTGGCGCAGTGGAAGCGTGCTGTGCCCATAACCCAGAGGTCCGTGGATCGAAACCACGCTCTGATAAAACACTTTTTTTATTGAAGCTTAGGCGATGTTTCTGTAGTTTGATAATATATGCAATTTACTTCTATATTTTCCTATGCGTCCTCATAAGCAGAGTGGCGCAGTGGAAGCGTGCTGGGCCCATAACCCAGAGGTCCGTGGATCGAAACCACGCTCTGCTAAAATATTTAAAAAAAATTAAAGCTTAAGCAATGTATCTGCAGTTCGATAATATAATAGACCATCGGTAATCCGACAAACTTTTAGTTTAGTTATAGGCATGCCGGATTACCAGGGTGCCCACCGTATATTGAATTTAATGGTATATTTTTCTGAGTGTTGTCAGAAGCAGAGTGGCGCAGTGTGGTGGGCCCATAACCAATTGGTCCATGTATCAAAAAACGCTCTGCTAATGCAATCTTTATTATTATTTTTTCAGGTGTCTTTTACTTACAAAACTTGATGCAATATTTTTCTGTAGGTTACCAGTAGCAGAGTAGCTTAGTCTCATATTTAAGCAAGTTTGTAGCTACACGTCCTAAGTTAAGTGTATTTTCACATTCATCTAAACCTATTCCTTCCCATATTTATACTACTTGTTTTTAGATATAAACTATTTATTAAAACAATTATAAAATTACAAATTTTAGATATTAATTTCAAAATACTTTATCTAAATTTTCTATGATGCGTAGCTGGCAAAAGTGGCACGTATTTTTTAACTTTCTTAGTTCAGTTATTATTTAAAAAAAGCTATCAAAATTCTTTTGAGAGCTGTGAAGGCTTCGTTCGAATAGTTATAATGTGATCAATGTTCAACTAAATTTAGCCAAACATGTGTAATATGTACTTACATTATCATATCACCATGATGGATATCGGTAACCTTGTTATTCATCTAGCAAAGGGAACAAACATCTACCTGATTATATAGACCTCGAAAGAAATCGGAAATTTTATTAGTGTTTAACAATAATAGTTTATGATTCTTGGGATCTATCTAAATAGGATTACGCAACATTATTCGGGGAAGTACACGATAGTATTAAGAGCCATGGGAGTATATTGAGGTTTGTTTGTCATTATTTAGGGTACCGTGTGCAAGTAACTACTTGTATAATAGCAGTTTTGTTTTTTTTTTTTAAATAATAATTTCAATATAATAATACTTCATAAGTTATGCAACATTTTTGTTGACACTAATTTTTAATAACATTTTGTCGAAAATAATTGTGATTCTCGAATACGGACTTAAAAGTTTACAATTAACTCCTCGCGGCCATTGTAATTGGAGTATTATTGGTCAAAAACTACATACTTTCACATACAACGACTCTCAGAATCAAATAATAATTTGTTTGTTTTAAATAGCGGTGATTGAAATTTAAACTCTTGAGTCAATCAATAATTATATAACGGTTCTGTTTCTAAAATATTTTGGTCAAAATAATTTCTCTGAATATGTGCTTATTAGTTATATGTCATTATAACATTATGTGATGTGTTTTTGTACATACCATTCATTAATTGTATTATGAATGAGTTTTTCTTGTGATTTCAATAAGTAAGTCTTATGTTATGTCTAGGAAGTGGCTGTCGTTCAGCGAAAACCGCAACGAAATCAGCCCAGTAGATTTTACGTGAATCCCAAACAAATAGACAAACCAACAAACAGTCAAGAAAAAAATATATATATCGTGTTCTCTATCGTTTATATTATATATAGACTATTTCAGTTTTCTTAATTGCTTCAATGTAAAGGACACGGCATGTTTCGAATTTTATTATATTATACGACAGAATGATTTACTTTACTCGGTGAAGATTTACTTGAAAATAATTATATGGAACCCACATAAAATGTATCCTTTTTGACCTAAACCCGGCTTTATTGTACTACCCCGATTCCAACAATTCAGTTTTTGCGTGCCCTGTCTCTGCCACCGCCTTATTACGTCAGAGGCTGTCATTATTGAATAGTCTACGACCACCCGCGTGGTACACACAGCTATGCAGTTAGGGGAACTAGGGCAATGCAGCTCCGGGAAAAGGCTGGTCGAGCTAAGACGTACGTCGAAGGATTTCTTTATTAAATAGAATCTTTTTGAACAAAAAATGTAAAGGCAGCGGTAAAAATGCTGTGGTAGCTAGTTAGTGAAGCTCTCCAGTCCAGAACTTACGTTTCGAAAAATACATGGGTTCGACTCCCGTCCGGGAAACTTTCACCACTTAAGAAGCTTCCTGACCTAATGTATGTATGTTTTTACGACCACCAATGTGCTGAAACCTGTACATCGAGTTAGTCGCTGTGTCAAACCCCTCAACCCACCTAACCAGCATTGCGGGTATACTGTACGTTCCCTCAATAAATGGAAAGGCGCGAGCCCAATAGTGGGACATTATAGGCTGTTATTATTATTGTTTAATTGCTTTTGCTTACGGCTTCATTCGCGCGAGATTGATACTTCTCATTATATTCTGGCTAATAATGTAAACAATATCTATACAAGGCATATATGTTATTATGATGTGTATACTATGTTATTGTAAAGTTTCATCAAAATCCGTTCCTGATTTATAATATTTAATTGGATTAATTTTTATGACATATTTATTTAATAGTAATTTAGTGGTTAATGTCAAATGTGGCATCTGTGTCATCTTATACCATGGATTTACCATGCAATTATCATGTCCAGAGGATGAAAACATTGGGAAGAAATCGCACATATTAAGCATGCACGGAAGTCGCAATAAATATTTCTAATAAATCTATAGAAGAGAATCGCTACAGCTGAGGTACGTTTAGACAACAGCAAAAACCTCATCTTCTTATAAAATAGTCGTTTAAAAGCAGAAATTTGTTAACGAGAAAAGAAAAGATTAAATCCACTACTTTATTTGGCACAAGCACTTTTTATTTCCCAATCTATTGGACGACTTCAAAGAATTGGTCGCTATGTTAGTATTTATCACGTCATTATTGGTTTATTTTGGGAATCTGCTGCTTGCAGACCACACTGGCTTTGGTTCACATTTGATCGTTGGTGGCCCCAGACTTGACTATTCCAAATATTTCGCAAATTGTTGGATTGTCTGTAGCCACGATATCGACGTCACGACAATGTACGATACAAGCCTTGTATCTGAGGAACAGTGGTCGAATGTTTATAGGAGACTTGATGAATTACGAGTATGACAAATTGAGGCAATTTATAATAGAAATTGAGAATCTATTCTTTATGTATGTAGTGTGGGTAAACGGTTCTAGAGATAAAAAATCAAAAAGTGCGTGTAGCACAGGCAGACGGCCCACTTGACGGAAAGCGGTTACCATCGCTTATGGACATTTGCAACACTATAAATGCGCTGCTGCTCTCTGAAGGGAGACTGGAACCTGGTTACTAATGCCGGAACATAACTTTAGGTTGTTTTTTTTTTAATAACAATATTACGGACTCGAGGTCCGTACCCTTTTTACAACTTGATTAAGTACTGATATTGATTTTTTGATTTTATACACGCTTATTATTATCTTCTGTTATAGTGTGTGACATTGATTTTGTGGTTTTTATGTGGTGTTGTGTATCTTAAGAATAACTTATATAATTTTTTCTGATTTTAATACTAAACTTATACTAATGTAGAGTGTATCTGTTACAAGCTGGTGTTGTGAGAGAGTGCATGTGCAGTGTGTGCCTTATGTCTATACCTATATATATTATCTTAACTAGTGCCATGTATATTGCTTTTTCTTTTTGTGCCTAGGTTATTAATTTTTAGGCTCAAGATTGTTATAGCGACATACTTTTTCGTAACGTCACATTTCAAAATCTAATTATATTTAAGCTTTAAAACACGAAATTTGAACTATTAACGAACAACTTCAAAATATGAAAATTCTATTAGCATGAAAACAGTATTTAAATGATTAAAAAATAATTTAAATGGAAATAAAACTAATTACGTAACTGATTTTTTAATTAAATAAATACTTGATGTAAAATTGCAAAATATGGGAGAAGTCTCATGAATATGACCAGCTTTGACAAGCACGGGGGAGGGGTCAAAAAGTCATTAAAGTAGTTTGACGTAATTTGTAGATGGCCCTTTTAGAGAAGTATGCAAAACGAAAAAGTAGTAGCAAAATCCAAAGGTTTAGCTGAACCAATAATAAAACTATAAGTAAATACTACTTCATAACAGTTGTATAGAACAACACTCATATTTTTATCAGTTGAAGCTGTTGTTAAAATATTGCGAGAAGATATTATTGTAAAACTTATCTACTACGAGAACAGGTTGATATCCGTGGTAATGTTATTGTTAGACTGGTGCCATAAACCAGCTTTCCGTCTTCCGCGTCAGCTTGATATTTTAGTCCAAGAATTTGTCTTGAATTGTCCATCTTAACATGGGTTACGTCTATTGCTTTGTTCTCATATATTTGTCATATTGTTACGTACGAGCGGGGTACGCACTTATGGATTGGAAGAAAACACCAGTTTTAAATTTAAAAACTTTTATTAACTTACACAGCCGCACGTAGTACCTCTCTGCAGGGTTGCCCCTATACGCACGACCAACGATGCACAGTCCCGACGATAAGTTGCCACACCCTCAATACCGTCGCCGATATTGCGCGGACCACCTCCAATATTATCGCGCGTAGCTCGCTTCTGGTTTCCCTCTCGAACTACGCTACACACCTCCTTTGCGTATCTGTCCACCAAACTTCTCACTAAATTCACCACTTAGTTCGTCTCTGTCCTCTTTTAACGTTCTCTAATATCGCACTTGTCGTTTCACCGTCTTGGACTGAACTCAACTTTAAACTGCAACTTTCAACTCTAAAACTGCCCGGTAGGCGCGCCTTACGCTGTTTATATACCCGGAAGAATTTTCTAGAACCCGTCTATCTATCTCTGTCTTTTCTTTCCCGAATCTTCTGTTCGGGAACTTTCGTTTATACGTCTATCCCTTTCTAACATCTATCTATCTCTTTCTCTCTTTTGTCGTCTATCTCTTTCTAACATCTATCTATCTCTTTCTTTCGTTTATCGTCTATCTTTTTCTAAATATATCCGTCCTTGTCTTTTTGTTCTAGATTTTTCTAGATTGTTCCAAAAGTTCGAAAACTAACTAGATAGTTCCACCATCGTTCGCCACAATATGATTTGAGGTAATAAAGAAAGCGAAGAGCGTATCAATCTACAAGCAATGAAGACTGCGCAGTTTTTTAAGAATATACTCATGACCTTGTGCAAATCCTCTGAACTTTGTCACAACCATTATCACCTTAAGCTCAATACTAGATACTTATTCAAATTATTACCATTTTAAGACCGCTACTACATAGTTCGTATTCAGTTTATTATAATACGAATTCGCTGATTGAATCGCTGTATGCTAAAACTGATTTTTTTTTGTGATTCGGCCATGAAACCTTTAATTAAATAAATAAATATTTTTTTATTGAACTGAAAAATGTTACAAATTATACTTGCAGTATTTACCTTTAAAAAGAACTTAATCAAAAAAATCTTTTATAACACCTAATCAAGTGTTTTTGTTTAAATAATACCAAACCAAATTAAGAATTTTTCAAAAATCATAATATGTAAAAGCTGTTATTACGCAGCGCTGTATAATTTTACTGATTGTATGTGCTTTAATAACGGTTCAAGACAATAAGTAATTTCTTATACTTGAGGAAACTAAGAAGCTATCTTCTCTAAGCGTGTTAATAATAATAAAATTTCTCTTCTTAATTAACTTAGACAATGTTAATATCCCTGTAAACAACATAACGATACCTCTGAAAATCTCGCTTGAGCGTATCTATAGAAATATGACGTCATCATCTTAAAGTTTAATAACGACTGTTAATAGCGTTTGCCAGTGTAGGAACGTCGAGGCTCCGATTTTATGTTCTTTGTGCGTTAATCTATATATTTACTTGGATATTTACGATTATAAATGGATAAATACTATGTTTGAGAGCCAACTTTATGAAGATTGTGGCGGTTTATTTGTTATTACGAACATCATAAATTTAAGAAATAGCTATACCAGGCTACTACTAGTTTAGACTTCCTACTGTTACAGTTATTAAGTAGCATAGTTGTTCTTATCGTGTTTCTTTTTAGAGTTAATAATTAATTTTGTTATGTACCCTCTTATTTCTAAACGATACAATCGGCCATTTCCGTAATTGAATATTTTTGTTATATTTATATTTATTCGGTGATTAGCACCTGTTTTGTATACAGTAAATAGTTCTCTATAATTTTATGTAATTATATTTATCTCTAATATGTGGTAATTGTGTACAGATTATAATTCAAAATCTCTCAATAGTGTATAGACGGTATTCACTACATTTTATTTTTATGTAAGCAGACGTGATAGATTTAGTTAGATAATGTTTTATATAAGATATTATATTTTATATAATATCTTATATAAAACATTATCTAACAATAATGTATTAAATTCTTGTCATTCAAAACTCTTTAATTGTTCTAAAAATGCTTGTTGAGTGTGAAGAGTCAGTGGATGACATGTATGTAAACCGTAAGGTTCTCTGACTATAAATGTTATGACCAGTTGCTGTTCTTTTACTACCATAAACCCTTCTGAGTTGTTGCAAGTATTACACAAATTAGCACCTGAAATAATAATACTGTTCAAATTAAAATAGTGTTCTGCATTAAATGGTAAAAGGTCCAGAAATGAGAGACAGTATTTCAATCCATAAATCACTTTAATGTATTATTCTTTCGATTTACACAGAACTTATCTTGACTTTCACATAATTGTGTGCGCCAGTCAAGCTAGGTTTTACACTTTAATTACGATAAAATAGTTTTAAAGTAGTTATCCCACCAAATATTATTTATTTTTAAGCTATTGTATAGCTTTTATCGCGGGCCTTGAGCGCGGCGACCGAATGATCGCTAAGATCGCGGTGACCGAATCTCATTTAAGCAATAGAAAGCGAGATATTCACGAAAAACCGATTTTTACGAGTTTTGACCTTCAATATCTTAAGACGCAGACACGATAGCACTTGTGACTTTTGAGACAACATTTAGAACGACAAAACAAAGGTTTATACCAATTTACAGCTTTTTATCTTTCATTCCGAGGTGAAACCCCTAATATGACTGGGCTACAAGGAGTTTTTCTTTGAATGTCTGCTTGGACACCGGGTTGCCTGGAAGAAATCGCTATAAGCGATAAGGCCGTCCATGGTCCTTATGGAAATATATTCATATACAATTTTCTAGGTTTAAGTTACGGTGAACAATAAAGAGTTTTTATTCATTCATTCAACGAGAAAAAAAGTAATGGAGGTAGTTAGGCGGAAATGTCGCTCACGTCAATATTTTGGTAAACTAGTTTATCGCACACACCAGTATTTCATTAATTAAATTACTCACACTATTTCTTAAAATCGCACAATATTATTATTGTCAATTACATTTGTAACAACAGTAACTTATTTATTAAATGTTTGATTGATATTTATCTACATTTAGGGCATTACTTAGTGAATAGTCCTTACATTGGCATCATAAGTTTGCATAAGTATCATATAATCTAATTTTTATTAACAATAATGTTTTTTAATGTGATATATTTAAACATGAACTGTTAACAAATAAAGGAATGGTAGTAACATTTAAAACTAAATGTTTGTTTTTCTCTCTTTACATCCCTCCCATTTTTTACATGTGACTTAAATGTCTCTGGATAGTATTTTTTTTATTTGAAACAAATTGAATCGATAAGTAACACCGTCAGCGAATGAGTCTTAAAGGCATGATGGCGAACTGAAAACTGTGGAGTTGAGTGACGTTTTATTGTTTCTAAAAAAAGTTTTTACGGTCGTCTGCTTTACATTTATTTGTATCTCGTATGTTTAGATAGGTGAATAAAAGATGTTACGTGTACAGCGTTCTTTACTTTTATAGACTTGATGAAACATATTTTTATTGTCAGTGGAATTTCGTAACATTTAATTCTATGAAACTACAAAACGTATCTATAAATTTGCTGAATTTGTTACGCAGTTTTTGTATAAGATTTAAATCGAAAATCTTTTTAAAATTAATATTTTCTATTATACGCAACTGTTAGGTTAGGCCCTTCACAATACCTCAGTTTTGTTAAAGCTTTCAATGGCTTACACGTAACTTTTATAACTCTTCAAGATAAAAACGTATTTGTTTTTATTATACAAATCCCAAAATTACATAAACAAAAACCCCATACAATATTTGTAACATTTTTTAATAATGTTTAGCTATTTTTAAGTGATATTAAGCTCGATAGTAAATTATTTTTAAAATAATAAAATATACATACATCTTGTTGCGGACAGAGAGGACCCCCCTGACCCGCCCGCCGGAGCACACCTACTCTCCGCTCCCCGCATACCGCCGACGCCCAAATCTGGCGCAATTAGCAACTAGGTGTCGGACGGGATGCGGGATATAGGAGCGGCCTTGCAGGCAAAGAATGTTCGTTCTTCATTCTTGTTCATTTTCAATTCCTCATAATTCTTCATTCACAATTCTACTCTCTCAAATAATCTGTACTTATTCTATGTATATTTCGATTCATGTAAAAAATTCAATAATAATAATTAAACAGTCCATTAACATCGAGTTTGATTTTCAAACAAGACGCAACTGCCACCAATACATCTATTATCCCTTTCACTCCTACGTCCTATCATATTCGAACAACTGCATCTTGCTCACTGGATTGAAGATTATATTGGAGTTAATCTAATTTTGTGTGCAAAAACGACAGACTTGGCAATGCCTGTGTTATTATGCTCATGTTTTTAAAAGTTTTGTAACTCAACCCATAACCAACAATCAATTTTTATATATAACAAAAAAATTACCACAAGGAAAACATATAAGTAACTAAAAAACATTTATTTTCTAGAATAATTTAAAACTTAGTTTTTGGTTTATACAATTACGTTATTTTTATAACTTAGTGCTCTCAAGATAAAGTGTACATTGGAGTTATAGTAAAATAATTTACAGGTAGAGATTTAGTATAGGTGTCCAAATATCTTAATTTATTGATACGGGTGTCCCAAACAATCGTGTTACATTATCTGACCTATTTATAATCAGATAAGAATAAACTTCTAATTTATACAGGTACGTACTTGTTATCAGTAGGACAATAATAATTTGTCATCACCCCTTTTATCTAAAAAATAAATTGTTATCTCGAAAACGTGTTAGTAACTCAATCACCACCTTGCATGACAAATAAAATAATATATAGGTCAAATGGAACTATTTCTGAAATATTGAACAACAAAATTGTTTCTCATAACAAATTCAAATTTGTTAGTCACCTGGCATAAAATATGAATAGTACAAATAAATAATCTGTGAAGTGATTTTAATAAGCGTTATGAAATGTGCTATGATTCATGTTTTTTAATCATTAGCATATTAATATGTATTTGAATTCATTCCTCCTCACACCTGCCTTGAAATATTTAATTGATTGAAATTTTTTCTTCATAATGATTTTAATGAGGTGGTGAACAAGAAAGTTTGGAGTAAGCTTATGGAATCCAATTATAGGTCTATCAATGTTTTACTCGGACAGATTTTGAATTGATATTACATTGGGTGTATTAATCTGAAAATGTGAGCTAAAAATCATCCTGAGTTTATTTGTTACCTATTTACAATACAGAACGTTCGCTCAGTACTGTAACGACAAACCTTCGTGGTCGTTTTTAATCTTATCTTATACTAATACATAAAGCTGAAGAGTTTGTTTGTTTGCTTGAACGCGCTTATCTCAGGAATTACTGATTTGAAAAATTCTTTCAGTATTAGATAGTCCGTTTATCGAGGAAGGCTATATATAGGCTATATATATAAGACCAATGTCACGTTTTATTTTAAAATAAATAAAACGCAATCAAAATAAGGGTAAGAAAATAAGTATATTTAAAACTATTTTTTTTTAAAAGAAAATAAGATGGTAACTAATGGGTTCTTGCCAAACAAAGTTCAGCTTTCTTGGCTAGTCCTGGAATAGGTACCGCACTCCCCTGAGATTCCTTGCAGTCTGCTGGACAGCACGGCACTCCTTATTCGCAACTTCTAATACTTGAGGCGCAGGCACGTCGACGGAGTAGATTTTGGAGAGAGTGGGAGGAGATTACTCCCAACCAAATTCCTGGAACCGCAAGGTAGTCGAGCTCAGCGAATGTTTTACTATGCCCCTTTTAGCCACTTGGATTGTCAGCAATAAAGCCAGGTCATCTACAGGGAAAGATTGGGACCTACTCACTAAGTGGCTTTTCTAGGCGTTGAGACAATCCAAGCGTACAATATAAGGAAAGTAATAGTACAGAAATATCTAATGTAATAGTTAAAATACCATGCTAAAATTTATAACGGTTTTCTGCATTATATAAAACAAGAAAGAAGAATTTACGTAACAAATAAGTTATTAAGGGTTTAAAGAAACGTTACTACATACACTACATTACATATAAATAAATACAAATACAATTACTAAATATTTAATACAATTTCAAATCACTGTTAACAACCGTTCTTTAAACCCTTATAAGGAGAAGAAATATCTATTTACACAACTTACCCAGTATGGGAATAATGAGCACTTATTTTAAAAATAAATTAAGTATTATTTAGTTTGGCTTGTATTAATACTAAGATATTAGAATAAAATAAAATAGAACAGTTTTCAAAATATGTAACAATTAGAATACGCAATCTCATCTATGAGCCAATCCAAAATGTCTTTTTTTTCTCTCCACCGTCATTCAGTCGTCTTTTTTTTTGTTCACGTTGCGACGTTCCTTTACGTGTATCGAATTACAGTAAAACATTATGTTAGGTGACTTTTAAATTATTTTGTATATTATATTTAATTGATATTTATATTTTTTATTAATTACATACATATGTATTATTTTAATTTAAATATTTATAGTTTTAATTATATATAATAAGTAAACAACGATTATTAATAGTTGTTACACCAATAGGAGCGAAGCACCAATGAAGAATGTTTCAAAATCGGGGGGTTTTTTTAACTTACTTTTTGTTTAACTATTCCACGCGGACGACGTTGCGGGCAGAAGGTAGTTTTAAGATAAAATTAAATTGAGGTTTGAGACATCTGTCAGCACAGAGTACTTTATATATACTGGTATAGAGTCAACAGTCATAATATTTATATATACTAACGCACTCTATCGGTATACGACACTATTCAACGGCGAAAACCGTCTAGTATTATTTTGATTTTTATATCAGACTTTTGGAAATTGCGGGAGTTAATAATTTAACTCCTGCAATTCCCAAAAGCCTTTAAAAAAAATGTTTATTTGTTACTAAATAAAACAACAATTTAGTGGTAGCGTGATTTATTATGTTTCCTTTTATTTAAATATTCAAAGGCATACATTTTCATAACATCATTTGTATCCACATCTAATCTGGTGCCTTTAGGATGATTTAATTACCAGTTTTACCGCATCTGGGCACACAACAACCTCTTTCAGAAGAAGCCATAATCCAAGTCACCAGAGAACAAATCGTTAGGCAAATCGGTGTTCAGGGTACATGCGTAAGTTCAACGTGATCACAGAGCACTAGTAAACGTGATAAGCGAAGTCTTAGGAGTCCAGGAATCAAACAAAGTTGTCGAAAAATAATCAAAAAAACACAAACAAAGTACATACGTTCACGAGTGTGACTCGTATCGATCGGAATGTCTTTTTGGTTTTGTCATAATTGACATATTTGAAATAAGTTTTTGGTAAATCGACAATTCATCAAAAATCCAGTAATTAAAGTTAAAATGAGCTTTATAATTGGAAAAATGTGAGGAATAGAACTTACATACTTTAAAATATATTTATTAGCTAATATGGCTTGCAAAAACATAAAAACATATCAAATATTTCTTAAACAAGTATTAACACAACTGCGTATAACGAAACATATTATTTTCTTTCATTTGGTGTTTAATTTGAGAACAGTGACATCTACTGCAATAAGTACCTACTAATAGAACGCAAAAAATATCTAAGAAAAAATAATTGTACTGACTGTTATGACACTGTCTGTCAGTAGCCTGCAGGCCGCGCTAAGAGCTGTCTATTAAAATGAAAACTAAGAGAATATAATATTCAAAGTTTTACGTCTCCATCACGGAGTTTAGTATTTAATGTTAAACTGGACGATTATACATCCCACCTCTCCTCCCGTGGGGCGCCTTGTAGACTGCCCCACGCAATGAGAGTTTGAAGATGCCCGGGGACAAAAAGAAGTTCCCTGGCAGTGGATGATGCCGCTGGCCCACCGCCTGCCAGGGTCAACGCAGGGGCTCGGCCATATACCCGTGGTTCTGGCTCTAAGGGCGAAGGACGGAACACCGAGGGGTTTAAGAGGGTATGTAGGGGGAATGTGGTATAGCAATAGCACTTTCAGTAGTGCTTTGAGGTGCTAGGGCTACCCCGATCTGGCGACCCCACACGCCGGCCACGTTTCCTCTCCTACGCGTGGCTGGTGGTCCTCAATCGCTTCATAAGGAAAAGGCGATCATACATCTCCCGGCAGTGAAAGACGTCGTTGATCTTGCTTTCGTTTCCCCGTAGCCCTGGCGAAAGGCGAATAAAGGAACATTTAGGAGTTTTTGTGGTTACCCCTCAACCGGGCGGTAATATATTTTTTGCAGCCACCATAACTTGGTGAACCCCACATTCCACCACCAACATTCCCCCGCGATAGGTATTCCTAAAAAAAAACAGGTGCTGACACATATTGAAGCTTTTTGGGTACAGCGATCTCTATATTAATTAATAAGTACTGATAGTCGGTGATATTATAATTACATTATACGATAATAAAATAATGTACACATTTTACTAAATAACTAGTTATGATAAATAGTTATAATGTCAATATCATCTAACGTTAATGATACCTTTTGCGTACTCCTTTTATCTGCAACTTTTAAGGTATTTCTTTAAATTACTTTGAAGTGAACTTGTGAAAAAAATTAGATTATCGGTTGTAAAAGATTGCATTGTATTTTATCATTAAATACATTCATTATACAAAAGCTTATCGTTCCTTGGGTTATCTCCGCAACATTACCGATACAGAATTATTGTTTGTGTCAGAAATAATTAAGGCTTGAAAATAAATATATTCTTATCACTTTTATCATTGAATAAGGAAGTAGTCGATTCTGCCTAAATACTCGTAAGTGAGCAAAAAAGTTAAAATTTAAAAGTTAGCAAAATACATAATAAACATTTAATGTAACCACCATATTTGTGATTAAATAGCAATAAATAACTTTAATTTGGATATTTTCAAATTACCGACAAGTAACCCTTTGTCGACAGTTGTTCCTTTGATAGACGAGGACAGGTTCGGGCGAAAATAGTCTGCTGCGAACGGTGTATCTATACGAGCGGACAATACATTCATTATTTTAATGCACGCAATCCAGTGACTGCTATTATGCGACTAGTCAGAAGCTATTTGCACAATGCAAAAATAAAAACAGGGGCCCAATTCTGCTATATCAAGATTTTTGACGTTGTGAAAATAAACGAAACGAGTTCATTGCGATACTGGCAAGAATTTGTATTCTACTAAATCCACAATATCTTCTCAATATCGTCCCTGCAGAATAATATTACATAAAAATGGTATTGCCATTAGCAGAAATGGTGTTAGTCGAAATTGAATGAATATTGAAAATGTTATACATTTATTTCGCGAGTTTTCGATTATAAATATTTATAAAGATAGAGTGTCGTGGCACGTCATTGGAATTAACAGAATGCAGAAGTCAGGGAAATTGAAACGATAATGGCTAGCGATTTTGACGCGATAGTAATAGCAGAATTGGGCCCCAGGTCCGGATATTTTAAACAAAGTACGTACTTTCATATCTATGACATTTTTGTTTAATTTTACATTTATATGTGGATTGTAGTAGATTGTAAGTAAATTAAATGGATTGGAACGTTTTTTTACGTTTAGTCTTTCAATATGTAATACTAATACTAATTTTAAAAAACTTGGTAAATATATACTTTAATAAAATAGGAATATTAGATTAGGTAAATTATTATCCTGAAAGCCCCTTGCATAAATAAAGGTTTTATTGCTACGTACATTGAAACTTGCTACTTTTTTCCCTTTTTTAGGTCTTACAAACAAAACAATGATTGATAGGTACTAAAATGAATAAAAAAACAATGACACGGTTCAACCAAATTGAATGACTTTAGGAGTGGTAAAGGTAAAATGAAACAAAAAGATGATACATCACATTACACCTAGATGAATAAACTTCGTTGCTTTATTTTTTTACATATTAGCATAATAAGATATTTTAGGTGCATGGTATAAATTGATTAAATGTTAAAATTTTATTGGAAACACTCACTGTACTTATTAATATCTATGCATAAGAAAATATTGCTGTTATATAAATAACATTAAGAAAAAACTTAAACCTAAACAATTTAGCCGTGTATACGTTTTCAAACACATTCATTCACAACTCGAAAGCAGTCTTTATATCGCGACAGCGGTACCATTCTATCGGCAAGCCATCTCAAGACAAAACCAAATAAAAGAACCGAGATCACCGTTCGAAGACCGAAATAGTGTTGGACTCTATTCAAAACTCATTGGAATTACTATACATAATACTATTTGTTGCGATCGCCCATTCAGTAACTCAACGCCTCAATGTGATTTGTTTCATTAGGAATTCGACTTTTATTAGATAGGCGATATATTTTAAAAGTTCCACTTTCGGTAAGTTATATATTTCTTTTAATATGTAATTATTCAAGTTAACTACCACTCTTTTTCATTAGCACATAATTATTTTATTTATCTTATTTAAGAAGTTTATCTTGGACAATAGATCTAGATAGACAAAACTTCAAGGAGGAAACCAATGGTAGGATCCACTTGGGCCGGATAGTATTCTGTATGTAAGCTTCGTCAAGTCTCATCGAAGATCATTCTACAATGCTTTATCCGTAATGACATATGATAGTTGGATTGGTCCACTAGATTAGAGTCGCTCAGCGGGTTACGGAGCGAGCTATGTTGGGTGTTTCTCTTATGGATAGAATCAGAAATGAGGATATCCATAAGAGAACCAATGTGTCCGATATAGCTCGCAAAACTAGAAGTTAAAGTGGCATTGGGCCGATCACGTCTACTATAGAACCGACGGCTGATGGAGCAAACGTGTCCTAGATTGAAGGCCACGTTTTAGTAAACAAAGAATAGGACTCCCTGTAAGTCAATGAATCGACAATCTACGTAAGATTGCCGATAGAGGCTGTGGAAGAGTACCGCGATAAGGGGCGCAAACTTGGGAAGACCGACGTGCAATAGTGGTCATCGATTGGCTGATGATGAAATGTTAACTTAAGCAGTATTAACATTACGGAGTCTGTTTTTCCGGAAACCTACAACCTTATTGTCTGCCAGTCCTGTAGGAAGCGTACTCCATTTTAGACTATATCTGCGCTCGAAATCGCGTGAGATAATGGTCTAAAGCGAATCTATACTGTGTTTAAAAAAGTGATCATCAGGTAAGTGTTAGATCCTAGTTCCTTCTTAAGAATCCGCTTTGTAGTCTACGGCACAATTGTATGACAGTTTGCTCTGTCAGTCCAACGACCTTCATATCATCCTTTACAAAATACATCCATCGATTTTTGGCCTAACTTTACTTTTATATCCATCAGTAATCCAGTTTCATTTTTTTTTTGTTACATTATAAATTATCAACCCTCCTCATTATATACTGACGAGGAGGAAAATACTTATACTTCCTCTCAATTTTTCCAATAACGGATTTGTGATATGAAACTAAATATTCATATTTTTTCACTAGGAATATACTAATATTGGTTACCAATATTATAAAAAAGTATATTGAAATATCCAATAACAAACGCTAATAAAATATTTAATAAAGTTAACTTACAGTACCACGATGGAAATAACAAAACAAATCAACTTCTGAATATACCGTTTCAGGTATATATTTGGTTTTATATCTTACTAAATATGCTCTACAGTTGCGCGTAATAGCAAAATTAATAATAATATAATATTGAACAGTAATTATCGACCACAATATACTATGCGCCTCTTGTCCAACAGGGTCGGTTTAACACTTGGTTGTTGACTAGTCGTCCGTTGAAGACTGTTGGTTGTAGACTGTTGATTGTAGACTCGTTTGTAGACTAGGCCCCCTCTGCCTGAACACCGAGTATTTATAACATCCTCGTAGTGCGTCTGCAGTGACACCATCCTGTAATACTTTGGTGCCACTTCACTTCCGTCATATCACCAACATCCGCCATCCGTATAACTTCCAACTTCCGGTTACTTCATTTTCGATATCCGTTGGCTTGATAATAAATGCTTCTACGTTGACGTCCGGATATACGACTTCCGATTACTACATTAATGAACACTCTATCCGGTTATTGACTACTTCCGTCATATGGTTATTTTACAATAACAAATACGATTCTAACACGCGCATGTTGGAAGATTATTGTTCCTTTCGGTTTGGCCGAGCTTAGGGAGGTAAAGATTAAAGTCTTCAATTTTCAGTATTTACCGCACATTAAAATGCATCTTGATGTGATAATTTATATTGCGATTAATGCCTGTCTGATACGGACGGAAGAAAATGGAAGAGATTTTTTTGGTACTAATTGCGAAACGTTGGTTTGTACATTAATAGAATGCTATCTTGTTTTAATTCCAAACTATTATAACCAGGATTAAGAATTAAGAATTATAAAAAATACAAGTTTCAAATTTATACACTTACCAAGAATTGTTCTGGCACCAGTATCATTAATTACAAAGTGAAGGCAAAAGCGCTAGCTTTAAACAAAAGGCATTGCACATTGCAAGTAATCTGATTCCGTATTATTGCATTCGCAACGCAACATACCTTGAGATTTATTACAAAAGAGCTGTTAAGCTTTTTCACACCAAAGAATAAATCTATACATTGTATCTTCTAAATGAAGAGTTTCACGTCGACTTGAAACGAATTCACTATTTCTGTTTCGATAATCACTAATATCTAAAGATGATGTGATTTCTCATTGGTTTACACATTCTAGTCTCATTCTAATTACGTGGATCGACCCATGTGCTTTCCTAGGATACATTCTATCTATCTTCTTGCAAATTTCATCGGACGTGTGTGATCGTGACATGATTTTGGTTAATCCGACGTTTCAGCCGGTTTTCAGTGGCCGTGGTCACGGACGACAAAGATGACATTTGTCCAACGAGTATTGTTAAAGTTTTATTTAGCCTACCGCCAACTTATTCAACGGCCACTGAAAAGCGGTCGAAACGTCGGATTAACCAAAATCAAATAAATTACCGCGCTTGAAATCGTTAAAACGTAGTTTTATTATGCATACAAGTCGCGAAAACTTAATAAAATATTATGTAAACTGAGTTACTTTTACCTTTATATAATGAACAACAAATCTGGAGTAGGTATTCTAAAACTCCAATTATAATACATATTTATAGACTCAATGTGTTTTCAGAAACACTTAAAATCGTATCGTATTGAAAACTATGTTTAATTCTAGAAAGACTTAACCAGAATTGTTTGTTTAAAGTTTCACATACTCGATGTTCATTTGTAGCAAAATGAAAAACAAGAATAAGATTTCTCATACAATTTAAATTCGAAATGAAATGAAGGATTAAAGCTTCAGTTTAATTTTCGAATATTCGTTTCAAGTCTCTTAGCGCGTTTAAACCAAAACATGATTTATCGACTCGGCTTCGAGTTCAAGAGAGGGCTTACGTTTGATGCTTACGCGAAATGTTGCTTCGTGCAAGATGGAATTCTAGTTTCACACGCAACAAATGTACTCATTATCTGATGAACTTTCCGAGGCGCGCCGGTCGATGCACAGATTAAACGAATATAAAGAACCAACTCTGTGGTAGTTAGTGGACACAAAATAGCATTTACATTTCTTTATCATTTAAGCAATGACGTTCAAATTAATACATTATACGAGGTGGGCTATTCGTTTCCGATGACATTGTGGTAAGTAAATCTATATCCATTCCGGTAAAGTGCCTGGCGCGTGTAATCTCAAAAAATATTTTGCAAAGTATCTAGATAAACTAATTTGCTTTGCCGTTGATGTATCATTTCCATTTACTAAAACTATCTTTATAGTACAACAATACTTCATCAGGTTATAAGTTAGTGAAGTGTGTAAGACGATTGTGACGAGTGTGACGGATTGACTGAGTTTTTAACTGATCATCTATTAACAATTACCTGTTCCACATATAACTATATAACATTATCAACCAATGGCCCTCCTACTGCTGACCTTTCCTACTGTTTATATTTACCACCAGCGAAGGTTATATATTGCTTGGCTATTTATTTTTTTATTATGAATATTGTATTTTATTTTATATTTCTTTTAATCTTGGTCGATTCATCACAACGGATAAACGCGTCACTGGGTTTACTGCTTCATTGATATTTATTTTTATTCAGATGTCATGTATTGCGGCTTGGCTTCTAATCCTATATGACAGAGACTTATCGATATTGATAAAATATAAATACTTTTAACAAATTTAAAACTTTAATTAAAATTAGTAAAGTTGAAAGGATTTATTGAAAAATAATACTCGTATCAAATGTTTGGCATACTCCTATCACACACAGCCAAAAGTAAAGTGATTTCCACTGGTATTAATTCCTCAGCCGGTGGAGGACCCCACCTTTTATGGCTAGGAGCGGGCTGTCCAATCTGCCTGCCAATATTATTAGTGGAGTCGTATTGCCAGGATAGTGGCCTGGCTTGGGTGATTGCAAGAATACCGAGGTGTCTTATGTCCGTTTTCTAGATCTTACCCACCGTTCATTTGCTTTACTAGTGAAAATTTGAAATACCCAAGCGCTATACAAGTAATGTCAAAATTCAAACGATGATAAGGCAAGTGAATGCATAGTAAGAGATAGTAGGAACCGGCCCTTAGTATGGTATGTTGGTAATACCTTTGATGTTGCAAGTATCCATGAGCGACAGTTTCCATTTTTCATCAGGTAGGCCGTTAGACTGTGCGCTATAAAAAAGAGTGCTACAATAACCTCACAGTTTTTCTTTGAGCAATGGGACGTACGCAATGCCTTCCACTGATTAAAAGAAATACTTTAATGAATAGAATTTATAAAATGTCTCGAGTAAAGTCACACGTTAAGTCCAGTATTGTAATAATAAATAGCTTCATTCTTGCGCTGGTTGATTGGAAAAAGTGCACTAGATCGAATGCCCTGAGAACTAATGTTTCTTTGATAAGTAACAAACATTCTTCGAATGAAGTTCTGAGAAAATCTTTCTATTAAATTGAAACTACCATTAAGCCTTCGAAGTTTTATTTCATTTATTTCTTTGTTCCGCTTTGTTCTGTAGCTGCTTATATTGAGATTTGATTTTGATAAAAATATTATACTATTATTAATTGATGATTAATGTAAAAATATATTAAAACCGTGCACGTGTTGCCAATTCTTTTAGTGGCCTTGAATGTGGACAGATTTTTATGAAATTTAATACGTAACTAATCAAGGGATCTTGAATAAATATTGAATATTCTTCTATTCCGCAAATAATAATGGTGGCGGGTTATGTATCCAAAGTATAAACTGACAAAAATCACTACATACATTTTCGTCACAAAAAATTCATACATTTCTTATTCAAAACCAAGAAGTACATTTTTATCTGTATCATAGATGAATTGATATCAATTATTACCAAATATAGGGATTCTCTATCCGCTTATCAAAAGGAAGCAGACATGGATTAGTATTGTTCATTGAAGTTATATAGCAAAAGTATTTTGGAGGGTAGTAGGACTTAACAGGTGAAGATTCATTGTCTCTGTCTACCACCTACGTATACCAGAAAGTCCTCTCTGAAGCCTTTGTTTCTAAAATGCGTGTCTGTTGACGACACGCGAGTTCTAACTCTCAGCTTCCTTTAACGCAAAAATAATGGGAAATTAAACTACCTCGCAAATTATGCAAAATGCAAACCTCGACGGCCGCTCGGGGCGAAACTAGAATTAGATCCAGCATTTTCGCAAACTTATAATGATATTCAGCTGTTGAGAACATGCACTTTGAATCAAAATTATGCTGAATTACGTAAATTATCGCAAATTATCATCTTGGATGCTTACTGTGGACGCGCAGCATCTGCAGCGAGGCATTAAGGTGGGCCTTCAGGCAAATCATCGCGTGACAAGGGCAAAATATTCATAATTATAATATGCAATTAGGGTCTATAGGAACCTTACGGTTGCCCGATGCTGGTTTTTTATGCAAATAAAATGTAATTTGATGATCATTAAGGGAAAGGGCTATAATGGTGCAGTTTTGAAGTAGCTTCACGGTATCAGATTATTCTGAGTGCGTTTTTATAACGCAATCAACTTTGTTAAAGTATTAGCCCATAAGCGCTACAATCCTGCTCGTTGTAGGACAGTGGGTAAACCCTCGTTTACATTACGTCCACTTCCATAGCTGGAAGCAGGAAAATGACGAGAGAGTGTGCAGCGCGACTATTAAATCTATAATGTAATCCATTTCAAGTTTGTACAATAGGTTTAAAAAAGAGAAAAACATCGGAATCTAATTCGAAGCAGGCGAATTGGGAAATGCAACTTTTAGACTTTTATCTATATGTACGAGAATCACGTGAATACTACTAACCGGTTTTAAGTGAAACTCATCACAGAGCTATCTTATATCGCGGGTCAGAACTTAGTATACTTTTTATCGCAATAAATGGCGTCGTTTTCATGGGATAGATATATAGCGAAAAAGGTGACGCTGCGATTGTGTTTTTGGTGCTGTTACAATTTACTAACAAATACGTCCTCGTCATAGAAACGCGAACGAAGTTTCGCTTGCATTTATAAATAAATAAAATAAAGAGCTTTTATTTCCTAATAATCTCTAGATTGAATAATACATTTTCCTAATTTAAAGAGTTCATTCATTGTCGGATGTAGGCCTCCTCCATCTTATGCCATGACTCTCGCTCTATAGCTTCCTTTATCCATTAATTTCCTTCTAATAATTTTATGTCATCATTCCATCTTTTGAGGGGTCGACCGCGTTCGCGTTTGCCCTCTCTAGGGAATCAATGTAGGACTCGCTTGGTTTCGCTTGCACTCGCTAGTGTTTTAATACATTGATATTACAAACACAGCTCTGCCTATTGGACACGAAGTTAATGAGGCATAATAGAGGCCTTGCAAATACACGTAGAAGAATCAATGCTAATAAGCATTGAAACCATCTCATTAAAAATATTTTTTTCCGATCTGAGTTTTTTTTGTATCCGCCATTTATATATTCCTTCTTCTACAATACACCATTGGTAAGTTAGTTTATGTAGTAACTAGGTGTCCCGGCAGACGTCGTCCTGCCCGGAAAATTTTCAATCGATATGCCGACAGCAGCGCCATCTACCGGGTCCAATTGCTAATCAACTCATAAACCTTCTTTGGCCCATGCACAACAACTTTGCTAAAGATCAGCACATGATCAAATATATAGTTTACGATTCTATAAAGTACATACAGAAAACATTTAGTTTTATATATAAAGATTCAGAAATTTAAAAGAAAAATTATTCATATTTTAAAGACAAATAAATAAACATCTATGATATTCGTGAATTAGTGTGATTCTTAAATGGTTTTTCTAAAGGGAAATAAATACGCGATTGCAATTCGTAATAGTTTAGTAGGGATCTCAAGCACGAGTCTTCAACTTATGTTTTGTATCTTAAAGGTTATGTACAATTTAGCAGATTTTCTGGCCTAATGTGCATATTGTTAGTATTACTATTACTGACGATGAAGATATATTGATTATTGTGATGACTTTAAGGTAATATGGACCGAGACCTTTACCAGTCGATATTCCGACGATACCCAAATAAAATACAATGGAAATTAATTAAATAAAATATTTTTTGTAGAATTATTGAATAAAATAAGTCTTAAAGCCAATTATAGTTTGACATACTTCATGGATTTTACTTCCATCATGTATGTAGTGTTTATAACTACATTATATTTGTCAAATATATGTGTGCCACCATCTCTTAAATAAAAAAAATAATCTAGAAAGGTCTACTTACTGAAAATATAAAACCGAACATTAATAATGTTAAGTCATGTCTTTTTTTGTCTATAACAAATATTTTTGTTTACGTTTATGTACCTACTACTGACAAAAATATTGTGTGGGTTATAATATAAAAAGGAAACCAAAAACCATAAAAACTGTAATCGAATATCTCCATTCGATTTATGTTAAAGATAGATATGTTATCTGTTTTTTAAATGCGATATCTAATATTTTTATTTGTGTGGTCCACGCGTCATTATGTGACGAAGATTTACTCAAGTACCGGCTTCACGGGGATTATGGACCCGGCTCAAATTTTAAAAGAGAAAAAGTTTAATGTAAAGATCACTGACAAATTTGTAACAGAACAATGAATCGGATATTAAAGTATCTTCTTTCGTGACACGGGCGAGCGGATGGGATACTAAGGTCGTGCGCATGGTGACACCCGCATTAATAGCTCACTGCTTTTATCTCCTCTGTTTGCTATAATTGCGTTATAAATAAGTAACTAAAGAGAGTTTCACGGCAAACAACGATCTTGATATCGAACAATCATAAACCTTGTTGACAGAACATAAATTGTAAACGTTTTTAGGTATTAAACCAAGCGTAGGAACCGCTAATATCTGCGTGTGTATCTACGGCATTTCACGACCAACGTTATCTCCCATTTAAAAGCTAAAACCTTGCGAAAGTACAGCGAAGCACGTGCAAGCCGTGCGTGACATCTAGTAGTCTGCAAGAAGATTACGGTCGCAACAGAATAAGTTAGGTGCGCGAACTATCGGCGGCATTCGTCCTACGCTCACCGCATCGCTCATCGCTCCGCTTAATGCTCAGCTCGCACGCGATACAGCCGCTTGCAAACCTCTTGGTGGTGTTAAATGTATCCGTCTGCTTGTATCAGGTTACTGTACCAAAGGCGTGGGCATTGACATGTCCAACTTGTTTTGTTTTGTTCATTCGACCATCGTAAAGGTTGACTTTCTACGCGCATCGACGTGACGTTCCCGCCCGGTTGAGTTACGTTAAACTTTATAGCAGACGCTTGTCAAATGTCACCCCGGCACTGTGTCAAATCGTTACCGCACCGTCGATACTAAACTTTATTTTGTATCTCAGAAATAATACCTACTACTTTTCATGTTAGATATTAATATCAAATGCAGCTCGATCACATCGTTGTTGTAATATTAATTTAACATTTATTATGACAAATAAGGCATAAATTATTCATTTCTAAAATGAATATGAATGTAGTTATTTCTCGGTGTATTTCAATTATTTAATGTCAAGTAAGTTGTCGTTTCTTTGAAAAATAATTACGATTTGTGTTGGGTGTCTGTACGTCATGCTGGGTCGACACGATCCCTCAGCTTACAATTAAGATGTTAGAGTGAGGTACATGTTTAACACGCTGCCATTCATTTGCGAACTGAGATATGCCAACTGATAATCGCTATGACCCGCGTCGGAGCGACGACTTATTTAATGCTTGTCGATTTGAATTTGAAACCATTCCTCCAGCTATCATCGCAGAATATGAATCTGAATTCAATTCACTGTTCTCTGCTGATAGCGAAAAAGACGCATTTAACTGAGAACTAAAAAGGGTGTTCGGAGTTGAATTATATTTAAGTGTATGCAGGTATAGTCATGCGTACCCGGTACTGTCCTATTATCTTATATGATTTTTTTATCCACTGAATAGTCCGTTTTTTTTACCAAGCTTTCTTGTTAATAACTTTTAAATTGGTATATTGTAATTCTGTATATCTTTTTATCGTTTAAGTGTTGAGCTATTGCCAATGGGAGATCCTCCAATCAATTCTATTATGAGCCAGCTATTTGTATTGTATATTTTTACTTCGTTGTGTGACACGACCCCCACTTTTTCCTTAGCTTGATCTATGGAACACTCTCCCCGGCCTCTCCTTGGTTCCACTCGTCCTTCGATTAATATGCAAAAGAATGTGTCGTATCCGTTCATTTTTAAATTTTGCGCTTCTCCTTTACCCTATGCCATAATTCTGTGAACTATATATATTTGGGGGCAATAAATTATAATTATTCTAATCCATATAGTATATTTATTTTGTCGATATTTGACATCTGAATTCTTCCTATGTTACAGATACGATATTATAATCTAAACGTTAGATTTAAATGAAAACTCGAGTCAAAAATGAAATTAAAACCAGCAGCCACCAGCTGCAGTTAGTAGTAGCCCAAATAAAGTATTTTGGGCAGCGATCTGCATTAAAACATGAACTAACTTCCACAACAAAGTTTAAATATTTCATATTATAGAGGTTTTATATTCAGAACCTGCCAAAGAATTTTTCTTAATTAAGCTACAGCTTGTATTTTATGAACAATAAATTTACGATACTAAAAAGCTAATTTTATAACTCTTTTATCTTTCAGAAGCTGTGAATTCCATCGATCTCCTACTGAACAGTTCAGTGTTTTACTGCGTTATGAAAATATTTTAATGACGTCATAAATAATCTAATGTTTTGACTGGCATGCATCATTTATGAGCTTATATATCTATTATATGAAGGGCAAGGAACTGTGTTGTTGAAAATGCTCGTAGTATGGCGCTAGTAGTTCGTGAGACCATCTGATAATTTCACCACATCTTTATTCAGTCAGTGTAGTTCTTATTGTGTAGTGCACAAGGTTTAAAATTAATTTTGTAATGAAATACTTAATTTTGTATGCTATGAAGTAAAGCTAAGCAGCACATTGGAATACATATTAAGTGATTATGTTGATAAAAACAGTCGCGACATAGTTGGGAGTGAGCCGAAACACGAAGGCGACTGAGGACTTTGAGATGAATAAGAATAAAATGAAGTCATTTCTAATTTCAAAAGCACCGTTTTGTATATTTTTATGTCGTTTACATGTAAAATAAGTCACTGAATGTCGTCAACCGATGTGAAGTTATTTTCCATGTTACAATGTATGTTACTGTGATTTTAAATACATAGTACAGTTTATTCTTATGTTTTAACAGAACATACCACGCCATAAATATAGTCCAGGGCGAATGCATAATAATTATTGTAAAATAATTAATTGTTATGATAATTCAATTGATAGTAGTATACTTATCGATCAATAACTATGCACACCGCCATCACTCTAATAATCTTCAAATCTGTTTTAGAATGGAACAGAATTTTCTAGAAAAATCCCTTGGAGTGTAGGAAGTATGCCTAGACGCACTTTTTGCTCAAATTTCGCATATTTTAATTCTTTACTATTTTTCAATGAGATATGGTTGCGCGTACAATAATACGATTTGCGTTCAGTCTTGGATTTTGAATATTGTCGGTTACCCACAGACTGAACATTTGTCATAGGCAAATTTTTGATATTGTCAGTACAGACCAGCTCGAGTGTACTGATTTCATGCCCGCCTGGACCGATGTGTGCCCCTTTTCGTAAACTGTACGCCGACATCAGTCTTTAGCAATAAGATCGCTTATATATTGTGTATTCATTATTTACGAAGAATCACTCTTCGTACACTATTGGGCAATAAATTCTTACATTATTTACATATTACATATATTTGCCAGGTGGTAGGGCATTTGCCCGACTGGATGGCTGCCACCCCTGGTCTAAAGTATGTCGCCATAACAACCTTGAGTTGTGTTCCAGCAATAGTGACCAGGTTCCAGTCTCCTTCAAGAGAGTAACAGCGCATTTGTAACACCGTCGGTGTTGCGAATATCTATAGGCAATGGTAACCGCTTTCCATCGAGTGGGCCGTCTGCCTGTCTGCTAAAATCCTGCAATAAAAATATTAAAAAAAAACATAAGAAATTGGCTTTAAAATTAAAAATCTTTATCTTATTTTTAAAATATCATCGTATAATTATAAATAAATTGGTACCGCCATGTAAACCTCCTTTCGACCTATTAATACTTTTCTTCGACAACAATTAAATTCTTCCTTTAAATCTGACGGCGCGTTCCCCTTTCGCACGTCACTTAAATAACTCATTGACATATCATAAAATAAATTAAAATAAATCGTTCCGCTATTGTAAATATATAAAATAAAATAACTTAAAACATACCGCGCCCGCACCATATAAATATATATAACCCGTTCCGCACCGCAATTTTAATATATAATAAACATATTATATACTAAAAATAAATACACATAAAATTAAATACTATAAATATAAAAGTACTCTAAAGTGTGTGTGAAGTGAATAGTGGATAAGAGGGGCGGCATTTCATTCCCATTAACCAGGTAAGTGCGTGCATATTTCCCGATTCCCATCCAAATTGTCCCACACTTCTTTTCCCGCAAAGTTGACATAGTTCGCTTAACGCTAAATAAATACTGTTTAAACAATAAATAATGCGTTAATTGACTTTTTTTACTTGTATAAAATCATGATGTTGTAGAGTCATACAATATTTATGAGGTCGCGACATTTTATGGATAATAAATAGTACCTATGTGAATAAGTTTAACTGTGATCCACTTTATAAAAATAGTACTAACCGATATGTTTTTTGTAATGATGTAGAATAAAAATAAATCTATATAAATAATTAAACTGCGCAAATTTTTATTCATAAAACTGTACAGTACATAACTATCTTGGGAGCCTGGCAGGTCAATCCTCTCTCTTCTTTGACGATATGAAAAATATGCAAAGGTTTGTTTTCAATTATATGGATACTTTGGAAAATGCCATATCACTATACATTTTCTGAATATGTAAATAAATAAATCAAATTAGCATATTCAAAAGAAATGTTTATAAATGACCATAGTTTAGTATAAAAAATGTCGCATCGCCAACCGAAGTCAGCTTCACTTTACAAAATCAACTGCTTAGTCATTCTAAAAACGTTTACAGTGTGGGAACGAAATATAACCCACTTTGTTCTGAAGAAACTACACCTATTATTCAACTCGCAGCCGTATTCTGGTATTATATGCTACTCTATTTTTGATATATTTCTTTGTCAAGGTCAATGTTGTAAACTTTTTGATATTTAATATATTGTGCTAAACATATATATTGTTACGAGTTGCGGGACTCGGATTAAAATGCCATTAGAATTATTATAGAGTTTATTAGAACTATATAAACACATATAACACAGGTACAAATATAACCGAACACAACAAATCTAAACGTAAGACAGACGATCGTAATTCAATAAAACGCGCAAAGTCCGTCACTATTGGGTTCCCGATTGTACACACGTCATGCCTTGATCGTAGTTGTCGTTGAACTCCCCCCCTCTCCCTCAATCAGGTCATCGTTTTATACAGGACAAATGCAGTTCTGCAACGTGGACCGAGTTTCCTAGAATCAGCGTAGCGTAAGTTGTAACAATATATTAGACGATTCATGCCTGTCTTTCATTTTTAATGAATCAATCAAAGTGATCCTTAAAAATATGGACTTGAATCCTTCAATGTCGAGCTTTTTCAGTTCTGTAACTTTCAACCAAATTGATTTAGTTTGGGTGATCAATTCTGTTGCGGACAGAGAGCACCCCCCTGACCCGCCCGCCGGAGCACACCTACTCTCCGCGCCCCGCATACCGCCGGCGCCCTCAGAGGGCACGATTAGCACTTAGGCGTCGGGCGGGATGCGGGACTTAAGGAGCGACCCTGGCAGGCGAAATTCTCTCTCTCTGCTACTTTACACTTCACCTCTCAGCATCGCTCTTATGTATCTTGTAAATAATTACGCTCTGTACTACTTTATGTATTCTTTTAATTCAACAATAATTATACAGTCCAATAAAATCGAGTTTGATTTCCAAATTAATAAAGAAGCAACTACCACCAATAGTTTTTTGGTACTTCGCCGCCGGATAGAAGAATCGCAAAGAAGAAACGAGCAGTGTCTTTTGCTCCATCGAAACCTCAAGAAAGAAGAAAGACCAACTCTATACGGTCTCGTAGCGGTACCCTAAAGAAGAAAGAAGATCATTATAGAAGATCATCGTGGGCAGCCCGGACTACGTACCAGGAGACCAAGAGTTCCTGCCGGACTACGTACCAGGAGACCAAGAGTTCCTGCCGGACCACGTGCCAGGAGACCAAGAGTTCCTGCCCCGGACGCCGAGGCTACGCGTCTGCAGGATCAAGACCGGAAGAAAGAATAACGTTACTTCGTACCGTGACCAAGTGACTGTCCACCTAACGGTGCCAAATGGTCAGTTCACAAGGTCGTAGACGGTGCGCTGTTTCCAGTTAGGTCGGTCTAAGGTCTCAGTGTTTAGTGTAGTGAATTAGGATCGGTTATACACACACACATATACACACACAGGTCAGGGTAATCGGTCATACGTGTTAGGCTAAGGCAAGGACCGAAGATGCCGAACACTAGGAGCAAGACCGCCGAAGACAGAGTGCAGAGAGCGTATCAAGAGACCCCCGCGTCGCCGTCCGTGCATATATCCGCGTCCGCGTCCGCGCCGAACGTATCGCGACCCGCGTCGCCCGGAGTGCAACAGACTACGACCGCGCAAATACACGCCGCGACTCGTACAGGACGCCGATCGCGATCGCCGTCCGTCCGATCACACCGCTCGCAGCTAAGCGCCGCCACTTTGGTGAGGCAAGTGGAACTGGAAGCAGAAGAACAAATCGCCGCTATCCGACGAGAAGAGCTCCAGTTACAAGTGGCACTGATCAAGAAGAGGGTCGCTGCGAATATAGCCGCCCTCAAGGAGCGGACAGAGGGAAACAGCGTTTGCGAAGACGATGGGGTGGAAACAGATAGAAATATCACAGAGTGGTTGAAGAACACCCGCATACGGGGGGAGTCGCCGAGCGCAGGCGACGGGGCCGAGCTTGGAACGAGAGAAGCCGGACCGCGACCACCGTTAAACGTTGCGGGAAGAGCGAGGGAAGTGTATCCAATGGGGCGCGACCGGTCTGCGGAAACGAACGACCAGACCGCTCGCGTGACGTTCAGAACGCCGCGCAACGCAAGATCACCGACGCCGACCAGATCCAGGGATCGTGGAATCGACCGCCTAGCCGACGTGCTGGAACGCATGACTCGCAACAGGCCGACACCGCGACAGTGCCAGGAGCTGCCTACCTTTAGCGGGGCCCCGGGAGAGTGGCTGCCGTTCAAAGCTGCCATGCGGGAGTCGACGAGCGTACACGGATTCTCACCTGCGGAGAACTTAGGCCGCCTACGCACTTGCCTTAAAGGCGAAGCAAGAGAGTGCGTGACAGCCCTGCTGTATACCGCCGTGGATCCTGCGATCATCATGAAGACACTGGAGCGCTGCTACGGACGTCCAGAGATCATAATCAGTCGTGCATTGGAAGATATCAAGAAGTTGCCACGATCGGGTTCGTCTGCCAGCGAACTGAACAGCCTAGCCACCAAGTTGCAGAATATAGTGACGGTTATCTCGTGCGTCGACAACAAGGGGTATCTGCTTAACCCTATGTTGACACGACAGGTCGTCGAGAAGCTCAGCCCGCATCTACGAACGAAATGGTGCGACTTTGCAGATGAATTCTCGAGCCGAGACGAGCCGGAGATTATGACACTATCGAAGTTTCTAACGGGCGAAGCAGACAGAGCAATGAAGTATTCTTTCATGACGTCATCACTGCCTACGACGAGTGTAAACGTCACGAAAGAAAATAAAGTGAAGCCGCCGCGGATGAACGAGCGTCGTCGCGTGTATACTACAACGGAAGCCAAGATCGTGTGCTACTGTTGTGGAGCTGACCACCAGACAACGCAGTGCGGCAAGCTGGCTTCGATGTCGTTGCCAGCCAGATGGGAGTGGGCCAAGGAAACGAGAATATGTTTTTTGTGCCTACTAAGTAAACACAGACGGTTCCGTTGCAAGGCGAGAAAGTGCGGTGTGAACGAATGCCGCGAGCCGCATCACGCACTTCTACACCAGCGGAGGGAAACCGAAGCCGTCAGTGGACCGATCGACCGAGTGGAGTCGGTCAATCAACCGGCCGACAGAGAGGAGTCGGTCATGACGGCGTCGGCGCACAATTCTAACACCGAGGGCAGAGTGTTATTGAAAGTGTGTCCGATTACCGTCAAGGGGCTTAACGGAGAGGAAGTGAGTACATACGCGCTGCTGGATGAGGGGTCCACGATCACGCTCATCGACGAGGAGATAGCCGGGATGCTGGGGGCAGATGGCCCGAGGCGGCCACTGAACATCCACGGTATCACGTCGAGCCAGCAGGAAGCAGAGAGTAGGGTGGTGAGCGTCGCGGTGCGCGGAAGAGCGCAACCGCACTACCATCCTATCAAGGCGCGCACTGTGAAGAAACTCGCACTGGGAACTCACTCCGTTAAGTCTGAAGTGGTACGACAGTTACGTCATTTGAAGACGCTCCATGTAGACGACGTGTGTTTTACGAACGCCAAGCCACGCGTACTAATTGGAGCTGACAACTGGCATCTGATCGTCACTAGAAAACTGTTGGCAGGAAAGAAGAGCCAACCAGCCGCTTCCCTGACCCTCTTGGGGTGGACCATACACGGGAGCGCACCCCGAGGCCTAGTAACGCAGGGGAACGACACCGTATTACACGTTCGAACGTGGCCGAAGGAAGAGCCGACGGAAACCGAAGATGACGAAGTCGTGGTGAATTACACGACAAATGAAAAGCCACTTGTTGACGTCACAAGATTTTCGTCATACGGAAAATTATTACGAGCGACCGCCTACGCACTCGCCTTTATCGACAAGTGCCGACGGAGGACTCGCACTATGGAAACGTGACACATAGAGCAAGCTGAACGCTTACTCATTCGTCAAGCGCAACAGGAAAGCTTCCCGAAGGATTACGAGCGCTTGAAGAAAGGAGAACGCGTGTCACGTGACAGCCGGCTTTATAAGCTCGACCCCGAATACGGGGGGGACGGGGTAATAAGGTTAAACGGCAGGATCAATGCGGCCACCCTGCGCGAGCTTACTGGAAACCCACCGATCTTAGACGGGTCGCATCACCTCACCCGGCTGATCATCAGGGGCGAACATGAACAGCATCATCATATAGGAAGAGAACACGTCGTAAACAACGTGCGGCAAAAGTACTGGGTGTTACGAGTGCGGCCTACTGTGCGAAACATCTTGCGGCAGTGTACAATCTGTCGGTTGAAGAAAACCGCGCCGACCGTACCGGTGAAAGGAAACCTGCCAAAGGATCGTCTAGCTGCCTACGCACGGCCCTTTACAAATTGCGGAATCGACTGTTTTGGCCCGATGTGGGTGACCATTGGACGCCGGAGAGAAAAACGATGGGGAATGCTGTTTACATGTATGGTGACTCGTGCCATCCATATGGAACTTATAGCGAGCCTTAGCACAGACTCGGCTATCATGGCCCTAAGAAGGATGGGAGCACGACGCGGCTGGCCACAAGCGATATGGTCTGATAATGCAACGAATTTCCATGGAGCGGATGCAGAATTACTAACGGCGTACGCAAAGTGGAAGAAAGAGATGCCAGATCACGTGAGAGGGAGACAACTAGCGTGGCGTTTCATCGATCCCGGCGCACCAAACCAGGGGGGAGCTTGGGAGCGGTTAATTCGGTCGGTGAAGACGGCACTCCACGCAACGTTGGCGGAACAAGCTCCCCGGGAAGAAACACTTACGACTGTCATCACGGAAATAGAACACACTATAAACTCGCGCCCGCTGACTCACGTGTCGGTGAGCCCTGAAGACGACGACGCGCTTACCCCGAACCACTTCCTAATCGGGTCGGCGGTAGGCTTGCCAATCACGGGAACGAACGAGCTAGCAAACAAGAAGACATGGATCGCAACCCAAGCTTTAGCGGACATGTTCTGGACTCGTTGGCTACGCGAGTATTTACCGACATTGACACCGAGGGACGACGTACGACGATGTGATGAAGAAAACATACGCGTTGGAGACGTCGTTATCATCGCGGACGGTCTGTTGCCACGTAACGTATGGCCCCGGGGTCAAATCGAGCGCACTTATCGCGGACAGGACAACGTAATACGGAGCGCGGACGTGCGAACGCGGGGAGGCATCTTCAGGAGACCAGTAAGGAGGCTCATCGTCCTGACGAGAAGAGATGGCTCCGAGGATCTGCGCCGGGGGGAGGATGTTGCGGACAGAGAGCACCCCCCTGACCCGCCCGCCGGAGCACACCTACTCTCCGCGCCCCGCATACCGCCGGCGCCCTCAGAGGGCACGATTAGCACTTAGGCGTCGGGCGGGATGCGGGACTTAAGGAGCGACCCTGGCAGGCGAAATTCTCTCTCTCTGCTACTTTACACTTCACCTCTCAGCATCGCTCTTATGTATCTTGTAAATAATTACGCTCTGTACTACTTTATGTATTCTTTTAATTCAACAATAATTATACAGTCCAATAAAATCGAGTTTGATTTCCAAATTAATAAAGAAGCAACTACCACCAATAAATTCAATATCAACTTTAATCTTGTTTTAGTTTCACAAGTGTATATTTCGGATCTGATTGACCCTATGGTAATTTTGAATTATATGAAAATAAATATTTCTAAGCTTTTTTATTGCAGGAGTTCAGCAGACAGGCAGACGGCCCACTTGATGGAAAACGGTTACCATCGCCCATGGACATTTGAAACACCAAATGTGGTACAAATGCGCTGCTGCTCTCTTAAGGGAGCAGTCTCCCTTAAGGAAACCTGGTCACCAATACCGGCCACTTAAAAAAAAAACTAAAAACATCATTTTTTGGGGTGTGTACGCCGTACAACGTATATTTTTTTTCTGCTATTAAAAGTGTATATAATTATGTACCAGCATTTATTCCAAGGCTATGTAGGAGGAATAAAAAATACAAATAATTTATTTTTCAAAAAATCTGTATGATATTTTTAACCCCGCATCGGAATTACATTCTGTACATTAATATAGATTTGATACGCGCTTTTAAACTTTAATATGGATAAATTCAATGCCCCTGCAATACCTGGGTTGGTGTTACTGATTGTCCAAATGCGACTTACTTATAGAGTTAAAAATAATGCTGTCAATAATTCTATACATTAATGTATACGAGTATATTATAAATGAACTATTTGCAAGTGTTTAACGTCATCACATACTTATTAATGCATCAAACACTACATCTGCGTGACACAGACACTAAAAGTTACGTTATTCCAAGTATAGCAGGTGCATTGCAGTATGTTAGTCATGTATATTGATATTGCATATTTTTTTGTTTCAGTTCTAGAAAAATAGAAGAAAAAAACTATAATTACATAATATTTTGTCAATAAGAGAGTGAGTTATTAAATTTAAAGGAGTACAGTTTCTGATAATGAAATGTCATAAAGTAAGCAATTCAAACAGTATATCCAAACGAAACACAGTAACGCTTTATGAATAAGTAAGGTAAAACAACAGATTTAGCAACCTTCACACACATATCCTGAAAAACGTTGACGGAAGCATTGTCGCTCAGCTTGACAAATATGCCGTCATCCCAACCCGCTGCGAACAGGTGAAGGGGTTGTTACATCTAAATTTAACAGAAGCAAAACCGGCTTTTATAAACAAATTTCACCTATTCACGCGACAATTTCACGCAGTATTTTATTTTATCCGTACAAATTTTCTCTCGTCACAATTGAAATCGTGTGTGAATATTGTAAACTTTTTCACTATTTTTAAATAGTATTTTTTTTTAATTTTCGCGACTAAAAGACAAAATTAAAAGTACGGTTTTAACGGATACGTGCACCGGGAGACATTCCAACTTGATTGATTGACTTGATATATTTTTTATGTTACCTCCTATCCCTTTTAGTATTATATAAAAATAGTAAATGAATAACCATAAACAAAAACTAAAATTAAATAATTACAATGAACAAGTTGGGGCTAGGCTAATAAATAGCTTTAACATTACTCATTGGCGATTGACATCTTTATTTCCTGTGATCACGGCTACTGAGAAGTGATCGAAACGTCGAAATAATAATCAAAGAAAATGAGGCAATAATGCGGTTATAGCGTAGGTTTAATTACGTAATTTTTTAAACATGTTTCTGTTTATGCGTTTAGCATAAGTCGAGTATTCACAAGTACTCAAGTTTTAGAGTAATATTTAAATAAATAGATATAAGGTGAACCACTCCAGTCTCGGCTGTATTGAAGGTTGACTCTTCTCTCTCTAGACTCTGCTTGACGCCATATAATTTATTTAATTCTTATAGCAACGCGAAAATAATATTTTACTAAACAACTAACATTTTCCGTACAACTTATGCACAAAGACAATAATTATCTTACATATATTATGTTAAATTTGAACAAAGATAGTATGAATTGTTTTTTTTTTAAGAATACTGCAAAGCAAAACATTTAATTACTCTTCAATTCGTAGGGGCTACGAATTGAAGGTCGTTTGGGAAGGCCAACACGTAGAGGCCTTTGACAAATTTAATCTAAATGTGGCGGACACTGACCAACGATTATCCCTGTCTACACCATATAATATTGAACCCAAGCACATGCTCTGGCCAGTTTAGGATTATTGTAGGAAATGAGAACAAAATCTACCGGGATATTGTGGTGAACTGCTAGTGGTACTAGAGGTCTGGGAATATAGCGTCTGCCCGTCGCAATGTTCGGGGAACATGGAAAAATGGGCAGACTGTGCTTCACCACTCCCTGTATGGGCCCCAAAAAATGCCATAGAAGACAGGGGCAACATGGGTGTAAGTGGCTAAGGGGTGTAGAAAGGTGGGCTGCAGGTTCCCCGAAGCTATTTTCGTCGTAATGCTATTTATCACTTCCACATCTGGAGCTTGAGTCTTATCTCTAGCGATTTCCACTCCGTGTCGGCTGGCTAAGGCTAGCACAGAGGCGGGGGCCTTGCCTTGGCCCCCGGAGTCAGGTACGAGGTGTCGCCACTCACCTAAGGCTTCGCCACAAAGCCCCCCTGCGGGATCATTTGAATTATTATTACTTTGTCCCTGGTCCACCTACGTCAATGTTACTGTTAGTGATCATTTTCAATTGCGTCTTATTTGTAGTTTTAAAGTAACAAACTAACGAATAGAGCTACATTAGAGTGTATATTCTACAAATATATAAAGTTGAAGAATTTGTTTGTTTGTTTGATTGAACGCGCCAATCTCAGGAGCTACTGGTCTAATTTAAAAAAATCTTTCAGTGGTAGATAGCCCATTTATCGATGAAGGCTATATGCTATGTATCATCACGCTAAGACCAATAGGAGCGGAGTACCAATGAAGAATGTTTCAAAATTGGGGGGTTTTGAAAACAAATACCATGCGAACGACGTCGCGGGCACAGCTAGTGTATGCATATGAGTGACCGGTTAATGATTAAAGACAATAACAATGTTGCAACTCAAATAACGCATTGAAAACTTGACTACACCTGCGTATTGTTTTTACTAGTGCATTAGTTAAAGCATTACGGTATAAGTATAGCAGAGGCATTAGAAAACTCTAGACTAGATTATGCTTTTATGTTCTAGTTTTCTTTTGAACGGATGCTACGTGAGAGGTTTCATTTGAAATCAGAAATAGGTTTAGAGAACTAAATCAATTTCATGGTAACTTTATTTACTGTGTTTATTGGAAGAGATCCTTTATTTATACGTTCGCGGTTTACATGAAACTTGAACTATTTAACATTTTATGGAAGAGGTATTGTGATATTTTGTTTAATATAAAATGTAATTTAAAGCCGCAACATCCGTGAATTATAAAATTTGTGACTACTCGCTCCTTCCGTTTAATATTTATGCCTTTCTGTCCCTTGAGAAGTTTTCCCGTCAGAAACTGACGTAGAAAAATATAAAGAAGATTTGTGGTAAGTATAAATATTCAACATTTTCTTTATATTTTAAAAATTTAACTTTGTAAAATCGTAGCAATGCTTATTGGTAACATTTTATGTAGGTCAACAGATAAAGAAATATTTACTTTCCAAGTCTCTTCCGTTTCAACTATGACGTAGAAATTTCAGAAAAAAACCTAGCATTAGCTTAGTTTTCTATCTATTAAGCTGAAACATTTCCAAAACAAATTGGTTTAAATAAGATATGTGGATAGTTTTGGGATATGGAGTATTTTTGATCAAATTCTTTTTTATAATACCGTAATAAATTATTAAAAATGACTTGTTTTTAAAAAGGTTTTTAAATACAAGCTTTTGAGACCCTGGATATCATCTAGCAGTAGAGTGCTAGCCAAGACAAGTAAAACGAGCCCAAACACGACGGGTCTATCTTGTTCTTCCGACTCCATCATCAAATCAGCTCCATGGTACCATGTTATTGCATTGTCACGTGATATACACATGCGTGCAAAATTTCAGCTCAACTGGAAACCGGGAAGTTGGTCAATTTAACTTGCAAGATTCCACCCGAACTTACATACATAGGTACATCCATTGCAAGTTAATTAAAAGCTTGTAAAATAATTGAAGATTGTCACGACTACAGAATCATTTGTTGTGCGCGGAATACCAAACCTAAACTTTCAATATTTTTTATTTCCTTGCAATAATCAAAAAAGTCACTTTCATTTCCAGTCGAATACGCTATCAATGTTAACCGCAGTGAGCGGTAGATGCGCTCCGCAGGACGCCACTCCGTGGCTAAGTGATTTTATTTGTGTCCACATACCAATGTGTATCAAATTACTCGCCCCCGGGGCCAGCTGCTTGATCGATTGTCCGGCGTGCTACTAAAAGCACAATATTGACTGTAATAATTATCTCAAGGCATTGTAGTTCAGTTGCTTAGGAGGCTTCGTCTCATTCCGATAACCGTGCTTGGAATCTTGGTATAACATTTTAAAGACCTAACAGTTTTTTTCCCAGTCAGATTAGACTTTTTCTGTAATTAAAGTCTGATTAGATATTGATTTTAAACTAAGATATGCCCGCGACATCGTCCAAGCTTGACTTGAAATTCCCGTAGGGTTCCCGGGATAAAAAATATCACGCACTTTATCACATTAAATTTGCTATTGATCAGTGAAAAAATACCACTGGGATTCGAAGTTCTTTTTTCAATCTGACCATTTTAAATATTTCCAGATAAAATTCCCGCGGGATACTCAGGGATAAAAAGTAGCACAGATTTTAAGTCTTAGAATTGCCTAACGTTTAGTGAAAACGTAAGTGGTTTTTGCGTGAATCCCGAACAAACAGACGAACCAATTAACAGACAAGAAATATATATAAAAAATGCATCGTGTTCTCCATCGTTTATATTATCTATTCCAGTTCAGTTTTTTAATATCTTCAATGTACAGATTCAGCATATTTAGAATTTTATATATTTTATACACATATCCCAATGTAAATATAATATACCTCATTTCTCTGTTGGGCAATTATTAATTCCGGCTATAGTCAAGATCTACTACTAGATCTCTTCTATTTTGCATGATCTTTACCGTCCTTCATTGCTAGTCGACTGGCTCGCATGTCTTGCTTATCTAGCTATCGCTGTCTTGAGCCCCTAGGGATAACTTTCTAGGGACAGCTATATGAATGTACCTTCTACCCATGTAGTCCTTAGGTCAGCGCGTAATGCGACCGAACCACATCAGGGGATATCTTTGAAATTTATCCGTCATGTCACGCAGCCCAAGACTGTCTCAAATATATCTTATGTACATAATTTCATAGATAATCCGTATCTACTTGTATATATTAAATTGCATAATTTTAATGGCGTGCGGATCCTAATATAAAGTCCAAGTAGGCGTATATCATGCGTATTCATTAAATTAACTAACACGTTTTCGGAGTTTCGTAAATATTTTGGCAAAAACATAACCCTTACATAATTGCCGTGTCTGCACGTTTGTAGACTGTCACACACTTGGTCAATTTCTAACTTATAATATATTTGTTATATTCCACTGCAAGAGAGTCGCTGACGCTGGTACGGTCACGTTTTACGTTGACTGACTAATTATGTGGTGAATAAATGTCTAGCCATGCCGCCTCCGCCAGTTTCCGGTTGAAGGGGAAGGCCTAAGAAATGCTGGCTTGACGTTGTGAATGGAGGACGACATGCGTACCATGGTTTCAAAACGGGGGATACTGATGACCGCCCGAAGTGGAGCTGTAAAAGTAGCAAAGCGAACGCTTCGAACGCAACTGGGATTTAATGCTCAGATGTTGATGATATTGTGTTACATCACCGCACCTTGTTCTCAAAACAGTTATTCTGCGTTCAAGAAAACAAACTTTATCTAATTAAGTCAGTATATAGTCACGTCGAATACGATAGCGTCTTCGAAACAAGTTATCCAAGTGTAATGTTTTTCGATAGATTGGATTCTGATAGCACCGTCGTGTACCAAATTCGAATCGGCATCTGAACGCTCAAGTAATACGCGCGTTTGGTAAGACTCTGGCTTAAGGTAAAGTCACCTATTTCGCTTATATTTTCACAGTGCTTGTAATAAATCTTGAGTTGTTCATTTGTACAGTTATTTTAGCAAATACGCTGGTTTATTGTAATCTTATTTGAGGGAAAAGGCAATAATGAGTAACACAATCATTTCTTATTTAAACTTGACTTTCCTCGCGGCTTTACTTGGTTTTAATTACGGATTTATATGCCATGTAAAATTTCGTTTCGTTAATTCCATGTAAAATATGTGACGAAGTATTATTTTCTTTAGTCTAAAAAATTGTGCCCTCTCTATATATTTTTTGGAAAATCATGAAAAATAAATCAAAATTAGAGACTAAAAAAACATCCAATGAAAATTAGTTTAAACAAAATCCGATAAGTAGACCTTTTTGAGATATTAGATTGATTTCGTACCCAAATGCCAAAAACAGATTATGTTTATCGCTTCTATGGAATCCTTGAATGTAACCCACATTTTTATTTATCTTGTATAATAATGTAAGATAAAATTATAATAGTAAAATGTTTAAGTAACTTTAATTTTAAGAATTGTGCGATAAATATATTCTTCTATAATATTATAAAAATGTCATATCTGTACATTGTAGATATTAAAAAAAAACAACTGGAAAACACTATTTATATAGTGGAGTACACGATGTATTTTTTTTTTAGATTTCTTGTCTGTTTGTTCGAGATTCATGTAATAACAACTGGGCCGAATTCGATGCGGTTTTCGCGGATCGACAACAAATTCTTAGAATTAAAATCTGAGCTACTTTTTATCCTGAAAACCCCGCAGGAATATTTCTGGGAATTATTTAAAATGACCAGATTGAAAAAAACTCGAATTCCAATCTGATATTTTCACTGATCGATATCAAATTTTATGTAATAAAATGTGTGATATTTTTTATCCCAGGAACCCCCAGGAATTTTCCCGGGACCGGTTTGTAGTTGTTTGGTTTCATAAAAATTAGCTTAATCCGACATAGTTTTCACTAAAAAACGTTTTAGAAGAAAGAAGAGAATGTAAAAAGAATATAAGCTGTCGAGCTTACATTCTCTGCTTTGTGTCAAGCGTCGGATGAAGTCGCGGACATATCTTAGTTCTAAAATAAGTTTTAAAACCGTTAAATTACTAAGTTATTCCATTTAGATTAGTTTAAAGCTTAATGGTCAAAACATAACTCTATTTATTAACTGTATTTTTTTTTGGCACAATTTAATTTCAAATGTCGCGCTGCGCACAGTTATGAAATTTACCTACAAATCAGTAACTTACTGTAGATTTTGAAATAAAATAAGTGTTATTTTGTCTACAAGACTAAAAGAATCTAGAAAAAATTCGATTTAGTTACCATTCGCAAATAGGGACGTTTACCCTACAACCATACCGCAGAACAGGGGATAGGAGATAGAATAGATTCGTGCTCAGCCCTGCTTCACGCGTTGTCAGCTTGAATAAACTTCCAAATCGATTCCGCATCTGGGAGTGACACCCTTGAATAAGACCGGCACACCACCGTTCCTACATTTGCATAAAGATCGGTGAGAATATTGACTAGGAAGTCGATGCGTGTTGCATGTTTGCCGACTCAATACAACTTTGTATTGAAACAATAAGTATAACTGTTAAACTAAATAGAGTTGAGACTTTTCAAGAAGAAAGTCTGTTTAATCACGTTTAAACATTAAGAGCGTTTAGAAGAAACATTGATAAAGAGTACATTGTAACATCCCATATAGCACACCAAAATATACAATCACAAAAACAGACCATATTTACAATATTTTCTAGGCAATGCAATAGGTGGCCTTATCGCTCAAAGTGATATCTTTCAGGAAGCCTAAATCAAAGAAATTTGAATCAGGCGATGTAGTAGTAGTGCAGGAAAAAGGCAATAGAGACATAAATACTTAAACTAATTTATGAATTAAATATATACATATTTACATATGTACACCCATATAAACATATTTTAAAATATAATAGTTTTATCTACATACTGTTAAGTTTCATAAAAGTTTAAGCATATTATGTTTTAATATTTTTTAAATTAATTTAATGATTAAATATCATTATTATGACAATGTTATAGTTTACTGAGACCATACGCTTTTTTGTGAGCGAAATCGATTTAACTATCGAAAATTAGCATAGATCATAAAAGTTAAAGTAATTTTTTTGTTTATTCCTTCTCCTAAGGTAAAATCATTATGTATGGTACACAATTATTTTTCATTCATCATGTACTAGCAGAATGTGATGTCAGGAGCCTTAAGAACAGACGAGCGTGCATGACAAGAGCTATGAATGTCAAAGAAGCAAGTGAGGTGTGTAAGAATAAGCCTGAATGGCGCTCTGTTGTTCGTTGCTCGTGCCTACCCCGCAAGGGACCTGGCGTGAAGTTATGTATGTATGTAAGATAGTTTTTATCCCGGATAATGAGATAGTTTTTGGAGTACGCAGACACAAAGTTGATGCCCTGAACATACTTCAAATACTATTCTTATCATATTCCAATTCTAATATTATACTAATATAATTTTATTAGCATAAAAATAAAATTAAGGTTTTTATTTGCGAGTACATAAAAACCAAAATGATGATATTACAGCACACATCATATTTGTGCATCATTTAACATGTTTAACTGACTGATGCCCGGTGTCTGAGGTTACCAGTTATGAGTTGAATAACGATTGATTCCATAAAGTTATGTAATAGATAAACTTACGTTAACTGTTAACCTACAACTAGTACCAAAACTCGCCACTAGATGGATCTATTTAAGAAGGAATATCTAATATTTATTTACATCAAACGAAAACGGCAACAACAAAACGTCAAACAAAAGACATGGAATAGATAAACGCCTAATATTGATCAGTTAAGTTAAACCTAGTTGAACTATGTACGATGGTGTGTTCAAAAACGCAATTTCATAAGTTATTGAACTGATAGCGCTAACGAATAAATAAACTACAGTTAAAAGTACCTCAGAAACCGGGCATGAGACTGTCGTCTGTTAGATTTAATACTCGTATTTATAAAAAAATATTGTGTTTATGTTATAAGTTGATAGCTATCAGAACATTTAGCTTTAAGGTAATCGTAACAATTTTTGATGTGTTTCAAAAGTTATGTTTATTTACGACATATAATGTATTTTAGAGTTTATAATCATAACTCGAAATAGGTAGTTAGACCAAAAAAAGATGGATGGATTGTGTGAAGGATGATATGATGATTTGTGATGTAACAGAAGATTTATGTCAGAATAGAGGAGGAAAAGACATATTGTGCCGACCCCAATTAATTGGGAAATGGTGAAACAAAAAAAGTAAGAAGAAATAATATTTAATTTAATTTTAAATGAACGTTACATAATTATGTTTTCTTGGGTTATTCCTGATTCAACCCATGACGTCACACCCCCACAAATATATTTTTCTTAGATCAATCTATTTCTATTCTTTATTTCGACCTACGGTTATGATTTTGTTTTTTATTATTAAATAAACCCAAATCTATTGTCAACTAAACCCATTTTGAAACTAGCAAAAAACATAGATTTTGTGTACGGTCTGACTAAAAGTCATAGTTGAAATTTATTAACACAAAACATTTTTAATGCTGTATATTAGTTAAAAACGCGAGTGATCCCTTGGGTCGTAGAATTGAATGCGTTAGTTGTAATATAGATAGTAGTAATTTAGCTAATTAAAATTCCTATCAGGTTTTACCACTATACAAACAAAAGAGCCACCATTCACGGCTCCCCGGTATCTTCCTAAATTTTATCTCACCACCACGTAGACTAATCTAAATTAGGGTACAGAAGGTGTCTCCCAGATCGGCAATTCAACATAGATATCTTTTGTGACGTTTATTTAAATAACTCTGTTTCGCTGGGAAGATACCATCGAAATTTATGTGGTGGGGTCGCGAAACGGCGGCTGCGTACAATTGGATGTGACAGTCCAAGCTCTGTTCACCTAGGGTTGCCAGATCCACGGCGGCTTACGGTGCTTTCTAACCGTATTATATATTGTATAGTCAGCCAAGAAACTTCTTTACCACCCTTAACTCGAATATCATTTACACCTTATTTTTTCGTTTCTCATATTCTGAAAGTACGTTTAGAGTTGCCTGATCACAGGGATGAAAACAGTACTTTTCGTCCTTAGGAAAAGATTTTCTCTACTGTCAAACAATAAAAAAAAACTATACAAAACATAGATAATGCATGCGAATCGTGTTCCAATTTTTTTACGGCCACGGTTAAATTGCGGCATAAATTGAAATAAAAAAATATCAATAATTTTGTAACATAATTTTATACTTATAAATTACTTATCACTTGTTATTAATTTTAATTTACATAAATTTGAGCTAAATAGTTACTATCATCAGTGACAAAAAAATACTGGGTGGTAGAATGCCACAGAAAATAAATATACTTCACGTTTTATAAGTGACGTATTAAACGAGTTCCTCAGATCTAGATATTGATTTAACGCCTGATTTCATTAGATAAGTAGTTGTTTATTTAACTAATCAATTTTTAATAACTTTCCTCATAGTCGAAATAAAAGGAGTAACCTCGCGTGTAGGGCCTATTTAGGCACTCGAACTATTAGCGCCCTCGCTATGCTCGTGTATCAAACTATCTCATACCTAAATATGTCACTTTCACATCTCATGTAACAACATTCAATCAACAACTTCAACGACAAACAACGACGGATTCAAATATATCCCAATACCAAACCGCTGCTTCAGTGAAAGTTTCGTTTACTACCAGTTGTTGTCAAAACTGGTGCACTCCCTATACATAATTAGGTAAACTGATAAAGATGCGTGTACCCTATATTTGAATATGAGACTTTCCACTTTCTGATTTGTCGGTGCGGAATCGGCATGATCGGTATTCCTAGCACCGAAAGTTTACCGAGTATTTATACTTCTAAGAGAGTTTTCTGGTTCACTCGATATGTGTGAGAACAAGTGTCTTACGTACTCTTATTCCTATGATGTAGATACGAATTGCTTAATGAAGATTTCTGGGACACTGTGCACATTTTTACAATTACTGCGGGCTAACAGTAACAAGAAATAGCGTAAAAAGCCTATTAAGTTAACAGATAAAAACCAATCCGTCTTGAATAAGCGAGACGGGTATAACATCCGTTCCCCGAAAATCAAAAGGTTCGAGCCTAAGGGTGGAAATTATTATAACAATTTCAAAGGCAGACCGAAGTTTGGTTTGATGAAGATATTAATTTCAAAAACAGTTTTTCCACGTGCCTCTCAAAATTTTTAAGTATAACATATAAATTTCTAAAAGACTAAGTAATAGTAACGTTATAAAATACTTTTAACCAAAATTGCTTTGAACAAGATTTTTTGTGTAGTTTTTGAGACATGAAATGAGTAAATTGTACTTGAAGATCTTCTTTCTCTATATCCAATTGAGGCATTAAGGAGTTTGGGGCATCGAAGTCTGACGTTTTTGCTTTAGTTGCAACTCAGTGGAGATATGTTAATCGGTAACTGGGCTTACAGCCGCTGGAGCCATCTCCACATGGCCGCGGCTTCTCTACCTATCGTTGGCCAATCTACGACTTTCCATAGCTTTGACGGGATTTGTGTTGGCTACTTCTGCGGCTTAATTAGGCATTCATTGGCGTTCAGTGATCATCACGGATATTAGGTGACCATCTGTGGCTGCTGGGCGCCCGTCAGCGGCAAACATTTTGTAAACAGGCATCGCCTCTTTAATACCCTTCACTATATGAGAACTAACACACCACTTAGCAGATTTGTTCTTTCTAATATTAAACCCATTTTGTACATCAAGATCTGGAAGCCCTACTCACTAAAACCGTTCGCTTGAATAAAGATATGTCGGACAGGTTCTAAATATACATAACAGTGGACTGTCACAAACATCTTTCAGCGCTTATTGTCAATGATTTTGTAACAAGTGGAGCGATCCCTAAAATATTCCCGAAGACAAATGAGAAATTCTTGGAATGGCGATAAATGAATTTGGATTTTAAAGTACAACGAAGTTAAAAAAATATTTGTTTCACATCGTTGACACTGTGAAGTTTTATCGCATTGATTTAATAATGGTTCCGTAATAATTTTAAGCTTTGACAAATATTTAGAAATAAATGATAGCCATATTAATATTATAAAGGAGGAAGATCCTGAAGGTAAATGTTTGTTACTCTTTCAGACAAACTGCAGAACAGATTTTGATAAAACTTTACAAATAACACATTGCAAAGTATTAGCCTCGCGCGAATAAAAACGCGGACTTGACTATATGATATTCCTTGAAAATATTTTTATAGAGGTTATTTTCTTGTTTATTTTCTGAAGTCGGTTTTTGAAAAAAAAAGTAATCTCAATATGCCCATGATAACACCCTGTAAAAGCGTTATTATTATGTGAATTCTTAAATTAATACAATAACATTAATATTTTAACCTACTAATTACATTCACATATATATACATATACTCGTATTTGTATGTTATCAGCAACAAAGTAAATTGTAAAATTAAAACATTTCAAAACAGTCTTAAAATTTACGACGACCGTTTAACGATATGACTGAAATATTTAAATGCAACAATTTGCCATCATTGTCATATGTGCAAGTTTGTCATATTTTATACGTCTTTTGGTTAAATTTAAATCAAATATCGCTGTTAAGGTTATTTTATTGTTTAATGTCAGTCATGAGTTTTAACATTCTTATTACACGCTCCAAGAGTATAGGCCTGGGTGGGCTTGGTTAAGCTTGTAATCCAATGTGATGTGCTAGCTAGCTAACTACTCGGAGCTATTTAAAATTCTTCGCTTAATATTTCTAACATAGTTTTGCTAGTAAAAATTTCTATTCTATATAATGTGGAAAAACATTTTCTGAACTGAAATTTAATGTGAAAGTGATTTTGTTTTAATATTTTCATTATTTCCTCACAGCATTGAACGGACTGACAATAATATGTTATTTAATGTAAATTATTATGTATCCTTGTACATTTATAAATACATTTTATGAAGTATTATGCATCAACCATGTATATAATTTAAAATACGTACATATAAAAGAATCTTTTATATTACCCTAGCTTCTGCCCGCGACTTCGTCCGAGTGGAATAGTTAAAAAAAGTAAGTTAATCCTAACCCCCCGATTTTAAAACGCTCCGCTCCTATTGGTCTGTCGTAATAGCCTATAGCCTACAGATATATAGCCTATAACCTTCCTTGATAAATGGACTATCTAACACTGAATTTTTTTTCAAATCAGACCCGTAGTTCCTGAGATTAGGGCGTTCAACAAACAAACAACTCTTCAACTTTATATATTAGTATAAGATTTCAGAGATCCCGTGGATAATGGAACCTGTCTACCTGAATATAGCAATGTAGCCTGAAAATTATTATGCTATCCTATAGGTAGCGTAAAGATTTTCAGGCAGCGACGCATCAGGATATACCTTTAAGTAATTTTAAAGTTATTATATTATTTGATTTGAAAACTATGAGATACTGTCGTGAGAAAATTTACTAATCAATATTACCGATACATAAAACACGCTAATCCATATTAAATAGGCGTGGCGTATATATTACCAGTTTTCTTAAAAAGACCAGGCCGGAGACCAGCAGTAGGATAATATTATTATAATCCATAAAATAACATCTTTTAGACTATTTCTTCATAATATTTTAATTTCATCCAGAAAAAAAACGACTGTTTCAAAGTACAGACGAATGTAGCCAAAAAGATGGAGGTACAACCGCGTTCTATTAGCAACACTGATGCAATTCAATAACAATACATCGTTTTGACAATGACAATGACATGACAGCGGCGACACTTAATGTGTTTCTCTCATGGTAAGCTCTACCTTCGCTTTGCTAGATGGCGGTACGGCTATGTCATTAGTTATTTTGAAGTAAAAAATCAAGTGGGAGTCCGGTCAAAGTATGGAACACCATAGAGGCTGTCGCATCGAATCTCCATCTGAACCTGTCCATTTCCGATGAGGACGTTATGGTGTCCGGTTTACGAGGGTCCGGGAAAGTAGAAAGTTATGTATATGTAATCTAGGTTAGGCTAAGAAGGTGGGACGCCCTTTAGTCCTGCTGCCGGAGGTGCTGCCACACACCAAGAAACCCTGAAACCTGAACCATTCCTAAAAATTATAAGAGGCCCATTTCATAACATACATAATATCCTTTTCAACGCGAGCGGAATCGCAGTTTGCCCGCTGTTAAAGTTAGTTTTTTTTGATGAAGTAGAATATCATCTTGTGTAGGACAAGCCTTAACTATAAATGACAGAATTATCTGCAATTGCGTACAGAACACAGGCGGCCGACAGTCATCTCCGGTTGTTTAAACAGCCTTTAATTGCTCCCGTGTTGATTTCTTGATGGTTACACTGTGTCGCTTAAATTCCTCGAATATGACAAAACTCGAAATGTTAATGAGTGTATGCTCACCGCATGGGGAAGTTGATATTGTTCAACTTTAAGTAATGTAGTCGTCATATTTTGTTTGAGGTTTTGAATAGGGCTGGCAACACTTTGTATTCGAAAATCACTAGAAAGTGTTAGTTTTGTTATTTGAGCGAGCTTTATGACAATTTATTGAAGACAAGAAATATTTTTCTCTTTCTTAGTTGTCTAAATTCATAATTTCTAAATCGTATTGTAAAAAAAAACCTTGCTTCTTCTTGTATTTGTCATCATTGAAAATTCAGATAGATGAAAGAAGAATCAATAATATCAAATAGCGAATAGCATATAATGTAATTCTTTATTAAGTACATCGTTATTAAATGTTCTTAAGTTCAGTTAATAACTACATTATAGGAAATTTATTCCACTATATAAACAATGAATCACCTGTATCAAATTCCTTTGCAAAACTTTTACGTTCAACACACTCAGGTAAGCGCCCGCCAGCAACGCGTCAATATTTTTTACGAGTCCCACGTGTTTTATCTCGCGTCAGAAACACATTCGAAACGACCCCCAAACACAAAAACAGGGACAATAAAACCGCGACCTCATGTATCTTCGACAAAGTTCGCAACCTTATAGCCAATTGACATCCATACACGAATACACTGTACCTAGGGTTGCCTGAATGCTAACATTAATATACGATAAAATGAATATTAATTGCCGCAACATGATAAACTCAAAGATTTCTGGAGCTGTGCATGTCGCCAAAAAATCGAAGCCATACTTGTAGAAATACATATACTTGTAAAATATATTAGTACAAAACCTCTGGATATAAATTTAGATACATATAGTAGTATATGTAAATTTTCAAGATTCATTTCCAAGAATTAAATTAATATTAAACACTAATTAAGGTCGTATTCATATTAAGTTAAAGTAAGTTTGAAAGCTTCCTTAAAAACCATAAAAAGCCTTACTCTAATTCAATATGAATAAGACTTCTCGAGTAAAATTATGGTTGTTGGTAACACTAATGACTTAATAGATATGGGTACTTGAACAAGACTTTGCTCTCACATTTATGATAATACTATGATTATAGATGGTACAAACGCGGTATTAGACGATGAGGTTTCCTTGATAATTGTTGTAGATTTTGAGGTATACATTGCGTATATTATTAAATAATAATCTCAGCTTAACTGAATATTGTTTAAAAGAAGAAATCAGTTGTGTTATTTTGTTTATCTCTGTGAATTTATTGGAAGCATACATTTTAGTCCCATTGAAATCTTCGCCATCTTTTAAGATCATCATTGCTAAATTTCAGCCTAATCAATCCATGCCGTGTTTCGAATGGCTAGAAAAAAACTACGAATGTGGTTGATCTTAAAAAAAATACAATGCACATTTTTGTTGACATTTTCTGCATTTATAGCAAAATCTCCTGATATTTGAAGAAAATCAATAACCTAGCAACACCAAGACCGGTCGTGATCGGACCGAAAGAAAAATACTCGTTATTTGCGAGCCGGCGTCCGACCATAAACGTTATCAGTAACTAGTGATCTGGGCGGATCGATCCCCTTGATTCTCCTCACGAAATTAAGGAAATCGCTCATGGGGATATTATTCTCGGCGTCTCAGATACCATCTGCTCTGGATATAGGAGATGTGTGCTATACTTTTGGCAGAGATTTAATGTTCACTGGGCGAGTGACGGAAGTAATTTAGTGTAGAAGTTTGCCGATAGTAATGTAAACAAGTAATAAAATAAGTTTTTAAAGATCTTCTGTCTTTGTTCTTATAAACCTTATAAATAATATCAGCCCATAAGAATCTCACAGTTGGTTCGGGCTACCTAATTATTTATGCGTTTTTCCGAGGCAAATGGAAGGTTTTACACCAGCAATTTAGATATGCTGGATACTCCACCATGTTTTTATACCACTCATTTTTAGTACTTGGGACAATGTCTACTGCCGCAACGGTCAAAATAGATAATTAGAATAAGGATGCCTTTGTCACTAGGGCACATCTGTTAAAGGTAATTTTATCAAAACGTTCACAACGATTTTGATTGAGCTCCGTGTGTAAAAGGATAATTATGAATCATTATATTAGTCAGTCACATTATTTCCTAATTTTATAACACTGGAGTCTAAAGTTGCACCCTCACCGCGAACATTACAACAATAAAGGAGGAAAACCAAGCATTATAGTGCCCAACTTGTAATGATACAATCTGTATTATAATTGTATTTGGATACAACGTAACACAACGACTGCTTCGTCTGACATTGTGAAATGAACTAAATGAGTAAATGCTCAAAATCGAATCATAAATGTTACGTTACAGGTGAATGCTCGCTGTGAGGGAGCTCCTTTATAATAAATATAAATATATATATATATATATAATGAAAATGGTGTTCGTTTGAGGCTCAATCACGCTTAAACCACTGATCGTATCGACATGAAACTACCACCATTCGATGCGAAATTTTTCCTAGATGGTTTATGGCTATCTATCTATCTATATATATATAAGCAAATCTATATATATATAAGCAAAGTTTGTTTTCTTTGTCCGAGGTAAACTCGAAAACTACTGGACCGATCAGCATGAAACCACAACCATTCGACGTGGAATTAATCGTAGATGGTTATAGGCTATATATATTTTTCAAATTCTATGAGCCCTTTGCCATGTTTTCTCGATTTGTTTGTTTATTAATTTATTTGAATAAGGCGGTACGAAGTTCGCCGAGTCAGCTAGTAAATAATAAGAATAAGGTTAGTGTGAAAAATGAGTTCGTTTACTTGATCTTTTAGAGATTTGTATTGTAAATAAAACACCTATAATACGGTATGAAATGAAAAGTAATTATAAGATTTCGATGGGAAGTGTCTTTTTAAATTCTTAATCTCTAATTTACATTATTAAGAGAAAAATCATTTATATCAGCACAGCAATAAGCTGAGTGCAAATCTTGTTTGCTGAAAATGTGGCGTACAAATTCTTAAAATATGTTTTTATTTTTAAGATACATGTTAGCAACACAAGTGCACGCTATTGCTTCAAATAAATTGTTGCTTTCTGGCTTTCTTTAATTTATATCAAAAGCTATGAAAATGGAACAAACAAACATTAAATACTTATACTATTTGAATAAAAATTATTTTTTTAATTTATTTATTAGGACGTATACTTACCTAATCTTTACAGTTCATAGGTGGGTATACCTAATAAAATTTCTATCTACAATCACTCTTTAGAGAAATAGACTCGAAAGTTGAACGAGAGAAGCTAAATAGACCCGACCTTAGTGAAATGAAGAATTATACAAATTAATAATGTAAAATAACTTTATTCAGCCATACGAGTAACAGCCAGATGTCAAAAACTACCACTTGTCTCCTCCGTCATCATTCCTTTTACTCATACAGATAACAAATTGTTTTGGGCGGTGCTAGCTGACAATGGCGTCAGACGTTGTTTTGACGAAGCAACACTGGGTGGTCCTACTAATTGCCTTCTGTCGTCCGACTAGTGACAAATAGGGCCGAGGTAAGAAAAGATAACGCTCTGATCGATGCCTCGTATGTTTACTTTATTGGATTAACCTTCGGTTAATTAACCACGAGTAAAATAGATCGATGACTGGGTTTGTCTCCGATAAAGTATTACTTGAAATAATTCGAGATCGTTCATAATTGTTTGAACGTTATTATTGTATAGATATTAATTATCATTATTAAAAATATATTCTCTTTTAGTTATTTTTAAAAATGTATTTTGGTTCTTTAAGTGTTGGTGGCAAATTAGCTTGCTGTAACATAGTTTTATTTGAACGAAAGGCAAGGATTTTATTTTCTTCGAAAAATTTAATTTAAAGGAAATATTTTCTATTTTTAAAACAGTAATCAATTACCAGTTTCCAGATATTATTATGATGACTTGGATCTACAATATTGAGAATTATTATACAAATTATTGGTAAAGGAATTATTTATTTATTTAAGAACCAATAATTTAAAAACCAAAATTAATAACCCTCTAATATTTATAATCAGATTTGGTATACCTACTTACCTATTAGACCTATAAATTCCCTGCGGGAAAACCTAGTGCATTATTGACGTATTCTGATCATTTACTTCTCTTTAGGAAAACAAAAAAAGAACTCTGTTTTCAATCATATGCATCATTTATAATATGCAGTTTGCAGGTTTTGAACCTAGTCTAATTAAAATCGCAATTTTGATTATTTTAATAAACATCAAAGAAAAAACATGTTTTGATTTACATATAAATGATCCGAAAGAATAGGTGTGCAATTTGAAAGGAATTACTCTGGGGAGCTCGTGAACAGAAAGGGTACCAAATGCATATTAATAAGCTACGGTTCAGCTAAATATTTAAATCGAAACGTTTATACTCGTTACAGTATAAATGGATTTTCATATTTGTGATGGGCACATAGAAAACTAATATATTCATTGTCTTCATTTATTAATTTAAATTAAAAGTGGATTAGTATTTATAAACTCTCATCTGTGCGTGATCATCAGAGGTTATCAGCAATATAACCGACAACGGATATTAAGTTACTTTGACACACAGCCCGTAAGAACCCAGAAAATGTGGAGAGACTTATCATCACTGGGAAAGTTGAAGGCAAGACAGACCTCGTGGTAGATCTCCAAATAGGAGGTTTGACTAGGTTGCTGACCACCTGGACATATCGATAAATTTGGCCTGCCACTGTGCTCAGGACCGATATCGGTAGAGGAGAGTAATTACTTACTGCCATCAAAGTCATGGTTCTCAGCAGTAACGGAACGATTTAGAAGAAGAAGTATATGATGATCCAGCAAATGAAGCCTGTTCCATAGAAAACATTAGACCGCCACTTCATTCTCTTTACCGTTTGATAATACTTTGATATATCGTATATAAATCAATTATTTTCAAGTAAAAAGCTAATCTATTACTATGACATCAAAACAATTTTTAAGTCTTTTGGAATAATAAGCTCACCGACACATGTACATACATATTGCCACGCCTGTTTTCCATTAAGGTAGAGACGACGGATTGCCACCTATTACGATCCTAATAAACACTTCGGTTTATCTACTTTATAAATCTCTTCATAAATACATGTTTATTTAGGTGCTTCATACTTGACCTTTATTCAAAATATCTTCAATTTAATCACGGTAAGTACGTTGCGTTCTGCTAAAACCGTCTCTACTAAAGTGGAGTCGCGGAGCAGGAAGAATTTTGTACGTTAACCTTTTATTACCTATCTCTGTCACTCCCGCGTAAATATAATGAGGCCGCCATCCCCAGGGATTGTAAACATTTTACCATCAAAAAATGTCTATTGCAAAAAGAGGAATCGAAATTAGATAGACTTGATGATAATGTAGACAAAACTGTTCATTCTTTTGTAATAAATGTGACAGGCGAGACGTCGTTGGAAAGCAGTAACTCCGATACAGAGGAATCGCATTCTGATTTATGAATTTTCATATTTTATTTCTATCTGAGTTAGTAATGGTAAATCGATTTTTATAATTGTTATAATATAACATCTAAATAAATTATTTAATAAGTTAGTAATTTTTTTCTCCTTCAACCATTTTATTTAAACCGCACTTAATACAAACATGTTTGTGACCACTGGCAGTAGGTAGAGAGGTCATTGTACGAAATTCTTCCTGCTCCGCGGCTCCACTATAGTTACATAGCTGTCATATGTTTTTTTCGTAATTCTACTTTCCTTCATTCTCTATATGCCGAAATCACCTTAACATTACTTTTTGTACATTGTTACTACATCCTCTTTAAATTAATACCGTTCTTTTTTCACTCTGTTCCTTATCACATCACTTATGTGTTTTATACTTTTACTCTGAAAACGTAAAACTTCTTTTTGAAAAGTTATGTAATCATAAGCAAATATAGATATGAAACAAATAATGGCAGAGATCCTAAAAGTTCACAGCAATAACATTCTCGTCTAGTGACATTAGCAAAATTAGGGATGAACTCTTCGAAGAACAGATACTGATCATGAGTTTAATTGTATGTGGCGTTAACTTAATGTTTTGGATACAAGTGCATAAGGGAAGGTTTACATGAATTTGAAAGAGTCAATTAAACTAATGGTAGCCAAATTAAATGGTAAAAAGAACTACTCGACTTTGAACTAAGATAAAAAGGATTCTTTTTTGTGAAAGAGCGTGTGAACTTCGTAGGAATATATTAAATACAAGGATTGTGTGGGGATCGGAAACAGAAAATTCTAGCACCGTGACTTGGTTTTAAGACTTCCAAAAAATTGTAGAAGATTCCAGATCAAAAAGACAAGGACAGATACATTTAAGACAGAAATAGATAATCTGATGAACAGAAGAATATTTAAATGAAAATCGAAATTCTGAAATAGATGATTACATTTTAAGAGAAGAAAAGTCAATAAAAGAGTAACGAAAATAAAATCGAAGTTATGGGTTTTCGTTTGTATATTTTATGGATGGTAAATAAGTAAGTAGTAAGCGTTTGACTTTGTCGATCATAAAATACTATTGCATAAGTGTGAAACATATGGAATCAGAGGAAATGCACTGGATTGGTTACAAAGCTATCTCTCAGATAGAAAACAATATGTCCAACTTGATAGAATTGGTAAAGATAGTATTTCTATGAGTCATAAATCATCTGAAAGACCTAATAAAACCGGTGTACCACAAGGCAGTATATTAGGCCCATTGCTCTTTCTGCTGTATATAAATGACTTGCCTTCAGTGACAAAACATCAGTGTGTTTTATTTGCAGATGATGTGTCTATAGTTGTAACAAGAACGGATAAAAATGGTGATCACCAAAAAATAATGCAAAACGAAATAGGAATAGTATTAGACTGGTTAAAAAGAAATAAGTTAAAAGCAAATTTATCTAAAACAAAATTTATTTATTTTCATAATTACAATAATAAAGACAATTTCCATGCTAACTTAACATTTAATAATGACATAATAAAATAAGTTGACGAATTTAAATTTTTAGGTATATTACTTGACAAACATTGTAACTGGAAAGCACATGTGGATTTGGTATGTAAAAAATTAAACAAATTTGTATTTGCCCTAAATAGACTAAGACGCACAGCCAATGAAAAGGCGGCTCTAACTGCATATTATGGGTATGTTGAATCGGTGTTACGTTATGGTTTGATTATTTGGGGAAATTCCACAGACATTAAAAGAGCTTTCATTGTACAGAAAAAATGCGTAAGGGCAGTCTGCGGAGTTGGACCCTTCTTATCTTGTAGACCACTTTTTATAAAATTAAAGGTGCTCACGTTAACTAGTTTATATATATTTCAAATAGGAAGTTTTGTAAAAGACAATCCGTTAATGTTTGATAAATATTCTGATTGTGTTAATTCTAGAGTAAAATTTAGAGATCCCACTAGATTAGTAACACCAAACTGCAACACCACGTTAAGACAAAAAAACTGCCAAGTGATGATCATAAAAGTCTTTAATTCAATACCCACATCAATAAGAGAATTGCCAAAAAGAAAATTTAAACTAAAATTACATTCATGGCTGATAGAAAAGTGTTTTTATGACATTAGGGATTTTATTAGGTAAATAATATATTTAATTTATATTTTTAGCTTTGACATCTGATTCTTTTTTATTTATTTTTTTATTTTTTTTGACATTCTTTAATCTCTGTATTTAATATATTGTTAATCAAACTACGTTTATAAATTTAGAATTATTATAGTTTTTTTTAAATTGACATGTAAGTACCAAATATTTGTATGACTATATTTCGGTCAAATACAGTGAGACCAACTTGATATGTAAACCATCTTTTGTACTATTACCTGTATTTCAACAAATAAAGATTCATTCATTCATTCATTCAAGTAATAATAAATAAATAGTCGTTTGAGTGCACAATCTATTTTACTGTTGCATCGTAATGAAAGTTGAAAACTGTAACTGTGCTTAAAATATTAATTATAATAGTTCAAGGCCCGTATACTGCAAGAAAACTCAAAAATTGTGTTAAACTTGCCATCTCACTCTTCGGTGTATATGCTCTTCAACAAGGGTTGCTCTCGATTTCCTTGCGATTCACGAATCAGATCCTGACATGGTGACAATGCGAACAACTCTGGAGTATAATTTACCCTTGAATTAAAATTACAATTTTGAAAATCGGTTGACGGAGAAATCGACTAACCAATATACAGGCGAATTGAGAATTACCTCCTTTTTTGAAGTCGGTTAAAAGCGATATATCAATTTTTGTTATTAATACGCTTTTATTAGCTTCATACGTATGTTAGTATGTATGTATGTTAGTACGTAACGGAATCTTTCAAGTTAAATTTGATCGACTTCCCGGTTTCCGATTGAGCTGAAATTTTGCACGCATATATACATCGCGTGACAATGCAATAATATGGTACCATGGAGCTGATATGATGATGGAGTCGGAAGGTGGCTATAGGAACTCCTGTACTAAACAAGATAGACCCGTCTTGTTTGGGCTCGTTTTACTTGCTTGGCTAGCATTCTGCTGGTACATGACATGCAGGATCTCAAAAGCTTGTATTTAAAAACCTTTTTAAAAAAGCTTATTTTTACATAACGTTCCATTTTATCATAAGAGTGTGTTTAATTCTTTTTTCAAAGTTTCCACGGAGAAGGCAATTAAATCAATAAATAATCACTAAAAAATGAAAAATAAATAGTAGTTTAAATAACTAAAAATACGCTTTTATAGAAAATTTAACTAAAAATGAAAAATAAATAATAGTTTAAAAAACTTAAAAAATACGCTTTTATAGAAAATCCAACTAAAAAGCATAAAATAAATGTTGATAAATTTGAATTAAAAATAGTGAAAGAAAAAATAATTTTATTGTAAAAAAAGCGTGGGGTGCTTTTCAGGATATTATCAAAATAACCCTTCTACTCATATCTGTTCATAAAATATTTATAACTATTGATACCATGCACCCCACGCTTTTTTTTACAATAAAATCATTTTTTCTTACACTATTTTTAATTCAAATTTATTACATTTTATTTTATATTTTTTAATTGGATTTTCTATAAAAGCGTATGTTTTTAGTTTTTTTACTATCATTTTTTTTAGCATAACTTGTCTATAGTGAATTATCACCTTTCAAGTTTTCACCAAAATTCAAATGTTATTATTACAATAATTCTTAACTACTCTATTTTCGTTGTAAACTGTGTACATGTTAAAATCAAGCATATTTTCGTAGGTCCTAAAGAAGATAATCCTGCATATGAAATTTGAAGGCATGTAAGCCATACACAGCTCGCGTCTAATTTGAAACAAGTTGATTTCGTCGTTTTCTCATTAAAGCGAATGCCCGGGTGGCCACAACTTGACAAGAGGAAATTGTCCTCAGTGGTAATAAAATATTTGAATTAGTTCAAACTGACGTGCTTTATCTTTAAAACTAAAACAAAACAGTACTGACTTTATTAATCACTTACTGAATGTAATAGGATGTAATAATATCCACCTCCGCCTTCATGTCCACGCTTGTTCAAGACAGATTGGTGGATTTGACACATCGGTTATTTCAATCAAAAAAGGTTTCATCCCGATGTTTTCCTTCACCGTTAGCACGTGGTAATTGTAACAATATGCAAATTAAGTCAAAAAAATGCTTAAGTGATGCATTCTTCTTAGTCAAGATTTGAACTCTCACCCTTTGAGCTTGGGACACAAGTGCACTAACTACTAAGCTTCTACGGTAGTACTTGAGAGTCAAATAAATTGGAGCTCTTCTTATCATAGTAAAAAACGTAGTCAGTGTCCATATAGTTAAGGGTCTAGTAATTTATGACATAATTGTAACAAGTCTAATAGCGTATTGATAATTGTGTAAATAGTATTTCAAATTATTATAGCTATTCCCGCGAACTTCTTAGCCCATTAGTTGGACAAATACGGCATGTCTGTCCTGATACCCCCATCAGGACTGACATGCCGCGTTTGTTCAATAGACGTCAGCAATGTTCTTCCTCCATGGCAATAGTTACAAATATTTGTATTAATAACTTCTGAATCCTGTAAGACATGGTAACTAAATACACGTAAATGTATAACAAACTCTTTGTTTTAGTCCTTACAATTATTAGGGGAAATTACTAACAGACTTAAAAATAAACTGATAGTTGAAAATTCTTAAGATAATAATTTATGTTTTTGCATCATATAAATAGCAGTTTCTAATGTAATGTTGCTATTTATTTACAAATTACAAACAGATTCTTGATTCATATTTGTTCTGAGTAAGTATATAAGTACAAATTAATATCCACAGTTATCACTGTTGACATAATATTATGTAAATAGTGTAATAATTTACGAATAAAGTACATCCACTAAGCAATATTTTCAGTTCATGCTTACTAAGCCTTAAAACACCGATGAAAGCATTTTTCAATAAAGGTAATTTAAATAAGTGATTTTAAACAATGTTGCAATTTGCGACTTGGAAATATAGTAATGACGATAATAACCATAACAATATGCTTATAGTTATTAACGTCATTACCTGTTTAATAGTTTTATTTAAAACCGTTTCGTGCCCGCTTCATTATTTTCTATATTAATATATGTATGTTTGGTATGAACGTATGCATAAAGTTTATACCAGCTGTCGTTGCATAAAAACGTACATATGAACATTCTGTATAATACTGAAATACCTATATATAACTTTATTATTGATAATATTGCCAATGGATGCATATTTGGGGCGTTTCAGGCTCTCCTGGCGTGCGGCTACCGCACCAACTGCCATGACCGAAAGTTGGGAAGAATCCAAAGTATGGACGGACGTGGAGTCCTCTCGATTTCGATATCGATGACCATGAGCATACACCAAGGTAATTAAAGAAGAAGAAAGAAAAATGTTGTATTCAGGACAAAAACAAAGATAAAATAAATAATAAGGAAATAAGAAACAAAGTCCTAAATAGTATCTATGGATGTTACTTTTTTCGGTATGTCCTATAAATCTCCAGTCCATGTCCTACTTGAAGTTTTCTGAAAATGACTGCTGCACATGTTTACAATTCAGAGAAATATAGTGAGGTTACGTGCAAAAGTCTGCCAATCCGCATTGAACTTGCATGGTAAGTATATCCTCCAGTTATGAAAGTGGGGAGACTCGAGTCCAGCAGTAGGAAATTAACTTATTGATATTATACTTTACAACCAAACGAGTCACACGGGTTTTTTTTGCTTTAAATAATATTAAAAGTAATTCATACACACTTACAAGTATGAAGTGATTCATGAAAGAAGATAAAACGATAGTGTCGTTTCAACAAAATCATAGCTGGTGACCATATCTCTTGACCCTCAAAGGAAACGGGCGTGATATTTTGAATAACCTGGCAAAATTATATTAATAGTTTTTAAAATTTTGTGAATTATCAAGACTGAAAAGTTTAGAAAACCATTCTTATAGTGAACAACAACATTTTCATGTAAGGCGTTGTACATTAAAAGCATTAAAGTGCAAAAAAAGAAGTTGTGCACCGGAGGGCTGAGTGGACATGTACGCAATTACGACCAACTCCACGAACAAATTGCTCCACTTATTTATGGTTAATGAATTTCAGATTTTATAATAGCACCGAGAGTTTTACGTTGTCGTTTACGCGTTTGTTCTACAAGGCCATTATTTTAAAGATAACTGAGTGGAACCCGCAAAAAATTTTAATATCGCTCGTCGTTGCTTTGTTAGTCTTTCATATTGGACCAAAGGTTTTTGCTGGTATATTAAAGTTTGAATACAGATTACGGTAATACAAAGTAGTTCTTTTTTTGCTTAATTAGTTTTATCGTTAATATCTTGCCGAGATCCAGTACAAATTTACTGTTACACATAGATGAAGTAAGAAATTGATATAAGGAACGAATATTTGTTGTGAATTTTTTTACCATCACTAACATTTTTTGTATACGGAGAGTTCGCTTTGGAGTTTTAAGTTCACGACTATATTTGATTTGGTGAGCTACATGAAGTCTTTACTGCCTAACTGCGAAATTCTACATAATGTTACGTTTAGATGATATGAGGGTTTAAAAAATATGAGGGCAACGGTAGAGGGAGAGATAGTAGAAGTAGAAGAAGGGAAAGAAAATACTGACACTACAAAGATTGACAGAGGGGAAAACAGTATCACGGATAGCATCAAGATGTTGATGGTGTGATCACCGACGCATTTGTTCTTTTTTATGTTTACAGGTAAGCAAATGGCAGACGGTCCAGATGATAGTAAGTAACGTCTGCGCATTGATATCTGCGGCATTAAGGGAACGGATACGTTACCCACGTTTTTAGGATTTAAAGAATCAGTTTTATAGTTTTTTTTAAAAGGCTCCCTTTATCGAGGGTTGAAAGACTATCTGCTTCAAGTCACATTTTGTGACAGACTTAACATTTTGGCCTTTTTACACTCGTATGTCTTAAATAAAGAAAATATATGAAATTGTAGTTAATGATTCGTTTTTTTGGACCGTTTGAAAGTTTTTTTTTTTCTTAATATGTATTATGTATATACTTGGCAAAACTTGATAAAAACGCGGGGGAGTTAATTTCAGAACTTGCAGACGTACAGCAATAAAAAGCGGTAAAAGGTTTTTGTCAAATATCATAATGATTAGAGATGTTCATACAAAAAACATGATGAGCCTGCAATTTTACGTTCTTTTCCATAGCATAACGTTGAAGTACTCGATATTCAACAAAAATATTGATAAAGGTAAAAAGAAGCCTAAAAATTTCTATCAAACGTTTAAGTGAAAAGTTCACGCGAAAAACTCGTTAACTGTGCCATGCAGATTTGAGCTTCGCAACTTTTCAAATTTCGTCTGAATATTAACTAGGTACATCCCTTTTGAATCCGTGACTGAGGATTTAAACCTTCGAAAACTCCATCAAAAAGGTAATTAAGATGAATTAACGATCACAGAGCCGCGTTCCGTGCTGGCCCTCAGCTGTAACCTTTATTCCTCCTAATTGGCTCCCACGCCACATAATTTTTACACCAAATTGCCGGACTAACGATTAAATTCACTCGATGTCTACCTCTAATTTTTGGGACAATAGACTAGTTCAAATTTTAAAGAATATGTTAATCTCGATCATTGTTTCAGTCCGCCGGAGCGGAAGATTATAATTATAAAGAAATCGTCGAAAGCAGTTGCTTTGTTATTGGAACCATCCAGTCGGGTGGGTGCTTAATGGATCTTTTGACTAAATCTTTTTCAAGTTGTGAATGCCATCGTTTTCCTTGTTCGAGACACTCGAGTAACAGAAATAAAAGGGAAAATAATCACCGAAATGACAAAAGGCTGCTTTTACTTAACGCGTTTAGTTGGGACTGTAATCTTAAGTAGAGGAATATTGCTCTTTACTTACATCTTGTTACGTTTTTACACAGATCTTATGCAGTGTTTATTTTCATAAGTTATCGCGAATTCAACAAACATCATAAAACTACGTTTTAACGGTTCTGACCGCGGTATTTTATTTGATATTTATCATTCCAATGTATTGGCCACTTTTCAGTAGCTGTGATCATGGAAGACAAAGATGTCAATTGTCAATGAGTACTGTTCAAGTTTTATTTAGCCTACCGCCAACTTGTTCATTTTAATTATTTAGTTTGTTTGTTTATGATTATTATTTACTCTATGTGAGCCTTATCTAATTTACAACCGCTTTTCTACTTGTTGTGGCTTGACGAGAAGAAGCGGCGCAAGAAACTCTTCAGCAACATGCTTAGCTTTAAATCTTTGTCTTCCGTGATCACGGCTACTGAAAACTGGCCGAAGCATCGGAATAATAAAAATAAAATACAATACCACGCTTAAAACGTAGTTATATTACAGATATGTGAATGAGAGAATATATTTGGATATCCATTCTAAATACTTATAATTGTAATTGACTTTGTTCAGATTTTTGTTTGTTCATTCATTATATAGTTGTCGATGATATTTAATAATATAGGGGGGATATCTATACCATTACTGGCACGCTCCCGTGTCAATTTATTTAGGATATTAAGACTAATACTAAATACTAATATTGTGGCGAATGATGGTGGAACCATCTAGTTAGTTTTAGAACTTTTGGAAAAAACTAGAACAATCTAGAAGGAAAAGACAAGGACGAATATACTTAGAAAAGGATAGACGATGAACGAAAGACGGCGTTATATAGATGTTAGAAAGGGATACACGATGAACGAAAGAAAGAGATAGATAGATGTTAGAATGGGATAGATGTATAAACGAAAGTTCCCGAACAGAAGGTTCGGGAAGGAAGAGAAAGAGATAGATAGATGGGTTCTAGAAAATTCTTCCGGGTATATAAACAGCATAAGGCGCGCCTACCGGGCAGTTTAGAGTTGAGTTCAGTCCAAGACGGTGAAGCGACAAGTGCGATACTAAAGAGTTGGAAGAGAAGGTTAATAGAAGACAGAGACGAATTAAGTGGTGAATTTAGTGACAAGTTTGGTGGACAGATACGTGAAGGAGGTGTGTATAGCGTAGTTCGAGAGAGGAACCAATAGCGAGCTACACGCAATAATATCGGAGGTGGTCTACGCAATATCGGCGACGGTATTGAGGGTGTGACAATTTATCGTCGGGACTGTGCATCGTTGGTCGTGCGTATAGGAGCAACCCTGCAGAGAGGTACTACGTGCGGCTGTGTAAGTCAATAAAAGCTCTTAGTCAAAACTGGTGTTTTCTTCCAAGCCATAAGTGCGTACCCCCGCTCGCACGTAACAATATAATAATTACATGACTCTATTTGTTTTAATACAGGGTTTCTATATTTTGATATCGACGTTGGCAAACAACAGACGTTCCACTTAATGGAAAGTGGTTACCCTTATATATAGAAGTTTTGCCAACTTCTATAGATAAGGGTTATCAGGGGCGAAGCCAATGCACTGACAGCCTTTAAGATGGGATCGAGAAGATAGGATAGCAAGGTGGCATACAGGGATGAGATAAAGGAAATTTCACGTCGTCGACGTCACAAGGAAGGAATTAGGAGGCAAGATAGGCACTATAAGATAGGAACAATAAGATAGGGAAAACATGATAGGGAAGATAAGATAGGACAGGGAAGATAGAAATTGGAAAATTAGCCGTTGGAACTCTCACTCATCATATCAAGTTATTAGTATTAAGTAGTAATTAGCTCAAGGCTTTTTTTATTGCAGAGTTCAGCAGACAGATAGGCGGTCCACCTGATGGAAAGCGGTTACAATCGCCTATGGACATTTGTAACACCAAAAATGCTAGAAATGTGCTACTGCTCTCTACAGGTTGATTGAAACCTGGCCATTACTGCCAGAAAACAACTAAGGTTGTTATGGCGGCATACTCCAGACCAGGCGTGGTGGTAGCCGACTAGACGAGCAAATCCCCTATTACCTAGCTGTGGGCTGTAGTGTGGTATTTGTTTATGTAGGCTAACCATATCATGGCGACATTCTATGACAATTGAAATAGTCGTTATATAAGTACTCTATTAAAAAAGAAATCGGAGAAAACTCCCCAGTAGCACGTATAGCTAGCTAAAATAGATTTTACTTTATATTTGTCTATTTCAGGTTATTATTTTACTTTTTAAAAGCACACTTATGTTAATTAATATAATGTATTATTACGACCGAGGTTTCGACAAAGGAAAATTCACACCTGCGTCTGTAGAAACGCATTTTAAGACCTTTTCGGCATTTGGCTTCTTTTGTTTGCTTTGTGTTTTGTAATGTGATTGGAAAAACAGATTACAAAATCATTGTGTGTTGTAGTCTTTTATGTTAGTCATTAGCCAGGTGTGATTCTTAGAAATTCAGTCCACGCGGTCGAGCATATCGGTCGACATATTGTATTTGTACAGTGTAAAGCAATGCCCCAAGGGAGGGACGAGAAGTCTAGCGATAGCCACAAGCGAAGCAAGGCGTTAGTGACGGACTTTGCATTGCGTTTGGACTGGTTGTGTACAGTTATATGTGTACCTGTGTTATAAGTATTTGTGTAGTTCTAATAAATTGTATAATAATTCCAAAGGCGTTTTAGTTCGAGTCCTGCAACTCGTAACGGCACTACTTTTATAAATGTCCATAAGTGAAACACAGTTTAAATAAAAATATTTCCATTTGATATAAAAAAAAACATTAACAATTTGAATATATCGTGACAGTTAATTAAAAACAATAAACATTGTGTAATGTTATTACCTCCTTTACATTTATTCGTTTGACTCACAAAGTAAACCATGTTTCCTTAATTAAAGTAACAACACGTGTGCCATCGGTCGTCTAAGGTCAGGTGCCAGGGAAACCTCTTTTGATTCACACACGGGACCAGTGAAAGTTGAACTTTGGTTTTCCTTTTACTTGGCATGTTATTGCAACGGAAAATTATTATGAATATTTGCTCGTCACTTGTTTGTTTTGTTTTCGAGTAACAAGCTTTTGTTTTCACTCGCTTTTAGCATAATAAATGTAAACAGCAGTTAGTACTAAAACGTTATTATGGATACAATGGAGTCAGTTCAGATCTGTTTGGATCTTCTTTAAACGATTTTATCAACATAAATTACACTGGAGTACTTTTTGAAGACCACACATATAAGGTAAAATTGGCAGTGATTTTACTTACTTACTTAATTGTATTTTTTAAACTCGCTTTTAAAAAATTTACTTCTTAGTTTAGTTTTAAATATCATGTGACAGACATAAATATAAAACATTAGCTAACTGTGGTAACTTAGTTATACATTACTCTCCCTATTCTATGTACATCGCTTTGCAACGTGCTATCGCTATAATGAAGCGGCAAGAAACTTCCCAGCAATACTAATACTAATAATTAATAATTTTTATACTGTTACGACTTATTGTGTTTGTAGTTGCTATACTTTGCCATATCAAAAAGTGGTTAATTGCGCTTGATTCATACTCAGTAAGATGCGTGGCGACGACGAATTTCTACTGCTTTTGGTTTCGAAGCACAGAACTTCAACAAGGTATTTAAAGTTATACCATTACTTGAAAACTACTAAACGTAACTTTTTTATAATTCATTTATTTAAAAGTATCTTTCAAGTTCTGCCATCAGGAATAATTTAGAAATTATTCTTCTTTTAGGTGGGCGGGTCATATATTCGCTAACAAAAAATTCTTAATAACTATAGGCTTTTCAAGACCTGTTTAAATAAGGCATAATCCACACACGTATGTACCTCCACTGATTTTTTTATCTCTCATGTATGTTATTGAACCCTAATTTATAGATGTTTTGCAATTTCACAGCATTATTTTATATTTCGTGACCTTTAGAAAATATATTTTATCTCTAAGTATCATCCATATAAAGTCAACAATTTCCATTTATAAATGGTTATGAAATAAATATTGTTGTAAGTCTTGCTTGAAAATATATACTTTACCTATTTCGTAGAAAAAAAACTCAATTATTTATATAATTATTTTTTTGTATTGCTAGTATTTCAAGACATTAAACATTTGATTTATGTCTATTGTTTTCATAGCGATCTATGTAAAAAGTACGTTTTTTGTTTTTTTATTGCTGGAGCACAGAAGACAGGCTGACGGCCCAACTGTGGATGGAAAGTGGTTACCGTCGCCTATGAATATTAGCAATACCAGAGGTGCTGGAATGTGATGCCTCGGAGGGGAAACTAGAACCTGGCCACTGATGCCGAAACACAACTCAAAATTGTTATGGCGGCATACTCTAGACCAGGGGTGGAAGCTATCCAGTCGGGCAAATGCCCTACAACCTGACTGTGGGTTGTTTTATAGTAGAAATTAGTATTCGTTTCCATTTTTGCACGGAGACAGACAGACAGTTCAATTGTGTTCAGAGCATAACAATTATAAGATTACGACAAAGCCGAACGCCTCCGCTAACAACATTAAAAGCAGAGCTCAATTTATAGTGGTCCTTCTCTTATCTACCTCGGCAAGTCGACGGCCGTTATTCAATAAAACGTCGTCTATGTAGGGTACGGCCTTACTACTGTTAGTCTCAATATATTTCACCAGCATTTGTAACAAAAAATAATGTTACGAGTTGCAGGACTCGAATTAAAATGGCGTTAGAATTACTATATAGTTTTATTAGAACTATACAAACACGTATAACACAGGTATAAATATAACTGAAAACGACCAGTCCAAACGTAATGCACGATTCAATAACACGCGCAAATTCCGTCACAAAATAGATTCCCGAATGTACACAAGTCTTGCTCCGCTTTTAGTTATCGCTCAGCTGCCTCATTCCTCCATTGGGGCATTGCTTTATACTGTATAAATACAATATGTATCCTCGATCACGTAGACTGAATTTCCTAGAATCACACCTGGCTAATGACTACCATAAAAGATTACAATACACAATGGGCTGTTTTTAACCTACTTTAAAAAAAGGAGGAGGTTCTCAATTCGTCGGGATCTTTTTTTTTTTTTGCTTTTTTTATGTATGTTCGCCGATAACTCCGTGATTTATGATCCGATGTACGTGATTCTTTTTTCTTTTTCTTTTTGTTCGACGCGGAATAGCTTCCAATTGGTCCCCTAAAAATTTTACATAGTTTGGCCCAGTAGTTTTTATTTTATGAACATTTTTTATGAAAAATATTTCCTTTTCGTTCCATATTTACACCGATTACTCTGAGATTTATGATTCGATTTACGTGATTCTTTTTTTGTTCGACGCGTAATAGCTGCCATGTAGTCCCCTAAAAATTTGACAGTTTGGCCCATTAGTTTTTATTTTACGAACATTCTTTTGTTCCGGTTTCCTGGGATCTATATTTTTTAAGAAGCGTGGCACCATTCGTAGGTCCATCCATACACAGCTAGACACTACAAAAAGTAAAAACTTCGTTTAAAAAAACCGACTTCAAAAACTAAAATGTATAAAATAACTTATTTCTAAAGCTATTATTATTAATATATATTATCTAAAACATCTTAAAGTCGGTGCTTAGTAATTTTCAAAATATAGTAATTTTTATGTTTTACTTTGCACCGACTTCAAGATTTTTAAAGATAATATATATTAATAATAATAGCTTAAGAAATAAGTTATTTCATACATTTTAGTTTTTTCGTTTTTGAAGTCGGTTTTTTTAAACGAAGTTTTTAAATTTTATTCTAATCACAATTTTTAAACACAATGTAAACAAAAGAAGTCCAAATGCCACAAAGGTAATAAAATGTCTCCAGGTATTCAGGTGTGAATTTGTCTTTTGTCGGCGTTCAGGTCGTAACAATAATATATACTGTTAGTGCGAGATTTATGTAACGAAACACGTAGAACTTTGAGAACTGTTGTATTTGACTTTTGAACGAAGAATACCGATCTAAAGTACAATTAATTATAAGGTATGAATCTCGCTCAATATTAGCCACCCTAGAGAACTACTATGACATGTGCACTCGACCAAAGTGGATGTTAGAATGATCTTTCGTCACTAAGTCCGTTTTTATATCCGATTAGTAAACAAAGCTATTAACACATTACGATAATAGATAGCACAAGTTGGAGCAACTGTTATTAACACTACATATCCGTGCAGGAAGGGAGAAAGAATACAATTTCCTGCGCCCGGGCGGCCTGTCGTAAGAGGCGACAAAACGACCCACAGCCAGGTGGTAGGGCATTTGCCCAACTGGATGGCTACCACCCCTGGTCTAAAGTATGACGCCATAACAACCTTGAGTTGTGTTCCAGCATTAGTGACCAGATTCCAGTCTCCCTTAAAGAGCAGCAGCGCGTTTCTGGCACCTTAGGTGTTGCAAATGTCCATAGGCGATAGTAACCGCTTTCAATCAAGTGGGCCGTCTGCCTGTCTGCTGAATTCCTGCATTAGTTTTTTTTTTTAATACGGTTCGTATATTAAATAATTACCAAAAAATTTAAGACATGATACATATTTTGTTCTATTAGTTCGTTAAAAGGCAGTTACTAGATTAGATTCTTGGCAAAGTAATGTTCGTAAACGAATTATATTGTGTTACTAACTTTAGTTATCAGAATTAGTCTCACAATTGTCAGTTGATTATATTGTGGGTAATTGCATAACATAAGTGAATGAATGAGTATGCTTTAATGTATGCCAAAAAAATATAATAGTTAAATGAAATGACAATTTACAATACGATATGCGGTCTTATCGTTATTAGCAATTTCTTCCAAACCGCCTTTGGATGGACAACAAGTTTGGTAAGAACAGTGTTGTGTTACATTATTCTTATTTACCGTTTCAATATCTTGTAATAAAGCGTTACTAGCATAGCTTGAAAATCCTATTAAATATTAATTAAAGAAGTTAATAGTATTACGCTTTCATGCAAAATCTACTGAACGGATGTACGTATGTTTGTATTATAATTTATTTTATGTCAATTTTGCTACCAGACCACTAATTAAAAGTTATATTCGGTTAAATTATTTCTAGTAGTAGTAGTCTAGTAGTTTAATTCCTACAACATCATTATCCTTAAGATTACTAAGAAACTAAGACATAGTAAGGTATTCAATTTCTATTAATGATGTACATATTCCTTTAAACAGCCTTCCCGGGTATTCAGACGGAATTTTCGATTAGTTTCTGATTGATCGAAGCGACTCTCCAATAAGTACGTGCATTTTATGTTCCGCTCTAATTCTTGGATCTTGGATGCAGCGTGGAATAAAATAGATTATTGCGAATCTTGTGGTACGTAAAGGAAAATAATTTAAATGATTCAAGTTTTTAGAAAAGACAGTGCTTTAAGGCTATCCCCACATAGACAATATTATTGTCATTGCTAGGTTACAATAATATTGAACAATTTCTTCATACCGCACACTAAGCAATACAATGCCCGAAAACTAATAAAATATAATACTTTATTGTTAAACGGTGTACATAAAGGTGGTATAAATAGAATTAGGAAACATCAGATGGCTCAATGAGAGCATACAATAACATTTATTACATAATTAAGTATAATTGACAATTATGTCGTAGATTAATTTTATTAATGACCATAGTTTTAGTTGATTTTTATACCACCCTATTTTTTTTAAATATATGTTAATTTTTATATATTTAGAATGTTAATAATATACATTATTTTCACTATAGGCGTATTTTGATTGTATAATTTAATTTGGATATGCCCGTGACTTGATCCATGTATGGTTTAAATTCCCGGGACATAAAGTACTGCAGCATTTAAAAAAGAATGTACACTATCGTTTTACTGAAAATTGTGTCGGAATAAGCAAATTTACCCGAACAACTACAAACTGCTCCCGGGAAAATTTTCACAGGATTCCTGGGATAAAAATGATCACATATGTTATTATATAAAATTTGGTTACAATCAGTGATAAAAATACATTGGAATTCGATTATTTTAATCTGGCCGTTTTAAATGATCCCCAGAAAAATTCTCGCTGGATTCCCAGGATAAAAGTAGCACAAATTTTAAGTCTAAGAACTAGCTGTCGAACAGCAAAAATCGCATTGAAATCTACTCTGTAGTTTTTACGTGAATCCTGAACAAACCTACAAACAGAAAACCTAAAAAAATTGCATCGTGTTAACTAACCATCCTTTATATAGTCCATTCCAGTTATTTTTTTTAAATAGCTTCAAGGTACAGGCACGACATCTTCAGAATTTTATAATGTCATAGATAACTAAATTATTCCGGCATTAGTGGCCAGGTTCCACTCTGCCTTAAGAGAGCAGCAGCGCATTTGTAGTACCTTTCGTTTGCAAATGTCCATAAGCGATGGTAACCACTTTTCATCTGGTGACAAATAAATGAAGAGGTAAATTATTCAATGAAATTGTTCGTTAATAAATATTAAAACTACGTTTTAACAATTTTAAGCGCGGTAATTTATTTTGTTTTTTCTATTCCTACGTTTCGGCCAGTTTTCAGACAGTCTGGTGGTATAGGCTCCCATAGAGTAAATAATAACCTTAAACAAAATTAAAACTAAATAAATAAAATGAACAATTTAGTGGTAGGCTAAACGAAACTTTAACAATACTCATTGTAACTTGACTTCCAAGTGTATGATAACGGTGTGGTTGGAAGAGTTGGTGCCGGTAGACCGCGACGTACTTACTATGATCAAATCACAAATGTTTTGAAAAATGATCAGCTAAAAAGCACTTCTAATAATAACCTTGTATGTACGAAGATGTTAGTGAAAGTAAATGAAGCAAAAGATGTATATCAAGATACTAGTAAGTGGAGATCTATCTTCCGTCCCTATCTCTATGGGAGACAAGCGTGATTTAATTTTCATATAAAATATTTAATGTTCTCCAGAAGCTACCTAATGTTATTAGCAATTATATTTCATGAAATTTTATAACTTTCCCATATAGTACAACAAAGTAACCAACCCTAATGCAATTTGCGATAATGTACATAACTGCGTACTTTGTATCACGAACGTCCTTCGGTCTAATACACGAGTATACATCAATATGCCGGATCGAACTAAAATACGTTCCAGATTACGGGCATGCTGATCTAATCAAGTTGGCTGATCGAATATCGTGACGTTAGACATAAAATAAATAAGCACAGAAGAAAACTCCTGCTCACCTTGAAAAGGACTCGCTGAATAATTTAGCTATATAATATCGGCTCTTCAACGTGCCGCTGGTGAGCTTGGGCCTGGGTTTTTAGCGAAATTGATAGTATACCTATCATGTTTTTTCAAGGAGGCTTGGTGGATTACACACATATCAAGTCGGCTGATCAAATATCGTGTAAGACATAAAATAAATCAACACAGAAGCATAACTCCTCATAAGAATTTTATGTCATTGTAATTCAATTTTGATATTTATCTTTTATTGCGGGAGTTCAACGGGCAGGCAGATGACCTACTTGATAGAAAGAGGTTACCATCGTCTAAGGATATTTGCAACACCAAAGGTGCTACAAATGCGCTGCTGCTCTCTTAACGGAGACTGGAACCTGTTCACTAATGCCCGAACACAACTCAAGGCTGTTATGGCGGCATACTCTAGACCAGGGGTGGTAGCCATCCAGTCGGGCAAATGCCCTACCACCTGTCTGTGGGTTGATTGTCGCCTCTTACGACAGGCCGCCCAGCCGCAGGAAGTTGTATACTTTCTCCGTTCCTGCACGGATAAGGTATACGCTGAGTCCGGATCAATTGAATGAAACAAATAACATTAATTATATATTATATCAGCCTATTATAGTCTCTAACTTTTAAGTTTGGGTTTCTTTAAGGTAATGGATTATATGCTTGTCATCCTAATACAATTTATGTCAGATTCATATATCAGTAAACTCGATATGCTTGTTACTAACCACGTGTAAATGGATTCAATTTTTGTAACTTTTCCGTATGATGACCTCAGGAAAATTTGAAATGTATTTTTTCACTTTCTCCCTAGCGACCGGCTAAAATACCATACACGGTTAACCCAGGCACATTAAACATTTGTTCTTGGCAAACAATGTCCGGGATTTCGTTTGCAAGATTTAAATTTTGAACCTTTCTGTCTTACCGTTCTGGGAATATATCATTGCCAAATTTTTATCTCGGATTTATATGTTTCTTTTAAAATCAGTGAGCTTTGCCTTATACAAATGTTTGCGTTGAGCCACAATGCTTTAAATGAAAATGATACAAATAAATCTATTGGGAACTGACCAATATTTGCTTCAACTAGAGAGCGTTCTATTCGGTATGAATAAATATCAACAAGCAGTCAGACATACATATTGTTACATACCAAGAAAGACTCCACAGCTCTATGTTGTAAAAAGGAATTCTTTGAATTTACTTTGTGTTTAAACTTTAAAAACATCTATTTTTATCGTACTTATTTTATGGCTGTAATTAGTGTCGAACGACTTAATTCTTGTTTTTATTGCATTGCCAGATGTGTGGGTTAACGGGGCCCCTTTTTTTGTATAAAACAATGCCCGAACGGAGGGGTGGGGGCAGTCAATCGACGACTACGATACATTTTACAGTTAAATTGCATTGAATCGTGCAGTGTGAACTGGTTACATCCAGTTTCATTTTGTACTTCTTTTATACGTGTTTGTACAGTTCTAATAAACTCTACAGTAATTCCAACGGCATTTATTTTAATTTGAGTCCTACAGGAGCTACAGCTCGTAACAATATATTGTTGTTTTGACTTTGGCCAATGTCAAATAACTGAATTGTTGTACCTGAAATATTAAATTATAATAAACATTTAAGATTTCCCACTTTAACGCAATTCTTGCTTAACATAATACGATATTATACAATTATTTTTCATATATAACAAATATATTTTTTAAATAAATTGATGGTGAAAATCCCTTAAAATCCGTTGTGTGAATCAACGAGTATACAGATAGACAGACAGACGTGGAAAGCGACTTTGTTTTCTATGTAAAAATTAATTTTAAAAGTAGATATTGAATTATAAATTAATGCAATAAAGAAAACTTAATGTTTATTGTATTCTAACGATCTTATTCATATTAAGTTAGAGTAAGCTTGAAGACTTCTTTATGGTTCTTAAAAAAGCCTTCAAACTTACTCTAACTATATATGAATAAGACCGTAATTATTTAAGCTGAAATATTCATACTAAGTTATATAATATCATAGATTGTTATCTATGATATTTTATGCACATTAAAATAAATAATTATAAAAAAATATTTACAGTACTTTTTAAGATAGTATACAGTAGATATAATATAATATGCATGAATCTTTTACTAAACGAGATATAGGCAATGCAACGTGTTAATTTTCAAGCATAATACTTATAAGACAAATACGAATGAAAGAGAAACATATCACGGCTCTCCACAAGGCATGTATAAATTCATACCTGTCAACTGACACCACAGGCTTAAGTTTTATCACTATGTCCAGCCAAAGAACCCCAGTATCGGCGCTAGTCTGGGCGACAGGAAATAATAGCCTTAGCTCCTACGAGGGAACAACCTACATGAATTTTCTGTTATTATGTTTATTATTTAATTTATTTATCGAACAACGGAAAGAAAACCAATTTACAATCGATCGATTTATATATAGTATTGGAACCCTTTACGGGTAATATTAATACTGTGGTTGACAATTAAAGACTATTTTAATCCTGTATCGGATACAATATTAGTTTTGATACAAAAGTTATATTACGATATAGTTTAGAACCTACGAAAATCACTATCACTATGACTTCTAGTTTAAGTTAAATTATTTCAAGCAAATTTGACGCATTTAGCCTTATGGGACGAATTATATAGTTGTATGGAATACATTTTATATATCTAATAAATAGGTCTACAACGATAAATACAATTGAAATAGTGTATTTCAGTTTGATATTCCATGGTTCAGAAGATACTACTATAAACAAATAGGTATAAAGTCCATGTCACGTACAAACAAAGTCAAAGTGGCAGGCACAGTTAGTTTTAACAGTAAACAGGTTACCAATTGCCTTTTGTACATTTAGGGCATATACTGTAAGGGCCAGTCCCCACCCTCCAGGACGCTGAGATTAATTCACTGAATAAATAAAAGTCAGCGGATTAGGCCAAAGTCGTTTCCCCCCTCTTAAGCTGACCTCGCGTGCTTTTGTGGAAAAATGCCCACCACATAAATAAAGTGTGGATACGGAATCAAAGTAAAACAGTCTTATTTGGGATTTAGTAAATAATTAGATTAGGTAAATCCTATTATTGTTATTTTACATATTACATAAATATATTATAGTGCTAAAAAAGTTCTATGGACGTCTTCAATATTTATTTATTTTTATTTCAGGAGTTCAGCAAAACGGCAGACGGCCCACTTGATGGAAAGCGGTAACCATCGCCTATGAATATTTGCAACACTAAAGGTGCTACAAATGTGCTGCTATTCTCTTAAAACTGTCTGGAACTTGGTCAATAATGCCAGATCACAACACAAGGTTGTTATGGCGGCATACTCTAGACCAGGGGTGGTCACCATCCAATAGAGGAATTTAATTATGAGTTTTGAATGTATATCTAGTTGAATGAAATATACATTTTATATTCTTACACAACAATCTACAAATAATAAAAACCTCTTGTGTGAGACTGGTGCCTATTGTAGATCTGTATTACACACGGGTCACTAGTGCTTCACTCCAGGTAAAAAAAAAACATGAATAAGCAATTAGATATTGTTACAATTATGTTTACTGCCTGAAATAGGCTAGCGATAAAGGACCCATCTGATTGCCTTTGGATGAATGTAACAAGTTGATACGTTCATTCCTAATATTTGGCAAGCTATTAACTGGATAGCTTCCCACGATTTTGCCGGAACGCTGTATTGTGTGACTCCTCAAAAAGGGAGTAAATATATTCACAGTTTTGAAGAGAGCAATGCATCAGTTTCATTAATACTATATAATTATGTCCAGGAGACACAGATACAATTTACCGTCATTTGCATACATGCAAAGATACAAAATAGACCCATTCTACGCACATAACACTTGCTATTTGAATACAGTTCAATAAGTTAAAATAAATGGAGGATATACTGTTGTGGGTGTGAATATATTAACCGGTACAATTCAAGCCATCAACTACCGACAAAACTCGGTTCTATCTATTAAATTTTTAGCTTTTAGAAATTTAAAACTAGAATACAGTTTACGAATAAAATATTAAAGTTCCACGAACTAGTGATGTGAGTCATATACTATATTTATATAGTCGATCGATTTACTTGTAATATTTTTGTTTGTCTCTTTTTTATATATTGTTTAGCAGTATTTACAGTGATTTTAGAGATTCCTTTGTTTCTTGAGTCTAAGAAGAGGAGAGCTAAGTCTGGTCGCCTCTTAAATATTATTTCATTATAAATTCGCATAAACGCTGTTATGTACAAAAAATTTGCCATTTGCCAATTAGCAAGATTATTTTGAAAGCAAACTTTTTCAATTCTTCCATGATCGCACAACAGTCTGATAATAAGAACAAAGTATAATAAGTAAAAGTCGTGGTAGCGTAATGGCTAGTGCACGCGTTTCAAACGCTCAAAGGGAGCGGGTTCTAACCTGGCTGGAACGTGTGCACCACTTAGTCATTATTCTGATCTAATGTGCACATTGTTACAATTATCACGTGCTAACAACAGTGAAGGAAAAAATCGCTATGCAACCTGCATATCCGAGATAACCGATGTGTCAAACCTGTTAAGCCTCCTTGGACAAACTTGGCGGGTATACTGTCCATTTCCAGTATAATGGGAGGCCCGAGCCCAACAGTGGGCCATTTATGGGCTAATATTATACCAGTATTTGTATTGCTTTCCCTGTGGTTTTGCTCACATTAATTTTACTCTCCTATTCTATGGCAATTCCCGCCCTTTCATCTAAGCTCTGCAAAATAATATACACGTAATTTTATAAAATTCAAGTAATAGTTCAAAGAATTATTAATTTTTAACACACAGGTAGATGTATAGATACATAGATATAAAGAATAAAAGACAAATATTATAAAACATTTAAAATAACAAAATATGTAATAAATAAATAAATATGTTGCGTCTTACATTAGCAATTGACAGTGATATAAATAGAAAAAATAACTTGTTTCACATCACTACATGAAACATAGTTCGTAGTATCGTGTAAATTGTGAGCCGTTGATATGTTTATTATTCCAGCAGTAGAAAACACGGAAATCGAACGTGGATGCCACTGAAAAAAGAACTTTTATTGGTAAAGCTTTGTAACTGTCCGGCTTTGATCGTGACGTGTGTGGTCCTGTTTGTATTATAACCATTGATGTTATCAAGGAGTTGTTGGTATTAAGTTGAAGAGCTAAATATATTTCTGCGTAATTCTATTTTCAAAAACGTCTTACTCTTTTAATTAAAAATACTTGTATGATGTTCTTGTCAATTTACCGTTCTCAGAATGTAGTAGATTGTTACGTTAGAGGTGACCTGAGTCGCATATCCATGGTTTGAATAGTTTTCTAAATTTTTGAATTTTGAAAATCGTTTCCAAGGGACGTAAAGTTCTGTTTTCATCCATGTGATTAGGCAATTCCAAGCGTAATTTCAGTATACGATAAATGAAATGAACTTGGCGGCAGCCAGGCTGCAGAGGTCACTGCTGTATTCACGCACTAGGTGACCGAGAATTTCTGGCTGCGATAGTCACTAACGCTCTTATTCATATTGAGTTACAGTAAGTTCGGCTTCATTATGGTTCTTAAATAAGCCTTCAAACTTAATTTAACACAATATGAATAAGACCTTATAACGTTAAACTATATTGACTGCTAAGATTGGTTGTTCCATATTTTGATTGCCGAAGCCTGATAGCCTAATGGGCCGCCTGCATAATTCTTTAGTGTAAATTCAGTGTCTTAAAATAGTCATCTGTAGTGTCTCTCTATATTTTACTCTTATTGCTAACAATGTACTGAGAAATTAATATTTACCATTAATAATTAAACATAATAAATAAAACAGGGCCACTACGTCAAAAATACACATAATCATTACGACCTTTAATGAACCCTTTATGACCTCATAATGAGTCGATAATAAACTGAACTAATGGCTTAGTTTGGTCATTTCAAAGCAATTGAAACATAATGCGAGTGGCTCTAAGTAGAATTATTTGTTGCCGTTGCCCAAACACAGGAAACATTTAACTTTGTTCTAATGTCACGCACTTAAACATGAAAGTGATGGCCTTCTAGCAGGCACAATAATACTACTATGGAACTAGTGTTTTCTTTTCTATAGAGGTCTTCTTGCGATGTTATGCTCGTACTATAAACTGAAGTAGCATTTTGAATTTTTAAGCTAATCTAGGATTGCGAGTTATATCTGCTGGAACCATGGAAGAAGGATACAAGAAATCATAATCCCTACTTTAAATGTATTGCGTTATCCGTCAGTTCTACTTTTTTATGTAGATGTTGTTTGTATCGATTCATTAAATTTCACGTACGTAACATCTAGGGATACCTAACTTTATTAGTAATATATATACAAGGTTTAACGGGTCGTTTAAAATGTTTTAATAGGTGTCATTCAAAATCGTATACGGACTACGATTATGAAAAATATTTTTTTCTCTTGTTTTAAACTTTAAACATTGTATAACTATTACTAACAAGGGATTTGATGTTGTGCTGATAGTTCTTTGTATACTAGATTGTTTATTTACATCGTATAAAAACATACTTACAATAATAAAATAAAAATCACCAACGTCAGTTTCCGTCAGTTCCGTTCAGTATTGCCAAATGAGTAGGTGCAGAGCAAAAACAGTATAGGACATCTTTCGGCAATGGTCGCGTACACATGGAGCCAACGAAAGGGTCTCATTGGCCTCTACTGGCTCTGTGTGTACGCCGTACAAAATCTAGTGTACAAGGTTTTGAAGACAGCCCAGTTTCAGCTATCCGTGCAGGAACGGAGAAAGAATACAATTTCCTGCGGCCGGGCGGCCTGTCGTAAGAGGCGACAAAACAACCCACAGCTAGGTGGTAGGGTATTTGCTCGACTGGATGGCGACCACCCCTGGTCTAGAGTATGCCGCCATAACAACCTTGTGTTGTGTTCCGGCATAAGGGATCAGGTTCCAGTATCCGTTAAGAGAGCAGCAGCGCATTTGTAGCACCTTTGATGTTGCAAATGTCTATAGGCGATGGTAACCGCTTTCCATCAAGTGGGCCGTCTGCCTGTCTGCTGATCTCCTGCCATAAAAAAAAAAAAAAAGTTTGAGAAACCCCGTACCTGATAAATACTCTAAAAAGGACATAAATTCAGAAATTCAGCAGAGCGTCTAATTTATGACGAATTAATTCTGCAAACTTTTATCTCGAAACAGTACAAACGTGGTGTAAAATCTACTGTTATACTTAAGATTCTAATTTGCATATCAAAGCTAACCGAGGATTGTTTAATAGAACTTTTTGAATTCATTACCAACCACAAGAATCAATAAGAATCTAATGAAGCGTATTCGAACGAAAATCTTTTTGTAAAGCCCACTTCAAGTCGATGGAGTCAAATTAGTGTGTTCTTGTAAATGAAAATTGTTTTTTTGTACTTTTGGTACGATTGGGCTGGTTTAATTTTTTGAAGTCGAAACGACTCGATCTTAAGACGTGCCGGGTCAAGTTTGGGTGTTTAATGTGTTCCCAATTTTAAATGCTTATAAAACGGTTGCTACGTGATTTTGTATTCGTGCTCTATCTTTTGGATATTCGGCAAACATTTCTTACGTACACCGGTATTTTTTTTCCAAATACATTCAGACGAACAAATAAGTTAGTCCGAGCCTCGAGCTCTCGGAGTGAAGCCGGCTAAAGTAAGTCTATTCGAGGATAGGAAGCCGTACTTGTCGCAGTGCGCTACTAGAATTTAGTATTAAATAATCGAATTAGTACAGATAAAGGGAAAGTTTCCAGCGGACACTAATAATCAAGTTGACGCAATTAAAAGTTTTTAAATTACGCTTCACTTCACATCACCTTTCTGTTCACGGAGACTGCGTTTATACTACTGTACGTTCATCTAAGTATGAACATTTTTTTTAATGCATTTCGCACACTACCGGGTCCTTTACTAGGGATTAGGCCAAAGCGACGAGAGGTGACATCACGAATGGGTACCAGAGTCAAATCACAGGCTTGTGTGAAGACTCGAAAACTCAACACTCCACTAAAACCAACCTCCTCTAATGTGCCCCTCGCTTATGGCAGAAAGAGTGTGAGACTTAGAACGTAGTTACGCCCACGCTGATCCTAGCGCATCAGTGCTTGAGAATGCCCCGGGAAAGGAAAACTCACTTCGTCAACACGGGTGAAGATTCCTCTGCTCCCTAGATGCTAGAGGGTAGCTACCCCTGCAGCGGTATTACGGGAGGAGATCTTGGTCATATCTGCGCCTCCGGGACCCCGAATAACGTCGGTACCCGCGAGAACGTCTTTCCTAATCAACACGTCAACACGAACGTGTTTATAAACTTTCAGAGATTTTAGTAATTAGATGTTACGTTTTTGACTAATTCAAAAATTCACATTTCGCTAACAAGGTGCTAGAAAACACAATTTATGCTAAAATATCAATATCCTTTAACTAGTGTAAATATTGAACTAGATTCTTACATTTCTTGAAAATAAAAAGACAGAAAAATCACTCTTCAAGGTTTTGCCAATAACTCAGAATTTAAGTTATTAATTAATTTAGTATTCCAGAAACACAACCCATGTAAAATCATATTGTTATACTTAGGCTCCGAGAAAGACAAATTCCACGTACAGATCTGTAAAATCAGATTTTTAGAATACGTGTCGGAATTTGAACTAATTGTAATCCTTTTATGATCGTCTCTTTTTGCTCGCTTATTTATTGGCATACGTTTCTAGTTATTGTGAAGAACAGCCTATTGTCCAATATACTCGTTTACGGCCGCTCAGGAGCATCATTAGCCATGTGTTGCGGATTATAAGTACAATCTAATTCTAGGAAATTATGTCGACGTTGCCAGGCGGGCACATTTGCATTTGTGAAGTATAAAACGATGGCCGGATTGAGAGAGCGTGTCAGTTGAGCTACAACTACAATCTAGGCGAAATGTGTGTACATTCGGAAATCTAATAGTGAAGGACTTTGCACGTTTTATTGAATTACGACCTTCTCCTTCTGCATTACCGGCATTTTAATTCAAGTTCCACAAACTCGTAACTATATTTTAAAAAACTATACAGATCGACCTTAATAATACCCATTTGGCGCATATGAATTTCAATTAAAACTATTACAGTTATAAAACATACTTTCAGTGCCAACTTATATTTATTAAACAGCGAATGTTTTGATTTAGTAACGGTACTCGTGCATGGAGTGTGGCCAATAAAAGCCTATTTTAATGGCGTTTTTAATATGACGAATAAACATGAATCATCTATAATGGCTTCATGGCATAAATACGTTATGCTTTTCACTTTACAGATTTAAAACCATATATTTATAAATTTACTATTGTTACAACTCAGGTCCCGACTAAAATAAAATCCACCAGCATTTTTTTTTAATTTATATGGACAAAAAAACAGTATTGTACAGAATTTACAATTAATTATGAAACTTATACATAAATATTTTAACTTGATACAATACCAACATCATTTGCCACATATTAAATAATTTAAATTATATTAGCTACCGTAAAATAACGTAAAAATAAAATAAAAAGTAAGAAAAAGAGAGAAAGAAAGACAGGAAAAAGAAGAAGAAAGGAAGACCTCACCAGAACGCAGAGCCGGAACCAAGATCACACCGAATGCCTGCAACCAGCCGCAAGGAGGACGTTTATTACCAGAAATACTTGATAGTGATAGCGGTTTACTTGTTTTTCAAACATTCACGGATCATTTGTTTATAAGGGCTGGGCCTAGTTGCCGCTATATCTATCAAGTAGAAGTTCTGATTATATGAATGCACTAGTTGGTAAAGCGGGGATCGTTTGCCGGCATTTGTTCGGCAACGCGTGGTCGCAAACAATCGGCAAGGGCCCCGGCAATGCGTCCTGGCAGGAACCCTGTAACACAATTTATTTATTAAAGATGTACGGTCGTACCTGTTATGACACAAATCATATAGAACATCACAGCAAGCTGCAATCTTCTGTGCTCAAGTTTAATAAAATTATATTTATCAAGCAGATTTTCGTAGGACAAGCGATTATGAAAACATTTATATTTTACACAACGTAGAAATTTTCTTTGAACTTGCTCTAATGTATTGTTATATTTATTGTAAAAGGGGTTCCATATGGACACAGCATAATCTAATTGCGATCGAATCAGTTTAACATAGAGGTAAATATATGTTGAGGGTCGAGTGATTTTTGTACTGGAACGCATAACAAGGCCATACATTTTAAAAGATTTATTAATTATGGTATCTATATGCAGATCCAAGTGCAATTTATTATCAAGTATTACACCTAAATCTCTAATATGATTGACATATTCAAGGGTAGTGTTACACAGCTTATATTGAAAATTACTAATATATTTCTTTTTCGTAAAAGTAATGACTTTGCATTTACTAATATTAAGGTCAAGTTTATTGTTTAAACAGTAGATCGATAGATTATTAAGATCTTCTTGAAATTTATAGTGGTCCTCTGCGTTTTCTATAATGTGGTATATTTTTAGATCATCAGCATATAATAAGAATTCACAATTTTTTATGCTACTAATTATATCGTTTATAAAAAACAATGGGACAAGGATCGAGCCCTGTGGCACACCGGACGTGATAGGTTCGAAGTCAGATTCATAGCCATTAAATGCGACTTTCTGTGTACGATTTGTTATGTAAGATTTAAACCAGCGCCACAGGTTACCTCTAATACCATTATACGCAAGTTTGTCAAGAAGAATTGTGTGGTCTATACTGTCAAATGCTTTACGAAAATCAGTAGACACACTATCTATTTGTTTGTTAGCGTCGTTACCTTCAAAAAGAAGTGATGTGTATATCAATAGATTAGTGGTAGTGGAACGGCGTTGTACAAAGCCGTGTTGTTGTGGTAGTATTATATTATGTAAGGAGGGATATATCTCATTATGAACTATTTTTTCTAGAAGCTTTGATAGTACCGGTAGAATTGATATGGGTCGATAGTTTTCGACATTCGTTTTATCTCCACTTTTGAAAATGGGAACAATACGAGCTGTTTTCCAAATGGTGGGAAAGATCTTGTAAAAATAAATTGTAAATATAAGTTAGTGGTTTATGTATGAGTTTTGCTATTGATTTAAAAAATATGGCGGGAATATAGTCTAATCCAGGTCCTTTGGTGATGTCTACATTTTGAAGCCCTTTTAGGAGTGCATCTTCAGAAATGGTTACGTGATTCAAATTAATATTAGTGGTATGATTATTGTCTGGAATCATATTTATATCGTAATCATCCCTAAGTGTAGATTGTTTGAAAACTGATTTAAAGAAAGTCGAAATAAACCCACATATTTCTTCCGGATCATCCGAAATACAGTTTTTATAAACAAATTTATTATGAAGGTCATTTTTGTTTTTCATATTATTTACATATGTCCAAAAATATTTGATATTATGACGGATACTGTCTTCAACTAAGTTCATATAGTTTTTGTAACATATTTTTGACTGTACTTTAAAGCGGTTTCTAAAAAGAGAGAATAATTCATAATCAGATTCATTATGATATTTTTTCCATTTTATCCACGCGGTATTCTTGTTTTTAAAGATGTGTATTAAAGAGCGAGTAAACCATAGCGGATACTTGGAGGATTTATGATATTTTACTTTAATAGGAACATGTTTTTTGATTAAAGAATACATGTGTTCATAAAATACAGTCACTGTGTCTTCTGCTTTAAGATTAAGAAATAGTTTGTTCCAATTTTTTTGCGATAATTCAGCGGTGTTCATAATGTTTAATTTTACTAAATTCAAACTGCACAAGGGGCTTATGTTTTATTTGAGACGGATGATTAGTTATTGTCAACAGTGTAAAGAAAGGCGGGTGATTTTGATCAGGATTAACAAGAAATACTGGTGCTGGAGATAATTTGGTACTATCGATGTTAGTTATAAAGAAATCTAATATACGTTCATTTGAGTTTCTAATATGATTGTTTTGATGACAGTTTAATTGACTTAAAAAATTAATAAAGTATTTATTGGATGAGTTGTAGTTACTTTTTATTAATATATCTGAAACAAAACACATTTTATTACATATTATATTATTTTATTACGTGTCGGTACTTAAACTAATTTTAATTATTTTATGATCGTCTGTTGTTAACTTATTTATTGGCATACGTTTCTAGAAAACAGCCCATTGTTTTATGGTACCCATTTATGGCTGCTTGCGGCCGACTCATTAGCCAGATGTGTTGGATTATGTCGACTACGATACGGGTACATTACATTAGTGGTGTATAAAACGATGGCATGATTTAGAGAGGACAGTCAAGCGAGAACCACGATCAAGGCGAGACGTGTGTACATTCGGTAATCTATTAGTGACGGACATTGCGCGTTTTATTGAATTACGACATCCTGCATTACGTTTGGATTTGTTGTGTTCGGTTATATTTATACGTGGTTGTATAGTTCTAATAAACTCTATAGTAATTTTAACAGCATTTTTATTCGAGTCTCGCTAAACTACACTATATTGCCATTCCAACATAAACATTTTTCATATTAAAATAATTTAAAATCACGATTTCTTACGTGCTAACATTTCCTTGGCCAAATATGCCAACGAAAATTCATTCATGAATTTTTTTTAAATTATTATTTATATTAATTCATTATCAAAAACATTTGTGATAACGTATTATGCACTTAAACTGGTATCCAAAGACGATTTTTAAGGAATACTAAAACCTGCCACTTTTGATTATTAAATAAGCATAAGAATTTTATGTATTGATAATCATAGTCTATTGATATCGTCAGCTTGTAATGTATGTATTTATAAAATAAATATTTGATGTATTTAAGCTGAACAAATAGGTATAACAAGCAGCCGGGATTTTACATTATTTCAAGTCGGGGCAAAAAGTGAAAAATGCCGCCATCACCATCATCCTTTTAGCTAGCAGACGCCCACTGATGGACATAGGCCTCCTGGGAAAAAACGGCACAATGACCGGTCTAGCGTTGCTCTTTCTGTTGTCTATTTTTTTTAATGCACATATGTGGACGTGTGGTACATACATTTTAATTGGTTTCCAAATATAGGTTCATCCCTTTCGCACGCACGCTATCCGTCCCCAAATGTGAGTAGGTTTCACTTGCCCATTGCACCGGTCGCCACGCACGCGTGCGTCTGTGCTTTTTAACCTATGACTATGCGCCCCGTGAAAAGTAATAAATGTGCTTAAAGTACTGAAAGTTTCGGTGGTCAAAGCCGCATTAGTAAATGAGTCGTGTATTTGTCTGCGAAGTTTGAAATTGCCACCGTCTAAATTGGCTGCCCAGGGCATGGGGCCCGGCTTGCCTCTCATCTCACCCCCCTAGATCCAGGGCAGGTGACGATTATTAAATAAATCAATTGTTCATGATATCTATTTTACGATTCTTCAATAAGGGCGTAAAGACACGGTTGTAATTTTCAGTCATAAGTTTTTAATATGTTTGAAAATTCTTCGTACAGGACTCTAACAATATTGTTACGAGCTACAGGAATCGAATTAAAATAAATGCCTTTTGAATTACTATAGAGTTTATTAGAACTGTACAAACATGTATAAAACAGGTACAAATAAAACTGGATGCAACCAGTTCACACTGTATAAACTGCACGATTCAATTACACGCGAAAAGTCCGCCACTATATCGGTAATTGAAAGTACTACACACGTCTTACTCGTATCGTAGTCGTCGCTTGACAGCCTTATCCCTCCGTTCGGCCATTGTTTTATACTAAACTGTAAAATACCGAACAAAGGGGCCGCGTTATGAGTTAATCCGCCATCTGGCAAGCTTCGACGCAATGCAACAAAAATAAAAGGGTTATTTCGACTTTAATTACAGCCATAAAATAAGTACGATAACAATAGATGTTTTTAAAGTTTAAACACGAAGTAAACAAAAGAACTTCGAATGCAGGAAAGGCAATAAACGGCGTCTTATGACATGCAGGTGTGCCTACTTTTTCGGTATGTAACAATATTAAAAATACGGAACGTCGCTGTTTCAGTTTTTTATTTTTTCCTCCTTTTACAATATACATTATATCTATACCCTATTTTAAAAAGTAATTAATACTTATTATGAATATTTATTGCCTCCGCAAGGGAGGAAATATACCGACTGTTAGTGTTGCAGATATCCTTTAGTTTAGACAATAGGAACCACTTACCATCGAGTGGTCTGCCTGCCCGTTTACCTATGAGCAAACATAAACAATTCCGTAAATTCAAGATACAACTTTGAAAATAAAAGCTGATAATATGCTTCTATAATAATATTCTACCCCCAATAAAGATTTTCTGTAGTTTAAACTTTTTTACTTGTCTTCTTACGCATAAATTATTCGACAACGCCTATACCCTGTAGGAGTTCATAGAATACAAACATTGAAGACAGAACTATGTAAATAATTAAAGAATGAAATTCAGTTTAATTCTGAGGTGTTTTACATAGTCCCGAATAAATGAATTTATGAGTTTAGGCAAGATTTTTGCCAGTTATACAGTTCTGTATTATCTTATTCCGTGTATAGTCCTGAGTGGTATTACACCTGCAATATTTATCGCGTTACGTTATTAACTGCGTATCAGCTAGATGGCTATCGTGTACTCTACACGCTCGAGTCCGCTGCACATGGTTTCTGGTGAGAGGGTGATATGAATCGGATTGTTGGTTTCCATTGTTAACTTCGTTTATTAGTTTTGTAATAACCTTTAAATTTATTTCCGAATATGCCAAGAAGTTAAATAAACAGATAGATAGATAACACTTTATTGTAGGTACACTATTACAGAAAACACGGAAAAACTTATATATAGCCTCAAAATATTCTAAATATGTACAATGGGCCTTCTTATCGCTAAATTAGCCAATATTCTAATAAGTACTCGTAGTTATCTATACTTAATAGTTTATACTATATGTTTATAGGAAAGATTTGTATTATTGTATGTTTGTAATGAGTAAATTCAAAAACTGCTGCACCGATTTCAAAAATTCTTTCCCCATTCGAATGTTACATTATCCCTGATTAATAAAGGTTATGTAAAAATTAGGGATTCCTACTAAAACTTCAATAGTATAACCCATCAATCTAAACAAAACACTTGGCGCTGGAATCGGGTTCAAGGATTATAATGAAATTTTATGTATTTTTGAGTGGGTCCCAGGGTAGTTTAGATTCACAATTAGACCCGGTAGGTGGCGCTGGAATTGGCTTCTAGATTTTTATTCTTTCACGGCAAAACAACGACTGCCGCGACCGCTAGTATTAAATAAAGTAGCTGTTCGGTATGCAACCGCACAATTCCCTGTTGTCAGCACTTTTACTATAAATATTTATAGTTACATTATTTGAAATTCTGTATAAAATCAGTTCGAAAATGCACTTCGATATGAGCTAGCATCTATGATCTCAATAAACTATTTATTCATCAAACTTGCGCATTGAGCTTAAAACAACAAACCACATCAGCAGAACGAGGCCCATGCAGCAGCTATTTATGTACTTAAAGTCAAATTAAATATAACATTTAAATCGCATTCTAATATTATGATAAAATTGCCGTAAAAAGATTTATATTTATCTTAGGGGAAGGTAATATAAATAATAAAATATTATCAATGATAAAACAGAATCATACACATAACCAAAAATGTTTATAAAGTCAAAACATTATCAATAATGTGTATAAAATAATCATACAAAATGTATGTAACTATTAATCTTAATACAATGGACACACGCTTATGGCACTCAGCGTGCTCATAATTCTTTTGTGTTAGCAATTATACTTAATATATTGATTTTATCTTTTTTATTATTTTGCTATCCTTTCCACAAGACTGCCTTTATGTTTTTTAATCCAACCTATATGTAGCAATATAATTAACATTATAAAATATGTCTTTTTCTTTTAAAACATATATAATATTACAGAAATAATAATTTTATCATCTTTTGATATTTTAATTAACAAGTTTGCTTAAATTGGAAGGAACAATAATACATTACAAAATCATTTCTAGTATAAACAAACAATTGAATTGCATATATACTGTTATGATGAATACCAATTTAAGCTGCTTCCATAATCTAGGCGAAGCACTTACTGCTTGAAACATTATTCTGTTATAAATTAAATTATCTATGTAACTTGATTAAAACATTTGCTGTGCCTAGAGGCCTTCAAGTCTTATAAAAGAGACGTTGACTCTCTAAGTGTGTTCTACAGTTTGTACAACGGGGGTGCTTTGATGAACTATATTATTAAATGCTTACGTTTCCTGGTAACATGGAACTTATCGTTAATCCTAAGACTTATCGTTAATCGCGTATTCCTCCACATTTTCTCAAAAATTGATAATCGTCCACTATATGTTCATTCCATGAATGCATGCGTGCATGGAATGAACTATGTTCCGGGGTTTTACCAGTATGGTACAATATGAAGCTTTTAAAAAGGCTGTAAACCATATCATTAGTTTCAGAGGCAGGAAACATGTCGGCTCCCTTATAGTTGAGATGTCTATAGGAAAAGGTAACTACTTACTTATTGTCTGCCCTTTTGTTTAGATGCTAATATAAAAAACCAAAAGAAGTATTTATATTTACCGGTTTTGACGAATTTGGGACAAATATTGGCGACTATTGTGACTATCCAATGGTGTAATGATATAGTTTTAGATCACATCATCCTTAGTTGCTTAAACTTCAACTATTAAATCTCGCAGCTTTTACTTGTATTGTTTTTCTTGGATCAAAACAAGTTACATCAGGAAATGGATGGATTCTAATGACTAGCTATAACAATGTACAATTTTGAATGCATTTGAAATTATTGTATGAATGTTAATACATTTATATTTTTTTCGAATAACGGTTATAACGATAATATCTTAACTAGTATTTTCTCAAAATTAGATTAAGTTTGACTTTAAGTGGATATACTAATAAGCTTCTATATTTAAAATTTATTGATCACATGAAAGAAATTATCGGTAAAAAATCCTAGTATAATAATATAATGACTTTGTTCACAGAGTATATTAAAGCCAAAAATTTTTTTATTAAAATAAATTAAATAAATTAATTTAAAGAGAAACAACGCAAAACATTTTATGTTTTAACTTATATAGGGTATAAGTATATATACATACCTAAGCACTTCTTAAACTAAATTTTTGGGTGAAGGAAAAATTCAGTAGAATCATTGGGGAGATATGCCGTAATGTAGTCACGTAATCCTTCTGCCGTCATCTCTTACTGCGATTGAATTTCCAATCGGACTTTGATTGATCGAATCCAGCGGAGTCCGGATTGATTATTAAGCAGATTCAAATCAAGAAAACACTTTAATAAATCCAACAACATTTGATAAAAAGAAACAAGCGGATGAAATTCTATTTACAGGGATTTCGACAGAAATTCTTTTCAACAGTTTCTCGGTAAGCTTCTTACTAATTTTCAATCAGTTTTGTTAAACCATTTTGGTTTCAATTAATTTATTTAAGTAAATACTTTAATTTATCGCTGAGTAATGTTTATGAGTGTATTCGGGAAAATATATAAATTACTATAATAACAAAAATATCTGAATGGGTACCTTTAGAAATTTTGCTGAAATAAAGTAATTAATAATCTTGGGTGCGGTATTTTTGTTGCTGTTGTTAAAGCACAGCAGACAGGCTGACGGCTCAACTGTGATGGAATGTGGTTACCGTCGCCCATAGATATTAGCAACACGAGAGGTGGTTCCAATGTGCTGCCGGCCTCGAAGGAGAAATTGGAACCCGGCCACCGATGCAGGACGTACGACAGAGGTCTCCCGGCCCCAGGAATAGGTATACTGTTTTCGTTTCTGCACGGATAAAAGACGGTATAGATATATGGAACTTTAATTTTAAGTTATGGGAGGGACAGGTGTACAGATTAGGGAATGAATACTTCTGCAACCCCTATGTCTAGATATAAAATTAATTTTGGATGTTTATAAAAAAAATAACCAAGAATGTAATATGGTATGGATATTGATTTTCTCTAGGGCATAATAAAGTATTCCAAAGCATAATTAATTTACTTAGAGGACGGAAAATACCGTGAGATACCTTACGGTGGGCATCACTGTGCTGCCTATCGTCAATCAAATAAAACTGCTTGTGTGTGGATTGGCACGACACTTATATTTGACAGAACAATCGAAATTCAATTCTTTTGGCTTGATCATGCCAATTGGAGGATAGGCAGCATGGTGTAAGGCCACCATTATACACAGAGATTACCGATGTGTAGTACTTTTTCCGCCCGTTTTAGGCGACGGTGGCGGGTATATCGTACATTCTCCTAAAATGGGAAGACCTAACCTAGCTAGCAGTCAAACAGATGTACCCGAGTACATACATATATAGACTGATATTGTATATTTTCTAATGTTGGACCGTTGTCAAATTTGAAAAGTAAAATGACTATCTAAATGATAAATGTAAAACTAGCTTTTTTCGGCCTTGAGAATAGACTGATTGATGCGAACAATATATGTATTGTTGATAACTGTGATCAAAATAGGGCACTATTTTAAGTGCTATCCTGAAAAACGGAATAATCCCGCGAATCTGGAATTTACGTGAACGACATCACATAGAAACTAATATACTAGACTGGTTACACTATACAATGTAATCACAATAACTAAGTAGTTAGAACTCAGTCTATGAATATTTCAAACATTAGAATACATAAGCAAATCTTTGAGATGTCTAAGAACAACTTTCGACAGAATTGTTTTGTTTGATAACTCGGCTTTGAGTAATGAATATAAAGTTCGATGTTGTATTCAATATTAATATAGCTTTGATATTAATATTGTTAAATTTCAATTTTATATCAAAAACTTTGTTTTAACTTTAACTGAAATTTGTTTTAGAAGCTGTCGAATGTTAATTACTAACAAGTAGGTAGAAAAATGAGGACTTATAATCTAAGTATGGTATTTATTAGTCTTTGTTTTAGATAAGATTATTTCAAAAACTACTACGACAGAGATATGAAAATTTGGTATATTTATTGTCTTGTGTGTTCATCTAAGATGTATTTAAATTTGCGAAAATACTTTATTTAATCCAAACCAATTATGAAGATACTTAAAAAGGTTTCTTTTGAGTACCGTACACGGCGGGATCGGTAACCCGACGGTACAAACCCACAAGGTAATTTTTGGTACTTAGGTGCTAGGTACTTACCTGGTATTCCAACCGGCGCTGGCGGGAACAGGAACAAGGGGGAACACTCATCAGTCAGTATTTTAAGGGAATGGCGCCCCTTGAGAGGAAATATATAAAATATCCTACGAAACTACTACTACAAGGGAAACAATACGGGGGATGGATAAATGTCTGTCCAAATACACCCGCGCCTCGTCCTATTTCGTTACAACCACTTGTTCACTGAGTACATTAACTATTATAATGTTCCATACACTTGTATTTATCAATAATTGTCAATAAATAATTTAATATTAACTATATTACGCGAGAGCAGTCACTATGCGTCTTCAAGTCAAATCACCGACATACCCGCTTTTCGACGCGATCAAAAACTTCAGTGGACGAGTGGAAAAACTAATGGCAACGGATAAGTAGAAAAACGAATCACAACGGACAAGTGGAAAAACGAATGGCAACGGACAAGTGGAAAAATGAATTGCAACGGACAAGTGGAAAAACGAATGGCAACAGACAAGTGGAAAATCTTCAAGTGACATGTGACAAAATGAATCGCATCTTTTTTTTACTTGAAGTGTTACGGGCAGATTGTTAATGTACTTGTCCAATTTGAAAACCTGCCCGTAAAACTTCACGTAAAATTTTGTTGCGATTCATTTTGTCACATGTCAGTTGAAGATTTTCCACTTGTCCGTTGCCATTCGTTTTTCCACTTGTCCGTTGCAATTCATTTTTCCACTTATCCGTTGCCATTCGTTTTTCCACTTGTCCGTTGTGATTCGTTTTTCTACTTATCCGTTGCCATTAGTTTTTCCACTTGTCCGTTGCGATTCGTTTTTCCACTCATCCGTTGCCATTCGTTTTTCCACTTGTCCGTTGAAGTTTCACTTCTAATATGTGTCCCAGCACACATTTCGATTTTTCGTAGGTTTACTGCTAATTATGATTTGGTTAGGTTGGGTACATTTTAATGGTGTAATACGCTACACACGCACTGAACATTTTTTTACGTCAACACTTTTGTCGTTGGTTGTCGTTCACTTTTGTTGTGACTTTCGAAAAAGTTTTCTTGTTGTTAATTTGTTTCCTTAACAAACTCTCTATTTATTTATTTATTAATATTTTTTGTAAACAGACCACAAATAGAGGCAGTGATACCCAGCCACGTGGACAGCAGAGGTATAGGTAGTTCGATGCAAACTTAAGTTTGCCTCCATTAATGGCTGCTCGGAACATCGCACTTTCCGATGCGCAAAACGCGATTTTAGGTATTAGAGGGACGAGGTCATCGGAGGACGAGGTATATCCTCCTTCGCTTTCTCGCTCGCTTTCTCGTTTACGGGACTTCCCCGGCGCTCGGCTCACCAGGCCGCTACCGCTTTAGCGCTTTCGAAACTAGATATAGCGCTTTTTAGGGCAACCTAGCTCCCAATTTTATTAAACAACTTCCAGCACAAAATCTTGCGCTTTTTATAATACGCAAATATCTAATTAATTTTATAATAAATATCTATACTAATATTATAAAGAGGAAAGATTAGATTGTTTGTTTGCATTCAAGAGGCTCCAAAACTACTGAACCGATTTTAAAAAATCTTTCACTGTTGGCAAGCTACACTATCCCCGAGTGATATAGGCTATATATTTACAAAAAAATTAGGGATCCTTACTAAAACTCCAATAATATAACCCAAGGTGTGAAAAAATACCTAAAATCGCGTGCGCTGCGAAAACTATTGATGATAGAATAAAATAATGTACTATGTGTATGATCTACGACTTTGGAGAACACATCATTATTTACAAAAATGTCGCGACACTATATATCTAACTATTATAGTTATGCCACAATAAGTGTGCTTTTATTTTAAAAATTTAATTAAAATGCCGCCTCTAGAAAAGGCTATTTATTCGTATCTTGGTATTCATCCTTATCAAAATAAATTAATTCATATTCAAGAGTGCTTCAATACCTTTATATAACTTTTTGAATGATTTAATTCGGACATTCCATTCGAAAGATATCACGAGTTTAAATGTAAGAATTAGACCACGTGACTGTGACGCTTTATCGTGAGCGAAAAATATCGTAAGACCCCCCCCCCGTCTATGCAGAAGTTTCACTTCAAAAATGTATCGTGTATGTATCGCGTAACAATCGAAAACCGGCGCTCAATATCTGCATTTCGAACATTTTGTATATTTTTGGGATTTGGGACGAATTTCGAGCTATATTTTCCAACTATAAAAGGTAAAAGTTCTTCGAGGCTGGCATCACTTTAGTAACACTTCTGGTTTTGCAAATGTCCCAATGTGCCATCTAGACTCATTCGATGATGAAAGCGGAGCGGAAGACTGGAATATGTGGCACAAAATAGAGAAGGGCTTCAGTAGTGTCCGAAATTAAGGTTAAATTCTTTCCATCTGATGGATTGTTTATTATCTACTCTATTCTGGTGATAATAACAAAAAGAAAATGTAGTATTTGTACAATTGTGGAAATAATATTTTATACAAATGCATATAGAGACAGAGAGAGACTAGACAATATAATATTTATAAACGAGTATTCCCTTCAGCCACATCGACATTCAGGTGAGGTCCTGAATTACCATGAACATGGGCCCAGTTCATTTAGGAAAGATAGGAGTAAACAATGTCACAGATTCATATCGTGCTGGATGTGACAGTTAATTAATTTGCTCACCTGCCTTTGAACAGTATGTTAAAAATGTATATGCAGTCAATAGATTAATTAAGTCAATTTTTGGGGTTTAGGATACAACATTTGGCGAGGGAAATTTGCTACGGACAGGCTGGGGAGTAAGGGATTTTGACTTTCATAGCGAACACGTGCAGACAACGGCTATGAGTTCTAGCTTTTAAATACATGGTATGATAAATACCTACTTTATATGGATAGGCATTAAAGTAGGCATTTATTTGAAATGTAGAATTCATTATAGAATTTGTGACTTAATAAGACTAATTACAGCAAATTGAATCTCTAGGTACTTTAAAAAAGACTTATGGAATAATTTGTCTTTTTTTGATATATGAAATTTGAAACGATGATATGATACAAAAATAGAAAATCTAAATCTGGTAAACTTAAAACTTTCAAAAATTATTGCCCCCCCCCCCCCCCCCAACTACAATTGGGTAGTTAGTGGACACAATTTACAATAAATTCTAAAACGTTGTTCATAATAAAAGAGCGTGCTTTAGACATTAGTATCATACTTTAAAAATATCAGCATATAACTAATTGTAATTAATGTATAAACAATAATACGCTCTTTGACTTCTTAAAAACATCACGTCACGTCATAACAAGAAAGCGGCATCGACATTTTATAAGATGATAAAAAGCATTATGTTGCATACTTACAATAGTAAGGTTTGTTTTTATGTATCAATATCACTTCCAGTCTCTATGTTAGATGGTTTATTCCCGAAATGTGGTTGCCTTGCGTCGGAGCTTGTCCCAATGCCGTAATTACGAGTACACACCCTAGTTGCGCAAATAGAAACAAAACCGCACACATTCGCATATATAAATAAGGGAGTATCCCGACCGAAATTAGAAACACAATAAAGACAGTTACCTGGAAAAATGGAACGGAACACACATGATATTATTTAAATATTCACATTGTATGTTGTCTTGCATTTTTCAAGTAATGGAATACTTCGTTGAATATGCTGGTAGTTCTGATTCCTAAGAAAAATTACAAGAAATTTATAAATTTTTAAAATACATAATTTGTAGAAAATTGTCATTTAGCACGTTAATCTTAAATCTAATTATGCCTAGCAATTTCGCGTTAATTACACAGAGTTTCACTAATGTCAGTGGTACATCTGGAATAACAGTTAGGGAATGTGGGCAAATGCGTCTTGTTTTCACCGGTAAAAATTACTCCATTAATGATTAGCTACATTGGTGATAAATACGTCATGTGCGATTTTTTCGAATCATTAACAATTAGTAACAATGTCGCATCACAAATAATGTATTTAACACATCACTACATTTGCGTCAAACGGTTACTAATACTAACATTATCCCCTATGTAGTAGCAGTAATATAAGCTTAATGTTTTATATAGTCAACTAGCGGGCACAGCAGACGTTGCCTGCCCTAAAATATAAAATGTAGAATCCGACTGCAGCGGTACCTACCGATTTTAATTTGGAATCTAACCCGTCCCGGAACTCACTTGAGGACACACAAAATTGTTTATCAAAATCGGTCCAACCGTTTCGTAGAAATTCGGTGACATAGACACGAACAGAAGAATTTGCTATATAAAGAAGAAGAATACCAAAGATAATCAACCATATATTGAGGGCAAACAAAATATTTAAATCACAGCTTCTCAAGTTCAATCTACAGTGTACACAAACCCAGCACAAATCAATATTTTAAACATTTAATGAAATATGCACAGCTGGATAAATTAATAAATAAAAATTCCTATATAGTACCTCGACCTTAACCTTCGCAACTTCTCAGTTATCTTGCTCGAATCCCCTCTACATTCATTTTAATATTTAACAAGGGAGCACTAATTATTTATTCACACAACACAGCAAACAGCTCCGAGTTGTAAACTAACCGCACCACAAACTAAATAAACAAAATATTCGATGACCTGGCAATCATTTTAGGCATATTACGAGGTTATAAGCGGTCGATGTGGGATCCCTAATCTAGTTATAGTGTAATTTAGAACTTCTGAGGGTTTGCTTGATAACTTTATAAATAAATAAGCCCTTTGTAACTGATTGTTAGGAATTATAATGAACTTGTATGTACCTACGTAAATGTAATAATAATTTGTATTTATGTGATAACATTTAGTGGTTTTAATGTACTTCAAAATATTTATAGTATGATTTTTCTTTAAATTATTGAATAAGTCAGCAATGCTAATGTTACACGTTTTTATCTATGCAGGAACGGAGAAAACATACAACAATTTCCTGCGGCCGGGCGGCCTGTCGTAAGAGGCGATAAAAAAAGCCACAGCCAGATGGTAGGGCCTTTGCCCGACTGGATGGCTACCACCCCTGGTCTAAAGTGTGACTCCATAACAACCCTATGTTGTGTCCCGGCATTAGTGACCAGGGTCCAGTCTCCCTTAAGAGAGCAGCAGGGCATTTGTAGTGCAGTAGTGTAGAGCACCTTTGGTGTTGCAAATGTCCATAGACGATGGTAACCGTTTTTCATCAAGTGGGCCGGTTGCCTGTCTGCTCAACTCCTGCCAAAAAAATTAAAAAAAAAGGAATAATCAACCAAATTGGGTCAATCAGGTTGAATTGCAAATAACTGAAGGGTCCCGAAAATATTCAATGTCATTGAAAGATTTAAGTTTATGTTTATATAGATCATTTTGGTTGATCCATACAAATTGAAAGACAGAAAAGAACCGTCTCAAATACGGTTTAAGACGTATCAAAATTAAATGATGTATTTCAAAATGTATATAATTAAAAAAACATCCAAATTAATTCGTCGCTAGAGTTGTTCCGAATTAAATAAATTTAATGAGGTCGTCCCGTCGATTAAATATAATTACAATTTACTTTGGCTTTAAATATGATTACAAATTATAATAAAACCTCAAAATATAATCACCAGTCAAACCCTTAAAACCAGTTAATATTGTCCTGCATTACTATCAGCCTATTAGAATTTACTCTTGGAAAAAAGCTAAGGCGTGTCGATGATCCTGGTTTTCGTCTCGTTGCAACCAGTTGTTTTTATTCTCAAAAAGATATTTTATTGACGGACTCTCTATTGTCTATTGCCCGGGAATCGTGATAGTGGAGTGTGGGCACCACCTACCTAGCCACTGGAATACTAATTACCTCTTGATACATTAGTTTCTCCCCATGCATTTTGGTAAGGTCCCAGGAAATTGGTCAATACCACGAACTCTGGCGTATACCTACTTATCTTTTACTGTAGCACCCACCCCGCGATAGGCCAGATGAGCATGTCTGGAACACCGACGAGCTCCATAGGCACGTCTTCCCACTAACTGTGCATTGTTTGATAAAATACATATTCAATCGCATAATATGTATTTGAAGATAATAATAAGCTTAAGATAACGATCCCCCTTAGATCACAATATGGGTTCACATCAAAAAAGTCAATAAATAAAATCACAACAAACATTAAGACAACCCTATCCGAATCAGTCACGTGCGAGCTAAATGATCCGAAACGGGAAGCAATAAACTTATTGTTTACCAGTATTTTGTTGTCGTTTATCAATATTTATTGTTTTTTGATAGCGTATGTGGTGAAAACACAACGTCTGACAGTCATGCGAAGGAACCACCCCATGGAATATACACGACATAAAATTCGTTCTCTGCTTCATTCGTGAACAATATTTTGTGCACTTCGCGTTTTAAGTCAAAAACAAGATACAGATAGCCATGTACAATTGAATATATAATAAAAGACCTTCTAAAATAACTTGTAATAAATTTATATATAAAACCTTAAGATGCTTTGCTAACATCTTAATTTTACACCATCTTATAAAAATCAATTTAAAAATAGTGTATAATATTATTAAATACTTTTTGATTCGTTACAATTATGACGTCACAACGCCATTCCCATAAAATCAACAATGAAGTTATTTTATAAAATGATAAAAAGTTTCTCAGTTGATTTGACTATCAACCAACTACCCTCCCTATAGCTAAATTTTAGTCATTTAAAATTTTATAAACTATCGGCCACAAATTATTGTGTAATGGTGACAGACAAGACAATGCTAATCATTTAACAGTTGTGATTAATGCTACAGTTAGAATAAAGAAAGACAAAATAAATTGTGTAAAGGATAATATTGCAAAGTGTATAGTGTGGTAGATATTGGTCAAAATAGAAAAGTATTGAAAGAAAAGACACATTATCCCGACCAAAAGAGACTGGCAAAACAAGCAGTCTTTAATTTTAACCCAATGTTATCTATGTATCAGCTTAGATTGCTTTTACATCAATAAAAGGGTTGATAAATGATTTATTCAATTATAAAAATTTATTTGGGATACATAAATAAATATAAAAATAATGTCAGCCCATAAATGTCTCACTGCTTGGCAGGTTTGACACATCGGTCATCTCGATGTGCAGGTTGCATCACGATGTTTTCCTTCACCGTTTTTAGCACGTGGTAATTGTAACAATATGCACATTAGATCAGAAAACTGACTAAGAGGTGCATGCGTTCCGGTCAGGATCGAACCCGCGCCCTTCGATTTAGGGGCGCGTGCGCTAACCATTACGCTACCACGACTTTTTGGGATACATACAATATAAAAATTCATAATTAATTCACATATCAGCTAAGTTTCTACTAAAAATAACTGTAAGAAAAATTAATTCATATTTAATACAATATCGGAAAATGCACATCTCAATATTTGAAAGTTTTTCATATCGTCTAAGTCTACATGACCTTTTTGTATTTAATCGAAAACACAAAAATATAATACGTTAATGGCATATGGTAAAATGGGTAAGTTTTATGTCGGCGGCCATTTTGGTTAAATGATACCAGAAGATCGCTAACCGCAACACGATACTGCAGCGGAGGCGAGGGGTTAAAAGCATCTATTCTTTAAAAACTAGCCAATCCGAGCACATGGTATAAACTATAAACCAACCAAGCATGTTCAGCCGTCTTTTGTTTCAACGGTAAACCGATACGCATATTATATTCAAACATACATTGTAGTATAGGGGGTTGTTTATATGAAAATTATATGGTTTCCTATGAGCATACGCGTCATAATAGTTATACGAGTATAACCAAGGTTTCATTTGATCATTTTACTGGATAAATTAACCTAATATATTATTGAAATCAATGGCTAAAGCCTTTGTGACGATTTCTGAACACACTATTTGTGATTACCGTATGATTTTGACAAGGAAAAATAAGCTCTTAAGACTACTCACTAGATGTAGAGGAAAAAGTAAATGGCAAATCCCATATATACCTATTAAAAACCAGATAATAATAATCAGTAGACAAACATACATTGTATATTAAGCAAGTTACCCTTGTGTTTCGCGTAATATACAACGGATTACTCTGGGGTGACCTCAGACAACCATAGTAAATAACGGAGAAAATTCGTTTCTGACATTATACCAGAAATCGAACCCGGAGCTTTTGAGTTGCAGGCCGTCTATCAGATCAAATATTTACCAATAATTAAATTGTAGTGTTCTCTTAATTCTCTTTTTTGAGTTTTGTCGGCTCTTAAGTCATTTAATTATAAAGTTACTTTTACTGCTATTTAAAGATTATAACTTTTTGTTTCTAACTTTTAGAAGAAGATTCCACATTCGAATAATTCATTAAAACTAGACATCCTAAATTTAAATGAGTTTTGCTAATTTGAATAAATAAATTATAAGGCTATTGCAATTGTAATAAACGAAGTAAGGGAATTGTATACGATGGGTAGCACTCAAGTTAATTGAGACAGTTGCTATCATAATACAAAACATCTTAGCCTCCTACATTTAGTATGAGGGTACAAAATTATAACATCTATAAATCTGTAAATGGTTCGAGTTTGTACAATGCGTTTAAAAATGTGAAAAAAAATCCGGGGACTAATTTGGACGTGGGGATTCCAAAAAGGCATTTTTTATAAAAAAAAATTGTCTGTCTGTTACTTTTTATTCCCCTAAATGACGTTGTTTCCGCGTGATAGGTGAATATAGCGAAAAAGATGGCGTAGCGATCGCATATTTTTTGGAAACTACCTAACGTTTTTCAATGATACTCGACGTTGTGCTGGCTTATAACCCGAATTAACCTTTAGGATACATTTAATCTCGATAAAAGTCATCGTTTCCTTAAAATAAACAGATTAACAAAATAGATGGTGCTTTAGTCGCGTTTTTTCAATTCACTAAAAAATACCAACGTTGTCATAAACAACACGTCATTCATTATATTATTTATTTATTATTATTATTACTGCAAATTAGGCTGGCTTCGACTCGCATGTATGTTTTGCTGAGCAGTTTGGACTGCATGGATTCAATTTCTTTATTATTATAGTGAATTAAAAAAAACAGTTTAAAAATAAGTTTTTTTGTAAAGTACCGTAGAGCTACTGAGTAGAGTTTTTTACGCGGCGTATCCGAAACGAATACTATAGTCATAACTGTAAAGAGTCAAATAATGAATAATTGAAATACTAAAATTATCATGTATAAAAGCAAAAAGATAGAATGGTATATTTTGGAAATTGTGTTTATTTTGATATGAATATTTTTGATATGAAAATAATTTTAGATTTTATTATAAGATCGATCATAATGCATAATTTAAATCGCTCTTTTTATTTTTTTAAACATGGTATCTTTTAAAATGCATTGTAGACTGACAGAAAAAAAGTTACTCATTTGATATAATTATTTTTTGAAAGTTATAAAACTGTCCTTAAATTTCATTTTATAATGTAATGCATTATTGAAGCAAATAGTGAAATTATAAATTAGAATACATTGCAAAACAATAACAATTCGACATACTAAAATTGAAGTTTATACAGCTGGGTATAAACATAGACAACACAAAGAGAGGGGGAAACCCTGGAACAATAAGTGACGTCTGCAAAGGGACCCTCGACGACCAATCAGCGCCGTCATGGTCTGTAGTGTACTTAGTTTTAATAGTACTAGGCTAGATTAGTTTTTGAGTGCAGCATTAAACAATAGTTCCTGTGCAGAAAGGGGATGGATGGGACGCCATTTTGGAATGCATTGGTATGAGTATATGGATGTATGAGACCATTCTGTACATGTGCTTTTTACAATTTTGATTGGTTGTAGTTTTGAAGTGAAACTTTTTTAGGTACATCGGGCACTTTATGTATGGGGAAAAAGCACAAATATCTGAACGTTATACGTACGCTCAGATATCAGAACACTGTTAGAACTGCAACTGTTAAAATCTGCAACAAAATATTTAAATATAGAACTTTGCTGATAAAACTACGTTTTAACAGTTTTAGCGCGGAATTTTACTTATATGATATTATTTACAGTTCAGTTGTTTCAATAGAGCAGATAGTTGGCATGCACCACCTGTTTATTCACCTGTTATTACTCATAGACATCTTTGTCTTCCGCGATCACGGCTACTGAAAAATAGCCGAAACGTCCATAAGAAATCAAATGAATATAATACTCCGCTTAAAACTGATAATACGTAGTTTTAGTTATGCGTGTAATGTCATATTATTATTCTCTATATTAAATCCGCCATATACTCATTTATGCATTGAAGTTTTTCATTATAATATAATAACAGATAAGATATTAATATTTTAAGAAGTGTTTTACACCATCAGTAATGCAAATCTATTCTTCTTCTTCATCTGCGAGCGGGCGGTTTCCGCAACTCGACGACATAGCGCCTATTTTGCGTGCGAGGGTGGATGAGGGTTTACTCCATCCAGCCCAGCTCCTCTAGGAAGTCCACCAGTTTCTTGATGTTGCCGAAGACTTCTCGGAGCCTACCTGGGGCGTCCAGATACTCCGCCCTGTACTGGGCCACCTCTAAGCATTCAAACATGACAGTGCAAATATGTTAAATACATTGAATGCTTTGCAACGCAAAACACAAGTCTTTCACAGATTTATGTTCAGAAGTCAACAACGAAGCACAAATGGGTATTTGTTACGCATGCACCAAAAGCCCCGTTTTATGTTATTCGAACTGGTGCCAGGAGTACAGGGGCTTTGCGCCAAAACCGGTACTCGTTATTATTGGCCATAGTTTCGCTAATTTGACCGAATTTGCTTAATGCCCCGTATTATGCTTATTACGGACGCAATGCAACCAATTGTAATTTCACATACATAACCAGTATTGTATTGTTTGGAATCTTTTTCAAAAGTATCAGGAAGAAGCGTGTAAAGTTTTTAATGAGATTACACTTTTAAGATAGACAGCTTTGTGAATTGAGCAATGTTGTTTTTAATAGGACAGCGAATGGCCGACGAAGCCAACGCAAAGCCCACGTGCAGTGCCGTAAATAGGGCGGTGCCCAGGCACGAGGTGTATACTCTGGCGGGCGCAAGAATAGCCAGACCAGCCAGGACAGGTTCCTGATAACTTCCCGCTGCACCCCTAGTGCTCGATTCCAACACATACGTCCTACATGCCAGTATCATCATAAACGTCTGTTAAATTAGACAAAACATTGCGCTCATTTTTTTTGGCAGCGCACGAGCGTATTTGTGCCCTAGTTTGAAAAATAAAATCTTCCAAAATATTAGATAATTGGTCCACCAACACTTAGATCCTTGTGCGTTATATTATCACCCCGAATGAAATTAAGTAGACCTATACATAGCATTGCTAGGATACTTATAATATCTAAAAAATTACAAGGGCGCAGTTATAGAAGCTCGCATAAGGTGCATAAAAGGCTATTTACGGCACTGCCCACGTATACCATCGGATGCCGCAGACTGGCTAACGTGAGCCGTTGAGAGACCACCGCTATGAGGGAAGATTCCAACGGTTCTAAACCCCGCCACCGATGGGTATTCCCCGCCGAGCAGAAGCCGGGCCAAAGGGGTTTTTCTCGAGGCCCCAACCTCTTCGCCGTCTCAGATGGCCAAGAGGAAGCAGACCACTGAGAGATACTAGCCAATCAAAACCAACATTTTAAACTTCCATTGCCGTCTATAGACATTTGCAACACCCGGGGCGAAGCCAACGTGATGCCAGCCTTTAAGATGGCATAGGAGGGCTGGGATAAGGGGGACAGGGTACAGGGGATCAGATAGGAGGAATGGGGTAAGCGAATAGAATATGTGGAAGGGACAAGGAAGACGGAATACGAGGAGGAGAAGTAGGGCATAGAAACTCTCACTCATTCTGCGAAATACGATTAGCTCAAAGCTAACCGTTTCCCGCCGTTATTCTGTGAGAGCGTGGTATCACGCTCGTCGAGATGACCCTAAGAGCTTATTAAATACAGATTACACGGTAATTAAGATGCACAGGTTTTCTCGTGATCTGTTTCTTTACCGTCAGCAAGTGAAACTTGCAATAGTAAGGATGTTAGGTTATAAAAATTGCCTAAGTGGTATAAACTGAACACTCAGAATTTGAAACCACTTCATAGAAATGAGATGCTGATAGCATAACCACATATCTATGTACTATAGCTTTTCACAATGTTTTGTGATACAATAAATATAACATCATACCTATTATAATATGAGTATTTTTATAGTGTGGTTAGTATTTACATTTGAAAAAGCAAATACACATTTCATCATAAATAATATTAACCGCTCGTTTACGCTTTATAAGCATAATAAACATGACATGTTAAGTTGTTTCTTAAAAAAATACATAATTTAAAACATTGATATATCTTCTATTGTTCAAAATCAACCAAATGGTCATGGTTTTGTTTCTAATTATATTTACAATGTAGAGAACACGCAATATATATTTTTTAAATCTGGATAATATTTTGTGTGCCGCATTCGAAACGCTGATAAATAAAATGATAATAAAAAAGTGTAAAAGTAATTTTTAATCAATTATTTTCCCGAATATTACAATCTAGCCTGTAGAGACTAATGAGTAAATTAAATTTAACCTAATATTTTACTAAATTAATTATGTCTTAAGGGCCATGTAAGGTACGATTATCGAAAGCAAGAGAAAATAATATCATGTAAACTACACATACCATATCGTACGTGAAGGGCGATAATATCCCGGTCATTGAATACTGTCTCTGTGTAAATAAAATACAAAATACCGAGCTCAAAAAGTTTAAGCAAGTTAAGAAATCATAGGCAAATATCACAATGCAATTTGTGTCGTAGTGTAAACAAAACTTTTGGTCATAATTACAGTACGATTATCGTATGACATACTCGTAGGTGAATTTTGTTTTTTGGTTAAATGTAAACATGTCAATGTGATTATTGTCTAAATAGTCGTGCAAATATTTCTAGTCCTTCTACCCGTATCTAGTGGAGGTTGGATGGTTAGACACTGAACATATAATATAAGAAAAACTAAATTGCATTCTGGAAGTTATTACACGTCATTGCGAACACAATTATAAGGTTCATAGACAAAGCTGAGTGGAGAGTATTGCGCTCTCTCTGGGCCGCTTGACTTTATCCGTGCAGGAAGAATACAATTTTCTGCCGCCGGGCGGCCTGCCTTAAGAGGTGTCAAAACAATCCACATCCAGGTGGTAGGGTATTTGCCCGACTCGACCGCTACTATCCCTGGTCTAGAGTATGCCGCTATAACAACCTTAAGTTGTGTTCCGGCATTAGTAGCCAAGTTCCAGTCTCCCTTAAGAGAGCAGCAGCGCATTTGTAGTATCTTTGGTGTTACAAATGTTTATAGGCAATGGTAAACGTTTTCCATCACGTGGGCAGTTTGCCTATCTACGGAACTCTACAATAAAAAATAAAAACACTCATGTCACAAGATTAAAATTTGACTGGACCTGCGCAGACTCGCTGAACAAACTTCACTTGAACCGCATTAAGTTGGGCGAACTGTATTATTCATGTCTATATACATTTTATCCTTATTTCTATTTTAGAAAAGTTTCACATAAAATTGCAAAAGCATACGAAAGATGTACAAAAAGAACTAGCTCCAGGCAAACATCGCGATTAAGATCTTTGTGTACAAGAATAAATTTGTCGTCGGCCGACCGTCTGTTTGATCAACAGATTAAAAGTCGACGAGAGCTGCGAGCAAATGGTGCATTTCAAAGTTAAAAACTCCACAAATTTATTGTCGTCTGCTGAGTTTTCGTTTTAACGCTTCGTGCACTTGTGACTGAAGCAAAATTTATATCGACGTGTAATAAATTATATTAGAAATCTATGAAAAATTTTGGTATTGCAGTGGCGCATACACTCTGATCTTATTCGTGTAAAAACAAAGTGAGTAAACTGTTTAGATAGTTTTTTTCGTTGAGCATCTAAACATATTTTATAATATAATCAACTCATAAATAAATATCCCGAATTTGGACTGGTCAGCAGGACCATCTTAACCATATGGATGCTGGGGCGCTGGGGTGCAAAAATCAGCCTCCCCTTTCCTCTTTAGCAAATTTCTTTGTTTTATTTTTTAGCAGATTATGCAAAGTATGTGGTACAGTATTGTCAATTTGCGCTCCAGGATAAAGATGGCTCTGCTGGTCAGCTAAGTAGAGTCTGGTTAATAAAACTAGAAACAAACAAAAATTTTTTTAGATTTAATCCATAATGACTGTGTTAACTTATACAATAAAAGTGAACGTAACATATTTATATTGTATTCTGCCAATAGTTTGTCAAGACTATAAGTAGGGTACTGTACCCAAGTCACCGTTTTCTATGGTTAAGGGGCACCCATAAAAGGCTGTCTACGTTTCCTCGCTGGATCGCCATACTGATCTGTTGTCCGAGGTGGGCACCAGCCCTCTGATCACCTGAAGAGTCAGAGTCTTTTGCTAAATTTTGGCAGAGGCTCATGGCCCCAGGATCCCACGGTCCAAGCGTTTCAACAGCAAACGGCTAAAACCATCTCACTGAGGGTTACATATTTGCGCCGCTTGAGTGACTCAGCTGTTTCCGCTGCCGAACCGGCTGATCAAGCCATGTTGTATGTGTAAATGGAATGCAGCCAACGTGTCCACGCAGGTCGCATCCCACACCAAAGGCTTGCCACGTTGCCAGGGAATAAGAGTCATTCCGTCGGAATGCCTGCCATCGTCACATGTAATAACGTTCGACTCCAATCAATCCAGCACGTTAGCGGTGGCAATCGCCCTCCGTTAGACATCATTTAGGGCAGCGTAGGCGTGTCCATCTGCCGGCACTGCGGCAAGAAAGACCGTGATGTCCTGGGTCGATTAACTTGGTTCCATAGACGCATGTATGTCGTGCACATATGCGAGAACCTAAACGTTAGTTTATAAGTAAGATATATAGATAGATAGATAACACTTTATTGCTCACCAAAACAAACAAATACAAAAACAAAATGCATAATTACAATACTTCTTGGCATAACAACAGGCGGCCTTATCGCTAAAAGCGATCTCTTCCAGGCAACCCAGCTTAAAAGAAATTCTTAACTAATCTGGTGATGTAGGTGGAGCAGAAAAATGACAGGACTGTACAATTGAAATATACATACTTACACTAATTTATAAATAAATTTTCTATAAATGCCATTCCAATTATTATTTCTCAAACTCAAATTCCAAAACATGCTATAAAACGACCAATACCCTGAGACGGTTGTTTTATTTATGCTTAATTACACTAATATTGTAAAACACATCAAAGGTACTGGAATTAGCATGAAGGATCTCATATGAGGGATAATAAACTGCTGGCAGTTGTTGGTTGGCACCTTAGGGGCCAATTTCGCTTGCGGTGTAATTATTACGAAAGCAGAATGCGGTTGTCAAGGCACCGCAATATGCAAATGATTTTTGTCCTTACTGATATGCTGTGGCTTTGTGGTTATGCACTATCATATATAATATGATACACATGGTTACATGCTTACATTCATATGGTTATATATATATAAATTTGAATATATTTTTGACTGCGGCACTAGTGTACACCAGTCGTTTCATTATTTTCAATCTACATCATGAACAGCCATCATTGCGTATTTCGGGAAATTACATACATGTTCCAGAATAGCAAGGTTTTTATAATTTTACTTAGCCAGGAAATTACCAATAATTTGGGATCAAATCTTCAAAATTAATAAGATCCAACAAAGTGATTGCCAAGCCAGAGAAATACATTGACAAACCTTTTAAGTTATTAAAATGGTACAATAGATGTGTAATTTTTTTATTAATAAATAAATATGCACTTTTTATTGCTAATATTTAACCATGCTTGATCAAAACAATATTGTGCTAAATGTAGCAGCAACATCAATACTAGTATCATTGAAGTTCTTGTCCCACGACGCTGGCTTAGTGTAATATAAAGATCAACGGGTTGGATAATATATATCTCCTATATATCCTTTTTAGTGATTATCTAGAAGTCGTCGCAAGATCTTTTCACTAGCTTACTGTTTATCCCTAAGCAGAATTATGTGGAGTGTAGTGTAGTAGTGTAAATAAATGTTAACCGGCTACTCTTAAAACCTTCCACATGGCTCTAACTGTGAATACCTACTGTTGCTTAAGCTCTTCCATATCTAACTGAAAATAGATCTCGTCACCTTATCTATTTCTCTTACTGTCTAACAGAGATATAAACCGCACTGTGTGTTCAATACATCTAAGTATAAAATTATGATAAACAGAAGCATAACTTCCTTTGCGTAATGCGTTATAACATTTTAAACTCCATAAATGTTTTATCTACTATCTAAAAACATATAATATAATTCTCTTTAATTATGTGATAAAATCAAAATTAATGACATTGCCTGTACCATCATTTACTCGTTACTTACTCGTTGACGCAATTGTAAATTTCAAGTTAATTAAATTTCAAAATTTATGCCGCCAGATTCATAGTAAAACGATTCAGTTTATTACACAATACAAACAGATTTATGTTCACTGTTAAATATACCTCTTAGAAAGATTAACAGCGAGAAGAACGCTCCATTTAGACGATTAAGCTTTTGGTAATAAGCGCCCTACTTGCGCAACAAAAGGGTTGACAAATAATTCGTTTACGTTAACTCCTGGAGACGAGATGATCACTCAGCTTGCAGTCAGAGTTAGATCTTAAAGCGGCTTTTGTTTGAATTATAATCGTTTTCATTTTCTTGTTTATATTTTATGACTAGCATGTTCGCGACTTCTTTCGACATTGTACACGCTAGATGGCGGTGAAGGAAAATATCGTGATGAAACCTGCACTTCGACTTAACCGATATATCAAGCCTGCTAAGCCGGCTTGGATAAGCGTGGCGAGTTTACTGTCCGTTCCCCTATACTGGGAGGCCCGAGCCCAGTGATGGGAACTTTATGGGCTGTTATTATATTTATTTATTATGTAATCACAATTTTTTATTTATTTAATCCTTTGAGCATTCTGAAGAGATAGATAAAAAAGTCTAATAATGGTCATAATATCATTTAATTATTAAAATTATGAAAACGATAATAGGAGTAATACTTTTCCATCGCGGATTGGACAGTTCAATAATGATATTCCGTAAGGTTATGCATAATATACTCAAAAAGTATCTAAGACATACAAGCTCCCTGGTTTCAAGCTCATGTCGTCGTCAGTCAATTTTTTATTGCAGAAGTTCAGAAGACAGGCAGACGGCCCACTTGATGGAAAGCGGTTATCATCGCCTATCGACATTTGCAACACCAAAGGTGCTACAAATGCACTGCTACTTTCTTAAATGAGACTGGAACCTGGTCACTAATGCCGGAACACAACACAAGGTTGTTATGGCGGCTTACTCTAGACCAGGGATGGTCGCTATCCAGTCGAGAAAAACCTACCACCTGGCAAATACCCTACCACCTAGTACTGCAGTTCATGCCAGTTCAGAATACTAATTTTACGAGATATGTCAGTGGATTTGGTTCTCTTATGAAAATTTAATCTTCGGATTTTATCCACAAGACATACTCTGAGTATAAATCGCCCCATAGCTCGTTCACCTATATTAATCTCAAGTCACTGAAAGGAAATAGACATGCCTTATCCATAACTTTTATGACTTTTCATGTCACAATATAGTGGTTTAAGTAATGCACCTGCGATACGTAAGCATTTAACTACATTTATGTCATTAGCCGATACGATCTGTATCCATTATTCCATCGCGTCATGTGGCATAATTCCAAGCATAGTTATAAAACCGCCAAAATTCATGTGTGGAAAATTAAGTATAATCATGATTTGCATCTATTTATTCATTTTACAGGATATCATCATCTTAGTATAAGTTAGAGAGTGTCGGGGTGAAGGTAAGGAAAGGAATGCTCCGGTGGTTCGGGCATATGGAAAGAATGTATGATGAAAGAATGACTAAACAGATATACAATGCAAAAGTGGATGGATGCAGAAGTCGCGGTAGGCCACGACACACCTTCCATGATCAAATTGATCGTGTATTAGCAGAAGGTGATGTCAGGAGCCTTAAGAACAGACGAGCGTGCATGACAAGAGCTATGAATGTCAAAGAAGCAAGTGAGGTGTGTAAGAATAAGCCTGTATGGCGTTCTGTTGTTCGTGCCTACCCCGCAAGGGACCTGGCGTGAAGTTATGTATGTATGTATGTATGTATAGTATGAGTTCCTGCCGAATGCGAAGCATCCACTTGGATCTCGCTTTCATATTTTTATTCCACAAGTTCTTCGGCATCCCTCATTGTGAGACCATCCTACAACAGTTCTTGTTATTTTTGTAAGAACTTACATTATGTACAAAGGGCGGTCTTTTTGCTAAAAATCGATCTATTCCAGGTAACCCCAGAAATGAATTGAGATTATAATGGAGGTGGTGGGTTGATGGACAAAATACATAGTACGATTACTTTTATTCTAGTAGTAGTAGTAGATATGTACTTAATATATATAACATAAAAATAAATTTCTACAAAATGAATGAATTTAAGTAACAGTGAGCTTACATTATTAAGGTAACATGCTTCGGCCTTTTTTATTGCTTTTGCAGTATTTAAATTAGAAACATGTGCAAAAACAAAGGCGATCTCTTATCTTAATCGGTTGTACACTTGTGACAAAAAGTACAACGCAATAATGTGAAATTAAGGCAGTTTTACACGAAAGCACAATTTCAGTGCGCAGTAGGCGTGGCGATTGCTGTGATTTAAGTGACCATTCCACATTTACAGCTTTTGTCACGCTTACATTTTAATAAATTGAGACATTTCGCCACGTAATGTGGGATATTTTAAATTAAACTTCGTTATTTATCGTCCTGTTTTTATGCGTATTTTGCCTTATAAAGTTGTTTACGCTTTCACGTCATAATGAACCGTTATTTTATGATTATGATAAAGTGATGATGATTGTTTGTACTTAAATTCATAAATAATATAATGCTGTATATTGAGGTCATAAATGTCCCGGTGATGAGACGATTTTTTGGGAATTACCGTGGTTATATATATGGATCGTTTCTGATTCCATTCATAAAACAATTTTGTAGCAGATCGATGTTGTGAGATATAATGGCATAACAGAGTGCTGTCAAAACCTGTGACAAATCGTGGAAAGTTCTATACTGCAGCTGGACGACCGTTTTTATTTTATTTTTTAATCAGAAATATGAACGGCTTCATCATCATGTGAATGTTGAAGCGATCCAGCTCCTAGACAACAAGGATATAATGAAAAGGCTCAAAAGGACAAAACCATTTGCACTAGTACTATAACCAAAACTAACGTGAATAAAGAACGCAGAACAAAGTGTCTTCCCTTTAATAGAGACAGTAAGAAAAAGTGCTAATTGACACTTTCTTAGGGTGAATACTTGTCATTAATTTAGGATATATTTTAATTACTTATTAGTCTTTTTAAATGAGATGGTAATATTAATGTTTTTTTAATTCAACATGTATGAAGAAAAAAAATATGAATATAGAAAAAAATAGATAATCTCGATTAAGTATAAATAATTCACCGTTAAAAAAGGTCGCAAGTAGTACAATGAGACATACACTATTCTCTAGAAAACCACGCCATCATGTTTTTATTGACAGTTTGTTAGTGACGTCATTCAACATTATATTACAGTTGATAGATGACGCTACCGCTCTTCTAGGATACCGTGAATTAAGAGATACGTACAGATAAGGGTATGAATATTGTGAAATGATCAGCAAAAATAGTTGTGTCAACTAAGCAAAGTGCTTTGGTATCGATTTTAATCAATTTACCCAATTGTTAACAACGGGAAATTAAGTTTCGTAAGTAGATACGTATTTTCATCGGGCCGCGAGCCTGGAATGTATGTTGAAACAAAACAGAATCCATCGGGGGATGGCTTTCGAGCGTGAAATTGCCAAAAAACTTCCGAAATCCATCACGAATCAAATGACACTTTGAAATTGTAAAGCTAACTGAAGAGCGAATTGGATGGACTGGGAAAACAATTAACGTGAACGACCGATGTGAAAAATTGGAATAATCAACGAATAGCGTGTTGAATAACGTTTAAAAAATTAAAAATGTAATATTTCAAAGTGTTGGAGATTGGTTCGTTCGTGGCAGTCGCACTTATGTCGAGCGGCCGTTGCAACTCCGCAATGAACGGAACTTATTCACTATGATCGCAATAACGTCATATTATTATTTTTTTATTTGGAAGGTCTAGCTTGTTGAGGATATCCTATCGCGCGGGGACAGCTGTAGTGCTGCTGTAAGAAGTTAAACCGTATCGCCTTAAGCCATGACTTCAGCAAATTTGTTTAGTAAAAATTTTATACTAATGTATAAACTCATAAACATATACATTAAATTATAGTACCATAATAATAATGAAATAAAGATACATTTTGCTGAGGAAGGACTTATTAAAAATCTTAGTATATCTCATTTTGTTGATAGGCAGGGTTCAGAAGCTATTAATATAAATTCTTAATCCCTAACCTATAATTCTAATAATAACAGCCTATAAATGTCCCACTGCTGGGCTCAGGCCTCCCACTATAGGAGAACGGACAGTATACCCGCCAGCCGCCACGCTTGTCCAAGTCGGCTTGGCAGGTTTCATAAATAACGATGTTTACCTTCACCATTGCTAACACGTGGTAATTGTAACAATATGCACATTAGATCAGAAAACTGCCTAAGTGGGAAAAGCGTTCTGTCTAGGATTCAACCCCTTGCCCTTTGAGTTTAGGGACGCGTGTGCTAGCCATTACGCTACCACAACTTATATACTAGTTAGAATATAATTATCTTTTCATAGTATGAGTAATGATGTTGTAAACTAGCTTTAAATTAAAACAACTTCTGGAAGTATTACAATCAAATTTTAAAGCTTAGCGAATAAAGGTTGACCGAATAACAGAATTGTAAAGTAAAATACCATTGAAATTATTTTAGCAACAACTCATTTTTCACGGACAATTACGTAAATTTTCATTCAAAATGTGAGAAGCGTTTTTCTAGTAGTTTTTCACCTGAAATGCTTTGTTCTCGAAACACATTTATTTAGGACGAAAGTTATGGAACCTCGTTTGTACTTTTTCACGTAAAATATATGCACACAATTTAAACTTAAATCTAGTTTTTCTCTTTGGATATTCTTTGGTTTTTATGATTGTTACTTTAATTGAATCTAAGTATTAAGTTTTTATGAACCACTCAAGAACCTAATAATAAATTAACTTTTTTATATATATAATCATAATGACCAAATGCACTTTGCTTTACAAAATAATACGAAAAGCTGTATAAAACAAAACAATGAATTTTATATAAGGCATGATTATAGTATTCTATACATGGTTGTTCAGAAAAATAATAAAATCGTTCTTAAAATTGGAGTTGAGTTGAAAAATATTGTACGAAATAACAAACTAACTACCACAAGCCTAACTTTTTAAAATTAAATTTTATATTTGTGTATTTTAATCCCTTAACCGCTCTGAGTATAGTCAATAGAAGATTTATTTATTATATTTGTAGTGTCCTCTACAAATATCTTCATAATCAATATCAAAATACTGTTAATGAATGAATTGAAATACTTTGTACCTAGTAACCATAAACAAAAACTAGGTACAGCATAGCAACATTAGTTGATGAGGAACAACATTTTTTATTTAATTGTAGTCCTAAATATTTTGAAACTCTTTATTCAAAGTAGTAATTAGCAGTTCAGTAATAATTTAACCCAAACCTATACATTAACATTTTAAAGGACCAAGTTACCGATAGCTCGTTGAAAGCCAGGAAATTGAGCATAACGTACCCATTAATATTTCAACAACTTCCTAACGATTATAAAGGATTAACTTAACATGCAATTATCGATTTTAAAATGTTTCAAATAAGGTCTATATTGAGTATTCTTGGATGGTTTGTAGAGAAATTTAGGAGTAATGCTGAATTCAAGAATATAGGTTGGTATACGTATATGTGTGAGTATTGAAACGCATTGCTCTGCGCACCCCAAAGCTAAACTCTGGGAATTTTAATACATCCTGCTGTTGGGGTCGATTTGTATCGGTGCAGTTTACATGGCGGCAAAATAGAAATACCTGATAAGTGCGAATACGAAGAAACTCTTCAAAAAAATCCTGCATGCGAAAGATTCCGTATAGCTTTCGAATAGCAAATATCCATTATTTTTATTATTTAGCTATGGAACCCTTCTTCTTCTTCAGCTAATGTCAGTCCACTGTTGGACGTAGGCCTCCCCAAGTATACGCCACATATCCCGGTCTCCCGTTCTCCTCATCCAGCCCCTGCCAGCGATCTTGCGCAGGTCGGCAGGCCACCGGACTGGGGGGCGCCCTAGGCTACGTTTGTCGAGACGTGGTCTCCACTCCAGGACTCGTCTGCTCTAACGGCCATCTGTCCTGCGACAGACGTGACCGGCCCACTGCCACTTCAACTTGCTAATTTTGCGAGCTAGTTGGTTACCTTCGTTCTCTTACGATTGTCCTCATTTCTGATTTTATCCATAAGAGAAACACCTAACGTAGCTCGCTCCATAACCAGTTGAGCGACTTTGAATTTGTGGACCAGTCCCGCTGTCAGTGGCTATGTCTCGGAACCGTATGTCATGATGGGTAGAACGCAAGGCTTGAAGACTTTCGTCTTCAAGCATTGCGGAATGGTCGATGAGAAGAGAGATGGGACCCTTAAAATCATTTAATTAATTTAATAGATAATATTCCATATTTTATTAAATACTTCATTTTTTTCCAAGTTCACTACACCATCGTGTAGTGGTAGACGAGGTTATGAAGGTTCTGTTTGCCCCAAAAATTGTTATGGAACCATAAAATAGAAAGGATGTGAGAACTTTCTGCGTGGTATACATGCACACACACGTGAGTTTGCGTAACAATGCATACACATGCATTATGTATGTCATATAAATAAATTATTTTAATAATCTCGTTATTTTGTAACCATCGCATTAATTACTTAATGAAAATTCTGTAGAAATCGAATCGTGACTTTATGGAAATACGAGTACATATAAAGGTTTTAAAAACAGTTAAACATTACAATGTACGCAACAATGTGCGTATTTCTATTTAACAAGGCATGACGAAACTTAGTAGTTGAGCACGTTCGGAAATTAGACGTTGATGATCCTAAGGGAAATGAACCCGTTTCGCAACGGTTCCGGAAATCTCTCTGTATCTCGACCCATTGTCTAGTTAATCTTTTGTAGTAAACAAAAGAAAATAGGTATATTTATTACTGTATTTACAAATACAAAACAGTTTTTATATTTGAATGCGATATTTCAAATACGAGATGACGTAAAAAAATAATTTATAAATAATCCAAATTAACTAAAGATATGTAAATAAAGTAGTGTGTTACACTTTTATTATTAAGCTCTATTAAGTTGCAGACACTATACATGTGTTCTTATATGTGAACTTCAACTTCGTATAGGAATTGAGTATACTATATACTCAGACAGATAGATATGTATATATGTATGTATGTATATATGTATAGACATATACGTCACTACAGGAACAATGAAGAACATCATACAACCTTTGTTTACAAATCTTGTATTTATATAGAATAAGTTTTACTTTAAATGCGAGGGTGTGTTGCATCACACGCAAACCTCATAGGTTTAGGTGGTGCCTTACTACTATTTTATGATGTAAAATTAATATTATAGATATATCAATAACTTAAAAAAATGGTATGTGTACGTAATATACAAACCGGAGAACTAGTCATATTGAAAATATACAATTGTGTTAGGTTGGTAATAGTAAGTAAAAATAGTATATAATATACGCATGTCTGATATAGAAATAAAAAATTCTGACTGAAAACCATTACATAAATATTCCGTTTAGGCTTTCAAAGGGTATCAAAATTTAATCTAACATGTATGTAAAAAGTGAAAACGCAAAAAAGTAAAACTTTTGGTGGTTTTGATTCGGACAGACATATGAACAGAATCTAAAATTAAAATCTATTCCACCCCGTATTCTGCGGGATCCGAATCGCTGCTCCGTTAGAATTTTCATCGGACTTTCTATTTTTTTTAATAAAAGTAAGACCGCTTTGATTCACCACATTATATAGGAGTAATATTTTTGAATGTAAATCACAATCGTTGTACGTAAGCTACCCTCTGAACGGTTGAAATATTCTCGTTTGGCATGAAGTGGTCCAAATTCATATTTGAAATATTATACTGTATTCTTAACCCCTCGTATAGAAAAATAATTAGAATAATTTTTGTTTTCAATTCAAAGTCGAGCAAATCTTCCCTCTTCCTTGGCCAATCCTTGTATTTGTATTATGCAGGTGATACTGGAGGTCAAAGCGGCAGCTATTTCATGTGATCACTACAAAGTCACTACAATTTTATATATTGTGGAGAACTTTGGACTTTGAAGTGGATGTATTGGACGTGTAGGACAACCTTTTTATAAGTTTATTTTTCTATACATTTTTACATTATATTGACATTGGCATTCCTTTGATAGTTAGTCGAAATTATGCTCTGTATTTTATTGTTAAAACCAGAATTAAATAATTTGTCTTAATACAAAGCCTATCTTTTTCTTTGCACCAATCCGCCACAGACTAAACCGACATTTATCGCTAGGATCGAAATCAATTATTTAATAGCAGCTAGTAGTGTTGTGTGCAAGTGTGTATGTTGTATTCCAAAATATGTTATTTGATGTTAATTTATTAATTGGCTCCCGGGTTGGTGACAGCTCAATGACATGCGATAAGTAGCTTTTACATTAAAATAATTATTTACTAGTTTGCTAATAACTTTTCATTACTTTATCATTCTTTAAGCTATAGTAGTGTTACTATAGTTTTATTATGCACTAGCTGTGCCCGAGACGAGGTCCACGTGGAATTTGTTTTCAAGACCTCCCGATTTTGAAATATTCTTCATTGGTGCTCTGCTCCTATTCGTCTTAGCGTGATGATTAAGCCTATAGCCTTCCTCGATAAATGGGCTATCTAACACTGAAAGAATTATTCAAATCAGACCAGTTTCCTGAGATAAGCGCGTTCAATCAAACAAACTGTTAATGTAAATATTATTTTAGTAATGTATAAACAAAATATCTGTCAATTATTACATAACAACTGGTATCACTTTTTAATATGCATACTGTCAACATTCTCTCTTCCTTTAACTCATTCCATGCTCTCTGAATATTAATTGTGCTCTGTTCATGTATTTTGTGAAATATACTTAAATCAACATAAATCAAGACTTTTGTGCTTATTTTTGCCCATAACTCTTCACAAACTAACAAACAAATTCTTCAGCTTTATATATTAGTATAAGATTATTTAATATTTGTATTTTGATTAACGATTTTAACACAAAAGGAGGCGACTACAACCAAACAACAACAACCTTACGAGCCTGCTGATTGAATATTTATCAAATTCATCAAGCACTTAACCAATAATTAAAGCAGTAGTTGTAAACAAAGTAAGTTGTTAAGAGCCGTACATCTACTACGAAGTCAACTACAACTTGACCCAAGTTTAATTATAAACTGAATGAACAACTTCCCAAGAACAATCGCCAAGTTAGATATCATGGTGTGGCTATAGAAATACGTACTTTTTCTTGATAGCTTAGACACAAGCCACACAGAAAGGACGTGTTCTCTTTGCATTATAACTTTATATAGCATGAAGTACGGATTATGTACAGCTGAGGTCAAAAGTCTAGTACTAAGATGTGGTAGGTATAAAACAAAACGTAAAAACATCTTTATATCGTAACTATGTACATTCGCAATAAAATTAATTTGAGTCTTTCTCGGGCCACGGCCGGCAGCACACGTGTGCAGCACCGCTACATTACATCCCTTCCGGAAAAAAAAAATCTTCTACAAAACAGTTTGTGCCAAATCGAACTTTTATCTTCCAGTTTATTAATCGAATTAAAAAACTAAACCAACTTTCCTTGAAAAGTGCTTCCCGTGTATTAATGAAATAGGAATAAAAGAATAAAAACAAAAATTCGCAAAAAGCCAGTGATCAATTAACATAAAAATACTATAAAAACAAGTTTTAAAAATCCAGTGTACAATAACCGAACTATTCTAGAGTTTTAGACATAAAGAGGAAATCAATCCGCGTAAATCTTAATTATCAAATAGTGCTATAAATCGGCTGCCACAAATAAATACCCTGACTGGCGCACTGTGGACAAAAAAAAAAAATCGGCTTGCTCACATTTTTTGCCCCATCTCAATAGGCCTATCACCCTACACACCCAATTGCCAAACTTGTTACACAAAAAAAATATACCAAAACAAAACATGACGAACAAAAACTGTCACACATGTAACGAAACCATACAGAGTTCATCTTATTTGGAGTGTTCAAAATGTAACAAAAAGTACGACCTGACCTGTGCGAACTTAACAGAAAAAGCATATAAGGCCCTGACCCAATCTCACAAAAAAAGCTGGTTATGCCCAAACTGTACCTGCTCCCGTCCCAAAAGCGAGGCTACGCCGACCCCAAACCGCTTGTCAACAGATGGGGGGTCAAAGGACATTAACAATATAACAGCAAAGCATTCTATTACCCGTAGCTCGAAACCTAAAACAAAGCCGAACAAAGAAAATTCACTTAGTCTGACCGATCTCACCGATCCCACACTATTAACTGAAATCCGCCTATTAAGGCAGGAAATCAGCGACATGAAAGCGCAAAACGTGGAAATTAGCCTCTTGCGTCAGGAACTTCTTGAACTCAAACATCAAATAACAGCTATGTCATCAACAGCACTAGAAAACCAAATTAAAGTCCGCAAAGAACTAGAAACAGCCCAAAAGAGCATTACTGATCTTAAATGCACAGTAACCCAACTTCAACAGCGCCTCAACTTCCAAGAACAGAACGAACTAAGAAATGAAATAGAAATAATTGGCATTCCGGAACAAAAAAACGAGAACCTAGCCCACGTCATCCAAGTGACATCACAGAAAATAGGCATACAACTTGCTGAAACAGACATTGACTACATGTCACGCATCGGTCCTAAACGTTCGCAAGAGACTCACTCATTGACTACAAGACAACAGCAACCACGTCCAATAATCGTTAAACTATTACGACGCCTGAAAAAAAATGAAATAATCAGCGCTGCAAAAGCTAGAAAAAATCTCACATCCGAAGACATAGTCCCTGGGTCTCCCAAGAAAATATACATAAATGAGCGCCTTACCAAAGACCATCGAGTGTTATTTCGTGAAGCCAGGGACCAAGCTGCGGCTAATAAATTTAAATACTGCTGGGTTAAAAACGGAGGGATATTTGTCCGTGAAAATGATAACAAGCCTGCGATTAAAATCAATAGCCTTAATGACCTCAAAAAATACGTTGTGTCTTAAATCTACCGGACATCTTTGTGAATTAAATTCTGTATTAGATGTAAGTCTTATTACTGCCACTCGTATATGCCATGTGCCCGCAAGTTTTTATGTCACTATATTACATGTATGCTTTACTCTTTACACAAACACTCACTACACACATTTCCCACTACACACTAAACATAAAAACAGTATATACCCATTTTTGTTAAATACTTATTGTCCCATTAATCACATAACGTTTATGCAATATTACATGTCTCCATATGTATTACACTCATCCCCAGGCTCTCTTTCTACATATACTACACGTGAAATAATCGTATTCTATAAAATTCAATATTGACATCATATCTGAATCAGATAAAGTCCTCAATATAAACTGCCATAATATCGAAAGCCTGGAAAAATGTAGTGAATACGTACCGAACACGAAATCTAATTGGAAACTACTAACGTTTAATATTAGAAGTATTTCAAAAAACTTTGATGAATTTACAGTGGTTCTGGGGCGCCTAAAAATTGAATTTGATGTTATTATTCTTACAGAGTGTTGGTTAAATGAATATATGACCATACCATCTCTATCAGGATATAATTCATACAGAACAAATAAATACATAAACAAAAGCGGCGGGGTTACTGCGTATGTTAAAAATTCTTGGAATGCTACAGTATCAGAACCAACAATTGAAGATTGCAATTGCCTAGAAATAGATCTGTGCCCTACCATCACTATACTTGGGGTGTATCGATCACCATCCTTTACATCTCTGGAGCCTTTTCTCTTTTCCCTTGATCAGTTACTAAAAAGCGCCAGTACAAAACCATGTTTAATACTTGCAGGTGATTTAAACATAAACATAAACGAAATTCCACTTAATGAACAAAGTTCCGACTATCTCAATGTGCTTGCAGGACACTTCTTATTACCTGCAATTACTAAGCCGACAAGAGCAAATGCGTGTCTAGACCACATCTTTGTAAAGAATCAAAATGACGAATTAGGCACAGGAGTAGGCCTAATAGCCCACACAGATATAACTGACCACAGACTTTGTATGTTAAACTTACCCTATTCTCCAAAAAAACCTTGTAAAAAACATCGGACGAGACTAGTCACGAATTACTCCGCTGTAGCTGACTCATTGGAACAATTAGATTGGTCAACTATAACAAAAAGTGAGGACGTCGATTATGCAACGACTCTATTTCAAAAGCATCTAAGTCAGTCAATCATAAAAAATACAAAAGAAATTGTTATTCCTAGGACCAAATACAACCTCAAACCCTGGATAACTCCCGGCTTAATGAGGTGTCAAAGGAATCGTGACTCTCTACATCTTCAATCAAAAAAAGATCCGACTAATGTAGTCCTAAATATAACGTATAAAAGATATCGCAACTTCCTAAGTAAGCTTCTCATGAAGATTAAGACTTCGTATGAAAATCAGCAACTGTCAAAATACTGTAACAATCCTAAAATGCTTTGGCAAGCGATAAACAATATCTGTAATTTATCAAAATCCCGCAACACACCAACAGAATTAATTAGACCTGATAATCCAAACGACTCCCTAAATGACTGTAACAGATACTTCACAAACGTTGGTAGCGCCCTGGCAAACCAAACACTAACCAGACTAAACTGCACAGAAACCGCCCTCGCTTCTGACATTAAAGCCGATAATTCTCCAGTCCATTCGTTACTCATGTACCCTACTGATGAAGAAGAAGTGGGCTCATTCATCGACGAGCTCAGGATAGGTAGCGCTCCTGGTGCAGATAACTGTGACCCCCTTCTGATCAAAATTGTAAAGCCTATCATAATACAACCTTTTACCCATATATGCAATCTTAGTTTAAGCACTGGAAAATTCCCAGATAAATGGAAACTTGGCCAAATATCGCCAATTTATAAAGGTGGTAATAGAACCCTCCCTAGCAACTACAGACCAATCACCCTATTAAGTGTGTTCTCCAAGTTGCTAGAGAAAGTAGTAAACAAACGGCTTGTCGATTTCTTGGAAAAATACTCTCTTATTTCTGATAAGCAGTTCGGATTTCGGCAGAATATATCGACGGAAGATGCCGTTTTGACTCTCACAAAGTCGATTGCCACATTCCTGGACCAAAATCAATGTTGCCTAGGTGTATTTCTAGATTTAGCGAAAGCTTTTGACACGGTCTCGATCCCAATCCTCCTTAGTAAACTAAACCATATTGGTGTAAGAGGTATAAGTCACGAATGGTTTAAAAGTTACCTGAGCAACCGGCGTCAATTTGTTAAGGTGGGATCGCATTGGAGTGAACAGTATACGGTAAATTTCGGAGTACCCCAAGGCAGCATTTTAGGACCTACACTATTCATAATATATATTAATGAACTGCTGAAAATTCCAATCCAGGGCGCTAAAATAATATGTTATGCAGATGATACGGTTGTATTATTTAACAACACATCCTGGGAGTCGGTATTTAAAACAGCTCAGACAGGCTTAACTGACGTCAGTAAATGGCTAAACAATAACCTGCTTACACTAAACACTAAAAAAACTAAATATTTAACGTTCCATAAAACCCGTGCTTCCCAACCTCGTTCGCTTCCTAAATTATATTTGCCGCACAGCCTAAGTTCTTGTACACAGCCCTCTGATCATCCCCCGTCGATCGAACACACCACATCCATTACGTACCTTGGTATCCAGTTAGATGAAAATTTAAATTTCAAAAATCACATAGCATCCCTATCTAAAAGAGTCAGAAAAACCATTTACATAATGAAATCCCTTTGTAACTGTGCGACACCAAAAACTTTAAAAATGGTTTATTATGCGCTATGCCAGTCTCTACTTCTATACTGTCTTGCTGCTTGGGGAGGAATCCCAAAAACAAACATTATAGAGGTAGAACGAGCACAGCGAGCAGTACTTAAAGTTATGCATAAAAAACCTTACATATATCCCACCCATACACTATACATAGAAAGTGACGTTTTGACAGTCCGACAACTCTATATTTGCAAGGTAGTCACAGCAATTCATAAAGAAAATCTAAATGCCCCTAACTTCCAATACCTCACTTCCCGTAGAATTTATAGTATACCCTTACCAAAAATACATACATCCTTTGCCAAGCGCCTTCCCCCATACGTCCATATATCCATTTATAATAAAGTATGCCAAAACACACCCTCTGCTAAAGAAATGTCAGCACCAAAGTTTAAACACCAAGTTAGTAAATGGTTGAAAACTTTAAATTACAGCGACACAGAATGTATACTACCAATACGACTATAACACTAGGGGCACATACAACGAACACAAACACACACACACACACACACACACACACACACACACACACACACAGGCACACACACACACAGGCACACACACACAGGCACACACACACGCACGCACACATAGTTTTAGGTTAAGTAATTAATTAATAATTCCATTATAATTAAGTTTCTATATTATAATAAAATTGTGCTGGGTGCCGCGATACAGACCTCGAGTCTAGTGCAGCAACCGCCGCCAAAAAAAGTATTGTAGCCTTAATTTTAATTCAAAATGTGTTATTGCTATAAGTTTTAGATATAATTATACAAGGCCTAGAAATAAGTTTATATAAATAAATGAATTTAATTTGATTTGATTTGATTTTAAAAACGCGTTTAAGATTTTATTGTACAATATCAATGAAAACACACGTACAAACATATATATCCCACTTTTTATTGTGTTTCCATCAGAACAACCACGGTATATTGTAAATTATTTTATTTTATTAAAATACATAAATTTATTTTACATAATTTGCCTATTGTAGTAATATATATACAACTTAGTTTATAAAAGATAAAAGCTACAAATAGTAAATAGGTCCCAAATCACCGTCAATTGGGAACGTTCCCAAAACGCTGGCCGCATTACCGCGTTGTATGGCACGGTATATTAATATTACTGATGTCATATCAGACATAATAATATGCTCAGTCAGAATCGGACAGTAGAATATGACCATTAAGACACTACTAGACTTACGACCCCTGATCGTACAGACATACTCTCCATACTGAATATATATTTATAAGTGTATAAGTAGATGTAAAAACGATTCCTCTCTGTCTTAGCAAAAAACTGATTTTCATGGAATTTGGTGTATGAATATGTACTTAGTGAAACATTGTCACTAATGTGTGAATCATCCTAATATGAATGAGTGTGATACTAAGGCTGATATGCAGACATTTAACCGTTGGTTAAAATAGAGTAGTCGCTGTTTAGCTATAAAGCTTTAGCGGCACAAGCCTAAGTTTAAGAACCGATTTTAATGAAACTCTATATGTAAATAATTTAAACACTAGAGATGAAGGTATAATAACTCTTTCCGCTAAGACTACATTTACAATGGAATATAGGACCAAAGATTCTGCACCTTCCTTATACCTCTGTACTAATATTATACACACATACAATGATCTATCGACGTCTTCGGTCTTCCGTCTGTTCTGTTTGGCATGCGCCTTAAAGTTATTTCGATGACGTAACTTTGAGGATGAGGCTCTGTCCATTGGGAATTTCAATTTGAAACTTTTGGAATAAGATCGTTTTATCTTAAGTTTTTACCTTTGCAGTTAAACGAATTATTAAATATTATTATTTATTAGCGATAACTGTATTTGTAAAGAATATCTCCGCTGTTTAATAAATTAAGACTTGCCGACGTTTATCGTTACTAAAAGACTTAAAATTTAACTACTGGCATTCAAAAGAAATATTGTAAATATTATTTGAAAAAGGCCTCGTTGTCAAAATTATAAAACATTTTCAAAACAATATCAGTTTCACTGCTTACAAGGCATAACAGCAGTTACAACCAAAATTGGTTTAAGCAATCTTATACTAATATATAAAGCTGAAGAGTTTGTTTCTTTGTTTGATTGATTGAACGCGCTAATCTCAGGAACTACTGGTCTAATTTGAAAAATTATTTCAGTGTTAGATAGCCTATTTATCGAGGAAGGCTATAGGCTATATATCATCACGCTAAGACCAATACGAGCGGAGCAATGAATGAAGAATGTTTCAAAACCGGGGGGTATTCAAAACAAATTCCACGCAAATGACGTCGTGGGCACAGCTAGTTATTAAATAAAATTAGTGTAATATATGTAAAACATATCACATTATTTCAAATAGAAACATAAGTATCACAAGGAAACCGATAAAAGCTTTTAACGCAAAACTAAGAATGTGCAACATCACTCCATCGCCAACGTCATTTCTTCATCAATTCCACAACTCTGTCAACATAAGATGATCACAAACCTCTCCTGATAGATATTGTAACTTTTTTTAACCGCCTCAAGTCCTACAAAGCAATTTACTTGAGTAAACAGTCTGTGTTCCGACCGCCCGGGATCATCTTGCGATTCGCTTTGCTGGGCTAATGGCTGGTATACACTGGATGAAGTAGCGCGTAATGACTGCCAGCGACTACGTGAAACATCTTTTACCAACATTTTTTAAGTGTGTTTTTTATATTTTATACAATTTCATATTTGTTACATTTTATGAGCTAAAATATTCAGTGAAGAAAATAGCACATACTTATGTTCATCTTAATTAAATAATCCATTCACTAACCTTATCGAAGGTTGAATTTTGAAATTACTTGTATAGAGCTTATGTAAAATTTTAGCAGATATTAAAATATAGGAACGGGTCATATGTCAGATTAAGCTCGCTAGGCGGACGGACTGTTCTTGTCAAATTTGAGGGGCTTTTTTAACGAGGCGAAATCCATTCCCCGACTATGCATTTCTGGTGAAGCAGCAGAACCTGTGGCATGAGTCTCCCTGTTCATTCCTTCACCTTTTGCCAGGGCCGCGGTAAAACAGCATAGCTAACTTCGAGGACCCCGAAGGCAGCGGCTGACGGCCTAGCCTCTTGCCGAGGCCTAGCATTGGGCATATTTTGTGGACCAAATTTTACTGCCGTTCTTAGTTTGCAACAAATGGTTGCGCAATACTCGGTTTTTTATACAAAAAATACTGTACAGCTTTCTGCAGCTAATCTGGGAGAGGCCATAAAGTGTAGCACTGCCTACAAAATTCAAGTAATAATATACAGCACTAAATACATGGCAAACTATTACATTGTCTTGAAAGGAACATGTAAGTATGTATTTTCGATAATTTTTTATCTTACGAAATAAAATAGTTTATACGAGATACATATTCGAAGTATACGCGTTCTAGGCCTGTGTGCGTTACACAAGAAAATCTATTATCTATACAAATGTTCGTTTAATTAAAATATTTTATTTATGTATCATTTCCACTCCGACAATAGGTGTTTCACAATATTTTAATAACAATTGTGTGTGTGCAATGACCTCCCGATAGTATGACATTGATTATACTTTCGAACAACAGAAATAATTAAATGTTAATTAATTAAATTTTAATTAGATTGGATCTATTACATTATACCGCAGGTTGTAATCAGCCAAATATCAGATGCATGTGTAGTTTTTCAAATAGAAAAATTGTAGTACCCATGCAGGTGTGTTTATAATTTTACTGTTTGAATTGGTTTTAAACCACGCTGGAAAAGTGTAAAATGTACCTACATATATGTATCTATATATATGATGAACAATTATATAGTTATAGAGATACCGCCTCCGTCAGAACTCAGTAAAACAGGAAGGAAAAAAAAATAGCTTGACGTTGCGAGGCTTTTATATAGGTTGATATAGGAGCCAATGATCTTATAAATTCGAAACCAGCCGAAATGGAAAAGAAAGAGTAACTTAAGACTCTTTCTACTACGTCCGGAGTCACCACAGTGACTAGGGACGTCGGAGCGGTGCGTCAGGCGTTACTAGAATTTAAGACAAGAATGATAATAAAATATGAAATAAATGTTATAACTAAAGCATGAAGGAATCAAAGGACGATGATAAAGAGAGATTGAAAAAAGCTAGAGGCATTAAATTTAGTGTTGGAGGCGTATGGAACGAATTACCTGGAACGAGAAGAAGACCAATGACGAAATGTTGACCATAGCGGGAGAGAAAAAGAAAGGCGCTCAATTATAAAAATGATAGAGGAAAAGAGAGGAAGAATGTTTGGTCATGTATTACGACACGATATTTTTTTCTGTAAAACAATAAAAGGCAAAATGGAAGGTAGTAGAGGGAAGGGAAGAGCTAGGACCATCGACCAAATAAAGGAAAGGATAAGTGTCGTGTCATATAAAGAAGTGAAATAGCTGGCCGAGAATAAAGAGGATTGGAGGAGGTTCCATGGAGTTCTTAACTAAGCTCTTAAATATTATGATGATGCTCTTATAGCTTACCACTACTTGTGAACAAAATATAAGACTCCTTTCCTGGACGGATAAGGATCCGTAGTAATACTGAAACGTTGGCTTAAAACGTAGTTAAAATATAAACACCTGGTACCCAATTCTTTCTTATGTTCTCATTTATGTTAGACATTGATAGAAAATAAAAAATAAAAACTTCGTTTAAAAAAACCGACTTCAAAAACTAAAAAGCTAAAATGTATAAAATAACTTATTTCTAAAGCTATTATTATTAATATATATTATCTAAAACATCTTAAAGTCGGTGCTTAGTAATTTTCAAAATATACTAATTTTTATGTTTTGCTTTGCACCGACTTCAAGATGTTTTAGATAATATATATTAATAATAATAGCTTTAGAAATAAGTTATTTTATACATTTTAGTTTTTTAGTTTTTGAAGTCGGTTTTTTTAAACGAAGTTTTTATTTTTATTTGTTACTTTTTAGTGTCTAGCTATGTATGGGTGGACGTACGAATGGTTCCGCGCTTCTTAAAAAATATAAGGTCCCAAGAACCGGGAACAAAAAAATGATCGTAAAATGAAAACTACTGGGCCAAACTATGTCAAATTTTTAGGGGACCACATGGCAGCTATTCCGCGTCGAACAAAAAAAGAATCAGGTAAATCGAATCATAAATCTCAGAGTAATCTGTGTACATATGGAACGGAGTGAAAATTATTTTCATGAAAAATGTTCATAAAATGAAAACTACTGGGCCAAACTATGTAAAATTTTTAGGGGACCAATTAGAAGCTATTCCGCGTGGAACAAAAAAAGAATCACATAAATCGGATCATAAATCACGGAGTAATCGGCGAACATACATAAAAAAAGCAACAAAAAAAAAGGATCCCGACGAATTGAGAACCTCCTCCTTTTTTCGAAGTCGGTTGATAACGTTTGTGATCTTGATATTGATGAAAAAACAGTTTTTTTTTACACTTAAATATAAGCAATCTAGTACCAATGTTGTGTCGTAAAATGATTTATTCGCAAAATGTTGATACAATTCTAATGTTTTACGTGTAATTTGGCTGATTTTCTTTTATCGGAGTTCTTGTTTATTATAATTTCCTTCTAAGACTTTACCTCGTATAAGTATACGCAGTACAAGTTTATTATAGGAATGCAATGGAGCGTGTTATTTGACAAATCCGCCTAATAATTGTTTAATATCCTATTTACGAGCTTGCCGCAGAGATTTCTCGTAGAATTAATATATATAGGTATAATTTATAGCAGGTAAAGTTTAAATTACAGGAACCATTGTTTATTTGTCTTAATTAGAATTTTTATGTGTGAAATTGGTTTCTGTGTAATTATTTTCTTTGAACCTTTCTGCTTCATCTGGGTTAATGACACTCTTAAGACCATTTCACGGAGATATTGGTATGAGTTTAATGCGTTATTTGTGATGTGATATTGTTATTATTGTTAATGACGTTAAACGTTGACAGTAAACATATGTATATAAATTAATGTAGCTACTTGTTAACTGCATTATTTTAACGCTATAAGTAAATTTATTTCAGTCAACAACCACAGCTTTATCGCAAGTGAAGCCCGACGGCAATAGTGACCTTTATATAATAATCTTTGTGGTTCAGAATATAAATTGTTTTATGTTATAATTTATTTAAAACGTCATTGGAGAGCTGGTAATTTCAAAATAGACAGTATCGTCTATGTTATGTACATTTATATTCACATAATGATATTCGTATACTTATACAATGAGAAAACCACTGTACCTACGCGGGTAGGGGCGTCGGTAACACCGAAGATAATCCAATTATCTACGAACAAGCCGTCGAGGAAGCCAATTAGACGCCAAAACTATGTACAGCACCGAAGCATAGATTGTTTTAAATGTAATGCTCAGTACACGGTTTTGAAATCACTATCTCCACCAAAATCCTGCTTGATTTATACAAGCGTCTTTAACAACGGAGTAATATGTTTGTGAGGTTAATGTTTTACATTGCCAAAGTAGAATCACATCTTGTTGTTATACTGCGAATAAAGTCTAGTATAGGTAAATGAAATTTAAAATTTACAAAATTTTAAACTGTTATTAGGTCTATCCGTTCGCGCTTGACCACATGGCTCCATCAGTCGAGACTTGAATTGAATTTTTCGGAAAACATATTCTGGTAGGTTATTCCACAACACTGCTGTATCCATAAGGAAAATGAAGTCTTCAGGTCTCTCTTGCACTGGTGATGTTCAACTGTAAAACGATGATATCAACTAAAGTGCTTTGCAGGCAATTATTTCAACTACACACTTTCCAAAGTATATTTGATACAACAATCACAGGGGAACGTATCAAATATTGTCTAATCTTTAATACAATCGGGGTAAAGTGTTCATTATAAAGTAGTGAGAGTAGTGACAAACATAACAAACACGATAACGAAGCCCGGGAGGGCTGTCTAGCTAATTACAAGATTAAAAACAAAGATTCAAACAATAGAGTCGCCCTTGGGATTAGTCTGTCGCTTTGTTACAAAGAAAATGGATTAAATTCCAAGTTTAATAGTCGTCTGGGAGATAATTTCATAGTTATGCATTTTAAGTATAATGTAGCACTTATAATACAGACTCCTTTGGTTGGTGAAGCTCTAATGGATGTATTATACAAAAAATAAATCATGTAGTTTTAATACAAATATTATATTAAATACATTAAGTATAAAAATTGATATATTAGTAAAATTGATTAATAATATTACACGAATACCAATTTCGTCAGATTCTGAGTACTAAAATTTCATCTGTAATACTTAGGAGGTATCCTTAATCTCATAAAATTCTAAAAATGCTGTGTCTTTACATTGAAGCTATTAAAAAAACAACAATTTCATTTTTTACATATCTTCCATGTTTGTCTGTTTCTTCAAAATTCACGGAAAAACTATTGGGCCGATTTCAATGCCAGTTCCGCTGATCAAAAACAAATTCTTACAATTAAAAATCTGCTATTTTTTATCCTAGGAATCCCGTTGGATTTTTTCTGGGAGTGATTTAAAAAGGCCAGAGTGAAAAAAAAACAAATTCCAATATAACACATTTTATGTAATAAAATATGTGATACTTTTTATTCCAAGAAGCCCGCGGAAGATTTTCCGAAAGCGCTTTGAAGTTGTGTACATAAAACTTCGTTTAAAAAAACCGACTTCAAAAACTAAAACTTTACTTTGCACAGACTTCAAGATGTTTTAGATAATATATATTAATAATAATAGCTTTAGAAATAAGTTATTTTGTACATTTTAGTTTTTTAGTTTTTGAAGTCGGTTTTTTTTTAACGAAGTTTTTAAATTTTATTTGTTACTTTTTAGTGTCTAGCTATGTATGGGTGGACCTACGAATGGTGCCGCGCTTCTTAAAAAATATAGGTCCCAAGAACCGGGAACAAAAAAATGTTCGTAAAATGAAAACTACTGGGCCAAACTATGTCAAATTTTTAGGGGACCACATGGCAGCTATTCCGCGTCGAACAAAAAAAGAATCACGTAAATCGAATCATAAATCTCAGAGTAATCGGTGTACATATGGAACGGAGTGAAAATTATTTCCATGAAAAATGTTCATAAAATGAAAACTACTGGGCCAAACTATGTAAAATTTTTAGGGGACCAATTAGAAACTATTCCGCGTGGAACAAAAAAAGAATCACCTAAATCGGATCATAAATCACGGAGTAATCGGCGAACATACATAAAAAAGCAAAAAAAAAAGATCCCGACGAATTGAGAACCTCCTCCTTTTTTCGAAGTTGGTTAAAAATTAGCTTATTCCGACACAATTTTCATTAAAACGATAGCCAACTTTCTTTTTTAAATGCTGCGATACTTTGCGTCCCGAGAATCCCGCGGGGATTTAAGTCAAGCCTGGACGAAGTCGCGGGCATTATTCTAGTATACTACTTCTATATCATGGAAAAATAAAATAAGGAACGCCAATCGCCCCAGTAAAAAACGTAAATTTGAAAACTCCTAACCTCACACAACTAGATGGCGCAATAGGTTAGTCTTCTCTCGCTATTTGCTACTTTTTATTATTTCAAAATATCAAAACGTTTTAAGTTTGAGATTCAAGTTTAAGCTAATTTGGTATAAAACAATTCCGAATACTATTAAAATGTAAGTATCAAAGTTTCGCCCGCTTATAATTGTTTTATTTTTCTCATGTGTGGACTTTTGGGACTCCGGAAACAATATATAGAAATTAGTAGAGTCACATGCAGACAAAAGTTTTGAGTTGAATTTTTATATTAATAGAGCCTCGTTTGTGTTTTACAATTTATAGTCCATTTTACAGATAAAAAATAATATGATTTATCGTTGAATACAGAGTACCGTGTTTTAAAGCTGAAATGCATTCGACCTATATCCAGCACAATGGTTCTGTGTTTTCGGGTACACAATGAGTCCTGCAGTTTGGTCAGGTGCTAGGTGACTTTTGCTGGGCGAATTTTAAACTGAAATTTTTGTTCAAGCGTTAAGTACGTGAAAATGAAATTAATATTTTTGAACTATCGCATTTATGCTGTTGAATGGAGATGTATTTAGCACATGCTATATAGCAGAAAAGAGTACACACAAAATAATTACTTTTCATTTCTCTATTCTGAAAGTAAATTTGGAGTTGCCTGATCACAGGGATAAAAATAGTACCTTTCGTCCCTGTGAAACGATTTTCCTTGCTGTCATTTTTTTTAATTACGCGAGCCATCGATAATTCATGCGACTCGTGTCGCATAAAATGTAATAAAAAAAAAATTAACAATTTTTTATATCATTTTATACATTTAAATTACTTTCACATAAATTTGAGCTAAATATATCATCAGTGACAAAAAAATACTGGCTGGTATATAAAAATTACTTGACTTTTCATATGTGACTTATTAAATAACTTCATCAAATTACGATATGGATGTAAAGTCGAATTAATTAGAAAAGCAGTTGTTAGCTTAACTGATCAATTTTTATTTACTTTCTTCATATTCATTCATTTTGATCCGTGCAGGAACGGAGAAAGAATATAATTTCCTGCGGCCGGGCGGCCTGTCGAAAGAGGCGACAAAACAACCCACAGCCAGGAGGTGGTAGGGCCTTTGCCCGACTGGATAGCTACGACCCCTAGTCTAAAGTATGTCGCCATAACAACCTTGAGTTGTGTTCTGGCATTAGTGACCGGTTTCCAGTCTCGGTTAAGAGAGCAGCGGCGCATCTATAGCACCTTTGGCGTTGCAAATATCCATAGGCGATGGTAACCGCTTTCCATCACGTGGGCCGTCTGTCTGCCTGCTGAACTACTGCAACAAAAAAACATATTTATTAAATGAAAAGCAAAGTGTTAACCTCGAGTAAAAGACCTCTTTAGGCACGTGAACTATAAGCACCCTCGCTACCCTCGTGCACCATCTCGTGCCTAAATAGGTCACTTTCACCTCTCGTGTAACACTACTATTTTACTCTTACTGAAGTTTTTTGTAAATATAACGATCGAATATCACTGTGGAAGGTTAGATGAGAGACTGGTAATATATTTCTCCAGATTTAAGTTTGACATTATATACTTTATTATATTTATACAATCAGAGTTTTGCTACAAAACTTCACATATGAATTGAACATGAAACTATTGACCCATGACAAAGGTATGACTACTACTATAGAAACATAGCCATACTTATGACTGCCTATTAGTGCCTATGTTATAAAATGTTTACATCTTCAAAAACCATGTGTAATAAAAATAGAGTAGATATTAAAGGATATTTCATATTTTTACTAGACTTTCGTTTAGACCTGACAATAGACATCAAGAGCTAACTACATTTTTGTTTTCTTTTAATTTTTAACGGAAGCTAAAATTGTTTTCTTTACGTTTTTGTTATACCTACATACAAATCGAGACCAATGGTAAAAGTCTCTGTCAAACGCATCTTAGCACCCACGACACAAAATTTTATTTTCTAGTGTGGGTGCCATAGTTAACCAAAACATTTATTTTATATAATGATAAAAATGATGTCAATAATACTTATAATACTACAAATAATATTAACGTAAAATGTTGGAAAATGAATTAAAATTGAAAAAAGAAAGATAAATAACATCTACACTTTGCAAGTGTTATCGTCGATTTTTAAGTACAAGAAGCGGCAACAAACTCCCTAGTAAAGCTAATATTAGATGGATTAATCAAATTAAAACTTTTGGTTAAAAGGCACAATACTGAAAGGACACGATGGTATTCAATGCCATTGAATGATTCATGCTTATGTCTATATGGACCATTTTGGTTGATTTATCTAAATTGAAATACATAAATGAGCCGTCTAATATCGGTAGATTTAAGTTTTGCTATGGTTAATGACGGAAGTAGTCCTAGCTCATCTCTAACGTTATTAAAATTACACGGCTAGTCATATCTTATCCTTTAAATCATTTTTGTATCAGTTTGACGCAAAATAATTAAAAGATATAGCGAGCGTTGGATCTCAAAGTCGAGCTAGTTATAACTCTGTCGTTATCTTCGTGGTATTTCCGCAATTAATCCTATCTGCACGATAAGGCTGTTTCAAGTTAAGGGCCAGTCACTAGGGATCTAAGCAATCTTCACGGGTGACTTGTCAAAGTGAGAAAAGGGTCGGAAGCTCAAGAGACTTTCAACAATGCTTGTTATCTTAGAAGTAAACCAAGAACGTACCTAATGATATCGTTTTAAATAAATATAAGCTTGAGTTCCGCGAACATTAAGCTCCTGGGAAATGAATCAACGGCCTTTATTTTTGGTTGACGTTTCTCGAGATTGACTGAGATTTCTTACTGTTATTGAGATAAGATTCACGATTGTTTTTTTTTTGTTGGTGGATTTGTTAAGAGCGCTGCATGATGGTATATAAGAAGATGTTATTTTTAAGAAGAAACAAAAAGCACTAAAGCAAGCATTTAATAGGATATTTTACACAAAATGGTGCCAACGCGTTAATTTCTAGTTCAGTAGAGTAGTTTCTAGAATATTTATTTTGCATAATACAATGATCTGGAGAGACTTCCCACTTGATACTTCCTCTCCGATATGACATGGGATTCTTTAAGGAGGATGATATAGACTTTCTTAGAAGTTGCCTATGTCCCTGGTATTGCTAACGTCCATACGCGAAGGTAACCATTTTCCATCAGTTTGCCAGCTTCAGACAATAAAAAAAACACAAGAAATAATTATTCATGTGCTAAAATATACTTTAATTCGATGGCCTCTGTGATCTTAGTCTTGGCAGACACTGACTACTTTTTTGATAGAAATTTCCGTTATTTACTCTAATCTAGGTGTTTGGAATCGGCCTCAGTTATCCTTTGCATATTACCCATAACACAAGCGTAACTTGCCTAGCTTATACGACGTGTGTGTTTCTCTGCCGATTAAAAATATTGTCGCGTACCTAATACACGTCAGAAAGAAACTTAATATTGTATCAATGGAGTTTAATAAAACGAGTCATGTGACGAATGTAGACAGGGGATGAGAACATTTTGCTTTTATTTCGTACAACTCGTTTAGCACATGCCGGCTGCCAATCAATCTCAGTCAATAATGTAGGACAAAGGATCTTTGTTTTCATGTGGCGTGCTTTAATGAAATGTTTGTCTTATTGTTTTAAGTCAAGTTTTGACTACATTTTTCGTAATTAATCTGTTTAATGCCGAACTTATTCTATATTTTGAAGTTTTTTATTAACGTAATTATTATTAATAGTCATTAGTAATTTGAAAGTCTCCAACTCATTAATTATAAATAAATACCAGAAAGAAAACGTTCTGTGATTACAAAATGCACTTTATTCGAGGCTATTTTACACTTTACTTAGCTTACACACGTTGTTGATTATTGCAACTTAGCAACAACTAGTGTCTTATTTTAAAAGCATTACAAATAGTAAATACTAAGGAGGCCGTCGTTAATATCAATCATACCAAATTCCATGAAAATGCGGTAGTTGACATATTTTACAATAAATCCTGAAACGATGTCCATATAAAAGAGCGGGCGTTAGAATACCATGTTACCATAACTTCAAAATATCACAATAGAAATAGCTTTAATTACGGTTTTAAGATAAATTTATACGCTATTTAATTCTTTATATAAATAAATATACCTTATAATTTGCAACTATCGTACAAAATACTGCTTAAGTACGCTTTCCACGTTTTGTGATATTATGAAAAGTATCTCTGTTGATTTGACTATGTACTTATTATTACATACACAAAAATGTGAAGAGAAAACAAGCAAATAACTAACTGAATTCGACCACAGTAAGATATATTTTATCACAAATAAAGGTAGGATGTAAAACTAAGAACATTCATACTACTACCCCCATTAAAACTTCAATTTATAATGAAAACTGTGTAGGTAATTTGCCTCAACTATTGCTACTTTGTGTATATCGTTAAGCAATCATTGCTTTGTCATTCGAGTAAGATGTAGAGATCTGAAGGCACCTGCGCCAGCCACTACTTTGTTAATAGCAGGTGCGGTTAGTTCCCGTCTAAGTAATTAATTGTCTAGCTTCTAGAACTGTTTAACTATGTTTAAACAGAAGCTAAGTGTAACATTATATTTCCTGTCAAATAATGATAAACATGCGAGAAAATTATGCACTACGACAGGAGAAATGATCAAATTAGAAAGTAAATAACAATTAAATTGTAATAATTTAGCAATTATTAATATTCGTAAATAATTATCTAGTAATTTATATTACTAGACAATACGAAATGAATAAAACATACGAGCTGTGTTCGGTCCTTGCCTATAATAAGTGGGTAAAGCATCGCTCCGCTGTTTTTTGACTACCCTCTTTCTGTGTGAGGCGACGGCCAATGCACAGCAGGGTAGGGAGCAGCCATTTTTGACCAGACTCTGTCAACTACATTTTTCGACTACATCGTGCCGTGCGCTCACCTATTTTATAAAATTTAAATAATTACTAGCTATACCCGGCAGACGTTGTCCTGCCTTTAAAAAATAAAAATCTAGATCCCTATTCCAGCGTCATCTACCGGGACCAAATGTTAATCTAAACTATTCTCAAATCCACTTGAACAACCAAAAAAAATCATCAAAATCAGGCCCAGAGTTTAGGAGGAGTATCGTGGCGCCACCTACTGGGTCCAATCGTTTATTTAAACCATTCTCGGACAAAATTCTACACACAACAACAAAAAGAACACCTAAATTCTGGTACCCGAATGCAGCGCCATCTAGCTGATTAAATTAAAATCTAAATCATCCCAGTAGAAAATTATAAAAATACTAATATCGCTATTAAAAAATAGGGGTTGATCGTAGAGGGTTGAAAATTTATGGTTGTATGTATTTTTTAATGCTGTATCATAAAAAAAAATCTAAAAAAATATATTTAGAGGTGGACTACCCTTAACATTTAGGGGGATGAAAAATAGATGTCCGATTCTCAAACCTACCCAATATGCACACAACATTTCATGAGAATCGTTCAAATTAAAGTCTAAATCATCCCAGTAGAAAATTATAAAAATACTTATATCGCTATTAAAAAATAGGGGTTGATCGTAGAGGGTTGAAAATTTAGGGTTGTATGTATGTTTTAATGCTGCATCATAAAAAAATAAAAATGAAATTTTTTATCAAAAAATTAAAGAAATATATTTAGGGGTGGACTACCCTTAACATTTAGGGGGATGAAAAATAGATGTTGGCCGATTCTCAGATCTACCCAATACGCATACAAAATTTCATGAGAATCGGTCAAGCCGTTTCGGAGGAGTTTGGTAACTAACACTGTGACACGAGAATTTTATATATAAGACTAGCTGACCCGGCGAACTTCGTACCGCCATATTTTCTGAATTCCTTAAAAACTTTGTTTCATGACACAAAAACAAAATCACCATAATCGCTCCCGGTGATTAGGAGGATTCTAGAACCCTATCTCAGCGCCACCTACCGGTTCTAATTGCGAATCTAATCCATCCGGGAACCCACTCAAACACACAAAAACAAAATCACCAAAATCGCTCCCGGTGATTAGGAGGATTCTAGAACCCGATATCAGCGCCACCTACCGGTTCCAACGGTATAAAAAGTATCCTATATCTGTCTCCTGGTTCCCCACCAATTTTCAGCCAAATTGGTACAGCCGTTCTTAAGTTATAAATAGTGTAACTAACACGACTTTCTTTTATATATATAGATATAGCTGTCCCAGCAGACGTCGTCCTACCCGGTAAAAAATAAGGGTTGATCGTAGAAGTTGGAAATTCAGGGTTGTATGTATTTTTAATGCTGTATCTTAAAAAAATAAAAAAAAATAAAAAACTAAACAAAAAAAATTAAATAAATATTTAGGGGTGGACTACCCTTAACATTTAGGGGGATGAAAAATAAATGTTGTCCGATTCTCAGACCTACCCAATATGCACACAAAATTTCATGAGAATCGTTCAAATTAAAATCTAAATCATCCCAGTAGAAAATTGTAAAAATACTAATATCGCTATTAAAAAATAGGGGTTGATCGTAGAGGGTTGAAAATTTAGGATTGTATGTATTTTTGTATGTTGTATCATAAAACGGTAGAAACTAAAAATTTTGTCTAAAAAATTAAAAAAAAAAAATTAGGGGTGGACTACTCCTAACATTTAGGGGGATGAAAAATAGATGTTGGCCGATTCTCATAGATACCGGATAAGCACAAAAAATTTCATCAAAATCGGTCAAGCCGTTTCGGAGGAGTATGGCAACGAAAACTGTGACACGAGAATTTTATATATTAGAGATAATTACTGGCCATGCCAATAACTTTCAAAGACCTAATCTGTGTGTACAGTGGTAGCTCAATAGATAAAGTGAAACATAGTGCCGTGCTCTGTTCCCGAATGCAACCTGAACCGAGCCAGGAGAGGGCTGATCTCAAGGTTGGTGGAGCTTCTGCTTTTGTAGTGCAAGGATTAGGTTATATCTCCACTATACAGTCCACAGAAATTGAACCACTATAACCTGTTGGTTAGAGTATCCCACAAGGTGCAATATTTTTATTTTAATAAAATAACTTGCTTGCCCTGCTTTAACCTTGTCAGGAATGATTTTTCAAAACATGTATTTTTATAAGAAATCTGAATATGAATTTTCATATTCAGACTAACAGGTCCCTGACTTAATGAAGTCAGGGACCTTATATTTTTATCCGTGATGAAATCTATCTCCTTGCCAAATTCTTTTAAAATCACTTAGTTTAGTCTTGAAACGGTATCAATGTTATTTTTGTACTAAGTTGGACATAATTTAAAACTATTTTAAATGTTTTGGACACTTTAGTAAAGTTTGAGAACTGTTGATTTCAATTAGGAGGTAGCTCTCTAAATTAAATTTAATCATTAGTAACTCACCACCGATGAGAATGTAAAACAGTCCATTAACGGTTGCATGATAATAAAGAAAAACGAGCACGAGTGAGTCTCCCTGGGGTAGCCCTCTACATTGAAATCAGCAGTGTCTGGCGAACAAATTAAATTTCCTACACATTGATTTTCACCGGGCGCAGTAATTACTTAATTTACCGATTAGTTTACAGAATCGTGAGCGCTAGTAATGGGGGGAAGATTTATGGACTAATTTAATGAGAACGCTCAGGTATAGAGTTATTTGCTACACCAATGATGGTGAAAAATAGGGAAACTTTGTAAAATAGGGGAAATTGTTTGTGGGGAATTAATTTATGGGAGCAGCGGGGAATGTAACCAATATTTTTTTTATTTTTCCTTGTTTAGGTCTCTTACGTTTACCTTTACGTCGTGTGGCAGATACATGAATAATAATAATAATTTTTGACAGTTGACATATTGACTTGAGATATAAATAGAATAAGAAATATAATGAAAAACCATTTTGCAAAACAACTAGAAGTGTTGCTGGGGAGTTTCTTGCCGCTTCTTCTTCGTAACAGCACTAACACGTTGTGAAACAGTGCACATAGAATCATTTATTTTGAATAAAAACTTTTGAATTTGAATATGTATATTGCTTCAAGTATTTTCCTTTACCGCCTTGATATTATAAGTATTTTTTATCGGTTATTTACTATTAAAATTAAAATTCACAATAAACACATAAATCTAAAATTAAAATTTACAAATATAATGCATCCTTGAATTTAATTGGCGAAAAATAAATACAAATAATAAATAGGTCCCAAATCACCGTCAGTTGGGAACTTCCCAAAACGCTGACCGCTTTACCAGATTGGATAGCAACGCTTAAAGCATTGCCCAAAATACATGCCGATATTTATTTATTTTTGTTTAAGTGTAAAATTATGCTTATTAGACCTGAAAAGCCTAATAATATTGTGGCGAATGATGGTAGAACCATCTAGTTAGTTTTAGAACTTTTCGAAACATCCAGAACAATCTAGAAGGAAAAGACAAGGACGGATATATTTAGAAAGAGATGGACGATAAACGAAAGAAAGAGATAGATAGATGTTAGAAAGAGATAGACAATAAACGAAAGAAAGAGATAGATAGATGTTAGAAAGGGATAGATGTATAAACGAAAGTTCCCGAACAGAAGGTTCGGGAAGGAAGAGACAGAGATAGATAGATGGGTTCTAGAAAATTCTTTCGGGTATATAAACAGCGCAAGGCGCGCCTACCGAGCAGTTTAAAGTTGAGTTCAGTCCAAGACGGTGAAACGACAAGTGCGATACTAAAGGGTTATCAGAGAAGGTTAATAGAGTACAGAGACGGATTAAGTGGTGAATTTAGTGACAAGTTTGGTGGACAGATACGTGAAGGAGGTGTTTAGCGTAGTTCGAAGGAGGAACCAGAAGCGAGCTACCCGCGATAATATTGGAGGTGGTCCGCGCAATATCGGCGACGGTATTGAGGGTGTGACAACCTATCGTCGGGACTGTGCATCGTTGGTCGTGCGTATAGGGGCAACCCTGCAGACAGGTACTACGTGCGGCTGAGTAAGTCAATAAAAGCTTTTAAATTAAAAACTGGTGTTTTCTTCCAATCCATAAGTGCGTACCCCAACTCGTACGTAACAATATAATAATAATCCCATAGCCCACAGGGGGGCTTTGTGGCGAAGCCTTAGAGGAGTAGCTCGGACCGAACTCCACGTGCCAAGGCAAGACCTTCGCCTCCGTGCCTGCAATAGCCAGCCGGAACGGAGTGGAGGTCACTAGAGCTAAGGCTCAAGCTCCAGAGGTGGAAGTGATAAATGGCATAACGTCAGAAGTAGCTTCGGTGAACCTGCAGCCCATCTCTCGACACCCCTTAGCCACTCACAACCATGTTGCCATTGTTTTCTATGGCATTTTTTACCGTCTGCTCATTTTGCCATGCTCCCCGAACATTGCGACGGGCAGACGCCAAAGTCCCCTATTCCCAGACCCCATGTACCACTAGCAGTTCACCCTAATAGCCCGTTACTTTTTGTCCTTATTTCCCACAATAGTCCCACACTGGCCGACGCTTGTCCTTAGGTGTACTATTATATGACGTAGACAGGGATAATCGCCGGTCAGTGTCATGCTACATTTATTCTAAATTTGTCAAAGGGCCTCTACGTGTTGGCCTTCCCATGGCCCCACTCAAGCCTTTCAAATGTCCGGGCCATTTTGTGGCCCGTGGTCTTGAAAGACATGCAATAAATAATAATAACGGTTAGTATTTAACATACTAAAGAGTGCGAGTGCTATCTAGCATTCATCCAAAGATCAAACCTCGTCTAGAGAATTATTTTGAATGGTGAATGATTGCAAACATATACATATATATACGATTATGTGAACTGAGGATTTCTTTGTAAATATACCACGCAAAGGCACTTTTTTATTAAATAGCCAGTACAAAGGAACACTCGTATTCGCCATGAGCTCGATGATGCTTTTGATGATCAAATGACCGGCCCGAGAGCACTTTGACCTCCCCCTGTTCATTATTACATCAGCCAGTCATTATTTAGGTATAAGCTCTAAGGTAATGACTCTTATGGTTTAGTCAGGTATTCGTCTGGGAGTTCTATATTTTCAAATATATTTAGGTAACAATAGAATTTTCTTTCTGACAAAAAATTAGAAGCTACATAAGAATTTGAATGGCGTGACAAAAGTCACAGAGAATAGTTTATTGGCGCAAATAAAATTTAATTAATCTTATCACTGAGTATCTGAACGCATATGACCTCTGGCTATACGCCGAAAATATACCGCATATATTCGGTAGTATAATTTATTTTCTAATAAGTTTTCTATTACCCTTATAACCAAAGGTTTTGTAATGTTTATAATATTTTTAATAACCAAAATTTATCGTAATTTGGTAACCTTTGATAACCTTTCCCTTGTAACTTTAGACTTGGTTGTTGTAGGCCGAAACTTGAACGGCGAGATAAATCCCAATGATGCGAAGTACTCATATTGGCTAAGTAAAATAAAATTCAAGAGCAACTTATTTATAACTACGATACTTTTTAAAGGACAGTGTATTTATTGCCATAAAGATGAAAATAGTTACCACTTCACAGAATCGATGAACAGAAACTATTTCAAAGTAAATGTATCAGAATATTGTTGTAATAATTAGTGCAGAAATCTGAAATTGTAGCGAATATAGTGTACTCCAGTCAACAGACGAAGTTTATCAGTTCGAAGCACGTTTTGCCTGTTACAGGAGAGTTCATTAACGCACACAGCTCTCCACGGAATTTATGCTTAGCGACTGATAATCGTGTTAACTAGTGAATTAATATGGTGCTTTATTATTGCCTTAAAGCTTATGTAGGCTTCTATTATCGTATTTATATTGTTGTTGAGATATTACAACACTATTTTATTATATTCGTCTTTGAATAAAACTATGTATAGGATAAGACATTAGAAAATAGTTGATGTAGAAGTTTTTAAGATCGAAGTTTCGTATAAAATTCATAACTTGTAAATATTCATCATCACTGTCTTGCATTTAAGATTTGATTAGATATATTCTTATTTTTTTAAATTTAGGTTCGTGCGGTGTTGTTGTTGTATCGTGATAGTATCAAGTATTGATGATTTTAAAATGTTAGAATAGTCAATAGTAAGTAGGTGCCACGAAAATGCAATCGGACTATGCAATTTTTCTACCCAGATTCAGCCAAACTATGAATGACGCCAAATAACGGAGTTCGTGTAACTCGAAAAATCATATTTACAAAATAGTAAAGACTTTCTACACAAACTATTCTTGGATAAATACAATTAATATCAAAGTATATAATCAAAGTATTCTAAGCTCTTTCATATTAGGTTGAACAGTCACTGTATAACTTGTTTGTTTGATATATTATTTAGTAGAACACCTTAGACATATATTATTATAAGGAGGAGAGGATTTATTGCAGAGGATTTGAAAATAAATTATACCGGAAAATAAAAATAAGTACGAGGCTATTGTTTGTATACATACATATCATGTTGTATACAACTGTATACAACATGATACAAGATGCACCATTCTTGTTGTATTCCCATGACGTACATATTTCTAAGAAAGACGCTCTTCTTTTGTAAATGACGAAACTATTTTAAAAGATTGCATTGGTATAGCTATCTGGGAGATGAGAATGTAGTACATCTACGTAATGTGTTTTTCAAAGAAAAGTTGTTTTAGTATTGTTTTGAAAGAATTTTTAGACGTGTAATATTGAGGCTGCTCTTTCTTTAACATATATTATAATAATAATTGGCAGACAAACAAACATGTTGTAAATCCCCAAATTAAACAAGTTACTCTTGTATTATGGGTAGTATACGACGGATTACTCTGGGGCCGATCCTAAACACCCAAAGATCGGAGAAATTTCGTTTCCGATTTTACAACACCAGAAATCGAATCCGGTGCCTCTGCGTTGCAATGAGATAGCCTGACAAAGGCTTAGCCGGCTCAACTGCAAAGGCCGCCTAAACTAAGTTGTATTGTTGTTATATTTTAGCTAGTTTTTAAGATATCTACTTGGTTTTAGTGTTTTCCTTCATTCACTCTATGACCAAAGTTGGAACCTACAGCATTGGGATTAGACGCTTCTCTCATAAAAATCCTCTACTCTGGTATACGTCATCTTACACACCACAAAGCACCGTGTTGTTCTTTCCCTAATTAAGCTATTTCTTTTGGTCTAACTTTGGACTTAATTGTCATATTAAAAAATATGACAATTTATATATATAATCTTTTAGTAACATAATTTTCAACTTTCTTCATTACATGTTTACCTAATAATCAATAATCTAATAATCTACCCATAATCTTGCTAACAACTATCCAGTATTTTTAAATATAAAAATAAACCTTTATCATAAAATTTACTTGAATAAAAGCTACTACTAAAAGATTGCGATGTTTCGAAAAATTAACACATATTAATAAAATTTTGTGACATTATACCAATTCGTCTTTTTAATTAAGGCTTTGAATTTCAGTAAATAGAAGTGAGCAGAATAAACGACAGCTTTGTCATCCTGACTCCTTAACTTGTAGCAATAAACGTTTGATAGTAACCAGATAAGCAAATTTATTGCTTTGTACGTCTCACAGTGTATGGAAATAAGTGTGGGAGGTAACCTACACAGTACATGATAATGTTATGTTCAGTGATTTACAAGAACACATTCATGGTTAGGTAAGTGAAAGAGATGCATTGTATGAAAATGACGTGAAGGTTAACCTATGCCGGAATATAAAATTATGAAAGGTAAAGCCATAGACACTTTGCGAATTCCGGATGATTGGAAAAACGTTAAAGAAAAATAATCTCACATTTATACATGTACAATAATGAGAATTTCCATTCAGCGGGATAAATATTTCATGGCCAACAGTAGATCTTTAGACCTTTGTTAAATTTCATTAAATTTTGTTTATTTGATAAGTCATGGGAACAGCTATGTCAAGGATGTGAACAATTCAGCAATAATTTTTATTGTTAATTATTTATTAATGATTATTAATCAAATTGTATTGTTATTTCTGATAATTATTTGATGTATAATTGCTTATTTTCCCTGATTTGGCTTGCGTAGCCTTATTTTTGTATTTAGTGAGAATTTTAAAATAATTCTAATTTAAAAGTATTAGTAAAATTTAATGTAAAGTATTTCATCCTCCTAATTTACTAGAGTGCAGCAATGTTGGTTGATTTCCAGACAAAGTAATTGTGTACAAAACTTTTCGTTATTTACACCGTTCTTCATATCAGAGAGCTTAAAGTGGTCGAATTTGGAGAATCGCTTATTGAAATTGGCACGTGTCTATATTACTGGTAGATGTAAGACATAACATAAAGTTCTACTTTATGGTGATATTTGTCATGTACATAATGTGAATCTGCAAAAACAATCTCTTTTGGCCCTCTAATATCTTAATCACTCTCAGAGCCATTATTTTATTACACGAATAATAAGAGTAATTATTTAGTTTGAATGTAGACATGACTAATGATATCTTGTAACATATAATTGTATATATATATAATATATATATACTATATATATATATATATATATATATATATGTAGTATATATATACTATATATATATATGTAGTATATATATACTATATATATACATATATATGTATATATATATATATATCTTAATGTATATAAATTACGTGTCACGTTGTTTGTCCGCAATGGACTCCTAAACTACTTAACCGATTTTAATCAAATTTGCACACCGTGTGCAGTTTGATCCAATTTGAAAGATAGGATAGCTTAAATCTTAATGGACCCTGTAGATGGCGCTACAATCGGTTCTCAATTTTATTTCTTCAGCGGGCAGGACAACGTCGGCCGGGACAGCTAGTATATATATATATATATATATTTAAATATAGTTGTTAAATTATGACATTTTTGGACATTGCACGCCTAATAAGGCATAATTTATTGGAACAATGCATATTGTAACATCTTGTGTCCATACATATTAGCAAGAAATGATTCATTCATCCACTCTAAGCTAAGTAAATTACTTACATATATACAACATAATGTGTACATTTTTTTCCGACTTATTTAAATGTTTTAAAACTATAATTAAGAATATCGAGCGTGAGATATTATTTTCTATAATTAGTTTAGTTTGTTCGTTCGCCATAATAACATAGCACGGCTTTGAACTTTACATATATCTATACTGTGACGTTACACTCCTACAGGAATGAATTCAGCCACGTCACGTTGAAGTTTCTAATTAATGAAAACTGTCTCCCTAGGCGATGATACTGCTAACATTTAATAATGTAGCTATAGCGACTTGGTAAAAGGTATTTGTTTTCCATTGAAAAAACTGATTTATCTATATCTACATTCATACTGTTACGAGTCGCGAGACTCGAATTAAAATGTCGTTAGAATTACTATAGAGTTTATTAGAACTATACAAACACGTATAACACAGGTATAAATATAACCGAAAACAACAAGTCCAAACGTATTGCAGAAGATCGTAATTCAATAAAACGCGCAAAGTCCGTCACTTATTAGATTCCCGTCTATTCCCGTGCGTACGTCTCCCTTCGCTCGTGTTTCTCGCTTGACTGCCTCCCCCTCCATCAGGTCATCGTTTTATTACTGCACAACTGCAATGTCCCCGTATCTTAGTCGACTTAATCCGCCACACCTGGCTAATGACTCGGCTGCAAACTGCCAAAAAAGAGTAAAAAAAATGGGCTGTCACAATTTTTTAACACAAAGTAAACTAAAGAAGATGATCATAAAAGAGTTACAATTACTTTAAATGGTAGGTAGTAAAATGTGTTTTGTTTCAGATATACAGGTGGATTTTGTTTTTGTCGGGATCTAAGTTGTAACAATACAAATTATATGCACTGTTAATATGGTTGTTGGTTATAGGGACTGGAGATTATGACCTGTAACACTTGTATCATGAAAGATGAGTGCTACTAATGGTAATAATAGTAGAGCAGTAGGCACTAGGAGACACTCTTCTCTCACTTGAGTTTAACTTTAATTAAATATAGAAAGTCACCACTAAAACTTTCAATTAACTTATTATTTAAAACCAAATTAGTCAGTAATTGAGTATAATATAATATAATAGTTTATTAATTTTAAGACAACACTATTCAATACATAATATGTATAATAATATATATGTATATATTATATACAAAGAAACACACATAATATCTAATATCCTAACAATAGTAGATTACCGGGATATCTATGTTAGTAATTAATAACTAACACTGATTTGGTGCTCTTAGAAACATAGATAGATAACACTCTACTTTTGTTCACTATAATAAACAATGACATTAATTTTCACGGCGAAACAAAAGGCGGCCTTATCGCTTGAAGCGATCTCTTCCAGGCAACCTGACGTAAAGGATACTTTTAACATATTACATATAATTGAATGATATGACCAAGTTCGAAGGCAGTCATGTTCATCATCTCTTTCTTCACGATGATGTCGCTTTAATGAGTTTCTATTCATTTTTTTATTTATATACATTGACTGAAATAAAATCAATACTAATTCATACTATTGGTTCGTTACACAATTAAGAAACACTTCTTGTGTTAACCCACAAGTGTTAATTTGTACCACTTCAGTTTGAAAAGTTCAATTGTTGTTTTTATTTATCTCGTTGTGAACGGAATTTACTCTTGACACTGTTTATACACAGAACTAAGTTTTAATTAAAGACGGTAGTTTATATATACTTCTGTAAATTCAATTCATTAGACATGTGACATAGTTTACTATAAAATTTATTTAATTTAGTTACACGTATACGATAAGAGAGGGTGTCATTATGTATCTTTCAAAAATATTTAAAATAAAATGATAAAAATATGTCAGTTACTGTTGAACGATGATAAACAAACTACAATGTAACGCGTTATAAAATATTAACTTACACTCATACAAAACTAAAAAATTGTTAGTCAACTACCCTGTTAAACGAATATAATCACTTTGTAATAAATATGTAGTTTATTTAGGATATTTTAATAATAATGTACATATTATTTGAAAACTAAATATGATAGGCTAAAATTATAAAGTCAAACGGCCTCAGGAGGTCTTGTGCGTTCAAAATTATTTTTGTTTGAATGGATATTTTGAGGGTGGGGGGTGAGTATCTTACCTTGTACAACTGTTTTATTCTAAAAGGAGGCTAATTATAAGCTAGCGACGCATTTTAGATAGATAGATAGATAACACTTTATTGTACACCAATACAAACATGAACTTAAAGACTACAATTATATCTATTTATGTACAAAGGGCGGTTTTATCGCTTAAAAGCGATCTCTTCCAGACAACCCCATTTTAACGTAGTTCGTAGAGCTAAGTAGTTTAAAAAGCAAATATAAAAAAATACAATCAATTTTGTTTTAAGATTATGGTATTCTGAAAAATCTCACTAAGCAGAAAATATCAGAAAGAAACAATTTTCAATTAAATTAACTACATGCTTAATAAAATAATGGTAATTAACATTTTTTATTACTGGAGCACAGCACACGGGCTAACTAACGGCGTGCGAGTATGTGATAGAAAGTGGTTACCATCATCTCTGAAAGTTTGTTACACGAAAGGTACTAAGGTGAAGTATGGCGCTATCCATTAAACACAAAAATATTTGTTAAGTAATATATAACAAAGAAGATTGATCACGTGCACGTGGTACATATATACATATTACATACCAACGATATATATCACATGATAGCACTCATTAGCTTTGCTTGTTTAAAAACTCAGCTACATAATATTAACACCATCGTATCCTCATCATTATCATCCGAGCGTTAAATCCCGGTTGCGTTCGGAGCGTTCACTCCGACGCCCAGGGTCCGCTTTCCTACTTACTATTTCTACTCCACTTCGCGCGGTCTTCAGCATCCCTTGTTTTGAGACCATTGGCACGCATGTCATCCTTCACGACGTCAAGCCAGCATTTCTTGGGCCTTCCCCTTTGACCGGGACCTGGCGGAGGCGGAGGCGGCATGGCTAGACACTATCGTATCCTATAGCACGTATTATTCGTATGCATAGCTATGATCATATCTTGGTACATACGAATGCACCCAAAGTATAGCATTTTCCAACGAAGTTAAACCAGAAACAGACCACATACGCCATTAGCACACCGCTCATTCCAGGTTATGTGCTAACGTTACAACCTTCTTGCATAACCTTAAGCATTAATGCAGAGGAGACCAAATAGCATTTAGCAAAACAATGCCAAATGGTCACATTGACCATAAGGTTTGAGTTGTAAATTTTATGGCGTTCATGGCGTTTATGGCTCTCATCTATGTGGAAAGATATAATGAACTTTAAAAAAATAAGTAATTCAATTTTCAACAGCAAAATGAACGATACAAAGCATACTGAAGAAGTGAAGTTAAAGTATATTGAGCCTTTACCACCATTTTATCGTAAGCGATATTTGTATTTAATATATTTATTTTTAGAATACCTAGGTATTTTAAATTTTGATTTTGCTTTAAGACATTTAATTTTTTGGTTCAGTCGTTGGTCTAATCTCACTAAAATAGAAATTCTTAAAACAAAATATTGTTTTAAAATATCTTTTACAACAAAGGATATATTTAAAAGTACGATAAAATGGCGCTAATGACTTGATAAATGTAAAACTACAATTTAATGTTTATAATCTGATTCACAAAATATATCTGTTGACTGTCGCTAGATGTTGAAAACATGACCAATTAGTATTTCGATTAATTTTCAGGTGAAAAGCCGCGGGTCTTGCGTAGGTTCCTACTTAATACTTCATAGAATTTTACTATTTTCTGGCATAAGAAATATCCAATATTTATCTGCCGTCTCCAAAATACTTTTTAACACATAACCATAAAATGGATACAAAATACTTTTTAGTATTGAAACTCACTTTTTCAATTAAGCAACACATATCATAATAATTTAATAAAAATGCTACTTTTACAAACTGTATGACACATTTAAGTTGCTGTAATATCGCTGAGTCTACTGCATTACATGTTATGTAGGTACATTTATAAAATAAAATTTAGTACAAGTGATTTGTCGAATAGAAGTGTCGTCTCCCATAGGTAAATACTCAAAGTAAAATGTTCAAGAGATGTGGTGAATTAAATTTCATTAATGTGACGACGTGGTGACTATGTTTGTGCGGCTAATTATTGTCGGTTGCAGATGCACCCAGAATATTTGAAATTTCATTAAAGTGCAACCATAACTTAATTTTTAAATATGTTGTAAGTGTGACTTTCACAAGTTTATTTAAGCAATTACTTTAATAAACAAATACTTTAATCTATAAGTTGTTTGCACCTTGAATTTATGATTTTTAAGCTGCGTCAGCGAAACTTGTTCCGCGTTTCTTTATTAAATAAATATATATAATCGGCAGACAAACACACACATTGTATATCCTCAAATTAAGCAAGTTACGCTTGTGTTATTGGTAATATACAACCGACCACTCTGGGGACGATCCCAGGCACCCAGACCATGGTAAATAACGGAGAAAATACGATTCCGAAATTTACTATACCAGGAATCGAACCCGGAGCCTCTGCGTTGCAGTGAGGTAGGCCGGCAAAGGCTTAGCCCGTTCAACCACAGAGGCCGTTATTACGATGACGTTGTTAGTGAATTGCAATGGCGGCATCTTATTCGCTATATTTGCCTATCCTACAGAAATAACTTCATTTATCACGATAGAAAGTAAACTAAGTCCTCAACTGGAATTTAAATCCATTCAGTAGTTTTCACGTTGTCATGCTCCAACACACAAAAATTGTAAAATTCTCTTCGGAATCTACTGGTTAGAAATAACCTGTCTGTATTTTTTTCAATCAATCAATCAATATCTCTTTATTGTAGACCAATAAAAAAGTAACTTATAGACTAAAACTATGTCTTATTATGCACAAAGAGCGAGCGGTCTTATCGCTAAACAGTGATCTCTTCCAGAAAACACCAGGATTGAATTGAGATTAAGATGACGATGGTGGTATATATAATATACATTACAATTCCTTACATTCTAGTAATAAATATATAAATGCAGCATATACAGACGTTTTATATATAATCCCTACTAATATTATAAATGTGAAAGTAAGTTTGTTTGTTGCGCTTTCACGCGAAAACTACTCAACTGATCATCATGAAACTTTGTACACATATTCTTGGAGGTATTAGAAGTAACATAGGAATTTTTTTATGAAAAAAAATTTCCACACGGATGAAGTCGCGGGCAGAAGCTAGTATTAAATAAATGTATACAAAAATATATAACTTTTCACAATTTTAAACGAATTGTAGAAACTCAACACCCCCAACAGATTTTTAATATTACTAGCAAGCCCGGCAAAAGTCTTGAAAAATGAAAAACCAGAAACCCGATTGTAGCGCCACATTCCGCATCCAATTATGAATCTACACCATCTTGGGACATACTCAAACATACATTAAAATTTCATCAAAATCCTGGAACCCAACACCACTCGCTGGATCGAATTATGAATCTAAAGCAGCCCGGAACCCACTCTAAATCAAATAAATTTATATCAAAATCGATCCAGGGATTTTGTCACATACATAAGAACAGAATTTTTTTATATATAAAGCATAAACTTAGACCGTACATTAATGGTTTAAGATTATAGATAGATTATTATAAAGATCAGCCTAGCGCATTTCACTCAGCGGTCAACGCTTAGTAAAAAATTCTACACAGATGAAGCCTGAAAAATACAAGTATTTAATTCTTAACCAACGACTATAATTCTTAACAATTCGTTACTACATAGAAAAGTTAAATACGTTTAGCAAAATCCTATTTTCGTAAAGCCTCGGAAATGACGGGCAGAATTTGCATGCCTGATTGCAGTCCGTTGCTCAATCAAGGGTATTTAACAAAATTAACTAATTGAGTGAACGTTCCACCGTCCCTCGCTCAAACTTACCAGCGATAAATTGCCCAACAGAAAAGCGACGTGTATCAGAGGAATTTAATAAGCGGCAGTAAAGTCATTTTGTATGCCGTCGTTGAGAATGTTCTAACATGATTTTTAATACAAGCACGTAGGACGATAAGCTTGTATGAAGGGATGCGTGAAACATACATATATGAAATTATTAAATGCAAATAAAATATGAGAGGATTGTTAATTATCTTTGTTGTAAGCTTTATTTAGAAATGATAATGTAAATAACAGGCGTATGTTATAACAATATTTAGACACAACATTAACTGAATTAATTAAGGATGGCTAGAGTAAGTATACAATACCCATCCTTAATTAATTAGGAGACGTAGTAACGTAATAATATAAGTTTTTAAATTTTCATTGCTGGCATAAGTCTCCCACTACGAATGAGCAAGGCGGGTTGAGAGGTCCCAAAATCGGTTTTCTCGATGTGTATAGGTTTTTCAGACAAGATCAAAAATTGTTATTCCGCATCTTTAGAACTTTTGATAAGAGATGTCCAAACCTATTATTGAAATGTTTCTTTTTGTCTGGCTTTGTTCTTGCCAATATGGATTCTTAATAATAATATACACGACCCATTTTTCTTTTAATTTAATTTAATATATAAATAATCTATAACATCAGTTTTTACACAAGTAAGCTGCATGAAGTGCACCAGTTGCTTAATACTTTAAGATAAAATTCCGTCACTAAGAATAATATATTTTCAGTAGAACTTTAATAAAAACTGAAAACTTAATTCACCAATCCTAATAAATAACAAACTACTAACAAACTCTTCCAATAATCACATTACAAGCAACAAACAACAAACTTCATAAACAATTTTCAAAAAGTTCTCACATGTTCAGGCATTGTAATTTCTTATCCAATTTCTTAAGGGATTCTGTGAAACGGTCTATTAATTACTCTCCTACACTTTGTACTTGTTCCAAACAAAGTCTAATTAGGTGATTGAGTTACTTTGTTCATCTAAAGAAAAGTCGCGTTACGTCAATGATGTTGTTCTACGAGTTAGAAGGACTAAGCTAATTTGATATGCTTTTAAATAAATAAATACGTTAGAGAAGAACCAAATAATTGCTACAAATTTAAACTTCATGATCTATATGACATATAATTATGTCAGTATACTGTTCTTTCTGGGTTTTTCGGTATAAAATTTTTCTCCTATACGAAAATTTAAGCATTTTCTAGAATATACATTCATGTAGGTATTCATTTCCGAACTGATTGTCTTTGAGTACCTTTGGGTTCTAAGCTCGTCTTGCTCACTGAAACACTGAAGTCCCGGGTTCTATTCCAGACATAAACTATTTCGTAAACAAACTTTCTATTATTTACCTACTCACAATAAAACAAGTCTAGGACCGGCCCTAAAGTTGTTCGTTGTACTTTCCCGAAAGATAAGCGTAGATTGCTTTTTTTGAGAATAAACAATGTTTATTTTTGTCTGTCCATGTATTAATTAATAAAAACAACATCACTGTATACTAATACCATATTTTATCAAAATAAAAACAAAAGGTTGATAAACAAAAGTGCAAAATGAAATAAAAATGATCAAGAAGGTAAACCGTGGTAACAGTATCTAAATTTGTCAAATCTTTGCCTTTGATTGACTTGTCCGTCGGTCACAGATTTTTATTTTATGTGACATATTATTTTTGCACATTTTTATTTTTAATTTACCGGCCAAATTGCTAATTATTTATCCTATTTTTTTCACCTGGCTTTTCTATTCACACGACATTAGCAAAATCAATGTATAAATGGCATTGCAGCCATCAGATAAAAAAGACATTATTTTTACGTATTTATTAAATCGTTTTATGTAAAAAAATCAAGTCTGGAACTGATTTGAATCTATAGTTTTTGTGTTTGTAACATACTTATCACACATAGCAATATTAAATACCGAACTTGAGTGAGCTGTATTTTTTAAACAGAACAGATATGCAACACCGAATATATAAACCAAACTATACATATAAACAGACTCACATTTATATATTTAGTATATTTGTCTATAGGTTAGAATTCCAATCATTCGACGTGGAAATAAATCTTTTGATAGTATTTGCCGACAAGAGGTCGTTCTTAGGATTCCACTTTTTGCTACTGAGGTCAAACGGGCTACTGCAAAAAAGGTAGGACCCCCGTCAGTTGATAATCAATAATCCTTCTATGACATTCCAAGCGTGGAAAGCGATAACATCTTAGTAGATAGTATAATGAATTTTATTACATCTACAAAGTCAAAAGTACAACGCGTGTATAACTGTAATAGCATTAGTTAAATAGCTGTATAGCATTCATGATATTTCGTAAAATTTTATATCTAGTAGGTTTTAGGTATTTTGTAACTTGGTAGCTAGCACTAATAAGGTTTTATGTATGATATAGGTATAATCTTATTATTATTTTTTAGCTGGAGTAGAGCAGACAGGCTGACGGCCCACCTGGTGGAAAGCGGTTACCGTCGCCTATAGACGTTTGCAATATCAGAGATGTAACCAGCGCGCTGCCGGCCTCGAAGAAATTTAATGACACCCTTTAAAAAAAACTAAATTACTTATTTATTAACATGGTGTGGAAGAGATCGCTTGTAAGCGATAAGACTGTCGATTATATTCAAAGCCTATTTAATTTAAAATGTTACATTTGTCAATGGTTATGGACAATATAATACAGATACCTCCAACGCTGAACCCAGACCAGAGTACATATTTATTTCCAGAAAGCCAGGCGGGCGAACACTTAGACCACGAGACAACAGTTGCTGTTATTAGGTATATTACATAGAGATAAAGACAGAAATATATAAATTAAGTCAACAATTCAAATTAATGACATTTTAAATATAGAAAAAAAATCGGTTGTCTGTAAAGTCGGTTTATTGACGATAGTTGAACATGACAACGTCATAAGAAAATATTGATGGAATGGTTTCATTTTTCAAAAGAAAATTTTAATTTTATTTGTTTGATAGATATTTTGTATGGATATAGAGAAGGAGGTAAATGGAAATCACAATTGAATTGATCAATTATGTCAATTACGCTGCCGAACGCGGAGGCCGATTGTGCCTCTTTGTCGCTCGTTCCGCGCTCTCGCTTGCACTTCAAGCCTTAAATGGAACGCCTCAGAGCGAGGTAACGCCGCATGAGTAATGTATTTTCGTGCGTGCAGCCGGCTCCATCGAATTATAAGACGTTGTCACTTCAATAATAACCGTCTAGTATTCTTAAAAAAAGTAATAGGATATCTAAAATTGGGTAAACTATAATATTTCGGTCTTTCAAAACCAAAGACAGTGTAGTAGAAACATCATCATTTATTTCACGTCGTTATTTAGCCGTTGTCTCTCTACCTAAGTGGTGTCAAGCGAAAGTGCCATAATTATTAAGTACTAAGCCTGACATAAGGTCCACATATCACAGGAGAGCTGTGAACTATGATACTTAGATTAATTTGTGTATTCAGGACCCTTTTAGGCGTTGTTAGGACTTAGTACTTTGCTTGACTAATTAAGATAGTCTGTAGACTCGTAATTTATAGGGCGTACTGTTATCTCAAGTTCTTTGAAGTTTAGAAATATTGGCATAAGACATACAAAATTTGTTCGTTCATTCTTGACTTTTTTAATGATTAGAATTTTCGCATTTTAGCCAAATTTATCTTACTCGTTTTGACGTATGCAGATTATTTCACAATCTCATTTTAACTAATGAAAAGTATCGTATATTCATTTCTGTTATTGTAGATACATATAAATATTTCAAAAGGGGGAAGACATGTACATCTAACAAAGGTCCAAATGAGAATGATCATCCGCTGAAAAGCCGTACATGTTTCAGCGATATCGGGCTTGGTGACTTTCCTGAATCAGTGGGAGGAATCTCCACCAGTGAGGTTCAAACTAGGGCCGATCACTGCGAGCGGGAGAGATGACTCTACCGGATTTGACATAAAAGGCTGAACGAGCTAAGCCAACAGGCTGAAGTGAAAAAGTGAGGGAAAGTTATCAACTCTGCCGGCTGAGACAATCCTAGTCTATCTTTAGTACCGCGTGGCAACATGGTATAGCTGGTAAAGAAGAAGCGGAGGAAGAAACTCTCCAGCAACACCTCACTTTTATGTCCAATGATGAATCGAGCCGAGTAGTAATCATAACTATCCAGAAATATTATAATATATAATAATATATAAGTAAAATAACAAGCACTACATGGAAGAAATGTTCTTAGTAATAAATATGTGTTCTCAATAAAGGGAATGAAGAAAAGATTATTTATTTATCAAAATGGGATAGTCTTGTAAAAAAAATATGATGGCATGATTACTGATTAAGTTACTCAAAACATAACTTTTATAAACTTAATTATTTTTTTTCTAATTTTAAATAATAGATTAATTATATATGTCTAAATGCCAGAACAGTATCGTGGGTGAATCGTTGAATAAATAAAACTCAAAATCAAACATCGAATCTAAAGTTTCAAATTTATTTATCAGAACGGGCTTTATTTTTATAGTATACATATAGATTAAAGTTATGCCAGTCGCTAGATCAGCAAATGTTTGACTTGACGTGCTGAATCTCAATAAAGGCGTGCACGGACGGACTGTATGTGCCATTTTGTTCTTATTCGCTGTCGTATAATGTGCGCCTAACAACCACTTGCAGTACTAGGTTCGCACACTGATTTGTTACATCTACAGTGGTCTCAACTAGAATAGGATATTCAAAAATTTTACACCTAACTTACCTGCTAGATATTTTAGGTGGTTCATCATTATTTATCAGGACATTTTCGTAGTATTACAACAAAAGTTATTTAAAACAATGCAACATGAAAATCAATGTATGGTGCATTGCACCGTGTTATTTTGATTGAAACATAAATATTAGTTTGTTTTGTAATCGAAACGAACACGTTTTAATCTACATGTCCTCAAATTACACTTTTGTATAATCTTAAACAATTATTTGAGATAAATAACAAACAAAATTAATTCTTTTTTTGACAATCATATCATATACTACAGCTATTTCTATACTTACATTAATTTCTCACTATATTTTAGTTAAAGGGTACGATTTATCAAAGATATTTTTTGATATATGTATTTACCTACATACGTAATCTCCTTGCGCACGTCTCTCTCCTAACCTGATACAATGTATCATCTATATTAGTTATTTCTACTTGCTACACAACTGTCAAAAGAGCAGTTTAACGTTCTATTATGTGCAACATAAAAACACAGTACTTTGCCACCACTGTAGTGACATCTGGTACAGGAAACAATTTTATTTGCTCCATGTACCAATGTGATGACAATTGTCACACTCCTTTTGTTTCATGTTGCGTTCTTTGCAACACTGAATGAACTACTCTTTATAATCCTTTTTGAATGCTTCACATGATTAGAGCGCATTGTTCACTCGCTAACATTAGACGTTTAACCCCGGTTTGGAATGTTCAGAATCTCACTGAAGTCCTCTCAGTCATTAGTCTTTAAAGCTGGAGGATAGTGACAGATTTATTCCATTGTTAGATTGAAAATATCACTATTTGTAGAGATTATTCCAAGGACACGAGTGCTTAGGTTATTGACCCTTCCTTCGAATTGATATTAGAGATTCCATCAAATCTATTTCTTCAGAGAACTTAATATGGATACCGCCCAAAAATATTTGTAATTTAAACAAAATGAGGAATATTATTCTTAGCTTAAGCTTAAGCTTAAAAAAGCACGTAAATGAAAAACTCTGTATGTTGAACAATAATAATAATTAATCTATTATTACATCGTTACAGTTGACAAAAAATAAATAAATGGTGAATCAATTATGTCTTTATAAATGTCATTAATTTTTTTGGTAAAGAAACTTCCTACAAAAAACCCATATATTGTACATTTTCAATATGGAAGCAAAGAGTATCCGTAATCGATTTTTTATTATAAAAATAATATTTTCATCGTTTTTTGTCGCTTTGCATTTGATTGCTGTCAGAATTCAGGTCCCACGTCAACCGAAATGTAGCGTCACGTTTCCTTGCCCAAAAAATAAGTGAAATAAATTAAACGCTCGGCAAGTACACTCGTCAAAGCAAATCTACTGAATGGGAATAATGGAGAATACTCGACGGCCTATAGCCGGGGAAAGGAGTGCTTATTTCTGTTTTTATATTTCATTATTGGCCCTCTCATCTCGTATTGCACTCCATTCGGATTCATAGCGGCTGCCATAAAAGATTGAAACGTGAGAGGGGCATTTCAATGGCGTAATTGCAAGTGCACTTTTTTTAATTCAATTCCTGTCGGCTATGGTAAAGCTGGAATGCACTTCATACTATCGTCATAAAGTAATGAGTTTTTGTTTTTGAACATTAAAACGGGGGCATTCTTGCAACTTTGCTTGCATACAATTTAAATTTATAAATTAGGACTGAACGCGATTATGGTAGGAGTTTCAAGGCATTTTATATCGTGAAAGATGATATTTGCACTAATATTTACTTTCCCAATACAGGATACTGATGATTCCGCGAAGTATGTATAGAAGAAAAAGTAGAAAAGTGGACCACAAGCTCGGAAATGGACACACGAATGCAATCAACAGTTTCGTTAACAATGTGTTGTTTAATTTAAAATTCCAAATAAATTACCAGTTGTAAAATAAATGTAGAGAGACGCTGACTTTTATTTGTATATAATTTAAAATATTATCTTATATATAAAAATGAATCGCAAAGTGCGTTGGTAAGCGCATAACTTGAGAACGACTTTACCGATTTCGATGAAATTTTGTGTGTTTGTTTGAGTGGGTCCCGGGATGGTTTAAATCCACAATTGGAGCCGGTAGGTGGCGCTGAGAACGGGCTCTAGAATCCTCCTAATCACCGGGAGCGATTTTGGTGATTTTGTTTTTGTGTGTTTCAGTGGGTTCCTGGATGGTTTAGATTCGCAATTAGAACCGGTAGATGGCGGTGAGATCGGGTTCTAGAATCCTCCTAATCACCGGGGGCGATTTTGATGATTTGGTTTTTGTGTCATGAAACAAAGTCTTTTAGGAATTCAGAAAATATGGCGGTACGAAGTTCGCCGGGTCAGCTAGTAAGAATATAAAACTAGTCATTGGTTTTTTAGATGTTTTGTATTTGTCTGTTTGTTCGGGATTCACGTAAAAACTACTGTGCCAATTTTAATGCAGTTGTCGCTGATCGCTAGCGATCTCTCGGAATTGAAGTCTGCGGAACTTTATGTCCCGGGAATCTCGCGGGATTTTTACCGGGAGCGGTTTCAATTTGTTAGGGCAATTAAACATTAGCCTATTCCGACACAGTATGAAGCAAAACGATTACTTACAAAAAGGAGGAGGATCTCAATTCGTCGGTTATTTTTTATGTATGTTCACCGATTACTCCGAGATTTATAATCCGATTTACGTGATTCTTCTTTAGTTTGATGCGGAATAGTTGCCATTTGGTCCCCTTTAAATTTAACATAGTTTGGCCCATTAGTATTCATTTTAAGAACTTTTTTGTTCCCATTTCTTGAGACCTATATTTTTTAAGGCGCGCGGCACCTTTCATAGGCGTACCTATAGCTAGACACTAAAAAATAACAAATAAAAAAAAAGTTCGTTTAAAAAAACCGACTTCAAAAACTAAAAAGTATAAAATAACTTATTTCTAAAGCTATTATTAATTATAATATCTTCAAAAACATCTAAAAACATCTTGAAGTCGGTGCAAAGTAAAATAGAAAAATTACTATATTTTGAAAATTACTAAGCACAGACTTTAAGATGTTTTAGATAATATATATTAATAATAATAGCTTTAGAAATAAGTTATTTTATACTTTTTATTTTTAAAGTCGGTTTTTTAAAACGAAGTTTTTTTTTTAAATTATGCGGTACCTACTTCACATACTGGAGATCCCGCGAGATTTTTCCCGAAAGCGGTAAAAAATAGTCAGGTTGCATAAAAATTTGCTTATTTTAGAATAATTTGGTTTCTTCTAACGTGGACGAAGTCGTGAGCGAATCCTAGTTAGGTACATAAGAAGACTAGAGTTTTCCCCGAGACTACGCTGCGAGTCAAACCCTAAGTAGCTTTATTTCACTTACATAGAAACTTAATTACGTTTTATATACAGGGTGCTTCAAAAAAATGTATACACACTTTGAACTTCCATAGAAAATTTATTTACCGTTCTACAAAGTTAAATTTCAGGAAAATAGAAAGCTGAAAGTCCAATGTAAATGAAACATAAATAACAAATGTTAATACTGTTCAAATTGGTGACCTGCAGCATCAATACAATTCTGAGTACGAGTCACCACAGATTCTGTACATCGTATCAAAACGTCCAATGAGATTTCTCTACACACTGCTTGAATCTCATTCCAAAGAATGTCTAGGTTACGTGGTTTACGTTTGTACACCTCATCTTTTACTGTGCCCCACAAGAAGAAATCCAGTGGTGTAAGGTCTGGAGAGCGTGCTGGAAACTCGATTGGCCCCCTGCGTCCTATCCACTGGCCCGACAAATTTTGATCCAGGTAAGCTCGTACGTCCCTGTGATAGTGCGGCGGAGCACCATCTTGTTGAAAATAAAAATCATCATTACCGTATAATGCACGAATGGCAGGAAATATGGAATCAGCAAGCATTGTTAGGTAATTAATACCAGTTACAGTGCCTTCAAATCGAATAGGTCCAATGAGTCCCCTTGAAGACAAACCGCACCACACATTTACACCAGGCAAATTTACAGCTTTTTCAATTGTAATGTGAGGATTTTGAAACAGTTCCAAGACTGCCGTTGATGACTCATCACTTGTAGCTGTTCGAGGCCGACCTGAATGACCTTTATGCACATCACACACTGTTCCATGAACTTCTAATTTGTCTCGTATGCGTGTAATTGTTAATCTTGAAGGTGGTTCTGTATCATACTCCCTTCTCCACTGTCTTTGAACTTCATTTACATTCTCAAACTTCCAGTACCACTTAATAACCTGCTTACGTTCTTCAAAACTCAAACGTACGTCCCCCATGTTGATATTACAAATTCCAACTGATAATATAACATAGAGGGACGATTATGCTGGCACCTGGCGAAGAAATATAACATTAGCCATGTAGAGCGGGAAAACTACAATAGTTTAAAGTGTGTATACATTTTTTTGAAGCACCCGGTATATATACTTATCTAACTGACAGTGAAAACCAGTTAAAAATCGTTTTATATGTAACGTATGTAAATAAGGTAAAGTTATGAACCATGTAAGTGTCAGATATTATACTGCTTCAAATAAAAGTTGTACCTACATAGTGTATAATGATCTTATTGTTACAAGTTACGCAGGACTCAAATTAAAATGCCGTTTGAATTAATATAGAATTTATTAGAACTATACAAACACGTATAACATAGGTACAAATATAACTACTACTAGTATTAGCAAATAAATTATTTCTTTCTTTCTTTTTTCTTTTAACTAGACACTACTAGTACAAACTGCACGATTCAATAACACGCGCAAAGTCCGTCACTATGTAACTTGTCGAATGTACGTCTTACTCGTATCGTAATCCTCGCTTGACTGCCCTACCCCTCCGTTCGGACATTGTTTTATAGTAACTATACACTACAACAAAGGATTAGTTCGACACACCTACCTATTGACGGCCATAAAAAACGATGCCAGTGCGTACTAAACGTTTCGCCTCCACGTTCCTTAGACGTACCGCAGAATATTGGAATGCACTACCAGAGTCCGTGTTTCCCGAAAAGTACAATCCGGGTATCTTCAAGTCTCGTGTGAATAGGTACTATCTAGGTAAGCGTGCTCCATCTTCGACCGCATCATCGTCCGGCATTGGACGTGATCGTGGTCAAACGCAAACTTATTTAATAAATAAAAAAACAATAGAACGTTTTTCTTAATTACAAATTCTAAACACAAAGTAATAAAAGAATTCCAAAATGCGGGAAGGTAATAAACTACGCTTTATGACAGGCAGATGTGCGTTTACCTTTGTCGGCATGTAACGTTATTATTAACATTGGTAATAATTTTTTGGCTTTCGAAATATTTCTAGTCACCGAAATATGATTATATCATTAGACTGCGATGTATTTTTTCCAGGAGATGACGAGGAAAATGAGCAATTACACGACGGCGGTGGCTCGACTTTAACGCCTAATGAAATTTAGAGTATGCCAAATGGAAAAGGCATCCTCAGAGCTGACTTCTGTCGTAAGAAATTTTTAATACATAGCTTGGTATTTTGCTGCTTAATATATCACTTAGTAAATATATGTATTTTGACTTGAATATTTTTTACGTCAGATAAAAACTCATAATTTTTCCTTGATGAAAGTAGTTCAATTTTTTCGTGCGCAAAAAAAACACACACACAAACAAATAAACATTGTATACTCTCAAGTTACAGCAAAATATGCTAGGTAATATACAATAAACATTTTTGGATACGTTAAATGGGACTCTCACAGAAATCTTCATGTAAGTTCCAATTATAACTGCAAAATTCTAGCTTAATCAGATGAACGATGCGCAACGCTCAGGGCACTTAACACATAAACATTCATTTTTGTACCCTAATCTATCTACCCGCCATATAAAAATGTACTAGTAATTAATATAGACTAGCTTTCGCCTACCACTTCACTCGCGATAATGTTGTCCCACGGAGACCATACATTTTTTCCGAGATAAAAAGCAGTGCTGTTCTAAACTAGAATCTATCTCTGTGCCAAATTACAAGCAGATCCGTTCAGCAGTACTGGCGTGATTGAGCAACAAACATCCATCCAAACTTGCGCATTTACAATGTTGTTACAACCTAGGCCCCGACAAATTCCACGTATAGATTCGCAAAAGCACATTTTATTACCTGCCGGCATTTGAACTAATTGTAATCCTTTTATGATCGTCCTCTTTTGTTCACTTAATTATTGGCATACGTTTCTGGTTATTGTAGAGAATAGCCTATTGTTCTATTGTACTCGTTTACGGCCGCTTGCGGCTGCCTCATTAGCCAGCTGTGGCGGATTATGATTACAAGCTGATTGTGTCGACGTTGTCGAGTGGGCACATTTGCATTTGTGAAGTATAAAACGACTGCCTGATGGAGAGAGGGGGTAATTGAGCTACGACGTGACGTACGTGATGAGTGTACATTCGGAAATCTAATAGTGACGGACTTTGCGCGTTTTATTGAATTACGACATTCTGCATTACGTTTGGATTTTTTGTGTTCGGTTATATTGGTCAGAATTATTATAGAGTTCTAATAAACACTATAATAATTATGACGGCATTTTAATTCGAGTCCCGCTAACTCCTATCAATATTATATAGTATATATAGATTAGGACCAGTCTATTCGTTTCAATTTCTCTACATCTACATACCATCTAGCAACTCTAGAATTCAGGAGCACGGAAAATTATTCCGAAATACAATTAAAGTGTAAAGTAATTTATTTTAATTTTAATCCTCGCCTACTAGCGCGTTGTATCTTCGACCGAGCATTTGTACCCTAATAACCGACGTTAATGTTCATTTCAGAAGTCTGTCTTACATATATTATTATTATAGAGGCATAAGCTTCTTAATAAAGTATAATTATACGTAATTCTTGTCAGATATTATTAAAGTATCAGGTCGACTTTTGCTATAAAAATATCAGATTAATTTCGACACTACATTGTTCGTGTTTGATATACCTACCCACACATCTAAAGTGTGTCAATGATTTCTATTGCAGTCATTTATTTGAATGTCACTTCGTTCTGTTTTAATTAACATCTCGATACTTTGAACGTTAAATGACAAATCGATTCGTGAATGAATTTAGCGACCCTCACAGTCGAGGCGCCATCAATCATATCATATTACCCAAGTGTAATGCAGACATCGTTTCATTTCGAATGAGTTTTTCCACAGTGTACTTACTATCTGTACGTAACTTTTGTTTAACTGCTCATTGTTGGCTTTGAATGTACGGAATATTTTTAGCATGTGGTTGCTAAAAGTTACATTTATGTGTTGGCAATTTGACACAGTTTGTGCCAATTGGATGCCACTCCACAGGGTGTGAAGGGTGGGACTTAATTGCATTCTCCGACTATTGGCAACGGAAATGCGTCATTATTCGAGATTTCAAGGAAAGATATCAAGAGTAAGCAGGTATCATTTGAAATTTAGTCCGTTAACATTTTAGTGTTATCTTGGATAAGGCCGTTGCAAAGATAAGTTTATTTGTGTTCATACCAGAATCTGGCGAAAATACCACAGCACACAGAGTCATATTGTGTAGTATAGTGTTGTTGTAGTTTAAATTGATATTAGTGTCTACAGGCTTTAAAGTAATTCAACAAAAATAGAGCGTTATGTATCCCTTTATATCTAAAACTTCTCTATGAATATTAAATTGAAGATGAATGAATGAATGAATGAAAACTCTTTATTGTTCACCATAAACTTAAATCTAGACAATTGATACGGATACATTTGTATTAGAACAATGGGCGGCCTTATCGCTTATAGCGATCTCTTCCAGGCAACCCGGTGTCAGGAGATTTTAAACGAAATTTAAATATAAGAATTTTGGTGGTGTATTATAAAAAAAAAATAAAAAATAAAGTACTATATATACTTATACTACTTATATATATATATATATATATATATATATACATATAGATAATCATATATACATATATAATTAGATATATGATGATATTATAAATATATATACATTCAAACAATAGATACATTAATTTAATGCAACGATTTTTATTTAATGGACCAATAATGGTCAGTGACCATACTTTTAAATGTAGAAATTGATTTAGCTTGTCTGATTGGTAAAGGGAGGGAGTTCCACAGGCGAACAGCCTGTACGGCAAAAGAATTTCCTATGAAGGAAGAAGTGTGTGCAGGTATTTTTAATAAAAGATTTTCATTTGAGCGCAAATTGCAGGAATGAGATTGGTAGAGAAAACTAAAAAGTTCCTTTAAATATTGGGGAGAACAGGGATTGTAAAGGATATTGTGTAAAAGTGAGAGTAGGTGAACATTCCGGCGAAAGCGAATTGGTAACCATTTAAGCTTATCACGAAATTCGGAGACATGGTCATATTTAAGAAGATTGTCAGTACTCAAGATTACCGATGTGTGCAACTCGCCAATCCACCATTCGTTTAAAATAAGAAATCCCAGCGTCCTGCAATGTCACGTTTAAGGTCTAAAAAAAAAATTAGATACTAGCGGCCCGTCTCGGCTTTGGTTGGGTGGTTTATGGCTATTTTTACTCCTTGGGTTATATTATTGAAGTTTTAGTAGGGTTTCCTAATTTTTCTAGTAATAAATATAATCTATTTTACTCAAAATTAATTAAGCATTCTAATGGTGAAAGAATTTTGAAAATCAGTCTCTTAGTTATTAAGTTTATTCTTTACAAACATACACAAAATACAAACCTTTCTTCTTTATAATATACTAGCTGTCCCGACAGACGTCGTCCTGCCCAGAAAAGCTTCAATCGATATGCCGACAGCATTAAAGTTTATAATTAACAAATAAAAAATAGGGGTTGATCGTAGAGGGTTGAAAATTTAGGGTTGTATGTATTTTTTAACGCTGAATCATAAAAAAAATATTTAAAAAAAATTAGGGGTGGACTACCCTTAACATTTAAGGGGATGAAAAATACATGTCCGATTCTCAGACCTACCCAATATGCACACAGAATTTTACGAGAATCGGTCAAGCCGTTTGGGAGGAGTTTAACTACAAACACCGCGACACGAGAATTTTATATATAAGAAGTATAGATTCCCAGAATAAAACGTTAATATAAATGTTAAAACTGCTAATATTAAATTATGGTAGCAACTTACTGTACTAATAACTATTGATATCTGATTAATTACACATAGTTTCAATTAACTTGTTGAGCCAATGAAACTTTACTTTGCGCTTGAATTTTATTTCGCTTTGAAGCGGAATAAATAATCGATAAGTTTATTTAATTTTTTGTATGCACATTTTATTTCTTACTAGCTGTGCCGGCGACTTCATTCGTGCGGATTTTTTTTCACGGATCTTTAAAAAGAGTAGCCTAGTTACTCCTTATTACATCAGCTATCTGGCAGTGAAAGTCCAGTCAAAATTGATCCAGCCATTTCAGACATTAGCCCGAATAGACAGACAAAAATTTCAAAAATTGATGTTCTAATATAAGTTTTGTTGTATATCCTTTCATAAAAAACTGTTACTTTGGCATTACAAATAGACACTTTAATTTTATCTATATATATATATAATGAAAATGGTGTTCGTTTGAGGCTCAATCACGCTTAAACCACTGATCGTATCGACATGAAACTACCACCATTCGATGCGAAATTTTTCCTAGATGGTTTATGGCTATTTATCTATATATATCTATATACTCGAAAACTACTGGACCGATCATCATGAAACCACAACCAGTCGACGCGGAATTAATCGTAGATGGTTATAGGCTATATATTTTTCAAATTCTATGAGCCCTTTCCCATGTTTTCTCAATTTGTTTGTTTATTAATTTATTTGAATAAGGCGGTACGAAGTTCGCCGAGTCAGCTAGTTTATCTATATAGATACTTACGCGAGTACCTATCTGTATTAATTACCAGCGGTCTCGGGAGACGTAGTCCTGCCCCGAAAAAATGAAAATCTTAAACCCGATTCCCGCACCACCCACCGGGTCTAATTGTGAATGTAAATCACCCCGAGACCCACTCAAACATATATAAAATTTCATCAAAATCGTCAAATCCGATTCCAGTGCCAAGTTTTTTTTTGATTGATGGATAACATTATTGAAGTTTTAGTAGGGATCCCTAATTTTTATATCGCTTGTATTAATCAGAGTAATAGCATTCGAATGGTGAATTAATTGTTGAAATCAGTCCAGTACTTTTTAAGTTTATTCGTTACAAACATACAAAAATAATATTAGTCTAGAACACAAAAATATTTCACACATAAAAAGTGATTTGTAATAAAGTTATCAAATATTTTTCTCACATTTTCGATAACAAAAAAGTATGGTAAAAATGTAATTTTTCATCAAAACATTGTATTCGTTATAGGTATATTATTGTTTGTTGAAGAGTACAATCTCAAATCATAATTATTTTGAATTTTAAAACGTTATTGCCACCAAAACAGTCCTGCAACGCAGCATTATTCTAAAGGAATTTCATTACGATGACAATGCTGGCAGGTTCAATTTTCTTGAGAGATAACGAGCGTTGTTGAGATTGTTTCAAGCTTCTAAGTTGAGGCCACTTTGACCCCTGGCCCGTGAACATCGCAAAGATTCCCATTACACCTCCACAAAAGAAAACTCTCTTTTTTAACAATGAATTTTACGACACATAAAAGAATACGAACGAATACAAAATTCGTGAAAACGTTTAGCATTTTGACGGTAAAGATGTTGTAAATGTCCCATCAAAATGTTTCCTAAATAGTCATAAAAAGCGCTGTATTATTCTTAGTGATAAGAAAAAAGGGTAGTATTGTGCATTTTTGGTTGGTTTATTCTTACCCCTTTCATTAAAATTAATGAAATAAGTTGTTTAACATTTCAGATTTCTTACTTAACGTCGAGATCCCTTTATTTGTGTACCTATACTGTGAATTGCTAGTAAGAATTAAAATTTATTTTAATCAACATTATATATTTTTATCTGTGCCGTAACGCAGATAAAAGACCTAAGTAATTTCTGCGGTGGGGTGACCTGTCGTAAGAGGCGACTAAACAACCCACGGCTAGTTGGTAAGGCATTTGTCCACTTCGATGACTATCACTCCCGGTCTAGTGTGCCGCCATAACAATTTTGATATGTCAGACGAGCAAGTACGCAAGTTCTTCGCTTCTGAAAGGTCGCATATAATTCCCGCAACGGATATTAATCGCTCCACACGATTGATGCGAGTTATCGGTAATATTATTTTTTTGTTCCTTTACTCGAAAGGGACTATACTGCATACTTCGAAAAGTAACAAAAATTTCACTGTGCGTAGGTCAAGGTGATCGCTCGAGAATCGTGCCGTCTTAGGTGACAGACGGGCGAAAATTGTCATCTAACCAGTAAGTGCGCGTAGCTCCTCGCACGTCGTTCATCCCCATAAGCGATGCTTTAAATTTTGATGCGGAATAAACTTAACATTATGGTACGAGACTTTTATAATACTTCCATGAATATTACGCCAATATCATTAAAACGAGGTTAATCGCTATGTACAGTCGTGATATGACAAGGTTTGCCGATTTCCATTCATTTAGCGTTCCGCCAGCACATGTTACCTTTCCAAACTAAATACCAGAAAAGACTGTTCTAGAGAAGATTATTTTAACTGTTTGATAATAAAGATTAAAGTTACTTAGATCAAAGCTGTTTGATTTTCTATCTTGTCTAAGAAGATTATTTAGAGATGTAAAACCTTTTACTGGGTTCCATATTTATGATAAGCGTAATGAATATATCTTCTTTGTTTCTGATGATTAAAACTGTTGTTAATATCAGTGTCTGCCATTATCAATTTTATTTTTTCACGTTTCTATATTTCTAAACGGAACATTTATTAAAATGTTGGTAGTACCTACTGTTTCTTGCACTCGTGCATGCAAAAGTCGGCTTTAAGGAGACGAAGCATTTTATACCGCGACGGTACATTCACAAAACAAGTGAAACCCAAATAATGACGCTGTAATGTAAATGACTCCGTCAGCCATGCATTGTCCAGAAGATCAATATTGGAAAAGCACTCGACTATTCGCTAACGAGATACAAGTCTAATGAACTTGAAATCCTGCACTCCCATTTTGTATAATGGACACTGCCGTCCAGCCACCAACAGTAAATTGGACAGCGGCTACTATTTATTATGTACTCTGTACTGCTGATTGAAAGAAGAATTAAAGTCAATCAAGACAAGAGTCACATAGTTGCTTCTTAAGTTTACGTGATTTAGTACACATAATTAAAGATAAATTTTAACGGTGTTTAGCTTTTAATGGTTATAAATTTGATTAGGCTCCCATAGAGTAAATATTTCAAAAAAATACAATTAAATGAAACAAGTTGGGGGTAGGTATTAAAAACTTTAAAATTACACAGTGACACGTGACATCTTTGTCTTCCATTCTTTACAGTCATGGGAATACGTCTATTTTTCATGACATTTCGAATCTGTATTAATTTTTTGAAACTCGATACTTTTATATTGAATATTTGTATTTATACTGAAATATAGTCGTAATAATACGTGAAGAACGTGAAGCCGATAAAGACAGAAAAGTAAATTGCATTCAGACACTTGTTGTTAAAAGGTTGAAGAGCCTCTGTACTTTTAATATATTATGGGGATGGATAAGGAATAAAAGCATCAAACCAGTTAATACACAGTTTATTTAATTAAAACAAAGTAACAAAGAATAATACATACTTAATTAGCCGCACCGCTAATATTCACAATACACAAAACAATTACATAAATACTCTGTTATCTCAGAGTTTCTTTGTTACCCTAGGAAAGGGTGGTTTGATGAATCTAACCCCGACACTGTCTCAGGCTAGCTATACTCCAGGGGGGGATCGGCTAGGAGCTTGCGTACTGTATAATGATATTTGTGAGTATAACTTGGTCATATAAAGTGAGTTACTAAACTAAGAATATTAATAAAATAAAATGGACGCCACCTGCTGTATTCCTCTAGGAAGATCTTGCAACAGGACAAGTATATAAAAGAAGAGAGTAGATGATGAATGCTGTGTATCAACTGGACGGTCTTAGGCGGAACTCAGGTCCGCCACAAACAGCTGGGTAGGAGGACATCCGTCGGTCACCCCTACGCCACAACCAAACACCTCACTGGAAAGTCACCAGTGGATATATATTAATCGATGGCTTCAATAAGAAGGTAAAACACCTTTCGACTATAGGATGAGAAACGTTCAAGATAAAAATAGGTTAGGTAAAAAAAAGATTTCTATTTGAAGCTGGCTGAGGAAACGATTCTTACGGAAGATAATTTAAAATAATATTACCCATGTCTGGTTTCTTATTTGGTAACTGAATTACGTAGCAGCGTACGGTACAGGTAGGAGGTATTAAATTAAATGTCGAAGTACCGACGTTCGCGTACCAAAATGGTAATCTACTAAAATACTACAATCAGAAATAGAAATTTAAATTAAGATAAAACGATATATATTTACTGACCTAGGAGGCTAATAAAATGAACCTGCGGAGGTCCAGGACAACCCGTGGTGCCTCTCAGGGCTGCACACGGTATGTCTTCTTGAAATAATTCCATTCTGGAATGATTTATTTGACTTGAACATATTGAAATGAAACCTAGTGCTATGTGGTTACTGGTACAAGATTTTACTTACATGAGGATATCAAAATGTCCGCTTCCACACGTGTAATCTCAAAATTCAGCAAAAGCTTATACGCACGGATGGTGATCAAAAAGGCCTAGTCATTGTATGATTTTGCCTTTATATCAAATGTCCCCACAAGGAATGGCATGTTCAACGCCCGTCGGGATGTTCGGCCTTGTCCACTGACTTTTTGAAAACGTAGCTGTCAAAGTGACAGCTACGAAGGCGAAACCGCGAGGCGCTAGTGATCCCAGTCCTTTGGGTCGTATTTATGTAGTGCACCAAGGTGACTATTTCGTTTTCCTGTTTGCCAGTGAAACAATAGCTATCCATTAATTATATTTTTCTATGCCCTAGGGCCTATTTTGGGATTTAACTAAACTCCGCTATTTCTTCAGTTATTTCCTTCCGGCTCGTACGGTTACTGCAATGTTAGCTGTTCGCTGTTTCGCGCGCTACAATAGTGCTGAATAGCGTGAATCGAAAGTTCACCACTGGAGGCACTGATTGTCTTGACAACTAAAATTTGTCTTTTCCGTAATTATTTGATTAAACTTAATTTAAAAGTATTCGCGACCAAGAATTATGTTTTCCCTATTTTCCATTTATGCCACGAATATACCATAGACAACAGAAACCATAACTAATATCGACTCTAGGCCGCTTTCTGCCGCGCGCTCCTAGATGTCGCTATTAGTATTGAATTTTACATGTTACACACTTCTATCTATTACATTTTATTACAATATTGTATATTCATTACTGTTGGACTTACAGAAACGATTGCAAGAGGGCGCTTGACGCGCTACCTATCTCATAGTTGAAATAACTATGGTTTGTTTGTTTATACACATATAGTTATTGAATTAGGGTCTTGGAGTCTGTAGTTATTGATATAAATCACTAAAGGCTAAATTAGAAAAAAAGTGTGTGTGTACTTATATGTACACGCGTTAGAAGTTATACTTCTTTGGCCTAACAAGATAAAAAACGACACTAACAATAGAAAAACTAAAATGTTGACTATAGCTAACTTCATGGTGTAGGTTTTTCGTGTGACGGTGTGCGCGCGCATCGTAAAAATTTACTGTCATCATTTTTCCCTAACGCGCCTAAAGAAGTATAACTTCAATAACATGCCATTAACATTGGCGCAGTAAATTTTGTAGTGCTGATATGTGACGGATCAATCAAATTCAATCAATGCGGTTGAAAGAGACAGAACTAATAGTACTGGACGGTATTCAATGGCATTGGTTGATTCAATTTTAATGTTTATACAGGTCACCTTGTTTGATTCATCTAAATTAAAAGACAAAAACTGTCTATTATCGGATTAGTAGATAAATTTTCAAATATATATATGGTTACATTGCAACTCGTTACTGATAAGATACTTGTATAATATTCTTATAACAAGATTCTATAAAATTGAAAGAAAATATTATTTCTTCAAAAGCTATTAAAAGTTGTCTAAGTGGAATAAAACACAATAATCAAGTTATTTCATTTAGAAACTTTTTTCTATTATGTTCAACATAAAAGAATTGAGCCAAGTACTAAAGGATCCTCTAATATAACAAATTAGATTTCCAATTTGGACTTCGTGTTAAAATCTTTTAAATTCAATATTTAATTATGTTTTAGGGTTGTTGTAAAATTATTTTAGTACGAAGCAATTATTTTTGTTAAAAACTCCTAATACTTCATGTGCTTCTGTCAATACCGAGTTTTTCAAGATTCTTATAATGTAGGTTTTCTTATATGTAATATTTTTCTTACTACATGTTTATATGAAATAATTATAACAATATAACTTCCTCTGAGATAATAACTATATAAGTATATAAATATTTCCAGTGTCATATTCGGTTTATTTGTTTCTATACAATTGTTATTTATTACCTACGACACACTTTTTATTTTACATTCTAACTATAGAACATTACATTCTTCCTTCTTGGCTAGAACCACTGCAGTATGTACACCCTCTACGAGCTTTGTCCAGGGTCCAGCTCCCGAGTCTAAACATCTGCGAGGTTCACTCTTCGTGCGGCTACCAGCCATCTTCTATCTTCAAGCTTGACTACAGCGTAAGTGTGTGTTGTTTTTAATTTTTCTATGTGTATGTACTATTATGGTATTTACTTTGTGTGTGCTATTTATGTAAGTCTGTCTGTATGTCTGTAAGTTTTATGTTTGCTATCCAATTTGGCCGTTTTACCTAGTAAAAGTAAAACCCCAATTGTAAAAATTACCTAGGCCAAGTCTTTTATTATTATATGAGTAATATGTATGCGAAACGTAATATCGGAATGAATTGTCGTGTATAGTAGGGCCAACGAGAAGCAATACCAAATGTAAACAAAACCAATGCAAGGTCATTAGAAAATACAGGGGTGCGTAACTTTTTGAAAGTTGTATTATATATTTTAGTAGACAATTTATTTATTAATATGTTATTCTAAAAAGGTAACAATTAATATAAAGAAATTGAGTTGAAATGAGAATAATAATAATGTTTATGGAAATGAGGATAAAAGTGAAACATTTGTTTAAAGAAATCATTGTTTATTCAGTCTGACGCCGATTGTTCTGAGTCTGTAGAATCAGAATCTGTAACATGTATAATAAATTTATCCATCACGTCATCTACAATAAAATCAAGTTTGAAAAACTTCTCTTCTTCTTTATGAACGTGCTCCACGCATTTCTTCCACCGATCAGGCGTGACTTTCGCCATACCCTCACTTAATAGTGCCCTTACTTTTGCAAATTGAAACGTAGTATTGTTTCTAGCTACGTGCCCCTTTACATCAGCCCAAATCAACTCAATTGGGTTTAATTCACAATGATAGGGAGGGAGTCTTAGTACTTCGACGCCATATTTCTTTGCCAATTCGTCTACGACATATAATTGATATTGGTTCTTCACCATTTTTACTCTATTTAATAATTGTATTTTTAGTTCCTTTTCATCGAAACTGATATTTTTGTTACGAAGCCACTGCTGAATGTTAGCCTTCAACCATGTTGAGCTGGGTGTTTTTTCCTGTCGCCTAGAGTGGTAAGGCGCGTTATCCATGACGACAACTGCATTCTCGCCTAACTTGGGCAATATCTTCTCAAACCAGTTTTCAAAATGTGCAGCATCCATTGATTCGTGATAATCACCGGTGCCTTTGGATTCAAACACCCAGCTACCGTCTTCCACAAAACCATCTTCGTTTCCAATGTGCACTACGATTAGTCGCCGGCCCTTTGAGGTAGGATTCTTCGCACCTGTACTAAGACCTTCTAAAAACGCTCGCCGTTTTGATTTTATTTCGGTGTCAACCCAGGTTTTATTAACAGTGTGACCTGAAAATAACATACAGGATACAATAAAACATAGGCAATACTACAAATAATAATCTTACACAATCTTTCAGGCAGAAATACTTAGTTTTGATTATGCGTTAAAGGATAATAACCGATACCTAAACTACTAGCTGTTTTCTGCGCCATCTCTTTTTTGTAGGGGTATTTATCCTTAGGCCCAGTTTCTTTAACATATTTATAGGTGTTAATAACCATATTTTTTTCATTTACCGTAAAACTAGTTACCTGAAATTGAAAATTAAATTAAAATGATATACTTTATTCACGTGCATTTTTAATAAATTAAAAAAGTTTTATTATTACAGTTGTTGTTTTTTAAATAACTTTAAAGTATACTGTATTTAATATCTATCAGCTAAAATCCAAATATCAATGCAATGGTAAAATATTTCCTGTACATACCTTTGGGCGTTTCTTTTTTGGAGAACTAAAATCTGTTGATTTATCTCTCGAAGTACTTGGTTGTGGCTCCATCATTAACCACTCTTAATAACAACAAACAATATTCAACAACAACAATCTAACAATAATTAAATAACACGGAATGAACTAAAAACAGTAACTCTTACTATAAAATGGCGCCCGAATGTTGGCGAACCCGTCTTGATCTTACGACAAAGACAGACAAATTACGACAAATACACGAGATGGAAAGAGATAGATAACAGATTGTCACTCCACAGTAGTTTTTAGGTGAATGACCTTTTGTATCTGGTCTCTTTGGCCCAAGTATAGGATATCCATGTTTGAAATTTTCAGAAGCAAGTTTAGATTTTTTTTCTTTCCAAGCTTTTGTATCCAATCCCATTTCCATTTCAGCTGATTTGACACTTATATCCTCGAGTAACATTTATTTTAATTTGAGTACCTACCGTACTGTGAGCTTTATCTACGTAACCGTAACCAGAATTGAAATATCTGTATTCTCCCCGTTTATTATTGTACCTAGTATGTACATGTTTTATTACAAGACTGTCTGCACTTATTTTGTTTTAGTCCTACTTCTTACTCACCTGCACACAAATATGTATTGTTCTCCCCCCCCCTTGCCCCATTAGTTCAAATAATCGACACTCTACTCTACAACAGACTAACCTTGCCCTTTTATCGTAAGTTTACTTCTTTACATTACACTTATTCTTAACCTTGACTCCAAAACGAATCAATGACCATTGTACGTCTGTCCGGAAAGCCCTTCACATAAAACCATGCTCATTCACAAAACCGTAAAACGCAACACGAAGCATCCCAGCCGAGATTATGCGTTGCTTTAATAGGTCTAAATTAACATATGAAAGCTTTGGGGTCATCTTGTATGAAGGATTACGTGTTAATAGTGTCTTAGACATTAATAACTTATGAAGGGTTAAGCTTATGTGCGGGTAATGGATATTATTCAAGACATGACCCGGGTACAAAACGGTCTCACGGCGAGGACTACGGAATAGTACTTTAATTGGAGATTTAGAATCGTTATATTGTCATGTAGCGTTTATACTGTGACTGTGATTGTAATAGGTAGGTAAGAAATCGAACACTAAACCTAATTGATACTATTAATACTAACCCTTTAAATATTTTGTCAACGTATGGATATCATTCATCTCATTATGCTCATTATGTGTTCATATGTTTAGAATTATAGCTAGACAGACCCAATAATATGAAATATATGTGACCAACTTTAGCTGTTTCTGGTTTTGTGTAGCAAATAAGGAAAAAAAGTCAAATCATAGGAGACACTTCAATATTCAGTAACAATTTTACTAAAATAGAACCTTTATATAATAATGTCCATGTGTCTGTTTGTGTCTATCTATCTAAGTCACACTTATTTTCCTTAAAAACTGTTCGATCTGTATAAATGAAACTTTGCGGAAAGGTGTACTCCGTATTCTGCTACATAAGTATACAATGATATAGAAAAATATAAAGATAAATCAAAAAGAAGACGTGTGGATTATGTGAAGGATGACATGCTGATTTGTTGTGTGACAGAAGAAGCAAGTCAAAATAAAGAAGTATGGAATAAAAACATATATATTTCACCGACCCCAAATTATTGAGAGAAGTTTTTTTTATGTTTTCTAATAAGGCTAACTGACAAACGGACCACCTGGTGATAGGTGGCTACCGTCGCCCATGGATATCTGCAACACTAAGGGAGCCGATGCGTTGCCTACATCGTTGAGCCTTTAGGTATCTGTTCACGCCCTTTTCAAAGAGGCCCATATTGTAGCGCTCTGGGAAAACTGCGGGAGAGAGTTCATTCCACAGATCATAGAATTCTATGATCTGTGGTTCATTCCATAACTTGGACACATATGGCATGAAGGAGCATCCGCCACGTACCCGTAACACTTTTTAACCCGTAACACTTTTTAACATCGAGTTATGAAATATTATACGATCCCTTTATTGTCTAAATAACTACATGGTCCTAAAAACGTGAATTAAAAGTTTTATTTACATTTTTCTATTCCAAAAAAATTAACGTACAATTTGTGGCACTTCCTTGTCATCAGGAGAAGTGTTTGATTTTGTGGGGTCTTCAGAGTTACGCTCTTACTGGGAGACTGTCAATTTCTTTATATTCTTCTATCACTATAATAATATTTTACTCACTATTGTGACTGAGTGCAATATAAAAGACCTCTCACTGCATAAAATTCTCATTATAATTCTTAAGCAATAACCATTTAAATATCTGAATTATAATGTTATGACTTTACTAATTATCATTTTAAGGTCATGGCATGACTATAATGGCTCATTATGTATATCTGCAAGTTATATTATGGATCATTAATCCCTAAAACCCGTATTCTATAAACATACTCATACGCAAATTAAAATCAGTTTTCCATTCCCAATTTTAGTAATTCTGAATTTACTACAATTTTAGTCCAATTTTATCAAAATTTTAAACCAAATTTAGCCTAATCTAAGCCCAATTTTAATCCTACTTTATTTAATTTTAATCCAATGTTAGTCTAAATTACGCCCAGTTTTAGTCCAATTTCAGTCAAATTCTAATCTAATCTAATCTTAGTCCAATTTAAAAAAAATATTAGACTAAAATTAGGCTAATTTTAGTCCAATTTTAATACAATTTTAGTCCAATTTTAGCTCTAGTTTGTTACAAACGAGGCCAATCTTATCACAATTTTAGTCCTTATTTAGTCCAAATTCAGTTTCTAGTCAACTTTAACCTAATTTAAGCACAATTTGAGTACAAATTTATCCAATCTTAGTTATAATTTTAGTTCATCTGTAGCCCAAAGTTAGTCCCATTTATACCCAATATATTTTTATTTATTTTTTCCATTATTTCAAGGTTCTTATAATCTAAGTTTTCTTATCAGTAACGCAGGAATAACTCCTAATTTTCTTAAAGAAGTCAAATAATGCAATAATTATTATTTGAATAGTAACAAAAAATATTTCTATCAAGTTATTTAAAAAATTAAATTAGATATTAAGATGTTACCACCTGTTCTTTTATATGTAAAAATATTAATGTTTATTGTAACATGTGTCTGCTTCCCTATGGTGGTGATTGAATTAAGCACATCGCTAAATAGAGATTTGATTCGAATCAGTCCGACTGTTATAGAATATGAATTAACATTAGAGTTAAAGCATTTCATTTGAAGTAGTTTCTTTGAATTAAAGAACTCAAACGCCAACGACGCCACGTCTAGAATACAGATTGCTGAGATAATGAACCGAGGGACTTACTCAAGTTCTGCGAATAAAGTTAATCCAAATTCGATTTTCCTTAACTATAAAATTACTTACAAATTCTAAAGGACTTGTTGTTCATGGCTCGTGTTTAGTTTATTGTGCGACCAGCATTTTGATTCGTGCCCATTTTAATTTGTAAGAGTGAAAGTCACTTTATTTGTTGAATGTCAAAACATTTTGAAATCGCAGTAGCCTGGGTCGCTAGGGCAAATGGGTCTCATTCCAATGATATGGGTTTTAAATCTGATTTTAGAATATCTACAACGAAAGCAATTTCACTATCCTAACGTGCATATTGTTATAATTTCCACATGCTAACTGAGAAGGAAAAAGATCATGATGAACCTTGCATATCGAGGTTGTCGATTATTAAAACTCCCACCTTCACTAATTCCAAGACCTGAAAAACTAGTCGATGGGTTTATAATAAGGAGCTCTTATCTCTAACAAAAGTACTAATATCAATTCTTAAAAATTCCTTCCACCTTAGCCACGGTGTGAAATCTTTCGATGGGAACGAACAAGTGGCAATCCGTGAATTTAATCATTTCAACACTGTGCTCATACAGATAGAGTTCGAAATGTTTTGAAGATTTAAAGTTCATAAATCAAATTGGAACTAGAGCATTTGTTTCCTATTTTAATTATCATAAGCATCTCGGGTCATCAGTTCAAAGTGACAATATGGAATCTGGATAATATATGTTATTATATCATAAATATTTAATATATGAAATATAATATTTTGCATTAAAATATAAAATAATTTTTGAGCTTGGCAACGATATTATAAAAATAATAAACTTTATAGTTATTCTAATACTCCTGATAGGCTAAATCTATCTCATTCTCTTGTAGGCTACTTTTCTAAAGTTTCCCTTCTGCCGTGTGTGAATTGCGCACGCACACTTTTTTTACTCCTGGATCACGTTCAAGTTAATGCAATTTTGTATGGTACGATTTATTTTTCCCTTCCCGCTCACGATATGGCGCTAAGTCATTCCCATACAAAATTGCGTTAACTTGAACGTGATCTAGTAGTAAATAAACTCGATTAAGCACTTATGTTATAAGAACAACCGGGAAACATTGGTTTCCTTTGTTGGGTCCCATGTCAGTGGACCGAAGCAAAGCTATTATTATCAATATAATAATATAAACCCTACAAAACTTCATACCATCATATTTCACAAAATATATTTAGTATAAGAATATTTGCAAACCTATATACTCTTTCCAAGCATTTATTTTGTTTTTGACAGCTATAGAACAATTAGTAATGTCCCAACGCGTTAGCGACTAGATTTGTTATAAAAATCGACCCCATTTATAAATGAATTTTAATCTATTTAATTTACCTTACTATATATTTATGATAAAAAAAACTGACAACATCGTGTAATAAATATACCTATTAAATAAGCCATTTAAAAAATGCAGTATTATTTTTCTTCAAAGTATTTTTTTTTTCAAGTCGATTACGTTCGATATATTTACGTATAATATCGATGGTTTAATAATCTGTGCGTTAAATGACTTACGGAACATCACTATTACGTCACCCACAATAATAACGTACGAAAATTATGTCATTTGTTTCATGTACGCTTTGCTGTCAAGAAATATATAACTTGATAGACGTACAAACGTCAAAAGTAAAATAAACGCTTGGAAACAGTATAGTGATAATTTTATTTATAACTTTCTGTGACAGCTTGTTAAACGTTCAACTTTGAAAATAACAAGTCGCTATATTTGTTTCTCGTTACTTTTCACGCAGATTTCGTTTTAAGTAGCAATTTATTCAGAAGTGTCAACAAGTTTGCGTGAAAACTGTATTTTTTCTTGGAAAATTTAGCAAAGAATAGCATCGGGCGCATTGGAACAAAGTTATGATTTGGTTATCATATAACATGTCATATATTTTTATGGACTATAGGAGTGATGATATGGGTATTGGGCGTTGTGGTTTATACAAAATGAAAACATAACTTATATCTATAAAGTAAACCTGTAAGGCCTATCACATACTTCAAACCAGTGGTGTCGCGAACGCGACCTTAACTTTAATTTAAAACATAAAACGTCAACGACAGACATGAAAAACGTTACTTAAATTTTTGAAACACCTTTGGAATACAACTTCAACCGACTGCTTTGTAATCCTACGAGAAATAAATTAGTTGTTCTCATGTTATTAGCGCCTATGATTTCCCACTAAGAAGAACTCTGGAAGTTCAAACAACTGGTCATTCGAAAATAAAAGGAGAAGAACTAAGAAATTGGCTGATTATTCTAGTCAAGTCATCTTCACTGCAGATCTTCAACAATCGAGTGAGTCCGTTCCTATATATTTCCCTCATTTTATCCTCATTTATAATTGCCTTATTGGTATCAAGTGCGTTGCACATATTCATCACCAAATAGAAATACATCAACGAACTATTCAATACGTTTTACTTAATAATTATAACACAATCCATAGCGACTTCTATTTTATACAAAACCGGTTTCGCGCTGCTTCCCGGCGCTCAGCCGATCAGTCGTAAACAACCCGCATTAATAGTGCACCATAATAATTCATCTACGCAAAGTTTATTTTAAATTGATTTTTTTACCCATGGTCAGTATCCTTGTCGTTATATTTTGCATATAATTAAAGTAGGCATCCTAATAGTCAGTTTTAGTTAAAATGCCAGAGTCAAAGTTAAAAAAACGCGGTTCAATCAAATCCAAAGTAACTCAGTTTGCTTCATATCTAAACATACTTGTGAATAGTGACAATATCAGTGAATTGCAGCACAAGGAATTGGAGTGCCGTTTAAGTAAAATAGATGCTGTATACAATGAATTTGACGTGTTACAGACGGAGATTGAAACATTATCGGAGTCACCGGAATCAGCTTTTTTAGATCGTGAAACATTCGACAGCAATTACTTTCGCCTGGTTTCGGAGGCGTCCATTTTACTAAATCAAAGTCGACGGCGGTCCTCTGCGGCCAGTGACGATGGTTCATCTTCCAGCAGAGAGTGCAGGCATGATTTCGTCAGGCTACCCAAAATCGATCTGCCTCATTTCAACGGCGACTATCAACACTGGCTCGAGTTTAGAGATACGTATATTTCTCTTATTCATAACAATACTACCATAAGTGACATAAACAAGTTTCATTACTTGCGCGCTGCTCTTAAGGGTGCCGCAGCATTATCCATACAATCCCTTGAATTTTCATCAAATAATTATCATTTAGCATGGCAATTACTCACAGAGAGATACGATAATGAGCGTTTACTTGTCAATCATCATATTCAAGCGTTATTTAACTTTGAAAACATAACTAGAGAATCTAGTCGGTTATTGCGTAATATGATAGATGTAACAAATAAAAACTTACGCGCCCTTGCGTTACTTGGCCAACCTACCGATCATTGGGACACATTAATTATCTATGTCTAAGAAATTAGATCCTATAACAACTCGTCAATGGGAAGAATACAGGAACAATATAAATGGTATTCCAAATTTACAACAATACATAAAATTCTTAAACAATAGGGCTGACTTACTCGAGGCCGTCTATGACAATAATAATTCATTTAACAAACAAAAATCATATCATACATCACCAGACACACATAAATATAAAATGCTTAAATCACCTGACAATCATACATCCAATTCTTCATACAAATGTCCTATTTGTTCACAGGCTCACTTCATCTTTAGCTGAAAGAAACATTCAGAAAATTAGATATAGAGTCTAGGATCAAAAGGATTAAAGAATTAAACGCAATTGTTTCCGTCCAGGACATAATCATAATCAATGTAGATTGACACATTGTAAATACTGTAATAATAAACATAACACTTTATTCCATATGTCTTTAGAATCCCCTAAGGAGTCTGAAGAGATGACATTAGCATTGTCAACAGAATTGTCAGTTAATCAGGGTAATCAGCCTACTGCATTACTATCCACAGCGCTGGTTCGAGTGGCCAACGTACACAACAAGCTCCATACTGCCAGGTTGCTGTTGGATAATGGCAGCACGTCCAACTTCGTGTCAAAGCAGTTCAGCGAGAAGCTTGGTCTGGTACCACGACACGTAAGCTCCACGGTGTACGGTATTAATTGTCAATCTTCTTTAACTTCAGAGTCTTGCGAGCTAGCAATCCTATCATTATGCGGCAGTTACAAACAAAATATTACGTGTTATATTCTTCCAGAAATTACAAAATATTTACCTCCAACATATATAGACATCAAACCATTACACATTCCTAAAGGAATCTACTTAGCGGATCCCACCTTCAATATACCGTCAGAGATCAACATTTTAGTCGGAGCAGAGGTCTTTTGGAGTATACTAGGTACAGGCATAGTAGACCTTGGTAAACACCAACCTAAACTCCGCGATTGTAAACTAGGATGGCTCTTAACTGGCTGTCTCTTCAATACAAAACCGTCACCTGTTAGTCTCTGTCACTTTATCAACAACAATGATGATAATTTACTTACCCGGTTCTGGGAGTTAGATCAAGTGCCTTCTAAGCACAATTTATCTACAGAGGAAAAGGCCTGCGAGAAAATTTTCGAGACCACGACTCGTCGCGACGATGACGGTCGTTTCATTGTTACAGTACCGTTAAAAGAAACGCCCGAAGTTCTCGGAGATACTTACCATCTAGCCAAGGTCCGTTTTCTTTCCTTGGAGCGGCGACTAGAACGGGACATAAACCTGAACCATAGATACATGACTTTTATGCAAGAATATCTTCTTTTAGGTCACATGACTCTCAATAACAAACAAAATCATATATCATCTAATCATTCTTCACATCTATCATTTAATAAATCATCACGTCCATTATCTAGCTTACCGTCGTCTATTAACTCAGCATCTATGTCATCTAAGAAAACAATACATAATATATATTTACCTCATCATTGCATTGTCCGTGAGTCAAGTTCAACAACGAAACTTCGCGTGGTCTTTGACGCTTCATCCGCCACGTCTACTGGTAAGTCATATAATGACATTCAAATGATTGGGCCAACTGTACAAGATGATATCTTCTCAATTCTATTGCGGTTTAGGCAATATAAAATTGTAGTTTCGGCTGACATCGAAAAAATGTACTGGGCTATTTACATTGAACCATCACAGCGATCTCTTCAGCAGATCGTCTTCAGATTTGATCGTTCTAAACCATTGTCCACATATACATTAAACACAGTCACATACGGTACTGCATCAGCTCCTTATCTAGCTACTAAATGCTTAATGTCAATTGCAGATCAATGTAATAATCCATCAGTGCAAAATGCTATTAAACATAACTATTATGTTGATGATTACTTAGGTGGAGGAGACTGTACAAGTTCTGTCATCGAACTTTGTAAAAAGCCCAGAGACACTTTAAACTCTGAAATGAAACTTCATAAATGGCAATCCAATAGTCTCGAAGTTTTGCAAGCGATCAACGAATCCAAAAATGATTTAGATAAAATAATCAATTTAAACAACACCTCATCCTCTAAAACATTAGGCTTATATTGGAATTCATCTTCAGATAATCTTAATTTAGTCATCAACTTAAATATAGGTAATAAGATAACAAAACGAATCATCAAATCTTTAATTAATAAAATTTTTGACCCTTTAGGACTGGTGGGTCCATGTATATTATTAGCTAAGCTCATTCTTCAATCACTTTGGAAACAGAAATGTTCTTGGGATAATGAGGTTCCTGAAGATATTAAAACACAGTTTCTTGAAGTAGCAAATTGCCTACACTCTCTTAATTCATTAAAAATACCCCGGCGGGTCTTATGCACAAATCCACACACAATTGAAATCCACATATTCTCAGACGCGTCAGAGTGTGCCTACGGTGGTTGTGTCTACGTGAGAACAATAGACGACTGTGGTTTAGTGTACGTTAGGCTATTAACATCCAAAAATAAAGTTACTCCAATGAAATCCAAATATACAATACCGCGTCTAGAACTATCTGCCGCACTGCTAGCCACAAGACTCTGGAAAAAAGTAATCGATGCTCTCACTATCAAAGCTCACCGACACTTCTTCTGGTCGGATTCTAGCATAACGTGGACTTCATTCGACTCGATTTCCCATAGCCTAACTTTAAGAAACCAGCGACCACAAGGTCACAAACACCATGCATTCATTGGTGATTACGTTTTTTTATTTATGCGTATTGTTACGAGTTACGGGACTCGAATAAGATGCCGTTGGATAACACAGGTAAAAATACAACTGGATGCAACCAGTACAAACGTGATGTACGATTCAATAACACGCGAAAAGTCCGTCACTATATAGCGTATCGAATGTACACATGTCTTGCTCGTATCATAATCGTCGCTTGACTGCCTCACTCCTCCGTTCGGGCATTGTTTTATACTAAACTATACAATATGTCTCGACGCAATGCTCGACCGCATAACAATAGTTTCTAAGAATCACACCTGGTTAATCACTAACATAAAATATTACAATACACAAGCTATATATAAGCTATTTTTCTAATTACAAATTTTAAATACAAAGTAAATAAAAGAAATCCAAATGCCGAAAGGCAATAAACTGCAGGTGTGAATTGTTGTCGGTCGTAACAGTATATTATTACTGTATTACTATCTCTTACGCTCGGCAGCTTTCCACACGTATTGGACTAAATAGCAACTCATAACCCGGTCAGGCACCGGCTTTTGTTTCAAAATATGCAGTAAGATTGCAAAATTAAAAATAAAAATTTTAATAAGAAAATAAATACATGCATTAATGTAGGTACTATCAGCATTGATGTGAATTATATGACCGAAGCGAATCCTACTGTGGCGCGCCACACAGGCTCTAAGGAGACCTAGCGCGGGAAACAGAGTTTCCTTTGGGACGCCATTTGTACTGTTCTCTGTATTTCAGTAATTTTTTTATGTACCATGAACTACTTACTTACATGCTAATAAATTTCATTTCATTTCAAACGTATTTTATTCCACCGACACGCGTTCGAATCCTAGATCAGTAGCATTCACTGCTTTGTCAGTTTTTTGTCTTCTAATGTGCATATTGTTATAATTACCACAGACTAGCGGTGAATTTTTTTGTGAGAATGCCACATATACGCACATTGTAATAACCAACAAGTAAATCTTCCGAGGCCGCCGTACCCAAGCGAGGTTGGTGTACTGTCCGTTATTCTAAAATAAGGAGAGGCCCAAGCCCAGCTGTGGGATTCCTATGAGCTAATGAAATTATATTAGTACCTTTACATAGATATCATATAGTTAAACAATTCATATTTAATAGGTCATGTTTGCTAAATTAAAAATTATAAATAGAGTATCATTTGTAACGAACCTTATGAGGTAGACAAAGAATACTTGAAAATGAATGTGGTGAAATTCGTATATTTTATACCTTTGCTTCACACGATGTTATGAGAAAATAGGAATTGTCTATAAATTTATTATGCTCTGTGCACATATTCATAAAAGTCAGATATTTTTGTTGCTGAAAATTTTATTATAAGTTAAAACCATAAAACAACGTCTACAAAATTTATATTTTAGCCGTGTATATTTCCGTTATCTATCTATAATATTACAAAATTCTATACATGCCGTGTCTGTACATTGAAGATATTTAAAAAACAACTGGAATAGACTATATAAACGACGGAGAACCCATGCAATTTTTTTAGATTTCTTGTTTGTTTCTCGTTTTGTCTGTTTGTTCGGGATTCACGTAAAAACTAGAAACCCGATTTCGATGCAGTTTTCGTTGATCGAAAGCTAATTCTTAGACTTAAATTGTACGCTGCTTTTTATCCTGAGAATCCCGCGGGAATTTTTCTGAAAATTATTTAAAATGGCCAGATTAAAAAAAAACAATTTCAATTTTATTTTTTTTCCTAATCGATATCAAATTTAATGTCATAAAATATGTGATATTTTTTATCCCGGGAAGCCCGGGGGAATTTTCCCGCGAGTGGTTTGAAGTTGTTTGGGTGTATAAAAATTAGTTTCTTCCTACAGTTTCTACTAAAACGATAGCTTAAATTCTTTTTTTCAATGCTACGATAGTTTGCGTCCCGGGAATTCCGCGGGAATTGAAATTCAAGCCTGGCCAAAGTCGCAGGCATGTCCTAGTAAGATATAATATTAGTATTGATCAAAGTTATAAAATTGTATACAAAGAAATAAAAAATCCAAATTAATTTATAAGTATTTTATAGTCTTCAAGTACATAATATCACAGCTTAAGCGTCGTACTGCTAGCTTCGACATATTATTTAGGAGAACGGATGGTGCTTGAACGAACCTGATATTCTTCTTTAAGGTGGATTGGTTTTACGATTAAACGACTGTTTGACAAGAAGTATATTGGGAAAGTACAAAAAAACCTTTCGTCCCATAAAATAATCTCAAATGGGATGTAATAGGAGATAAAAAATTGTATGGGCAACCTTATTATGTTAGGGACATAAGTATACATATTTAGGCTTTTGGTAAAAAGTAAATAAATACGTGTTACAAGTTTATAGTAGCGTTTTATTGTATAATTCAGTAATTTCGAAATAAATATGAAAGAAGTTTAGATGAATTTATATAATAAAGTGCGTAAAAATAATAAAAATACCCATATCCCACACATCTAAAATCTTTTCGTACGCTGGTGCTATGACCAGTCTACTTCAATTAGGTCAATGACTCGTTAGTGGGTATCCCTAACTGGGGAGTGGCAATGCATGCATGCATAGCATGCCCAGTCAGAACTGGTGCCATGCTAGTGCCACCCCCAATCTGGCGAATCCCACACTAGGTCGCGAATTATCCCCCCAAAGTTCTGCCCTTGTCGCGGCCTAGTCCTCAATCGGATTTCCCCTGGTAAAAAAAAAAGGTCAATGACTCGGAATAAATCATACTGCGTCTTAAACTTGACCTGATCCTAAAAAATTCGATACTAAAGACATTCCTAATACGGGCACCGATGACCCTTGACTGTCCTCGACCACGACGAGCTCAGTAATATCGCGCCATTCCCTTTTACGAGCAGGGGTGTGAAGAACCGTATATACCCGATACAATGGCACTAGCCATACGGTTTCCCAATTTAACGAGGCTCCTGAATACGAGAATATTGGGATACCAAATAAGACCTCCCCTAAGAGGTCCTTTGAACTCGATAAGCTTGTTCATGAATGTATATGTATTTCTGAAAAGACAATTTTACTAGATAATAATCTCACCAAAATGAAGTCTTGTTTCTATTGTATCAGCTTTTTTGGGTAGATTGGTATTTTTTGATTTTATTTTAATAAGCGAAATATTAATATTTATTCACGAAACTGGATCTAGTAAATAATATTTTTTTATATTATTACTAGCGGCCTTGGCAGACCTTGTCCTGCTCTGAAAAAATAAAAATTTAGGGCCCGATCCCAGCGCCACCTACCGGTTCCAATTATGGATTTAAACCATCCCGGGACCCACTCAAACTCACAAAAAAAATGACCAAAATCGCCCCAGGTGATTAGAGGGATTTTAGAACCCGATCTCAGCGCCACCTACCAGTTCCAATGAGATAAAAAGTATCCTATGTACGTCTTCTGGTTCTAAGCTACCTCCCCACCGATTTTCAACCAAATCGGTATAACCGTTCTCGAGTTATAAATAGTGTAACTAACACGACTTTCTTTTATATATATGGATTTAATTATGTAACTATAATATATTATTAGCGAAGCATTTACATTTTAAGTACAATTTATTTTTTGTAAAACGATCTTTAAAGTCCCTGCTACTCCAAACTGGTACTTAATTTAGATGAATCCAAAAGACAATCACTGTTATAATTAGTCGTATATTATGATAATCAATGTTTAAGGGCTTAATTATTTTTTATTAGGAATTCAGTCTATTTTTTATATGGGCTTGACTTAATGTATCTTTCAAAGTGACCTCACAGCTTCACCGAGTTGTGTCGGACGAGAGGCTTTGTGTTGATACGATTTCAATTAAAATTACATGCACTTGCAACAGGTAAGGCGAGAATTTACTCGTTTTTATTTCTGGTATACACCAGTCAGGTTAAGGCTTGTTACCTATGAACATATGTAATGCCAGATGTAGTGCTTTAATACATGACCAAATGATCAGAAGTATTATAACTGGTGCTCGCAGCCTTCGAGTAACACAATGTCACTTCTGACAAACCAGTATATGTGACCTTCGGTAATGTCTAATACAATTTCCATACAAAACAAACATGCAGCATTGCATGATATCATTTATATCATATTATCTTACTTTAAAATATCATAATTTTAAAATTTTAGTTACTGTTTAATACTAATTAATGCGTGATTTGACGTCTTTTACTTACTTGTACAAACTTATAAAGTCTAAAGTTTGCGCTCGGAATTAATCTATGTGGCCAGGATGTTTTGTAAGACAATGAAAAGCGTCCTAATTGAGTGTCCAGTGTCCACTCCCTAATAAAATCCCTATAGCGTGCCAAGAAATGGCAAATTTTGTTGTGTGCAGTTGTACATATAATTCTAGCAGGCAATAAAGTCACGTAGCTGGATTGTTACTGGGCAATCTAAAGACACATACGTAATCCGAAACAAATTAGTATCAAATATTGTCAATTAATTAAACGTCGAAAGTTCTAAACACGTAGTTTCTTTTTGTTTGTAAACTTGTCAGGTGCCACTTCACGTATCTTTCGTTTAATAGCGTTTGTACTAGTCCATTGAAATTTTACATGAGCTTTGCATTTCTTAGAGGACGCAATTTTATTTTTGGGACATGTGTGGGGGGTCAATAGAAGCTTAACCTCAAGTTTGTGGGGTCGCCACCCTTGTCCCCCGGCCGCCATCTTGGAAAAAGTGGTGAAAACACTTTTTTCGCGATATCTCGGAAACTATGCACCTTAAAAAAAATTGTAAAGTCATAATTTGTAGCAAATTGTTTTGCCTACAAATATGTTTATATAACGTTTTGCCCTAAATTAAAAATTAAAGAAGTTATAAGCAAAAAAGTGAGAATTTTTTATTCATTCCTAACTCTTTTCTTTACCATAGAACTTACCAAATTTAATTTATCGAATGTTAAGCAGGTAGAAAAGGTCCCCCGTTTTCCCCGCCACCTATGAGGTAGAGTCCGTAGGCAAAACAATTTGCTACAAATTATGACTTTACAATTTTTTTTAAGACGCATAGTTTCCGAGATATCGCGAAAAAAGTGTTTTCACCACTTTTTCTAAGATGGCGGTCGGGGGACAAAGGTGGCGACCCCACAAACTTGAGGTTAAGCTTCTATTGACCCCCCACACATGTCCCAAAAATAAAATTGCATCCTCTAATAAATGCAATATTCGGTCCTTAAATTGTAAGATTTCAATGGATTATATAGGAAAAAGAAATGAACATCTTCAAATGTCATTGGCGTTTTAATAGTCTATTAAAGTCTTCAATTTGACGTTTCATTCAGTGTCTAGTCGTAAGAGTTTGAATGAGTAACGTTTGGTACAAATTACAAGAGACCAATAAACAAACATCAAGATCAATATGTATAATTAGTTTAATGAAATTTTGCTTTAGTCATCGTTCGAACCCTAGTCGAAACACATGTACCTCTTAGACAGCTTTTCGACCTAATGCGCGCTTATAATTCACACGTGCTTAACAACGGTGAAAGGAAACCATCGTGATGAAATTTGCACATCGAGATAACCGATGTGTCAAACCTGCTAAGCCGCCCTAGACAAGCGTGGCGGGTATACTGTCTGTTCCTCTACAGTGGGAGGCCCGAGACCAGCCGAAGAACGTTGGACTTATGGACTGTTATTATCATATATTATTTTAATATATCATTGGAGTTTCCTTTGCTCGTATATTTTTTTATATAAAGTTCCAGTTTTAAACTACTTACTAGTAGGTAACTAGGCGGTTTTTTTAAATAAAATTAAAATATTTTTTGTCTCAAGTTTAAAAAAAATTACTATTACCAATTTTTTTCAATGTGTGTTTTACAATCCTTTCACCTCATTAATTTTTTCAATTCTTTTGAAGTGGCGGTGAACAATGTCACAAAAAAACAGTTCTTTTTTCATTACCTTATGTTCTATCGAACAAAAAATTTGGTTTTTTTTATATTTTGTAACAAAACGATGCCCACAGTATAAGTATAAAAAACGAGGGCAGTTTTAATTTAGAATCCCGGCTATACCCTTTATATAACGAAAGACGGGCAGAGAGAAATATACTATAAGTATGCCTTATTAAGCTTTTCTTTGACCTCGTGGCGTGTGCCTCTTACTTTAAGCCATACGGTGAAAACGTTAACCCGTCGAAGTAGCCGTGGTCAGGCCCTTGTGTTGAGTGCGGTATTATGAACCGTCTGCTCGCAGCTCTACTCAACGCTTGTTCAGGCTCCTAAATTAAAATTTAAGAATCGCTCATAGCCTCTTAGTTTCAAAATGCTCCTTTTGTAATTTATTTTTTTATGTTTGCTGTCAAACTGGCAAACAGGTCCACTTGATGGCAAGTGGCTAACATCGTCGATGGACATCTGCAACACCAAGGGAGCCGATGCGTTGCCTTCCTCATTGCGATTTTAAAAACGTTTATGTTTATGTCTTTTTTGAAGAGCTTCATATCGTAGTGCTTTGGAGAAAATATTTTTTTTTCTTAATTTACTTCTGACGTATTAGTTAAAATTAAACGAAGTAATCTTATCTAGGTATATCGATTTGTAACATGTTTTATCGTTGGTTTAAGATGAAGTTTTTATTTGATATCTTGAATTGCATTTTTGGGAAGGGAAGTAAAAAGTAAATAGTTTATACTTACTAATATACAATTTTGTTACCATAGGTTTGTTTGGATATTTATTTGTTCCTTCTTCGCGACCTTGGATAAAATCAGGTAAGAAGTTCCTAGTTAAGTAGGAAATTTAAAATATCAGGATCAATAAAGGATTCTTATCTTTAGGAGGAAAAGAGTATTTTTGTGAGGTTAAAGCCAGTATTTGACATGAACGATATGTATACTAGCTACGTTTGTCCAAAGCCGATTCGCGGATTTCACACATCTGTAAACTCAATGCACAAGATGCCTTATATTGTTATTTTTCATCCTAAGCATAGGAAACAGTGACAACATGCTTTATTTAAAAAAAACTGTCAGTCGTAAGACTGCACGTCAAAAGTAAAACTTTGTGTCTAAGCGCGACGGTAACGCAAATTCCGTGCTTTTTCTCCATCCCAAAAGTTTATTTTCACTTGAAAATACTGGCATTGTAACGCATGAACAGAATTTGAAACCCCGGACAGAATTCGAACCCATATCATTCAGAAACGCGAATGCCTTGCCAAAAATGCTACTATAACTTTTCTTGTGAACAAAAATACAATGCAGCTATGTAAATTTCTTATTAGTCATTGTTTTTTTTTACTCCCTTGCTTATAATATTTATATTATATGTACGTTATGTATAAAAAAATGGCAACTGCCTGAGGCTCATAGAGTCGGCATATTAAGGGCGTCAAGGCGGGATTGTATGAGAAATAAAACATAAATTATTCAACAAAGGCAATGAGCCCTCGTTTCATTTTTTCTATGTATTAGGTAAATACAAATATTTGGAGAGAGATACTCGTTTAAGGTTATTTCGTAAATTAACAATGTCTGGAAAATTACCATTACAAAGTATATTGTGTATAATAATATGTTTTATAATAATATTATTAGTTTAATAAATTTATAAAGTATTTTATGTACCTTTTATATCAGCCTCCATTTTATTTTCAGTCTCTGATAACTTTCCTTTTTAATTCATATCCTTTCTTACGTATTGATTTAAAGTCTGGTTTAATTTAAAAATTAAAATATAATTCGTATTTTTTTTTAAACCCTCACTTGATGGTGTTGGTTAAATTTGATCTTTCCGTTTTGATATCCAGGTTACAGTTTCAAAAATGTTTTAGCACCTCTTGCATAAATATATATAATATGCAATGGAAACTTACGAGTTAGATTTTTATATGTGTGCCACTTTTCTTATCTATAGTTATAAAAACCCTTACGAACAAATATTTAAGTCATCAGCAGTTAGTAAACTTATTAAAATATTCAAAAGGAATGTAATGTTTGTATTTAGACTTTTAATCATTTAGTTGTGTTTAGTTTTCCCGTCAGAAGTTTCACAGTATTAGATAGATTGAATAATCAATTTTAGTGTAGTGTAACTTCCTACTATTTGATTCTGTTCTTTTTCTAGATTATAAGTATCTAGTTTTGGTTTAGATTTATTGCTATGTATTGTTAGGCCTTAAAGTTATGGATATACTGTTGGGTACTTTAATAATAAATAAAAATAAAATAAATAAATCATTTTACTTTGTACGAATTATAAAAAATATAGACAATATTATATAATATTAAAGTGAGTGATACATTTTTGAGAAATAAAATGCTTCGGTTTTTTTTTAAATTTTACTATATCCACCGTATCATTTCCTAAGATAATTAGATCTGACACAAAGAAATACATATACCAGAACGAGACCATATAGGTAATATCTATAAGTATTAGGACCCTAATAATTTGTAATCGCCTGAAACAATTCAAATAGGGCGTGCTGCCGCTTAGTTATTCTGAAAGTATGCCCGAACTGAATTAAACACAGCGACCCTATCATGAATAATTGTAAGGAAACAACATTGTTTAGTTTAATCAACGGCCCCGATTGCCTTTACTAACCTCCTCTGTATAAACTCAAGAGCAAATTCAATTAATGCTGGGATCACAACAATAACAGTTTTCGGTAATTATGTTTGTGTTACAAACTGTGGCTTGCAGGCCGGCCTTAACCTAATTTACCAATAATTACATAACGCTCGCTTAATTAAAGTATAATTTAATAATAACTATTGCATACAATAACCCTGTGTGAGCTGACAGAGGTGTTCATTAAAGTTAATTTGTGTTATAAATAGGGCCTACCATGCGGAATCGCTCGCGTTAGGTTTGGTTCCTTATTCCATTTAAACTAACAAATAGATATTATAAATGCAAAATTAGCTCTGTTTATTCGTTACCTTTTCAAGATTTACCTGCGAAAAGTTATAGGCTATCTTTTGTTTCAAAATTAATCTTGAAAGATGGCGTAATAGGAGATGATAATTTGTATGCAAAACACATAATTCCTCACGTCAAAGATAGGTAAGAAAGGTAAAGTAAAAATAAATTTAAAACTGGTCTAGAATCGCCTCCATCAACAAGGCCCGACTAAAAGTCACGGGAATTCAAAACAATGCCTCATCAAGGTAGGCAAATTTTTTGTTCTTGTTTCCATCACTATACAACATCGTTTTGTTTGAAAAAGAAACAAGCATCTACAAGAATCCCGAGCTCTTCACCTCTTACAATTAAGAATGAGCCTGTTAAGGAGGAAGTCTTTTTCGTCACAAAATGCAGGAGTATTTTGTGCGACTTGATAGAAATGTGGATTTGTATTTGGTACTTTTAAGAAAGCTTACAGTTTTTGCATTTACTGCTCAGATTATAATTATTGTTTAGAACTTTAGATAAACTCCTTAACTAAATTACTCCTCTAAAATTTTGGTAAATATTAAAAGTAAAATAATGTATTATTATTACGTATATCATAGTCGTCTAGAAATTAAGTTGGTTTTTTTTTTAATTAAGGCAGTCTGACTATAAACCTATTTTTTATAACTTACTTTTTTATTACATATGTGATTGCGTACAATTTGTTTACCTAGAACGCTTCTCTTGCGTACCATTGGAAATTAAAACCAGCTCTTAGCTGAAGTGCTCCCAGAGCACTACGATATGAGGTTTTTCCAAAACGGTAACGTAAAATTCCTTCGAAGCTAACAGTGCAATGCCTGCCAGTGTAAAACCTCTGATCATAGATAATACTACAATACACTACCTTTGGTGTTGAAAATGTCAATAGGCGATGTAGCCGCTTTCAATTATGTGAGCCGTCAGTTTGTCTGCTTTCGTTTACAATAAACAACCTGGCTATGTCAAATACAATTTACACAATTTTTAATTTTTAGAATAATCTACAATAAAATTATGTTTTAAGTGCGGTATTTTATTTGGTTTTATTAAGTAAAATACCACACTTAAAAACGTTATTTGGTTCGTGTCGCGCTGCTTTACATGTGTGTTTATGCCTTTACTTATGTCCGCGTGCCACGTCTTACTTCAGTCAAATTATTCTACTTGTTTTATTTATTACATTATACAAACTATTTAAAATAATCTTTCAACAAAATAACATTATGTAGGAGCCGGGCTTGTAATGTCCATTCACTCAAGCATATAATAAATTAATAAAATATTTACATAAATAATACTCGGGCCGTTTATGAATACACTCCCAGTATTCTTTATCCATAATATATAATATGAATGAAATAAACATGGGTTAAAATTGTGGAATAAAACTTTGACATTTTCTTTGTGAAATTCACTCTTTAGTGAATTTCACAAAGAAAATGTCTTGTCTAAAGAAAATAATATACGTCTTAACATCGATTATGACAGCGACATTTGTACTTTAAAGCAGGCATGCACATGATATGGGCATTAACGCGGCCCATTGTTTCGAGGGCCGTCTGTCTCGTGCATCAAGTGTCCTGTTTTTTATTGCTTATTCTGCCTCCCTGCTGCAAGCATCTACAATGTGAGTAAGCACCTGCAAGTGGATGCTCCGCTAACTAGCTAAGTCAAGTAGCTCCGTGTAAAATGTACGACGAGTCACGATGTGAAAAGAAATGACAAAAGTTATGTTTTTATTTCTGTGCATGTCTTAAGTAATGTATGTTGTCTCAAAGCAGTCGTTGTGACGCGACATATTTTCAGCTTTGTCTGACATCAATGACGTATTATTAAGAAATGGTTTTGTCCATTATAGGTACTGTAAATTGCATGAAATTTATATGCATTTAGTAAAGTGGTACTTTAAGTATATTTCTAACAAACACTACAGATATTATAACGGCCTAGGTACTTCGTTCCTGTGTGACTTTGACTTTATATTCATATCTTCATATTTATATAACCCTTGCGAGATTTTGAAATGAAACATAAACAAAAAAGTTCAGATACTTGTAGTATATTCGTGTTAATCCTTAAATTTTCTTTTAAATCGGTTGAGCCTTGTCGGGTCTTACACAAAACAAACTTTTATGCCGAGTGACAGACTAAAATTCTAAAAACAGTCATTTTTATGAATTAAGCTTCTTGTCTTGAAGTCTAGTCATTTGGAGATTGATCTGAAATTTGAATAATCATAACTAGTTTCAGTGTCAAATGTTCATAAATATTTAACACTGACTAGATCCCTAATACGTGGAAACTACCTCTAAAAGAAGGTGAGGAGATTTACAAGATTACATTATATAGTTGTGAATTTAAAGTAGCACCTATCACATTGTTCTTTTATTCTTATTAAATTAGAAAACAATAGAGTAATAAAGTTTCAAATTTGATATAATACATGTTTAATGATGTCGTTTATGTAAATTTATTTAAAGACGTGTACACACTATAATCAGATTGAAGATATTTTGAAGAAAGGTCAGGTAAAAAACACTTTCAATAAACGTATATGTATGAAGAGATTAATGAAAGTTGATGAAGTGAAAAGTACATCTTAACCGTCTCTGCCTACCCCAGACACAAAATAGGCGTGACAATATGTACTCACTTGTTACTATAAATTGTGACAAAGATATAGTACTCAAACTACCTCATATTTATTATTTGTACCCAAAGCGCAGGCATTAGTATCTAACTCTAACCCTCGGGTTTTTGATGCAAATATATAAAAATTACGCACGTTTTTGTTTGAATAAATAAATTAATAAAAAAACGTATGTTTCAAGTAAACCTAGTAAAAATCGCAAAAAGAAGTTGAAGAAAATCGGCGTTAATAAAATTCAAGAAACAATCCAATTACTAATACATACCTAGTTTTTATATACAAGAAATACACCAGAAATCTCCTTGTAACAGAGGTGCTTAGGTATTCTCCTACACAATACCTATTCAATATTGTAGAGCAAACCACTACCCTTGTATGAATAAATAAAGTCCATCGGTTTCCTTACATGCTTCCAGTTATTTTCTTTTTGAGGCTAAGCCAAGGGACTTTGTGTGGTAATGAATGTAATGAACATGTTCAGTGTCCGTTTTTCTTGACGATAATAAGAAGTAATCTGCATTAGTAAAATTAATTTTATACAATACCCTCTACCAGGGTTACAAAAGTAGACGTTTTCTAGGACCTCTATCTCTGACAGAGATCTGGTACTTCATTTAGAATAATATAATAATAAACTATTTATGTTGATCGGATATGAATGGCTGGAGCCGGAGCAAACCCTGATTCTCTGTTAGATCTGACGCCACCTCGCAAATCTTGGTGGACTAAGTAAAGGAAACAACGCTTACCGTCAATGGAACTTTGTAGATAACAAAGAAGGATTTCGACCGCATTCGCGCGTCCTTGCTTTGCACAACTACTACACTAGTTAACAGAGACACTGTTAGTACTACTACTGCTCTGAGGAACGGTTTTGAGACACAATTCAGCAGTTTTTCGACTTTTTTGACTATTTATCGGCGTGTGGGGCGTCATAACGATATTTAATCAGCCATTAAAAATTGGCCCGGCCAATAAGACTTATGCGTGTGAGCAGCGCCCTATGCTTAGAACCGGCCGAATGAAGGTATGGATGAAGTATTGCCAGGAAAGAGTGCTTACCGGGACTGTGACGGGTGTCATATTATACATGTATAACCAGTCTTCGCTTGTTTTGTAATAAAAAAAAATCTATAAGTAGAGTGCAGCAAACAGGTAATCGGCCTATCTGATGGGCAGTGATTTCTGTTCCCTAAAGACATTTTCAACACCAAATTTGTTTCAGTTGGAACACCAATAATATGTTTTATGATACATAATCTATGATACTATAACATTCTAAACATACCATATCTGTAAATTATTAACGTCATTAATAAAATTCCAACCGGAATAGACTATAATTATAAATGATGGAGAACATGATGCATTTTTTTTAGATTTCTAGATATTTTTTATCCCGGAAATTTCGCGGGAATTTTTCCGGGATCGTTTTGTAGGTATCCGAGCGCATAAAACTTAGCTTATTAGCACATTTTGACTAAGACGATAGTTGCGGTACTTCGTGTCTCGGCAATCCCTCGGGAATTTCAAGCCAAGCGTGGACAAAGTCGCGAACATATCCTAGTTAAATATATTTTTCTCTCTACTTCTATTGTGGACAAATATATAATATATTTTCAAAAAAATGTAGCCACAATAATATGACAGCCGTATCTTCTGAATACACAACAAACTATTTTTGGTCAAAACAAAACCACACACAAACAATACACTAAAAACCAAAAAAAATATTTAACCAATTTTTTCTAACATCTCGAATTCGCTGCTAAGCAAAAAAATTAAAAGAACAACAACAAATTCACAAGATATAGTAATTTTTATGTTTAACTTCACACCGACACAAATATATTTTTTGGGTTTTAGTGTGAAGTTGATTTTGTTTTTGTTACAAAATATATTTTACTTATTAGTTGAGAAAATACTCCAATTGCTTTAGAAATAATATTTTAAGCACTCCTAAAAATTCTACAACTGGCACGCGTATACAAATTTGCTATTTCACTAATCGGTCTATATGCTCTTCAACAAGGGTAACTCTAAATTTCCTTGCGATCCACAAATCAGATCCTGAGTTGGTCACTATGGGACCATCTCGGGAGTTAAACAAAATTTGAAAATCGGTTCACAATTGAAAGAGAAATCAAGTAACGAACATTAAAAAAAAACATACAGGCGATTATTTACATACTACTCTTATAGGAATTAAGAACATCCTCCTTTTTGAAGTCGGTTAATAATAGTTTACAATCTAACCTACTTTACATATTCAAGTATTAAAAGATAACAATATTTTATAATCGCAGAGACGATAACAAATTACGACCTGAAAAGTAAAGAAAGCAGAAACGAATCTACAGTCAAAACTAATTATCGCAAAAAATATTCATGCTATTTTAAGAACTTTTAAAGAAAATACAGTGTACAGCAGTAACTGCACCTTGTAGGCTCATACAAGCGCAAATAGTGCTTAGAACACGTCCCCTTTGCATAAGTCATTAGCTCTAGCCCCTACAGTTGTTACGCTTAAGGACTAGGCAAGGTGAGTAGGCAGTACGCACTTTCCACTCGACACTCAAAGGGGTGTTGGACCAATGACAAACCAACAACCCTTTGCTTCGTGTTTTTACATATCTACACACATTTCAAACATGGCTCCGTGAGTATGAATACGAATGGCTGTTAATGTGTGTCTACTCAGCATATGAGTAAATAAATGGATTGTGCACTATATTATTTTTCTGTATGACATGCCACTTGTTTTGCTGACTCGTGATGCTTAATTTTTTATGAGGTTTATACACATAAACGTGTTTGTTTTCTCTTTCCGTTTATGAACGTGGTACAGGTTTATCCGTGCAGGAACGGAGAAATAATATAATTTCCTACGGCCGGGCGGCCTATCGTGAGAGGTGACAAAAACCCATAGCCAAGTGGTAGGATATTTGCCCGACTGGATGGCTACTACCCCTGGTGTAGAGTTTGCCGCTATAACAATCTAGAGTTCTGTTCCGACATTGTTTATAACTATTTGACTACTTTTACTTGTACATACTTATGACATCATAAATATCTACTAATGATAATCGCGTACCATATACTCATATACACAGCTTATATGAGTGAGGCCACATTCTGTATTATATAAGTAAATGGCCGGTTTGGCACCAGCCAGGGAAACGAATAGGTATCTTACTATAAATTCTCTTGCTATCCGTCGAATTTTGACGTTTCTTGTATGAAGCTTATTCAAATACTTGTAGTAACCGATAATAAGGCAAATGAACGCTTGAAAAATTACCTGAATTGTTTTGACTATTTGCTCCTTGATATTCTTATACAGTTTTCTTGTCTGTACGTATCCGTCGTCGTCGCCGTATTATAACGTCTATGTACTAGAACTTACTATTATATAGAACTACTTAGGTACTGACGATTCGTAAGTATAGGATGGAGTGGTTTTGACCAAATTTTAGTGGGCTGGTATCACCTCATCAGTGTAGTCGCGGCCTTTTTTCATACAAAACGTGTATATCTAAAATTATAAATGAAGAACTATATTATAAATTTTGAGAAATATTGCTCTTGAACTGTCACAGAAGCGAGTCGAATTTTAAGACGGTGAAAATTCTCTTGAAATTTTCAAATACTTATCTGAAACGACATTTAGCTTTACAGTATCATAACATGAGACAACATATATATTATGTAAATGTATGAATATTTAAAGATAACATCACAATTTTGCGAATTATATTAAAATTGTATGAATAAAAGATGAAAATCATTTCCATCAAATCATCAATCTTTTGCCTCTGGGTTTTTGTTCGCCAATCTAGACAGTTCAACAAATTTATATAAACTGTATTTAGTTTTATTGGAATAAGATGGGTTGACATTTATATTATCTTTCAACGGAATCATTTGAAAAACAAGAAAAATGACAAAGTTTGTTTTTATATATTAGTAGACGGACATGAACTTTAAGAAAGCATAAACTGTACCTATGTTTAATTTCAAACATGGTGCCTGCTCTACAATATATTCACTAATCATAAATAATTAATACTTATACGTGGGGTAATTCTGGAACCAAATTATTAGATTAATGTAATGACACTTGCAATTGTCTTTCTTTTCTTTCACCTTTTTTTTCGTTTGTGATATATGTGTTAACCTGCCATAATTTTTTTTTTAATTCATAAATTATCCAATTTAATATTCTTTAATCAAAGCATTTCATCCTTCGTTCCATGTAAAAACTAACCAGATAAATCTTGATCTTATTTTCTTAGCCACGGGTACAACAGTCATAATACAAAAGAGAGAAAGTAGAAAGAAAAATATTACTGTCACAAATGAATGGACATAAAACTATTTTTTTTAAATCAGAGTATACCTACTCATAAAACAAAAACCATTAATACATTATAAAATATATAACTATTTAAAAAAAAATGTACATAATACTCACGGCTATGAGGCTGTTAACTCAGCACTATGATGTGCCAAGAATTGACATTGCGCTGATTATCAGTACCAGCCTCCATTAAATTAAATCACAAGTGACCCAAACAAATAATTTCTCATTGACCTTTATAAAGCAAATTTAAAACAATTTTGCTTAAACACTAACCACGTGTATTCATTTTTATATTTATATGTAGTTAGCCACTCCTTATCTTCATGAGTCGTATTAGCCTAATGGCTAGCGGACGCGTCCAGGACTCAAAGGTCGCGAGTTCGAATCCTGGCCAGAACGCATGCACCATAGGCAGTTATCTGATCTAAAGTGCATATTGTTACAATTACCAAGTGCAAACAACAGTGAAGTAAGTGAAGTAACCTAAACATCAAACAATGTGATGAAACCTGCACGTCGAGATAACCGTTGTGTCAAACCAAGTCGCCTTGGACAAGGCTTGGCGGGTATATTGTCCCTTCCCCAATAGTGGGAGGCCCTAACCCAGCAGTGGGAAGTTTTTGGGCTGTTATTATTATATACATCTTAAGATAAAAGTCAATTGGTTGATCTATGTACAAACAATCTTCTTCCTTTGAGACTATGTTCACTTTACTCACGGTCGGGCCTCCTTATCCACTATTTCCACTTAGCGTAGTTCTGCCTTGTGGAAATTCTCAATGGGTAGGGGAGAGTAGGTAGGATTCGTACACAGGGAGCATTCGTACAGTGGAGATATCTCCACCATTTTAATACATTGAAGTGTTCGCATTTGTGTGCGTGATTGCCGTTTGTAGGGACCGGGTACCTGCTGTATGTGGCCACAATACGGCCGTTGGCTTCGATGGTGTAAGTCGATAAGTGCATTCGCTCTGCGTAAGTATTTTTCGTTATCATCTTTGAATTCGCTTGGCTGGTATAAGTAATGCTCGAATTATAAAAGTGATTTATTACAGTTTATGCCTTAAAATATTACTTTAATATTTAAATAGATATTTTAGCTTAATTATTACGGTTATTTTTATTTTAAATTAATTTGTTGAATTATCTAGATGGGGTACCTTCGTGCAGTTATAAGTGGGGTAGATTCGTACTGTACGAATCCTCCTCTACTATAATAGGTACCAGTAGATACTGTACCTATGGGCAATTTTGTTCTAATTTCACGATAAATACAACTCGACTTTATGTTTTAAGTCTCTGCAAAAAAAAAAAATATTTTTTTTATTTTTATTTTTTATTGCAGGAGTTCAACAGACAGACAGATGGCCCACTTGATGGAAAGCGGTTACCATCGCCTATAGACATTTGCAACACCAAAGGCGCTGCAAATGCGCTGCTGCTCTCTTAAGGGAGATTGGAACCTGGTCACTAATGCCGGAACACAACTCAAAGTTGTTATGGCGACATACTCTAGACCAGGGGTGGTCGCCATCCAGTCGGGCAAACGCCCTACCACCTGGCTGTGGGTTATTTTGTCGCCTCTTACGACAGGCCGCTCGGCCGCAGGAAATTGTATTCTTTCTCCGTTCCTGCACGGATATAATTTAGTTGTTAGCATTTTGCTTTATGCGGATGATGCCGTGCTTTTAGCCGAATCGCACTCAGAACTGCAAACACTAGTCGCAATGATGAAAGATGACTTTCAGGCGAGAGGCTTACATTTGAATGCGAAGAAAACAAAGGTTATGGTTTTGAAAGAGAAGAAAGACCAGAACGAATGTAAGGATAATGGTCGATGATGTTATGCTGGAACATGTGAATGAGTTTGTATATCTTGGATGTGCTTTTAGCAGGGATGGAAGGTACACCACTGACATAGAAAGAAGAGTAAATTTTGGGAATAGTGTGAATGGAGCTTTAGGTAAACTTCTAGGCGCTAAGAAACTCAGCCTGAAGGCCCAGCTTGCCATACACAACGCGGTTCTGGTACCATGCATGACAAGAGCTATGAATGTCAAAGAAGCAAGTGAGGTGTGTAAGAATAAGCCTGAATGGCGCTCTGTTGTTCGTGCCTACCCCGCAAGGGACCTGGCGTGAAGTTATGTATGTATGTATGTATGTTAAGACATGTTACTCTTATGATAAAATTTATAATGTTGATTTTTAGTTTTTTTATTAATGGAAAAAGTATTATGTTACATGAATATTTTGAGGACTTATTTTTAAGTATTAAAGTACTTAAAACAATATTTTTTGATCATTACTAGATGAAGATCATTAGTTTCATAATTATTAGAGAAGAAAAAAAATATTTGTGTTCTATTTATATGTAGGTACTCTGAATATAATAATTGCTAGTTTACTATACGACGGCTGATGCTGTTTTAACTTTGACCTCATTAAAGGACTTTACTACATTGAATAAATGGCATTTTCTTTGAATGTACGGAGGTTCCCCACTGTGTACGAATGTGCCCCACGCTATTCACGAAGCTACCCCATGCATGGGGTGCTTTCGTGCGTTTTCCATTTTTTAGGAAGACGGTCGTAACTTCTCCGTGTTGCTTTATATGAAAACTGCACTTCATAATATTAAAGCCAGATAAATGGGTAATATACCGCTATTAAAATAATTTTGTAATAGCTATTAGTTTCTTTTTTATAAGGCTCAGAACAAAAAATGTACGAATCCTACCTGCTCTCCCCTACCTACCGTTGAGATTTTCCAAGGTCTCTGTGGACCAGACAGGTGTAGGATTGTCATTCACACAAAAGTTTCGCGTGAGTCAAATAGAGGACAAGTTTCACCATGTGTTTCTCTAGACGGGTATCAGTATGAAAATACAAGTATAAAATCTGCAAGCTTTAAGAAAAATTACACGTATATTCACACAATCCCCAAGTGCAATTTAACCTGGCTTAAAAACATCCCACACTAGATACTTTCATTTAGCTACGGTTTCTAAGGTCTTAAATTCCAATTTCAGTGGATGAGCGAGAACATTCTTGCTTCTAAGCCAGACAAAGCCAGGTTGTGAGAGACTGCTATTACGAATGTAAGATTTAATTCTATTACTAGAGCTTAGACATTGTATTTGATTTTATCTACAAGCACGTAATGTTAAATAAGTATTACTTTCAAAAAATATTTGTTTGGAGAAAGAATTACTTATTTTGCATTCTCTTGCAAATTCCTAAATCGAACAAACTATATGGTTGATTATTTGGGTGGAAAATTGTACTATTCGTGAAGAAATATCATAAATTCTCATATACCAAATTTCCTCATAATCAGTAGCTTAAGCTTAGGTTACCAAAAATCCAAAACCTTATTCCGCAAAAAATGTCTTATTTTTCTATCATAAAAATATTCTATGTTTTTCCCCATTATCAAAAATGCTTATCTATGTATCCATTTCTATAACAACATGACACTCTCAAGCTCGGTGGACTGATTACCTGGATGAGGAAAGCAAAAGACTGGTAAGCATATGTGGCGCAAACTTGGGGAGGCCTTCATAGACATAGGCAGTAGACAGCAATTGGCTGACGTTGACGATAACAATAGACCCATTCCTAAGGCTGCGAAGACGACACAAACAAACAAAAATATATATAATACATATATATTATTCATTATAACAATTTACACGTCATAATTACAAACAAAATGACTTATTTTTGGTGGGAACTAGATGAGTCTTTCACTCATCAAGTGTGCTGTGTTTATTTTTTCTATTTAAGTTTGGTTAAAAGTGAATATTCATAACAGAATATTGACAGTTTCTATGCGAGAATTGCGTATTTGTGTTGAAAATCTCAACTATTGATTTTTCGAGCTGATAGTCGAAAGTCTCATTTGGCATCAGTCGAAGACCTACAATTTGACTGAGGCTCTCATTTGAACAGTATCCTAAAGCATAAATTATTCATGAACACTGAACAGTGGTTAGATCTACAAATCACGCAAAGCCATTCTTAAAAAGATGACGAATGACTATTGTATTGGAATATTTAGTACTGCACGATCCGAAGCTAAATAGCACAAAATTCTTAACTATGTCCAACACAGACTTAGCCGGATTTTTGACAACTATAGCATAATCCCTGCATTAAAAATGCCATAATTAGTTTGTTACAGCGCAGCGCTAATACCAGTCAAATATAAAAACCTAATTACCTAGCAAAAAATAATACCCTTGAAAACTACGAAACCTTGAAAATCAAAGAGAATTTCTTATAAAAGACGTTTTATTATATCATGTCTTCTTACTACGTCAGCTCTTTCTCTTCACAAAATTTATCCAAGCTTTGATTAAAAACATAAAAGAAAGTTAACATTAACAAGATAAAAGAACACGTAATAAAAAGTTAGAGTAATGCTTTTAATAAAACGAATCCGTTCTAAATGAAATTAGAAGCCATTTTTACAAGACCGAATAAAGATACATATAATATACTATCAGACACTATATTTAAAAAGTGCTGTCTAGAATGGACAAATATTTTGACAAAGAAAATGCATTTTTGTTTTAATACTGTATAACTATACTGTATAAGTATACTATGTAATACACATACTATATAAATAATGTTACGAGTTACGCAGGACTCGAATTAAAATGCTGTTGGAATTATTATAGAATTTATTAGAACTAAACAAACACGTATAAAACGGGTACAAATATAACTAGACACTACTAGTACAAACTGCACGATTCAATAACACGCGCAAAGTCCGTCACTATATCGCTCATCGAATCTACATCTTGCTCGTATCGTAATCCGCGCGTGACTGTCTTACCCCTCTGTTCGAGCATTGTTTTATAACAACTATATAATACAACAAAGGGCCCTTAATATGCACACCTGGTTAATTATTTCTGCGAACGGCCATAGACAAAAACAATAACAATAGGCTATTGTCTAATTGCAAATATTAAACAAAACAAACAAAAGAAGTTCAAATGCGGGAAAAATAATAAACCAGGTGCGTATTTCTTTGTCGGTATGTAACAATATATTAGCTAATATTTTATATAGTTCTTGAGATAGTATAAAGTCATTTTCTGCATCTGTCTCTCTATATAATTATCCGATAAATTCTCCTAAACCAGGCAACTGATTTTAAGTGGTTACACCATCAGTTACATCACTTTTCACTGAGGGCTTAAATATATAATAAACTTAATCAAGTTTTATCTCAGTAAAATACCTAGAGCATTTATTTGGAAATTACAGATATTATATGTTAATTTTATTTATTACTATAGTCGTAATTTTCATTTAAATAAATTTATTATCCATGCAGAAACGGAGAAAGAATACAATTTCCTGCGGCCGGGCGGCCTGTCGTAAGAGGCGACAAAACAACCCACAGCCAGGTGTTAGGGCATTTACTCGACTGGATGGCTACCACTTCGGTCTAAAGTATATCGCCATAACAACCTTAAGTTGTGTTCCGGCATTAGTGACCAGGTTCCAGTCTCCCTTAAGAGAGCAGCAGTGCATTTGTAGCACCTTTGGTGTTGCAAATTTCCATAGGCGATGGTAACCGCTTTCCATCAAGTGGGCCCTGCCTGTCTGCTGAACTCAAGCAATAAAAAAAATAATTATGCAACATTCTTTAAATATGTAGATATTGATATTTTGGTACTTTCATAATATATACTATACTCTGATTTTTAATTATCTGGACTAAAATGACAGCTGCAATCGGCCTTATTTTTGATTTATGAGTGAGTTGGGCCAATTGAATTAAGAACTCACTACGGTGAGTTGCATCCTATACAATTTCTTTATGTAGGAATCAATAAACAGTAGTGACTTGCTCCAAACTTGCAACATAAAAAAAGTTCGATCGCAACTGTCGTTTTAGTCCAGGTAATTTAAAAATCACAGTATAAATCGTAATATTCTAAGTGAAACCTCTAACATTACTAATACAAAGTAGATTCAAATTTCTCTTGTAGACGGCGAAAGAAGTTTGATTTATACAATGCAAAAGTAGCTATTATCCCGATGTGTTTGTCTGAATATATCACCTCATAATATTCTGGTAGACGCTTTACTGTAAGTAACTGGATAAAACTTTGGAATTTTAAAATGGCTCATTTATGCCACATTTAACACTTAAATTCTTCAGTGATAAATAATTTAAAGACAACTTTTTGTTTAACATTTCCGTTATATTGTTACTTATATTATTATAATTGTCATATTTTAACTAAACCTATCATTTTTCTATAAACAAAATATATGCTTATGTATTAATGTTTAAAGATATCCGATTAAGTTAATAGTCTCATAGAAGCATAGCATAGCATTAGAAAGATACAATTCTGAAAGAAAGAAAATATTAATTTCTGTAAACGACACAACAAATAGCAATATAATATAATAGTAAATATATACAAAAATTGTATGCAGCAATTTAAAAAAAAAAGGGTTGGCACCCCACATTGTATTATTTCCATGCGTAGTCCGACACATAATCTGACTGATTTTCAGTGCCAACCTCCTAAATTACATATTATACCGTCCGACTAATATAATACCGCTAAACGATAAGAACAATATTTATAAACAAAATGTAAGTACATAGAATAACTACAACATTCAAGAAAACAAAATAATGTTGAGAAGCTTAAGATAGAAATAAAATAATGAACCACAAAAAGTACCTAACAAATTCTATGGGGTTTTTTTACATAGGACGTTATTGATTAGTTTGTGCTAAATTGTGTATTGATACATTTATATTATCGGTTGATGAAATGAATCTAGTACTTTCAGATAAACATTTATACCGTTTTTATAAACGTAATAAATTTACTTGGCGATATCTTACCATCCAGCCTCCAAGTAAGCCCGGACAAAACTTTGGTTGAACTATGGCCAACTCTAACTTCTTCGCTCTGAACCACGGTCCCATTATACCCGCGACTGATTTGTTATTTATTGGCCACTCGTGAGCCTTCATAGACTCGGACTAAGTTAGACTAATTTGAATTTTATAAGGACCATTGGCTTTGAGTTTGAAACCTTATAATATATATATAGCAAACGCCTGATTAATAAAGGGACTTTGTATTATTTAAAGTCTTCTTAAGTCTTTTTTTTGAACCTGGCGGATTGGGGTATAAATGAAAGTTGCTTTTGTTTTTTTTTTAAGATTACTTCCCAAAAAATATATTTCCTTCCTAAATTTTGTACTTTTTGTTTTTGTTAATTTGTTTGTTCCTTTTATTTTTTGGGTATAGATAATATTCGTCTATATACATTTTTTATCAGGTCAACAACAATCTAACTGGATTCTAGTTCGAAGTATGGGGTAGTTTTGGTGTAATAGTGAACATTTTAAATTATACTAAAATCTAATTTAACATACAGCTGAATTGATAATGTTGATTGTAATGTATTACTTAATGTATAGTACAAGCGACGATAGAAGATAATATGTAGCTGTCCCCGGTACTTTGGGACCTATATATTTATATTCATATATTCTGAAAGCTACTGAACTATATGTAACATTCTCGAAAATTCTGAACTAAATTCTTCTTTTAACACCCAAAAATTTCATTGTAAGTCTTGAGCCATTTTGGAGCTTGTTCGAAATAAACAAAGAGACAACATTTCTAAAAACTGTCTTTATGATAATAGATCGCGTTAATAGCAATTTTCACTTCTATTTTAGCATTTATTTAGAAATCACATAAATATACTTCATTTCTATTTATTGGCATAAATAATATAAGTTAGGTATTGTTTTATGAAACTACTCTATTCCCAATGAAATATAGCTTCCAATACTGTTACAAAGGATGCTTAACGAATACTAGTTTTCATTTGCGATATTGCTTTTGTGCAGTGGCGCGATTGAATTATTCGTATTGTGATTGAATTCAATCGCAATAATCCATCACGATTTCAGTTTAAAACCAATCAAATTAATTTTATAAGCCTGAGTTTCAATAACGAATTGAAGTGCTCTGCTTGGAACGAGTAGAAATTCGCGTAACAGACACACCATCGTACACAGGGTAGGATAATGATTCATTAATTAGGTATATATATACATCGATTACAATAGATCACATTATACGAAATAGTAAAAATTATAAATAATATAAACAATAATATAAAAGCTAGAATTTTAATGTCTATCAAAATTCTATAGAATAAACATTAAATTTCTAGATTTTATATAATGTTGTAATCGTACATTGAGCTGATGTAATAAATAAAGATGTGTCATAAGTTACAGTTAAACAAACATTTTTTAGTCGTAAACTTAGTAATATTTTTTATCGCTTCTAACTTATACTTGTTTTGAGTTCTCTAACTGCAAAAGATAATTCATTTCACAAGTAAGGTAAAAATAATGTAAGACTCGCTATATAGATAAAAGAAATAAATCTTCTGTTTTATTTTACAAATATAGAAAAATAAGTCATGGTAGCATAATGGCTAGCGTATGCGTCCCAAAGCCAAAGGGCGCTGGTGTAATCCTGGCTGGAACGCTTGCACAACTTTGGCAGTTTCTTAACCTAATGTAGGTATGTATTGTTACAATTACCACGTGCCAACAACGGCGAAGGAAAACATCGTGATGCAATCTCCACATAGAGACAACCGATGTGTCAAACTTGCCAAGCAGTCTTGGAGAAGCGTGGCGGGTATACTGTCCGCTCGCTATATATATAATAGTAGGCCATAAATGTCCCACTGCTGAGCCTTCCATTATAGCGAGCGCGGACAGTATACCCGCCACGCTTCTCCAAGGGTACTTGGCAAGTTTGACAAATCGGTTATCTCTATGTGCAGATTGCATACACATACACACACACATACTTTAAGAGAAAGCGTCATTTCTATAATAAGCTACCTATAGTATTACATAACACCCATATTGATTCAATTTGCACACTTTTTTTATTTGTCGCTAAAGAAAGCCGATTAGTATCTCCGACGTCTAAGGTTCAATATCAATAAAACTAAAATGGTACCCTGTTTTCATTATTATGAGCCCAATCCAAAAAAAAATTAAGATCGGACATGAGCAAAGAAGTCATACTCCACCATACAAAATATGACGAATGGAAGGAAAAAGATATTGTACCTACCCCATATTGGGATAATCGTCGACAGACAATCGCAGTCAACACCTGCATCCCCAAGTCGGCGCCACTCATCTCTGTCCTTCGCCTTTCTCATCCAGCGCCTACCGGCGACCTTATGCAGATCGTGAGTCCATCGAGCTGGAGAGCGTCCTATGCTACGTTTGCTGAGACGTGATCTCCACTCCAGGACACGTCTGCTCCATCGGCCATCGGTCCTGCGGCAGACATAATCGCCCCACTTCAACTTGCTAATTTTGTGAGTTATGTCGGTATTGGGATAAGGTGAAAGAAAATTAAAACAAACGAATTGAGAACCACCTTCCTTTTAGAAGTCGATTAAAAAAACCCTATTTCATGGATAAGCTAACTAACGGCACCACATTAGTCAAGTCATGCGTAATTTCCTTTTCGGGTATTATGCCTAACAGATATCGTGAAAAATTACTTTTCTAAATGAGGTCATAGGCGCGAATTGTGCGTACTTAGGAATATTTAGGGGCGCACTAAATTCCACTTATCGCGATTCCAAATGGTATTCAAGAGGCATTTAGGTGGGCGTCTCACTTCATTACAATCGTTCGAGATGGTCGTGATCGGATTGGCAAATTAAAGGGAACGTTATAATACAGTTGTACGAGATTAATGAAGTCAAAAACACAGTGGAAATAACTTTAGTTTTTATGTAAATTGTTTAATATACACCTAAAATACAGTTATCAACTTATTTAATAATAATAAAGCCCTTTTATTCCGAATTATATGTATGCAATTTAATATTTTTCTTTTTATATTTTATTTCTTATAATATATCACGCAATTCAGCGTGCCTCTTGGCATAGGCCCAGCTCTTTCCATTGAGCTCGGTCTTCTTCGACTCTGGTTCAATATGCTCCTAGGGTTAGACGGATATCGTCACTGCATTTTGTTTTCGGACGCCCTTGTCTTCTGATGTCCCCTCTTGGCTACTATAAGGTTACTTGCTTGCTCCGTTTATTTATTTTGCAACGTAGCTTATCTCCATTTATTTAGTGTTTTCTTAAGTTTCCGCAACTAGAACACATAAGAAAATAACCTTTTAATATTTTTAAGCGCAATATTTTATTTAATTTTTATTAATTACTCGATAATGAAGAACAGTTGTAGGATATTCATAATTTTTGAGTAGTAATTTTGAGTTTTGTGAGAAATGTGAACTATATAGTCAAATGCCTTTCGAGTTTTCACAAGAACTCCTTTGAATTGCGTTAGTCGTAGCCTACTATACAACTGCGCTACAATAAGAAGACTTATACATAAGAATTAGCTGTATAGACTAAAGATTCTTTTGCCTGTCTTTGTGGTGAATTCTACTACTACTACTACTCTATGAGTACTCGTTCATTTTAATTATTGAGTTTTAATTTATTTGATGCTAATGCTAGTCTTGCGAGCTATGTCTGTTACTTTCGCTCTTTTACGGATATCCTCATTTCTGATTTTATCCATTAGAGAAACACCTAACATAGCTCGCTCCATAGCCCGTTGAGTGACTTTAAATTAGTGGACCAGTCCCACCGTTATTGTCCATGTAAAAACTACTGAACAGATTTAAATGAAACACAACAAAGAGCTAACTTGTTTTCTGGGTCAACAAAGATACTATTAATTCAAATAACAGTTACTGTGGCATAGAAGAACTTAGCCAAAAACATGGTACTGCCGTCGCTTTTTCCAAGCTTTTATTTAACTTGGAATGAATGTATGTATGCATGTAAGTTCGGGTGGAATCTTGCAAGTTAAATTTGACCAACTTCCCGGTTTCCAATTGAGCTGAAATATTGCACGCATATGTATATCGCGTGACAACGTAAAAATATGGTACCATGGAGCTGACCTGATGATGGAGTCGGAAGGTGGCCATAGGAACTCCTGAATTAAACAAGATAGACCCGCCGTGTTTAAGCTCGTTTTACTTGTCTTGGCTAGCACTCTGCGGCTACATGATATCCAGGATCCTAAAAGCTTGTATTTAAAAACCTTTTTTAAAAACAAGTTATTTATACCACCGTAACAATTCTCTAACAAAGACGTCGTCATGACAGCGCGAACGAAGTTTCGCTAGTACTACTGAACTTCTTTAGCTTAAGTTTTAGCTCTAGAGATCAGCATTTCGTGGCGGCTGGTTAAGGCAAGTACAGAGGCGGATGCATTGTCTTGGCCCCCCGAAGTCGTGTAAGAAGTGTCGCTACTCACCTAAGCCTTCACCACAACGCTCCCCTGCGGGTTTATTATTATTATTTTTATGTGATATACTTATTGCCTCTATGATTACTCTGATGTGAAATAGTCAAATATGTATATATAGGAGGGTTTGACTTATTTTTAAACATATCTACCTTCTCACAAACTTGAATCTGTAAGGAAATACAACACTAATTATTTTCGCGTAACTATCTGTATTATTACAAACCAATCACATCTAATGAAGAATCTCCTTCTTTAAACGACAATAAAGTTGCTTCGTAAAACTCGCTTCGAGCCATAAAATCGCCATTGTACTTCATCGTCCTAACCATCGTATGTATTCATTTATTACTTATTTCTCATATTCTGAAAGTACACTTGGTAATAACAGAACTTTTCGTCCCAGAGAAACGATAGTCCCTACTGTCAAAAATTTAGAAAATTATGTGAACCACAGATAATACATGCGGCTCATGCCCCAATTTTTTTTACAGCCACTGTTAAAACTCGGCATAAATTGTAAAAAAAAAATCAAGAAGGTTTTTAACTTTGTCTAACACTTATATAAATTACTTTACACGAAATTATTATTTAATTTACTTTTAAATTTGAGCTAAACAACATATAACTATCTACTATTGTAATATTGTGTACAATAAAGAATATTCTATTCTGCTTTCAATACTTTGCCTATAACTCGAAAATGTGCAGCGATTTAACGTAAAAGGACCATCGATTTCACATATTTCCTACCCCAGCTTAAACGTATGTTGGTATTCAATAAATTTGAATACCGCAATCTAAACTTCGGGAGCACATGTTGGCTATAAAATAGAATAATAAGTAGTACTAGGAACCGTTAAGCTTTAGAAACTATTATCAGTGTAGGAACGGAGAAAGAATACTGATACCTGCGGCACCACACAGGCAGGTGATAGGGTATTTTCCCGTCTAGATGGCTGCCACCCCTGGTCTAGAGTATGCCGCCATATCAACTTTGAGTCGAGTTCAGAGGCCAGATTCCAACTCCCTTTATCCGTGCAGGAACGGAGAAAGAATACAATTTCCTCCGGCTGGGCAGCCTGACGTAAGAGGCGACAAAATAATCCATAGCCAGGTAGTAGGTCATTTGCCTGACGAGATGGCTACCACCCCTGGTCTGGAGTATGCCGCCATAACAAGCTTATGTTGTGTCCCGGCATTAGTGATCAGGTTCCAGTCTCCCTTAAGAGAACAGGAGCGCATTTGTAGCACCTTTGATGCAAATTTATATAGGCGATGCTCACCGCTTTCCATTAGGTAGGCCGCCAGCCTGTCTGCTGAAGTCATGCAATAAAGAAAAAACTATAATATAATAAAACTACGTTTTAACGGTTTTAAGAGCGGTAATTTATTTGATTCAGGTTATTCCGACGTAAGCGGCTGAAACTTCGGAATAACCAAAATCAAATTACCGCGCTTAAAACCGTTAAAACGTAGTTTTATTATGTATACAAGTCGTGAAAACTTAAGAAAATATTATGTAATATAATTTGTTTATATCCATAATACTCACTATGCGGATTTTGATAAAGGTGACATCAGTTTTATGATTTTCATACCGGCCAATAAAAAAATATTTTTAACTCATTCTCCACTCAGACTTGGATTTAGTCTTTAAATGAAGATTTTTAATCAGTTTCCGAAGCAGTACATTTTATGTGCTCCATAGATCACCAATACACGTAAGTCAGTTAATATGTTTATTCCTTAGTCAATACTATCTTTATTTGCTCTAGCAAACAAAGATATTAATTTATATGTAACTATTCTTAAATTCGGATGTAGCAATTACAGTATATTATAAAGGTAAGAGGCAAAGAACATTGTAATTTTTATTAATAATAGTAATACTGACAGTACTAAACCAATTTCGGTTACAACAACCACCATATATGTTGCGAATTTTAGATTTGTGTTTTCTGAGCCGGTTGTGTGCTCACATGTAGTTTAGTAGCTTATTTTTAAAAATGGTTTCATTAGCAATAAATAATAAATATATATGCAGTTGGTTTTTATGTAAATCTCTGAAAGACAACCTCCGTGATTAAGTAGACTAATTTTAACTTTAAAAATTATTCGACAAGATTCGCTATATTTCATTTCAAATATTAAACGTAAGTAATAATTTAGTAACAAAATTAATTTTACATTATGTCTGAAACAATAAGCAAGTATTATGTTGCCTACTTACAGTATATTCAAATACGAACTATGAAAATGAAACCATAAATAAAAGCTTTACTTTCAAATTATCTTTATAAAACATGGAAAATAATTAGCCTTATAACATTTTATATAGTTTCTATAATTTTTTTTGTTTGTAATATTATATTGTTTCTAGTAACTAGACTAATTTTAGGTTTTCCATTAATATTTTGTACATTTGTTTTCGTGTTTGAATATTAAAGAAAAAACTAAGAGTAAATTTTTGGTTATTAAAATAAGATCCAAGGAGATTTTCGTCTATTTTCAATTCAATAATCAACGTAATACGTGTCTCCAATATGAATAATTCCCTGAATGCACCTGGCAAACAGGTCACGACCTGACCTCGTCCCCACAAGATCTCGAGCGATTCTAAGATTCAGAATATCGGAATACCGTTCAGAATTCTCGCCATTAAAGTTGTCGATATATTCTGCTTAAGCTCATTATAGGTACAGTCGCGGTATGAAAAGGTTCGTCAGCTTAAAGTCGACTTTTGCTTGCACGAGTACGTTAAATAATACTGCCAACATGTAAATAAATGTTATGTTCACGAAACGTAGAAACGTTAAAAAAGAACATTGAAATGTTGACGCTGAGATTAACAAAAAAGAAACAAAGAGGATATAATCACTACACTTAACATAAATATTAAAACCAATAAAAATGTCATATACATGTTAAAAAATCTTCCTAGACAAGATAGATAATCAAACAACTTTGATTTAGGTAATTTTAAACTTGATTGTTAAATAATTAAACATAATTTTCTGTCAAACAGTTCTGTGACTTGGTTTGAAAAGGTTACATGTGCTCGCGGAACGTTAAATGAATAAATTTGAATACTGGCGAATATTTTCATACCACGACTGTGCTTAAACATTTATCTTTTTAGGATGCTGCTGCTGATGCTTACAAAATCGTCATGTCTGTCCGTCTATGTCAATGATATTTTTCAAAAATATAGGCTCTATCCTCATAAACTAGTAAACAAGTGCCTTTTGGACCAACTTTTTTCAGCAGTCTCCGAAAATTATAAATGAGGTGTCATTCGATTCGGAATGGCATCTAGATGATTTTTGAAAAAAATTAAGTTCCGCTTGCAAACATTGTAAAAGTTATTAACAATTAACTAAAAAAAAGAAAGGGGGTTTAGTTTTTGCAAATATCTCAAAAAGTAATAAAGATTCTTCAATTTCTATTTTTTATTAATAATTTTCGTTGTTTTAAACTTTTAATTTTGTAACAACGAAAATTATTAATAAAAGAATGAAAAATAAACATTTTCTAATTTTTCCAACGGGGTTCTATTCTAAAGCCTTTCAAGAATTGCTCCAAGAAAGGAAAAAAATCTTAAATTTATAGTTTAACAATTATCACACTTGCAATGTTCATGTTCAAGCAAATTTTTTTTTATTAATTAACTATTGAATAACTAAATGAAAAATTGTTATAAGAAAAATTTACAAGCAGATTATTGTTCATTCATCTATTCAGTTAGTGCCTGAATTTTTTCAATTATTTATTTTCATATTTAGTATGTTTAAATAATATTTATTAATTAAAGGGCCGATGTGGGTGTGGCTTGCGTAAGCCTGAGTACCCGTTTTCGGCCGTATTTTCATCCCTCTGGGAAAATTATAAATATTGATCTTACAGTTTCGGGAGTCGAGACTTTTTTTAGAAAATTTCTCCTCTTTTCGAATCTTTTTTCAAATTTGAAAAATCTTTATTATTTTTTGTGATATTTGCAAAAAACTAAACCAAGGGGGGTTTAGTTTTTTGTTTTTAGTTAATTGTTAATAACTTTTACAATTTTTGCAAGCGGAACTTCATTTTTTTCAAAAATCATTTAGATGCCATTCCGAATCGAATGACATTCTCTCATTTATAATTTTCGGAGAGTGCTGAAAAAAGTTGATCCAAAAGGCACTTGTTTACTAGTCTATCAGACGACGACAAAGGATAGAAGGAGCCTAACTACGAGAACAAACACGTGAAGTCAACTAAAGCATTTTTTTTAAACTCGTGTGCGTAAACTTATCTAGTATACACTACATACACGCAAAGGTCTATGTAGTTAATAGTAATATATTCATGGAATCTATTCCACCTTATACTTATAACTTATACTAAGTTCTTGTAAAGCACTTCGGCGCGATCGGTTTCCTTTAGTCGGCTTCACTCTAAGAGCTCGGGGCTCTCTTTACCTATTTTGTTCATGGGAGGGTCTATCATGATAACTTTGGCAAAAAGACGTATTCCACATGCCTATAACGGCTACACAATGATGTAGTTAAACAGTGAAAAATAAAGTTAAACACACTGTGAGTCAGGCATAATTATATTGTTACAAGTCAGGTCAGGTGAATACCATCGCCAGGTAAGAATTAGAGCTCAGAGAATAAACGAGGAGGACAGTCACTCTGAAGATGACCCCCCGTTTACTGTCAGCGAACTAAAAAACGCGATGAAGAGTTTTAATCCCAAAAAGTCCCCAGGAGAGGATGGAATCACCTCGGACATAAGTGCGCACGCAGTGGTTAAAGCACCAGAACTCTTCCTGTCATTGGCAAATAAATGGTGGAGAGACAGGCCAATGCCACACTCGCCTATGTTCAGGAATGGGGTGTACGGAATAAGTTGAAATTCGCACCGCACAAAACCTGTGCGATGGTAATAACGCGGAGACGTAAATACGACACCCCAAGACTGAGCATGGGCGGGGTTGACATTAGCATGTCACAGCAGGTAAAGGTCCTGGGGCTCACTATAGACAGAGGGTTGACGTTCAACGCCCACGTGAGCAACGTGTGCTCGCGGGCGTTGGGACTCTACAAGCAACTGTCTAGAGCCGCCAAGGTGAGCTGGGGCCTACATCCGGAGGTAGTGAGGTCCATATACACAGCTGTTGTAGAACCGGTGGTCATGTACGCAGCGAGCGCCTGGGCTCTGGCTACGGCCAAGCTAGGGGTGAGGAAGCAGCTAGGCATTGTAAAACGGGGCTTTGCCCAGAAGTTGTGCAAGGCCTACCACACGGTTTCCCTAAACTCGTCAATGGTGCCCTTTACGAGGCAAAGAGAAGAATAGTCCTGCCAGCGCTTGGGGATAGGGAAGTCGAGCGGAGGGTTGCCTACTCACAAACACCCCACCCGGCGGAGCGTATAGAGCTGCAGTTCAAATGTCTAGTAGACCAAACTGAGGTTGATAGCCACCGTCATCAAGCAGTCAGAATATTTACGGACGGTAGCAACATTGAAGGGAAGGTGGGAGCATCATTATCCATTTGGGACAATGATACCGAAACCATTAACCGTAAATTGAAGCTATCGTCTTACTGCACGGTTTACCAGGCCGAACTGTTGGCGATATGCAAAGCCACGGAGGTGATCCTGGCAAGCCCAGAGGAAAGCTTCGGCGTATACAGCGACTCGAGATCGGCGCTGCAGACGCTTACAAACTGGAGCACCACACACCAGCTCGCAGTCACAGCAAGGTAAAACATTTTATCTGCAGTCGCCAAAGGTAGGAGGGTTGAATTGTACTGGGTGAAGGCACACGCAGAGGTCAAAGAGAACGAACGTGCGGACGCTCTGGCGAAAGCCACTGCTCTCTCCCTGAAGACAAAGCCTAATTATGACAGGTGCCCGATTTCATATGTCAAGCGGATAATCCGTACGGATACACTTGATAGATGGAACCGGAGATACAGGGAGGAGCCAACAGCGTCCGTCACGAAGGTTTTCTTCCCCGACGTGAGGACTGCCTACAAGACAGTTCGGCGTATAAAGACGTCATCGATCACAACCCAGATTTTCACAGGGCACGCAGGGTTTTCTGGATACTTGGCTCGGTTCAAGTTGAAGGAGGACCCATCGTGTCCCTGTGAACCAGGAACACCGGAAACCCCCCTACATGTACTCTTTGAATGCCCCCTTCACGTGAGGGAGCGATACAACTTGGCCAGCACCCTAGATATAGACGTAACAAAAGAAAACATTGCGGAATTAATGCAGAAAGGTAAAATTGAAAACTTTATACAGTACGCGATCAAAATCATAGAAAAGGTAGTCAAAAGAAACAGAAACCAATAAAATGTTGCCAATATATTACTACAACGATATATTTGTAAACATAGAATAGTAAGACAAACTGTATAATAGGACTAGATTTAATAAATAGATATAATAATAATAATAATATAGATATATAAGATTCATTGGAAAGGAAAAGACAAAAAGAAAAAACATAAGAAAAATAAATAAAAAGACTCCCCACATATTTCCCTTATATAGCTTTAAAGATAGGTTACAAGAGACAAGAAAAATAATATCTCTGTCTTGGAAAATGACAGAGGAGAAGGCGATACTATAAAAAAAAGTCAGGTCCCGATAAAAACAAAATCAAAAACCTGCATATCTACAAAGCACATTTATTACCCGTCAGTATTTGAACTAATAACTATTAACATTGAAACTATTGTAATTCTTTTATGATCTTCTTCTTTTGTTTACTTATTGGCATACGGCCTATTGTTGTGTTGTAATCATTAGCCAGGTGTTACGGATTTTAAAATACAAGCTAATTCTAGGAAATTCGGTCCACGCTGCCGGGCAGAGATATTGTATGTGTGCAGTATAAAGCAATGGCCCAATTGAGAGAGGAGGGAGTCGAGCGAGAACCACGAGAGAAGCGAGACGTGTGTACTACAATCGCGAATCTAATAAGTAGCGGACTTTGCGCGTTTTATTGAATTACGACCTTCTGCATTATGTTTGGACTTTTTGTGTTCGGTTATATTTGTACCTGTGTTATACGTGTTTGTATAATTCTAATAAACTCTATAGTAATTCTAATGGCATTTTAATTCGAGTCCCGCAACTCGTAGCAATATCATAACATTTAACTTAACCTCTACTACTTTTATTTTTTTGATTACATACTTTTTATTCTGTGGCAGCTTAACCTAATTTAAAATGAAAACTATTTTAAAGTAGGTGAATTATTATTAATTTATTATAATTTACTTTGCGCTATTCGGCTGTGGAACACTAAAAAGCAAGCAAAAAGTAATCAAAACCTTCATACATAACAAAGGGACCTAAAATAAACATTTCTGATCACTCAAACATGTGACCTTTATATATACAACCTTTTACCTTTGAGTTTTTGTAGCAAAGGATGTTGGAAATGCTAGTACTCGTAATAACATATTATTTGGAGTCTGTGAGTAAATGTTCTCTTTGTGAATACACAGTGAGATATCGCCTACCCTCTTTTGCCTCTGAAAAGTTAATAACGTTGTTTGTTGTACTTTTTCGTAAAAAAAACCAGCACCCAATATTCACTTTTTGTTGGTGGTTAGATATCATTACAAATAACAAAATATCATTCATTGTATTACTTCAAATCAGGTTGGCTTCGACTCGCTTCTATATTTTACTTGGCTGGTAAAATGTAGAACTATATGAACTTAGTTCCTTTGGTATTATGGTGAATATAGCAAGAAACTGTAAAGTTTTAGGTGTAAAACCATTACAGAATATAACTCCTTTAACCAAATTTGTTACTTATAGTATTTTATATTATGTAATATAAAAAATCTAATTAAGTTTTTATGCAAGTAAAACAGAGCTACTACCAAGGGTACTTCACGCGGCGTAACCGCGGAGAAAGCGCTAGTACTGCACTAAAATTTTAAAGTGAAACTTCTTTAGAATCTTTGTGATCTGAAACTTGATGAAACGAAAGACCAAAATGAAAAAGCTACACTAAAAGGAGATAAACATATAAAACCTTATTTAATCCGAAATAAAATACATTTCTCTTTACCCGCTACTATTAATTTTCCGTTTAAATAAAACTTAAAAGATTTCAGTTGAATTTTAGCTCTATTTGTGTATACTTAAGGCAGATATTCTTTTATACGTAGATCAACAGATATAATGACACGTGCTAACAGTGCATTGAATTTTAAACTTTATGCTTACCAATTAAAGTGTATTTTAGATTAAATTATTACGAAGAAGAGTCAAAATACTTAAGAATAAGTCTTTATTATATACTATAATAGAATGGAAATACAAAAATGTGTGTGTGTAGTTCACATTTGTGTACTAAGCATTGTAGATATAATTATGTTCGCCTGTATATTGTGTGAAGTTTCATTTGTACTGCGTGTGAACTGCACACATACATTTTTTAAACAAGCTTCGAAATTTAATTGTACTACTCTGAGGGTTAATAATTTATAAAAGAAAGAAAGAAATAATTTATTTAATAGAATGTGACAATACAAGGACATGAATAAATTCATACATATCTATGGTTGAATTTGAGATGTTGTACACCGTGTTTCCAACAAATAGGAACGGCAACTCAGAAGAAACTGGTGCTGGAAATTCCTTCAATACAGCGTTGATTTTCAATGCCAACCCCGTCTCCTTGGTTACTTTTATAAGAAGAGTAATTTACATGTAATATACGAGCAAAACCGCATGGAAGTATACTTCGGTAAAAAATAAATATATTTCTTTGCTTGAAATATTTTATTCTCAAACTACTCCTGGCAACGACTTTGATACGAGACTTGATCTTATTATCATAACTTTTAAAACCAGAAGATATCCAAATGAATCAATATATTGGATATATATATTATATCCATGAAATATCAGCATAATTTTTTCAGTGAAAAACTGAGACAGAGTTGATGTTATCATTCCCAAAATTTTCAGTGTAAACGTGTAGCCATTTCAAACGCTATTGGAGACAAACTTATATACAATTTAACAGACAAATATTCTAAAAAGATCATTAATAATTAGGATTAATTACTTAAATTTTGACATTAATTTTGAAATAAAGGATAGACTTTCACAAAATCAAATTTAGACCAACTATTATAAGCCATTATAGTTTTGTCAGCCTAAAACAATGTCTTAGTCGAACAATGGATTAAACCCTTCCAAACATTAAAAAACAAGAATCCTACAAAAATGAAAAAGTACCTAAGAATACTTTGGTAACTAAATTTCCTACACTAATTTAGAATAACTTTTCCACTTTTTCATGTAAAAATCCACTCGTTACGTAACTCCGTCAAAGCTTGCAAAGCGTATTTTTTCGCTAATTGCAAAAGTCTTGTAACAAAGTTTTGGTCTTTATTATCTCTTTGTTCCAACTTTTTTGCGCTGCAGTGAAAGAGATATACATATAAATAACATTTGCAAGTAATGATCTAAGTCGGATTTTCGAAACAACTTCTTGTGTCCTTGTTATGTTTTTTATCTGTTATGTTATACTATGTTACATTGTTACTTTGACCTGAAGAATTCATCATATTGTTATGAGTTTAGCGGGGCTCGAATTAAAATGCCGTTAGAATTACAATAGAGTTTACAAGAACTATACAAACACGTATAACACAGGTACAAATATAACCCAGCACAACAAATCCAAATGTAATGCAGAAGGCAGTAAAGTAAGCAAGCAAGCTAGCAGCCAGCAAAGCAGCAAGCAGAGGCAAAGTCCGTCACTATTAGATTCCCGAATGTACACACGTCACACCCGTATCATAGCCGTAGCTTGACTGCTCCCTCTCTCCATCAGGGCGTTGTTTTATACTTCACAAATGGATAAGAATCCGCAACATCTGGCTAATTATGCTAATAAGCGAGTACAATAGGACAATGGCTATTCTCCACAATAATTAGAAACGTATGCCAATAAATAAGTGAACAAAAGAAGACGATCATAAAAGGATTAGAATCAGTTCAAACGCCGACAGGTAATAAAATGTGGTTCTACAGATGTGTAAGTGGAGTTTGTCTTTGTCGGGGCCTAGGTTGTAACAATGTATTTGAGCTTGATTACAGGTCTTGAAGCTTCAGTGGAAGGTATGTTAATCTTTTACAATTACCACGCTCTAACGGTGAAATCATCGTAATGAAATCACACATCCAGAGAACCGATGTGTGAAACCCGCTAATCCGCCTTGGATAAGCGCGTTGAGTATATATACTATCTAGTTTCCTTAAAAATGGGAGAGTCCGAGTACATCAGCGGAACGTTTATGAGCTTAAAGAATAATTTCCGCAAGGTATGACATATGTTTGCAGCGTCAGAAATAATACCCCAACTCATATAAACACCGCAGGGTGAAAAACAAAGTTGTCAAGCAACATCAATTTTGAGATATCACATTTTTAAGTTTGCACCCTTTCGGAACCCTATAAGTTTCACAATAGAACAAAAATATACGTTGAAACACTTAAAAATAAAAGAGATTTCAAGTATAAAAAGAATTAAAAATTATCTAAGTCAGGTGTAACAGTGAAACGTGACATTATGTCTCTAATAAACCAGTTTTTGCCCCTGTACTTTTTAGGTATGCTATGCTACTTTTTCCTGCGAGCGATTATTTCTCTCGCTCTAAGATTAATTCGTGTTTTACCCTGTTCGGTAGATTAGTTTCGAAAAAAAGTGACAAGTTTGTCTTTTTCCCTAGTCTTCATATTTTATTTACACAACTGTAAGTGTTTTATTAGATACCCAGTTATCTTTTCCTGCCTTGTAACAGCGATTTGGTTGTGAGAAAATACTTCATTTAATGCGCATGTATTTTATAATATAACCACACATGTGTCAGGACAGCAAACAGCACCTGATGTCCATAAAAGGCTATTAAATAATTGAAAATTTCTAATACAGACCATCGTAAATTACACTGCAAACGGTGTCAGAACATTTTAATGTATTATGCAGAACGCTACCACGTGTTAATGGCCTACGATGGTGCTGGTACATAAATTTCGGTAACTTTTAGGGACCTTATTATTGTGATATTTTGGTAAAAATAATGTCCATATTACACAGTTTCTATTTTGTATGGTTTACAATAATGCAATGATAAGTTTTATCGTCTAGTAATTTTCACTCGCTTTACGGCCGATTACTATATCCTACCAACCATACGACCTTATTATCGGTTAAATTTTACATGAGCTCCATACTTGTAATGTCAAAATCGTACGTGATTGTAAAGTTTTAATAAATTCTATTGTATTTCCAACCATTCCTTTCAGCAACAATAGTTTAGCACTCGACAATCTACGCCACTAGCTACTTAATACTATATTTAAATATTTAGGCATTCTGATAGAAAAGCTTTATATCTCCCACCTGCCCAGTTCATCTTGATACCGTATAAAATTAAGTGCAATTCTTATATTCGCTGCAACCTATCTTAACTCGTAAAAGCTGGAGCCATAACTTTCTAAGAATTAGGAGCACGATAAAAGGGTCTCGAACTAAACCTGTTGAGTACCAAAAGTGTATCTGCGTTTCCGTTAATGAGAGAATAGACCCAAATATCCAGTTTTACGGGCAACAAAGTCTAAAAGTAAATAAAGTCCGGGGCAATTTCTATTCTCATGGGGGTATCAACAGCGTTTTATTATCAATCAAACCCGCGCGTACTTACTCACGAAATTATCGTATTCAATTACTGTTACAATAAATTCCCTTTTGTTGAGGAAGGCGTCACATGAAACCTGAACTTTTGCAGGTTAATATTTATTCTGGGCTTTCTTTTTCCGTTTACCGTTTTATTTTATACAGAAAAGTAAATAGGGCTGTTTTTTAACTGGTAAAGGTATCAAACTTATATTATGAAATTTTGCATTAGAGACGGTTATAAACAGATGTCAAAATACATTAAAATGTTAGTTTCGCGTGTCCATATTGAATAGTAAAAATTTTCTTACAGCAAGATTTACAGTACATTTAATCATAATTATATTCATAAATGTTAAGATTACTACTGTATATATGTAAATGTCAATTACAAGAGTCAGTCAATGCTATATATATTTTATATAATCCTGCATTGTATAGAAACATTTGTCCACAAGCCAGTTAAAGAGGTGAACTTGACATAATTATCTTCTGAACACTTACAGTGTGATATCGAAATCTAAAATGCACGATTTATGATAAATACCTCTTTTAATCCCTATAGTTTGCATTAAAATACGCTGCTGTTCGGCACCTATTTGGACTATACTTTCTAACAATTTAATAAATTACTTAAAACATGGCACATAAGTTTGAGGTGACATAAGGATACAAGACTCCCACGTTTTCCCCACGAGGCATGCAAATTTAAAAAAAAATACACAATTATTACAAAAAATACATTTATGTCAATTATATAAAATTTTTACAAAAATTACTCTAAATTTTCGTTTACGAAGTTAGAACGTTTATGCAACAGCCATTTGTGTAGTCTGTGTTTGAATATATTTGTGAACAGATATTAAAAATCTTCGGGAAGTTTGGTAAATTTTTTTATCAATATATAATTTGAATTTATTTGTAGTGACAATAACAGCTGGGGAACAATAATATAAAAGCGCTCATTTACGACTTAGCCGATACTAGACACTATGTTTTAATCTTTAGACTTAAATGAATGAACAGAGTGCTCCATACAACTTAAAATTGTATCATTCAATGCCATTGAATGCAAACGTATCCTATTATATTTGTGCCTTTTAACCAAATTGATTCAATTCGGTCGATCTGTCTAATATCAGTATTTTTTTTAAATCCTTAAATACCTTTTTAATATGCTAGCTTTTTGCTTGCTTTTACTTACTTAATATCAGTATGAGGCGCCGTTTAAAGTTCCTACTTTAAAATATCTCAATAAAAAAAGGAAATTTTCAGATTTTGAGATAAAGGCACATATTATATATGATATTTTCAATTAAATGACTTTTAGCTCTAATGACATGTAACTAAATGACAAGCCCACGTTTATTACCTCTAGCTAATATGACGATTTTTATCTATTCCTATCTATTAAATTGAAAATTATTTGATAAAGAGATAGTCTGTAAATTTCTTATCCTTATCTCACTGTCTCAATAAACAGAAGAACATCGATATATTTTCACACGTCCAAAGTAAAGTCAAGTTGGTTCGTGACTACGCGGAATCGGTCGTCGACATAATCGTAAAACCACGTTATCTGTGGCTACATTGGCAACTTCGAATGTGGTGTGCACTAACAATTTCCGAGTCCTATATAGGACAAAACCGTATAAAATTTATTACATGTTTCGTCCAAACGGCGTGTTACAACGTTTTTAGTGTCGATTTTACGATAAATAGCACCATTTGTACCACACCCATTAAGGCTTCACGATGCATAGAATGGCCACTTGAGATCGTGTTACTCGTCTTTTGTGGATAAACTGCACTTCCTAGTGGTTCCGATAGTCATTATCGTGGTACATTTTAGGAAGAAAACAAACTGTTTTGCAGCCCGTGTATAACAATGGAAAAATATTAAGGTTTTGGCATTGAACGTAAAACTGTTTTTTTACTATACAGATTGTCTGCTTCCGTAACAAGCACTAAAATATGGACTATTTTCCTGTGTCTTTTAGGTAAATTACATTTGGTAAGTATATTTTTTCATAACGGATCAAAAGTTTCCTGATATTGTAGTTTAGAACTCATATAAGCTAAACTTTATTTTAATACTGGAAAAAAATAAGATTATCGCTATAAATGTAAAGAATGTTGGTACAAGTATTTTTTTGCTATACGGATTATCTGCTATCGTTATAGGTACTCAAATAAGAATTTCTTTCTTGCCGTTTAGTGTACATTACATTTAGTAAGTCTGTTGTTTCTAACGTACTAAAAGTTTCACGATATGTCACTTCAGATATTATAAGTAGATTATCAGGATCAGTAAATTGTTTAATTATTTTATGTCCATCCCATTGCTCGACTAGAAACAGTAAAGTTGATTAGGACTCAACGGTGTTGCCCCAATCTAGGTTGAAACTGGGCTGCACAATAGCTAATCACATACCATGACCTTTTTTTTAAATAACTACGGACTCTAGTTCCGTATCCTTTTTTACAACTTAATTTCTAGATTTAATTTTTAGAATTTAACACGCTTTTTAGTTATTTTGGTTCTTGTGTGTGACATTAATTTAGTAATTGTAATTTGTGTTGAGGTGTTACATACACCTTACGAATCTTACGAATAATTTATTATATAAATTTATTCTAATTTTAATACTAAATTTATACTAATGTAGAGTGTATCTGTTACATGCTGGTGTTGTGAGGAAGTGCATGTGCAGCTGGGCCTTATGTCTATACTTATATATATTATCCTATCTAGTGCCATGTGTATTGTTTTTCCTTTCTGTGCCTGGGTTATTAATTTTTATGTGTCTTGGTTTGTTTGTGAAGTATGCGTGTAATGCAATGCGGTGGTAGTGCGCGTTGGTTTGAGTATGTGTATAAGCTTTGTTGTTTTGTTACCATGTTTGTGTACCATAACCTTTATAACAGTCGAAGTCGATCAAGTTACTTAATCTATCAAAAGAGCGTTGTAATGATAATATATCCATAGAACTTTAAATACCTATACAAGCAATAAAATAACTGATACATTTTTATTTTTAAATTTTAAAATCTACAAAATATTCTACACTAGACTACACTTTTTGTGCTTTTATAAATACATACGTAAGTATATTACTAATCTCAGAAACTACCTATCTGAATAAAAATTTGTTGCCTTAGTTAACCCGTATGTTTACAAAATGTATGCTCTCTTATCTAAGCTCACGTTGCAATGTAGAGGAACGAAGTATTAAACAAAGTTTAATTAATTGTATACAAATATATAAATCGAGAACAACGACAAGTGATAAAGCTAACGTTAACTGAATGAGCGCAATTGAAATAGCGAAAACCACCTATTTAATTATATATTGGTAAGAATCTAAGTTACTCGTATAACAACAGACAAAAGTAGAGTATGTTGAAACATATTTCACCTGACTCGATTTTCCAAAACACTTATTTTCTTTATCAACTGCAAGCACAATGCAGTGGTATCTTAAGAGCCATTGTACGAAGAGTTATGGCGAAATAAATAGTTGATACTGAACTTAACTGCAGAATGTTGAGTACAATAAAAGTGCAGTTTCAATGGGTTATTGTGTTTTTGTCATAAATTTGGGTTACCTTTGCTATAATTTCGGATCATTTGGACAAAAGAATACCCATTTCCAAAGTAAGTTCAGTCGTTATGTACTCTAGTTTAAGTTTATTGATACAGTTATTTTAGGTGTTGCGGTCTTTGAGTCTACAATAAGTATTGGATGTTACTTATTAAGTAACCCTAGGGACCTATATTACTTAAGAGAGCAATAAAATTGTTTGATGAATTCATAACAGACAATTTGAATTTTTATCGTTATTTAGCCGTTTTGGCTAAAGCGTCTGGCTATATTTGTTGTCGTCATGTTGGCTAGTCCATCATCTTTGTAAGTTAGTTATTTTCTCAGAAATTACTGGTTTTATATACTAATTTATTTTTGTAAGTAATCATATCGATAGACAGATCTTTAAAGTCATGACGAAATTCCTCAATCAATTTTTCATTTAAATTAATATTTGAAAAATGTTTCTAGCATATTCTGGAATAAAAAATCCTATATTTATTCCCATTATTGAATATACCTATACGAAATTTTAAGTCATTCGGTTTATTTTCAAAACCGTAGACAAAAAACAACCAAATCATATATGGTACATATTTATGATCATCACCTTCATGTGGGCGGCCAATGAACTTCATATTTTTTACTTCTGAACTCTACCACATATCGAAAGGAAACATATGCAAAATTTTAAAATACATTATTGCTTTAATGTCTAAAAGATTCATGAAAATCCGTTGAACCATTTCGGAGCTTATTCGAAGCAATCTTTCACAGCGACAAAAATACACATAGAAAAATATTCTGAAACCAAATAATTATTAGAAATCATATAAGCAGGAACATTTCCATTTCATTTATTACTAAAAGTACTTATCGTTTTCATATTATTGATGGAATCATTATCTGATGAAACATTATCCGAGTACATACCGTTTTCTTCCGCTATTAGAAGATATGATCTAAAACGTAACCAATACGTTAGGGATATTCCTCTGTTATTTTAAACTTTCTAGTATCCATTACAAAGACCAGATTTCACAGTTAAAATACTAAGATGGCGAGTTTAACATTTGATATTACTTGACTCTTTCCTGACCTGCAATTATTCAAGCGACCATGTCCAGAGTCTGCTTAGTCGTTCAGCAGTAATTTACTGTCATTATTACTTTGATTCGGAACAGGGTGAAGGGTAACGATGGTAATGTTGGACGTCGATTATTTAAATTGCAGATGGATAGTATAGGTAATGAAACGGAAAGTAACAAAGCTGAAATCGCTTATGTATTGTCATATTTTTTTTATTTTTTTATTGCAGGAGTTCAGTAGACAGGCAGACGGCCCACTTAATGGAAAGCGGTTACCATCGCCTATGGACATTTGCAACACTAAAGGTGCTACAAATGCGATGCTGCTCTCTTAAGGGAGACTGGAAAGTGGCCAATAATGCCGAAACACAACCCAAGGTTGTTATGGCAACATGCTTTAGACAGGCTTTAGAGAGCCCGTCCGGACGCAGAAAATTGTATTCTATATATCGAGCCCTTTGGTTCAACATAGATCTAGATCATGCGCCTTGATTTAAGCTTAGAGTTATTTTAACGTAAATAATTTACTTATCTATCTAAAAATAATAAATATGTAGACGGATCGAGATTTTACATCGAGAAAGAGAAAAAACAATCAAAATGGGTAATTCGCACCAGCAAATTACGAAAATACAACTTTTAGACATTTTGCCTGTCTACCTGTTTGACTATCACGTGAAAACTACTGAACGGATTTAAATGAGACTCGACATACAGTTAACTTATATTTCAGGTCAATACTTAGAATCCTTTACACCCGATAAATGACGACGTTTCCGTGGGGTAGAGAATGTAGCCAAAAAATGTGGCACTGCGGTCACATGTTTTTGACGCCATCCTTAGAATTCACTAGCAAACAAGTCGTCATCATCATCATCAGTAGTTTCCGAAAAAATAACTGACATACAAAGACAGACGGGGGGGACATGATGCTTCATTAGGTTTTATTTTTGGCAAAATTCTACCTCTCAAAGCTATTATTATAGTATATATCCTTTAATATTAGTTATTTTACTCAGAAAAAAATAGTCAAATTATGATAATTATTATCATAAAAAACGGAACATTTTCCGCAGGATGAAGGAGACAGAAGAGCCAGAACCAATTTTACTTTAGTCAAACAACAACAAAAACTAATTGAATGAAAAAGGTGAGTAAAGCCATTACCAACAGTCTATTGGTAAAAGTGAATAATTTTATTTAGCTAAATGAAATCTGTTACTAGAACTAAAGCCTGGATCGCGTGATTTCAGTCCAGCTACTGGATCGTAGTTAGAGTCCAAATTGGCACCAATTTATTTGCCGCCTTTGTGGAGCGTTTCTGTGTTAATTGAGACATTTGCACAGAAAATGGCTACGTTATAATTTGAATGCGCGGTTGACCGATAACGGTGTAAATCGAGCCAGAGGAAATGAAATATAACCGCGAACACACAATTTCAGACTGCGATGTTCGTTTGACATGCCACGTTCTAATGAATTGTTTGAATATGCTATAAATAATTCAGATTATTTTCCAAGATTATAACAATGTAAATTTATTTTTTGTTTAATTTATAACAAACGCGACATTGTGTTATTTTATCTTTCATGTTGAAATGTATGGCATTCTGATAACGTAATAATGGAAAAACGTTAATCATAATAGCGAACTACTTACTAGTGTACTTAATTGTTACAGAATTACTTCTCTTCGAATTAAATTTTATCCGTGCAGGAACGGAGAAAGAATACAATTTCCTGTGGCCGGGTACCGTAAGGGAGACAAAACAACCCACAGCCAGGTGGTAGGGCAAGTGCCCGACTGGATCGCTACCACCCCTGGTCTAAACTATGTCGCCATAACAACCTTGAGTTATGGTCCGGCATTGGTGACCAGGTTCCAGTCTCCCATAAGAGAGCAGCATGGCATTTGTAGCACCTTTGGTGTTGCAAATGTCCATAGGCGATGGTAACCGCTTTCCATAAAGTGGGCCGTCTGCCTGTCTGCTGAACTCCTGCAATAAGAAAAATAAAGCTTAAACTGCAAACCTAACCTCAACCTTCTAAATTAGGGAGGGCCATTCCTTCTGGGTGGAAGTAGGATCTTCGTGAGCTAGGGAAACTATAGTATTGTTGGCGCTCTATTAATTTGATTAAATAATCAAGATTTCTTAATATCTTAATTTGACAGGGTGCTAATGACTGGATAGGAAGAAACTCACGAACGTCCTACCGCTAGCAAGATGGATATGAACGCCTCTATTCTAGAAGAAGGTACAATATACCCGCCAAACTCGTCCAAAGCACAGAAACCTAAAATTGCATCTTCCTGTTACTTCACTTGCCTTACCATCGTCTAAATTATGACATTTCTTGTATGAGGCTTGTGTCAAATTTTTACAGTAGTGCAAATGGGCATTTGATAAGATATAGGAACCGGGCCTTAATTGGAGATACCAAATTTCGATAATTAGTATGAATTTTAAAAATGTTATTAAAACCAAATAGGTGAATCTGGACGTTAATAACGATCATCTAGATAAAGGTTCCATTTTTTGCAAAATTTATACGGATTCCAAGAAAATAGCTATATATCAAAGACCTTCAATAGATATTAAAATAACTTACTTCAACTTGTTTATAATAAAAGAAGTAAAAATTTGGACATTTTTATCATTTCAATGGAAATCTAAATACAATAAAATGTAATAAAGATTACAAAATAAAAATACGAATGAAGCAGGTAAATCGTTCTCAGAAATATATTATTTATAAAGGAAATATTAATAAGGAAGTTATTAAAGGCTCCTAAATTTATTCAAGTACGCCTAATTGTAATCATAATCCACAAACGTACCTCATAAAGCTTTTAAAGTTTTACTCGAATTTAGAAAATAATAAACCGTCTATAACCATAAAGATTTTATAATGCCAAATAAAATTATACTTTTCATTATGTCACATAAAACATTTAAAGGCTTTTTTTTAAATATGATAGTTTAGATCTCTATACGTTTTTGATTGTTATCTCACATTTTGATCACAATATACTTAGTTCATACTTTACATAGTTCTGGAATCGTATTTATTATCCGCAAGAGTTTACTTGAGACCTGAGCGGAATGCGCGCTCCCCTCCCGACCCCCGCCTTCTTACCGCTCTTGACATCGACACGTCAGTACCTTGCGCTTACGTCATTCCAGCGAAGTCTCAATTTAACTCTTGCGGGTTGTACGAATAGATTAAAGTGCACGTGACATGATTTTTTATTGCTGAAACACAGCACACAATCTGACGGCCCAACTGTCATGGAAAGTGGTTACTGACGCCTATGGACATTAGCAATACCAGAGGTGCTGCCAATGTGTCGCCGGCCTCGAAGAAGAAACTGGAACCTGACTACTGGTATCGGAACACAACTCAAAGTTGTTATGGTGGCAGGGGGACCAGGGGTGGTAGCCATCTAGTCGGCCAAATGCCTACCACCTGGAAATGACAATAACAGTCGTGTTAACGTAACGACTAACACACCTGCGTTTCATTCCTATGAAGAGGGTTCGAATTCTGGCCGGGAAGCATGTACTGCCTCCACTTAGGAATTTCCTCTAACGTGGGCATATTATGGCAAGGACTATGCGCTAACTGTTAAAGTAAATTAATAGTGTGTGATATAAGTGATTTGTTAGAATTACTTATCCGCCGTGAATAAATATGAGAATATGTATACAGTTCTTTCGCCAGCAATGAGAAAGTTCTTGATATCGTATATATATCGTAACAGCGTATGGATATAAAGTCACCGGACTCTCATCAGACTCTGAAAGACAGTTTTAGTTTACATATAATAACGCAGGACACAACCGGGATTTAACGCTGGTTGCTAGCCGGCTTCGTTACTCACGTGTTGGTCCCAGCCTGAAGGGTATAAGTGATCGTTCAAAGTTCGTTTTCATTTTGAAGTCAGACCTTTTGCACCCTTGTCTTCCGTTGATACATCGAGGAAGTGTAAGTTCATAAATAATTATAAATAGGAATGGCCTTGTATAGATAATGTTGTCTGTATAATTGTAAGTCATGATTGGACCTAGTTTCTACATTATAATTAATATAAAAGAAATTCTCGTAAGGGGCAAAAAGAATATTCTAGTTCATTTCATAATTTATGTCTATTTATATGTACGAATAAAGTTGAAATGTCTACGTGTAATAAAAAGCTACCATTTATACGTTGTACATAAATGACCCATTTTAGTTTTTAATTGTTGGCTGATTTTCTCCCTGAAATTTATTATTATATAGCTATACAATTGAAGAGGCACAATACGTTTTACCATATAGTGCTATACAAAATAACTAAAATTAAAATGTTGTCAAAATAGGTTCCAAAATGGCCCAACGGATTTTAATGAAAATTTTAGATGTTTAAAATCATATGAATGCATTTAACTCATAAGCCTAACTAACTATACATATACAAACTACTTGAATTTTTTTTGAGATTTTCTGTATCATTCCTTCATTATGATTTTATGAATGTGATATTGGTTTTTTTTATGAAACCCAGGAAAACGAATAATTAACGTATATTTTGAGTTAAGTAAAAAAATACTTCATGATTTAGTTTGTTACTTATTTTGCGAGAGCTACTCTCCTAAGCTTTAAATACTTGAAGTAGTGTTCTATGTCAATATAAATGGAGTATAGTGTTGCTATTTTTAATAAAACTAAAGCCTTTATATTAAACAACAAAGATAAATGTGCGGGTGTTCTATGAAAAATAGAGGTCCAAATAAATTAAATTACGACTATTTGTTTTTGGGTTTAACTTATTATAGACTAGCTGCACCCCGCGGTTTCACTGGTGATGGAAAATCGTTATATTTTGTATAATTCACACTAAATCTTTATAAATTATAGCCTACTAGCTGACCCGGCGAACTTTCTACCGCCATATGTTCTATATTCCTAAAAGACTTTGTTTCATGACACAAAAACAAAATCGGTCCAGGTGATTAGGAGTGTAGTGGATGCACTTACCACGTTTAGTCGTAGCTAATTTTATATTATATTTGCGTAAAATATACTATGATCCTGGTTACCATACGCTCGGGTTTCCAATTTAATTATTTGCTCATACATTTATGGTATTCCATTTTATTTATATTGGAAACTTTCATAATAAATAAAACTAGTATTGTTTAACCTAGTTTTCATTCGTAAACAGAAGTCGGTCAAGTTCAAGGTCAATCTCTTGGCATTTGACTTTGACGTTTGACAAGTGCTACTAATAAAGAACATAGCAACAAGTTTCTTTAATCTACGGTATGTTTTCCATTCATGTTTTTAATCATAATTTCTAATCATAAAACAAATTACATATAAATATCTATTTCAATTTTCTTATTTATTTAATTAAATTTAATTTATCAACTACATTAATGATCTACTCTGTTATTCAATGCCTATATGCCTATGTTAGCCAGGACGTAAGGATATGCCCAACCAATGAGAGATGTGTATAAAAGTAGCACTCATTGGTGGGAATTCAAAAATGAAAGGAGACACCGTTTTTGAATTGAGTTAAGAAGAGACCATTTTGTACGACAAAAGAAGATACTTAGAAAAGTGAAAATAAAAAGCCAGTTTAAGATTGAAGTTATATTTATTCAAGAACCTTACATCACAACAGTAATATCATAGCACACACTTCAGGAGGTTTCTAGAACCCGATCTTAGGGCCACCTACCGGTTCTAATTGCTAATCATAACCATCCGGGAACCCACTCAAACACACAAAAACAATATCACCGAAATCGCTCCAGGTGATTAGGAGGATTCTAGAATCCAATCTCAGCGCCAACTACCGGTTTCAACGGGATAATAAGTATCCTCCATTCTGGTCTGGTCGCCTGGTTCTAAGCTACCTCCCCACCAATTTTGAGCCAAATCGGTACAGCCGTTCTTTAGGTATAAACAGTGTAACTAACACGACTTTCTATTATATATACTAGAGGCCCCGGCAGACGTTATCCTGCTCTGAAAAAAAAATGTAGGACCCGCTCCCAGCGCTACCTACCGGTTCCAATTGTGGATTTAAACCATCCGGGGACCCACGCAAACACACAAAAACAAAATCACCGAAATCGCTCTAGGTGATTAAGAGGATTTTATAACCCGATCGTTGCGCCACCTACCGGTCATAAAAGTATCCTCCGTCCGTCACCTGATTCTAAGCTACCTCAATAGTGTAGCTAATACAACTTTCTTTTGTATTTATATAGATAGATATAGAAGTGTTATTCTAATGTGTAACCTGTATTATTGTAAAGATACATCAAAATCCTTCAGTATTTTTTTCGTGAAAGAGTAACAAACATACATTCTTATTAACTTATAAGCAAAATATTAGAAGTATTTATTTATACACAACATAAAGCACTATCGTAATGCTGATAGTACATGGATTAACCAAACTAAATGAATTTGGTTGAAGGGCTGAAAGATTAGACGGTATTCAATGACATTTAATGATTCATATTTATCCGAAACTCAAAGGGTTCAGGTCCTGACCGAAACGCATGCACCACTTAGGCAGTTTTCCTATGATGTAATGTAATATGCATATTGTTACAATTACCTCGTACTAAAAATGGTGAAGAAAAACATCGTGATAAAACATACGCAACCATAAAATACTTCTACATTGTGAAATAAAAAAGTACTTCACAATACAGTATAAACAATTCTTTGTAAACAATTCCCTTAGCAACTATCAAATAAAGTCGAAAGACGAAGTATGCAAAATAGCTACCACCAACTCATCTAACAATCTATGTACAAAGACATATTCTTACTTACGCATTACGATGTTTGCCACAAACACGTCATCCTAGCCCATTTCCCTCCATGTAAAATGTAAATTTGTTTACACGCCGATCGAGTTCAGTTTCAAAGATAGATGGATTCTAAAGAGAAATGTTTTCCGTCCCAATTTTCGGCAACTCAGCTTTAAATACAGAGCGAGGCCTGCAATAGGATTCAATTTAAATCCTTCCTGAGATCCTATTATTACAGTAAGGTGTCGAGAGCTAAGTAACCGTGGCATCTCCCAATGCCTTCAGACAGAGCAATAAATTAAACAAATCCGATTTGCACGTGCGAGTGGCAACGGGGCTCGTTTCTATGTGCCTTCACGGGAATGTTTATCACGATAATAGTCGACCACTACTTCCTACTAGTTCCCTGACAGATAAAGATCGTCATCTTAATGATCATATTTATTTATTTAGAAAAATACTAAATAATAGCACATATATTAATTAATATGTTGCTTTACTTTATGGACATGTACATTTAGGGCTATGAAGTTCATGAATTTAGGTTATGTCAATTTGTTCAAGTTTACCTATAAGGTATGTCATTTTTGTACAGATCTTTGTGTGTGATCACTTGCCCACAGATTTTTATACTATCGATATCTTTTATGTGCTTTTATTTTTTCTTTCAGTATATTTTGTCAAGATATTAATTCAAAGTGTAAGCGAGCGGCGCCACGTGATAAGCCCTAATTTTATTCTAATTAGTTTGTAAGATTTTTCGCTAAATGATTGCTTAGTTGTTTTATTTTTGCAGTGTTGGGTATGACCAGGTTTCTATAATATTGCAGATGCGCATGTCTATGAGACTTTGGAAACATGATGTGCTGTAGATGTAAAAATATCTACAGCACATCATGTTTCCAAAGTCTTCATCATCACACAAAATCCAGGTTTTCCATTGGATACAGACCTGTAGCAAAATACCCTAGTTTATTTACCCTTTAAAAATTTAAAATATTGCATATTTTGAAAACAGTTCCAGAACTATTAATTTTAATCAAAACAGACAGTTAAATACCTTGATATCACCCTTTCAAATATTAGAATAAAAATAATTTTAATTCGTGGCTAAACAAAAATTAATAAGTTATTTGACTCGTTAGATATATGACGTCATAACTTACTACATTCAAGATAAATGTATCTTAATAGATTCAATCGTCAATTATTCTGCTGAAGTCTATAAGGACTAAATCAAGACGGCAGTTAGGTCCGTGTAGGCACGTTGCTTTCTCCGTTTCGGCGATCGCGTTGTTTATTTGATGACAAAACATAAAGTAAACACAATTCAAAATTGCTTAAGCGAAATGGAAATTATTTGTTTTGAACAAATATTTATTTTATGAAGGAAAATTTGTTTCTTGTTTATAAAATGGAAATTAGTCTGAGATTAATACCATTACCTTATTTCGGTAAGCGAGGGTCGGTTGCCAGGATCCGTTTTCTGATTTTCCAATAAGTGTCCAGTTTCACCAGATTGTATTTATTGTAAATAATAGAGAATATGGTGAGTGCGTATACGTTGTAAGCTATATTCGTCGAAATGATAACCTTTCGAGCGTTAGGTAACGGATTGAATTATTTTTTTGATCTAGAGTTTGCATGTTACTGTGCAATGTGAATATGAGGTATTTCATCCCATTCATTTCTGTGTAGGACTGAATCATGTGTCTTAGAGTTACTATATCATCGTAACCTGGCAGGAATACTAAAATGCTATTCTTTTATCTTTACAGTAAAGACAAGCTGGTGGCCCTCTAATGGAAAGTGGTCACCCTTGTCTACATATTAGATTGGCACCACTATAGGTACAACCAATGTACTATCAGCCTCAAAGGGGGGGATTGGAACCTGCCATTGCCATTGTTATGGCAGTATACCCCAGGGGTGGTGCTCATCTAGACTGGCAAATGCCTGACCACCTCCTGGTTCAGGATTGTTTTATCACTTATTACGATAGGCTGCCCAGTCACAGTAATTTGTATTTTTTTTTCGTTTCTGCATGATTAAGATTAAGGCTCACAATTTTCGTCGTTTGGCTACGAACCATAAAAAGCATTTAATCTAACATAGAATAGAATATACTTTATTGTACAATAATGCTACATAAAATCAAGAACAGTAATTAACATACTAATAACCGGGTTGCCTGGAAGAGATCGCTATAAGCGATAAGGCCGGTCATTGTTTTAATGGAAATGTATTCATATTAAACGTTTAAGTTATGGTGAAAAATAAAAGTTTTCATTTCATTCGTTTCAATTCATATTCAAAACAATTTTGGTTGAAAGTGTTTTTGAATCTTAGAATACTCTTATCGCGATAATCGATATTCCATGAAAGCTATCCAAGTTTTATGTGGAATTTTAAAAGTAGCCAAGTTACTCCTTATAACACCAGCTATTTGCCAGTAAAAGTCCCGTCAAAATAAGTCTGGCCATTTCAGAGATTAGTCGGAACATCCATACAGACAGACAAACAAAAATTTTAAAACTCGATTTAAGTACCGTATATACTTTCACATGCATTTAGTGAAAAGCTGTTATTTTAACATTACAAACAGACACTTCAATTTTATTTGTCTATACAGATATCGATCGGTAGATATCGCGTACGAAGCTATAAGAAAATTTCTAGTAACAACCTAATGTAATTAATATAATTATATTAATTTTATAGATCTCATTTTTAATGGAGGTAAATAAATAAAAAAGAGAGGAAAATAAAGAAGAAAAAAGTGAAACCAGATAAGCTATGCTGAACACGTTTATGGCAGTCGGCTGATTTCTACGTCACGTATTAAGAAAAGAGAACTTTTATTACTTCCGAGCGCCGTAATTGTTATGGAGAACCGGTTCGCCTTATTACTCAACTTTGTCCTCAGTTAAGTAGTAACGTGAGGTGCTGGGACTGTACTAAATGAATGCTTTGGTTCCTCCTTTTTGGGGTATCGTAACCATTTTGGTAATAATAAAACCCTTCTAAAGTCATAGAATAGAATATACCTTACCGTACAATGAAATTAATGAAACAATATACAAAAATAGCATAGAATTAGGTACAAATGGTGGGCTTATCACTAACAGCGAGCTCTTCCAGACAACCCTGGAAAAAGAGAAAGAGAAATATGGCACAAAAGCTAGGGCAGGTTTTTGTTGCACAATATTTTTAAAAGTATATAATAAAATAATATATATTAACACTATAATATGCGTCTGACCTTTCTGTATGTCAAATATTATCTGCCGATTATTATTATTTTCTTTTTGCATATTTGTGTTTGTCACTCTTTTTTCAGTAGCTACTGGGTCTATGTGGGTGAATTTTGATAGAGCGATTTACCTTATACGCTGCTATACAATGGATTAGAATGGAGTTGCAAATAAACAAAGTGACTGACTATCATACCGTGTATGTAATTGAAGCATGAAAAATAATTTTCAATAAAAATATGTGCTTGATTAGTTACTCATATTTTAATAAATCTTGACATGGTTAATAATGACTTTTTCTTTTTAAAGTGAAAAGATAACAAGATATTAGCATCTAACTTCATGGACAGAGGCATCACCCTTTTTTCTTTTTCACAATCGTAAATTAGGTTTAAGAAAATATAACTGGTGTTTAACGTTGGAAATATTTTCAATTCTACACTTACCATTTTGAATTCTTACTCCAACACTGATCTTAATTATTGTAATTTATTTCAATTATAGAACAAAATGTTGCTTAAAACTTACATTCTTGTTGCGGACAGAGAGCACCCCCGCCGGAGCACACCTACTCTCCGCGTTCCGCATATCGCCGACGCCCATAGGTCGCGCAATTAGCAGCTAGGCGTCGGACGGGATGCGGGATAGGAGCGGCCTTGGAGGCAAAAAATGTCAATTCTCATATAATTCTCAAAGACGACTTAACATTCTCTCTCTAGACTCTCTCGCACAATTTGTAATTTTCATTACGTACTTGTTTATGTATATTCTAAATTACATACATAGTTTAATAATAATCATACAGTCCAATTTTATATCAAATTTATTTCCAAAGATGAAGCAAGTGTCACCAATAATTCCTTTTTATATTTGTTAATATGACAAGAAGAAAAAATATACCTCTATTTAAATATTATTTAACAAAATAGCAGCAAGATCTGAAGTCATTGTACAAATAATGTTTTAAAGCAAACTGAACCCGAGCTAATGCACAATACGAGATTGTATCTTCAGCAGCCATGTCTATGCATCGTATTTGTAGCTACCGAAACATAGCTTCAGGCTAAATGAAACTGAATAAACTTTACTTAGAGCATTAAATGAACTCACTTGATAATGTGTCTGAGAATTGTACTTAATTTAGATTTTTACAAATAAAATCTGTAATATTAGTGTATGATAGTAAATAGCGTGGAAGAAAAATACTAGGATTTTTTATTATACACAATACATATTTTTACACACACATACTGTACAATATGTAAATACTCAATTTCTGAAATAAATGAATTATTATTATCTGTAGTGGGCAAACAGGCAGACCTTTCAGTAGCCCTCTTGATGGAAAGTAGTTTATTGATGTTTGCACCGCGGTGGACGATGCCAGCTTTTAGGATGGGTAAGACGGGGTAACATAGGAAAGATAAGATGGAGAAGATAATATTACTACACTATCTTCTCCATCTCATGTTTCCTTTCTCCTCCTCGTTTGAGGAGATGGGACAGAGAGAAGTCATTTGTGACCCCTAAACCCTTAAAACCCCTTAAACTACAAGGACAGTGTTACGTCACGTACATGGAATAATTAATTGCTAATGCTGCTGGAATAATTTATGGTTACCCCATTGGATGGGGTGACACACCACTAGCGAGATTCCATTTCTCTATCACCATGCGGGACCTAGGCTCGACCGCTTGAGAGGGGAGTACAAAATAAGACGACGATTAGTTGTTGTACTTTCTATGTAATTATTTCTTAATTAATTTAACCTAAAACTTAAGACTATACAGAAATCCTAACTGCTACGAGGAAATATGTAAAACCCTAAACATGTTGGTAGATGTATCTCCGAAGGTTATCTGTCTTTTGTATTGACAGATTTTGGCAACTACGTGGACTTCTCAGTTTTAACCTTGTTGATGATATGCGTACAAATGGTCTCTCAATTAGGGTTGCCGACCGTGCGAGGTGGAGAAGAAAAAGTAAGGAAACGGACCCCGGATGTCAAGTCAGACGCTTCGAACGCCACCGGGATTTAACGCTAGGGTGATAATGATGAGGTAGAGGAAGGGAAAAGTGGGCCACCGCAAATCTTACTGATGATAAGCTCAAGGTTAACTATCTGACTTCGATATTGTATAAGAGCGTCTTTTCATACAGGTCGAGTTGGGCTAGATAAATGTAATCAAGATAATGATTGCATCCAGCACGTCTTTACCACGTCTAAAATTATAATTAATTTATTTATTTTAATTACAATTAACCCGGAAAAAGTGTACCTCTAAATACCCCAAATTCTGCATTTCTTGAAGTTAACATAAATTATACTCTTGCGTTATGTTATATAAACACTACTGTGCTTTAAACCAACATTTTATTTAAAAAATAATATATTTTTAATCTAATCAATCAATAATTAAAAATCTTAATCGTTTAAATTTCATATTTACACAAAGTAGCCAACTAAATTAATAAGTTTTCACAGAAGCTACGCACATAAAAGTCCTGATACACATTTTGGCCAAATTGTGCCTATTATTATTACTTGAAAACATTTTAAAATTTGAATATTTATAGATATTTGATAATGTGGCTTTTCACGATCTGTGAATATAGATAGAAGTGGTACAAAACCACATTTATAAAAAAAAACATATTCTTTTTCTATCTATATTTCTTTATATTATGAAAGAAAATAAGATAGAATAGAAAAGCTGCTGTGAACGTCACGAAATTATCCAGTATACGTGGGTATGGTACATGTGGGTGTTAAACTCGCATAATAGGTAATTAATTTACTCGTTAGAGAATCTCTGTTAGTCTTTTAATTTGGTGCGTTGCTCTAGATTTATTAGAATATTAAGTAAATAATCGCTGTTAATAAAGTTTAAGTGCGTCTAAAGAGATTGAGGTATAATTAGCTACTAGTATGAAAACTAATTTTAAAAGTAAATTTATAAAATTTCAATACAATTGATTAGTGTCAATATATTCTATGCTAGTTAATAATATACATAGATTAGGGGATTTTTGGCGGGAACTGAAAGGAGATGTTGTGCTGTGCAGTTTTATTTTCTAAAAATGTGTAAAATTACTCTAAAATTAACAATAGTTTTTGAGTAGTAATTATGTGTTTGTGAGTAATGTGAACTGTATAGTCAAATGTGTCCTTTTGAGTTGTCACAAGAACTTCGTTGAATGGCACCAGTTGATAACCTACAGTTCAGCTGTGCTACACATAGGCTTAAGAAAATGAAGAAAATATTTTGTAAACTAAGATCTGGCTTAAAGGCCTGGCTGCCAAGCCATAAACCTAAATAAATAATAAATACATAGATTAGCGTAGAAATAGAAATAATATTGATTTAAGTAATACATTGTATTCAGGTAATAATAGGGCTGGTGCCCATCATAGACAACGGATCAATATAACGATGTTCCAATGACATAACGTTGCTAGTCTTCTGGTATCTAACCTATAGTGACCATTATCTACGCTCAGTTCTCTGCTTATAGTCCTAAGGGATTGTCAGCATGGCGATTCAACGAGCTAGTGTTGCCACCTTACCCATACAGTCGATGACCTAAGCTATTTTGCTTTTAGTCCTTAGGGATTATAAACAGAATACACCTACATATTCTTGTGAGATGGTTTGGTAAAATTCTTTATGCAAATGTTATAAAATCGTTATACTTACATTAATTAAGCTTTCTAAAGTTTCTATTTATGTTTAGTAATTATTAAATATTCGTTACAAAGAGGTTTTTGCAAAAGTGTCCGCACCACTGTCCACGTTAAGTAAAGATAATTTTCTATAAAATCTAACGGCCGGTCCTAGATTTCTAAGAATTTGTTAAATCGAGAAAATCATCATTTGAAGTTAGTTGTAATAAGATTTCACTGTAACTAATAGGTATTAATTACTTTGGTCTATATAGATTTTTTCTTCATTATAATACACATATATTATAATTTAAATACATAAAGTATAAATTTTCAGTCAAGTCGTAAATAGTAGACATCAACTACTCGATTCCTATTCTTATTCGGAGTTATAAACATGTACATTAAATTTAATCTAGAATACTTTAAAATTCTAAACATGCCGTGTGTGTACATTAAAGCTATACAAATAAAAACAACTTAAATATACTATATAAACGATGGCGAACATGATGCAATTTTTTTAGATTTCTTGTCAGTTTGTTCGGGATTCAGTTAAAAACTACTTTCAATTTCGACAGTTAACTCTTAGACTTAAAATCTGAGCTACCTTTTATCCTGGGAATTCAGCGTGATTTTTCTGGAAATGATATAAAATGACCAGATAAAAAACAATCGAATTCTAATTTAATTTTTAACTGATCGATAGCAAATGTAATGTAATAAAATGTGCGTTTTTTCTCCCGGGAATCCTGCAGGAATTTTCCCAGGAGCGGTTTGAAGTTGTTTGGATTAAAATTAGCTTATTCCGACACAGTTTTCACTAAAACGATAGCTTACTTTCTTTCTTTAAATGCTGCGATACTTTGTGTCCCGGGAATTCCACGGGAATTTCAAGTCAGGTGTGGACATAGTCGTGGGCAAATTTCTTTCTAACGTTACAGTTTCTTTTTAAGCAGTTTAATTTCATATTGCATTTAAATAGTAAACTAACGTGTTAAAATTAGGCAATTAGCATACTTTTATTAGAAATGCGTTCTAATCTTGAATAATACATTCTTGTTTAATTTATGTAAACGTAACTCCCTCATAGAGAAATAAAAAATCTCGTGGCTCGATCAAATACACATGAACTGCATAAGTTAGAGTTCATTAAGCTTATGTAAACTTGTCAGGCTTATCTCTTACCCGTTCTTACTAATATTCCATTTTATTACCAAACTAAACTCATAAACCGAATTGTACGAGGTACTAAAATTTTAAATACATCCATAATCACGGCTTACAATATTATTTCATAGCTTATCAAAGGCTATAAATATTCAAGTAGTGAAAAGCTAATAGGTCAATAAGCCGGTCGGTGGGTAGTTGTTACATGGTTATGAGGCAAGTCACGCTTGACCCGACCTGAACAGTCTTTGATTGAGCAATTTTCTTCGACAGCTACCCTACATGGCAGCTTAAACTGATTAACCCTTTACTTATAAGTCATACTGGTCTTACCCCTTTGTTATTTTATAATAAACTCGCTGTTACACGAGACCGATTATTTTGGCTTTTATATTTTCTAAAAGAATTAAATCAGAACTGTAACTCTGAAACATGTATTTCTTTGTTCCTTACTATAATGTTTTTGTATAATATCTTAACTCGACGAATTACGATCTAGCCATATACATTATCATTGCCTATTTATTACCCTTCAAGATTATTTTTGAGACAAAACGTAGTCTGTGTTCATTCTCATATATACCGTTGCCTTTTATTAAGATCAAAAAAGTTCAAAACAGATTCAAATGTCTATGAATACCTAGACTCTGTCTCAAGAAAGACGTCTCGCAGACGGGGTGCGATGGTCGTGCAACGGAATGTTCTATAAAATAATTTTAGAAATATTCTTGTTAAATAGTGTTAGTAAATAGAGTAATAATACAATATAATATTTACATTCAAACAGTTGATAAAAACAACATAATAACGTAGCTCGGTTGATCTATCATCATTAGTTCCATTTTTTGCCACAAAACTTGTTCACGCTCTACCAACTTTCATGACGATCCGTTTGACGTTCTAGAAATGATGCAGTGCAGTGCCATCTACTGGAAAATTATAGCAAAATGGATGACGCGAAAATAGCTTCAGTCACCTTTTAGCAGCAATGCCGCCTGTTGTACCATTTTCTTTCAATCTTTTACATCAAATAGATATTTATCTAGCAAAATCTAGCTATGTTAGCAGTGTAATGTGATTGTATAGGTAGATTTAAGGTTATTATTTTTGTAAAGTACTGCACTCACAAACGGCCCATCTGATGGAAAGTGCTTACCGTCGCTCTTAAGGCATTTGTAACTTCACTGGCAAGAAGTGTTAGGGCACTCTTTTTGAAATTACCAATTTCAAATCCCTAGAACGTGCAAGAGTTCTTGAGAACCGCTCGTTCGAATGAATACAAGCAAAATAGCTTAAGGAAGTAAGTATTAACGCCCAGACGCGACGGCGAGCAATTTGATGGCAGGTAATAACAGAACGTAGTACTATTCATATTTGGTTTAAAAAATATGACTACGTATTTGAATATCGCAAAAAGCTCGAGTGGTTGCCTATCTCACTTCGACGGAATGCTCATCTTCTCAATTTACTAAATCTTATACTGTTTATATCTTTTACCCCTCCTCATCTTAAGGAATGTTTCAACTTTCTTTATACGTCACTCACCCTCAATTGTAATAATCTGTTCAATCATCATTATGTGTCTTCTAGTTCACGATACTTTAGACTGTAATCTGCTGTCCATGTGTGTCATTTATATTTATATATTTTTTTCTTTTTTCCCTGTTGCATAATAATTACAGATAATTTAAGAATTTCCTTTGAGTCAGGTTGCCTGAAAGAGATTGCTTTTAGCGATAAGACCGCCTTTTGTTTTACCGAGTAACTATTGTCTTGTTGTGCATTTTGTAATTTTTTTTTGGTGAACAATAAAGTGTTGTCTATGTCTATTCTGAACAGATCCATAGAGTTCTCCCACTTATATATACGTTGTATGATGATGAGTAACGTTAGAAAAGAAATAACATTGGATACACACAAAAGAAAACTATTTGAAGTATTGTCGCGTATGTAAACTATTCGCTCCAAAGCTAAACTTTTATACGTCGGGAATCCAATCACCATGCACCGCTTACGTTAGGATACGAACTCTTGCAAAGTTCAATCGGAACGGCTGCACCACTCGTCAATTCCCTCTGCGGATAACAGAATTTCCGATCAGACAGGGATGCTTCTTCCGATGCTTCGTCAGTATTTGTTTATTTCGTTTCGCATATCACACATAGTACGAATCGACGGGACATACATACGTATCTTTTTAAATATAAGTATAGTCAAGGTGTGGAAGTCTGTCAGTAGGGTAAGTTCTTATACCCCTTTTTTTAACAATTTTAAACAGAATTTTAAGTCTACTCAAAAAGTCTACAATTTGAAAATAGAATTAAATAATGTCTTAACTTTATCAACCGATTTGTTATCGTCGCTATTCAGACATGGAATAGAGAGGTGTATGGAGTTCCCCCACTAACGGACCCCAACTTGACTATATTTACGTACCAGCAACCGACAACTAACAACTATCGAATAACTTCTGCACAACATGATAATAATATTCTTCATTCATTTTCAATTTGAAATCCTCAGTTCAGTAACTGCGTAAATGTATATGAGTAGTTAAGGGAGGGACTTTTGGTTACGCCGTCTTCTCCTTCTGTGAGCACGTTATGCTTGCGAATTAGGAGGCGGAGCGGGAGCGTGAGCGCACATCACTGCTCCGCTCTCGCCAAAGGAAGACGCGTTGGCGCCGGAGGGCCAGCCAGGACCTTCAGCCACCATAAGCGGGCGGTGCGCGTGGGACTTCTTGCGCGGCGTGTTCTGCGCGCACTCACCTCTCCTCCTGTGAGGCGAGTTACAGACCGCCTCACGCCTAGAGAGCTTGAAGATGCTGGGGGACAAAAGTAGTCCCCCGATTGTGGAAGAGGCCTCGCAAGGCCCACGCCTGCCAGGGTTCGGAGAGGCTAGGTCAAATACCCGTAGCCCTGGCATAAGGCGAAGGACGGAACACCCAGGGGTTTAAGTGGGTATCCCTAACTGGGGAGTGGCAATAGCATGGCACCAATTCTGACTGGGCATGCTAGTGCCACCCCCGATTTAGTGAATCCCACACTAGGTCGCGAATTATCCGCCCCAAGGTTCTGCCCTTGTCGCGGCTTAGTCCTCAAACGGATTTCCCCTGGATAAACAGATAAAAAGGAACTTTTGGATTAAAGAAATGTAATGAGCTGAGATATGGTTTAAAAAAAGTTACATTTTCTATTACAAAATGGAATTTCTCTAAATTCTATCTAAAATTTTAAAATTTCCCGGGAGCGGTTTAGAGTCGTTCGGCTGCATAAAAATTAGCTTATTACAATACAGTTTCTACTAAAATGGTAGCTTACATTCATTTTAAAATGCCGCGTTACTTTGTGTTTCGGGGATCTCGTGGAAGTTTCAAATCAAGCGTGGACAAAGTCACGGGCATATTACTAGTAATAAATACAATACCAAATATTTATCGTTGACACCACTACAATTGCGAAGCGAGCCATGTTGAAGTATAAAACAAGTTACTACCAAAAATTCAAAAACATCGAAAGACATAACAAACATACATGAATTACGATCTGTGTTATTTGTTCCAAAAAAGAATGCGGTTTGCGCGTTCCGACTGGAATTTGTTTTGCATCTGAATGAATACGTCCAAACTTTTTAGAAATATAATACTAAATTAATTTACAAAGTATCTCATATGTAACATGTTACGAACAGAAGCGTCTTTGTAATGTTTCGAATGTAATTTTGTTTACGGCGGCGAATATAATAAAATGTTATCATTATATTGATTTTTTTTCAGCATTATATTTATATATTACTATTATACTGTTACGAGTTGCAGGACTCGCATTAAAATGCTGTTAGAATTACTATAGAATTTATTAGAACTACAAACACGTATAACACAGGTACAAACATAATAACACGCGCAAAGTCCGTCACTAAATAGATTACCGAATGTAGTACACACGTCTTGCTTTGCTAGTGCTTATCGCTCGACTGCCTCACCCCTCCGTTGGGGCATTGCTTTATACTGTACAAATACAATACGTCTGCTCGACCGCGTGGATTGAATTTTCCAAGAATCACAAGTGGCTATTATAAAGATTACAATTCACAATCTCCTGTTGGAGAAGCACACACAAATCACAAATTTTAAACACAAAGTAAACAAAATAAAACAGTCATAAAAGGGTTTCAATGTTATTAGCTCAAACGCCGGTGGGTAATAAATGTGCTTTGTTTACAGATATGCAGGTGGCCCAAATAGTAACAGTACAAAAAAAGTTGATATTACATTCGGCAGTAAGTATTTTTAGACTCTTTCAATTAGTTCTTTAAAATCGTTACAAAGAAATATCCACATCCATTGCAATGATGTCCTATTCTATGACTAGGTACAGCTGTTTTTGTGAGTCCACTCGTATGAATGAATTTCACAGCCATGCACTGAGAAAAATTTGGCTTAAAAAATCTCGTAGCGATGGACGTATGCATGTCAGAAACTATCGCAATTTTCGTGATAAATAACATTGCGTTTGCCCCCGTATCTATACATCTATAGCGACAAATAAAATTGAAGTATCTGTTTGTAAAGTCAAAATAACAGCTATTTACTAAATGCATATGAAAGTATATACGGTACTCATATCAAAAACTCAATTTTACAATTGTTGTCTATCTGTCTGTTTGCCGGCTAATCTCTGAAACGGCTGGACAGATTTCAATCGGATTTTCACTGGCAGGTAGTTGATGTTATAAGGAGTAAGGCTACTTTTAAAATAAGTGTTCTGCAAAAAAAAACAACGCGGACAAAATTGCGGCCACAGGTAATTAATAATAGATTCATACCAAATTACATGATAATCGGGTTATGCTTTAGATCATGAGGAACGACCGTAAAAACAAAATATCTTTCATAATAATATTAGTGGAGACATGAAAATTAATGAAGAAATTTTTTGCCCAATAATGGCGTAGAATAAACATCTGTAGGTATCTATTAATCAAGCGAAACTAAATTACAATGTTACCTTAGAAGTGTATTGGATGCAGTGCTTGCATGAATGTAATGTTACATAGTTTGTTTAATAATAATAAAAAATTGCATGAGTTCAGCAGACAGGCAGACGGTCCACTTGATAGACAGCGGTTACCATCGCCTATGGACATTTGCAACACCAAAGGTGGTAGAAATGAGCTGCTGCTCTCTTAAAAGAGACTGGAACCTGATCACTAATGCCGGAACACAACACAAGGTTGTTATGGCGCCATAGTCTAGACCAGGGGTGGTCGCCATCCAGTCGAACAAATACCCTACCACCTGGCTGTGGTTTGTTTTATCGCCTCTTACGATAGGCCACCCGGTCGCAGAAAATTATATTCTTTCTTCGTTCCTGCACGGATAAAAACTATTCATTAAAATTATAAATTATTAACGTTAATCAGTAATTTAATAAACAAATTGAATGAAAACCTAACTTTAATATTAAAGTTTGTAATAAACATAAGGACTCGACTTACCTACCTGTAATATGGACCACACTGTATAATTTCCAAGGTTGTTCTAAAAGCCAACGAAAAACAAAAATATGGAAGTTTAAAAATCCCACCGTCATTAACGCGATGGCGCTAAAGCGACTTTATGCATTTTTTGGGCGGTCGCCTCACCGCGGTGCTCTTCAGACGGTCTTTCGAAAATTCTTTTTTTGCAGTGTAAAGTCGTCATATCCGAGCTCAAGCGTTCAGATACGATCTGACGGCTCGTCTCAAGTGGCCAGTGACCTGTCGCGGCGGCTGATATCAGTTTTAATTAAAAATATGCGATCAATTACTTCACACAGCTGTAATATACGCAAGTATATTATTAAAACAACGTTTTAGAACTACTTTTAGCGACTTTTTTAAATTGTAATCTAAATTTCCAGTCAAGTTTATTTTCTAGAAGTCCAATAACCAATCAATCACATGGCTAATATCAATGATACATGTTAAAATTATTCAAGCCTGTATTTAATTTGTTTTACTTAATTCTTTCAAAGTTAGCTTCATAAAATCTAATAATTATGTGTTAAATATATGTACCCTATAAATTACATTATGAATATTGGTATTAAAACAAATACGTACATTATATTTATAGATAATATAAAAAACAAATATGATGCTGATTCCAAGCACCCAGAGCAGAGTACATAGCAGAGTGGATCGTTCGCTTACAGAACTGACCAGAACCTAAGGTCTCTACGTTTCAATGAACTAGTTGAACCAATATTTAGCTCATAAGGCCACAGATACTATTGTGTGATATGTAATTAGAGCCCATCCACAAATTACGGCACACGAATTACATGATCTTTTGACCCCTTTCTCGTCCTTGTCACAGCTGGTCTCATTTATGAGACATTTCCCTCCCTAACGTGACATCACATATTTTGTAATTTTACAGCAAGAAATTATTAAAGTAAAACAGTAGTTCAGTAATTAGTTTCATATCCATTTAAATTATATTTAAACACATACTCGTAGGTAGAGTTGGAAATATTTTGAACTTTTTCGTTAATAGTTCAAATTTCTGGTTTTAAAGCTTAAATATTGTTACGAGTGCGAGACTCCAATTAAAATTCTGTTAGAAGTACTATAGACTTTTTTATAACTATAGAAACACATATAACACAGGTACAAATATAACCGAATACAACAAATCCAAACGTAATGCAGAAGGTCGTAATTCAATAAAACGCGCAAAGTCCGTCACTTAATAGATATTCAGATATGTACACAGGTCTCGCCTTGATCGTGGTTTTCGCTCGACTGCCCCCTCCTTCAATCAGGTCATCGTTTTATACTGCACAAGTGCAATGTGCCCGTATCATAATCCGAAACAGCTGGCTAATGACTCGGCCGTAAATGGCCATAAACGAGTAAAATTAAACAATGGGCCTTATGCCAATCAATAAGTAAACAAAAGAAGACGATCATAAAAGAATTACAAGTAGTTTAAATGTCGAAAGGTAATAAAATGTTTCAGATATGCAGTTGTTTTTGTCAGGACCTGAGTTGTAACAATATATTACATGTTGAAATGCGATGTCACGAAAATGAGCACCCCTTCCACTCGTTGTCACACAATGTCACACTTAGTCGGACTTTCCATCCCGTACCGTGCGACGTATGTGGATGGCCCCTTATTGTTGAATAATCAAGCATATTTATTATTATTTCAGGCTAAGGCATCGATTACATCATACTGCAAGAAACTTTTTGAGGAAGTTTAAATAAGGAAACGGTTTTGAGCTATCCTTATTTAGTTTCTTAGGAAGCTATTTCCCAAGACATCTAAAATAATGCCAACATTTATAAAGAGAAGAAATTAAATATTTTCGTTACATTTTTCTTTTCAATTTGCTAAGGGAAATTAGGCGTGTTTGTTTCTTGACGTGGCACTTAAGGTATTTATTTTAAGCCTTATTGAGCTGACTTCATCTTATCTAAGGACGCTTATAGGAAACTCGCTCTTTTTAGAGTTACATAGCCAAATGATAAGGGTGGATTCTTTTTAACCGACTTCGAAAAAAGGAGGAGGTTCTCAATTCGTCGGGATCTTTGTTTTTTTTTTTGCTTTTTTTTATGTATGTTCGCCGATTACTCCGTGATTTATGATCCGATTTACGTGATTCTTTTTTGTTCGACGCGAAATAGCTTATAATTGGTCCCCTAAAAATTTTACATAGTTTGACTTAGTAGTTTTCATTTTATGAAAATTTTTCATGAAAATAATTTTCACTCTTTTCCATATGTACACCGATTACTCTGAGATTTATGATTCGATTAACGTGATTCTTTTTTTGTTCGACGCGGAATAGCTGCCATGTGGTCCCCTAAAAATTTGACATAGTTTGGCCCAGTAGTTTTCATTTTATGAACATTTTTCATGAAAATAATTTTCACTCCGTTCCATATGTACACCGATTACTCTGAGATTTATGATTCGATTAACGTGATTCTTTTTTTGTTCGACGCGGAATAGCTGCCATGTGGTCCCCTAAACATTTGACATAGTTTGGCCCAGTAGTTTTCATTTTACGATCATTTTTTTGTTTCCAGTTCGTGGGACCTATATTTTTTAAGAAGCGCGGCACCATTCGTAGGTCCACCCATACATAGCTAGACACTAAAAAGTAACAAATAAAAAATAAAAACTTCGTTTAAAAAAACCGACTTCAAAAACTAAAAAACTAAAATGTATAAAATAACTTATTTCTAAAGCTATTATTATTAATATATATTATCTAAAACATCTTGAAGTCGGTGCAAAGCAAAACATAAAAATTACTATATTTTGAAAATTACTAAGCACCGACTTTAAGATGTTTTAGATAATATATATTAATAATAAACTAAATTTAAGAAATTAGAGACGTAAAGGTTGAAATTTTACGTATTTTATTAATGCATATATTATTACTATATTACTATTTCTTACGATCGGTGGCTTTCCATACATATTAGATGACATAGGAACAAAGTATGCCGTAAGATTGCAAAATTAAAAATACATATTGTAATAAGAAGTTACATAGCTAGTTTTTTCAACAGCGACGTAGTCGACGCTTGCATCATATGGTATGTTTTTCAACCGGCTTACCCTAACCGATTTCCCACTCCGCACCAATGGTGTGTACTGACCTTTAGAGAGTATATGTTGATGTAATTTGGTATGAAAAGTTTCCTTTTAACATAAAATCAGTTGGATCATAGTTGTTGTAAGTCAGGGATGAAAAAAATCAATACAATGAGATTGCTCTTAGTTTTTCATTTTTATATATGGCGCATCATAGGCAAAGATTCAGCTGTAAATATTACCACCTCAAAAATGAGCTAAAACTGTTTATTCAATAAAGGGTGTGGAATTTTGTTAGATGCCTCTTGAAAACTCTGAACAATTTCTGAAAGTAACTTTTTAGTAAAGTTTGTGAGATATAAGTTTCACAAATCGATAAACTATATCCAAAAATAGCTTCAACTATACTATGGAGAATAGTATAAGCATTGCGACACTTTTTATCGTCTTAAAACACAATGACATCGTTTCATCACAGATTTTGTATAAATGTACAAAAGTATGACGTTATAGTAGTAGGCATGCCAGGTGGTAGGGCATTTGCTCGACTGGATGGCTACCACGCCTGGTCTAAAGTATGTCGCCATAACAACCTTGAGTTGTGTTCCGGCATCAGTGATCAGATTCCAGTCTCTTTTTATAGAGCGGCAGCGCATTTGTAGCACCTTTGATGTTGCAAATGTTCATAGGTGATGGTAACCGCTTTTCATCATGTGGGCCGCCTGCCTGTCTGCTGAACTACTGCAATACTAAAAAAGGCATATTTAAGTAAAAGGAAAAGAAACAAAGTAAGTATTTCCTCCTTTTTTTTTCCTTTTTACTACTACTACATACACGATGGTGAACATTTTTTTAACTTGTTTTTCACCCATCGCTTGATGAGAACACTGTTTACGAGTATAAATTGTTTGTTCTTGGAAAATAATTCATTTTCTTAAATTGTTTTCGTGTGAAACAAAAGTAAAGACCTTTGTTTGCAAATAATGGCGATTGAAATTGTTGGAGTTATAAAATAAACTTAGTAACTAGCACTCGAGAATTTTCATGGGTTAAACAATAAAACTTTCTCCGATTCATAAGAAAATTTAGCTTTAACTTATTTAAATTAAGACTTTGAATAGGGAATTTGTAAAGGGATTTCGAAAATTTTCTATTAACAGTTCGACTTAGACTTTATTACAAATTGTTGGTATTAAAACTAATAACTTTGAGTAACAAACTTATGCTTTGAATTATTTTAATGAATTAGTTCGTTTTAGAGTACTGAATCATATTAAATACAAACTTTGCCTGCGACAATGTTCACTCAGGAGTTGGACTTTATATTCATAATTTTCTTCCGAACTTTGTAAGACATGGAAATATACTGTTAAAATTTTTAACAAACTGCGTATTGACTTAAAGATGAATATATACAAGTATTAAGCGTAACGTTAAATCATTCCTTCACAACCGTATTATTCGGTTGTAGATATGTTCATATATTAATTGACAGACAAACAACATATAGTGTATCCCTAAATTTAGCAAGTTACGTTTAAGTGGGTATTATACAACGGACCACTATGGGGCTGATCGCAGACACCCAGACCATAGTATATAACAGAGGTTCGTGTCCGAAATTTGCCACCCCAGAAATCGAGTCGGAGCCTCTGCGTTCCAGTAAGTTCGGCTGGCTAAGACTTAGCCCGTTCAAACATGGAGGCAGTCAAATTATGTATTTTATATAGTTATGCCTTCTTATTGAACAATGAATGAAGTATAACATTGAATAATGAATGTAACACTTTATACATCACCAAAAATCAAAAGTAGCTTCTAAAACTAGTTACAATATATGTTGAACAAAGGGCTGCCTTCTCTCTTCCAGACTACCCCCAAATATGTTACATAAACAATAATGATTATAGTAATTTTAACATGTTTGTAATAGTAATTATAGTCATTCTAAAATAAGTATTTTAATATTTATGTACGTATTTATATTCAGACACAAATATTTTTGTTGATGAATTTATATACAAAAAATTACAAATATATACGTAAGTGACCTGATAGAAATATGTTGGAGTCACTATCTTGATTACAGCACTTAAAGCCGGTTCGATCGGCGTGAAACGGTTAGCCTTGACGTTCGATGGCCAACTTCCCCCTCCCCCTGTGCAACTTTCTCTGTCCTATCCCTCTATTCCAGACTCTGACTATTACCTTGTTGGAGACAACAGTGCTTACAAATATAAAAAAACCCTCTATTCCAATCCCTGCTATCCCATTCTTAAAGGCTGACAAAGCGTTCGCTTCGCCATTGTTATTCCAAGCCCCTATAAGCGACTGTAACCACTTTCCATGTGCCATCTGTCAGCCAATTTACCAGACTCTCAGATTAACATTTTCATAAAAAGTTGATCATTCTTGGAGCTTTTTCTATAAAGGCCGACAAAAATTCTTTAGGCCGATTTGTCAATCATCAGATAAAATTAATTCATAGAGTAAAGCATGACATTATAAAATTCAAAATTTCAGTTGCACGTATGAAACATATGAATGGTTTCACTTTTCAATTCACTCAAGTTGTAATTTATTCGTCTAATAACTTTTATATTGTTACGAGTTACGCTGGACTCGAATTAAAATGCCGTTGGAATTAATTACTATAGAATTTATTAAAACTATACAAACACGTATAACATAGGTACATATATAACTAAACACTACTAGTTCAAACTGCACGATTCAATAAGATCGTGGTTCTCGCTAGACTGCCCCTCTGCATTGGGCCATTGCTTTATAATGCACCGATGCCTGGCAAGCTTCGACGCAATTTCCCAGAAAACCTAATGCGCACACCTGCGTAATTATGCCTGCGGTACGGCCATAAACGGGTACAATAGGATGTTTCTCTTTGTTAAAAAAATTAAACACAAAGTAAACAAAAGAATTTTAAATGCGAGAAAGGTAATAAACTGCGATTTATGACAAGCAGGTGTGCTTTCACCTTTGTCGGCACGTAACAATACGATTATTGAAAAACCAGCCCTTAAAACGTTTAAGTTTAGAAATAACGCATAATAAATAGTAAGTGGTATCTATCTTGAAATCATAGACAGATACTTATTATCCCCGCAAATTGCTATTGCGCCTAGTACACATACATATCGAGTTGCGGATGACGTCACGTGACTGTTAATTTGAGAAGGTTCCAGCGCATTACCAATTTGCGGGGATAATATTTTTTATTAGTATAGGTACAGTTGACAGTAGCAATAGATTGTCAGTATTAAAACCAATAAGTTCGGATAAGTTGCAATGACTTTAATGAATTAATTCGGTTTCGGAGTTCGTACTAATTGGAATAGAGAGTTATATTAAATGTTTTATTTTACGAGTTCATTCTCCTGTAATAAAACAGCTAATCAAACGAGGCGCGGTGTAAATGGCTCCTTGGGGTATCCTGGCGTACTTTTCCTCACATTCCCTTTTCGAAATACGTCGGGAGGTCACGGGAGTCATTCGCCAAAAATTATTCCCTGTTGAACGGGGATCACAGCCACAATCGACCTTTTATGTCATAAAGGAATCCACTTAAAGATCTTACTTACACAGTGGATATTCGGCGGGATCTTTCTGATCTGCCGATTTTTACCTATTTAATAATCGATTATCGCCGAAGGGTTGGGCCGGATTACCATATCAAAAGAACGTATGATCTCATGTTCAGCGTCAATTCTGTGAAATATTCAGGCTGAAAAAATTCGAGTTACATCGTTCTTTTTTACTTTCAAACATTTTAAATGTGACCAATATTTTCAAGGGTATCTATATTCGAACATTGAAATACTTAATACATTAATAGTGTACTACCTATACAATAAAAGCATTCATTTTATTCGTTTTTCTTCTTTAATAAAAATAAATAAAATTCATTTTATTTTTATAAGAGTGACCGTAATAGTTACAATGTACGACACATATTAATTCAAAAAACTATTATTAGTTTAAATAGTATAATAAAATAAGTCTAAAGGAATTAAGTAGTTAAATAAAACGAAATTACGTTTTAACGGTTTTAAGCGCGGTAATTTATTTCAGTTTTATTGTTCCGACGTTTTGACCACTTTTCAGTAGCCGTAATCCAATAAATTACCGTGCTGAAAACCATTGAAACGTAGTTTTATTATGTATACTAGTCGCGAAAACTTTAGAAAATATTATTTAAAACAAAATTGTTAGTTAGTTTTAAAATTATATTTTTCAAATAAACATTTTCGTTTTGAGTAGTGCTGAATGTATACAAATACTTGAGTGAGTAATTCAAATAATATAGAGTATATTTAATAATTGAGCAAATAACATAAAAAACAAAAATAATTAAATAAAACTACATACTCGTACATACCAATTGCATTAAAATTACCAATTAGCATTAAAAGCAAACAATTGGATCCGACCGCTTTCAGAAGCGAAAATTCCCAAAGGACTGGCTGCTTTAAATATTTTTCAAATATTACGAAAACAAATATAAAGCCGAAAAATCGATATTCAAACACACATCACAATTTCGTTAATACTCGATAGAAAAGTTTAGTTTCAAATTGAAAACCAATATAAAGTATTTATTTATCTTATATGTCTGCTACACCTGGGATAATGTCAGTGTAAGTGGTCAAACAATACTAAAAATATCTTTTTTTTTTCTAATAAATGTATCATCATACATGACTGTAATAGAAACAGAACGCGCCTCTCAACGTCATTGACAGAGCAGTTTGACAGGCGTGTCGGCGTGTACGTGGAGCCTCTCTGCTCACACATAGGGTTAAGATTAACAAATTAAGATACCTGCATTGTGGACAATAAAATAAAACTATCAAGGACTATAACTTATCTTTTATTAACAATAATACATGGCGCAAGTGGTAGGAGGTAGGATGGATGAACCAAATGAATCCTTTCATCCAAACCCTCGTTAGGATTTTAGAAAACCCATAATTATTTAAGTACTTTGTGACCTGATAATAAAGTCCTTTATGCCAAATTTTACAAGAAATTTATCATTGTAGTTGTTAAATTTGGGTCTCAGTCAAATTCTACGTTTTTCACTAACGCTAAAAATCGAACTTCTTGTGGCAAATACATACATACGACATTTGCGTATAACAATCAATATTCTACAACCATTGTCCATATATCACCAAAAGATCGTCTGGATGAGATCGCTTTAAGCGATAAAGCCTTTGTTCGGTATTTATTGTACCTAGTTTTAAGAACATCATTTTATTTTTGGTGAACAATAAAGTGTTTTCATTCGTTCACTCACTCATCAAATACTTTTTAGGGTCCGTAATAATTTTGGAAACAACAAAAACTTTACGAAAACCTGATTTGTTTCGGAAACTACACTGCATACCTACATAGAGACATGTGTCTCTCCGTTATGTGTCTTTAAAATCACTCCACAAACTTGAATTAAATACCTTAATTCTTTATAGGTAGCTACAAAAAGATACAGAACAGACACAAAGCAAAGACTTGAAAAATTCAGAGGGATGCAGCAAGAGTCTACATTCAAAATGGCTGTTCATTTATTCGTACTTAGTATACAGGTGTATATATATCTTCCGTTAGGGTTTCCCACATCCGTTGCTACTCGGTGTAACCAGTTATGATGCCCCGAGAGCGGTGCCGTGGCCGGATGCATCAACCAACTATTAGGTACGTGGGCTAATCTTTAGGGATTGCCTAAAACTAATTCTGTGGTTTTTCTGAGAATTTCGAAGGGAATATTTTGAGATCGTTTACTAAATTCATAATGTACGGTATACCGTGGACTTTCTTGGATTATTTCTAAGAATATTAGCTTTTAGGTGGGTACTGACCGGTGGTTTATGGACCGTAATGTACAATTCGCAGCAAGCCTGTCATGTTATTTCAAGTCTTCAAATCTGTGCAACATGCTTGGTTCGAACTCTTTTGCTAACCTGTGCTCCAGATGCGCCAGACTCTCTCAGTCAAGATGTCTGACGACGAGATCTTTTGTTTTTCTAAATTATTGTTTAATGCAAATGAAGAAGAAAAAGAAACAGAGAGGTATCAGGTGATTTATCATTAATAACAATATTGAAACCAAAAAGGATTACTGGACAATATAAAAACTTTGCGCCTATATCTCCGATTGATCATCAAGAACTCGTAAATTTAATTGGACCAAAAGTACGTAAACGGCGTACTGACTGAACCACATAACCCTTATAGGGATTCGCCAAAAAACCGACCGAGGGCTGAGCACTCGAGAGGAGCAACGAGCGGCTCCTTGCTTGCGAGTTTGTAGAGTACACGAGTTTCCACATACTGACTACACGAATCGCTTTGTAACACGTTACGTTACGCTCAGTAAAACACCCGTCAGTACCCGCCTTTAGGAGAATAATATGAAAGTCACAAACGTGTTATTAGTTGATTTTTTTTATTGCATGACTTTAGCAGGTAGGCTACAAGCTAATGGAAAGCGGCTACCATCGCCTATGGACATTTGCATTACCGAAGGCGTTACAAATGCGCTGCTACTCTTTACAGGGAGACTGGAACCTGGTCACCAATGCCGGAACACAACACAAGGTTGTTATGGCGGCATACTCTAGACCAGGGGTGGTCGCCATCCAGTACTCTTCCACCAGGCTGTCGGATATTTTGTCGCCTCTTACGACTGGCCGCCCGGCCGCGGGAAATTGTATTCTTTCTCCGTTCATACACAAATAATTAATCTTACTGACTGATTAATCAAGAGAATGGTTCATCCATAAAACTGAATAAGTGGTACATAATCCCAGTCAGCATTTAAAAACATATAATTGGAAGAAATTTTGAGATAGGAATCAGAATTAGAGATAGCCATTATAGTATGCTACTAATACAACTTAACACTGTCCAACTAAATAGAATTAATTTGGATAATAGACCTAGAATTGAAAGAATACGAAGTTATTTAAGGGCATTGAATTACATGGATCACTTTGGTTTCTTTATTCAAATTGAAAGACAGAAGTGAAACGTGTACTTTCGATATAAAAAATAATAATAAATTCATTTCTTTTTCACACTTTATAGCTAGGCTGTTGTTTATTTCATAAATTATATGTTTTTTTACTTTTCACTATTAGTACTGCTTTTATTTGGACTAAATAAATAATAGCTAGTCTAGAAATAATTTTGAACGTGCGTTTTTACAACCTTATAGTTAAACTGATTTTTATATTATTTGACATTATGTTGTGTATGGATTTGTTAATCCGTAAGAATGCATCTTAGATCATATGATATAAATCATCATTACTGAAGAATTTTTGGACTATAAGGTTGATCAAACTCTCCAAACTTCGGAGGTACGGTAGGCAACGCATCGGCTCCCTTAGTGTTGCAGATGTCCATGGGCGACGGTAGCCACTTGCCATCAAGTGGACCCGTCTGCCAGTTTGCCTACACGCAAACATTAAAAAAAAAACTTCCTTTATTTTTTTTTATCGCCATTAAATTAGTTTGAAGTAGAGTTTTGTATCATTATAAAAGGGCTTAATTTTTGATATTTTTTTAATTATTCATTTTATAATATACTATATTTTTTATTTCAGCATCCATATCGTACTTAAAACGAAGAGAAATACGAAGCAAGACATTTATGCTTCGCTGAATCATAAACATCAAGTCCCTTGTATAGGAAGCTAGTGTCTTCAGGTGGGTTCTGGCCCGAAGAAAATATCTACGTTATTTAAATAGCAAAGGGAATAAGTCTTAGAGTTATTGGTTATGGAGACGACATTGCGCTTTTTTATCATACCTTACAATTATTTGATTTTAAGTAGAATATAGTATAACCATGAAAGAAGAGTACTATCTTTTACGACGATATAACTAAATTTTATGTTTTATTGTATAAGTTTATAATATTTTACCTATATAAATATATATACCTATTTGATTTCCATCTGGAATCTTAAAATTATATAAAATCCATTATGTACTCTCAAATCGAAGAAATCGACCAATTCAACGAAACCGGCCAATTCGACGAAATTGTCCAAATCGACGAAATCGCCGAAGTCAACCAAATCGACGAAATCGGGTAAATCGACCAAAAACCCTATCCTTCTTTCTGGGGTAACGTTTACATAATTCTATTCCAAAACTTATCCCATTATCTGGAATGAAAAGTATCCCTTGTCCACCCTCGGTATTAAAATTACAAATATACCCAGTTTCAACCAAATTGGTCTAGTAATTTTTCCGTGAAAACTGAACAGACAGACAGAGTTACTTTCACATTTATAATATTAATAGGGATTAGGCTAGAAACAGTAAATAAGCGGAGCTTAGTCACTATTATTCAATGAATTTTGAAATTTGAAAACGAAGAAATTGTGGAAAGGAATTATTTAGCCAGGAATTAAATAGCAGTAGACAGTTCAGAAGACGTTAATTTTAAGGTTGATGGGTATTCATTTCGTATAGATTCATGGAATCGCTCGAACATGAAATCCCCAGCGTATCCGATGGAAGAACTTAAAGACAAGCGCTTACTATAACGAGTATTGTTAGCGGGCTTTGCCCCGGAAAGCTTTGACCCACCACCGGGCTTTTAGCAATTCCTTTCCTATTAAAATTCTTTCCTTAAGTCGAGAAAAACTTTATCTTAAAATATAAAGAGCTAAGTATAAAATAAATAAAATGTTTACTCTCCGAAATGGAAATATGCTGAATTTTTCACGAGTTTTTTTCCTCTTAAGATTTCCTGGTAATGTATTGTGTTTTTCACTAGATGTGTCAGCAATATTATGAACTCGTAGTAGTAATAATGTTTAATAAAAATTAATCTTCGCTGACGTAGTCATAAAATTCGAGATAAAAAAAATCGAATCATTTATTTGCTGAAAATAAAATGGTAAATAAAAACATTATATTTTTTTATGTTTTACATGTTTTTGCCCTTTCAGCCATTCAAATGATAATTAAAAACACCTTAAAAATCAAACATAGTGTTTATTTTTATATTTATCTATGACATGGTTAAAACTTTAAAATTGTTTCATAAACAATTGAAGACGTGAGTGGATGAAGGTGATATGTCGCATATTCGGTTTTTTGCTTTTTTTTTGCGTAGATGAATGTTATAATTCGATACCAAATGACTAAAGACCTTAGACCATAGATATAAGGCATATTTAAAAAATAAAAAGTTGCTAAAGGTGTTAAGTTCAGGTCAGTTTCAAATAAAAGTAAAACTTTTATCTCGATTTACTCAGAATTGGAATTATGCGACTTATCACCTTCATCCACTCATGTCTTCAATTAAGAATAAATTTTCAGTCTGACTGTCAAACACATATTTAAAAAACTTTTGTATATGTTAAAAAAAAGCAGTATCCATTCAATTTTAACATTAACAATATTTTGATATCGCAGACAGACATTTAAATTTGTTTTGAAAAGACATGAATTTGATTTTAATCTTACGTTTATTAACAATAATTAAAGTGCTATTTGAATTGTCTTATTTGTACAAAATTGCGCGTAATAATATAATAATACATTTTTTCGTACTCCTATACAAAATCGTGACTTTTGTAAGATGATAAGTCTCAGTTGATTTTTTTCTTATCTATTCATATTTTAAGATAAGTATTGATAGTCAACAAGAGCATCGAGCAACCCACATATTACAATACGTGCCTAGAATGATTCTTTGTTCTAGTTCCTCAACCAACATATTAAACAAAAGAAAAATATATCCCCAACATTCGCCAGGATGAAAGCGCTGCCAAAAGAAGCCAGTAAATAAAATTGTGAAGGAAGGTACCTTAAATTTATATTCATAAGCAAGGCGATGCCAGGGGATGTTGAAGTTTCGAATATTATGGGGTGAGCCGCCCTCTCAGGTAATCGTCTGACAAATGTTTTGGATATTTCACCAACTTTATTTAGTGGATGCCTCGCATAGTTATGGGTGTGCACAAGAACAAAATATATTATACATATATTAGTATTCTTTTGGCAGAATATCGATTCGGCGATAAACTTAATATAAGGTATACTTATGTTCCTACCTACACATATTTAAAGAAATGTTCGTGTCTTCAATAACAAATATTATTTTGAGAATTCCATAAACTAATTTAATTCAAAATCGAAAAGACTTCATCAATTATGATGGCAAAAATATTATTGAATACAATACTGGGAACTATAATCACTTAGAAAAATTGAATTCTGCAAATCTCCTTAACCCTACATGGTTAGATGGTGACACACATACTTTCTTGTTTTATCGTATTCAATTAGTTAAACCTCAAACGGCGCAAAAATGTAACCCTTAGAACAGGGTAAATATTTGAACCGTTTCGGGTGAAGACTGGATCCATGGGGGCTAAGTGCCCACAAACTGTTTCAAAACATGAAAAAAGTCAAGTTAACGCAACCGGAGACCGGAAGACTGAAACTTACCTCGCTCAAAGGATTGACCTGTGTATCCAGCGAGGTAATGCTGCCAACCTTTAAGGTACACTGCCCAGTGATTTGGACAGGCTTCAGTGCAGGTTTGTTATTACTATATTAGATATTATTTTGCAGATATTATATATTTTTAATTTAGTTTTGTTTACAGTATAATTTTATTTACATTAGCTTGTAGTTTTATTTTAGCATAGTATAATTTAAAATATCTTGAATTTTAAATAAGATCAAGGCAATAAGAAAAGGAAAATGTTACTAACTAAAATGGAACTATTGTCTAAATTGTCTGACATAGTCGGCCTAACATTCAATTTTAAGAATACGTCAAAATTCAAGAAGTGTAGCAAGTATCTTACTTACTATATAGATAATAATTGCTAATCTAGTGCAAAGCCACTAAATTAGTAACTTGCATAAACGTGTATTTAGATGTTTGTCTGTTTGCTCTCTCATCAGGATCTTGGTACAGGTCGACTTTAAAAAATTTCGTATATAGGTACTCGTAAATAGTTATTTCAAAGCCTACAAATAAACACCAAATACTTTTTTAATTTGAATTACTAAATTCCGCAACATATGAAACTTTCGTTTATGCTATTAAAGCTGCTTGAAATGCTTTGCTATTCTTTGAACATACCAAGTATTTTTTTCTTTAAAAATAGCCATTATTTTACCGCTCCCCTACAAATAAGGTGCGAAATTAGAAGATGAACTTGCCTCCCTCGACACAAAGCGTGCCTGGAATCCGCGATGCAGTAGGGTGCAAAAGAATATAATATATTATGTCTCACATATAAAATTTACTCATAGCGTATATAATACCTGTTTGTCCATTAAAGATTGGTCTCCATTCTTTTATAGCAGACCACAAAAAGGGATTGGATAGTTTCTGAATGATGTGTGTGAAGTTGAAGATTATTAGTATTAAAGGATGTTTTTGTATAGGTATGTATATTCGATATGTTTTTGTTTGCTTATTTGGGATAGTGGCAGACCATCCTCCTGATGGTACGTGATTACGGTTGCCTAGGGACATTTGCAATACTAAGTGAGACGATGCATTGCCTACCTCATCGAGTCTTGAAGTATCTGTTTACGCCTTAAGAACCCTATATTGCAGCGCTCTGAGAAATTATGGTAGGAGGCATATTCCGTAGCTTTCTAATACGCAATCATTAACATTGACAACCTTTTATCGATTTCTAATTTGTTTAAAGTTTATACACGAGTATAAATACATAAGATGCAATTTTGCATACATGTAGTGCTTCACAATATTTATATCACACGCACACACACACACACACACACACACACACGCACACACGCACACACGCACGCACGCACGCACGCACGCACGCACGCACGCACGCACACACGCACACACGCACACACGCACACACGCACACACGCACACACGCACACACGCACACACGCGCACACACACACACACACACACATATATATATATATATATATATATATATATATATATATAATTGTAGAATTATAATTGCGTACAAAATTATTGGCCAAACAAAGTATTTCCAAATCTGGAGCTTTAATTTTAAAATTCTATGTTCTAATATACATTTCAGCATGATGGTAAGGGACCTAAAGTGCATGTAGGCTAAAAATATTATTGAAATATGTTTTACAAGTTACGTGAATCACTAAAATTCTAATCTTAAGGGCCGCTTGCATAACGATCGCCTTTAAATAAAATTAGGTAATCATATTAAACTGCCTAAATACATTTTACACAAAACGTATTGACAGTTCTTTAAACATATTTAGTGGCAAGTTTTGCGTTGTGCAAGACGCTAATTGAATTTAAGGGTGTTAAATACGTTTTGTGTTTCTTAAATAAATTTAAGCAACCTTATGCAAGCGGCCCTTACACTTGAGCAAAAATAGGCAGCAAGCTTTATTTATATACGAATACACAAATGTAATATAAAATCGTTTACAGTAAAGAGTAAAAAAGCCAATAACAGGTTTTCCTTATTAACTACCACTTTAGTAACAATTTTACAAAGCAAATGTGCAGCTGAAATTAAACAAGTAAAGGGTTGTGCTATGTAAAATTCAGCAAATCATTACAAATTTTATTTTTTAATTTTGTATTCGGAGGACGCAAAAAGATCAATTTTACGAAATTATTATTATAAGTTCGATTCATACGAGAAAACAAAGTATTTTGAGCGTAGTTGGTAGAATTATCCGGAACATTCAACAAAGATGTATGACGGTATTGATTAAATGAAGGTAGAAAATAAAATGTACAGATATTGCACAACGCAGTATAAACCTTTTTCCGTAACACAAGACAAAATGGTATTAAATATCAATTGATTTATGAACATAGAGGTATTTCTTAATTTACTAAAGCTGTGTCCCAGACGACGCGACGCAAGACTATTACTTAACATTATGTACTGCTCAATACGTTATAGGAATAATAATTTTATTGAACTTTCTTAGACAATAGATCGTACTTGGGATGAAGGTAAATAGTATTTTATATTCTGAATGTTTTTACATACTATGTTCATTTATATTCTATAGGGCAACTATCAAATAGCGTATATAAATATTTAGCCTTAAACGTGTCATCGTTGTGTCATGATTCAATCCTTCGTATTTCAAACGTCTGCTGTATCCACTTTGTGCTATAATTGTATCAATATGAACTTATGTCACAAAACTAACATATCAGGGCATCCCGGGTCGGATTTTAATGCAAATTACTGAAAAGACGTTAACAAGAGTACATGGGTAGATGAAGAATGTGGAAGACCGGAATATGTAGAGCACACTTAGACTGGCCTACGTCCAGCAGTAAACATCGATTGACTGAAGATGAGACGAGGCTAAGCCACCAGGTCTGCGTGGGCGTAACTACATTCTAAGTCTCACGCTCATCCTGCTATAAGCGCGGGGCACTTGGGTGGAGGGTGGTTTTAGTGGAGTATTGAGTATTCGAGTCTCCACACAAGCCGGCGATTTGACTCTGGTACCCATTCGTGGTCTCACCTCGCGTCGCTTTGGTCTAATCCCTAGTAAAGGACCCGGTAGTATGCGGAATGCATTTCCCCCGTCTTAAAAAAAAAAAGAGGCTAAGCTACCAAAGTTTGATACAAATTCTTAGTGAGAAATAGATCACAATGCAAATAATATTTGTTTCTTCCTTCATCTTAATCTTATAAGAATGAATGCAATGCTGGAACGATATTCCTCCACCCATTAGAGACGTAAAATCATTTTTCGAATTTAAATTTCATTTTAAAAGATATTTACTACAATCACAGAAAGATAACCTTAGATACGTTTAAAAAATTTAGATATCGTATTTTGACTTCTTTTGGTAATTAATGATGAGTATACTTTTCTGTAAAACTCATTTGTAAGAAGGGCAACTCAAATTTCCTAAGGATTTTAAGGATTTGATTTGATTTCCATTGAATTGATTTGTTTCTGTTTTTATATAATTATTTGTTTCAATTAACAGTAATAAGATTGTTATTGTTTACCGTACTAGTTGGTATTTAATTATTGTAGCTCTGTTTACGTATACATTTTCTATTCTTTTTATTTTAATTTCTTTTATTTTTTATTACTGTATAGGCTGATGATTCTTTTATTCTGTGTGCACGTGTTTGACTTATGTTTTTTTTTTTTTTTAATGTTTCATATACTGTAGTGTTGGGTCAAATATTTTTAAAATAAATGAGGTGGGGTCGGCACTGAAAATCAGCGCTGTGGTGGAGGAAACTCCATCACAGCATGTAGCTGAGTTGCCGACCTCATTTGCAGGAAATGCGGTGTAAAATATATATGTCATAAAAAATGTACGTATAAATATTTTTGTATCATTGTATCGCTTTCCTTGCAAATAAATTATTTCTTTCTTTCTTTCTTTCTTATGAATCAGTTTTTGTGAAATTTAATCAAGATATTTATGGTTTTTGTTTTTTATAAGTTCCGGAATGAACACAGACTACATTTTTATCTAATCTTTTTCATTGTATATGAAAGTGAAGTTTACGCAACCGACACCTAGTTTCTATCTCTTAAATTCCAATCCATTAGGTATTGTCTCAAATATATAATAATAATAATACCAACAACCCGCAGGGGGGCTTTGTGGCGAAGCCTTAGGTGTGTGGCGACACCTCGTACCTGACTCCAGGGGCCAAGACAAGGCCCCCACCTCCGGGCTTGCCTTAGCCAGCCGGCACGGAGTGGAGATCGCTAGAGCTAAGACTGAAGCTCCAGGGGTGGAAGTGATAAATGGCATCACGTCAGAAGTGGCTTCGGTGAACCTGCAGCCCACCTCTCTACACCCCTTAGCCACTCACACCCATGTTGCCCCTGTCTGTATGGCATTTTTAGGGGCCCATGCAGGGAGTGGCGAGTCACCGTCTGCCCATTTTTCCATGTTCCCTGAACATTGCGACGGGCAGACGCCATAGTCCCCATATTCCCAGAGCCCTAGTACCACTAATAGTTAACCTCAATAGCCCGATACTTTCTCTTCTCGTTTCCCACAATAGTCCTACACTGGCCGAGGCTTGACCTTGGGTGCATTATTATATGGTGTAGACAGGGATAATCACCGGTCAGTGTCACGCCACATTTAGATTAAATTTGTCAAGGGGCCTCTGCGTGTTGGCCTCCCCGTGGCCCCACGCAAGCCCTCCAAAAGTCCGGGCCATTTTTATGGCCCGTGGTCTTGAAAGACATACAGTATAATAATAACAGCCCATAAACGCCCCACTGCTGGGCTCGGGCCTCCCACTATAGGGGAACGGACAATAAACCCGCCACGCTTGTCTAAGGCAGCTTGGCAGGTTTAACACATCGGTTATCTCGATGTGCAGGTTGCTTCACAATGTTTTCCTTCACCGCTGTTAGCACGTGGTAATTGTGACAATATGCACATTAGGTCAGAAAACTGCCTAAGTGGTGCATGCGTTCCGGCCAGGATCGAACTCGCGCCCTTTGAGTTTGGGACACGAGCGCTACTCATTACGTTACTACGACTTTTCTATTCACGACGACTTACTATTTTCCAATTAAGAAACATGAAAGATTATATTGATGTTAAAAAATATAAAAGAGAATGATGAATCACATATTTTAACTTTGTCTAGATTTCACATAAACCACGGTCGGTGTTATAAAAAATGTAGTCGTATACTTATGACAAAATATAAGAGTGGAGCTTCGGAAAACAAAAACATTTTTCTTACTGTAACCTCGTGTTTACCGGCAAGTGTTTGCTATCCTCGGGTCCCAGATGTTATTCGCCATAAGCCTGCCTTATTAGGGATTCCTTATGTTCAACCGTTCGTACAAGCTGAACTATGTATTTTTATTTTAGCAGCATTATTAATATTTTCCTCTTATACGAAATAAGAAACTATGTTATTTTCTTAACTTACAAGAGCCGATAAATCTTGTCTTCTGTAATATTATAAAATTCTAAACATACCGTGTCTATACATCAAAGCTACTTATAAAAAAGACTGGAAAATACTACATAAACAACGGAGAACACGGTGCATTGGTTTCTAGATTTCTTCTCTGTTTGTTCGGGATTCACGTAAACACTACTGGGCTAATTTCGATGCGGTTTTCACTGATCGAAAGCTAATTCTTAGAATTAAACTCTGTACTACCTTTTATCCTGGCTATCCCGTCAAAATTTTTCTGAGAATTATTTAAAATGACCAGATAAAAAAGAACGACTTCCAATGTTTTTACTGTTCAATAGCAAATGTTATGTAATATTATATATTTTTTATCTCGGGAATCCTGCGGCAATTATCCCGGGAGCATTTTGTAGTTGTTCAGGTGCGTAAAAATTAGCTTATTCCGACAGTTTTTATTAACACGATAGCGTACATTTTCAGATGCTGCGGTATTTTGTGTCCTGGGCACCTCGCGGGAGTGTTAAGTGAAGCATAAGCGAAGTCGCGGGAAATCGTAGTTTTGTATAATAATATTAACTTATGAAACTTTTGGCTGTTTCAAGATGATTTTACGTAGTTCACATATCGGTAACCTTGATATGCAGATTGTCTCGAAATGTCTTTTTACTATCAGCACGTCGTTATTGTAGTAATATACATAAAAATCAAACATACGTATTATTCAGCGTGAGAGGGGCCACTAAGCTAGTATGTATGCTAACTTATACAAGAACAAAAACAAAAATTGAACAAATAAAGTTTTTCAATGTATATTGTATTTTAATTGATATTTATTTGATTGTCGCGAGCGATAAAAGATATGAAAATAATTCATATTTCGTACCTGCTTTAAATGTTTGAACAATTCGTAGGAGCCATAATTGGCTAACAGAGACTTTAAATTACATAAATATTTAAAAAAGCTTCTTAAAATTTGCGAAATGGGTTATGGTCTGCGAATAACTATAAGTTGCCTGAAGCTATGTCTGATCTTTAAAGTTTCTTTGAGTCAGCTTATCTAAGAAAAAATATTTTAAAGTAAAATCTGAATAAAACGTTTAATAGGATTTCGTAAATAGCAAAAACAGTGGAAGTTCATCGCAACTACGGAACTATGGAATTAATGCACTTGACCATTTTTTTGTATTTCAGTAAATACGAATCCATTATTCATAACATAGTAAATAGAACTCAGATAATTTTTAATTATTTTAAAAGTAAATGTAATACAATTTTTATAACATGTATTTGAAAAAAAGAGCCTGACATACATACAGACATAGAGAAATAATTATCATGAAACATTTTTTTTAGCTAGAAGAGTTGCTGGGGTGTTCCTAACCGCTTCTTCTTCGGTAAGCAGCCATAACACGCTGCGAAGTAGTGTACATAGAATATAAAGTAGATTTAAATTTTCACTTACATGTACCGTCAAAAAGTATCCTCCAGTGGAACTTATTTTGAATAAAAACTTTTGAATTTGAATTTCTAAATTTATTACATTCAAGCTTTTGCCCGCAGTTTCATTCGCGTTATTGTAATATTGCCAAACATAATTATTATTCAAAATACCCATAACTCCATCTAGCGTAGATGGTACTAGCCATGAGAGCAACATATTAAAGACAACAACATAATGTTATTATCGTTGTGAATGTGTGAACTGCAACGGTGGTGCCATTAAAACGCGATCGCAGCACCATCGTTTCAGCTATATTGGTAGTACAACAGTAGTTTCTATTGATGAAAGGTACCTCATATCTTTTTCTATACCCTTGACAACGTGCAAGCAAAATTTCATGACGATTTGTTGCGTAGAGGTGTGAAAGCGTAACAAACAAACTCACATCCGCATTTGTAATATTAGTTAGGATAGAACTGGTATCAGGCATTTTATTTAGTACCGGTCGTATATCATATTTGGGAATTATAAAAAAAGGTGAAATATATTTTACATTTGGTCAGGTGTCGTGGGAGTCCTGGGGGAAATCCAACTTTCCCGGAGGCGCAGACAGCCATCGATTCTATTCAAATTTATGACAGAGAGAAACGGTTTGCAATGGAATGTTATAGAGCTGCACAATATCGAATAACAACTTTTTTAGAACTCACGGCCCTAATGGGTATAAAATTTCAACATTGCGGCTTGTAGTTCCGTTTTTTGCCATTTCACAGATAAGTCGGGCGGGCTATAACTAGGCTTGTTCAATCATTATGAAGTCTACTAAACAGAATATTGAAGAACCTCGAAATTCTAGTAAATGATAACTGATTTATAAACCACTATATTTTCAGCTTATTTCGCTTCTTTCACAAAAAGTATCAATATTGTACTGCCAACAATTTTAGTTCTTTATTCAAACAATAACAGAGATTTAACATTTATGTTTATACTAAGTATATTCATTTACTGTAGCAAAAAATATACTTATGTTTTTAAAATTATAGAAAAGGGTTTAGAATATTTTATAACGAATTTAATGTGCATTTGTGGTGCTTCTGGATATAGGTTGTATTATGTGCTGCAATTATTCAAAAGTAATTTCTTAAACTTTGCCTAAAATATACATAATTTCTTTCCTGATTAGAAAGAGGCTTCATCTGTATTGAAAGTGTGTTATAAACACACTAATAAAAGTATAAATTACATTCAGACTTACGTATTACATACACTACCAACCATATATTGCTTTATGTGTTTAAAAAAAAAAAAAATATGTATTTGAGTCTCCAACTCTTATAAATCTTTAGTTAGAAAACTTTATGGAGGTATTCTCAACTCTATAAAAGTCATATTACATTCGGAACCCTATCAATAGCTGTCTGCAACTGGCAGGTTGGCGTCGACTTCCAGCAAAATTCGCACCCTTATTTTATTGCCTTCTGTCCAAGATTAAACTTTCCTTCAGCTTTTTAACAAACCATTCCTTCAAGTACACTCCGCAATAAAACTTCGCAACGAATGAAGGAATATTATTATACATAATTCAAGGGAAAATATAAAGAATCCTTTTGAAAGTTCGGATTATCCCCAATTAGGTTATTCTAAATAATTGAAGAATTAAAATTATTGACACAACCGTATTATGGTTAGTCGTGGTCGGTAGCCTTCTAAATTAATTTCATTTTTTAATTAACTGCCAATTAAGGGATTATTATTATAGTTCGTTTATAAGGGAAATTAGAAAAAAATACTTTTGTCATTGTTAGGGAAAAATCCTTTATTGATTTTTAAAACTACTTGTAAAAATAGCATACATACAAAATAGAGACTTTGGAAAACCAAGTTACATATACCAAATATTTTATAAATGCTTTTACAAACCTTAGTTAGCATTATGTTTCTTATTCATTATACCCAAATCATGGTGTTAGAATGACCTAAAAAATTCTATAATTTTGTATTACTCAATATCAAAAATTCAACATTTGAAAAGTAATAATAGTAAGATAAAAATAAACGTCCGTGATTTTAGTCAGTTCAGTGTTTCAGCAACTTGTACAAATTTTTAACTTTAACAAAGGTAGAAGAGGAGGAGAGAGAAAAATAGACGATGAGTGAAAGAAAAGATAAACAGATGGAATTAAAAGACGAGGAATGATCGGATATAAGCGTGGATTTAAGAGTTATGTAAGTATGATCCATTTTAATCTTAGTCTTTGAGTACTTCGGGCACATAGCTAGAAAACAAGGTGACAATTTAGAAATACTAATCGTCACTGGCAAAATTAAAGGAAAAAGATCCTGAGGCTGAAGTCTAAACTGCACATTGCCGCTGATCGTTTCCGATGGCGAAATATAGTATAAGAAAAAGTAATGCGGGAAGGATCCTCAGGAATGAGAAACACGACTCTAAGAGGAGGAACTATGGAGTAATATTAGTTGGATCAACCAAATTGAATCAATTTGATTGAAAGGCACAAAACTTAAAGTACGGGACGGTTTTCAATGACATTGAACTATTCAAGATAACTTATCTTTATATTGATCACTTTGATCCATTCAAATTGAAAAACGAAAATAACCCATATAATATCTGCTTTAGATGTTTTTTTGGAAGATGTAAAATACGTATACTATACATATTAGCGATTGCGTAATCAGGTAGACAGCAAGTGAGGTATCCTCCTATGGATTTATTAACGTTTTATTACAAGTGCGACTGAGTTGCTCCGCCATGGTACCTAAAGTGCGCTGCCTTGTGTATTTTTCCGCACATCACAGTAACAATACAATGTGGGTGGATCCATCTTCTGTCCATATTGTAATTTCAAGTAAAATTCCTACCACATTATTCCGACGGAAGGCTCATACCAAAACAAATTCTGTTATTAAACAAAATATTATTTTTCATTTACAATTTTTATAAGTAGAAAAAATAGCTTTCAATAAACTGAAATTATTCCCAAAATTAAGACGAAAGTTATCACAATTTGTTGTACAAAATTTAATATAAGTTACTGAAGTTTGCGAACATTGTATTTTTTTATTTGATCTCTGCTGTTATGGAAAAATGAATTGCCAGAACTTTCTTCTTGTATCCACTTTTACAGTCTCATTTTAATATTATGAGGAAATACAGTGAAAGTTGGTATAAGTGAATATCTTGTCTACATTATGCAAACACGACTGCGTTTAACGTTACAAAAGATATGAATAAAGTTTATTTTGATTTCTGCTATTCATTAATTTTGAAACAGACAGAGAAATAACTATCTTAACGTTTAAATTTAACCCACACTCACAGTCCAATAATGCCGTTATTCGAATATGTATTAAGTACTAAAAATAATGGTAATAAATTTTAACTGTTCTATTTAAGTCGTAATTCACGTGATCGCTGTAAAAGTTCTAGTAGAAAAGTAAAGATTAACAATAACTTCTAGTAATTTAAAGGACAATGTCTATTCTAAATTTAGTAATACATTTTTTAACTATTTTTAAAATAGACCGAATATTTGAGTGGGGCAGTCAGTCTAATACATATAATCAATGAATTCTAAAATTGCATTGTTTATTTATTTATTTTTGTTCATAATTCATATTCAACTCTTTGATGCCACCCGTGATCAGAAGGCTGGCTCATATTTTGCCCAACAAATAAGTATCGCCATACAGCGCGGCAATGCAGCCAGCCTTCTGGGCACGCTTCCATCTGGCAGCGATTTGTTACACAGTCTATAATAGCTTGTAATATTTATAACTTAGATTATTTTTAGTTTTATTTGTATTTAATTCCCAATGTACGATTAATCAGAATAATATAAAATTAAATCAGTATTCATAATTTATTTTTCTTGTAAAGTAATACCTCCATAGCAGGAGTCTAACAAATGTAAAGGTAGACCAAAAAAGAGATGAATGGATTGTGTGGAGGATGATTAAACATGATGATTTGTGGGGTGATAGAGGACGTATGTCAGAATAGACGGGTATGGAAGGAAAATACATATTGAGCTGACCCGAATTAATTGGTAGAAGATGTAAGAAAAAAGAGAGAGAGCAGGAGTCATACAAAAATATGTAAGACGAATAAGCGAAAAGTACAGGTTCAATGGAAACACCATATAATTTTATTATCAGTCGTGCAAATTTATCTTCTAATCTAAATGATAATATAAGCGAACCCACAGTTTCAGTCGGACGTGACTAAGCCAAATTGTGTAAAAAATATTCCAAATTCAATCAATGTTTACTTGTGTCTAATCCAGCCTATTTAATACTAGTAATCAACATTAATTAAAGAGTAGAAAATTAAAATCCTAATGTAAGTATGGTAAACTCTGTGAAGAATGGACCTGAGCTCTAGCCAAAGTTTATCAACAACTTAGTGTACTTAAAGTTACTAAACTTCTAACATAATTTCATTAGAACGGGTTTCGTCCTCCTTGAAAATTAAATAGTGAGTGGAGATACGCAATTGTAATGCTGAAATACGTACTTTGTTATTTAATGAGAAATTTCAGGATATTTTCAGAGAATTAATTAATTTTAAAACAAAAACAAAATGCGATCAAAATTAATATTCAAAGGCCGCAAAAATAACAGAATCTGACCAATAGTCCATTGAAATCTTATAATTTAAGGACCGAATATTGCATTTATTAGATAGAGGACGCAATTTTATTTTTGGGACATGTGTGGGGGGTCAATAGAAGCTTAACCTCAAGTTTGTGGGGTCGCCACCCTTGTCCCCCGGCCACCATCTTGGAAAAAGGGGTGAAAACACTTTTTTCGCGATATCTCGGAAACTATGCGTCTTAGAAAAAAATTGTAAAGTCGTAATTTGTAGCAAATTGTTTTGCCTACAAATATGTTTATATAACTTTTTGCCCTAAATTAAAAATTAAAGAAGTTATAAGCAAAAAAGTGAGAATTTTTTTATTCATTCCTAACTCTTTTCTTTACCATAGAACTTACCAAATTTAACTTATCGAATGTTAAGCAGGTAGAAAAGGTCCCCCGTTTTCCCCGCCACCTATGAGGTAGAGTCCGTAGGCGCGTTTTTTATACGTGGTAAATTTCTTTTTATATTTAGGTAATTTAAAGAATCATATTATATAATTTTAGTTTTCGATATCCCAGCAGACATTAATTTATTCAACCTAAAACGTAAGCATTTTGAAATACCGTGGATAACTTGTGGAAACACAGTTAATTTCAAAAAAATATTTGGCATTAGGCTGTGAATTTGCTCCCAAATTCACCGACTTTCAAAACGACAAAAATTCTAAACACATTTACATTATAGATTTTCACTTAAATTGTGGCATTAAAATCATAGACAATAACATTTCAATTTTATTTATTGGTATAGATACCAAAAATAAAACGTTGTGTATTGTCTGCAAAATCCATACCAAGCCTATATAAGTTCACAATAAGGTAGGCGGGCTATTTCCTAATGTTCACGGTACAAGATATAAGAGGACTGATTCCTGATTTTGGACAAGAATATAGCAGATCTATAATATTAGCCCGAACACATCCGACTGCTGGATTTAGACTTCCCCATTTCAGGAAAACGGATAGTATACTCGTCATACTTTTCCAACAATAATTATCGGGTTTTAAACCTTTGTTACACGAGAATTATATGCAGGCTTGTTAACTTCCATATTTTCCCCAGTCAGCTCAGGGTAATCGTACCACGTTGCATATTAGGTATTTGCAATAGTACTCTACTGTTAACTTTTTAATGTATTTTTTTATTTGTTACTTTTCAGTGTCTAACTATGGGTAATCCTACGAAAGGTGCCGCGCGCCTTAAAAAATATAGGTCCCAAGAAACGGGAACGGAATAAAATCATAAAATGAAAACTGGTGGGCCAAACTATGTCAAATTTTTAGGAGACCAAATGGTAACTATTCCGCATCAAACTAAAAAAGAATCACGTAAATCGGATCATAAATCGCAGAGTAATCGGTGTACATAAATTAAAAAATACCGACCAAGTTGAGAACCTCCTCCTTTTGGAAGTCGGTTAAAAACCATGCGTTTCAGTAATTAATTTTTGATTATATATTTGAAATACTTTCTTGGAAAATGTAATAATCAATCTGTTTTAAATACAATTAAATATCACGAAGTAAAATTTTAAAAGCCACTTGCTAAGTTATGCGAATGCATAGCTGACATCCTAGGCTAAGACTCATGTTTATCTGAATATTACACACAAGGGTAATCTTGTCTTCTCTAGCTAGATTGAGGCAGGTTAGGGTTTCGAGCAAAATCTCTTTATAACAGCATATTTACTCCTAACAGTCTCCAGTATCTTACGAACGTTTTAAATTCCTTCGTCTATCCACTGCTCACAATTAGTGCTCTGATACGTATCGAAAATTTACCTGCACACATCTCATCATATTGTGATAATTATTTTACCGTGCAGGCTGTCAAACTTTGAAATATGCTGCCCCTTACTGTCAGAGAGGCTAAATACTTGCCAACATTCAGAACTTGGAGTGCAATAAAATGTTATCTCTCTCTCTCTCTCTCTCTCTCTCTCTCTGTGTGTGTGTGTGTGTGTGTGTGTGTCTTTACCCCGGCTTTCACTCATAAATAATTCGTAAACACAGCTCTCTCTTGTAAATTGAACCATAACCAATGAGGACGGCTGGCAAACACTGATATTAGTTTTCTGTGTAAGCAATTTTGGTAAGTGTCCCCTGTTATTCCTACGTAATACGGACTAGCGTTCGCTGACCATGCTTTGGGATCACGTGTTACATCGCTTATTGAATTGTAATAAAAACGCGTCAGCGGGTAATAAATCTATGCCATATCTTATTACCTACTTCCAGGAGGTAATCATGTGATTAGGGTGATAAGAAAGGGTAAATACTTTACACACCATACTATACATACGGTTAATATAAGTCTAAATAATACCAAATTAATTGGACTGCTTAATAAATTAAATAGGATTGTAATTTAAGTCTGTGATAGTTTGTATTGATAAACTTTAGTCTTAGTATGAAAATCCAACATAAAAGAAACTGCGTTTTTTTTTTTTAATTTTTTACTAATTTGGTCAAAAATCTATAATATTATAAAATTCTAAACATGACGTGATGTACATTGAAGCTATTTAAAAAACATCTGGAATAGATAGTGAAACTTCTTTAGAATCGTTGTCGTTTAAAACTCAATGAAACGAAAAAGCGACACTACAAAGAGATAAACAGTAAACACGTAAAATTCGATCTTATTTAATTCAAAATAAAACACATTTCTCCTTACCCGTTACTATTAATTTTCACTTTAAATCAAACTTCAAAAGAGTTCAAATGTATTTTAGCTTAATCTATATATACTTAAGGCAGATTCTTTTATACGTAGACCAATAGATATGTGGATATACATACGTGCGTAACAGTGCATTGAATTTTAAATTTTATGCTAGTGATTTAAAGTGTAATTTAGATTGTATTATTATGAATGCGACAAAATAGCTAAGGATGAAGACGTATATACTTAATAGAATATATAATAATGAATAGAAATGCGAAAATGTGTGTGTGTGCAGTTCTCACTTGTCTACTAAGCATTGTAGATGTCATGTTCGCCTGTATATTCATTGAAGTTTCATTTCTACTGCGTGTGAACTGCACACATACACATTTTTTTTAGATTTCTTGTCTGTTCGTTTAGGATTCACATAAAAACTACTGGGCCGATTTCGATGCGGTTTTCACTGATCGACACCAAAACCTTAAACTTAAAATCTACGCTACTTTTTATCCTGGGAATCACGCGAGCAATTTTCTGGGAATTGTGAAATTTTTCACTGATCGATAGCAAATTTTATGTAATAAAATGTGTGATTTTTATCCCATGGGAATTTTCCCAGGAGCGGGTTGTAGTTGTTGGGGTGCATAAAAATTAGCTTATTCCAACACAGTTTTCACTAAATCGATAGCTTACTTCATATTTTTAATGCTTTGGCATTTTGTGTCCCGGGAATCCTGCAGGAATTTCAAGCCAAGCGTGGGCAAAGTCGCGGGCATATCCTAGTATGTTATATAAATCATAAAATGTCAAAAAAGTTTAAAAGAACATGGAACGGAATCACTTGTCTCGGGACATTTCACATAGTTATTGAGGGACATCTTCTGCAACATGTTGCTTCACTCGGTTCCTAGTGTATCTGAGGCCTTACTTGGCGATTCTAATTTCTGGTATTGATCTTCGTTGTTTCAATAAACAATAGCCCACAATAATTGAGCAGCAAAACAAAATAATTTGTTGGAATCCAAAATAATTTTAATAAAGCAGACACAAAAGTTATAACATTGTATTTGATTTTTGTAACAAGCCTCGTATTTTCCAACAAAAAAACACGAGCATGATATCAAGCGAAACATAATCATAGATTGTAGAAACGAGGCCCTCTTTCGTATATTGCACGAGTTTGGCGAAATTTTATGAACTAATTTCCCAGCGACAACATTCCTTATATGCGGATGCCTCCGGCTGTGTAGGCATTTTTTGGACAAAAACCGAGCTCTGTGTTTAATGAAAACTCTGTACCGCAATACGCCCCGAGGGGCTGCTTTCACTGATTGTGGAAATTTTTCTACAGTACTACATATGAATATTTTTATAGCACGAAATGCGGAGCGGTGGTCCTACGGACGTTAACTTTGACCGGTCAATGATGAAAAGGCTTATAACGTCAGCATTTTCACGTTAAATATGAATTGATGAAAAGGGATTTAAAAATTCATGTTGGACATTGTGCAGTTACCTATTTTGAGCAGGGATTTTAAATCTTATATTGTGACGCGATAACTGAGCTTATTTGTCAGGGCGAATTCAAATTCAAATTAAAAGTTTTTATTCAAACTAAGTTCCACTGGAGAACACTTTTTGAAGGTCATACATATAGGTTAAAATTTAATTTTACTTCCTAGTCTATGTACACCGCTTCGCAACGTGTTGTTGCTGTTAAGGAGAAGAAGCGGCAAGAAACTCCCCAGCAACACGTCTAGCTAAAAAATGATTTTGTTTATATTTGTTATTCTATTTATATTTAAGATCTTAAAGTTTTATACAGAATTATGTTACAGAATGACTTTTGAAGAATTAATGGAGTTGTAGCAAACAGTACATATTTAAAAACACAGAGCGCAATAAAAGGATAGAAATATATAGTTATAAATATAAAGACATAACGTACAATATTTTTTTTGCAACATATCTCCATATATTCCTTACAAGTACGGCAAGAGAAAAACGTTATACTCGTACAAAACACAGTATAAGTAAAATCGAGCAATACCAGTTCTATACTACCCCACAATTTACGAATTTTTGTGGTACATTTTACTGAGAAACTATCACACTTGCAGATTTGACGTAGTAAATTCAAATTAAATTTATTTCTTGAACTGTTATCTATTGTTACGACCTAGGTGCCGACAAAGGCAAATTCACACCTGCAGCCGAGTAGAAACACATTTTATTACTTTTTCGGCATTTGGACTTCTTTTGTTTACTTTGTGTTTAAAATTTGTGGTTTGAAAAACAGCCCATTGTGTATTGTAATCTTTTATTGCAGTCATTAGCCAGGTGTGATTCTAAGAAATTCGGTCCACGCGGTCGGGCAGACATATGACATCTGTGCAGTATAAAGCAATGCCCCAATTGAGAGAGGGGGCAGTCAAGCGATAAGCACAAGCGAAGCAAGACTTGTGTACATTCGGTAATTTATTTAGTGACGGACTTTGCGCTTGTTATTGAATTACTTTTGGACTTGTAGAATTTGGTTATATTTGTATCTGTGTTATACGTTTTTGTATAGTTCTAATAAATTCTATAATAATTCCAACGGCATTTTAATTCGAGTCCTGCAACTCGTAACACTATAATAAAAATATTATTTTGGACACATTAAAAAAAAGAAGATATTTTTTTTTATAATTAGATTTTTTTATTCCTAACGCTATCTGTCGAAAATAATATAATCAATAAGAGATGTGTACTATCAACTGGATTGGTACTACTGTACGCCATCTGTTCGATAACTAAAGAAGTAATATCGATATAAACATAGAAACAGTATATTATAATAGTTAACAACACGCTGGTTTTTTTTTGGCTAAGCACAAATACATAATCAGTAATTAATTACTAAGTAGAATTCGCGATCTCTCCTAAAGCACCGCTTTTTGCTAGTTCTTATTACAATAAAATTATAAAAAATGTGCATTGTTTAAAATAAAAAATCCAGGTAATCTTTTAACAATGATTCAAAGACATTCAGTTATTTGACATTAATAATCTTCAGAAATATAATTACAAAAAAATTTAATGGTCTTAAAATAAATAAACGAAACGTTGACAAATATTAATTTAGTTAAGATGATTTTATCATACCACCAAAGCAATAGAATCTTATAGTCTTTAACAGTATTGCACCATCTTTTGTATTATACTCAGACTGCTTTGCTTTTGATGCTGACTACTTTCCTACTAAACTGTAGTAACTGACACTTATGTTAGATAGTACAGTAGGCGTTGTGATAAAAACGGAATCATTATAAAAAATGTAATTTAGTTATTTTGAGTTATGTTTTGACATTAGTGGCCAGGTATCAGTCCCATCTACGAGTCAGAGGCACGTTGTTCATAGGCAACCGTAACCATTTTTCATCACAATTGGGCCGTCAGCCTGACTCCTGTATTCCAGTAATAATGATTACTATTATAAGTTCTAATTTCTCTTTAAATTAAACGCCCTATAAGCTATTTGAGTTTCTCAGTCAACTTTTGCTTTTTTAATATTTTATGTAACAATCTCCCAGGCATGAATATCAAGGAATACTACACATTTCAAGTACGTAGTATCATAATATACTCACGCATGTTATCTCCTATGAAACCCAGTAAAGATTTACAAACATTATATTGCACGGAGTATCGTGAAGGAGGTTTAATAGCGACGCAAGGTGAGCGTAGGAATTTGCAATAAGCCCCACCTTTGTCTCGCCAAAGCACCCCTTTATTTCCCAAGTTCCTTGAATTTCATCCACTATGTACATTGTGTAACAACACCGAATTGTTCAAACATATTTTTCTTGTGAGTGCGACGTTTTCTCGTTCTGCAGCCAAACTTCTAAATACTTAGGTACCGAAAATGTGCGCTCGTATCCAGTTTATTATTATCTACTTTGCTGTTCTACTTCACTATGTTATATAATGTTCAATTATCTATTGTAAATATTTATTACTGATATTCTCACTCCAATACACCAGTACACACGTGTTGTTTTTATAATAACTCTAGATGGTCCAGACTTTGTGTCTCTGAAATGAGCTATAAAACAAGCCAAATTCTTACCGTGCTTTAAAAATGAGGTTCAAAACCATTGCTGTTGTTTTGTGTACAATAATTACTAATACTGTTATGAAATTCCCGCAGGATTCTCAGGACATAAAATATGGCAGAATTAAAAAAAGATGTAGGCTATCATTTTAGTGGATACTATGTGGGCATAATCTAATTTTTATGCATGCGAAAAACTACAAACCGCTCCCGGGAAAAAATTAAAAAAATTATAATTAGGGGTCCTTACTAAAACTCCAATAATGTAACCCAAGGTGTAAAAAAATACCTAAAATCTCGTGCGCTGCGAAAACTATTGATGATAGAATAAAATAATGTACTACGACTTTGCAGGACACATCATTATTTATAAAAAGTGTCCCGACATTATATATCTAACTATTATAGTTATGCCACAATAAGTGTTCTTTTATTTTAAAATTTTAATTAAAATTCCGCCGCTAGAATAGGCTCTTTATTGGTATCTTGGTGTTCATCATTATCAAACTAAATTACTTCATATTCAAGACTGCTTCAATACCTTTATATAACTTTTTGAATTATTCAATTTGGACATTCCATTCGAAAGATATCACGAGTTTAAAAATGTAAGAATTAGAACACGCGGTCGTGACGCTTTTTCGTGAGCGAAACATCGTAAGACCTCGTTTATATAGAAGTTTCACTTCAAAAAGCATCGTGTACTGCGTCGTTTATATAGTCTATTCCGATTGTTTTTTTAAATAGCTTCAATGTACGGCATGTTTATAATGTTATAATATTATAGATTTCAATATCGCTACATTTATTTTATCTTGTCTCTGAGCGGTCAATTTGCATTTCACTAATGGACCATTCTCATCATATTAATGTTTCCGATTTTAGTGTGCAAAAAGCAACCGTTCATTTATTTCGGGGTAAAATTAACACCGCATTATTACTCTGTGGTTTTTAATGTGACACGTTTGACTAATTACGAATATTTAAATTATTTATAGCTACGGAAAGCAGCTCAACAACGAAACGTACCACGTGCCGTGTATGTAAATAACTACATGAACTCTGTGATGTTTTTGTCATCGAATCTGCTATACATAATTTGATAACAATCAATGCATTTCCAAGAATAATGAGAACAACTAAATTGCAAACAAAAAGTCAATTATTCATTTATATTATTGATTCAAATCTATTAAATACGTGCATAATCAGAAGTATGTAACTGTCCCATCGACGTTTGTATAATACCGACCTATAAATGTTCCAGTGTTAGATGTAGACACTGGTTTCTAATTTTATGGAAACGACAGAATATCAGCCACGCATTTATAAAGCGGATTGGCGGACTTCAAGCCTCGGTCATCGAGATAAGCAATTTTCCTCACAAAATATTTCTTTAACGTTAGCAAGTAATATTATGACAATATACGTATTGCAATTGGTTCGAACCAAGTCATTGAAAGAAAATGCGAGTTGCTTTGCATCAAATTAACATAAGTGGACATTGTGTTCATATAACCTCTGTATTAAATATCAGCCACTATTATACACGTATAAGAATACGAGACAGACAGATAAAACAGTTTTTTAATAATAAATTTAAAAACTGAACTTTTTTGATGATGGTTGCAATGCCCTTAATGCATTGATTTTGCCAATGTCGTGTGTGTGCCAGGTGATATAAATAGGAGAAAAAAATAGCAATTTGGTCGGTAAATTAAAAATAAAAATAAAAATCTGACAATCTATTATTTTATTTTATTTTTATTGCAGGAGGTCAGCAGACAGGCAGACGGCCCACTTGATGGAAAGCGGTTACCATCGCCTATAGACATTTGCAACAACAAAGGTGCTACAAATGCGCTGCTGCTCTCTTAAGGAAGATTGGAACCTGGTCACTAATGCCGGAACACAAATCAAAGTTGTTATGGCGACATACTTTAGACCAGGGGTGGTAGCCATCCAGTCGGGCAAATGCCCTACCACCTGGCTGTGGGTTGTTTTGTCGCCTCTTACGACAGGCCGCCTGACCGCAGGAAATTGTATTCTTTCTCCGTTCCTACATGGATAAACAAACAAACAAAACAATATAATAAACATATTTACAACAAACATAAACTGATCTTGATAGTTGGTTAGAGTAAGAATAAAAGTTCACAATCGTATCAAAAGGTCTTGTGACATTTTCAATTATAATAATGATTTATTTTTATGACACATGTCATAAAAATAAAATTTTGATTGTGATTCAAGATGTTGGACTGATCACCATAATTCACCTAATAACAAGCATAAAACCGCAGTTTCTAGGCATCTTCGAAGCAATTTGCCCAAGTGCCTCACTTACAGAACAACAATAATAGTATCACATCTCCTTGCGTAATTAAGTTTTATTTTTATTTTTTCGTACTTTCTATAAACTGATTGGTGGATCATTCAAAATGAAATCGCTCCATCATTCTATAGTAACTAGTCATCGACGAGGGTGGTTGGTTCATTACGCTCCCGATGCGATTCACGGTTCGTTAGAAATGTAAAAACTTTACTCCTTCAGGATCAATATTAGGAGTGAGATTAAACTTTGACGCCAATCTACGGGACGTATTCAAATTAGCTCCACCAAATTTGGGAAACAAATGTTTCAAACTGAGGTTTGTGGTCAAACTTAAGGATTCAGTTTGTATATATAATATTTATTAGAAAGAAGATAGATAATTCAAATATAAAATCAAAAATACAATACAGATTCATGTTTCAAATATTTTTAACTATTATGTCACATTGACAAACCTAAGAATAATAGTAATACTTAATAATAAAAAATTGGTTGCGATGTTGAAAGAGTTTTAAAATAGCTCATAATTACCCTTTCATTCGTACGTAGTAAACGAGTGAACGCAATTGCAATACAATTGTCCGTGTGTGCAAGAGAAATAGGTTTAGTGCATTGCTAGATTATAGTTTTTACGACATTGTTACGTTTCTCTATCTTGGTAACAATGTTAGTTCAATGATCGGCCAAAACCCTTACAATATCATTTTCGATGAGAAAAGAAAACTTTGCTGGCTATTACGTGGATAAATCTTTGCTGGGTTTAGAGAAATAATTGGATCGCTACATTGAGGGAAAGCAATTACATTGGGCAAGAGAAGCAATTCCGATTTACTCAACAACGACGATTTAGGTAAACTTCTCCGTATTAAATTGTACTACCCCATTTTATATTTGCTTCATAAATCCCGTTTAAGGGTTCGATTACGTCTTTCCTTATCGTTATTTAAATGTAAGAGGTATGGGTGCATTACGAGTTCTTTTCGGAGAAAATTACAGGAAGTTACGTGAAGAAATTTTTACATTCTCACGAAATATTACCGTGTAAGAATATATATACACATTTTGTTATATGGCGATTTAAGCTATCCTTTTTGTAGCTTTAATAATTTTAATTAAATTATGCAAGACTAAATAGGGGGAATAATGTGGTAGAGATGAGTAACTATTGTGAAAGCCAGCTAATTAACGGTTGATCACTAAATAGCCACGGCTAAGTTCCTCGTTTCTTAATATTACCTAAAGCATAGAGCTTGTTGACCACTGTCTCCTCCTCCTTCTTAGATAGTAATTATTAAAAAACAGCCCATGAATGTCACATTGCTGGGCTCAGGCCTCCTATATGGGGGTTTGACACATCGATTATATCGATGTACAGGTTTCATCACGAAGTTTTCCTTCACCGTGGTTAGCACATAGTAATTGTTTCGCTAACTGGATAATGATTGGTAATGGTAAAACATTAACCTTCAGCTGTCTAGCATTGTGAATGGCGAAGTTTTTGGACTTTCAAGTATGTTATACCCATCGCTATAATATGGTATGCAAAGAAATTTTCTTACTCAATGATGTTGAATATATAATAAATAATAACTAATTGGGTGAATTTGTATAATTTTCTAGTATATTTTTTTCCGAATTATTTTAATTCGCCGAAAGAAATGCTTTCTTTGAAAATACTCTTCGAAACATATACGCCACGCTAACTAAACACTAAAGAGGCCCAAATTGTATTTGGAACTTTTCAGAAACTTAAGCATTAGCGGGCAAGTTTTCCTGGTAACACATGCTTGGGTTGCCACTAATGGACTACAGTCTTACCAACTTTTACCGAGACGCAATATAAAAAAGTTGTTCCAACTGAAAATTGCTAAGCAGTCTCATCCGACTACAAACTTTTTGTGTCTAACGAAATAATCTAAGAACTTTGTGGCTGAATAAAAAAAGTGTTAACAAAGTTTGTACCGTGTTTGATATGCCTTCAAGCTTCAAGATGTGTACCTTTTATGAAGAAGCTAAAACACATTTTTTCAAAAACTCTATTGTAATAATTAGTCGAGGTAAATAATAATTTAAAAAAAACCATTTTAAATCTCATAATTTATAAATTATAGTAAATATTTATAAATATCATAACTAAAGGGCGCAGTTTATTTGTTACTTTTTTGCTTTGAGAGTCGAAGCGCTATTTTCTATCTCTTTGCTTTTGTATCTTCTAATGTATTTTTGTGCACTCTGTGGTCTTTTCTTTATCCGATGTATATTTGCCATAAAATTAATTACTTATATCATTTATAACATTGAATCCGTGAAACCCACCGATTTATATATTACATTCCATTACACTTTTATTGCAAACTTATTTCATTGGTGACTATATTTTTAAGACTGATCGTCTACCTGATTGAATTTAGGGCTGATATTATCCATTTTGTAATAGAAATATGTAACGCTTTTTTAAACCATATGTTAACTCATTCAATTTCTTGGTCCCAAAAGTCCCAGTCTCCTTAAACAATTTAACATGTCTTACACTATCTAGACGACAACGCACGTTCACGAATCAACATGTCTCTCAGGTACAGACTAATTTAACTAACTCAATTATCATATTGTGTACCCACCAAGATTGAGCCGTGACAGGTGAAGAGATAACTAGCGAATGGAGTCGCGGATTTACTCGCATTTTGATTATAAAGACAGATTTATGTATGCGAAGGCGATGCATTATTCAATTTACTATCTTTAAAACGTCTTGTAGAAAGTATATTACATTAAAGTTATTTTATTTCGTAAAATATTGATAAATGCATAAGAACACTGCCTTATAACGTTGTATTTAATAGTTTGATTGATTAAAATGTCGATCGAGAAATCACCATGGATAGTAAGACCCCCGATTGTACTTGAATATTAATTTTACTACAACAACTAAACGTTTCGCCTCCATGTTCCTTTTACGTACGGCAGAGTTGTGGAATGTACTACCGGAGTCCGTGTTTCCCGAAAAGTACAATCCGGGTATCTTCAAGTCTCGTGTGAATAGGTACTATCTAGGTAAGCGTGCTCGATCTTCGACCGCATCATCGATCGGCATTGGACGTGATCGTGGTCAAACTCAAACCTACTTAATATATAAAAGAAAAAAAATCTTAATTTGCTGTAGCATTTTTGTACAATAAAACGTATTCTATCTATCTAGTCTATAATTTTCATACTTAGTTAATAAAATCAATAATTTTTACATATTGGTAACAATATCTTTTCGCAAGAAATTTTTGATGGGAACTATTTTTGAGTGCACCACTCCTGACTACCGAAAACTAATCGATTGAGACTGATTTTCATCTCAAGGGAAGAATTGGGTCGGTATATGTAAGTTTACTTCTAGATTCTCTTTGATTAGTTAGTTTTAATACAACTTGATATTCGCGTCAGCCTTGTTTATAAACGTCAAATAAGCATCAAAAGATGCAAAGGGGCTCTAAAACGCCTTCTTCTGGGAAGTCAAGGAAATTGTCATGTATCTAGATAAGACCTAGCATAAATTTCCACTTTGTTTCGATACTTTCCATATTCGTAATTTTGTTAATTAAAGATAATTGTGATAACTTTTAAGCCTCCTGGTCTGATTGAAGTTGTACCGTACATTTTTTCCAACACAAAATTTTACGACTTCATATAAAAAGTCTTTGCTGCTGTATCTTGCTTGCTTGTATATCTGGTATTAAAATAATGTGGTACAAATATTAGCAGGGATGGAAGGTACACCGCTGACATAGAAAGAAGGGTAAATTTGGGAATAGTGTGAATGGAGCGTTAGGTAAACTTCTAGGCGCTAAGAACCTCAGCCAGAAAGCCCAGCTTGCCATACACAACGCGGTGCTGGTACCTACGCTCACGTATGGAAGCGAGAGTTGGGTATGGAACAGAGAGCATGAAAGTAGAGTAAACGCGGTCGAGATGCGAGCACTGCGCAAAATCTGCGGAGTGACGCTCGCGGACCGCGTTCGTAATACCGAAGTAAGAAAGAGAGTTGGTCTGAAAGAGAGTGTCGGGATGAAGGTAAGGAAAGGAATGCTCCGGTGGTTCGGGCATGTGGAAAGAATGTATGATGAAAGAATGACTAAACAGATATACAATGCAAAAGTGGATGGATGCCGAAGTCGCGAAAGGCCACGACACACCTTCCATGATCAAATTGATCGTGTATTAGCAGAAGGTGATGTCAGGAGCCTTAAGAACAGGCGAGCGTGCATGACAAGAGCTATGAATGTCAAAGAAGCAAGTGAGGTGTGTAAGAATAAGCCTGTATGGCGCTCTGTTGTTCGTGCCTACCCCGCAAGGGACCTGGCGTGAAGTTATGTATGTATGTATGTATGTACAAATATTAATTCCCAAAATTCCGATTCCATACTAAATTTATCAAATGTAAAAGCTATCGAAAAGCCTGTTTAATATTACGTACCCGTTTTAACCCAAGTTTTAAAATGGTTTTACAAGATGAAAAATAAGTTGAAAGTGGGCGTGTGCTCCTCGGAGTATTCAGTAATTTGAAGGGTTGAACTCCACCCCAGAGGCCTTCATCCATCACAGGACTCGCTCAATTGACACTGACGTCAACGCTTAACCCCTAATTGCTAACACGCGGCTCACATGAAGCTCGATTTTTGTGAAAATTCTATTTTACTTAAACATTATATATATATAAAAATATGTTTGAGTTTCTTCTTCACTGAAATGTTTTCATACATTTTTTGTGTAAAAAAACAAGCAATCACAATCAATAAAGTGATATCCTTGATTCACTCAACCATTGAACCTTGGCAAGCCCATGTACAAGGAAGGTTACGTAGAGGTGAAAATAACCCCTGTTTCGATTATTTGATTACGGTGAGTACCATAAAAATGCCTTTCATCTGAAATATCCAATATATCAAAAACAACTCAAAGCCTATCCTATAAAATTACCACATTTATTTAAATCTTAAAGGACACAATTTTCATAACTTTGAGAGCTAATATTTCGCTACTTATTAACTTCTTTAAAAAGTTATTAAGAAATATGCTATAATTTTTCAAAACCTAACTAAAATTATCAGTGCAGGAACGGAGAAAGAATTCAATTTCCTGTGGCGGGGCGGCCTGTCATAAGAGGTGACAAAACAACCTATAGTCAGGTGGTAGGGCATTTGCCCATCAGAATGGCTGCCACCCTTGGTTTAGGCATGCCGCCATAACAATCTTGAGTTAAGTTTCAGTATTAGTGGACAGGTTCCAGTAGCCCTTTAGAGATAGTCAACACATTGATAGCACCTTCGTTGTTACAAATGTCCATAGGCGATGATAGCTGCTTTCCATCAGTTTGCCTGCTGCGGAACTCATGCAATAAATAAAAACGATACTCAACACTACTATGTACAATAAAAAAAATTATACAACCGTTAATTATATACACTTATGTACGTAATTATAGTAATATACCCTTTGCAACTATCAAGATTACAGATATCGATAACAATAAGACCATTAAAATTAGTAGCCATGTAAAACTATATATATGGAAGATTTACGGGCGTATTCTGTTCCCATATACTGGCACGTCAACGGCGATGATTCCTGTCAATCAACATTTAAGAATATCGTCTGTTACATCTTTTCGGGCACATAATTTTTTCAGTAATATACTCAACAACACTCACCCGTGGGCACAAAAAGGTTGACGACATAATAGATTGAAAATCCTAAAATATCAATTACTAGTTCTTTATGCAAAGCTCTTTTTTTTATTAACAAATCTACGGACTCGAGTTACTTAATTACTGTTAAAGTTTTTTGAGTTCATACACGCTTATTGTTTATTTTTTTTACTGTGTGTGACATTAATTTTGTGATTCAAGCAAAAGCACAAACAGCACTGTGATTGGTGCAATTAGTGTCGGTAGACGACCAAATCTCAGACATATTAAAGAAAGGTCACATAAAAAGCACCTCAAATAAACGTGCATATGAAGTGATCAATGAAATTAGATGAATTGAAAAGTTGTCAGAATCATCGCATGGCGTAGTGACGAACCCATGTCACAGCCTACCCCCAAATGGGAAACAAGCGTGATAATAATTATCTATGTATATACTTTGTTTTTTCTTACAAAGTAAATTTTTGATAAAAATTTAATTACGTTGTGTCTTCAGATGATTAATATAAAATATTTTCTAGTGTGCTGTCTAACTTTAAATGTAGCATAACTTATCTAAAATATTTAAACATGAAATAGTGTATGTAATTCATTGGAAAAATCTTGTCTGTAATACAAAAATGATCTTCCAAAGAAAACCAATGTATATATTAGATCTTTGCACATTGAACAATATGAATACTTGGATTTCAGTAAAAATACTTTAAAACAAATGTTGAATTAATTATTCCTCTATAAAAAGAATAACTATTCCGAGCCAAAATAATTATTTTGAGTCAATATTACGGAATTAATAACAGTTCTGATAGAACCTCGAGGTTGGCTAGAGCCATTCATTTACAAAGTATCCAAGTTGCACTCTCAAAACTCATTAAAAGTAAATCCGGGTGCATTTTCTAAAGACGCTAAATTAAAGCTGGTTTAGACTAGGCGCACACGGAACAATTTGATCAAGTTTCAATATTTTGGTTGATGTTGGTAGTCGGTTAGAGATAATCTTTTACTATTTTAATCTGACACTTTCAGAATATTAATGAATATAATTGAATACTACCTCCATTTTAAGCAAAGCAATACGAGTATTTCATGAAGTTAAAACCATTTATTATGTTCTAGAACAAAAATTATTGAGCAAGATTCGTTTCTTGACTATTTATATTGTCATTCTTAACAAGCATGAAGTAACAAAAAATTGACAAAAATTAGATACAATAATAAACATTAATACTCTTCTCATGAGTCATAGTAGCTTACTGGTTAACAACGTTGTCGCGTTTCAAATTACATGTGTTCAACTCCCAGGCAGGAAGCGTGCACGAATTGGCAGTGATTTTTAACTATTGTGCATATTGTAATAATTACACATCGAGGTAATTTGAGGCATCAGTGGAACTTTCATGAGCTGTCAATTTATCAGTAATCAGCTTGAGTAGTGCAAAACACAGAAAACCTTGAAAAACAAGCATGTGTTGCCACCCTAAGGATTCATGGGAATTTTCTTAAAATTGCGAGTGGTGAGCGCGCCTCATTTGGCACTATTGAGCCGTTTCCTCATAGTTCAATGCGGAGCCTTCTGTTTAAATGAAGCTAAGATTGAATCGTTTCGGATTTTCCTCTTTGAATCAGAAAGACGTCTACGCCAAGTTGAAAATTTTCTATAGCCTTATTGGTAGGAAAATGTAATTAAAAAATTATATATCTGATTTCATCAACATCTTTAAATATACTGTTACGAATTTGCGGGCCGGAATGAAAATGCCGTTAGAATTATTATAGAGTTTATTAGAACTATACAAACACGTATAACACAGGTACAAATAGAACTGAACGCAACAAACCCAAAAGTAATGCAGAAGGTCGTAATTCAATAAAACGCGCAAAATCCGTCCCTATTAGATTCCCTAATGTACACACGTCACCTCTATATCGTAGTTGTAGGTAGGTCAACTGACCCCCTCTCTCAATCAGACCATCGTTTTATACTTCGCAAATGCAAATGTGCCCGCCCAGCAACGTCGAGATAATTTCCTAGAATTAGCTTGTACTTATAATCCACAACACATGGCTAATGATGCCCCACGTTGAGCGGCCATAAACGAGTACAATTGCACAATAGATTCTCTCCACATTAACTAGAAACGTATGTCATTAAATAAGTAAACAAAAGAAGACGATCTGTACGTGGAATTTGTCTTTGTCGGAGCTTAGGTTGTAACAATACAATCAGCTATATATTTTTTTTTAACTTTAGAAATAATAAATAAATGTAAAAAAATATTATATGATTGCATTTTTATACAAATGTGTTATTTTATGAAAACCTAGCAATGACTAAAAAGTGAAGGGAAAACAAATAATAAATATAATAAAAGTCAATTTCACTAACAATTAAGTTCTTCAGAACAAAACATACATAGAAAAATATCCAGAATTCAAATTTCTAAGACGGATATTCAGACGGATCAACCAGATGGAATTAATCTGATAGAATGGTACAGAACTGAGAGAATACGACAGGTTTATAGAGAAGAATACATTAAACGATTCAAATTTTATGTTTTGTATTTTATGTTTAAATCTTTTAAATTGAAAAACAGAAATGGACCATTCCTGGTGTCATAAACTAAAGCTTCTAAGAAACCTTAACAGATGGCGCTGTACATTTCTCGATTATAATAAAAACACGCTAACGTGTTCACACGTCAATCGTCGACCACCTTAGAGTACACCTACTAATTCATACTTACCTGGCGTAGGGGACACCGAGATCAATAAGGCGGTTCCCCCAGGGTGAGGCCTTTCCATTGCACTGCGGTTAGGTTGACCCCTGCGATTATCCCTAATGTGGATAACTCGGGCGCGTAATTTTTGATAATGGGGACTGCGTACGCGCTGTCCCCTCCATAAGTCAAAGTACTAATTCTTTGTGACGTTGCATTTCAATTAACGCATCAAATCCTTAGCTACAACAGCCAACAGCGTTACACAGTCACTTATGGTAATATTATTCAGGGTGTAGCAGGGGTAAGCATTAGAAAAAAATATTTATAAGAAAACCCAGCTACTACTAAAAAAATTAAAAGAAAAAAGTAGGAAATGTAATAAAAAAAATTGATAAAACTCTAAAAATGTAGTTTTTCAGAATATAAATTAAATACGATAGTTCCAAAATATTTGAATGAGTTATATATTTTAAAGCTGATGTTAGAAGCCTCAACCAGATGGAATCAATTTGGTTGAAAAGCATAGAACTGTAGCAATACTATTAGTAATATTGAATAACTCAAGTTTGTTTATGTTTATCACTTTGGTTAATTCATCCAAATTGAAATATGAAATGATAATGAACCATCTAATGTCGACTTAAGATTAAATATTTTCAATGCCTGTGAAAAGTTTCTAAAAAATCTTAAAAGTTGTACATTTCTTACTTATAATAAAAAAATTCAAAATATAGTAATTTTATGTTTTACTTTGCACCGAATTCCAGATGTTTTACATAATATATAATAAAAATAAGATATTATAATTAAAAATATCTTTAGAAATAAGTTATTTTATTTTTTGTAATTTTTGAAGTCGGTTTTTTTAAACGAAGTTTTTTTTTATTTGTTACTTTTTAGTGTCTAGCTATGAGTAAGCATATGGAAGGTGCCGCGCGCCTTAAAAAATATAGGTCCCAAGAAACGGGAACGGAGAAAAAAATCATAAAATAAAAACTACTGGGCCAAACTATCTTAAAATTTTAGGAGACCAAATGGCAACTATTTCGCATCAAATTAAAGAGAAATCACGTAAATCGGATCATAAATCTTAGCGTAATCGCTGTACATATGGAACGGAATGGAATGTTTTTTCATAAAAAATGATCATAAAATTAAAACTACTGCGCCAAAGTATATTAAATTTTTAGGGGACCAAATGGCAACTATTCCGCATCGATATAAAAAATAATTACGTAAATCGGATCATAAATCTCAGAGTAATCGGTGTACATACATAAAAAACCGACCAAGTTGAGAACCTCCTCCTTTTGGAAGTCGGTTAAAAATAGTACTATGCTTGCAAGGTCATTGCAATCCTGAGAATGATACAGTATCAAAATTATAAAAATGTAGAAAGGATCAAACGGCAGTTGATGAAAAGGGAGGTGTAAACATGAGTTTAGAGATTAATCTCATTCTCTACCCTTTCGACTTTGCCCAATTATTTGGGGTCGGCACAATAATTGTGTTTTTCTTCCACAATCCAATGGCATACGTCTTCTGTCACATCACAAATCGTCACATCACCCTTTTCACAATCCGTCGATTTATTTTTTAGACTACGTTCATATTTTACATTAGATTAATCTCAATATATTGTATAATAATATATAATCAAATACTACAATACTACCTAGTTTCCTTCGTCTAAAGTAATTTAACAAAAGTAAGCCACTAAGCTCCAATGCACGTAAACAAAGTAAAATCCATTGCAATAAATTATCGAAGGAACAGCTATGTCAGCTATCTGTGTCAGCCTGCAGTCGTCTACGGTTCGCTACAAGAGAAGAGGGACGTATTCTAGTTGCCTGTTTATTTAATAACGTTGTGCTGTCCCGATAAGCGCTCGCATTGTGCGCCTGGTATACTGAAGAGTTTTAAAGGGACAGACAGCTCATTTAAACAAATAAAACTACCAGACAAACACAATATAAATCCTCCAATTCGGCCAGCTTACATAAATTTTTTATTAAAAATCGCTAAAACAATGTATGCTCTCAGGATTAGAATGTTATTAATGCATGAGAGATACTGATACTACATGAAATGCTGCCGATACGAAAAAAGGATTAAGCTGTACAAAGACCGTAAAAAGAAGAGAAAAAGAAAGAAATTTAAGATGCTACCCGAATTAAATGAAAATTTAGTTTACGAAATTTTACTCTACACAGAACATGTAAGTTGTAAATACCCTTGTAGAGCATATGCTCACTAAAGTCAAAATTCTACATCAAAAAATTAGATAATTTAATTAGTACAAGTTTTTTTAATAAAAAAAAGTAATAATGTCACCTTAGCAACATGGAGTTAGACTTTCATTGCATGTACAATCACACACTTTTAAGAAGGTAAAATCAAAAATAAGACTTTGTTGTATTTTTAACAACACGATGATGAAAATAGTATTAATAAGTGTCCATTTTTATCTCGATTTCTCTCTTTATGGGGTTTATACAAAGGATGCGTCAATTAGAATTGGTGTAAATTACATTATTTTGCATACAATATATTATCAAGGAGGTCCGATGCAATCAGAATATTTAAGAAGCGGTATCAACCACGATTGGTAGAATAATTTCAACATCCAAAGGATTTAGTCAAACTAAAGTGTTAGTAGTTTATTTGCAAAAGCTATATTCTAAACAGTATTCTCATTCATCAACTAAACAAATGCATGTACATAGATCTAGATGTTTCAAGTCCACTTCAAGAGCATAATACATCAGGCGTTAAATCTCGCGATTCAGCTTAATTCACGCCATTTTAATACGAGGTTGCTCTAATAGAGTGAATCACTCTAGGCTGTCACCCCAATCCGCCAAATGCGCTGTGCTTGGCAAACACCGATATTAGTTTTCTCCAAAAGTACTCTTCTTAAGTGTTTCCCTCTATATTTCACTTTGAATTACATCGTTATAATAAGTAGCCATGTAATTTACATAGAAAGCAGTTTTGGCACTTTCTAGAAAAATTGTTTTAAGTGCTTTGTTTGTGCGAAATTTGAGCCCCAAAAGTTAATTTGCGAAATGACAGAAATTAGTAATAAAAATAAGAAGACTAACTTGTGTCGTGCAGTAAATATTTTTGGAAGATAATATGGTAAAATTGTAAAATGTTTTCTTAATGAATTACTTGTATACATGTATTAAGTATATATTTTCATTTTAATTCTTTTACTATTTGTGTAGGATAATTCTTATATATATTTGTCAACTATAACAGAAAATAAACTGTAATGCATGAAAACATGAAAAGATGAAAAGCCCCTTGAATGGAATTTATTTGGTAGTAAGTAAAAAGAATAACTTACGATTTTTAATAGTTATTTTTTGTTTTTATTTTATTTTTCATTAATTAGTTCAAACCTCGATAGTATGGTATACGTCCTGCAATCTGGAGCAAGACCCATGTAACCGGACATGTAGTCAGCGTCAGTGCCGCAAATTATTATTTTCACCATAATTGTAACATATATCTGCCTATGATGGAAATTATGAAAAATCAGTCTATGGATACGTTCAAAAGAGGAGCATTCAAATGACCAACACAATTTGGTGTTTAATTGTTGAAATAAACCTCTCATTTCAACAGGAATCTTTTTTGTATGGCGTGTTCTACATTTAAATTACATATAATATAGTAAAGTCTTAGCGTTAGTTGTTATTAGGTATCCAAGTATCCGCTACACGTATATGCATGTTAAAATATACTCTGCTAATCTTTATAGAATGTGCTGTATTATTTCCTGGTCCATAACCAACATTAATTAATGTATGGGGAAAATAGGACATTTTGTTCAAAAACAACCCTTTGCCTTGGCTTTTCGTTTCACATCCTTCACAGAAATTATCTTTATAAGCTACACTACGATATTATGGCATAATAAGAATGAGGTATGTTTTTAAAATCAGCTGATTTCATTCCTGAGAATTGTAATTGGTTTTTTTTAAATCCAATGATACCACTTTAGTTTTCGTCAAAGTCCGCCTCGAAACTCCTTTAATTGTATTTCGCTGTTTAGCATAGTTTAGGACAAACAAATCCTAAGTTATGCCAAACAGCAAGCCAAAGCTTTGAAAGCCCACTTGAAAAATTCAACTATATATACCCATCAGCGTTGCCAGACGTCCTGATTATAGCGGGACGTCCCGATTTTTAAATCAAAATTAAATGTCCCGCGCGGACAGACTCAGAGTCCCGCTTTCGGGGATAACTTGATCGTGCGTGCAGCGTGGAATCTTCACAGAAATATCATGAATGAGCAATTCTTAAAAATAAAATCATTCTCTTATTGAAGTTGTTGTTGAAATTTGTAACACTCACTTCTCAGACTATTGTTTAAACGGCATTTTTTTCTTTTTGTTTTCCGATTTTTTTTCATTTATTTTTTATTCAGAAGACGAATAAGACTCAACTATTTAACGATAGCGTAAATATGCTTTAAAATATCATAATTTTATAAAAATAAATTTTCAGTGCCTATTTTTGCCTTCTACTCGTATTGTCACGTTAACATAATTTGAACTAAATTAAAAAGATAAAAATTCAAAAACTTTTGATTTTTTTACTATGTCCCGCTTTCGACGAAAGAATCCCGCTTTTTTCACTCAAAAAGTTCAAAAATCCAGACATGGCAAAAACAAAATCTGGCAACGCTGATACCCATATACATTTCGAAGATTACATATAGTAATAGTATGTATGTATACTTCGAAATCATTCCGTGAATATTTATAGAGAGGTCTAAACTTAGATGTCAAAAGATAAAAATGCTAAATTCACCGTTTCCAAGTGAAAACTCTCGTCCAAGAGCCCAACGTCTTGGTGCTCAGCCTACCGGAAAATGGCCATCTTCGAAATTAATGGATATTTTATTGCGTTACGTGTTAAATTACGCGTGAATGCAAAAATCCCACAAAATATGTTACTGTGAATACATTTTATGGCTCTAATATGTGTAACGTGGACTTTTATCTCTTTTTTTAAACATGATTTTTGTAATCGAGAGAAAGTTGCGTTTTGTTTATTTGATGCTCATTAGATATTTTTAATTTTTTAGGGTTCCGTAGACATTTTGATGCTACAAAACTCTTATCGAATTACTTGTTGTTATCTAATGTTTCGTGTATTTTTTCTAGCTTGTTGGTGTACAATAAAGGTATTGAATCATTTCTTATCATATTGTATTAGTTTCCTTCAAGACCACGGGCCATAAAAATGGCCCGGACATTTGGAGGGCTTGCCATGGGAAGGCCAACACGTAGAAGCCACTTGACAAATTTAATATAAATGTGGCGTGACACTGACCGGTGATTATCCCTGTCTACACCATATCATAATTCACCCAAGGACAAGTCCCGGCCAGTGTAGGAGTATTGTGGGAAATGAGGACAAGAAGTACCGGGCTATTGGGGTGAACTGCTAGTGGTACAAGGGGTCTGGGAATATGGGGACTATAGCGTCTGCCCGTCGCAATGTTCGGGAAACATGAAAAATGGGCAGGCGGTAACTCGCCACTCCCTACATGGGCCCCAAAAAATGCCATAGAAGACAGGGGCAACATGGGTGTGAGTGGCTAAGAGGTGAAGAGAGGTGGGCTGCAGGTTCACCGAAGCTACTACTTCTGACGTGATGCCATTTTCACTTCCACCCCTGGAGCTTGATTCTTACCTCTAGCGATCTCCACTCCGTGCCGGCCAGCTAACGCAAGCACGAGGGCAGGGGGGGCCTTGCCTTGGCCCGCGGAGTCAGGTTAGTTTCTTTATTATTATTATATGTAAACACTGAATCAAGTTTTTATGAAGTAAAATAAAGCTACTGCCTAAGAATTGAAACGCGGCGTAGCCTTAAGGTAACAATGACTCTGAAACGGTAAGAAGTAGGTATTAATTTATTTTTAAGTAATTCTTGATTGATAAGTTTAAATAATATTAAAAAAATTACACATATAATTTAAATAATGTTTCAAAAGTGTATTTATCCTTTCAAGAGTTTTGGCGTGGCAATTTTGATGGCAGTTTGTGGACAAAAATAATATTGTTACGAGCTGCAGGACTCGAATTAAAATTCCGTTGAAATTATTATAGAATAACTATACAAACACGTATAACACAGGTACAAATATAGCTTAACACAACCAGTCCAAACTTAAATCACGATTTAATAACACGCGCAAAGTCCCTCACTAAATACATTACCGAATGTACACAAGTCTTGCTCCACTTGTGGTTATTGTTCGACTGCAGATCTCTCCATTGCGGCATTGCTTTATACTGCACAAATACAATATGTCTGCTCGACCGCGATGCACCCGACCAGGACTGAATTTCTTAGAATCACACTTGGCTAATGATTACCATAAAAGATTACAATACACAATGGGCTGTTTTTCTAATTACAAAATTTAAACACAAAGTAAACAAAAGAAGTCTAAATGCCCAAAAAATAAAAAAATATCTACAGGTATGCAAGTGTGAATCTGTCTTTTGTCGGCATTCAGGTCGTAACAATATTAAATTTGGCCCCTGGAAGAGGTTATAATAATTCATACCTGTTTTTATTTTTTTTTAATACATTTTATTGTTGTGAATATTTAAAAAAAATTTAATAAATTAAACTTAGTTTCAACTTGATTAATTAAAACTTGTAGTTGACTTATTAAATTAAATAAATTGAATGCGAAAAAAGTCGCAAGTAAAGCTACTTTTAACACACGGAACAAAGAATAAGTACTTTATGTTATTAAGGTGCATCTAAACAATACAAAGGACTTAAAATTGAAACCGGACCCCACTCAAGAACATGCCACAATAAAATTTTATATGAAAACTTCACATACATTGTGGACAAAAGAGGACATTAAGGATAATCTATGTGTCGTGAAATCCGAACTTTTCCTTCATTACACTCTTTATGACACAGTAAAATGAGCCAATCCATGTCCCAATGGTTCTAAGAATTTATTTCGGTGTAGCATTATCATGTAACATATTGTATTGTTGGAACGATTTCTTCTTTTTAGAGTTGCGTAGTTAAATTACGAATAGGAAATACTTAGTTTAGTCATGGGCACACATTCGTCTATTCATCTATCCTAGTATTTTACCCTAAAAATGTTCTTGTAGAAATTTTATCCGTGCAGGAACGGAGAAAGAATAAAATTTCCTGCGGCCGGGCGGCCTGTCGTAAGAGGCGACAAAACAACCCACAGCCAGGTGGTAGGGCATATGCCCGACTGGATGGCTACCACCCTTGGTCTAAAGTATATCGCCACGACAACCTTGAGTTGTGTTCCGGCATTAGTGATCAGGTTCCAGTCTCCCTTAAGAGAGCAGCAGCGCATTTGTAGCACCATTGGTGTTGCAAATATCCATAGGCGATAGTAACCGCTTTCCATCAATTGGGCCATCTGCCTGGCTGCTGAACTCAAGCAATAAAAAAAAAAACACATTTATAAATTAAAAATATAACATAAGATAACAAAAAATTCAATAATAAATATGCATGGGCAGGCTTTACATTTTAAATGGCTACTAAATTTTAAAGTAGAAATAACGAATACATTGTTTTCTTTTGTAGAATTTATATATTTTCCTTTTTCCGGCAAGGGCAACTACATTTGCTAGAACTCGTCAAAATTAGAAAAATTTATCTATGACTGGCAGCTGAGGCATTACGCATTTAGCAAAGAAAACTGAGTTATTTAAATAAGTAATCTCCTACCTCTTTTACCATGACATTGGCAAAATCAATTCCAAAAGCGTTGAAGCCAAACACAAGAAAAATAGAATAGAATAATTGAAGCTGGGTTGACATAGCAGACAAACTGCAAGAGAGTCTCACTTACGCTGATACGGCCACGTTATACAGAGACCGGCTAATTATGTGGGGAATAAATGTCTAGCCATGCCGCCTCCGCCAGGTCCCGGTCGAAGAGGAAGGCCCAAGAAATGTTGGCTCGACGTCGTGAAGGATGACATGCGTACCAATGGTCTCAAATCGGGGGATGCTGAAGACCGCGCGAAATGGAGTAGAAAAAGCGGACCCTGGGCGTCGGAGTGAACGCTCCGAAGGCAACCGGGATTTAACGCTCGGATGATGATGATGAATTGAAGCTAGGTTGACAGTCATTGTGATTTTATTATTATATTATCCTAAATAACTTATGATATTTTTTTAAAAAGGAATATACAATAACTAAACGAAGCCGTTCTTCATACTGCACTGAGTTTGAGAAGATAGAAGAAGAAGAATGATTTTGATAGAGTTACGTAAAATAACTTTTTTTTCATGTTCTTTTACTTTATTTTTTATTTTGGCAGGCTTGCTTCCGTGCTTTGCTGGCAAAATCTTATAATTGAAAACAAGGATACCATTGTCATTCATTTGTTGTGTTCATTTTCTTTCGTTAAGTATTAATTATTTACTTTATAGAGATACTTAATATTTGCTTCTTACTACAAGGATGTGAGTTTGTGGAACATTGGAACGGTTTTCATGAATTTTGATATAATCATAGGTACTTTATATACAGTTTTTGTAAAACCCGGCATGAGGGTTATGTAAGAAAGAAAGAAAAACTTTATTTGAAAAAAATAGCGACGTAGTTACATTCTTTACATATTATTAATATTATCAAAGCATTATTTGAGAATTTGTACGCCGCATTTTCAGTAAACAAGGTTTGCACTCAGCATATTGTTGTTCCGGAGTTATATCCGACACAACGCTGATATGTGAAGCCACTTTGAAAGCCCTGATTCTGAATAAACTTATTTAACAAATTTAAAATATTATACCTATTTCATAAACAATTTTGATATACTGTTAGGGAAGACTCTTTCAATTTAACAGCACTTTTCGTACCGGAAAGGGTAAAAATGTTTGAGTGGCTCTATAATGGCTGTTAGCTCAAATTGTGCAACAAAGTGCTTCGCAGTTCAAGAACTAGGCTAACCAACGGTTTAGTTTACTATTAAATAAGGTTTAATGTTAATCGAATACTTGAAACAAAATATTTACCTAATAATAAATTATTCGTGTCAGTCTGTCCGAAAGTTTGTCTCAAAAACGCTCAACGAAAATTTAGGGATTAAAACCTAAATTTGTTCTAATCGTGTACCTATTTTCCAGCTTAAGGGCATTCACCTCTAAAATACAGTGAAAACTAGTTTAAGGGCAAGTATAATTAAGAATTTTCTGATAATTCAATGTAAAGCCTTAAATAAATTTTCTTTATCTAGCAGGCTCGAGAGATATGAGTACTAAGTCATAGTGCCGTGGAACGAAGTAACGGGTACTGATAGTGTTCTGTTACGTCACATACATGGAATAGTTTGTTGCTAGATAATTAGCAAGGATAAAACTGAGTAGTCCAAGTACGTGTCAAACTCTGTCAATACAGAAAACAGACAAAACCTTTGGGGATGCATCTACGAACACTAGGTTTTAGATATTTTCACGTAGCATTTATTTTTTCTGTATATATAATCTTAAGTTTAATGTTAAATTAATTAAGCAACAATTACGTCTATAGTACAACAACTCGTCTTCTTATTTTGTTCTCCCCTCTCAAGTGGTCGAGCCCAGCACCCGTATGGCGATAAAGCCACGGGCTCTCGCCCCTGGTGCGTCACCTTATCCAACGGAGTAACATCATAAACGCACCACACAACTTATTTCAACCCCCCACATGTACTAATAAAATTTTACGGTCCTAAAGAATATATATATTACTTACATATACATTAACAGCAATAACTGTCCCAGTGTTTTACTTTATCTTCACGAGTAGCAATTAATTGTAAGTGTATTATAAGCTGGGATAGATAGTTTGGTCGTGGTCTGCAGCCCTTTATCCAAGAAAGGATGAATAGAACCAGCAGAATATTACATAGTGGGTAGCCACTTGGCTGGGTTTCAGGAAACTTTAGGTTCGAAACAGTGCCGCTCGCTATTGTAACATCAACTGATTGATAATTTATTGCACCATTGCTCAATGTGCATCGTATATTGTTTGCCAACTGTATTTACCAAGACACGAAGCCCATTTTGGGATTCGTCTGCTCCATTGGCCCTTCGATTGATGTGGCCTTGTGAGCTCACTTCAGCTTACTGATCTTGTGAGCTATGTCAATAATTTTAGTTGTTTTACTGATATATCTTCATCTAGAATTTTACCCATACGACAAATACCAACAATAGCCCTTTATGTGGCTTTATTATTGTGAATTAGTCCTATAATAGGACTAATTCACATGCTAGTGTACCCGTTCCACCACCGTACGTCATAATAGGTAAGACACGTGATTCAAAGACTGTCAAAGCTTGAAGAAATTGTTTTGTATTTTTCTTTTCATGTATCAATCAATACATATTATTTAAATACCTCATATATTATAATGATGGGTGCTTGTGAATTGATTAATCATTTCATAATTCTTAATGCAGGAACAGGCGCAATTTAAATTAAATCGTTTTATTTTTATTTTTACAGAGATTTTTTTTTGGAAAATGTTTGATGCCACCCATGACCAGAAGGCTGGTTTATACTTCGCTCAGCGAATGAGCACTGCCATCCAGCGTGCCAATGCATCTGGGCACGCTTCCGTCTGGCAACGATACTGGTACATAGTCTTTAATTAATCTTAATTAAGTCTTGAATTTACTTTTATTTATAGTATTGTTACGAGTCTCGAGACTCGATTTAAAATGCTGTTAGAATTACTATAGAGTTTATTAGAACTATATAAACACGTATAACACAGGTACAAGTATAACCGAATACAACAAGTCCAAACGTAATGCAGAAATTCCTAATTCCATAAAACGCACAAAGTCCGTCACTAAAAGGTTCCCGATTGTAGTACACACGTCTCGTTTCGCTCGTGGTTATCGTTCGTCTGCCTCCTCCCTCAATCGAGGCATTGCTTTATACTGCACAGATGCAATAGGTCAGTTTGTACTTTAAATCCGACACACCTGGCTACTGACTGCCATAAAAGATTACAATACCCATTGTGGGTTATTTTCTAACCACAAATTTTAAATACAAAGTAAACAAAGAAGTCCAAATGCCGAAAGGTAATAAAATGTGTATCTACAGGTATGCAGGTGTGAATGTCTTTGTCGGCGTCTAGGTGGTAACAGTATTGTTTAATTGCACGTAATATGTTTTTAACACGAAAATAACTATTTGAAAATTGTTTATTCATATGGTTTTCGTTTTTACATAAATGGTTAACGTGCATATTTTAAATAAAATTCACCTTAGTAACAGACATCAATGTCGCCGTACATATCTATTTTATCTGTAAAATAATGTATAAGTATCACTGCTACCAATTATATAGTGGTATATTGGAACATGTAATCCAAAGCTATATATAGTTACTCTTATTTAGTAAAATCAAATCCAGGCTTTGGAGTCCATATTCGACAATGATATATAAAAATTAAATAATCACTTTAAATACGAGTATAAATTCTTTATTTCGCAGTATAAGTAGGTATGTAGGTTCTAGCATAATTTAAGTAGTCAGTACTACGCATTACTTACTAGAATTTTTCCCTATATGTACATACACATAATGTAGCAATCTGTTTACTCTACGGGGTATTACACGAGCTCGTTAATAAGCGTCCAAGCGCCGACAAAATATTACAACACGCAAATGTAATGTTACCTAACGTACATAGTAGCTATCGATTCTTATTTATGCTTTCGATCTTATCGAAAATGATTTCTTTTCAGCAATATGTTATGACACATACTTAATTGCGTTTCGGGTAAATGTTTATTTCATATAATCAATTACGTACTTAGGGCAACGCATAAGCGTGGCTATCCAGCGTAGAATGCGGCCAGTGTTTAGGCACGTTCCCAATCGACAGCTACTTGGAACCTATATATTATATTAATTGTATTTTTTTTAAATTTTACCTCTTAATAAATAAATAAGTCGTGGTAGCAGAATTTCTAGCGTACGCATCCCAAACTCAAACGGCGCGGATTCGATCCTGGCCGGAACGCATGCACTAGGCAGTTTTCTAACCTAATGTGCATATTGTTACAATTACCACATGCTAACAACGGTGAAGGAAAACATCGTGATGCAGCCTACAGATCGAGATAACCGATGTGTCAAACCTGCCAAGCCGCCTTGGACAAGCGGGTATACTGTCCGTTTCCCCTCTACAATGGCAGGACCGAGCCCAGCAGTGGGAGATGTATGGGCTGATATTATAATTATTAATATAGATACTAAAGCTTTTATTACATTTACTATTTCTTTCCTCATCCACAATTATTTGAGATGTATTTTATTTGTATATTTCGACAAGATTAACGTTTAACTGTTATATTATTATCTATGGATTTGTATGTAGTGATGGCCTAATTAATACCGAGAATTTTTATCGGCGTAAAAAACATCAACATTTTTATGCATTCGTTACTGCCTTGAAAATGAATATGGTATTAAGTATTTGAAAAACCGTGGTAGTGAATAGCATAATACATGTTTTAAATATTAAGAAAATAATACGTGCTTACAGATTTTTTTCTACGTTTAACTCTATTGCGAGGGTTCAACGATCTGTCAAACGAACCAAGACAGAGAACGTACGCTTTTAAATTTTAAAGTTTTTCCCACAAACTTTGTGCAGCTTTTCCATTTGACTTTCAAACGATTAATCGTTCCTTGACCTTAGACTTTAAACCTGTTTTAAAATCATTACTTTTACTATTTTTTTAAATGTATTGAAATTAAGAAATTACCATGACATTTGTATTTAACAAAAGAATGTGTATGAGAAAATTTCTGACATGCCAATATACTTATATATATAAGAACATGAAACGTCTAAATCATGGTATCCACTGAAGATGAGATATTATATATGTATGATAGAAAGACGCGATCGCATACGATGACAAGTATATACGAGTATATCCTTAGAATTAAATTATGTATCTGAAATCAAGTTTGAACAAAAAATGCTAGAAAAACATGGGACATTTTGTTTCGTAGGACTATCTATTTTTTTTGTTGCAAGATTTCAGCAGACAAGCGGATGGCCTACCTGATGGAAAGCTGTTACCATCGCCTATAGACATTTACATAACCAAAGGTGCTTAAAATGCGCTGCTGCTCTCTTATGGATGACTGGAACCTGGCCACTAATGCCGGAACACAACTCAAGGTTGTTATGGCGGCGTACTCCAGACCAGGGGTGTTAGCCATCCAGACGAATAAACACCCTACCACTTGGCTGTGGGTTATTTTGTCACCTACTACAACAGGCCGCCCGGACGCAGGAAATTGTATTTTTTTCCGTTCCTGCACGGATAAATTGACACGAAATGGAAAGAGATGGCTTATTTGACAAAAAAAAACTACTTATTGTTTTTTTTACATTGCCCCTCCTCTCTGCTAATAAGTTTACTTTGGTGGCTTCAAACGTGTAACTTGCAATTTTCACCTTGTTGACCTTAGCATGGAACTCGTAACTAATTCTTACTGATTGGTTGACAGCCGTTCTGATTAGTCTAATTTGAAGCGCAATGACGAAATCCTGCAAACAATGTTTAGGTTGCTTTACAATGACAACCGTTTAATCTGAACTGTTTGAATATAAGCAAACATGATCTCTGATTTTAGATCTGTTTGTGCTGGTACTATAATCAGTTAGCCGATGGGGTAAGGCATTTATCTATAGCTATATGAGCCTGTTAGAGTTTTTGTCTGAGTTTGATAAATTAATTATGAATAATTATCTGCATAACTTGTGCTGTTCCAAAAGAAATTGGAGTCAGATAATAACAAACATAGAAAACAAATCATTTTATTCAGTTTGGAACTACCCATCATCCAAGTATATAAATATATTATACATACATATAAACTTAACGTACAAAGATGTATGAAAAATTATAAAGAAGTCATTGCACCTCTCTTAATTAATAAGTATGTTTGGTAGAGCACGGCCGAGGATAATGTTTTTCATTTTCAAAATTATTTTTGGAAAATGAAGTTTGTCCGTTAAGCATGTAGTCAGTGGAGCAGCATTCCAAATGTATTAAAGCCATTTTGGCAAATAAAACTCACTGCAATGAACACAGAACTAAGTAAAATCCCTGAACAATAACACAAAAAACAAATCTAAACAACTTTAATAACTTACACCTTAATTGCGAATCTTATCATTCTGATGTATTTTTGTAAATAAAACTTACATTTCTGAATAAAAATATTTAATTCGCGATGTATTTTCACAATTTGTATTTTTAATTTTGCAATCTTACTGTTTGTTTTGTAACAAAAAGCCGGCGCGTGATCGGCTTATGAGCCTCTACGCAAGAAACAGGGATGCGAGCACAGGTAACATCTCATCATCATGTCACTTCTAAAATGTAATTTTGGAAATAATTGTGTTATGTTTAAAAAAATAATAAATGCACTTTTTAACTCCTTTTACTCGTACCGTATGATGTCATAATAGGAAGGCAGATGACAGTCCGCTTCTTTGTTGTAACTCATATGTGAAATTATTTATAACAATAAAAAATATTTAAATATATATTGCGGTAAAGATAATTTCCATTTGATATCATTCTTTTTATATTTCAGTTAAATAACGTTATACTAAACAATTTTCTGACAGAAGCAACTAGGTGAATAAAGAGTAAAAAACTCACTTTAATTAGGATGTCGGCTCTGCAAATAATAATCCTTGTGTGGCTCATTTCGTATGCGGCCCCAACTCGCAGCCCAAAAAAAATATCTTCACATTTTTTTTAGACAAAGCAATTACAGAAATATTTACTTAATGCCCGGACGGCAGTCCTACATGTTACAACATTTTTGTAATTTTGTTTCTTTTTAAAATACCATTTTTAGAGTAGCAAAACTTCATGTTCCGTTAATATACATGTAATAATGCGATGGAATAATATTATCTCATGATTTCTATATAAATTAAGGGTCCCGTGAAGCTAGCGTAGAGTCGAAGCGCATCGTATCGGCCAATTCCTCACAATAAAAGCGAAGTTGCACGAATTTGCGCGTATTCTCGTGTATTAGCGTGCATTCGCACGCTTTTATATTTAAAAGTGATAGACATTAGTTCCTAATGGACTGGGTGAAATGAAACTCGCGCGTTGTTTCACGTAGTAGGCGCGAACGTGCGCACACCAATCAGCGTTGGTCGCTCGCAGACGCACACATTCTACGGAATACGCGCGAATTTTATGTAACTCTGTAGAAATATGTGACTTTACGTTGTGAAGATAAGGGTGACTTTGCGTTTAGTAAGTTTTAGATTGACGTTTCGATGCGCTTCGACTCTGCGCTAGTTTGAACGGACCCTAAATGAAACTGAGCATAATGAATATAAAACTCTTCCATAGTTATATCGAAATGTGAATGTGTATTTATTTGGATGTGTGGAGATATAATCTAAGTACTTATGCTTTTGGTTGTTTCTTCTAACTTTTTCTCTTCAACAACAGAGATGAAAAAAAGGATACTTTAATTCCGAAGAATGGGATAGCGTGTTTGGCGCCTAGTTAATAATAAATAACATAACTGTAAATCTAGTTTTGCATGGTCCTACCCGTTCCAAATTAGTCTTTTTTCTGTGCCTCAATTTTATATAATTAAAAAATGAAACAAATAATTGATTTAAAAGTTTTTTTAATTAAATGGTTTATAGAGTTAAATTACGATGACGTAAAAAAATCTGAAAATATGCATAAAATGTTATATACGCGCACGCAGAAAGTTTGCCGATGATTACTTACTGTTATTTTATATGTACCTATGTTATGTAAAGTACAATAATAAATTTATTGCAACAACTATTTATATAACCTTTTTTTTCAACTCTATTAACCATCGATGCGTGATATCACAAGGCTATCGACAAAACTTCATGCGCGCTGGTAGTACAAGATATCCATAGAACTTCAGATGCACAGACAATCACACACATTCACACAGACACACCGAGTTATATTATATATAATATGAAATATGTAACATATGTTTTAATCTTATGCTCGCTCCATGGTGCTAATAGAATCAATAATTTACTATTCATTGAATGTAGCGTTTTAAATAAATAAAATAAATTCAGCGCAAATACATTTTATACCTAAATTCTAAGTGCACACTCCTCATGGATCAATACAAAAACTCATTTTGTTTTATTCCACCACTCGAAGGGAACGCCCAAACCCTTTCAAGGGTGAAATGTTTACTTACATTGAAACTAGATAGTTCGAGATGCGAGAACGTGGGCAATTATTCTGCCTCAAGTACACAAACCCTGAGGTTTTTCGGAATAGGTTTTGATCATTGTTCTACGCACTTTATTTTCTTCATATATCTAACTTTCTAATATAAATATAATTTCGTAAGCTTTTATAAAAGCCTTTTACAGTTGCAAATTTGGTCACTTAAGTCTATTTTACGTTTGCTCATAGTCAAACTGCCAAAAGGGTCCAATTGATGACAAGCGGTTACCATCGCCTATGGATAATTGGACATTTGCAACATCCAAGCCACCCGATGCGTTGCGTAACTCGTTCAGACTTGGAATATTTCTTTGAAGAAGAGCGATGTTGTAGCGCTCTGAGAAAACTGCAGGTCTTTAAGGCTAAACTGCACTATGATTATCAATACCGAACTCACCCTTTCACAGCTGAGCCGTCTATGCTAGATCATTCTAGAACATCACTCACGCCGATACCTACTTGAGTTGTTATTACAAATCATCACTGTTAAAAATATTTGCTAGCTATGTCATAATTTCCACCATTTGGTCCGCGAGTCTTGTATTTTACATGCATATTTTCTATCCTCCTTGCAGCGTTCATATCCATACCTTGCAATTTCGACATGAACATAGACGAATTAAAATGAAATTGTCGCTTTAGTCAGTTATGATTAGGCATCACCAATCACCATTCACTCAAATATATATATATATATATATATTACCTTTTATTTTAAAATCACCAGTAGATCCAGGCCTGGTAGAGCCTCACTGGAATCATCATCATTGTGGCCACCTTCCATTAGGGACTCAAAAAGACCGCGATTTTTCCCGTTCCACTTCCTTGCCGGCGTTACAATCGTATACCCAAGTGGAATGGCTATTGCACCTCTTGATATGCATCGTTGTGAGCGTTGTGTGATCGAAGTGATGACGTCATCAATGACGTTTTCGCCATGACCACAACGACCGCGATCGCCTTGTGAAACGGCTAACGGAGCATTTTGGGCGTTGTGAGCTAATAATTGAACGCCCTGTATATCAGTTCTTAGGGCCTGCTCGATCGGCATGACACCACGCCCTCATAGAATATCGGGGTGAAGCGGTTAGCCTTCTGTGTTTCGTGTGATGACCGAGTTCCGATGACTCACTTTCCCTTCCCCATATTCTATTCCACTATTTCATCCCTACCTATTTCATATCCCGTTCTTCGTGTCTGATCCTCCTATTCCATCCCGTTTAGGGGCCATCCTCAAAATACATCACATGAATTTCATGATTTTATTACCCCTCGAGAATTTGACAAGCTGTTACAAAGACGCGTTTTTGTAACAGCTGGTCACATTCGTTGGACTCCTCCCTCCCTAATGTGACATCATATATTTTGCAAGTTTACATCAAGAAATTATCAAATTAAAACGGCACGAAATTTAGGACTTATCCCAACTCTTGTCAGACAATATCACACTTCATCAAAAAATGTTGGCAGTACTGTTTCTTGTACTCGGGCAAGCAAAAGTCGAGTTTAAGGTGACGAACCTTTTCATACCGCGACTGTAATATAGTTAAATTGTCAAAATGTAATAAAGTTGTCATTTCGTGAGTTTGAAAGCCCCCGAAAATAATAAAGATTTATAAAACACTAGCTGTCCCGGCAGACGTCATCCTGCTCGGAAAAGCTTCAATCGATATACCGACAGCAGCGCCACCTACCGGGTCCAATTCAGAAACCTTCTCTGGCTCATGCACAACAACTTTGCTAAACATCATCAATTGTATAGTTTTCGATTCTATAAAGGATATACAGACAAACATTCATTTTTATATATATGAAGAAGAAGATATGGATACATACTAATTTTAATAATTTATATAATAAAATTTTGTAAATACTTATGTTTTATATTAACCATCGAAAATTGCATTAAGGGATTCGTGACGAACTTCACACTCTGAATTTGAGAAATTCATAGTTAGTACACTGAAGCGCGCGGCAGATGTGCAGCTGGCGAAGATCTAAGTTTCCAAACACATTCATGTAAAGAAGAAACTTGTTCTCAAGTGTTGTACGTTCACACGATCCCGGTATAACAAAGTTCACACCCGGTTTATAACGAGAGCACAAAAACGTGTAAACAGCGATTCTCTCGTAATTTCCTCTGACATGGTAATAATCCGCTACTTTATTCGTAAAATGGATTTTGTATCTTACCATTATAAGGTTGTTGAAAATATACCTAGAGCATAGTATCTGTATCGATGTAATGAAGGTTGTGGTGGACCCGAAGGAGGTAAAATTATATTTAGGTATTAATTTATATATCTATCTATCATTTAAGAGCTCTTGTCGGTGGAGTCTCCTTCAATCTTCTCTATTATGGGCCAGTTGTTTTACTTCTATGTACGACACGACACCCACTTTTTCTTTTATTTGATCCATGAATGCTCGCCTTGGTTTTCCCTTCCCTCTCCTTGCCTTTGCCTTCGATTAACGTGCGTAAGAAGATGTCGTGTCGTAGCAAATGGCCTAATAATACATTATTTATTACATTTAACCCCATTATTATACATAACAATGGGGCTTAATAAAATAAATCGCCATTTTTTTCCTCCGTTCAATTCGTAACAAACTATTTTTTTTTAAATTACAATTATACTAAAATCGAGTAGTCGGGCATTAAAACATATGAATTACTAGATACATATTTAATCCACAACAGAGGACTGTACAATACAATTATAAGTTTGACTGCGTTCTTGTAAGAACTACCAGACCGATTAGAAAAATAATATTATACTGTTTTGATAATCGGCAGACAAACACATATCGCTGGTTTGCGAGAATACCGACGTAACAAAAAAATTTCGATTTTCGAGAATGAGGCTTTTAAGTTTTTATGAAAACGTTTTAATGCATATGTCAGAATGTATTTCGATTAATAAGGTTCTGTCTTTACTAAATAAAAACCAACTTTTAGAGTTAATAACATAACTAAAAATAATATTTTATTATTATTAAAATTTTGTAAAAAAAATCGTGATATAAACTCCCGATCAGACATCAGTCGTTATTCTTGAGACTATTAAATACAAAAATCAACATAATTTATCGTTAAAGTCTCCTAATAAAACAAAGACAAGATCTACAACATTGTTTAAAGCATAACTTGCACTTACAGTATCCAAATTACAATTATGTAACATACAACTTAACTTAGTAAGTAATTAAAAAAAACTTTTTCCCGAAGTAAATGAAATAAAAATAAAATGTTCAACATTGTCATCCAAAAAATAAACGAGTTGGAACCTCAAAATCTAAGTAAAATAAATCATTCATTTTACAAACTTTTATAAAATTGCCGATTATACTTTGAAATTTATATTTTTGTCAACTAAATCTATAAGTCCTTTCTTTTTATTTTCTGAGATTTAGTTTATTTATTTTGCCACGCAAGTCCTCCCTCAAAATACCTGCTCATACATACACACACATAAATACAATGTAGACATTAAAAAAACTGTTACAAACACGAATTTTTGTGTCTTCATTGTTCCTTAAATATAATGTACTAGAGTTTACCCCGGGGCTGCGCCGCGGGTTAACCTCTAGTGCGTGTCTCTTGTTTATAGAGCAAGTGCTACAGGTTATATTATATTACATTTTTATGTATTTGCCCACGGAAGATTCACTTCATTTTATATCGCTAATTATACCATCCCCCGTCTATCTGTCAACAAAATAAATTACAAAACCAAAAAGGCCAAAATGGTCTAAATGACCAAAAGACCACAGTGACCGACATGGCCAAAATGACGGAATAGGCAAAAATGACCAAAAAGGCCAAAATAATCAAAATGGTCAAAATGACCAAAGAGGCCAAAATGACCAAAAAGGCCAAAATGACCAAATAGGCCAAAATGACCAAAAAGGCCAAAATGATCAAAAAGGCCAAAATGACCAAATAGGCCAAAATGACCAAAAAGGCCAAAATGACCAAATAGGCCAAAATGACCAAAAAGGCCAAAATGACCATAAAGGCCAAAATGACCGAATAAGCCAAAATTACTGAATAGGCAAAAGGACCAAAAAGTCCAAAATGACCAAATAGGCCAAATGACCAAATAGGCCAAAATGACCAATTAGGCCAAAATGACCAAATAGGCCAAAATGACCAAAAAGGTCAAAATGATCAAAAAGGCCAAAATGACCAAATAGGCCAAAATAACCAAATAGGCCAAAATGACCAAAAAGGTCAAAATGATCAAAAAGGCCAAAATGACCAAAAAGGCCAAAATGACCAATTAGGCCAAAATGACCAAATAGGCCAAAATGACCAAAAAGGCCAAAATGACCAAAAAGGCCAAAATGACCAAATAGGCCAAAATTACCAAATAGGCCAAAATGACCAAATAGGCCAAAATGACCGAAAAGGCAAAAGGACCAAAAAGGCCAAAATGACCAAATAGGCCAAAATAACCAAATAGGCCAAAATGCCCAAATAGGCCAAAATGACCAAAAAGGCCAAAATGACCATAAAGGCCAAAATGACCGAATAGGCCAAAATGACCGAATAGGCAAAAGGATCAAAAAGGCCAAAATGACCAAATAGGCCAAAATGACCAAAAAGGTCAAAATGATCAAAAAGGCCAAAAAGACCAAATAGGCCAAAATTACCAAATAGGCCAAAATTACCAAATAGGCCAAAATTACCAAATAGGCCAAAATTACCAAATAGGCCAAAATTACCAAATAGGCCAAAATTACCAATTAGGCCAAAATGACCAAAAAGGTCAAAATGATCAAAAAGGTCAAAATGATCAAAAAGGCCAAAATGACCAAATAGGTCAAAATGATCAAAAAGGCCAAAATAACCAAATAGGCCAAAATGATCAAAAAGGCCAAAATGACCAAATAGGCCAAAATGACCAAATAGGCCAAAATGACCAAAAAGGCCAAAATTACCAAAAAGGCCAAAATTAACAAATAGGCCAAAATTATCAAATAGGCCAAAATGACCAAATAAGCCAAAATGACCTTCTTCTGAATGATTTTTCGTAAAAGCATAACAAACAGACAGACAAATATATTTTTATCCCGGAAACTATCCCATTTTTCGAGATAAAAAGTATCCTATGTTCATCCTCGGTATCGAAAATATATATATACTGAGTTTCAGCCAAATCGGTCCAGTAGTTTTTACGTGAAAACGGAACAGACAGACAGACAGACAGACAGACAGACAGACAGAGTTACTTTCGCATTTATAATATTAATAGGGATTATTATTACGACGCGTTCCTCTTTTATATTAATACGTAGGAACAATGCAGGATATATTGAATGCTATAAAAGTTCATAAGAACGAAAGAAGAAGTAAAAACTTAGCAAATCAGGTAATTTATATAATGCATTGAAAATTTGGCGTCGCGTGCCATCATTAAATTTAGTCCTACATTTTAGTTGGCACTTTTTTGTACACGATGGTCGGAGTCGTTCTCGTACAATTTTCTTATTTTTACTTATTATACATATTCTTCTCTGTGTTTCGTAGACGTTTCATTAATTTTCCAAAGTTCTGGCTTTTCTCTTAAGTGTTAAATTTTGGATTGAATTACTTTTTTCTACATTCTCTTCTACTCTCTAATCCGAATCTGATGACGGATAATTATTTCCAACATGACCATTCCGAACTGCGACACTATCATCCGATGAGAAGTCTTTGGCTGCGACTTAACAATCTAATACAGGAATTTTAAGAAGTGGGGTGGTGAAGTGGGGAGGGGGGGGAGGCACACTTGCCTTTACAACAACCCCTAAGGTCCGGCGATCGCGATTTTTTTTTAAATAAACATAACCTCACTTATTTTCACTGATTTTTTCGCTAATATTGCACTTCTATCATAGGTCCAAAGTTGAAAACTTCTTTCAAAGTTAAAAAAAAGCCATTAATCAACATAAAAAGAGTCAAAATAACCAAAAACCAGCTTAATTGGATACAAATGAAGAAAAAACACAATAGAGCACACTCATATACACTACAAGAATAACCATTCAAATTCTAATCTATCTAATCTAATTTCAAATTTAATTGACGCATAATTACAAATTACATGCTATACATATAAGCAATTGATTAAAAAGTGACGCATGATTAAAGCATTAAAAAGACGGCTTTTTAGAATTAATTGCCGCAATAAAATATATTTATAAAGTTAATTAATATATATAGACACCATGTTTTATTTAAAGAGATCCCTTACCTGATAATAGAGCCGAGCGAGCGAAGCGAGCGTGCCGCGGCAGCGGCCGGCGAGTGCCAGAACCGACTGTTAACCATTTACTATTTATTTTAGACACAAACAGTCGGTTTGGTTAGGTTATATTTAGACCAATACGCCAGAACCGACTGGTAACCATTTACTATTTTTTTATACACACAAACAGTTACGACGCCTTAAAAGTCTTGCATGAAACATTTGTTTTATTTATCAATTTAGTGGACGACTACCAAGGTGGTTTTTAATATGCCAATGAATCAATATATCAATTTTTAAATACATTGCTGATTTTTTTATATATTATAGGTTAATCATAAATTAATGCAATTACGTACAAAAAAACATCGTCTTTATTGGTCGCCATTTTGAATAGTTACTCTTGTAGTGTATATGAATGTGCTCTATTGTGTTTTTTCTTCATTTTTATCCAATTAAGCTGGTTTTTGGTTATTTTGGCTCTTTTTATGTTGATTACTGGCTTTTTTAACTTTGAAAGAAGTTTTCAACTTTGGACCTATGATAGAAGTGCAATATTAGCGAAAAAATCAGTGAAAATAAGTGAGGTTACGTTTATTTAAAAAAAAATCGCGATCGCCGGACCTTAGGGGTTGTTGTAAAGGCAAGTGTGCTTCCCCCCCACCCCACTTCACCACCCCAGTACTTAAAATTCCTTTATTAGAAAGCTATACATTTACCAAGTCTTTTACTTCCTTAGCTTCTTCATTTCCAACATGTACAGCGATAAATTCGACCGCTTGTGGTCCACTTTCTGTTTTAAGAATAGTGACATTTTTTTAAATACAACGACTTATAATCTGTTGCTTTTTCGTGAATAAAGACTAAAATCAAACAAAGTCCAGTATATAATACGATATAACAATAAAAATGATCGTATTTATTCAAGAATACAGGCGTAAACCAAAATAGGACATAAAAAGCACTACCCGTATATATAAAGTACTCTGTGAAAAGCACTTAATTTTATAAAAATCAATGACGAATTACGAAATATGTCAATATTCTTTAAAAATGTGTGTCAAGTATAGCAACTGAACTCCAAAAACGTCTGTATTTACGATAATCGAGCCTGCATTCTCTCTATTGTCGTCGGTGCAACTGAATATATATTCAATGTACTCTGTGAACTGAATTGAGCCTGTGTTTGTGATATATCATAGCGTATTTTGTCTTAGATGAATAGTGACGCTTTTTCTTTCTAGCAAACGCTAGCGCGAAATTGACTGTTCGTCTTTTTCATGATAAAGTATCAGCAATTTATGATCGTTCTGCATACTTAGCTCAATTTCAAATGATATTGAAATGCGTCAGTATTCTCGCAAACCAGCGATATATTTTGTATATCCCCAATTTAAGCATGTTACGTTTGTGTTATGGGTATTATAACAACGGTACTAATCTCTGGGGCCGATTTCGGACACTCAGACCATAGTAAATAAAGGAGGCAAATCATTTCCGAAATTTACCATATCAGGAATCGAACCCGAAGCCTTTGCGTTGCAAGTAAGCCGTCAAATGTTTAGCCCGCTCAACCACGGAGGCCATCTATAACATTATTTGAAAAAAGTTGCGTAAAACCCAATATTAGACGATTCATTTCTGCTTTTCCATTAAAATGAATCAACTAGTGGTCCATAACAAACATAAATTGTGCACATAAGTGCCATTGAATACCGTCGTGTCGTTTCAGTTCTGTGCCTTTCAACCAAATTAATTGAATTAAGTTGTTCCGTCTAGTATCAGCATTATATATTATTCGTTTTCCATGGCATTATGAACTTCAAAGATATTAAATTTGATATTACACTAATGAATTTCATTTTTGCAGCGACATCTATGATAATAATTTAAAACTAGTCGCTTGAATTGAACACCTAACGACACCTATACACTAGAGAAAACAACACGTACATAGGTATGGATAATTTAATACATTTAATCAAGATTTTTTATATTTTCGGTTTACTTATAGGATTTAATATAATAGTTACCTCTTGTGGATTTTACTGTACGATTTTATAATAATATAAAAAATACAGAACAATGTATTATATTAAAATTAGTCATTTCAAGGCAGTATAGCTTTGGTTACATGGTCTGTTGTCATATCAATCTTATAATTTAAAATAAAACTATCATAGAAAGACTTGAGCTTTTGCTTGTCATCGCGGCCGAAAACTGAATTTGTTAAATTTGTTTAGTAAAAGTTATTTAATATAAATTTGTATAATAATCAAGTAAAAAAACAAAATAGTTTAATAGTTTACTTCAACCATGAGTTCAATCGGAACAGGTGTAAGTGTTTAATCCAATTAACACAGGTTATAATGCCTGAAGTGAAGCGGTTTTTCTGTTTATTCTACATTTCTCTACCTAAATAGAATTTCTGGCACCCTAAATATCATTAATTACCGTTATTTAAGCCAAACATATAATAAATCATCAATTAACACATTAACTTAAATTTGTCTATTCATCCTATTTTCAATAATTACAGTATGATCTTTCTGCCTCCCAATTTTCACCGGATGGACGAGTCTTCCAAGTGGAATATGCTGCAAAAGCGGTGGAGAATTCGGGCACAGTAATTGGTTTACGGGGAAAGGATGGGGTGGTGTTTGCAGTTGAGAAACTTGTGACATCAAAGCTATATGAACCTGGTGCTAATAAGAGGATATTCCATGTTGATGAACATGTTGGCATGGTATGTATTGTGTATTTAACCTTTATAAAAAAGTTTGTAGTATATAATTATCAGCTCTTCACCATTCCACTGTTAGGATTGGGTCCACCCGTACACAATGTTACCTGCCACTTTTACAATTGGTATATTTTGCATATCCGTAATCTCTATTTAGAGGATTAGACATAATGGCGAAATTTACCTATCATGGATATAAGAAATCCAAAAATGACCAGTTCTTAATATTTTACTTTATATTCACTTGCCTTACCATTGGTTACATTTTGATATTACTTGTATGGACATTGAGCTTATGTCAAATTTTAACTGATGTAAGGCAAATGAATGGTTGGTAAGATATAGGAATTGGCTAATAGTCACCTAGAACTATGACTGCCTATAGAAAACCATCTGGGTGCCGTATAGTTCACCTTTATTTTAAGTAATGGAAGGTGTGTAGGGGGTGGAGGGGAGGGTAGGAAGGCATACTTAATGCAACCCCTATATCAAGAAAATGTATGGTCAGCCAATTTCCTACTTGATTAGTTCTCTAACATTTTGCTTTGAATGGCTCATAAAGTTTCAACATCCACTCATACATTCAAATTTCATATAGACCAATCAAGATGTTTCTGAACGATTTGTTTAAACTAAAGAAACAATTACTTATGTTTAGTTTCAGTTTGATTGACAACACCCTTTTTCTTTTGTATTCTGCTTTGTTTATGGACTTCATTTTTATTGCTTCATTAATGAAGCAAGCATTAAAAACCTGAAACTTGTAACAATAAAACTCCACCCCTTAAAACTGAGGTTTTACTTGTGTGGTGTGTGTGTGTGTGTGTATGTGTTGGTTTTGATAATGAACATTTTTGCCAGGTGGTTTTAGTCTTATCACTGGTTCAGCCTTTGCCCATTGTATATAGTTTTGAGATTAAATGTTTTTGTATATATAACTCATTTACGTTGTTCACTAATATTGCACATACATCTCTTAGGTTTGATAGTTTTTTTTTTTTTTTTTTTTTTTTTTTTTTTTTTTTTTTTTTTTTTTTGAGGCGAGGGAAAATGCTAACCGATTTACGCACTCTCTGGGCCGTCACTAGGAAACGGCACGCATCCATCGGGGGCGATAACGCTAGCAATAGTATGCTTTATTTGCGCTCCGCCCGCGATGGATTACACAGAGGAGTGTGGCGACTCCGAGCGATGTTACACGAGCGAACAACCTCAATACCCACTAAAAAACCTCTCCTCCCGTCGACCCTGCGCTTCGTTGTGAAGGAAAGACTGAGATATAGAACATAGTTACGCAACAGTCGATCCAGCGCAATAAAGTGCCTGGAGTGTGCCCTGGGAGAACACACCCCACTTCGAAACGGGGGCTGAATCCCTTGCGTTGCCTAGTAGCAAGGGGCCCCTCGTACCGGAACCTAACTCAGGGAGGGAAGTAATGCGCGTACCTGCCTCGTCGAGTGCCAGCTGAAGGCCGGCGGCCTCGGGTGACATTAGCGGCACGCGCTGAAGGGCTTCGCTCCCTATCCCTTTCTGCGGCCTCTTTTAGAGACATAACCGCCTCACAGAAAGAGACCGCAGACTCCCAGCGGTCGTCGCTGTGCAACATGGCCGTTACCAAGTCGCCAAGCGATCGGACGGCTCCTACGTGTGTCTCGAGCTCGAAACGCTGAGGCGTCCATGCAGCGCACTCAACAAGCGTGTGTAACGCCGTATCGGGTGCGCCGCATTGGCGGCAGTCCGGGGAAGGCAAGCAGCCCACAATGCGAAACAGATACTGGTCGAAACAACCGTGTCCGGTCAGTATCTGAGTCGTCCTGAAGGTCAGGGTTCCGCTGGTGCGGGTCACCCATCTCTCCAGCTGCGGCCTGATTGCATCCACCGTATAGCCGCCGGCCACAGGGTGTTCGAGGTCACGAGACCAGGCGACGAGGCAGGAATGGGTTTCCCGCTTCCTGACCGTCTCTAATTCGACTTGACAGAAGGTCAGTCCTCTAGCTAGGGCATCCTGCCGGGCGCGACGAACCCTGGACAGGACGTCTGCCTGGAGAGGCCAGGGCAGCTCGCCTGCCAAGAGAGTCGCCGCCGACCACGACACTGTGCGGTACCCCCGTATGGTCCTCACGGCCAGAACCCGCTGCGCGCGGTGCAGCAGGGTTCGGTTGTGGCGGTGAAGCGCATCGGACCAGACGGGCGCACCGTAGAGTGCCATACTCCTCAGGATGCCGGAATAAAGCTTCCGCGTCGCACCCCCCGGCCCCCCCACGTTAGGAAGAAGCCTGGAGAGTGCGCCCGCGGAATTCAGAAGTTTGGGAACTAGCTGCTCAAAGTGCGCTTTGAACAGCCATTTCCCGTCTAGGACTAGCCCAAGATATTTCATCGTGGGCCCTACTCTAATCGCCACCCCCTGAACTGTAACGGACAAGTCCGGGGGAGGATTCCGGAATTTCCTATGGAACATGACGGCCTCCGTTTTCGCGGGGGAGACCTTCAAGCCCAGCCTAGCTATTCGATCTACGACGATCGCCAGCCCGTCGTTGGCGACGTCCACGGATTCCGCAAAAGACGCGGCGCGTGCCGTGAGTAGGGTGTCGTCCGCAAAGCAGATCAGCCCTACTCCGGGCCGGACCGTCACCCGAAGGATCCAGTCATAGCCTACGTTCCAAAGGATAGGCCCGAGGACCGATCCCTGTGGAACGCCGCACGCGACACGTCGCCGACCTAGCACGTGGTTGGCGGACTCACCACCCTCCCAAAGGATGTGCCGATCTCGCAGGTACTCGCCCAACAGCCTCGTGAGGTACGGGGGGACTCCGTGCGCGCGGAGCCCTTCCCTGATCGTCTCATGAGGGAGGCTGTTAAAGGCGTTCGCTATGTCTAGCGACACTGCAAGAACGACGTCCTTTGCTTGGACGGCTTCGTCCGTCAATGTTCGCAGCGTCTCGAAGGCGTCCATCGTGGAGCGCCTCCGCCGAAACCCGAACTGCGTATCTGATAGCCCCGGCTCCACAGTGTCTAGATGCTTCACAAGCCGCTCCGCCAAGATCTTCTCGAAGACCTTGGCGACCTCGTTCAGCAGCACTATGGGCCTGTAGGCGGACGGATCGTTGGGAGGCCGACCTCCCTTGGGAAGTAGGCACAAACGCCCCTCTTTCCATTGCGACGGGAACCTACCTGCGCGAATACAGGCTTCGAAGAGGTCCCGCAGCTGGCTGCGTAGGTGTTTTGCAGCCAGGAAGAGGAGTCGACCTGGAACCCCGTCGGGTCCCGGTGCCGTCTTCCTGCCCCGGAGCCGGTCCAGGGCGACGTCTAGCTCCCCCTCGGAGATGGAGTGAGGCTCCTCGTCCGTGGGGGTGTCGGGAATGGGTGGACCCATACTGGGGGGAGTGAAGTTCCCCGGATCCGGGAAGAGCCCATCGATAACCGACCGGAGCACCTCGGGTTCGAGCGTTTCCGTGACCGTGGATGTGCAAGGCCGCAACTTGTTGCGGGCCCCACGGTACGGGCGCCCCCAAGGGTCCCGATCGAGCGTCTCGAGGAGCTCGGCCCGAGCCCGGGCTTTCGATCGCAATATTGCAATCGAAAGGGCCTTTCTGGCCTCTCTAAACTCGCCCACGAGTCCATTTTCCGCGACGAAGTCCGGAGGACGGCGCGCCCTGCAGCGTTTGAGCCTGTGGCTGATGATGCGAACTGCCTTTCGCATCTCGCCCAGCTCCTCGGTCCACCAGTGGACCGATTGCTTGCACGGAGGCTGCCGCTTGGAGACGCGTGGCATCGCAGCGTCGCAAACCCTCGTCAGGGTCTTGCGCATGTGCTCTGCCTGCGTATCCAGATTCGCGAAGTCGGCTGGGTAGGCCCAGCTTTCCGAGAGTGCCCGCTCCTCGGCCTGCTCCGGCTCGAGCTTGGTAAGGGCCCAACGCGGGAGGAGAGGGGGGCGACGGTGAACAGGGCTCGGACCGGAGGAGGGGGTCGTGAGCTCAAATCTGATGTACCGATGATCAGAGAGCGACTCCACCTCCTCCAGCACCCTCCATCCGGTCACTCTGCGGGCGGCCGCATGAGTGACGAATGACAGGTCGATGATCGATCCACCCCGCGCGCGCACGCAGGTCTGGACCGACCCCTGGTTCAGTATGGTCAGGCCGGCTTGAAGAGCCCAATCCTCGACCGCCCGACCCCTAGCGTCCGTGAGTACGTTTCCCCAGGAGAGGTGCTTTGCATTAAAGTCGCCCATCACGAAGATCGTTTTGGGCGATAGTCTGCGTACGGCAGCCCCGACGGCGTCCAAGTGAAGCTCGAACTCCGCCAGGGGGCGGTTGCGCGAAAAGTAAACGCCTATGACGACGATACTCCCGCTCTCCGCCACAGCATAGCCCTTTCCTCTTTCGAGACATGTAAGCAGTGTGCCGGACCCGGCTCTGGCCACCACCGCTACCATGTCATCGAGATCGCCCACCCAGTTCCCTGAAGGAGGGACGTAATAAGGTTCACTTATTACGGCTAAATTCGCTTGCCACTCCGCCATCGCCTGCAGGCACAAGTCCTGAGCGGTGGGGGAGTGGTTTACGTTAGCTTGAAAGAACGTCGTTACGGGTGTACTAGGCATTGGAGGTGTCCATTGTCTGTACTCCCGATTTGCCGGTACGTGGTCTCGCCCGCGAGTGGACGAATTGGCCCCTCACGTAGGGAGGTTGGCAGAACCTCGCCAACGTGGGGTGGGCCGCGTTCAGTCCCCCCGCCGCGCACGCCGCGCAGTGGGGTTTCCGTGCCGTGCAGTCCGGCATCTTGTGTCCGCTTTTACCGCAGCGGAGACACAAGTTAGTCCGGTCCGGGCACGTGTCCGGACACGTTTGGGTGCCATGACCGACGTTGAAACATCTGTAACAACGTATCGGTCTGGCTTCCAGTGCTTCGACCTTCGCCGAGGTGAAGCCGACCAGCAGGTAGCCCAACCCGACGATGGTCTTGGCGGCAGCGACGGGGCACAGCACGTATGATGCGCCCAATCCGCCCGGTCCTGCACCGATGTGCTTCGTGAGCACGTCGTCGCGCCGGCAGTTGCCTGCGCGCGCGATCGCGTCACGAAGCCCATCTACCGTGACTGAGTCGTCCAGCCCTGAGACGTAAAGCTCCCCACGCTTTACGGGGCGGACGACCTCAGCCATCCCTTCTAGGGCCCCGCGCAGGGCTTCGGCGACGCGGTCCGCCTTGGCCGCGCTCTCGGGTCCCGGCTGGAACTCGAGGAGACGCGCGTCCCTGGCGGTCCGCACCACCTTCAGCCCCTCGCGGAGGCCCATGGCGGTGATGTCGACCACCGTCGAGGCCTTTGCGAAGACCTCGCGATAGCCGACACCCTTCGCGGCCGCTGCCGGCAGCAGTCTAATAATGACTGCGGCCGACTTCGGCTCGCGGAGAACGACGGCAGGCCTCGCGGCCTGCTTCCGCGGTTGCTGCCTCCACCCCGTCGGTGGGGCAGCAGCTTGCGCCTGGGGGGGGGGGAGGGGGCTCATTTGCCCTCGCCCCCTTACCCTTTTTCCGCCCTACGACCGTGGACCACGCCCCCCCCTCGGGAACGGGGGCGGGGGCGGGGGCCACGGGCGCCGGCGGCGGCGCGACGTACGGGGCGACGCGGCGGGCGCACGCCACGGGCGCCGGCGACGGTGCCACACACGGGGTGGCACGACGGGCGCGCGGGACGGGCGCCACTGATGGCGCGGACGCGGGGGCCATTTGTCGCCCAGAGGCCGAAATTATTGGCGCGGGCCGCCTTTCTCCGCTTTCGGAGCGTTCGCTTCACGCCCCCCCTGTGTTTTTTCCTCGCGGGGGGGGTCGGTGGCAGTGGGGAGTCTGCCACCCCGGCGGCCGGGGCCGCCACTACTTCCATCGGGACCGGGGTACTTGCTTCCCCCAGACCCCGGCGGACTGCAGCGGCAGCCGTGGCCGGTTTGGGCCCTCCGGTGGGCTTCGCGACGGACGCGCGGGGAGTCGGCCTGGGCGCCGGCGCCTTGCCTCCGTCGGCCGCAAGTGGTGGACGGAGGGTCGGCGCGGGGCCCAGCCTGTCCTCTATGGCGGCGAACCTCGCGTTGATAAGTGGCGCCACGGCATCGAGCACGACGCGCACGAACGCATCGTACTCAACGCCGCCGCGCCCGAGTGGGACGGACGGCGGCGCCGCCCCGTCGGCGGGCGCCGCGGCCGGCTCCGCCCCGTCGGCGGGAACCGGTATCGACCCCGCCACCGCGGCGGGGGTCGGACGCGATTTTTTAGTCGCGACGGGCGCGGCGGGCGATTCCGAAATCGCCGCCACCTCCACCGCGACCGCCCGTGCCTTCCGCTTGACGGGCACGGGGGGCGGCGCCGCCACGACGGCAGGCGCCGGCTCCACGGCCGGAGCGGAGGCCTTAAGGGCCTTGCGCATTTCTTCAAACTCTTTGCGATAGGAGAGATTTTCCTCCCGCAAAGAGTTTACTTCCATGCGCAAACGCGCATTCTCGTTGCCGAGCTTCCACGCCTCGGTTTCCGGATTCCGCGTGACCAGCGTGTCGACAATGTCCGACACTCTGTTCGCGGCATCCTTCAGCCGACGCACGTAGCCACCCTTCAGATTGCCCGACGTCTGGGCGATCTGAAGGATCTCGGCCACCTGGGCGCTCGCCGCTAGGCGCAGTTCCCCGGGGCCGAGGGCCGTGATGTCCTCTACGAGGGCGGCGCACTGGCTAGCCGCGGCCAATTTGGCGTTGGTTGCCTTGCGCGCCTTGCGCCCCTTTTCCCCCCCCTCAGTGCGGAGGAAGGCCTCCGCACCCGCGAGAACCGACGCGGCCGACGCGGTCGATTCGGTTGCGCCCCACGTGGGGCGCAAAGGCGAGCGCGCGCGCGCTGGGGTGGACGCACCCGACGTAGGGGCCGAATCGGCGTCGCTGCTCCGGGACCGGTCCCAGAACCGTGACCTCGATCCGGCCGCAAATACCGGAGCACACGATACAGGGGGCACAAATGTCCCCGAAGACGTAGCCCGCTTCGCCGAGCCCGCCGCAGAAGACGACGAACCTGTGGACGCGAACGCGTACGAAGTTGTTGCCGCCGCCGAAGACGAAGACGTGGACGTGGACGCCGCCGCCGTCGCCGCCGTCGCCGCAGCCGCTGCACACGCAGGCGCCGACGCCGCGACAGCGACTCCCATCCCAGTAGGGAAGGAAGACGAAGGGGTCGCCGCTGCCGCGCCTACAAATTCCCTATTCGCGACCTCGGTCGATAGCGCGAGTGAAGCTCGCGCGACAACCGGGGTCGTGGGACGGCCGTCCCCGACGTTGCGAACCGATAGGTCGCAAGCCAGTGGCAAAGGCGCAGGTGAGGCCTGCGCGCTATAGGCCACCGTCGTCGTGGGGCGACCGCCCCCCACCGTCGCTGTTCCGGCCGCCGTGTAGACGATTTGTCCACAGGCAGGCGAAACAGGGCGGGAATAGTCGAAGGCGCGAACGACACCGTCAAGCGCACTATCCAGAGACTCTGGAATGCTACCTGACAGTGGCGTGCGAAAGCCATCTTCGTACCCGTCGCCCCCCTGCACAGGTGATGCCCATGCAGAGGTCGACGGCGTCCCGAAGGCACTCACATCTATGGTGCTCGCGTCACTCACGGCCAGGCAAACAGCCGAGTGTGACCCGAGCAGCGTACTCCTACCTATATCCAGGTGTGCCGCACTGTTACGTGCCGCACGGCTGGATGGGGGCCTGCGCGTCACGGGACCTTCCGGGGGCCCCATAACGTTGTGCCTACTGTCGGGGGCATCCGCGGTGAGGTCCACCACGGACGCCGCCCTGCCTAGCGAGACAGGTGCCTCGGGTGCCGCCGTGATAACGGCAGCAGCCTGGCAGCCTGGACGTGGCCCGGCGGCAGATTTGCTGCGCCGAGCGATTGAAGTAGACGGGACCTTCTTCCTCCGCGTCTCACCGATCTCGGCCGCTTGCCAACCATCCTTGGCCTCCAGGTGGCCTCTCTTGCAAGGCGCACCCGAAAGCCCAGGGGGTGGTTTAGGATCCTGGGCATCCATTACTGGATGCCCGTTCCCTGCGCGAAACCAGTGACACGCGACGGCGTACTTAGTGTACGAAATAACCGTTAATATTACGCAATATGCGCTGAAGCGCGCGAAAAGCAAGCAGAGAGTAAATCGACTCACCCAAGCCAATAAACTGCGATTCGCGCCGGAATCGAACGAACTAACACTGTACACTGACACTACACAACTATATTCGCAATTTATCGCCTTTTCGGAAAGAAAAAGCGCGAAAATCTGCAAAATTCGAGAAGAGCACAGGCATTAGCGACTGCCTCGCATGGATGCCCGTCCGGAACTGAGGTTTGATAGTTGCCTCAAGTCCAGATGAGCTTGGCTTTCTAAAAACTATGTTTTAGTAACAAATAGGAAAATGGGAAAACTTGGTTGTAAAGTTGTGAGTTGGGGGGGGGGGGGGGGGGGGCATTTTTCTTATTAATTATAATAAGACAATACCAATATCATATTTATACAATAGATTGTCATTGTTAATGATCCATCACTGTACTAAAATACTCCCATTTAATGATTTTCAGGCTGTATCAGGTCTTATTTCGGATGCAAGACAAATTGTTGAGACAGCTCGTTCAGAAGCATCAAACTACAGATCACAGTATGGTATTCCAGTGCCTCTTAAGTATTTGAATGAGAGAGTGTCTATGTACATGCATGCGTACACATTGTACAGTGCTGTCCGTCCTTATGGTTGCTCTGTTGTGATGGGAACATGGACTGACTATGAAGGTCCTCAGATGTACATGTTGGATCCCAGTGGAGTGTCCTTCGTAAGTATTTATTTGTTATTTATCTTTAACATTATTGTTTTAAATTGCCAATACTGGTATAGCTATGGTTTATTGAAACTAGCATAGTTTCTAAGAAACAGATATCTAGCCTGTAGCCAGTTCTTGTTAGGGATAGGCCTAGAAAGCCTGAGTTAATGTTTTGAGTTGGTAAGTGTGTTATTATAATATATGGTCTTATAATAAGAGATGTCTTACAATAGGACAGCAAAGTGGAGTAGAAAAATGAACCAAACTTCACTGGGAAATCCCATTAAATAACACTAGTTTGTTGATGAGGATTTTACTGTTAGTTACTAGATAATATTTAAAAGATATTGGAAAATACAATCTTTGTGAGAACCATATTATGTAGAAAGGGCTATCTTACATAATATACAAAAAATCATATAAAAAATGTTATAGGTCTAATCCAGTAATAAAGGCTATTATTATGTCATTTATTTAGTTTCACAGCCTAATGTTCATAAAATTTAATTTTGTAGATCAGAGATAAATAAGGAGAGTCCTTTTTATCTTCTAAAATTAAAGAATTCCCATGGGATCTGAATTATGATATTGAAATAATCCTAATGGCTATTGGAAAATTGTACTTACACATTACCTCAGAGCACAATACATATGTTTTGCTGGTTATTTACTATATTTAAGGTGAAAACACTGTTTTTTGTACTTATGGATATTATAAAAAATCAGAATACTCTGAATATATCTGGCATTTTAGTTTTTCCTATTTAGCACAGAAGTTTCTTCCATCATTATCATGCTTTCATAAAAACTGTCTTTGTTCCATTAATGTCAGCCTACTCCTAAACTTTATGGCTAGTTTTAGTTAGTCACAGATGAGACTGCACAATACAATAATTTGCCTATGTCTATAAATTACAGTCATACTTTGGGTGTGCAGTTGGCAAGGCTAAGCAAGCTGCTAAGACCGAAATTGAGAAGCTTAAACTTTCTGATATGACTGTCAAGGAGTTAGTGAAAGAAGCTGCCAGAATGTAAGTATTTTCATTATACATAAATAAAATATTATAATACTTATAAATAAATTGTATATTTTTGCAAATGATATAGACAGTATGCAACAGATTGGGCTTATCATTATCTAAGACAAATTCTAAAAATAAAATATGTGGGTCTGGGGACGCCCGACAGAAGTGATAACTGCCAGCGTACCGCTGCCGTATACGTGAGTGAAAGGGAAGCCAGACAGACTGGCGCCGTAACGCGTTACGTAACAAATTGGTTTACCCTCCCATTGTTTATTGAAGTTATCACTTCAATAAACAATTGGTATAAAGTATTGTCTGTATGAACTATATAGAACAGAAAACATTTTTTTAAATTTGTTTTTCTGTTTGTTTATAAATTAGCTGATTCCGATATAGTTTAAGTTTCTGACTTAATATCTGCATTATGTTATGATTTTAATTAGAATGGTTATTTATGTTCTTTTAAATGTTTTTTCCTTTGTTCCTACAAAACATGGATTTTTTTTGAGAATCAATCATGGCTGGAAACAACCTGAAAATTAGTCATGTTACTCTTAGATTAGTCTTCAACTTCTATGTGCATCACTTCAGAATGTACTACAAGAAACTTCCCAGCAACATATCTAGCTAAAGATTATTAGTTATGTTCATGGTTCTTTTGGCAGCAGAAATACAATCTACTGCTTAACTAGTTGATCCTAAGTTTGCACCTTATATTCCGGTCTACCGCATACCTCATCCATCTTCCACCAGAGACCTTTAGTAGGTCTTTGATGTGGATCAAAGACTCCTCCGACAAGAAAGACCGAAAGACTCTTCTGCTCCGTGGGGAGCAGAAAAACGTACTATACTAATTTTACCAGTTATGGTGTCCATTCCTCGAGGTGCCTGCTCTGTCTATCATAATATATCCTGTGACATGTGATTGCTTTGCTGTCACTTTAGCTTACTAATTGTGTGGGCTATAAAGATAAGTTCTAGCAATTCATGAAATTCAGTGGGCTTTCCTTATGTTAGAAAGTATATAAGTACATGTATAATGTGTGTGATGGAGCGATCAGTTGCGTGCGTGCCATCAAATCATATCAACTTTTGGTCCCATTCACACACTTTGACAAAGCATACAAATATGTGTTCACCACAATTGAAGCTGACTTTGTGAACCTTAGTTATGGTTAACTTGAATTTGGACACATTACTGTTTCAACTTTTGGTTTGCGTATGGATATGTATTAGTCTATAATACACAATATCATATATTAGCTTGTTTATAAATATAGATAGTTGTTGGTAGCTTATGATGTAGATTTAAGTCATGACAAAAAGAGCATGCATCAATCAGGCAATTTTTCAAAATTAAATTACATATGGTTACCAATATCATGTGCTTATTATCTATCAACAGCCTGTGTGTTATAATATTAAAAAGGCTGAAAATATAGGTAAGAATGGTTGGCTACTTTAAACTTTGTGTCACAGTGACAAGGTCCCCCCCACAGCTGCCGACCATGTTAATAACAGCTGTGATAATCATTACCTTAAAAATGAAATAAATGAACGAAAATTGATATGATGAGGTTTGTAAGTCATTTTTAACATATGGGCTATATGTTTTAGGATTATTTAGCTAAAGGACAAAAATAGCAATTTCATTCACTTCTATATAGAAGTGAATGAAATTTAAAAACACCCTCCATATGGAGGGTGTTTTTAAATAAAATTTAATATACAGACTTGTCTTTACATATGTTGTAAAGCCATGGTGGAGTCATTATCTTATAGCTCTTAAAGCCAACTCAATCGGTATGTACTCGTAATCATGTTTGGTGTGATGAATGAGAGTGCCGATGACACATCCTCCCATCCTGAAGTCTAGCAACGAGTTGACTTCGCCATTGGTGTTGCAAATACCTATAGGCGATGGTAACCACTTTCCATGAGCTGGGCCCTCTGCCTGTTTGCCAGCTTCGCAATAAAAAAAACTGCAGATTAATTACAATAATTATATTGTTTTCAGAGTCTACATCGTACATGATGAACTTAAAGACAAGCAATTCGAGTTAGAGTTGTCTTGGGTATCGAAGGGCACTAACGGTCGCCATCAGATGGTTCCGCGAGAGATCGCCTCCGAAGCAGAGAACTTGGCCAAACAGGCCCTGGCTGATGTTGAAGATTCTGATGACGGTGATATGTAATTGGGTATTTTAGTTAATAAATTTTTTATATTAAAAATAGGTTTTATTTTTTTTCTCTTAAGTAATTAACTATAGTAGAATTATTTTGTCCGTGCAGTTTGGGTCATAAATCAAGCTCGGCCTCAGCCCGGCTAAGGCGGTGAGCATGTTGCGCGGGCGCAACGCCATTATCGATAAAAACTCATTATTATCTTTTTGGCTGTTAATTTTAAACTTAGATATAAGTATTTATATTTATTTCTAATATAACTTGTTACATTCTAAACTTTTGTACTTATAGTTTTTTTTAACATAGATACCTAATTAATAATTTATTACAAGTCATTATTATTCTTATTTTAATAAATACGTTGTTGTATCTATTTTTTTTTCATTTTTATAACTAACCAAATGACAAAACTAAATACACTATCGATAACGCTTATCGACAACAATAATGCGCATCACTATGCCCGCCCATAAGGCCCGTGAGTGGAAGAGAGAGCGAAATACTCGCTTTATTTTATGGCCCAAAGTGCACGGACAAAATAATTCAACTATAGTTATAAAGTTTCTACTGCCTATCACGCGACTTCCCTTTTATACTATAAATATATAAACTTCGGTATCAGAAACCATGAATATGTTAATCATTTATTAAGTGTTTAATTAATTAATTAGAACGACAAAAACATTATTGATATATTTTATCAAAGGAAGGGCAAGTGTGTGCAGATATTATTAATATAAGTAAATAGGGAAAAGATTACATATTCTTCGCACCCCAATAGATGGGTTGGCATCCTATTATTTTATTAAAAACATTTTTTTGTTTTGTAGCTATACAATAATAAAAATAGTATTATTGTATTGTTACATACCTACAAAGAAATACGCATCTGGTTTATTACCCTTCCTGAATTTGGTATTCTTTTGTTTACATTGTGTAAAAAAATGCAATTAGACAATAGCCTATTGTTATTCTTTTCGACTTTGTTGGCCTTTCGCAGGAATAATTAACCAGGTGTGCAAATTACGTTTTCTAAGAAACCTCAGTCAACGCAGCCCTTTCTTGTATTATACAGTGTAGTATTAAACGATGCCCGAATTTGAGGGGTGGGGCAGTCAAGCGACGATTACGATACTAGCAAACCGTGTAGTACATTCGATAAGCGATATAGTGACGGACTTTGCGCGTGATATTGAGTCGTACTCTATAGTAATTCCAACGGCATTTTAATACGAGTCCTGAGTAACTCGTAATAGTATGGATACTAAATAAAAAGATGTCAAGGTTATTTTATATCTTAAATATTTTACTATAACTTAAGAATTAAACTTCTTAACTTAAGAAATAATTAACTTAAGTACGGACTTAAGGCCAAAATACTTAATCCTTCCTTTATAATGCTGCTTTACGAAATGTTTTTGAGAAATATGACGGTTAGTCGCTGTGCATACTGCCTTCGCTTAAAGGTCAGATGTGTTCTTTATTCTGTTTTATTTGGTTGAAAATAAAACGAATACTACATTTCTTCATAATTATTTGTATTGTCAGTTAATGTGTAATATCTCACATTCTGCATACTAAGAACAATATACAAATTTATGACCAATATTAATGTTGACTCAATATTTATAAAATGTACAATATAATCTCATTCGTTTTGAACTTATACAGGGTTTTAAATATTTACAAAATATTAGTTTCTGATAAAATTGTATACAATATTGATATTTTTTAGATTACAGTGATATAAATACATAAAAAATAAAAAGAACTAATTGTATTTACAAGATAGTCAGGTCATAAAAAGGGTTTTACTCGAATTCCATTCACTCTTGCTGTGCAGTTACTCTTGGGTATAACTGAAAAAGAAAACATTTTTATTAGTTCAATGTACCTAAATGCGTTGGTGGTGATGTAATATTGTGAATAATTGGTGATGACTTTAAATATTGACAGATAATATATTGTTACGACTCTGGTCCTGACAAAAACAAATTCCCATCTGCATATCTGTAAAAATACATTTTTAATACCTGTCGGCATTTTAACTAATTTGTGGTCGCCTTCTTTTGTTTACTTAGTGTTTAAAATTTATGATTAGAAAACAGCCCATTCATTGTTGTATTGCAATCTTTTATGGCAGTCATCAGCCAGGTGTGTCTGATTAAGATACGGGGACATTGCAGTTGCGCAGTATAAAACAATGACCTGATGGAGGGGGGATAACCACGAGCGAAGCAAGACGTGTACAAAGATTAGGTACAATCGAAAATCTTTTAGTGACGGACTTTGCGCGTTTTATGGAATTACGACCTTCTGCATCACGCGACGTAGCCGGGAAAACGCTAGTTACCTATAAAAAGCATTTTCTATTGTGTGAGGTAATGTCTCTATCGTCGGTGTCCGTGCAAGAAATTGGAACTACATTTTTGATGACATTATTTTATTCGACAAAATTGTAACATATTTATTTATACATGTTACTAATACAATTTTGGAGAGTAATAAAAAAATAATGTGACCAAAAAATGTAGTTACAATCTCCTGCACTAACGCCATGATATGGGGAGTCATTAAAAAAAGTTGATAAAAAAATGACTGATTTCGGAACCTAAGGATCAATTCACACTGATGTTGTTGACGGTTCAATTGCGCTCGGATCTCAGTCCGTTCCCGGTCCGTTCAAATATTCTTAAACAAGAAAGAATTCTCACTATCGCATCGCTCGAGTTCAGAACCGATAACGCGCCAGTACCGGCTCGTCAAAAATAATATTTGACTAAGATCTGATCAGTCTGTAAGAGTCAATAAAAAATTTAGATATAAGAAAGAAAGAACAGAGATTTCCTTAAAAATTTAATAATATAATCTATATAACACAAAAATAAATAAAAAATGTACTTAAAATGAAAAAAATACAACAAAAAATGTAAATCAAAAACGAACAACGAAAGACGTTTGAGAGTAAGCCCTCTGCCATGACTTGTACCGACAGTGTGAATATGCTTGTTTTAACTTCAGACTAGTAACGTCGGACAACCCAAAACCTAATAAATTACCGCGTTTAAAACCGTTAAAACGTAGTTTTATTATCCAGACTAGTAGTGAAGACACGGTTAGATTTGATCGGACCGAAAACGGAACGACATTGAACCGTGAACGGCGGTATCATTGTGTGAATCGAGCCCAAAGCACAGACTTTTTAACAGACTTCGAAAAAAGGAGAAGGTTCTCAATTCGTCGGGATCTTTTTTTTTGCTTTTTTTATGTATGTTCGTCGATTACTCCGTGATTTATGATCCGATTTACGTGATTCTTTTTTTTCAGAGTAAAACATAAACATTATTATATTTTGAAAACTACTAAGCACCGACTTTAAGATGTTTTAGATAATATATATTAATAATAATAGCTTTAGAAATAAGTTATTTTATACATTTTAGTTTTTGAAGTCGGTTTTTTTAAACGAAGTTTTAGTTTTTTGGAGAATCGTTTAGTGATAAATACTATCCAATTTCTCAGTGAAATTAAATATTTAACACAATACCTGTTTCATATTAAGAAAACAAAGGAGATTTTTAATAACAATCTTTTATACAATATAATACAAAACTTTTATACTTAAACCTACATATATAACTGGTAATTATAATCAAGAAATGCACCGTGTTCATATTTTTCAAGTCGATTCAGTAATTATTTTAAATATCTTTTGTCTTATACACTCTATTTTCATAGTGTTTAGACTCAATAGTGCTTATGAGTTATTCTAATTTGAATTTATTCTAATGCGAGATAGTTATGGATAAAAAATTGTATTCAAAAATTAATATATTGATAATCTATAGATGTATAAAAAATAAAAACTTCGTTTAAAAAAACCGACTTCAAAAACTAAAATGTATAAAGTAACTTATTTCTAAAGCTATTATTATTAATATATATTATCTAAAACATCTTAAAGTCGGTGCTTAGTAATTTTCAAAATATAGTACCTAACTTTTATGTTTTACTTTGCACCGACTTCATAAAATGAAAACTACTGGGCCAAACTATGTCAAATTTTTAGGGGACCACTTGGCAGCTATTCCGCGTCGAACAAAAAAAAACACGTAAATCGGATCATAAATCACGGGAGTAATCGGCGAACATACATAAAAAAGCAACAAAAAAAAAAGATCCCGACGAATTGAGAACCTCCTCCTTTTTTCGAAGTCGGTTAAAAATGACGCGTATTTGGATATACTGGCAGGTGTAAAACACTTGTCATATTCAAGATACGAATCTGCGAAAGCGGCCAGTTTAGGCCCCCGGACCTTGGTAGTAACCCTTCGAGATCAGTGGACTCACCCCAAGCAGGTTCCTGGGAACGTAGCCCTCGTGGCCGTTGTCGTCGCAACACCACCACCACTCCCTTTCGTTGTCGTCGCCCTTCCTCAGCACCTGCAGCCTCGCGCCAGTCTCGAATGACAGCTCGTCATTCCGCGCCGCAGTATATGAGAATACTGCGTATACTAGACCGTTGTTCATTATTCCTAGCTTCTCTTGAACGCCTGCAATAAAAGAAACGTGAATATAAAAGGCGTTAAAATAATCCTACCTTAATTTCAGAAATGAACGAACTATTAGAAAGTACGATTCTTGATACACTGTTACATATAAAACATTTTTGGTGGTTAAAGTTTTTCTTTTAAGTTCTTCCCTCACCGCTAAGGATCGTGACTTTGACGGCAGTGAGTAAGTGCTGTCCTCCACCGAGATGGGTTTTAATCACGGGGGGGGGGGCTAACTTATCGATATATCCAGCTGGTCAGCAATCTGGTCAATCCACCTATTTGGAGATCTATCACGAAGTCTTCGACTTTCCCCGTGACTACAAGTTTCTCCATGTTATCTGGGTTCTAGTGGACTACAAGGCTCTGGTGAACGCCAATATTAATCACTTCCAATATGGAGGCATTCGTTAGGCGAGATTAAAATATAAGATTTACTAAAATCAAAAACATACTGTAAAGGTATTCAGAACATCCATCGAAACCTTCTTCGTCCTCTTCACACTTTTCGGCTGCAGTTTCGTGATCCGACAGCGTTGTTGCAAATATACACGCACCTAAAATATTAAGAAAGTAAACTGTTACATGGATGGATGGATGGATGGACCAACTCCGTGTGTCTTTATTATTATGTTGTGTCCTCATTGTTATTGTATGACTTTATTCATACAATAACAATAAGGATTGACGGTCGCCCAGTAAAATGTAGTATTCTTCTTCCTTGGTTAAAGTAAGCTTTTTATTAGTAACCAGGGGCCGTTTTGTCTAAATTCCAGGAATGACTCAAGTTTATGTTAACTTGGATGACTTTGGTTCACTCAACCAAATTGAAAGACGATAATGAATCGTCTAATTCAGTAGAAAAAATCAGCATTATAAAAACACTTTAAAATGTAATATTATTTAACAGTATAAGCGAAAAAAGATTTGAGCATTAGATTAATTATTAGACATCAAACACATTTATGTGATTTTCTCCAGATATACACTATATAAGGGAAACCATAACATTTTAAAATAAAGATAAAATGGGAAACTGATTTGTTTCCAATTTTCGGCTGATAATGAGGGGAGGATCAAGATTTTGTAGCTAATACTAAAGACAGTGGACATGTATCGCCCTAAGGAACCTTTCATTACGCAACCGCCACGACCTTATCAGATTTTTGTATAAATAAACTTATCAATACAATAGGAGGTTTTATTATTAGAAGCAATTTCTCCCAGAAAACCTTTGAATGGATTAGTTTTTTTACTCACCATTATCAACAAGAAACCGGACCATCGCCAGATTGTTGCAAGACGCAGCGCAATGCAATGGCGTCCATCCGTCAGAATCCTGGGCGTTTACATCACAACCGAGCTCCACTAGGAATCTGCAATTATGACATAACATTTATTTACAATATTAGATAGTTATTTTGAAACTAAAGTTAGCCACGTGGCCCTGCCGCGGGGCAAACCTTAGGCAGTAGCTTTATTTTACGTACCCAAAAACTTAATTCGGTTTTTTAGATATAATAATAACAAAGAAAGTAAGTCCATAGTCTAAACAACCACTCAGCAAAATATAGATATTAGTCGAAGCCAACCTGATTTGAAATAATAAAATGAATGACATGTTATTTATGACATTGTAGGTACGATCTGTTAGTAAATTGAAAAAACGCCATTGAAGCGCCATCTATTTTGCTAATCCGTGTATTCCAGGTAAACAACGTTTGTTATCGAGATAAAACGTATCTAAGTGTTGATTCGGGTTATAATCCAGCAGTATGATGAGTTTCAGTCATATACGTTCAGTGGTTTCCAAAAAAGATGGGATCGCAGTGCTATCTTTTTGACTATTATTGTCTATCCCAGGGAAACGACGTCATTTATCCAAATAAAAAAGTATCTTTAGTTACGTCCCCGTGATATAGGTTAACTCCGTTCCGAATTTCATTTAAATCCGTTCAGTAGTTATTACATGATAGGTACTCTAAAATATAGACAGACAAAAGTTCTAAAAATTGCATTTTCGGAATCTTCTGGTCCGAATAACCCCATGATTTATTTCACATTTTGAAACACATTGTACGAACTCGAACCATTTACAGATTTATTATGGTAAAGGCTAAAGAAATCAGGTTGGTTGCGAGTTTCAGGTGGGATTTGTTATGCAATTCTATTTAAAAATAAAACTTTATGGTAAATGTTAATAATTGATTGAGCAAAGTTGCACAATTGATTAAAATTAATAATTATAATAACTATTTGTTATTTACAAGGACTCTGAGTTTGTGTAGAAAACGCGTACAAAGTCGCATAGCAAAATGTTATAACAATACTCACTTGACAATTTCAAAGTGTCCAGCACATATGGCGTTATGGAGAGCTGTGATCCCTTCGTCATTTGCAGCGCTTGCATTCTGCACCTGGAATTTATTGGTATGATGGTTAACTTTACAAATCATAGCTTTTTATTCACGCACAACATTTTTATTTTTATTCCATAACTAGCTGACCCGGCGAACTTCGTACCGCCTTATTCAAATAAATTAATAAACAAACAAATTGAGAAAACATGGGAAAGGGCTCATAGAATTTGAAAAATATATAGCCTATAACCATCTACGATTAATTCCGCGTCGACTGGTTGTGGTTTCATGATGTATATATATATATATATATATATATATATATAAATAGCCATAAACCATCTAGGAAAAATTTCGCATCGAATGGTGGTAGTTTCATGTCGATACGATCAGTGGTTTAAGCGTGATTGAGCCTCAAACGAACACCATTTTCATTATATATATATAGAAGACTAGCTGACTCGGCGAACTTCGTACCGCCTTATTCAAATAAATTAATAAACAAACAAATCGAGAAAACATGGCAAAGGGCTCATAGAATTTGAAAAATATATATAGCCTATAACCATCTACGATTAATTCCACGTCGAATGGTTGTGGTTTCATGCTGATCGGTCCAGTAGTTTTCGAGTTTACCTCGGACAAAGAAAACAAACTTTGCTTATATATATATAGATAGATAGATAGCCATAAACCATCTAGGAAAAATTTCGCATCGAATGGTGGTAGTTTCATGTCGATACGATCAGTGGTTTAAGCGTGATTGAGCCTCAAACGAACACCATTTTCATTATTATATATATATATATATATAGATTTCGCATCGAATGGTGGTAGTTTCATGTCGATACGATCAGTGGTTTAAGCGTGATTGAGCCTCAAACGAACACCATTTTCATTATATATATATAGATAGATAGATTGTTCGTTAAAATCTTGAAAAACGCTGTTAAGCGATTTTTGTAGCCTAAGTGCATAATTATTATGTCTTGATAGGTCCACTTTGTTTTCAACATGTTGTCATCGTAGGTAGCTTTACTTTGCCTTCTGATTGAATTCTCATTTATATTACTATAGTATGTAAAACATCAAAGCGGTACACTAGGAATGACAATCCCAGAATGTTAATGTATTGCATTATTAGATATCAAAGAGTTATAAATGCTTTATGCGCCTTAGATGTCCATGTTTTATCTTACTAGGACCGATTCACCTGCCAACATATGTGATTTTTAATGGTTCAGTTCTATTACCTAATCTGTTTTATCATGAAATTAAAAAGAAACATAAGACTTTCAGTTTTTAATTTATTTGGCCTAAAAACGTATTTTAAAAAATAAATTAAAATGATAAATCCATAGTAGAGACATCTAGCAAATAAAGTTAATCTAAACATCAACTCACCAGATTAAAGTAACATACATTCATCATGTTCTTTGCTCATGGTAAAACTTTTCATCGACACAAACTTGAATTTAATAAATTGATTTACCTGTGTTGCCGTTTTCTTGACAAGTTCCAATTCTCCTTCTAAACTGGCATCCAACAGTAGTGCGAGGGGATCAAAACTCACCCGCCTGGCTAAAGGCGCTTTACCACCCTGTTTTAAATTACCCTTCTTCCTCCTTAACACATTCTCAACCTGGGAATCCTGTCCATTCAAATCAACAGAACTGATCTGTTCCGTTATATCCGATACAGTATTACTATCTTTACTCTCTTCTCTATCATTAGATCTATCAACTTCGTCTTTCTGCTTCGTTTTATCTTTTAGGCCGTTTTGTATTTCGTTAGGCGAAGAATCGATGTTTAAATGATCCATTTCTGGGAACAAAAACGCTGGTGGCATCTCTATACGTCGGTTTATACTGACACTTATACCATTCTTGGCGTTATTCAAATTTCTCAATTTAGGCTGTTCGCTCATTGGAGGTTTTCGTATTGTTAACGGGCGTGCTTTTATAATCATATCGTTATTGCTGTTAATGTTGTTTTCTTTTTGGTTCTGCTGTGATTCATTTTCGTTCGCTAAGTCTGGTAAGGGTATTGTGGGCATTTGATTATCGAGTTGATTGAAACCAGTCTCGTTGTTCACCGACTGTCTTGGTGGGGTCTAAAAATCAATTTATATATTTTATACTTACATATTTATTATATAGGTATTATGCAACGATCCTTTAATTTGTATAATGTACATACATAACAAACATAATTTATAGAATTGAATTCATTCTAGTATACATTATAGTTTTTAATTTTAGACTTTCCTACGCGACGTCTTCGATATCCATATTAATATTTTCTGATATTACAAAAGTATTTTTAAAAGTTTGGATGTCTGAATCTGATCGTAGGATACGAAAACAATTTTGCAAATGAAATTTCTTGGATAGAGCATAATTATATGAACGTGAAAACGAAGCTATAATTGTGAACTTATTATCATAAATTTTGATATGTGGATAGTAGATTTTTTATCCGAAATCTAGACATGCATTTTTCTCACGATGTTTTCCTTCACGGTCAGCAGATAAGATAATATATATGTATATATAATATTATATGCTACTGATTCTACCGTCACTGCAATTAGCCAAATTATATTATTGTCCACAGAATTATTAGAACTTAAATTAACGAATAAGTGATAGCTTTTCTGGTCTTCTGAATGTCGGGTTCGTGTCGGTATCCAAAACATTATGTTTCTGATAATGAAAACCTTTTTATCTATGATATATAGTATCCTACCAACTTACAAGAGATATATGTAATGGGTCAATGAGTGACTGTTATTTATTTAAATAAATGAATCGACAAACATACCTTAATACTAGGCTTAGGAGGTAGGGCAGGTTTGGGCGATTTGTCAGTACTGACATCAGGCGTAGACAATGGCGTGCTGGCACTTTGAGGTGGTGACAACAGAATGCTTTGCGAAGACGCATTCTGACCACTGAAGTTAGAACTGCCCGTGCTCGTAGACAGCCCAGAAGCGGTGTTCCTAACGATCTGGGGTTGGGAGGTCACCACATTACTAGCTACATGATTGGTGGATGACGTGATAGTTTGAGTCTGAACGGTTTGCGGTTGGACGGGTTGGATCTTAGTGGATGATGTCTGGTATATGGGTGATGGTTTACCGCTGCCCACCTGTACTGATGTAGGTGCTACACTCGATACGGGCTTCTGGAATGAATCATTGATGATGGTATTTACAGGTGATGATATCTACGATTGTGAAGAGCAATGTGATCAAGCGTTCTAATTATGTACCTGACAACCGAACTCAGAGTCATAAAACTATTTCTATATGTTCAATGAATTAGTATTTTATTTTGGTCAGTATTTCACTTTATTTAGTAGCTATGTACAGAATAAGTTGTGAACCTTACTTTAAGGTACCAAAACGTGCTAATTATAAATAATAAAATAAATGTTAATGATTCGCCCTTTTAGCTCTCTGAGTGCAGCTGTAAGTATAGTATGTTCGAACGACACTCAATGTAGTTAATTTAAGATATTCATTATGAACATCTTAAATTAAAAGGTTTTTTGTAGCCAACTGGCTACAATCAGTACGGGTCCCTTACTTTATTTTAATTGTAACGTTTTAGTTTAAAAAAATCGGTTGTCTGTAAAGTCGGTTTACTGACGATAGTTGAATGTGACAACGTTCAACACTCAAGTAGGAGAGAGACAGATGTCGAACGCAGAGGCCGATTGTGCCTCTTTGTCGCTCGTTCCGCGCTCTCGCTTGCACTTCAAGCCTTAAATGGAACGCCTCAGAGCGAGGTAACGCCGCACGAGTCATGTTTTTTCGTGCATACAGCCGGCTCCATCGAATTATAAGACGTTGTCACGTCAAAAAATTTGAAATGCGCTTTGGAATCACAAAGGAGTGTTGGTCTTAGATCCGTAAAATATAGAGGTTTAAACTATAAATGCGAAAATGTTGGAAAATATCTTGTAAGATACGTAATTTTAGAGATATGGTCTTTTTCGGTAAATCTCTATTTAGGATCCCGGGGTCAAATAGCAAAAGTAGGGGACTTTCATCGCTTATACAGAACCATATCGTGCGTAGACTGGCATACTTGGTTAATTGACTGGGCTAATTTTGTAAATTTTACTTTATTCACAATTGAGCGTCGCTCCATAATTTCTTGGACTGTATTGTAGAATAATAATCATGTGCTACATCAACCATTTAAATTATAATGTGTCCAAAACAAAATATATACTTACGAAAGAGCGAAGTACTACAGGGCTATAAGACTAATTTTTCTGATTCTATAGGTATGACTGATTATGATTCTAAAATATGGATCTATAACTAGTTTTCAAATAATGAATCAGTTACAGACATGAAAGGAGAGTGCTGGAAATAATAATCCCCAGTGTTATAATGAGTTGATAATTAGTTGCATTTTGTACGCCACATATCACCACTATCAAGATGCGAGAGAAGAAAGATTAGAATCTTTCTCTTGTTAAGTATAATTTATGGACTTTTAAGTTACTTTTTTATTAGGTTATTGTTATTCCCAGTATTATTCTTTCATGGTCATAAGTGTTTACTTGATGAATGAACAAAAATACTTTTTCGAGATAATAGAAGATAAACTCACCCCAAATCCTAAAGAACTACTAGCAGTGGTCGAAACAAGACTCGGTGAACTGCCTTTCAAAGCACTACTACCTTGACTCTTAGAATTCTTTGAACTGTCGTTCTGAGTGCTCTGACTAAGTCTAGAATTCTGTTGATATGCATGATTCTCTTTTCCTTCTTGGTTACATTTACTCGAAGAATCAGATTTTTGTAACTGATATGCTTGTTCCTGTTGATATGTTTCCGTTTGACTTAGAGGCGTAGCGAGACTTTTATTCACAACCGACAAAGGTGTAGAATGCACTGTCATATGATTTACATTGATTGCACTCTTGTTATCTTCGTTGCTTTTTCCTGTAACATCAGGTTTTAATTTTCCATTGGTACATTGAGAAAATTTTATATTATATGGTAAAGTTTGATATTTAGGATCAGACTTACTAGCAGCGAATTCTGGTAAAAACTCTTGCTCGTTTATTTTAAGTTCTTTACCCGTTTGATTACTGTTCGAACTACTGGTACTATTGGGACTATATTGAGGTTGTTTTAAATAATCTTGATATTTTATATCAAGTACAGGCTTTTGATCATAAGGATTGCTTATGCCTTGTTGAACATTAAAATTTTCGTGTTTATTGATATATTGGTTTTGATACTGAGGATCTTGTGATTGCGTGTGCTGATAGCCGTTGAACAGCGGATTCATCATTTGCTTCTGTTGTAAATAGTGGGCTTCTTGAGTTATATGGCTATGAATGTTGTCACTTTGAGTCAGCTGTTTTAATGGCACGTTGTTTTGTATTACATTCTGCTTCATAGCCTAAAAAAATATATTCGAACATTATATTAATTTTCAATGCCAGACACCTTAGTTATTGCAAATTTTTTTTTATAAGAATTGAAGAAGAGCCGCGTGATATTTTTTACAAGTTCACAAGGTCTTGAAAATAAATTGATTATTATGAAGTCTGGTACGAGTATATAATTTGCACTATTGGGAATAGAAATGTTCATAGGATAATTTAGATGACATAATAATTCAAATTTGAATTTTACACGATTTCACATTACCGACATTTAAAGTCGTTAGTAAAATGCAAAGAAATAAAGCAATAGGTGTAATTTTACGGTAATAATCATTTGAAATAAGCATGTTTCACCAATTGGATGCATATTCACTATTATGAAATTTATAAAAAACCAAAGTAAATTCGTTCTAACCTGGAAATTTGTATTATGGGTGACGCTTTGCGCGTGTGGTACATGATTGTAGGGCTCTACAGCGGCGACATTTCCTCGTGCTTGCTGATTCTTTGGTTGACTGCTGACTCCTGTGTTACCGGATGTATAGTTAGGTAGTTGATTCATAGGTGTCGGGTTAGTGGTCCTGAAAAATCATTATGAGAATACGTTAATGTGATTGAATGTGGAATTTTGCAAGGGCTTAGAGAGAAAGATTAATTATGTCAGACTCTACGTGACCCGTTTTTGAGCAAGGATCCTCCTTCCTATTTTAAGGAATGGCGGTCAATAATTCATTTAGTCAATAAGCGTCATATTTATTCAAGACGGTTTGGCGGGTTTCTCATATCAGTATTCTCGACGTGTAGTTATCAGGTCAGAAAAACTAGTGGTTTTAAATCCTGGCCGGGAATCAGATACTTACCAACCTGATGATGCTACGTTGTTGGCACGAGACCCGGGTCCCTTTGGCACTTACGTACAGCACTTACCTCACAAACGACTTACAACATACATTTTACTATGATGTTTTGAAATTTTTGTTATGGTACGATATATATGTATATATAGCTTTCTAAAGATATATGATATTTAATACGTGCTTAACTAAAATATTAATAATATGAATGAATATGACAATCTTGACATACTTATTAAGAATCTGTAAAAATAACTCTGTATTACCTCTGCTGTGGCTGTCGATGCTGAGATGCTAACTGCCTGTTGAGGGCGCGTTTTCGCAGCAACCGTGCCTGCAGCTCGGATACGCGCCTGTCAATGCTTCGCATCTCCTCTTGTCGGGCGCCCAGGGCCGCTCTTTGCGCCGAGAGCCTGCCATTCTGCTGTTCGTTTAACTTGTTGCGGTACTGGAATTTAAAAAGAAAATAAGTGAAGAATAATAGGCAAACGTATAGTGCTCCCTCCAGCCAGATGGACCGAAGCAAGGTGGCCGGTTAGCTGGATGAGAAATGCGGAGGACCACGATAAATGGCACAAATTTGAGGAGGCCTACGTCCAGTAGTGAACAATTGTTAGCTGACGACAAGTGTAGGATAAGTAGTTTCTTACGCTGCACCTACAGTCCTATATCCAAAATGACCATTTAAGCCATTAACCGATTCAAATATGACTTAAGTAAATAAACATATATAATAACCATTGCATGTGGTTGCGTTGCTTCTTCTCATTTAATAGTAACTAAAATTGCTATGGAAGCGGTGGTAGATTGATCAATTTCAATATGCAATCTGTAAGATTCTATTTTGTAATACGTAAATCTATTTATTTTCATAGCGTACTCAAAAATGGACAGGAGTTTACAGTATTCGTCATTCATGATGTTTTTACCCAAACAGAATTTTAGAGATTATAAAATATGCTATGGCCATCTCGAGTCTTAGGCCGGTTACAGTGTTCCACCGAACGTCAGTCGCGCTTGTCATTTATATAACAAATCATAAATTCATACAATGTTGAAATAAGTTCTGATATTTTAAAATCTCTTGTAATTTCGCTGATAATTCATCAAAACTTATGATCGACATTCTGAAGTAATTAAAAAACATTTTTCTTCATCTTTGCGCAATAACGAATATAAGGTAGTGAATTCCCCTTGGAATGCTCTTTGGGCGATGATTGGGTGAACAAGATATCTACATCTTCTGTTCCTTAAACGCTTACGAAGATATAAAGCAGCAATTAAACTATTTGCATACGCTTCCATTTCGTGTATCGGCTGTATTAGTCCGGTCAGTTTGTTGATTAGGAGGGCACTGAACGTAACAAACTGACGCTCGGTTACTGCGTACCGTCAGGACGGAACGTACGCACTGACGGTCGGTGGAGCACTGAAACCGGCCTTAGAAAGAAATCTATACAAATTCAGAAACAACGACCGTGAAGACGACTGCTTGGGCATTGGTTCTTGAACTTTACAGATAATGAACAGTACCTACTCCGACTACTCTACTGAATTATTATCTATTTTACTATTTCTTAATAGTTACATAGATCATGCACAATACTGTTTACTAAATAAAAAACATTCCTGCAATTTATTGGTCAAAAAGATCATCACTTACAGTATGTGTAAAAGACCGTGTAATATAAAATTATAAGAAGTCGTAACAGAAAATGAGCTGAGACGTTATGATTCCTAAACCATTTTCACTTGACTGATTCGTCCAGATCCCGCGCTTAACTGAAACACATTGCTCGTTATAATCCTGATTCATCTACCCGCTTTACCATTTTCAAGCTAAATCAGTTCCATTCGAATGATTTTTTCCATGTCAATAGACTTTCTGGTCAACATTAAGAGCGATTTATTTTTTCTCTCCATATGTGCTTTGTTACGAAAGAAATCAAAAGAAACATTTATACTAAAAGGAAACGGAACAGACTTTATAAATGGTTAATCGATTATAATCTATTGCGCTCGTCAGTCTATTAAATTAAAATTTTCCAGTGTGCTATATATGATATTTTGATATCGCATTTGAATTAAATTGTAAATAAATTTATATATACCACATTTATAGTATACCCACTTGCACGACAACAAACAGAAAAGTGGCAAGGTAAATGGACAGCACCACTATGTAAACACAACATAATTATATTATAATTACGAACACAGTAGATATATTCGCGCTGTCTATTTCTCTTGCCACTTTCTTGCTAACTGCCGTGGAAAAAGAACTTGGGGTAACAAAAAAAAAAAAACTTCGTTTAAAAAAACCGACTTCAAAAACTAAAATGTATAAAATAACTTATTTCTAAAGCTATTATTATTAATATATATTATCTAAAACATCTTAAAGTCGGTGCTTAGTAATTTTCAAAATATAGTAATTTTTATGTTTTGCTTTGCACCGACTTCAAGATGTTTTAGATAATTTATATTAATAATAATAGCTTTAGAAATAAGTTATTTTATACATTTTAGATTTTTAGTTTTTGAAGTCGGTTTTTTTAAACGAAGTTTTTATTTTTTATTTGTTACTTTTTAGTGTCTAGCCATGTATGGGTGGACCTACGAATGGTGCCGCGCTTCTTAAAAAATATAGGTCTCACGAACCGGAAACAAAAAAATGATCGTAAAATGAAAACTAGTGGGCCAAACTATGTCAAATTTTTAGGGGACCACATGGCAGCTATTCCGCGTCGAACAAAAAAAGAATCACGTAAATCGAATCATAAATCTTAGAGTAATCGGTGTACATATGGAACGGAGTGAAAATTATTTTCATGAAAAATGTTCATAAAATGAAAACTACTGGGCCAAACTATGTCAATTTTTTAGGGGACCAATTGGAAGCTATTCCGCGTCGAACAAAAAAAGAATCACGTAAATCGGATCATAAATGACGGAGTAATCGGCGAACATACATAAAAAAAAGCAAAAAAAAAAAAAAAAGATCCCGACGAATTGAGAACCTCCTCCTCCTTTTTTCGAAGTCGGTTAAAAATAGACAATACAGATTATAGTTGAAATAATAACTGAACTGCACTGAATCTGCTAAACAAACTATTTACCCCTCGACGTTTTAAGTGTTGATGGATTGGTAAAGGTCTCTGACCATCAGAGGTTTAGAAGACTATCCAAATTAAAAAGATAACAATTTGAAATGATTCTTGAAAAAGGAAGGCAAACCGGGCAAGGGTTTTGAGTAGTTTTGAGTCTGGTTCAAAAAAAAGAATAATTTTTGTAGCATGTATTTAATAAAACAGCCATGTACTGAGAGTACTGAGACCGATTAAGAAATGCCAAACAGAAATAGGGCGTAAAAAGCGTAAACTATCGCGCGCTGAGTAGGCCATGCTTGCAATCTGTCCCTTGGAAAATAATACTGGTTATATTTAGTGGACTGTATTGGAAGAGATATCTTCCCTTGATCCTTGCAATAGAAAAGTAGAAATTCTACTAATTTTGAGACACCCTTTCTTGAATTGGGTCAGGCTGCAGCTCACATTCGCAGAAAAAAGAACGCGATGCCAGTTCCACAACACAACACACCCAATTAACCAGTTTGTTACGGCGTAATATACTTACTGGTGGTAAAACGTTGAGTGGGCAAATAAAGGGACCACTTGTCTTCCGCTTTGCAATTGTCGTCGAATCAGTCAAAAAAGAGGATAGAGTACATAATACTTCCCGCCAAGGATTTCCCTTTGCGCTACGACATGGGGTCGTTTAAGAAGGGCGTTATAAAATTTCTTAGAGGCCGGCAACGCGTTGGCAACACCCCTGGTGTTGCAAACGTCCATAGGCGACGGTAACCACCTTCCATCACGTGGGTCGTCCGCTTGTAAAAAGTAAAAATTATTAATAAAAAAATGAAAAATAAACATTTTCTAATTTTTCCAACGGGGTTCTATTCTAAAGCCTTTCAAGAATTGCTCCAAGAAAGGAAAAAAATCTTAAATTTATAGTTTAACAATTATCACACGTGCAATGTTCATGTTCAAGCAAAAAAAAAAATTAATTAACTATTGAATAACTAAATGAAAAATTGTTATAAAAAATTTTTTCAAGCAGATTATTGTTCATTCATCTATTCAGTTAGTGCCTGAATTTTTTCAATTTTTTATTTTCATAGTTTAAATAATGTATGTTTAAATAATATTTATTCATTAAAGGGCCGATGTGGGTGTGGCTTGCGTAAGTCAGAGTACCCGTTTTCGGCCGTATTTTCATCCCTCTGGGAAAATTATAAATATTGATCTTACAGTTTCGGGAGTCGAGACTTTTTTAGGAAAGTTCCTCCTCTTTTCGAATCTTTTTTCAAATTTGAAAAATCTTTATTACTTTTTGAGATATTTGCAAAAAAACTAAACCCCCATTTTTAAGTTAATTGTTAATAACTTTTAGAATTTTTTACAAGCGGAACTTCATTTTTTTCAAAAATCATCTAGAAGCCATTCCGAATCGAATGACACCTCATTTATAATTTTCGGAGAATGTTGAAAAAAGTTGGTCCAAAAGGCACTTGTTTACTAGTCTATTAAATTAGGTATATAATTCAAGGCCATCTGGTCGATATTAAAACGACAAAATGTCGTAAATATTTCGTTAATTTCTAGCAATATCTGTAAATGAGATAATTTCTAGAAAGCAGAATTTAAGGAATTTCACTAAACATCAGAATATTTGAAGCAAATAATTTTAAGCGATATTGAGCGGGTAATAAAATAGAACCGTCTTTTGCTAGGCCTGACAAACTCAAAATGTTGGGAGAAAGTTTCATCTCTAAGGCAATTTCGTAGATTGGCATCGTAAATTTCGTGAACGAGTTAATTAAACGGCTAAGATAGAAAGAAGTGTTGCTCATATGAAGCTTCGTGTATTACCTGATTCCTGGATCCAAAAATTTCATATGAACTCTTTCTAGAGAGAATAAGGGTATGACTATCACACCCCTATTTGAAAATCAACTGAAATACTTTTTACCAATCTTACAAAACGTCGCAGGCTCCTAGATTTGTACGAGCATGGTTCAGATACGATAATTCTAGTTGCATTGTTTACCAGCTATTATCGACAAATTACCTGATAATAAAGATTCATTTATTCATACGACTTCATTTCTTTAACGATTCTAATATCATATTCTTGTTTTACCAATAACTAAAATATCTTTTATCACTATACTTTAAATTATTACTTTATATGATAGAATAGTTTTTGGTGCCTTTTATTAGTAGATGTAAATAACTTTACAATTAATTGTAACTTGTATTATTTACCCAATTATGTACCCATGTGATAGTTTTCCTTAAAGAGTGCTGGAAGGGGAGTGGAGTAGGAAAAATAAAATTGGCCAAATTCGATTCGAGGATTTACTCTCAAACGTCTTTCGTTGTTCGTTTTCGAGCTTCTTTTGCTTGTTTTCTTTAATTTAAGTGCATTTTCCATTGTGTGTTCCATTTGTTTTTGTTTTATAGATTTTACTGTTGTAGTTTTAAACAAATCTTTGTTCTTTCTTTCTTATATCTGAAATTTAATTGACTCTTTCGGGCTGATCGGACAAAAACAAACAACCAAAGAGTAAGTTTAAGTAAGTTAGTAAGTAAGTTTGAGAATAAGGCCTCAGATCGCGCATAAAGCGATATTTGAAGGTAATGAACTTTCATTGTGTTTTTAAGTAGGCAATGGATTCTTGCCAAATTTTACCCCTAAAAACCAAGTACTATTTACAAAAGATGGTTTACAAACAGATTAACATACAAGCAGCATGACTACAAAGGTTCTGTTCTTGCTAAACGCTAGCACACGGATCCCAAACTCAAAGGGCGTAGGTTCGAATTCCAGCTGGAAATCATGCACCACTTGGACAGTTTTCTGACTAATGTTATTATAATTACTACGTGCTTAATGTGAATTGTGACGAAACCTGCATATTGAGATAACCGATGTGTTAAACCTGTAAATCCGCCTTGGATAAGCATGGTGGGTGGGTATATTGTCCATTCTCCTATAAAAAAATTGGAGGCTCGAGCCCAGCAGTGGGGACGTTTATGGGCTGTTATTATACACATAAGAATCAGTCGTTGTTAATAATAATCAATTAAAGTTAAGGGTATTTGACTCTGAGTCAAAACAGTAGTTTATAATGCCATAATGTACCATTTAATAAGACATTACAGAAGCAAATACAATGAACAACATACAAAAACAACAAATAACAGTACCATAAAAAGCTTTCATAACCACAAAAATAATACGAATATCGCACAGAAAAAGCAACTAGCGCAACTGACAAACGGTCCTTTGAAAAAGCTGACAAAAAAGAATCCAATAAACGGACCCTTCTATACGATAAATAAGATTAGATAAGAATATATGAAATTGTAACTGCAACTGTTACGTAATAAACAGAATAACATCATTTTCCGTAACATTGACAATATATCACACCCTTGTCTTCGGCCTACATTTGATAGAAATATTATGTGTTTATTTTATTGCACGAGTTAAGCAGACAGGTAGGACTACCTAATGGAAAGGGGTATCATCGTCTATGGACATTTAAAATACCAAAATAATCCAAATGTGTTGCCACTCTCTAAAAGGGGACTGGAATCTGGCCACTAATGTCGGAACACAACTCAAGGTTGTCATGGCGAAATACTTTAGACCAGGGGTGGTAGCCATACAGACGGGCAAATACTCTACCACCTGGTTGTGGGATGTTTTATTGCTTCTGACTACAGACCGCCGGACCGCAGGCAATTGTATACTTTGTCCGTTCCTGGTCGGATAAAATAATATTAGAAAATTTCTTATGTCTTCAACACTTCGATGACTGTCTCAATCATCCTTATTATTATATAATGCTGATATTAGACGGATCAAACAAATTGATTCAACTTGGCTGAAACACACATAATTGAAAGGTAAGTATATATTTTTTTAATAATATTAAATGATTTTATTCCCTTTTCTTTAAGATAAAATGTTTGTGTTGTTTACAATTGTTAATTTACTTGTTTCTTTTTTTTTGTAACTGGCAGGTGTAATGATATTGTATTTTTACTGTTATTTTATATTTATTCTTTTACATATATATATTTTTTTCTTTTTTCTTCCCTTTAATAAATATTATAGTTTATTACATAATATATATATATATATATATATATATATATATATATATATATATATATATATATATAATTAAGATGGCAAGTTTTATATGTGACTCTGAAAGTGAGTCTGAGTATGTGTCTTGCTCCTCTGAGAGCGTTTGTAGTGACAGTAAACCTTTGGTTGAGCTGCTTGAGGCGCGTTTTTCCAACTGTACTTCTCTTTTTAATGTTGTTCATATAAATGCGCAGAGTATTCCAGCTCACTTTACAGATATGTTGGCGTCATTTAATCAAAATAACATCCATGCAATTTCAGAGTCCTGGCTGAAACCTTGTCTCCCATCGACATCTTACACCTTACCTGGATATCAACTAATAAGAAATGACCGTATAGGCAGTGGTGGTGGAGGCGTTGCCATTTATCTTCGGTCACATATCCCCTTTTCCATCATCAGCTTGTCTCCACAACCACCCGCATCGGATGCTGGTGAACACTTATTTATCGAGGTGGAACTTTCGTTGAATAAAATATTGCTCGGAGTATTTTACAGTCCGTCTCTTAGAGTTAATAACTTCTCATCGTTAGAAAAACTTTTAGAAAATGTTATCCCTGTTTATAATCATTCCATAATAATGGGTGATTTTAATACCTGTCTTCTTAAACGAGATTATCGTACTACACTCCTTGAGTCCTTAGTTGCTGCTTCTGGCTTGTCCATTCTTCCATTGAAGGCTACTCACTCTTTTCCCAATTCTACTCCGTCTCTTTTAGATTTAATTCTCGTATCTTCACTGTCTCATGTTGTTACACATGGTCAGTTCCCAGCGGATGCTTTCTCTTATCATGACCTGATCTTTCTCTCGTATAACATTCGTCCGCCAAAAGCCAAGCCCAAAATTATCCTGCAGCGTAATTTTGGAGGTATAAATTCGAAGGCTCTACTCAAGGATTGCCGCGAGTTGGATTGGTCGGGGGTTTACAATGCAGCCACTATCGATGATAAAGTGCATATATTTAATACAATATTATTAAAGCTATATGACTTACATGCACCCATGCGTCGTATTAAAATTAAGCACTTACCTGCACCGTGGCTTACCGATAACGTTAAGACGCTCATACACAAAAAATCTCTTGCCAAGACCAAATGCAAGCTTAGTCCGTGTAGTAAGACCAAACAGGCTTACATAACTATCCGTAATCGCTGTAATAGAGTGTGTAGGGACGCGCAACGCCGGTATATTCATCAATCAGTTGACATAGATAATCCTTTTAAAGTTTGGAAATTTCTGAGATCCTTGGGAGTTTGTAAATCAGAGCAAAACTCTGTTCCAAAAAACTTCAATATTGATAACCTCAATCAACATTTCACGAATGTTATAAATTTTGACAATAATATAAAGTCTAAAACATTAAAAAATCTTTCAACCGCTCCAACTCCTTCTCATTCCCCTTTTTTTCTCAGACCATTATCTGATTGTGATGTTACGAGTGCCATAAAATCCATCACTTCAAACTCTGTCGGCAGTGATGGTATTAGTCGCAATATGATTATCCCTATTCTTGATGTCATCAACCCGATTATTACTCATATCCTCAACTCATCCATGGCTAGTGGTACTTTTCCAGCAGCCTGGAAAGAGGCAGAAGTTATTCCTCTCCCTAAAAAGTCTAATCCTACGTCCTTTTCTGAATTCCGACCGATATCCATTCTTCCCTTCCTATCCAAAGTCCTAGAACGTCTAATCCATAGACAATTAAGTATTTTCCTAAATTATAACTTATTAATGAATCCTTTTCAATCTGGTTTTCGCCCAGGCCATAGTACAACAACAGCTTTAGTAAAAATCACCGATGACATCCGTTAGGGGATGGAGCGTGGTCTACTGACAATACTATCACTGCTAGACTTTAGTAGTGCTTTTAATAATGTTGACCATGACATATTACTTAGCATTCTCCGCACTCTTAACATATCTCCAACAGTAATTGGTTGGTTTCACAGTTACCTGTATGGACGCCGGCAGCGAATACGTGTTGATGACAATTACTCATCATGGTCTGACCTTACTGCTGGTGTTCCACAGGGCGGCGTTTTATCTCCTCTCTTATTTGCGATTTTCATTAATTCAATCTCCGATAAATTAACTTCATCCTATCACCTCTATGCGGACGATTTACAGATATATACTCAAGCTGCTCCAGATGATTTAAGTACTGCCGTGAGACAAATCAATCTAGACTTAAACCACATACTTCATTGGAGTACAATGTTTGGTCTTGCAGTGAATCCTCGTAAGACTCAAGTGATAGTCATCGGTAGCCCCAGAATACAAGTTGATTTCGCAACCTTACCGAACATTGTTTTTGACGGCACTTGTATCCCATTGAGTGACACTGTCAAAAATCTAGGTGTAGTCATCGATAGTGACCTGTCTTGGAAGTCTCACCTCTTCGAATTAAGTCGGAGAGTTTTTCTGTCTTCTAGATCCCTGAGAAGGCTGAGAAATTTTCTGCCTACTGCCACCAAAATTATGCTTGCACAGTCTCTTTTGTTACCCATTTTAGATTACGCTGACGCCTGCTATCTGGACTTAACCGTAGAACAGCTAAGTAAACTTGAGCGACTTCAGAATTTTTGTATTAGGTTCATATTTGGCTTGCGAAAATATGACCATGTTTCTGAATTTCGTGAAAAACTCAAGTGGCTCCCTATTCGCTTTCGCCGGAATACTCACATTCTCACATTACTTTATAACATTTTATTTACCCCTAGTAGTCCTCCCTACCTTAAGGAACGTTTTGAATTCCTTCGCCTTTCTACTTCCCACAATTTGCGCACTCATACGTATCGTAAACTCACTACACCTGCACACACTTCATCCTTTTATGATAACTCTTTCACAGTGCAGGCTGTCAAACTTTGGAATGCGCTGCCTCTTACTGTCAGAGAGGCCAAAACATCGCCTACATTTAAAACACTACTTTTCCTTAAATAATTATGCCTAATTCTTATATTATAGACTATTTAATATATTTGTATGTGTGTATTTAATTTATAAAGTAGTTTAAGTATGTGTATTTTTTATTTATTTATAAATTATTTAGTTTAAGTATGTTTATTTATGATATTCGATATTTAATGATCTGCACCACCTACATCGCCAGATTAGATTAAATTATTCCTTAAGTTAGGTTGCCTGGAAGAGATTGCTTTCAGCGATAAGGCCGCCTTTTGTTTCTACCATAACAATATTGTAATTGTATATTTTGAATTTGTGTATTTGGTATACTTGTGCTGGAGGACGGGAAAGGTTCCCAAGGACTGGAGGCGCGCTGTCATCGTGCCCTTGTATAAAGGCAAGGGGTCACGTATGGAGTGCGCCAGCTACAGGGCCATCAGTTTGATCAGCACAGCATCTAAAGTATATGCGAAGATTATTGAAAGGAGAATGAGAGTGGTATCCGATGGATTACTGTGGGATGCACAAGGGGGCTTCAGAAATGGAAGGGGATGTATGGATCAAGTTTTCTCGCTCCGCAATATCGTGGAGAAGCAGCTGGCATTGGGCCGGAAGGTTTTCTGCGGTTTTGTGGATCTAGAGAAAGCATTTGACAGGGTTGTGCGGAAGGACCTCTGGGACATATTGCCCGGATATGGGATCAATGGCCAATTGCTGCGTGCTGTGCAGTCCACTTACGAGGACTGTATGGCATGCGTGCGGGTGGACGGCAGCCTGTCGCCCTGGTTTGACGTCAATATTGGCGTCCGGCAGGGCTGCGTGCTGTCGGCTTTGCTGTTCATCCTATATCTGGACAACTGTCTCCAGAGATTAAAATTGATGGATGTTGGGGTGCGGATGGGTGATCTAGTTGTTAGCACTTTGCTTTATGCGGATGATGCCGTGCTTTTAGCCGAATCGCCATCAGAACTGCAAACACTAGTCACAATGATGAAAGATGACTGTCAGGCGAGAGGCTTACACTTGAATGCGAAGAAAACAAAGGTTATGGTGTTTGAAAGAGAAGAAACCAGAACGAATGCAAGGATAATGGTCGATGATGTTATGCTGGAACAAGTGAATGAGTTTGTATATCTTGGATGTGCTTTTAGCAGGGATGGAAGGTACACCGCTGACATAGAAAGAAGAGTAAATTTGGGGAATAGTGTGAATGGAGCGTTAGGTAAACTTTTAGGCGCTAAGAACCTCAGCCAGAAAGCCCAGCTTGTTATACACAACGCGGTGCTGGTACCTACGCTCACGTATGGAAGCGAGAGTTGGGTATGGAGCAGAGAGCATGAAAGTAGAGTAAACGCGGTCGAGATGCGAGCACTGCGCAAAATCTGCGGAGTGACGCTCGCGGACCGCGTTCGTAATACCGAAGTAAGAAAGAGAGTTGGTCTGAAAGAGAGTGTCGGGGTGAAGGTAAGGAAAGGAATGCTCCGGTGGTTCGGGCATGTGGAAAGAATGTTTGATGAAAGAATGATTAAACAGATATACAATGCAAAAGTGGATGGATGCAGAAGTCGCGGAAGGCCACGACACACCTTCCATGATCAAATTGATCGTGTATTAGCAGAAGGTGATGTCAGGAGCCTTAAGAACAGACGAGCGTGCATGACAAGAGCTATGAATGTCAAAGAAGCAAGTGAGGTGTGTAAAAATAAGCCTGTATGGCGCTCTGTTGTTCGTGCCTACCCCGCAAGGGACCTGGCGTGAAGTTATGTATGTATGTATGTATGTATGTATGTATGTATGTATTTGGTGAGCAATAAAGTGTTATCTATCTATGATTGATGATTCTAGTTTACGTGTATCAAAGTAATCTATATGGATCATTACTATTAGGTCAAAATACATTAAAAAAGGCCACGGATAGAATAATATAAGTATTATAAAATTCTAAACATGCCGTGTTTGTACATTAAAGTTATTAAAAATTACTGGAATAGTCTATATTGCGATGCAATCTTTTTTAGATTTTATGTATGTTTGTCGTTTTGTCTCTTTGTTCAAGATTCACGTAAAAACTTTCAATGCAATGTTTGCTGAACGACGGCTAGTTCTGAGACTTAAACACTGCGCTACTTTTTAGCACAGGAATCCCGCGGTTTGTAGTTGTTCGGGTGCGTAAAAATTAAGTTATTCCGACATAGATTTTAGTAAAAACTACTTTTAGTACATTCTTTGTATTGTACATTCTTTTTCAAATACTGCGGGAATTTCTATTCAAGCGTAGACTAACTCCCGGGCATATTCCAGTTATACGTTATAATAGTGAAGTTAAGATATATTGCTAGAGTATGGTCGACTCATGACTTTCAATTAGTAATCTGTTAGACATTATTTTGAAATAAATACCTTCATTTTAATTTTTCAGTTTCACTTTGGTTTGTTCCAGTAAATTGAAATGCAGAAATGCGATTAGTCATATCGTAACGGTGCGCGTGAATGGAATAATAAGTTTCGACGGGTGCTTTACAGGAGAGCGAAAAGATGGTCGAATTAACTTTGAAAGAACATACGTAGCTGGCTTTTTTTACGTACGAAAATTTATTAAAATAATGTGATATATGCAAAACAAATAATGTCATATTGTAAAGAATTGTTTTATTAAAACGATTGTACAATAAACTAAAAATTATCATTTTGTAGATAACTTTATTTACTTTGCACCCGTCGGTTTAATCATCGGTCATATTGACTCTCTAATCTCTCCTGCACAATGTAAAACTTGTATTTCATTCTCTTGCAAGATTAGTCCTATACATTTACGTGTTTATCTTTTTTCAGTTTCGCTTTTTCGTTTCATCGAGTTTGAAATAACAACAATTCTCAAAAACTTTCACTTCAAAACAATAATTGCTACTAACATTAGCAGAAATGGCGTTAGCTGAAATGAATATTGAAAATTATCTAAGTTTTAAACATGTATTTCGCGCGTTTGTGCTTTAAATATTTATAAAGATAGAGTGACATGCCATGGGCATGCCATTGAATTAAGAGAATACCAAAATCTGGTAAACCTACGATTAAGACTATAGGCACCAATTTATGCTGCACACAAATGATGTACTAATAATGAAACTTGTAATTAGTAAAATAATGGAACTTATTGTGGACGTAGGTGACGTCCTGTAACGGTAACAAAATGTATAGTAGACTATGATATGATATGTATAACATAGACTAAGAAATATTCAGATAATTGCATCTTCATCATTTGCATCAGGGCAAATTCTTATTTTAATCGTGTATCAATTAACTATAATCTTTTGGCTGTTACACATGATATAGATTTATTTATAAGTAATCCGCAGAATCTTAAGACGGTTCTGGTAAAGTACTGGTCTGAATATTAAGAAGTCAATAGGTCAGTTTTAAAATAATTTATTTTCTCTTTTTTTAATTTCCTCCTTTTAATTTAATTTTACAGAATTTAACATATTTACTCGCAAGCATTATAGCTATCTATATGTGGAAACAATTAAATGGTTATAGATATTTAGTAATATGTACTTAGTTGTAAACTGTTTGTTTTCCGAATAAAATAAAATAAAAATAAAATAAGATTTTTATGTATTCAACAATAGGTTTACGCACACGTTTACAAATTGCTTCACTTCATTTACTTTTATTCATGTAGGCTCCGTCTGTTCTTTTATTTTGTCTGAGGATTTATGCTATAAAATATTTTTCGAAACATAATTGAAAAGCTTACTCGCCTAAAGTCACATATCCAGGTATTTTTTAATAAGGTCATAACAAGAATTTACCATTATTTTTCTGCTGCACTGAACTGTTCTCACATTATAAATAAACTCACACTAATTCCATTTCAAAGTAGTAAATTTTCACACATTCCCGTATACCGCGAATACAATAAGCACTCGATTAATAAATGGAGATACAACTCCTTGAAATTCGTATCGATAACTGAATTGTCAAACTCGTAACTGAATCAAAGTGTTGGCACTAGAACGAACAAATAAAATTAGGCCAGTGACGTGTTTGTTAACTTTAGGGTTGTTGAGTAGGATGAAGAACATAATGCTTGTATCCTGAATAGATAATAAATATGAATGTGAAATGTTCGTTTGATTGTTAAACTTCAAAGTTACAGTCCTTAATATTGGTAAATTTTCGTGTATTTTGGCTTATAAATTTTATTTCATTTTATTGCAGTTCAGCAGACAGGCCGACGGCCCGCTTGATAGACAGCGGTTACCAACGCCTATGGACATTTGCAACACCAAATGTGTTGCTGCTCTCTTAAGGGAGACTGGAACCTGGTCACTAATGCCGGAACACAACTCAAACTCACTTGTATACTTTGATCCATATAAATGTGAAGAGTTCCTTTGATTTTTTAATCTTAAATTTGCACTCCTTAATATTGTTCAATTTTCATGTAACGTTTATAAATAGGTCATACATATACCAGAGAGAATAGTACATAAATGTAGAAGAGGAGATGAATAGACGATATCTTTCCAAAATTGCTGCAGACAAAATCCTAGCTACATAACAAAATGTATCCAAATTGAATCTTTCATAAAGATTATTTTAGATCAAGAATACAGGGCGTCTATACTTAAGTCTATCTTAGAATTTCAAATAAGTATTGTTAGCTTTTATACGCTCTAGTTGATATTGTTATCAAAATATAATATTATTGTTGTATATTACCAACCAAGTAACCAAGTAAACAACTTCTATTGACTTCAAAGAAGGGATCACTGTTGTGGATTAAATATTTATTTGCTTATATATCTATAAAATTATAAACTTGTCATATCTGTGCATTAAATCTATTTTTAAAAAACCATTTGGAATAGGTACACTAAATAAACAGCAAATTCTTAAACTTAAAATCTGCGATACTTTTATCCTGAGAGTTTCGCGGGAATTTTTCTGGAAATGTTTTAAAACAGGTAAAAAAGTAATTGAAGTCCAATGTCAGTTTTTACTGAATGATATCTAATGTTATGTAACAAAATGTGTGCTATTTTTTGCCCGGGAATCCTGGGGAAATTTACCCTTGAGCGGTGTGTAGTTGTTTAGGTGCATAAAATCAGCTTCCTACACAGTTTTCACTAAAACGATAACTTAGATTCTTTTTTAAATGTTGCAATATTTTTTGCCCGAGAATCCCGCGGGAATTTCAAGTCAAGCGAAGTCGCGAGCACATGGTAGTATATATGTCCCGTATTCTTTTAAAGTATTGTACACTACCATATTTTTGTTCGTCGATAATGTAGTTCGATACGCACTGACTTAATACTATATACTTTTTTTATTATTATGTAACTTTAGTGTATATTTGTTTATTATCCTAAATAAATAAAATAATATACTGGCCGCTCTGTTTCGATTCAAACGTTGAAAGAGAATGGCATTTTATTTTGATATAATTTAGCCTCGTGTGGTCCAGGACCACTACCAAATTAAAGTAGGGAAAAACAGTGCTCACAACCCTAACACAAATTAGTCGCATAATTAGAAACAGATATTATTGTATCAACACATCGAAGCTACTTAATCACATTACGGTCAAAACCAGTGTCATGATCGTGAAAGATTTACTCGTCATCTACGGTCAAGTCAAGATTATTGCCTGCAACTTTGAAAATAATTATTTTATATAATATTCATTTATATCCTCATAACAGTGACTAAGCAGCCAATAAGGCCGCCCGATTTACTACATCTTGTCTTTCTGTTTATCTATGCTTTGGTGATCAATAAAGTGTTGTCATAGATATAGATTTAAATCTGGAATATAATTTGCTACAAAACATGTAGTGTAAAGAGACCCTACTGAATAAAAAACTGAGTCTTAAAACAAAATAATAATTTAAAATAAAACAAATAAACCTTTTGCAACAAAAAATGTGCTTAGATCCAAATGTCGATTACATAAATATCTTTTGGTACTCCATTTCAAAACACACGAAAATTAGAATAAAGCACCAAGTACTTTAATGTGCAGCTTTTTTTATATAACTACAACTAATGGACAACAATTTGTAATTAACTAAATTTGCACTAAGGTAGAAGTTTGGAATATCTTGTCTTCTTGTGTTACTATCGCTTAGATTTTACAAATGAAAATATACTTTTTAATCCTATGAGGTGATGATATTCGATCTTCGGGAGGTAAAAAAGTTTCTTGGTTGACAAAACGAACATACAACAATTAAACTTTTATATATATCTATTAAGTATAAAATATATGTAAGTAGCTGCATATCCTCTAATATTTATGTATACCACCTTTGACCAATATAATATGTTTTTATTCCTGCCACAGATTGTCTGGAAGAGATCGCTTCTTAGCGATAAGATCGCCCATTGTGCACATTTAGAATATTTTTAGGCTATAAGTTCATAGTGTTTTCTGTAATGGTGTACAATAAAGTGTTATCTATCTATCTATCTTTTTCCTACATATTCCATTGAACTTTTGGGCAGTGGATAATTTACAAAAAAACTTTCATCATAAAAGAATGATTACCATCCGCAAATCGCAATACACTGTTGGATAATAATATTTTTTTCTATTTTTTGACAGAGCTAGGTACATATCAGATATAACATTGGTACCAATTCAATTTTCTGTCTGATATAAAAAATATATATGAAGAGCATTGTTAACGCCTAAAGCATACCTCATTATTCTACTTCGATGAATTCGATATTATAGTTTCTTTGGCATTGTGTGTGAGCCAGACGAGGGAGTTGTGTCGTTTATGCCGAAAGGGACCTATTCTCAGAGAAATAAGAAAGCGAATAGCTAATCGACCCGATATCGTTTTCTGTTCATTTTGAAGTCCATAAAAATAAATGTAAAAAAAAAACTATGCTAATATTATAAAAATTAAAGAGCTAAGATTTGCATTTTTGTATATTTGTAACGAATATACTAAATAACGACTGGACCGATTTTAAAAATGATTTCCCCATTAGAATGCTACATTATCCTTGAGTCATATTATTATAGGCTATACTTATTATTAGAAAAAATAGGAAACCCTACTAAGACTTCAATAATGTAAACCCAGGTTTAAAAAAAAACCCATAAAATGTCTTTCTCGCATGCGCTGCGGAAAGTATTGATAATAGAACAAAAAAATGTTGTACAATATTAAAGAACATATCAATATCTAAAAAAAAAACTTAGCGATATCATATGTCCAACTATTGTAGTTATCACTATAACTACTTTTTACATTTTAAACTATGATAGAAATACCAACCAAAATTAGACCATGTTATCCAAACCACTGTACGAGTATTAATTCTTATCCAACTAAATCATTTCCTAATTAAGACTGTTTCAATATCTGTAAATTACTTTTTGAATTATTCAAATCGAATATTCCATTCAAAAGATATTGTGAATCTAAAGATGTCAATGTAAATAAAATACTTAGCGCCAGAATATTGGGTTCCAGGATTTTGATGAAATTTTATGTGTTTGAGTGCGTCCCGGGATCGTTTAGTTTAGATTTACAATTAGACCCCGCAGATGGCACTGCAATCGGTTTGTAGATTTTTATTTTTTCAGTGCAGAACAACGTCTACCGGAGCCGCTAGTAAGTAATAATATTGTTGTGCTGATTTTAGAAAAATATCTTGGCTTAATTTTTGTGTACTTTAATTAATTCAGAATTTTACTTTTATTATTTTTGATTTGATTTGTTTCCCAAATTTCTTTATGACTTGAATATGACATCATCATAACGTTTCAGTGCTTAAAGTGTCCTGGGAACAAGAAGTAAAACTTGGACAGTTCAAAAGCTGAACAATCAGAAAAACATTCCAATATTTTGATAACATTTTTAACTTTCTTATTTGACAATTTATACATACTGCTAGCGATTGTTAATACTCAATTTATTAATACTGTGTGCTACGTGCAACATAATTACGAAAATATTTGTTGTGCCTACTTGGTCAGCTTTTTCAAAATATTTTCAATACCGCTAAATATGTCTAGAATACTGTATACAACTGTATTTCTTATCGACAGCTGATGGCTGCGTAAATATTTAAGAATAGCCCCACGTATCAAGTCCAACACACGAGCTCATAGTCACACGGCCGAGTGCCCGCAACCCAGTTGGCTCTCGTCAGATATTACTCGCCGAGAGTGTTGAACTGGATACGTGTTACTACGTCATAGTTCAAAGATAATCTCATGCTTGTAAAAGTTATTATGTTTTTCCGAAACATAGGTTGTATGTAGATACCTACGTTTAAGACAAGTATAGTCTAACATAGATGACTAACTAATAGATGGTCTTCGTATAGTTGTGAAGAGTCTTTATCAAGTTCATTTATCAGTTCATATATAAATTTAATCGTCAGTCGTACGTAATGAATTCATTTTGGAAAAACTAAAATGTATAAAATAACTTATTTCTAAAGCTATTATTATTAATATATATTATCTAAAACATCTTAAAGTCGGTGCTTAGTAATTTTCAAAATATAGAAATTTTTATGTTTTACTTTGCACCGACTTCAAGATGTTTTAGATAATATATATTAATAATAATAGCTTTAGAAATAAGTTATTTTATACATTTTAGTTTTTTCGTTTTTGAAGTCGGTTTTTTTAAACAAAGTTTTTAAATTTAATTATGCCCTTTTCTACGGTAGCGAGGGGTAACAATAGTAAACCAACCGAAATTCCAAAAACGTAGTCATCCGGCTAATAGTAGTTCATTAGCCTGTTGAAAATTAAACAGTTGACGAAGTGGTTGATAATTTAGCCGTGACTTTTTTGTGAACATCAGCTAATTAGCTGACTTTTACAATTGATAACCTCCAACGAGAAGGAATAGGCGAGCGAAAACATAATTCGAACGTAGCATACCCGCGTTGCCCACTTCCCTTGCCAATTTCCTGTTTGTTGCCGTGGATATGGGCGTAATGTAAAGGAGGCATTAAAGTGTAGAGCATTATTCTAACCTTTCAGAGAACATTTCAATGTCAAAGACAACCAACAACATTGAGATTTTTACGATTTATGTGGCTTTAGCGTCGGCCCGAATTAAATGTTTAGTTTTACGGTCAAGCACACCCATTTGCGCAAATATTACCGAAGGTTAATGTTTAGACTTTAAGCATATAAATTTTATCTGTCCGTTTTAAATGTAGAATAATAATTAAAATAAATTTAATTATTGAGGGTTTCAAAGCAGAAGTTCCTTAATTAGAAATAGTACAAAGTGAATTTAAAAAGATTAAACAAGTTTTAAAATAAAAAGTTTAATAGTGGCTATTTATAGTTCAGGGACCCTTATTAAAGTCTGAGTGTGAGAATAAATACTTTAAAACTATTTTTTTTTTGTATGTAAACTGATAAACGGGTTCACTTGATAGCAAACGGTTACAGTCGCTGATGGATATCTGCAACATCAAGGGAGCCGATGAGTTGACTACTTTATTGATTCTTTACGTCGTCTTCAGCCATTCGCAGTCCACTGCTGGATGTAGGCCTCCCCAAGACGGCGCCACTCATCCTGTCCTTTGATTTCCTCATCCAGCTCCTACCGGCGACCTTGCACAGGTCGTCGGTCCATTGGGCTGGAGGGTGTCCGACACTACGTTTACCGAGACGCGGTCTCCACTCCAGGACTCGTCTGCTCCAACGGTCATCGGTCGTGCGGCAGACGTGACCGGCCCACTACCACTTCAACTTGCTAATTTTGCAAGCTATGTCGGTTACCTTGGTTCTCTTACGGATATCCTCATTTCTAATTTTATCCATAATAGAAACACCCAACATAGCAAGCTCCATACTCCGCTGAGTGACTTGGAACTTCTGGAGTAATCCTGCTGTCAGTGTCCATGTCTCGGCCCCGTAGGTCAAGACGGGGAGGACGCACTGCTCGAAGACTTTTGTCTTCAAGCATTGCGGAATGGTCGAAGAGCCTCATACAGTAACTAAAATACTTCGAAACGTAAATAACTAAAAATTATAAAAACCCAAGAGATAGTAATATGTTAATACAGTCTCATTTGAAAACCTAATGTGTACCACGGCTAACATAAAGAAAATACCTAAAGCTTTTAACGTATGGAGGAAAATGCTTTTAAATGCTACAGCTGTAAAAATAAAGAAACTTTTGTAGAATTAAATGTTTAATTTAAGCTTTAAAGCGTGTTTAACAGAACATTATGCAAGGACGTCAGTAGATATCTACTGCCGTAAAAATATGCTGTAAAGTTTATATACTGACTGCGCTTGACTGCCTCTATGGCTTAGTGGTTTTTTTTAACAAATGTACGGACTCGAGTTCCGTACCCTTTTTACAACTTAATTACGGCCCATTAAAAAAAAGCTTCAACAGTTAGCTTCAACGTAGATAATGAAAAAATACTGCAAACGACTCATATTATGATCATAAACTCACTGCTTCATCTAAACGTCTATTGCGCAGCTAGCTTTTGCAAACTATTCTAGCCATGCCGCAAATCGATACAGTATACATTGACATTCGAATTAAATTAGTTTTATAAAAACGTCCAAGTAAGCAAGAAATCGAAGAAAATTCATAGCATTCATTCATTTTTATTGTCTGTAGCAAACAAATAGGCGGATGGACCACCTGACGAAAAGTGGTAACGTCTATAAATGTTTTGATGAATATAAGTTATAATATAATTTTGGTGATGAAATATTTTAACACCTTTAACCAAATCCATGTCGAATCGCAGAGAGAAAACCTTGGGAAGATACTTCCAGATAGTTGTCCGCGAAATAAACGTACTGGAGACCATTGCGTAGTTGAATGTGTAAGTCCAACAAAAGAAGATTGAACTTCTCATCGAGGGCGAGAGTTTTTTCCAATATCCAAACTGCGTGAGTTATAAGTAATCACTGGCTCTGAAACACTACCTATAGGTAACTGGGTATTTTTCGTATTTAATTAAATAAAGTCCTTCAGTTTTGGCCCAAAGGTATAATTGGCCGTAAATTTGAATTTTGTGAAAATTGCTTTCATCAATTCGTTTCCGCCGTTGATAAGGGACTGATCAGTCTAACGAAGGCACGAGGGTACGTTAATTTGGGTCGAACGTTTCCAGGTTGATAGAAAAAAAACAAGATAACCGTATGTATGTATGTAACATAGATCAAAAATAATTAATAAATCCAATCGATATAAAAAAATGTACTACTATTACAATCTAAATTCAAAAATCAAATCAAAATCATTTATTGAGTAAAAACAAAAATTACTTACTACAACTGTTGCGGCACGATTTACCAAAGGAAAGTACACACCGGTCCAGCCAGGCGTGAACCAGTACGCTCGCGCCAGTGTGTACGCGCAATATCGTAAATTGCCTATGACAAACGCTCTTTGTCTACGGCCAACCGCCAATATTCAAAAAATTCAGTACGGAACGACGACGAATTATTGTACGCGCAACTAAAAATTATTGTAAATCGCAAAATATCGAAATATACGCATTATTCAAGCAAAAGGTGCTTCAATGAAGACTTCCTACGCTTCAACTACTATATTACAAATAAAACTTGGTTTCCTAGACCTGCGCTTTTATAATAGAAACTCAATAAAGAAGATAAAGGTAGTTGACGTTAATAAAGCATTGCGTATTAAGTTTTACTTAGATTAAGGTCGATTGTATTTAATTCCTCGATGCACTGATTTTTTCACGATATATTCCTTGAGAGTTAGCACATAGTCACTGTAAAAGTACGCAAATTAGGTCACAAAAACTGCTAAAGCAGTGCATAACTTCTAATCAGTATTTAAACCTACATCATTACAGTAAGACGAGTGCCTTAGCCACTAAGATACCACTTAAGGAAGTCATTTCTTGATAACTGTAAATAAAATGTACCGGAGGAACCTATGTCTCCACAAGCCTTATAAAACAAACAGCCAGTCAGCGTTCTGGGTACCTGACACACAGAAGACGTTGAAGCTCAATATTTTAGTCTTAAAAGATTATAGGTAGAACACAATATAACTAATATTAATAAATTAGGTTAAGTTTCATCAATGTATTATTTTATAATGTAAACCAAATTTCCCTGTAAATTAACAACATCTGCAGGCGTACTGTCGTAATTAAAATGCGCACGAGAGCAAAATGACTAAAATAAATAATTGTAGGAAACTCACCATGAGCTCTCTTCTAAGTTTGTCCAGCTCATGGGCGGAAGGTGGCGCCGGCTGGACTCTTCCTCGTCTCAGTTCTTCAAGCTGCCTTGTCAGCTCTTCCACCTTCGCCACGGCCACCGAAAGCTCCTTTTCCTTTTCATTGAAAAGTGCTCGTATTGATTCCAAGTCACTAGCTGTGAACGAAGAAAAAAAACTGAATTATTAACGGACCAAACAATTTTCATCTGTGAATTATTTCTATGTATATTTCTATACTAAATATTATAAAGAGGAAAGATTTGTATTTTTATAAGTTTGTAACTACGTAACGAGACTTGAAAACTACTGGACCGATTTCAATAATTCTTTTACCATTAGAATGCTACATTATCCATGAGCAATATAGGCTATATTTATTACTACAAAAAAAATAGGGACCCCTAATAAAACTTAAATAAAGTCCTTCATCGTATGCACTGCGGAAACTATTGATAGTAGAACAAAAAAGTGGTATAATATTAAAGAACATATCAATATCGACAAAAAAACTTTACGATACGTTATTTCCAACTCTGTAGTTATGACACGATAACTACTTTTTTACATTTTAAAAGTTGATAGAAATACCGACAAAAGTCAGACCATATTATTTGTATTGATCTTTATCCAAATATACAATTTTGTATTCAAGACTGTTTCAATACCAGTAGATTACTTTTTGAATTATTCAAATCGAACATTCCATTCAAAAGATATTACAAATTTAAAAATGTCGATCTAAACAAAATACTTGGCGCTAGAATTGTGTTCTAGGATTTTGTTGAAATTTTATGTGTTTGAGTGGGTCCCGGTATGGTTTAGTTTATTCGCAATTAGACCCGGTAGGTAGCGCTGGAATCACTTTATAGATTTTTATATTTTCAGGGCTATGCTCACATTTTATAGAAAAACTGTATACTTAACAAGGAAAATATAATTATATAGATTGCTTTTAGCAATAAGGCCGCCCATTGTACAACCTTTTAGTAAGTAAGTTTATTTGTATTATTGTTTTCCATTTAATGTTGGTGTACAATAAAGAGTATTGTATTGTATTGTATTATAAATTATCGTCACGCAAATCTTCTGCGTGTTCACATTTTACAAGGAAACCATAACTCATAGGGTTTATACGCGAAATTACGTCCTTATGATACGAGAATGCCAACGAGACGAAACATGATAATAAATTTTACTTACGCTCTCGCTTTTTGAAGTAGTACATACTAAAACTTTGCCCGACGAATATATTTCGTCTTGTATGTTCTAACGCCTAGACTCGTGGATAGTTGAAGTTATGAATAGATAGACATCAACATGTGGTAGATTTTTTTATTATAGTTACATTTAAAGTCAGTTTTGTTTTTCTTTATATTATCTACTTTTTAATCGAATTTGGGACGATCGGATGGGCGACGCCCGGTCGGTCGCCCCAAGTGCCGGTGGAGGGTCAGAGTGGAAGATGACCTGTGTAAGCTTCAAGCCCATAACTGGCAAGCAATCGCACAGGACAGAAACATGTAGCATGTTCTCGTTTCTTAGGCCAAGACACATTTTGGGTCGCTGAGCCAACGTAGTTACTTTTTAATAACGACAATACTTGAATTGAAAAAAAATAAAAACTTCGTTTAAAAAAACCGACTTCAAAAACTAAAAAACTAAAATGTATAAAATAACTTATTTCTAAAGCTATTATTATTAATATATATTAATAATATTATTATTAATATATATTATGTAGTATTTTTTATTTTAGTTTATTATTTTATTTTATTTGGGGGGCTAACAGCTATCATTAATAATAACTAAAAATAAGATAAATTTAGAGAAGCTATTAATAAGCCTCCACAGATAACAGTAAAACTAAGAAGTGAAAAAAGAAAGAAAATTATACAAAGAAACAATAATAAAATGCACATAAATATAAGGTACTTAAACTGATAAATCCGAGTTTGAATAAAATTTGACCAACTTTGCGCTAAACAATGCTACACTATTAGTAAATAAGTCTAAGTCTATATCTTCCAACTTACTTAACTTATTAAATTCGTTTGCTGTTCTGATACAGAACGAATTACGTCGGTAAGCTGTGCGCGTCAATGGTGTGTGCAATAATTTCCTAGGGCGAACATTAGAAGGAGGAACATACAAATGTAGTTTCTCAGTGAGATTAGCACAATCAATTTTGGATTGCGCAATTTTAACCAAGAAACGTAAATCAGCAATTTTTCTCCTAGTTTTGAGAGGTAAAAGGTGAAATAAAGTACAGCGTTCAACGTAACTTTTCTGTGGTAATTTAAATTTGAAATTTATAAATCTTGTGAATTTTTTTGAATGCTTTCTAGTCTTGTGGAATGTATTTCGTAATATGGATTCCAAATTTGACTAGCGTATTCGAGGTGACTGCGGACAAAAGCACAATAAAGAACTTTTAGGGTTTTCATTGCCTTAAACGAGCTACCGTTGCGAATGAGGAAAACCAAAGACGATGAAGCTTTTTTGCCTATATGATCAATATGGTGATCATAAGTAAGACGACTATCTAAGTACAAACCAAGGTCACGTATTACTGTAACTCTGGTTAGAGGCTCATTGTTAATACTATACGGATAATTAATAGTCGTACTTTTTCGAGTAAACGTAATTACAGAACATTTGGATATATTTAAGTCTAATTTATTACGTTTGCAATAATCGGATACACGTATGATATCATCCTGAAGGTGTGATGCATCAGCTAAAGTAGTGATGGACTTGTAAATTTTCATATCATCAGCAAATAGCTGAAATTGAGAATGATGCATACAGGTATAAATATCATTAATAAATAGAACAAATAGCAGGGGACCCAAAAGCGATCCCTGAGGGACTCCTGACGGGATCTCAATCCACGAAGAAGTGAAACCACAAAGAACAACTGCTTGGGACCTATTGGCAACATAGGAAGAAAACCAGCGGTATAAGTCTCCTCTAATACCTAATACAAGAAGTTTCTCTAACAATATATTGTGGTCAATTCTGTCAAAAGCTTTGCTAAAATCTGTGTAAATAGCATCGCATTGTACACCACTGTCCAAACAGTTAGATACGTAATCGGTAAATAGCATAAGATTAGTTTTAGATTTTTATGTTTTGCTTTGTAAGCAAAGCAACAACAAAAAAAGATCCCGACGAATTGAGAACCTCCTCCTTTTTTCGAAGTCGGTTAAAAAAACGCCTACGTGCCTTATAATATTCGAGGTTTGCTCTAGATTTCCCTGGGATCCACTTTTCAGATCCTAACTTGGTGACTATGGACTATATGACCTTAGGACTATACTGGGTCGAATAAAAAAAGTATAATCGGTTCATAATTGACGAAGAAATCACGTAACATACATAAAATATTCAGCCTTTTTGAGAATTTTCTCGTTTTTATAGTCGGTTAAAATAATTACATACATAACCATCATTTCAGATTTTGTTTAGCCGAATTCAGACACTTCATTTCTGTTTGCCAATTTGGATGAATCAAACAAAGTGATATATATATTTCTAATTGGTGCCAGTCAAATAAAATGTTTCTCAATGTAGATAAATGTCAAATAATCTAATTCACAAATAAAGTTAATAAGATTGAATTTAATTATTCTCTAAATAATCATACATTAAAACGCACCACATCAATAAGAGATCTTGGTATTATCTTTGATGACAAACTTACCTTTAGGGAACACTATGACTACATTGTGAGTAAGGGATCCAGTCTCTTAGGATTCATATATAGGTCTACTCTTGGCTTTAAGAAACCTACGAGCTTCATTCATTTATACTGCACGTTAATTAGAAGTGTGTTGGAATATAATTCCACTATCTGGTCTCCTCATTATGCATTACACATCGATCGCATAGAACGTGTACAAAAGAAAGCATTGCGAATAGTTTCATACAGATATAATTTAATTCGAACTCTTAAAACGTATCATGACCGACTGAAATATTACTCTCTAACATCCTTAGAAAATCGTAGAAGCACTTCAGATCTTATCTCTCTTCACAAAATTTTACATGGACGTATTGATTCACCCTATTTAATTTCTTTACTTAACTTCAATACCAATTATCGATGCAGAAAACCAGCAGTTTTTTCCCTTCAAGTGTATCGTAATAATACTTCTTATTTCAACCCATTGGTTCGAATGTGTCGCCTTTATAATGAACTCACCAAATTAAATGCGTTAATTGATATTTTTAATTCTAGTCAATTTAAGTTTATGAATAATTGTAAAAAAAATCTCTCACACAATCTGTATATCTGTATGTAATATCTATTGTCGATTTTTCACTCATTTTTCTTTTTTAATTTTTTTTTTATATTATTTGTAAAATTAATATGAACAACTTTTTTTAGTATATCTACTTTGTCGTTAGTTTAATTAGCGCATAGTTTGGATTATAATCTGGCCCTGTATATTACATTGTTATTATTTATTTTTAATGATTGTAATCTGTTTTGTGCTTAAATAAATAAATATAAACATAAACTTGACACGTTCAATATCATTTTATACCACCGTGACCATGGTTACCTGGCTTTCAACCAGATTGATATAATTTGATTTATCCGTCTAATATCTGTACTAGCAAAAATACACGAAATAATTACATAATATCAAAATATGAAATTCATCATTAGAAGCATGTTTTGGTTGCTTCAAAGAAAATAATAAAATATTCTCTTTTTAGTATTGGGCTTGTTCTGTGGAAATAACAATAAAACTAATTGGTACTTAAATGAGTTTCAATAAATGAAAAATTGTAAGGGATTAAGAGGCAAAAATGCTACCAACATATTTCACCGGGCGAGGGACCAGCTGAGTAGCGCTTAAAAGCCTCGAGAACGGAAATACGCCCGACCTTTCAATTATAGAAGACAATAAAGCGAGCTTTATCTGTAAGAGAAGCCCCGTTCGTAGACGAAGTCTCAATGGGAACAACATCATCGTCCAAGCTATAAATTCTTTAAACAGATACTTAAACACATATTATCGTGCTTGTTTGTTACAGGGGAAGGCAGAGACGATTGATTTAAACTTGTAAAGATCTTAACGTACACCTTTGTTCCTGATGTACGTTCATTAGTCTTATGTACAGTCGCGCAATGAAAATGAATGAAAAAATCTTCGTCACCCTAAAGTCGACTTTTGCTTGTACGAGTACCAGAAACAATACTGCCAACATATTAATAAACGTTACTTTTATAAAATAGAGAAACATGAAAAAAGAAAATTACAACGCTAACAATGACAGACACTAAGGTTTACAATAAGAAAGAAATATAGATATAATCACTACGCTTAACATAAATAACAAAAGCAATAAAAAGGTTTTACGAGTCTAAAGAATCTTACTAGACACGACAGAAAATCAACTGTGACCTAAGTAATTCTAAACAGTATTATCAAATAGTTAAATATTATTTTCTGTGGAACAATCTGTTCTGTGAATTAGTTTGAAAAGGTAACATATGTGCCCCGCGGAACGTGAAATGAATCAATTTAATAACTGTCAAACATTTGCATACCACGATTGTACATGCAGTTTTTGCTAACCTTTTATTAAAATCAGGGTTTTGGCCATGTCAATTATCCTGCATTATTTTATCTTGCCAAACATGTAAGGAATTTATGGAGATATGTTGCAATATAAACTTTTATTACGTTTCGTCATTATTACAACGATAATAATATTCTTCCTGCCTTTTGTTATGTCTTTATTATCCCTAAACTTTTGTTTAAATATACCTATATATACATACAAACAGTAATATAAATAAGTAAGGGTCTAGGGACTCCAGACTGTACTTACAATGCATTAGTATTTGCTAGATTGCCGAAATAAATGATTTAGGCTGGTGTGCACCGGCTTTTAACCGATGGTTAAAATAAAATAATCGCCAAAAATGTATGTAAAAACAGTGATTATTTTTAGTTAACCGTCGGTTAAATGGTGGTGCACACCAGCCTTAGTACTTTTACCCTACATATATATGTGATATATTACATTCTAGTATTGCGTAAAGAACATAAGTACAGGAATAATAATAAAGTTTTAATAGAATAAGAATCCCGAAAATACGAAAAGGACACCCAAGTATTCGGGTCACGTAAAGGAAGTCGAAGTACCGTTTTTAAATAAATAGACTTTTCGAAAACAAAAAGCTTTGAGGATAAGGAAATAAAATATTTCTTGATCTCCTGGACTTGTCGAAATTGATTGAGATATACCTCTGTTAACGCAAAAATAAATATTTTCGGTCTGATAGAATTGAGTGACAGCTGTTATTTTTACTTGTGGGTGTGAATGCAGAATTCAAAATGTTTCTTACTTTTGTATTTATCTGGGAATATTTAGGTGGATGTTATAACTCATGTTAAAATATCAACATCTCTTCTAAGAGATGCAGTTTTTGTGTTTTAAAATTCTTCCACCACACTTGGAGTTCTTTTGTTTAAATCGTGTGAAAGCTATGAAATGAAAATCCTACCGTCTGATTTGAATAGAGTGCTAGCTAAACTATTACTTACATAGGAGGCTACTTACGTAATGTTGCTTAATTAAATTTAATAAATACTAATTACACTAAAATCCTTAAACACAGCGAGCATTTTGCAGAATAAAATATATGTTGCTAAACATGTTTCAAGAACATCATGATGTATTCTTTTAGTCTAAATTAGTAACTGATAAGGAACTTATTAAGGCTTTTCATTATTGCCTGATTTGATCTAAAAAAAATTTTTATAGCTAGAGTACAGCAGACAGGCAGACGGCCCATCTAATGGAAAGCGGTTATCGTTGCCTATGGATGTTTGCAAGAAGAAAGATGTCACAAACGCGCTGCCGGCCTCGAAGAAATTTTATGACACCCTTTTTCAAAAACCCCATATTGTTTCGCTATGGGAAAACCACGGCTGGGAGCTAATTCCAAACTCCACTGCGCAAAAATAGGTTCTAGAGAACCGTTGTGCACAAGAGCGAAGCAGCTCAAGGAAGTGAGGATGACCGCCCAGCCAATGGCGTGCGGTGCGGTGGTAAAAAGAAGACGAAGGCACCATCCTGAATAGTTCCTCGGAACACTTTCCATTGTACAGTCAGTAGAATACGCAGATTCTCTCCGAAGGCCAAGCGTATCTAAACCATCTGTGAGTATGGGATCGTCGACAATGCGAACGGCTCGACGTTGAATATTGTCCAGTGGATTTAGCTGGTAGACGCATGCCCTGGCCCACAAGTGTGAGCAGTGATCCATATGCGGCCTCACCTGGACTTAAATATATATATGTTTTAAATAATAATAAACGAGAGAAGAATGACCTGAGCTTCTCAGAAACACGTTTTTATCTAGGCGACTGTGACATCCTTTTTTCCATGCAGGCATCCGCTTAACTAATAATAAGCTTGAATACGACTGAAGGAGAGCTAGCAGCAAGAATAACAAAAAATATAAGAATAATAAAGTAGTTTATTTATATAGTTATACCTTTACCTAACAGTGGCAGCATAAGGTAGTTTAAAGGAAGGGTTTAATTAAATTACTAACATGACATAATAATTGCGCTAGGGAGGTATATGGAGTTAATGAAGGTGTCGTGTTAACCTTCTTTACCTACACATCAATTGTTCCTTTATAGTCCTCTGACGTACATTAGCCAAGACTCATGACAACACCGACATAGAATAGAGACGCCTTTCAAAGCATCTGTACCATAAAATCGTAGTTTTACCCTTGAAAATAGTCTTCTTACTCCATGATTTTACTTATAAACTATGCAACGGGTTTAAATGAAAATTTTACAGATCAAAATAGGACTTTGATCTTAAAGCTTTGTACCTGTTTCATTTCGATATCTTATGTAGTTCAAAGGATATGAATATAATCCTAGTCCCGCTTGAACTAGTTAAAAACACTCAAACAGAGCATTACGATCACTTTTGGTTTATAAAAACGCTTATGAACTAAACTTAAATCAGTGAACATGACAAATTCACAATTAGCGTAATGAGGCAATACTTGTAAAGTGATTAGGCGTAGTGTTCGGCCACTTCACTAATACTCCGACATTAGTAAGTGGGGGCTAATGTAGAGGGAGTGGTCGCAAAAACCTTCGACGCAGCCACATCTAGAGACGGGAACAAATGGGACTTTGACTACTAATAAATAGACTAAACGAAAATTTGTTGCATACATAAAATGTATAGTGAAATTATAATTATAATTCAAGCGTTAAATGTTGATTATGTATTCTTGTCTTTTATTTTTAAGCAGAAAAATATGCAGATGGCTAGAAAGTGAAAACTCTATGAACGATTGCAACCTCATGTCTGACCACGTCAGCAGATTGACTTATAAGAATATTGTAAAAAAAATTGTGAGAAGTTCCATTCAATTCGTGACAGTACGTGCATCATACGTAGTATTAATTAGTAACTTCTTAATTTCTTCTTCACCGAGTCTTCGGTATTCATTATTGTGAGACGCATAATTCCGCTTTCCATCTATCTTGGCAAGATTATTTTATTTTTGCAATAAATATACAGTAATACCTCGACTCTTGCTACTCCAAATTACGCGAACTCAGAATTACGCGTTTTCCGAATCTCGTCGATTAGTCTTTTGTTTGAGCGTCAGAAAAGTTTCGATTACGTACTCGCTCCCAATTTATTGTATGTATTCCGACTTACGCAAATTCGACTTACGCATTTATCGATCAATCCCACCGAAGCGTAAGTTCGAGATGATTGACCTAACATACATGTACTTACTTAGATATTAACTAAAAAATATTAAAACTGGAAAAATGTAATTGTGTTATTGTATAGATTGTAATTGTTTTTCTCTAATAGTTGTCTTTAGTTTTTGCGATATTAAACGATTGAATTGACGATTTAACGTTAAAAATGGTATATGCCTTTTATTAAAACAGCTCGGAACAACCGACCGAGATACAAATGAAATCATAACATGGTTGGCTGGATTTTTTTAATAAATCCAAATAAAACACGATTGGAGCTATCGATGCTGCTCGCGGAAGTTATAGCGAGTCGTAAAATATTCGCTTGTGCTTGAATCTCTCGTAAAAAATATTTAAATATCATTGAAATAAAATGAAAATAGTAGTTTTATTGTAACAACAATAGAATATAATAAAATTAGTACGAAGATCAAGCGGGAACTACATAGTCGTGAATGAACAAACATTGATTTTCTTGATCTAAATATCAAATTATTTAAATTTTTCAAGTTGACACAATTTTGCTTCATTTGTCGATCTAAAAATATATTTAGGGAGAGACAAGAATGATTTGCGGTTTCATATAGTTATTCAAAATATAAGAGCTTTTAAAAGTTATATATTTTACTGTGCGATTTTTATTCCGATCATTTTTTTTCGTACTATTAATGTAGTGACACACCTACCGAAAGTACGGTGCCGATAGTTCGGCGACTGAATTATCTAGTATTCAAAGTTCAAATTCAGTTTTTTTTATAAATAATAAGTTCCACTGGAGAACACTTTGAAGGTCATACATGTTAGTCAAAATTTAAATTTACTTCTTATTTTATGTACACCGCTTCGCAATGTGTTATCGCTATTCAAAGGATAAGAAGCGACAAGAAACTCCCCAGCAACACGTCTAGATAAAAACTATTTTTTCATCATAATTTCACTTGTTACGACACACCAAACGCACCAAATACTTGAAATTACGCGGCGTGTAGTTCAGCACGCAATGGAAAATAGTACGAAAGAGCTATACGGAACATATACATATATACGAAACTATTCCTCTAACATCTGATTATATAATATGTAATCCTACCTATTCCTTTGCAGTATTAATTTTATTAATGTTGGCAATATGATGAAATGAAATCATTTATTTTAAGATCCGTAAAAGTATCGGAACATGTACACAAAATGGTTCAACTACATTCACCGAATTTTCGGTCGCGTAACACAAAATACATTGAATGCGTTCTCACAGAGATAGCTGCTAGACGAAAGGTTCGGCATTACACCGAATGCTACCTAATTTCGGCTTCATAGGTTACGTAAAAACACTGTGAGCGTATTTAGCCGAACTTTCAGCGTCGTATATTCGGAAGATATGTCGCTAGCCTAAGACCACGTTATCGAAAGTATATATTTATATAATATTAATATAGTTTCATTCAACCTTGCCCAAGTAAAGTTTAATAATTTCCCACGGAAAATTGCCATTTTCCAGGATCAACATTAATTTGTAAAAGTTATTTCTGAGTAGCTGTACATTTTAAAAGAGCCAACGTTCCTTATACTTAAAGAAAAAGTCAACAAAACTAAACTTTATTGATTACCCCAGTTTAGATATCGCGGTGTCACTTGAAAGCTGGTACGAAGAACGGGCAAATCGAATTTTATGTGACCTTACTCTGTAATATTTTATATGAACTAGATATATCGATCGAGAGCGATTTCACTGTAAAAATAAACAAAACTTAGTAGGCCGTATTTTTGTACTAGTGTTTTTTGAATATTTGTTGGTTTTTACATAATATTTTTGTGAAATAAATCATATTATAATTCCATTTCTTTTATAGTTAATAATTTTACAATTATTATGTCATCAATTTTTCTAGCTTAAATTCACTATATTAAACAAGTGTTTCCACTAAAATGTTCGCCACTCTGTAAAAAGTCTGTCATAGTTTAAACTAGGATGAAATTCTAGCACGAACTATGTAAACAATATTAATGTATTCACTAATTGTTTCATCTATAGTTATTTAAGCATTAATCAATGTCATGTTGAACTTTAGTAAACTTAATTTTGTTTTAAATGAAAAATAAGCTAGCTTAACGACTCTTGGTGAATACAAGACGTGTAAATGTATTATGAGAAATTAGGGCAAGGCAGTCTGACGTGGATAATTACATTTGACCTGGCCTAGCCTGTTAGTTTTACGACCCGTGGACGCATTGGGCCGTGCCCACCTGCTTCCATCTTCATTAAAATATTTAGGTTTCATTTTGTGACTATTTCGGCTATTTTAAGCGTCGTTTACGATTTTTAAAAGAATTTTGATATAAGCTTTCTGGATTAAAGTATTAATTTAAAAATATATCTTTAGTATTTTATGACGTTTGAACTTACGCTAATGCGAGTAATGACGGCTTAGTGGCACATGTCGCTCAAATGATGTGAGTTGCATTACTGGCCGAGAGCATGCACTGCTTCGGTTCTGTTTTTAGCAAAACGCGCCTTTTCCTCCAATTATTACTTGAAGATGAAGGAAAACATCGCAAGAAAAACTGCATATCAAGAATAACAATGTTTGAATCCGGTTAGTGCGCTTTGCACAAACGTCCATTCTAACGAGATGGATATAATATTTTAATTAGTACTAGTTAAAACATTTGAAGGAAGAAGACTAAAAAGTAAATCTGATAAGGCAAAATAACACATATGTTAGCAATAACAAATCGACCACTTACATAGTTAAAACGAATATTAACTTGAAAGGAAAAACCACATTCTATGTTAAACTATGAGCAAAATAATGTCATTTCTTCCAGACCTCTTTGAGTACGTATTTGATAAGAAAACGCGAGTAAAATTATAAAACACAATCAATAAAACAACCAAGAATAACGAATACCTAAATATAATGCAAAGTGTAATGTTAAATTATTTTTTATGTGACATTTTGTATTTTGCCATGCCCTTAAAAGTCCATTTAATAAATTTTAAAAATGCCGTATTATTGGAAGGTATGGTATTGTTGAATTAGTCTCCTTTCAAATATTCATGATACAGCATTTTGTATCGAGTCGATTCATAAATCCTCTCAATACGGCTTTGGATAACAGCGCCTATCAATCTGAATTCGTGTCTTATTATCATTCTAACAATAGTCATTTAAGAAGAGAATATTCTTTTGAGCGTTGGGTCGTTGCTAAGTAATTGGATATCTGCTTAAATGTGAGATAAAATCGAGTGCCTATTCAGTTTTGAGAAAGGCGGGTAGGAGTATCTACATATATGTGTTTGTTACTTGTCTGAGTCTAAATTGAACCTAGGTAAAAATTAATCACCGCAGACGTGGTGTATGATACCCTCCAGGCATAGACCGAGGAACTGAGTAAAGTTTTTTGTAGAGGTTTGTTGAAGAAAGTGAAGAATCATGATACGTGGTGTAAAAATACAAAGGTCTAAGTCGAGAAATAGACTGCAATATCGCGCCTATAAAACCAAGTGAAACTAGAAAAATCTCGACATCACGTAGTTCAAGACAAATAGACACATGAAATAAGCTTCGACAAAAGTAAACATTTAAATCGGTTACAATATGGATTTATATGAGAGTTGTGCGTACAGAAAAATCATGAATGTATAATTATAAAAGTTATACTATATATATTTATTACACTAAGTCATTATAAAAATACTACAATAAAGAAATGAATGAATGAATGAATATTCGTAATTGCATACAGTTCAAATAAACCTACTACATTTCAGTTTTATACAGAAACTAGAACTATTTAGAGATTTATTATATATAGTATATAAATTATATATAATACGAATAAAAACTTAAGTAAATTCTTAAAAATTAAATAAATTAAACTCCTTTGAAAATAAATTTAACATAAAAATAGCATAAATAAAATAACAACCTATAAGTAAAAAATAGACTCCAGGTCGCTGTCGGGAGGACAGTGCCCAAAATGCTTGCCGCATTTCCACGTTAATGAAATTTAACGTTGCATACATAAGTTAAATATGGAAAATCTTGCTATTAGACCTCCCTTCCCGGACAGAGTGTAGTACCTCTATGTTCATTCAATATAAACCCTCTAAATCGAACAATCTGCACAGATATCGGTCTTGCTGCTCAGAACAGCCGATACGAGAATCGGTTTTGTTTTTTTCCAATAAGTGGGTCGGGGATAATTATCGTGAGTAGCAGTAAAGTGTTATTTTTATGTTAGGTAAAGTTTTGTCTGTTGTATATTGTAAAACATGTAATGACGTGTCTAAGAGGGTTTTAGATATAAACGAAATTAGTGTTGTTTATTTTTTCCTCTAAAAGGCTCGATCGACGATCGTTCTAATTAGCTAATTTAATTATTATTTTATAGTCGATCAGTTTAATTAAAACAGCTACAGCATTTTTTCCTTACATTAAACACCAAAATCGATTGTTGATTTTTTGCTAAATCTATAGAACAACAAAACTAAACTGCTAGTAGTTGTCTTTTAAACTATAATAATAAAATATGCAATCAAGTATTTTTTACTACAACGTACATTAATTAAAAAGTATACACTTTTGAAGTACCTATCCATATTACGATTATAGGATGAAGTTGGTAGAAGATTTGAATAAAATCGTGTAAAAAGTGTCTTCATAATTATATAACTAGAAATTATAATTTAGAAGAAATGATTGTGAAATATACTAAAACGAATTACATGTAAATTACTTATTTTTACTAACAACGTATACATTTTCAAAATACTTCATACTGAATGGAAAACTTTTGAACTTGATTCGAAGTAAATACACGACAATAATGAAACTACCAACAAAGATAATTATTTAATCAAATTAATCTGCGAAACATTCGAGTTCATCAAAGCTTTGTTAAAATACGTTTTAATTTAATTAAAACCGCAGATTCAATGATTGTACAGGTACTTGTTTAATTGTTTATTCAGCTGTTATAATCTTAGGTTCTTGTAAAGGCAAACGGAAAATAGAAGCTGTTGTTCCATACAACTTAAACTTTATGAATGTTTTGGGTTACTTAGATCATTTTGCAATTTTTTACATGGAGATGTTATCGGGCTATTCAGCTGTTTTTGAGAATGAATAAACAATGTGACTTATTCTTTAGTTACTCTATTCATAAGTTAGTTCGAGCAAACTATTGTTCATATTGTTACGAGTCACGGGACTCGAATTAAAATGCCGTTGGAATTATTATAGAGTTTATTTAGAACTATACAAACACGTATAACACAGGTACAAATATAACTGTACACAACCAGTCCAAACGTAATGCACAATTCAATTACACGCGCAAAGTCCGTCAGTAACGTCTTGCTTCGCTTTTGGCTGTCGCTAGACTGACTCCCCCCTCCACCAGGTCATTGTTTTATACTGCACAAATGCAATGTGTCTGCCGTATCTAAGTCGGCTTAATTCGCCACACCTGGCTAATGACTCGGCCGCAAACCGCCATAAAAGAGTACAATAACAATGGGTTGTTTTTTATACACAAATTTTAAACATAAAGTAAACAAAAGAAGACGGCAATAAAAGAGTTTGAATGTCATTAGCTCAAACGCCGACGGGTTATGAATTTACAGATATGCAGATGGCCCAAATTGTAACAACATTAATATCTTATCAATACTATAAGATGTCAAAATGGAACACAAAAAGGGTAAAGTTGCTATTTAAATAATTGTTTTTTTTAAATTAATAATCGTTGAATTATTTTGGAGTATATTAGAAGCAAACAGTCAGATAGATGGAAAAAATCTAAAAACGGTAATTTATGAATAAGAATAAATAGCCGATGTCACTTCAATTACACTCAATGGTGCCGCGTTTCTCTCGCGGCGGTTAGTCTTCAATCGGATTTCCCCTCGTTAAAAAAATAGAAGAGGAAGGCGCAGCTGAGGATCGGGATAAGTGGCGCAAACTAGGGGAGGCCTACGCACAGAAGTGGACGACGATAGGCTGACGACAAAATTTGATTTGAAATCATAGGCAGAGAGTTCAATTTTATTGAGGTGAAACTTCTCTAGAATCTTTGTGATTTGAAACTCGACAAAACGAAAAAGTTCAACTACAAATAGTTAACACATGAATCTATGAAGGTCTAAAGCCTGCAAGAGACTGTGATAGGAATTCCACATTGTGCAACACAGATTAGAGCATCACTAAGACCGATTATTAAACATAGGTCCTATTCACAGAAATAAAACTAATAACAATATTTTTTAGACTAAAACAGTGAAAAACTTAGAGTGAAACTTAAGGAGTTTATTTTGAATATAATAATATGTTGACGGATGTAGCCTATAAGAATTGTATTTCTATGCTAATATTATAAATGTGGAAATGTGCTCAATTATGCCAGAACGGCTGAATGGGTTTTTATATTTATAGTCTGGAATAGCAAACACATAGGGTAGTACTTACGGAAAATGTACGGTTCCCATGGGATAACATTAACGCGAGCGATGCCGCGGGTAATTGTTAGTATACGATAAAAAATAAATACCTATGTAATCTAAAATCAGAACTAAAATCGGTGCTGTCAATTATCTTGAAATTAATAACGACAACACTATGTTTCGTTAAACTATCTAATCAATGTTCTTGTGTTTTATTTCATGGATCACGTGTTGTTAGCTTCGCATTATAAAGTACATTTTTACCTAATCTCTTGTTAAGAGTATATAGAGACAAAACATAAGTAAAGTATATGATTTTTATCCGCTTAAATAACGTAAATTGTGGTTACAGCGCAAATTTCACGAATCATTGAAAACCGATGGTCCATAAAATGTTCATGGTTATTTATTAAGCAAACTGTTTCTTCACTCTTTTGAATAAATCGGAAACTATTTTATCCTCTAGCCTATTTTATACTTTTTATTTAGTTCTTTTTTGTTCTTGTTTTGAAAGTCAAAATCCATCATACTACGTAGAGCGTGACTCAAATTGAACAATATTGTAATTATTTATAAAAAAAAAATATTGCAGGAGTTCAGCCGGCAGGCAGACGGCCCACTTGATGGAAAACGGTTACCATCGCCTATGGACATTTGCAACACCAAAAGTGCTACATAAGCGCTGCTGCTCTCTTAAAGAAGACTGGAACCTGGTCATTAATGCCGGAACACAACTCAAGGTTGTTATGGCGACATACTTTAGACCAGGGATGGTAGCCATCCCGTCGGGCAAAGGCCGTACCACCTGGCTGTGGGTTGTTTTGTCGCCTCTTACGACAGGCCGCCCGGCCGCTGGAAATTGTATTCTTTCTCCGTTCCTACACGGTAGAAAAAGAATTAATAAGAATGTTAAATTATTACTCATTTGATGATTATTGAATTGTGTGATAGTGATAAGGAATAAATGATCATGTTTCCGAGAACTATAAATATTGTAAGTCCTTTGTATTGGTTTATAATTGAAGAATTACATATATGATTCTTACGTGGCTATTATAAAAATCAGCGCTAGTTAACATAAGCCCTAGTATATTGCTTCCGAGTTAGGGTCTATTCAGGCCTAATAACATTTATTATAGTTGTATGTACGAGTTGTCTGGAAGAGCTCGCTTTTTAGCCATTAGTCCGCCCTTTGTACGCAATTAGAAAAATACTAGTTCGTAAGTTTTCTGTAATGGTGTACATTAAAGTGTTATCTGTCTATTTATATTTATTTTGTTTTAGATTCTAGTCCTAAATTAACATTTCCTTCCTTTCTTGCTTCTAAATAAATTATACAAAATCGTTTAATATTACATTTTAAAATTCAAAGGGTATTTTTAGGCAGGGTTGTTAGGAACACCTGTAACCATTTCGTGTCGTGACAATCAGGATCAATATTAAGCGTCTTATTTACGCTGCGGGCCCTGCAGAATACTAATTTATGAATTTAATTAATTTGGTTATAATAACATTGTTTTTAATTATAAATATTTGTTAATGTAATCTTAGCGTAAGACCACTGAAATTTATCCTATCTTTAAGTTTATACTGATATACATACGTATGTATGTACATATTATGTTCTATGAAGTATAATGTGTAAATGACTATATATTAGACGTTTGTTTTCATTCTTTACGGTATTGGGAATAAACGGATTATCTTGAAATTTAGTGTATTTTTATTTTAGTTTATACCCAAACAGTAATTTAGATTTAGATATATATACATTTGGTCATGGATTAAGTAGATTACGTTAGCCTGTAGGTAACCCACGTGCAAACCCACCCGATTACAAGGTTCAAGTAAATGAATAGACTTATACTTTAGTCTGTAGCTAAAGCTTATTAATAATTGTCACTAATTAAAGAAACATTTTTATCTCACATTAAAATGTGACTTATTTATATTTCCTCAATATCTATAATTAACTATATACTACACAATATTAAATTTTATTATAATAATTGTATTCATAGAATTAAAATTAAATAAACGGAATAACCAATTAGTTAACACCCGATTATTATTTTTATAAGAATATCATCATCACGCATTTTAAATATTTTTATAACATGGTTTCTGAACATTTTAAAAATAAATAGCAGAATAGAACAAACAATGCTAATACGGTCTTAATGGTATACAATACACAAGTGAAAAATCTCCATTTCCCTCTTAACTCTCAACAACTAAACGCTGAGCTTAGTTCAAATCTGACGCAAGTATTGACTACCGTATTTACAAAGTTTACATTTTCCATTAAAAAAAAAACTAATTAACAAGCAAACACAAACTTGCATTGCATCTCAGTAGTAATAACTCGTTGGACCGAACTGAATTCGAATAATCTCGAATATAGCCTTCAATTAACCTCTGTGGATTCTGGAGTATTCTGGTATGTCTAAAGGTCTAGAGGACTCTAGAATGCACGAGATTATGACGATGTTAACATTGGAAACTAGTCTTCAAAGTACGTAGCTAGGAATAGCTCCCAAATATCTAGTGTATTTTTGTTATAAATCTTTTACAATAATGATTTGATTTCAATTTTCTTTTCATTTTTATATATTTATTGCGTTCAGTGCAAGTTAATAAGAATTAGGTAACTTGAGTTCTGGTTATTGTTCAAAATCTCTCGGCATCTTAAATCTATTTATTTTAATTTATTAATTACAAAAATAGTATTGACCTGATTATTATATACAAAGGTGTGATAATAAAAAAAATTCACTATATATTCAGACTTTCTAAATGCTCATAAAACATACATTTACTTAATTTACATACAAGGCGTGCTTTCATTACTTGTATAGAAAGAAAAAATCATATCAATTATCTCAGTAAAACTCGGGGAGGTTAGGGTTAGGTTTTTTATGCAATTTTTATTACAATCTTATGTTTAGGTTAATTTTCAGTAGCTGTACTCACAAAGTTTATTGTTATGATTTTTTTTTATATATATATATTTTAGAATTTTTATATTTTAAGAATCTTTATCTTTGTTATGACACATTATAAGATAGCTTTTTTAGTTTTCGAAAGAATTTATTTAATCTATGTATCTATACTATAATCTATGTATCTATAATATCGTTTAACTATAAGTATATTATAAAAGCTCTCCTATTTCCTTATAAAGTCCTCGTTCCTCGTATTTGTAATTCGTCCCACATATCACGTACGAAACGTTATTCTTCTAATGAAAATGTCAATAGCGTAGTTCGTATCTCGATCGAACGTCGGACAGTTGGAATGGCGTGGCATCTAGAATTGTGCCTTTATCATTGACCAACTGGTAGTTAGTTTAATATCCTAGAATGGATCGATAGCACTACTATTTTTTTAATTATTAAATAGCTAGAAATATTATGTAGGTTTCATTTACATAAATTTAGAATTTACAAAATATAAAACTACCTAAACAATGTTTAATTATGTTTATCTAAATTATTGAAACAATATGGTTTATAAGAACCTACCTTACTGCGATCACTATCAAGTCCGTGAAGAAGAAACAATAAAAAAAAATATTCGCATAGTTACAATTAGTAGGCATTACAAGTTACTTAGTTTCCTCTTGAAAACCTTGTACATACGTAATATCTATAATATTATAAAATTCTAAACATGCCGTGTCTTTACATTGAAGCTGTTTAAAAAAAATGAAATAGACTATATAAACGATGGAGAACACGATTCTTTTTTTTTAAATTTCTTAACTGTTTGTTCGCGAATCATGTAAAAATTATTGAGCTGATTTTGATGCGGTTTTCATTGATCGACAGCTAATTCTTAGACTTAAAATCTGCGCTACTTTTCGGAGTCGAAATATTTGAAATGTCCAGATTGAACTCGATTTACAATGCAATTTTTTCACCGATTGGTTGTAAATTTTATCTAATAAAAATGTGTGATTTTTTATAATTGGAATTCCGTGGGAATTTCAAGTCAAACTTGGACGCAGTCGGGGCATTACAAAAGATGAATTTAACATCTCTAATACGATTTGAATGGAAATTCCCCCCGCAATTTTCCCTCTGTGCTATGAAAAGGCGTTACAAAATGTTCATAGAGGTTGTAATCGCGTTGGCAGCGCCCTTGGTGTTGCCAAAGTCCATAGGCGGTGGTGACCACTTCCTATCAAGTGGGCTGTCTGCTTCAGGCAGTAAAATATCTTTAAAAATTATATCTATTTGTATTGTACTAGCGGTTCCAGCAGACACTGTCCTGCCCTGAAAAAATAAAAATCTAGAACCCGATTCCAGCGCAACCTACCGGGTCTAATTGTGAATCTAAACCATCCCGGGACCCACTCAAACACATTTTTTTTAACCTTGCGTTACATTATTGAAGGTTTAGTAGGATACCAATTTGTTTTCTAGTAATTAATATAAGCTATATTAATCTAGGATAATGTAGCATTCTAATGGTGAAAGAAATTTTGAAATCCGTCTAGTAGTTTTTGAGTTTATTCGTTACAAACATACAAAAATACAAATCTTTCCTCTTTGTAACATTAGTATAGATTATAAATTAATAAATTGATCGAATCCTTGTTTCTTGGTGGTTGAATAATAATAATAATAATAATAATCGGCAGACAAACCCACTTATTGTATATCACCAAATTAAGCAAGTTACGCTTGTGTTATGGGTAATATACAACGGACTATTCAGGGTCCGATCCCAGAACCCAGACCATAGTAAATAACGGAGAAAATACGTTCCCGAAATTTACTATACCAGGAATCGAACCCGGAGCCTCTGCGTTGAAGTGACGTAGGCCGGCAAAGGCTTAGCCCGCTCAACCACAGAGGCCGTCAAATAAGAATATAAGTATATCATACGTAACATTTACCTAACAAATTGTACATAAAGATTATGATTCCGTCGCCAATGTAACATAAACATTCATTACAACTTCAATGTCAGTCCGTCTGCTTGTAAATAGAACGCTCTTGATCCGATAAAATAATGTGACCCATTTATCGGTCGACTGAAAACTTTTTTACCTAATGTTACCAGGTTTAATGTGTCAATGTCGGTAACAGGTATTGGACAAATAGCAACTTTGCATCATAAGCATTCTTTAACCTTGTTTGACACGTATGACAATAACGTCAGAATTACTACTCTCAATTCAAAGTGACAATTGAAACTCGAGCTTTGTTAATGTACTTCATTATATGTACCGCAGGAACAACATATACACATTCTATGTTATACATCAGTCATACGTCGAATTACATGGAAATCAAAGTTTATTACCGAGAAACTTGAACTAACATTTAAACAATCTCACTTTGCAATTTAGAAGTATAGTAGCATAAATTGTTTATGTTATTGTTTGAAGTACTATAATATTAACTACATGAATATTAATTACAAGAAAGTTTTAGGTAAGCAGGTATATACTTTATGTTAGTACTGATTTGATTTTGAAAGTTCATTATCAGTTGCGAAGTTGCTATTTTTTCGAACGACTTTTGATGTTGTTTGAGTGAAATTACTGTAAATTGCCAGATTTCTATAAAAAATACATAATATCGTGAAGTCTCAAAAAATAGCTATTAAACGGGGAACCTTGCGGAATTCGGTACATATGGCCACATTAGTTTCAACCACCACGTACTATTTGGCATTCGGCGTTTGTTACATAAACTAATTTATTCATGTTTTCTGTGTTTTAAATTCTAATGATACAGAAAAAGTTAATTTTCAGAATCCTCGAGGCAGTTGATGGCACGTTATACTTACTTATCCCTTTAACAACATTATATCCGTGAAAGAACTGAACGTGAAAGAAACCAGCCTTCTGATCACCTGAAGAGTCAATGAGCCGTTTCGATAAATTTTGGTAGAGGCTCATGGCCTCAGGATCCCACGGTCCAAGTGTCTCGACAGCAAACGGCACAAATATATAACTCTCACATTATGTAATGTTGAACAATTATTTCTAAGTCATAGTATCGTTATCTCTAGTTCGAACTATATATATATATATATATATATATATATATATATATATATATATATATATCTATCTATATATATATATATGAATTATTCCTTTACAATTATACATCTGCTATATCTGGGATAATGTTAGTGACCGTTTCACGCAGAAAAAAGTTTAATGCTATATTCGTGATGTGACATTTTTATTTATTAATGTCCTTAAACATTGACAGATTATTATCGTTATTTTAACGTTATAAACAAGACATATTTGGTCACACCATGTCCCAAATGAAGTAGGAAAACATTAGGAATAACATAAATAGCAGTTTTTATGTAGATTTGGGTTTAGTGTTTTGAAATCGCAGACATAATTTAATTTTATTGGCATAGATAAGATTATAGAATATTATATAGAATCTATACATATCATAAAATTGTAGAGGTCAAATTTCTGTACAATGAAAAAAAATTGCTATAAACCGAGTCAGGGGTATGTAAGAAGTGAAATAGAACTAATTTAGATTTTTGTCAAATTTTTTGTTTCTCTGTTTGTCTGTCTGTTTGTACCGGCTAATCTCCGAAACGAAGAAACGAAATTTTGTATGGTGGTAGCTTATATCCCTGGTCAACATATAGGATACTTTTGATCCCGAAAAATTAAAGAGTTCCCGTGGGATAGTTAAAAAAGCTTTAATTACTTAAACAGCTTATAACAGACTGAAAGTATTTTTTCTGCAACGTAACATAATAGAGGCGGAGATTTTGACAGGGCGTGGTGTCGGTAAGAGAGTTTTATCATATATATAACATATAAAGCTGATAAGTTTGTTTCTTTATTTGTTTTCTTGAACGCGGTAATCTTAGGAAATACTGGTCTGATTTGAATATTTTTTTCAGTATTAGATAGCCCATTTATCGAGGAAGGTTATAGGTTATATACCATAACGCTAAGAGCAATAGGAGTGGAGCACCAATGAAGAATGTTTCAAAATCGCGGGGTTTTTTTACTTACTTTTTTTTAACTATTCCACGCGAACGAAGTCGCGGGCAGAAGCTAGTACTAAATAAATTTGCCGATGGACAAGTATTTCTTTAGAAATTTTCACGGTCACCAGTCTAACAATGTAACTCGCACATCGATCGGTCGTCAGTCGTCACTATCGTCTAGCTCATGATAAATGAATGTTTATTGATCATCTGCAATATGTCGCATTTGCTATATTCAGTATAATATATATGTACGGTCATTTCAATCAATAGGTTAACTGATAATTAAATACAGATATTTTTACTTTCATACAAAACTGAAAGTTTGAAAATGAAATGTTTGTTTATTTTTCTCCCTTAAATACTAAAAACAACAAGAAATATTTTTCCAAAATTATAAAAAAAGCTATAAATAATTGTATGACCTAAAGTGATTACAAATAAACAAAGCTAAGTAACGGGAGACAGGAGCCCAAACTGAGAATAAAACCCGTACTATGGAATTCCTGGCCTTCCCTTCTTGCAAATTATTAATTGAAATACTTATAAATAATTTGAAAATTTTGTTGGGAAGTATCGCTCATACACACACATAGTTGTGTGTGTATGAGCGTGTGTGTTTGAGTGTGAATTAAATTATTTAGGTGACAATTTCAAATACATACATATTGTATGAATGTTACAAAATTATATTTCGTAGAGGCGTTCTAGCTTACTAACTATGACATTATGACTCTAACGGGTCAAACAGTAAATATTGTTTAAATAGTAATTAGAATTACGTATCATAAAGATACGTATTATAAATTTATATGTTTTTTTTTACATTAACTCTCTAATATGTATAATTATATAAGTTGAGAAATTTTACTTATGAGAGTAGGTTCCTATGTGTAAACATAGATTGAAATATATAGCTAGGCTTCTGGGTGAAGAGCAAGGGACATAAGGTAGTAAGTAGTACTGGACACGACACGAATTGTAAAGGGAGATCCATTACTTACGTCACACGTTAAGAGGGTGAGGGGGGGGGGGTCGACAAAATATGAAGTTGTGTTACAAGGGGTAGAAGGCGGGCCTAAATTTCAAACATGAAATTGGAACTATTAACGAAACGCTTGAAAATATATTTCCAACTCTATCTGTATGTCTGTATGAGCAGTGTTTAAATGATTAAAAATAATTTAAATTGAAATAAAACTAATAATGGAACTGCTGTTTTAATGTAATAATTTCTTAAAGTAAAATTGCAAAATATGTGATCTCACACTAGGGAGGGAAGATTCTCATGAATGTGAGCAGCTGTGACAATTACGGGGGAGGGGGAAAAAATGAAATTCGTGTGACATAAGGAGGTTACTGGAACTTTAATCTCCGGTATCTTAAACCCCAAAGCCTCGCCGCCGGCAGATGGCAACTTTTTATAAAACATAATATTATTTATATGAATAGAATTATTGTCAGAAGAGAAACAAATTCTGACAACCTGAGAAACATCCGTTACGCGAGGCGTGTGCTCAAACTTCCAAGCAAATTTTCCAAAAGTACGAATCATTTTGTGTGCCGTAAGAAGCGTCGAAATACATAAAAATAAAATAAAGCTAATAATTAAACTCTAATATTCACTTACTTAGAGCAATGTTGGCTTGCTTGTTACGGTCAAGCTGCCCCCGTAGCGCTCGTAGCCTCCGCAATTTCAACTCTTGCGCTTCTACGCGCTCGCGTAACCTTCGTAGCCGTTCGCCTTCTACAGCTACCTGGAAAATAAAACAGTGAAATTATGAGTTGATAATAATTATTTCTATACAAATTAAAAGAGTGTATACAATCCATACCGGATTTAAAGCCTGTGCAGAATAGCTACTATACTTTGTGTAGTAATTAATTTTATATTGAATGATATCTGTTTCGTAGCCGTCTAAAAGGTGCCTGGAAGTAATATATTTAAGCAGCAAAGATGCCCTTTGTTTAACCCTATACTATGTCAAAATTTTAAAAACCCGATTTTAATTTATAATGAATGATAAAAAATAAATAAGTGTTGATAAGTTAATTAAATGGATACAATATTAAAATTATTGTCAGACGAAAAATTGCAAAAACTTAAAATGAAATATAAACAAAAATTGTGGTAGTTCATATTTCGAGGAACCGATCAATTTTATGGAAACACTTCGTTGTATTGCTAATAACATTATGTATGAGTAAGATTAGTAACAATTTATAGGAACAGTAATTTATATACCGTCATGTTGAAAACATGTAAGTAGACTTATTGAATTTTCTTATCATATTTTTATGTGCCTTATTTTATGCCTCTGCCCTACCTACATTAGTGTTAGTTATGGCTTATTTATAACGTTAAAATGTAATACGTCAGCGACTAGATACATTAGTGTATATACATGAGTTATCTATCACTGTTTAACATCAATAACAATGTCGCATCTCAAAAAACGCATTAAGCCCTTGGCTACATCTGCATGCATGATACAGTGGATCACAGCGTGAAGAGGGCCTATTTGTCGGATAGGCTACGTTCGGTCGGTCGATCCATGTACCAGTGGAGGGACAGAGTGGACGCTGACCTGTGTCAGCTTCAGGCCTTCAACTGGCAAGAAATCACACAAGACAGGAACTGGTGGTGTGTTCTCGTTTCGGAGGCCAAGACACATTTTGGGCCGCTGAGCCAACGGAGTTAGCTAGTTAGCATATTGGTAGCAGTTTTCGTGTTGCAAATGTCCATAGACGATGGTAACCGTTTTTCATCAGATGGCTCATCTGCTTGTCTGCTGAGCTCATGCAATAAAAAAAGTAAAACCGCGAAACTTCTTAGTTAATAGGCAGAAACAGTTAATAAGTCTTAACGACACTTGACACGTTATTCGATGGAAACAAGTATCATATTATTGTTATATTATAAAGCAGTCACTGACAAGAGCCCGATATTAAGGGTAAAATGTCTCGGAATTCTTTGGAGAAATTGTGAACAGATAAGGGAGGGAAAAATTAAATTTTCCCCGGTGTTAATAAATCTCCCAGGCCGGCCGGGGCTGGCGTTAGCCTAATGCGATATTTATCGCTGGGTGAAAAAGAAATAAACTCTTCTCACACAATAAATAAGGCTGTAAAGTAAACAGAATTGCCCAAAATGAGGTGTGTTGATATTATCTTTTTATTACAACTTTGCTTTTATCACTTTTATAGCGTTACATTTAAGTATATGATGATAGTAGTCGGATATTTCTTGCTTTTTAAAGTGAAACTTCCTTAAAACCGTTGTGGGTTTGAAACTAGATGAAACATAAAAGCGACACTAAAAAGAGATAAACACATAAATTTATAGGACTAAGCCTGCGAGAGAATGAGATATGAGTTTTGCATTGTGCATCACAGATTGGAGAGTTAATAAGACCGATGATTAAACATAGGTCCATTTTAGACCTGAATAAATTGGAAGTTTATGTTGAATTATATCGGTATCGGTTATTTTATCGGTATCCCCCAAATATTTGTTTGAATTCTATGAGTTTATATTTATTTATTATTATTCACACTATATGTATATATATATACATATAAATAACAGTACAACATCCGTTCGTCCTAGGGTGCAGTTGAAAACCAGCGTCAGGCATCCGCAGTTGCCTGGCACATGCTGAACTGCACCTATTTGGTACCACCGCGAGACTTTCTAAATCTTATTACCGTACCGTGTAATTCATTCCATCTCTGTCTCGTTGTGTGTTTACTAAATAAACGTCTTTTCTTTCTTTCTTCTTTCTTTCTTTCTATAAGAATTATAATATATTTTTTTATATTGTAATATTAGATGTGCCTGCGACATAGTCCGCGTGGAATTTGTTTTCAAAACCCCCTGATTTTGAAACATTCTTCATTGGTGCTCCGCTCCTATTGGTCTTAGCGTGATGATATATAACTAATAGACTTCCTCGATAAATGTACTATCCAAAACTGAAGGAAATTTTTCAAATCGGACCAGCGGTTCCTGAGATTACCGCGTTCAAACAAACAAACAAACTCTTCAGCTTTATAATATTAGTATAGAGTTATACTTTATGACTCTTCATCACGACAGCGTTAGTGATTCTGAATCAGTTTTTGTCTTGTTCTTCTACATCTGATAGTATATACGACAGTGTTTCCAGGTTAGTACCACTTCAAAATGTTATAGAAACTCATTTTTCGGGGTTTTCTCACAATTTTAATATAGTACACACAAATGCGCAGAGTATTACAGCTCATTTCCCAGATATGTTGGCGTCATTTAATCAAAGTACCTAGCACGCTATATTAGTGTCAGAATCCTGGTTAAAATCCTGCCTTTCCTCTAACTCGTATACCTTACCAGGATTCCATCTTATCCGTCATGACCGTGTCGGGAGTGGAGGTGGAGGCGTTGCTATTTACCTTCGATCTCATATTCCCTACAAAATTATAAGCACGTCTCATTCAAATCAAGTCTTTAAGTTTTAAGTCTTTAAGTTCATGTTTGTATTGGTGTACAATAATGTATTATCTATTTATCTAAAAATAGTCAACTGATTAAATTTAAAATTATATCTTCAAGTATTCTATACAATTATTCACAATATATACAAGTAAGAACAAACCGTTGGAAATTTCTGATTTATTTATCTTTATATGGGAAGATAAATTCGAGAATCGACTTCCAGTTCACAAAGAGGCTGCCGGAAGGCTTTAATTAACAGTCTAATTTGGTCCGTTCAACTTTATATAAATAATTAGGGCTTTCCCGTTTCTGTACCCGCGTAAATTTCAATTTCATATCCCACGGGAACTTTGTATTTACGCATGTGTGACATGTGATACCTGATAATGGATCTAAAGTATAGAAAACACGTTTTTTTTCCTGTTTACTCTATTATATCCTGTCTTTTATTAATAAATTATTAATTACCAGCTGATACCCGCCCGCTTCGCGTGCCATAAAATATATTTCTTAGCTGACCTCTGCTTGGCGAAAGGAAGGTCCATGCCAAATTTCAAGTCTATAGGTATTATAGTTCCTGGGCTGTCGTGATGAGTCACTATATACGTGGATTTAAATTATATATATATATATATATATATATATATATATATATATATATATATATATATAGATTTGGAAATTGAGACCTTTAAAGTATCACGCTATCATATTACTTTTAAAATATAACGATATTTACTGTTTTAACAATAATTAAATGCTGTTTGAGTTAGTTATATATATTTCATCTAATATAGTTATGACATTCTAACTTTGTTCACTCGAACAAAAGTAAGAGGCTATGACATTTTGAAAGATATTCAATAATTTTTCTGTTGATTTGACTGTAATCTACAAAGACATCATAATTATGTACCATACACTCAGTATAACGATTCCGAGTTGAGTTACACATTATCTTGATATTACACCAAGCCTTGCAAGACACATATTCATCATTCACAAGAGGTTTCATTTCCTGGAATGTAAATATTTGCACCGTAAGGCACCCTTAAGAGATGTATATTCATAAATATACATACATTGTAATAATGTTATTTACAGAATTTATGCTCTAATTCAGCTGATGTATTTTAAGACGGAAATTGCTAAGATATGGCTTTATAAAGTATCATAAAAAAATTCACTGTAGGCAGCATCTTCAAAACATGTCTGATGTTGTAAATGTTCATAGATGACGGTATCAGCCACTTTACATGCGGTTGGCCGTTATCTTTATAAAAAAATCTGAATAATAGTGTTTTTCTTTCATTTTTTGACTACATGTTAAATACATCAGTTTCATAAATGCAATACGTCATATTATCTAATATCTTACACTAATACATAAAGCTGAAGAATTTGTTAGTTTGCTTTAACGCGCTAATCACAGGAACTACTAGTCTGATTTGAAAAATTCTTTCAGTGTTCTAGCCCATTTATCGAGAAAGGCTATATATAGACTGTATATCATCACGCTAAGATCAATAGGAGCGGAAGACAAAATCGTTTTTTTTTACTATTCCACACGGACGAAGTCGCGAGCAGAAGCTAGTATAATAATATTATTTAAATTAATATTAGATTATATTCTATGAGGAATATTTGAATAAGAATTTCTTTGTAATTAAAGTGAAGTGTGGGTAGTAAGTAAAACTTCAAAGTATTCGATTCAAGTATTCAATTGGAATTTTGCAGTAGCGGACGGAATCTTTATTAAAATGTTAGGACAATATACAGTTAGAGCTAATTTAAGCTTTTACTAGAATATATTCACGTTTCAATTTAGCTTTTTTTTCTTTATCTAACAATTTGTAAACTTCGAAAAAATTACCTACACATAAGTAAATACGATAGCTTAATACGTATATGCAAAGCTTGAAAACCGGCAAAAAGCCAAACCAGTTATAGTCTAGGAGCTTTTCTTTTCAAGTTTTATTCTAAAACTTTAATCTCAATTTTAATGGTTTTTGGTAACAAAATTTCGTTATATAGGTTTTGTTGAACGATTTTTGCTGCACACCTTAAAGCGCAGGCATGTGATACAGAATACGCAAACATATTAATATTGGACAGAGTTATCATATAGATAAAGTAATTGTGGCAGAAAAACGCGGTTATAACAGATTTACATAACACTCTTTTTAGTGTTCTCACTCCGGATGAAATAGTTGACTAAAACCGATTATAACGCTTAAGAAGCGGATATAAAACCGGTTGTAAGCATTGCGTATATGCTAGATTAATCACTATATCAGATTATATCCATTAGTGGTCAGCATTCACCACATGAATACTGTAGTGGTTACTTTACGTCGGCTACCATGCTATAAATTATTCAGCTGACTTCTCCACAGATAGACATTACATATATACAGCTACTATGATGTGAAGTTATATAAGTCGGTACACAAGATTAGACTATAATAATATAAGATATACATACACATCTTGCAATGTTTTCTCCCACAACCGGTTCTTATATCTTACGAATCGTTGATTTGCCTTATTTTCGGTTAAATTTAACATAAGCTCCAAACATATAGTGTCAATTTTTTACCCATGTAAGGCAAGTGAACGATTAGTAAGATAAAGAAACGGCCATCGGTCTGTACGTTGTAATTGTAACAATATGTACCTTATACTAGTAAAACTATAAGCAGTGCTCACAATTGTCATGATTTAAAGCCAAGTGAATTGTATGATTAATAATAAGACATGAGCCTTTTTCACTGAAAGATGTATTATTAATCAATTTAATTTTCATGTTTATATTACACATATTATTTCTTTCTTAAAGCAAGAATAGTGAGCCTTTTTTCTTATCTTCTCTTTTAGTGTTCTCTTTTAGTGTTTTGTACACATTATTTTTCATTAATTATTTTTTAACGAAATATAAACACCTAAAACAAGAGGCTTAACAAAGATCTAATCAGATAAATACAGAAAAATAAAATTGAAGTGTCTGTTTCTAATGTCAAAATAATAATAAAAATTAGAGGGGATAATTCAGACTAGGAGATTTCGAAAAAGCAATGTTTAGAATTTTTGTCAGTCTGTCTATCTAGATGTTCCCGTTAATCTCTGAATAGGCTGGACGATTTTAACGGGACATTCACTGGAAGATACCTAATTTTATATTCGTAAGGAGTAACTTAGGATACCTTTTTTTAGAGTTACGAGAAAAAAGTCTACGCGGACGAAGTCGTGGGCACAGCTAGTCATCACTATAACAGAAACTTAGTTACATTGATCACAGAAACAATGTAAGATTCTAAATAACATAGGGAACATACAAGAAAACTCATTTCGTAGCACTATAGTAATTAACTGTAATAGACTGAAATATACGTGATGCTAGCTTTACGAAACCGTAACAAAATATACAACATTAATAAATTCTGTGCACGAATTTTGAAGTGACGCTGCCTTAATTTCTCTAGGGTACAGTTTTATAGCTATGATCAAATTATAAGACATTTTTGTTTCAAAATTCTATGAGGAAATCGGTTTGAAAATGTAATATGTTTTTAATGGCTTTTGATTACGGTATTGTAGTAACGATTTTTTTTACTAAAGAAATTTTAAAAAAATATTTATTTTTAAGATATGGAGTACTTTCGATAAATGTGTTTTTGATTTATTTAGTTATTAAGGACAATCAACAGAAGATACATCATATACTCTTAAATTCAAAGAATGTTAATGTTAAATAATTATAATAAATTAGCTTGTTTAGTCCACAAATACGTTAATTAGACATAGACAAACGGAAAGGCTAATTTCAATATATCTAACACTTTTTTGTTATTTTTATTATTAGAATTTAATAAACGTTGTTGTATTTGAATAGATAACAATATATTCTAAAATACAATTAAATACTAAAATTAAACTATAGTATGAAAAATAAACCTTAAATTAAAAACTAGAACTAAATAAAAAAATATAGATAAAATATTGGTCCCAAACCACTCTCACTTGCCGGGAACGTTCCCAAAAGGCTGGCGGCATTACCAAGTTGAATAGCAATACTTAGCCTTTGAGCAAAATAGACGCCAGCTTTTTGGTCGCATAAGAGGTCTACTAAACGGTCGGCGACATCTCGATAAAGTTTTAGAGCGTTAGGACCCCATGGATCCAGAGTTTCCACCCCAATCGCCGCAAATGTATAACTATTTCCGATGGCGGCGTCCTTGCGGCGCTTGAGGGCCTCCTGTTCAGCTGCAACAGAACCGGCGATAGTGGACGTACTTGAAAGACGGGACGCCGCCAGAGTGTCAACGCAAGTAACATCCCACACTAAGGGGCGGCCCATCTTCCAAGGTACTAACGTCATCCCAAGTTTAATTAAATAACAGTGAATAAATTAAATTACAAGTACGTTCACCTATAATGAGTTTTATATCGCATTGTAAACTTTAATCATATAGTTAAGTCCATTAACTGATCAAATGTAAAAAAAAGTGTTGGTGATCCTTAATAAATAAATTGTCAATTAATAAGTAAAAATTTTATGTTTTATATATTGATATATCAATTATACAGAATTGATGACATTATAAAAATCAGTGCACTTTCGTCATCTTTACGAAACCTTTCATTGTGCTTGGTCTAATATGCACTTAGCTAATTCTTATGTTTTCTTAATACAATCAATCATAAATACGTCATGTGTTTTAATTTAAGTGCACAAAAATGTACTAGTTACCTGATGTTGCCTGGCCTCTTGCTGTTTCAAGTACCGCAGCCGCTGCTCCTTGGCGCATAGCAGCTGGTGCTGGGTGTCGATCTGCTGCTGTTGCCGCAGCGCCATCGCGCGCAGCTCGCCCAACGTCAACTCCACCCCTTCCCCCAACTAACAAAAAAAGAAACAAATATATGAGAAACTGATATCCTTGCATCTTCTTATACTTTAATTGTTAAAACTATTTGTCTGTGATTTACTTTGTGCGGGATTGACACTTGACTATTTTATTTATTTATTTTATTGCAGGAGTTCAGTAGACAAGCATACGGCCCACTTGATGGGAAGCAGTTATCATCGCCTATGGACATTTGCAACACCAAAGGTGCTACAAACGCACTGCTGCTGTCTAAAGGGGTACTCGAAGCTGGTCGCTAAAGCCGGGACACAAATCCAGGTTGTTATGGCGGCATACTCAAGACCACGGGTTGTAGCCATCCAGTCGGGCAAATACCCTTCCACCTAGCGTGGGTTGTTTTGTCGCCTCTTACAACAGGCCGCCCGGCCTCAGGATATTGTATTCTGTCTCCGTTCCTGCACGGATAGAACTTGACACTATATTATAGCCAATTTACATTATGTTTTTAATTACAGCCCACCTGATGTATAAACTTATAGAGGAGTTAGTTCCTAGTTATGAAAACGGAGCAAGGGGTTGTTGGGGGCATTATCCCTTGCATATTGGCTCATGGCTCATCCATATTACTACAATTTTATAGGATATAGTCTTGAACTATTTTTTCGAAGGACTAGTTTAATTTACGCCAAGCTTCCTGGTTACAGCCGTCCAAAGCTACGCAGTGTATAAAAAATATCTATTACGTGTCAGTATCTTGCTACACAAAAACAGCCGTAAATTATGGCGCGAATTATTAATCTGTATTGTCCTTCTAATGTCAGCAATCTGTCTACTTTGTTACTTAAAGCTTTCATTATACATAAATCTCTTTCGAAAAATAAATTCTGTAAATATCTACCTCTAATTAGAATTCAAATTTGCGTCCTCATTATTTTTATAATAATAAAAGAAATGAATCCGTAATTTGCAGGCTCATTTCTTTCCCAAGCATAATTTAATTCAAAAATAATAATCAGCAAAATTGTACACCTAATCTTCATAATTCCGATTTAATGATACGACAACAAGGGGGGAGAATGCTTGGAACTTTCCAAATATTTCCATTAGTGTGATATTTTTATATTTAGATCTGGGAGATTTGCTGGTAAATACGAGTATGTATTATAAGACCACAGTGAGAGAACAGATTATTATACATTCTACATTCATCATCCGAGCGTTAAATCCCGGTTGCGTTCGGAGCGATCACTTCGATGCCCAGGGTCCGCTTTTCTACTTTTTCTTCACCACTTCGCGCGATCTTCGGCATCCCTTGTTTTGAGACCGTTAGAACGCATGTCATCCCTCACAAAGTCAAGCCAGCATTTCTTGGGCCTACCCCTTCGACCGGGACCTGGCGGAGGCGGCATGGCTAGACATTTGTTCCCCACGTAACTAGCCGATTTCTGTAAAACGTGGCCGTACCGGCGAAAGCGACTCTCCTGCAGTTTGTCTGCTATGTCACGGACGTGAAGGTTGCCACGGATGCGAGGGTTCTTGACGCGATCTTTTCGCGTGACTCCACACATCCACCGAAGAATCGTTTCCGTGACACGCAGCTCCTGCTTGCATCGCTCAAGTACAGTCCACTCTTCACTGCGTCTGAATTACTATCGCTCTGGTCTAGAGTATGCCGCCATAACACCCTTGAGTTGTGTTCTGGCATTAGTGGATAGGTTCCAGTCTCCCTTTAGAGAGCGGCAGCAAATTGGTAGCACCTTCGGTGTTACAAATGTCCATCGGCGACGGTAACCGCTTTCCATCAGGTGGGCTGTCTGCATGTTTGCTGTGCTCATACAATAAAAAAGTATTTAAGTTAAATTTCCATATATATAAATTGCCAAAGTTACTCCACTAACTCCCAAACTTTGCATCTGGATTTTGGAACTTCGTAGTAAGTTCCAGGGTGTATTGGACAACAATCAATTGTAACAATCAATAATCACAAATATATAATTTAGTTCACTTATAAGATTGTATATCTTATTGTCCGAATTCAATTATAATTATAGCACGTATTCTTATTTTTTCAGTTCTCTGATTATTATAATTTTTGTAATCAATTCAAACCATATCTTATATATAAAAAGGAAAACTTTATCAATGTACTTGAAAACACTTTATTTAAACATTTCCTTTGGGGTGGATAAGGTAAGGTATACGGAAAATATAAGTAGTTAATAAATTACAAGTAAACTTGTCGGGCACCGTAATTTACTGACGCTTTGTTCTTACTGCTACTTTCATTTTTTATGTTATTTTGTGATTTTTACAGGTAACAAATCAGACCCATTTCATGGTAAAAAGCTTCTGCAGCCCACCTATATACCCTTAAGGAATCAACCACTTACGGTTACAGTCAATTTGCAAACTTTTTACATTTTAGTTGAAATATTAATAATCAGCTATACATTTTGGTTTTACTCGCGTTCGAAAAGAAACATTTTCATAAGGTATATTAATTTTTTTTATGAGTTACATATGCCTAACTTGAACTTGAACTTTGTTACTCTATGTGTGTGTGTTATTCTATACGGCAGCCATCCTTAACCTGAATTATTTCCATAATTTCACAATTAAATTGTAAAAAAATGTAAATATATACGAAAAAAGACTTAAAAACAGCCGAAAGGACGAACGAATATTTCGTATTTGTAAAATGGCTGAAACACTAAAAAATAACAGAGAAAAAAACATACTGGGGTAAAGACAAAACTGTAACCAGTTCACACTTCTCCATAGGCACTTAATACGTATCTAAAATACTTTTGACGGACCAAGAGGATTTTAAAAATAACGTAAGCCCACAAACATTCCATTACAGGGCTGGTGTCTCATAATTATTAACGCGCTTGCCCAAGGCTTGGCGGGTTTGACACATCCGTTATTGTGTATTTGTAGAACAATCTGGTACAGTATTTATCTTATATTTATAATTTTATATCAAAATTTAATATTTTAAAGCACTTATACGAGTTCTAAATGTTAATAAACACGAAGTGAAAGTCTGTCTTTATTAAACATATTTTATTAAATAGAACTACTATTATGTTATCAAATATTATTTTATAATAATATTATGGCCTGCCTAGGCTAGTCCTAAGTTAAATTAATTTTATTCTTATCTTCCATACAAGAAACAATTAAATATGTATAATAATTTGTTTTCAAAATTGAAATCATGGCCACAGAACTCGTCCTTATAACATTCTAAAATATTGAAACCGATAAAGACTTTTTATATCGTAATCTAATTAATTATGTTTTGCCACAATATTTCAATTTTGTAATTATTTAATGCCGTCCTCGGATATAAGAGGAATTCTCAAGAGGCCTGTCCTGAAAGCAGCTGCTTGAATCCGTGTCACGTTGTCCTAATAAGAAAATATTACTTTGCCATTCTTCAAGGCTAATTTCGAAAGAAATATGGATTTGTATTGTTTGATTTACAACGTACTTAATATATGTATGTATGGACTACAAAACGTAAAGTCACTGTTATGTGGCGGTACGTTAGGGTGACCATTATAAATGAGAAATTTGGGAAATTCGAATATGACTATTTAGATATAAACCTGTGCAAATATAGACAAACATTTCTTTAATTAAATACGATATAATTACTAAGTTTAAGGCATTATTAGTTTATGTAACATCACTATTCAAAGATACATGCGATCAAAAACAATAAATGAACAAAAATTTCACTGGCATACAATGTCTAAGATCGATTAAAATTTAGACAGTCGACGATTAACAAAATAAGATAATTTACTTTACTACTTCAAAATAAAGATTTACCAGCTTTTAGTAAGACAACATATGAATAAACCTATTCATATGATAGATTTGCGGCATGGAAGTCAAGTCTCTTCGCCCAGTAACAGCTCAACCTTCTGAAACGACATAGTGTTACAAGTTTCGATGGACTCGAATTAATATGCCGTTACAATTATTATAGAGTTTATTAGAACTTATAACATAGGTACAAATATAACCGAACAAAACAAGTCCAAACGTAATGCAGAAGTTCGTAATTCAATAAAACACGCAAAGTCCGTCACTATTAGATTCCCGATTGTAGTACACACGTCTCGCTTCGATTGTGGTTCTTGCTCGACAGCCCCTCCCTCAATCAGGCTATCGTTTTATACTGCACAAATGCAATGTGCCCGTATTGTAGTCGACTTCATCCGCCACACCTGGATAATGACTCGGCCGCAAACGTCCATAAAAGAGTACAATAAAACAATGAACTGTTTTCTTGAAACGGTATGCCAATCAATAAGTAAACAAAAGAAGATGATAATAAAATAATTACAATTAGTTTAAATGCCGACAGGTAATCAAATGTGTTTTGTTTCAGATATCCAGGTGCATTTTATTTTTGTCGGGACCTGAGTTGTAACAATAGAATATATATTATTATACATATCCTATGTAATTTAGATAAAACTAAGCCGCGTCACCAGCACTATGCGTAATAGAAGAAACATCTAAGTAATTTACATCTGCCAAATGACTTGAATGGGATTGTAAGTACATAATTGTTAGCTCATAGTTTTGCTATTTCTCAAAAGCAAAATAATTCAACGGTTTAGTTTTGAAGAAAAATGACATGATATGTAAACAGCTTGAAGAGTCTACTACATGTTAAATGTGTAGAAACTAGTGTCCAATTAAATATATTAAATGTGTATTAAATCTATTAGAATGTATACGATACGTAAATGTACTAGGAATGTAAAATTGGCAAAATATATTGCTTCATAATGCATCCAAAATTTATATAAAAAGTGTTCGTACAATTCCTGAGTTCCAGTATCAAGGGTAACCGCGGTCAAGATTTATATGTGTCGACACTTGTTGATAGCTATCCCTTCGAGCCTTGATGTATTGACGGAAAGATATATTGTGTTATTTGCTTTCAACGAACGTAATGATACAACCTTGATCAATACAATACACGGTTGTATTAGGAATATTTTATTTTGAATCATAATTTTTATAAGCATAAATATTAAAAAAATAACTTCATGGAGAATTTCAACTGTGGACTATTATTTATTTGTATAATTTAAAACTAGAGTTTGCCCCGCAGCTGCGTCGCGTATCAAATCCTAGGCAATAGCTTTATTTTACTTACACAAGAACTTAATTCGGTTTTTTACATATTCTAATAACATGATTCAGGATATAAGCCATCGTTGTGTCGAGTTTCGTTCATATACGGTCTGTTTTCAAAATGTATGCGATTGGAACGCTATCTTTTTTAATATTTCATCTATCCCGCGGAAAGACGTCATTTACCGAGATAAAAATATACTGCATAAGTATACACACACACACACACACACACACACACACACACACACACACACACACACACACACACACACACACACACACACACACACACACACACACACACACACACACACACACACACACACACACATATATATATATATATATGTAACATATTGTAACTGTAAGAGGTGAAGAATACAGCAGTCGAGGTATTGGCAAATCTAAATACACTAATGTGACTATGTGCTAAAGGCGTTATTTTATAACGCTTTAAATAAGATGCATTCGGCCGCAGCCTGAATCTTTAACACTGGCCCAGATGAAGTCCTACTTTTATATCCACTATTCATGAGGTAAGAAAACATCACTGACTACAGTAAGCTTGAGAAACTTAAAAAATGGTGCAATTAATTAAATTTTCCGAGAGCCAGTCGCGAATGAGCGTAATATGAAAAGCTTTTAGTGCATTTACAAAACTAGAAATAGAAATGTATTTCGCGTGTAATACTGCAATCAAATTAAAAGCCAGACGAAGGTTTTATTACGACCGTTTGTTGTTTATGTTCGTACCTATAACATAATTTTATTAACCTGATTCTTTTTCATTACACTAAATGAAGTCACGAAAGAAACCACTATAGCCAAAGTTTCTTTTGTTTCGTTTCGTGTGGATATAAACAAGTCGAAGAGGTACATTAAATGGTGAAATTGTTGTTTCATATTGGTTAGTTTTATTATATCGACTTAGCCACAATTTGGCTATGTCGCCTTAATAATTAATAATCAACTTCAACTTATTATATATGTCGGCGCAAATACAACAATTATCGTATTACGAAAACAATAATCATTTATTTAATTACTATGAGTTCATTGTAATGTGGAATCAACGTAGAACAACAAGATTTTATTGTAATTTCAATACCTAAGGCCTGGAATACACATGCTACTAGAAAAGCATGCTTGTTTGCTACTTGGTAGTATGCTCATTTATAGCATGCTCTCCAAGTGTTTACATTTGCTTATGAGAGCACATACTTCAGAAGAATAATATAGAAAAGTAAACAAATTGTTGTCGAACTCGTAATGTGAAAATGTGTATGTGAGCAAGCCCCTTTGCCTAGCATTTCTATGAATAATTTATGAACGTTCCAGCGCACTAATGGAACACTATTGTATTTGTTCCTCTTAAAGTCTAATACTTGTTACGTTTGCAATTCGTCATGATCTTATCGGTGACGGCCATTTCCTAGTCATCTAGCTTTTATGCTGTTTAGAGTTGTAAGTATAAAGTTTTTATTTCCATCGCACTTTTAACGTCAAAGGATTCATGCAAAAAACAGCATGTAATTTTTGTTCGACTTATTTTAATCCACACGTCACTACGTATTGTAAAGCACTTACAAATCTCAGATCTTTAGTTAATACGAAACGTTTATTTGTAGTCTCTTTTACGGCCTAGAAGGTTTATTTCTAGGCCTTATTACATATATCAAAAAAATATAATTGCGAAACCGATACTAATCCTTTATAGCTATTACCCTTCGAATTTGAGTGATTTATTGTTCACGCCAATCCCTCTGTACGCCTCCTGGTAATACGTCATAAATTCTTCTTTCTATTGTTTATATTTCGTCCATTCTTGGAAATTATTAAATTCAAGTGTTTTTATTCAAAAGTGCTACTGGGACTAAATTCTACTATTTACAAGTCACGGTTATATTCACCATTAAGACATGCTGAGTGCCGGCCTTTGTGAACTTTTCTGTTTTCTTCCCGATCATGGTTCAACTTCTTAAATATCTTTAAAAAAATCTAAAAAATGTAACAACCTTTTACGTATATAAATATTGAAATAATTACTCCAAAGTATGAAGAAATAAAGCATTATGAAATAAGTAATTAATCATTTAAATGTGACAGTTTTTTTTGGAAACTAAACTTAAAACAGAGTATTCATTTTACATATTAACTCTGCATAGAGGCGGACGGGCAGATGGACATTTGTAAGAATGGACAGACATGAGGATTCCAACAGGCCTTATACGGAAGCCTAAAAACTGTCGAAACTATCAGGTTAGATAATTATCAGGATTAATATTATAATTCATATATTGAACAAGAGTCTGATACTATTGACACCGATCTATCATACCTTTTCCATACATTGAAACTTTTTCTGACTTTGTTATTTTTGAAACTGCGTTTAAAATTTTGATTCGTAGCAAAATTGTAATTATAAGTTCTAGCAGTCCAAATTCATAAACTTTGCCCATAGAAATAATAATGGTACGTCAACTTTCATTAGTCCTTATATAACCCGTTCAAAGCATTCGCACAGAAATTGATTTCAGTAACAAAAATAAAACTTTATTTTAACATTTCGAAATTAATTTAAGTAATGAAAACAAGCCACTTTTCCCTTGCAGAAATTTAAAACCACATTATTAAATGTTTTAAATAAATACGAAGCCACAAGCGTAATCCGAGTAAAGGCTTTAAGAGATCATCCGGATGGTGGATTTTGTTTGCTTGTTACCGAAAACAACTTTCAGCCTTTTTTGGTTATACGACGAATTAAAAATGATGTTACATGACCTTTAAAGGTCTTCAATTTAAACGACCATTTTCTAATAGAAAGCAGAAATTTAAGTATATTTTAATTGAGATGATTTAAATTATAGTGAAATGTATAGGTGGTTGCTTGGAAGAGATCGCTTTAAGCGATAAGGCCACACTTTGTTCAATATTTACTGTACTTAGTTTTAAGAACGTACTTTTAATTTTTGGTGAACAATAAAGTGTTTTCATTCATTCATGTCGCATACCAACAATAATCAACAAATAATGTCCAATCTCCAAGATTAAACGTTGTTGGAAAATCGTACGTTAAAACTTAAAAGATTTTGACTTTTTGTATACTACAAAGCATCTAAGAAAATATGATCTTCACTAAATTTCAATTCGATATCAACAGTTTATACTTTGTAGCTGATACTGATAAAGAACGGTACACTTGCCAAAAACATAGGTATGTGTGTATTTAAAACTATTAACATATTTCTCAGATTTACAATAAAAAATAAAACTTCGTTATAATAATAAATAAAATAAGTTATTTTATACATTTTAGTTTTTTAGTTTTTGAAGTCGGTTTTTTTAAACGATGTTTTATTTTTTATTTGTTACTTTTAGTGTCTAGCTATGTATGGGAGTACATACGAATGGTGCCGCGCTTCTTAAAAAATATAGGTTCCAAGAACTGGGAACAAAAAAATGTACGTAAAATGAAAACTACTGGGCCAAACTATGTCAAATTTTTAGGGGACTACATGGCAGCTATTCCGCGTCGAACAAAAAAAGAATCACGCAAATCGAATCATAAATCTCAGAGTAATCGGTGTACATATGGAACGGAGTGAAAATTATTTTCATGAAAAATGTTCATAAAATGAAAACTACTGGGCCAAACTATGTAAAAATTTTAGGGAACCAATTAGAAGCTATTCCGCGTCGAACAAAAAAGGAATCACGTAAATCGGATAATAAATCACGGAGTAATCGGCGAACATACATAAAAAAAAGCAAAAAAAAAATTAAAAAGATCCCGACGAATTGAGAACCTCCCTCCTCCTTTTTTCAAAGTCGGTTAAAAAAATAATCTTTTTCAAATAAAATTGATTAACCCAATATGAATTCTAAACTATGACCTGTGGTCAAATTCGCTTGTGTAGATATGTGTGTGTAGTTCACACGCATTACAAGTGAAACTTCAGAGAATATACTCACAGATAATTCCTCTTCAACTTTTTTAATATAAATATAATTAGCCTACATCCGGCAACATATTATAATTTTAAAATAAACATTAAGTATTACTTTAAATTTTTCACTATTTTTTCAAAAATATTGTTCCAATAAAAGGAAAAACAATCGTTGTCTCAGTAAGTGAAGAAAATTAACAATTATTGACTAAATGAAGTCTTCTCTTTTCTATACATTTCAAAAGCGATAGGGTTATTAATATGGATTTATTGCAAAAAAAATCAAAAACTAACTATAGAGGGCAGAAATTACTTATAAAATGTTTGCTATCGTGAAACATTTTTACATTAATAGCTGACGTAGTCAAAGTTTTCGCTATTTGCGAGTCCATTTCAAAAATATTTGCATTATATAGTTCAGAAACAGTTAACAGTTTTCGCGTAACCAGCCTGGGTTCAAAGGCTCTGCAACCCTCTTCTGAATTAATTACTCGCTTAGAACAAAACTACTGCTTTGCACTCTAATTCAGCTGAGAACGGCTCTCTCTACTCATACTAGGCTCTTCAGTTGTGCTGTACTGCAACCAGTTTCAATATAATACAGAGTTTTTAATTAAAAGCAAGGAATTTTAAAACACCGAATAGAAGAGATGATATAAAAAGTAACAGAGACCTTTTTATCAACCTCTAAAAGGTAACAGCCTCCTGCATTTCGTACAAGCATACAAAATTATATCTTTATAACTATAACAAATCGAATTTTTAATTTGACTTCTGTGGTTAAGCGGGTTAAGTTTGAGCAGGCCGAACTCGCTGGAACGCCCTCTGCGTTCCAGCGAAAACACATAAATCTAAGCCTGCGAGGGAATAAGATATGAGTTTCATATTGTGCAATACAGATAAGAGAGTCAATAACACCGATGATTAAACGTAGGTCCAATTTGAAACAGTGAAAAATTAAAAGTGATAGGTACTTAAGCAGTTTATTTTAAATTATAATTAAATGTTGACGGATGTAGTCTTAAGGAATTAATTATATTTATATTAATAAAATTTAGAGAAAAAGTATCTGTGAGTATATTCTCTGAAGTTTCACTTCTACTGCGTGTAAACTGCACACACGCAGAATTTTTTAATACTGAATTATGGTTTAATCAGTAGAAATTAACATGTGAAAAACAATGTTAAACTTCTAGTTTAAGTAGTAGTAGTTTAGTTAGATTAACGGGTCCAAATATTAAGGCAGACCAAGAAAGAAATGAGTAGGTTGTGTGAAGGATGGTATAATGATTTGTGGTGTGACAGAGGTCATATGTCAGAATAGAGGAACATGGAAGGAAAATACATTATGTGCGGCCCCAAATACGGAAGAAGGTGAAATAAAAGCGACATTATAAAATTAAGTTGTAGTTTTTATATATTATGTTATTAATTTTGGAATCTATTGTAACATGTGTTATTTACCTAATTGTGAACAAACAGCGGAAATATTGTTTATCTCGCGTAACAAATTTGAATGGAAAATGGCTAATAAAAGAGTTAATTTCCAAATCAAGTCGGATACTTTTCTGGCTCCAAACACAGAATAAAAATAACATGTTATATGTACAGCGTATTTTACGAGTTTTTCTTATATACTCAAGTACCTCACAGCTTCGCCAATCTAGCCTTACGAACGACCTGAATTTTATTCACTTTGATACATACATAAGTCCTTTTAAGAGCAAAGTAGATATATAATTAACAGAAGGATTTCCAAGAAATATGACGTTAACGTGGGCAAAGGAAAAGCCACTCTAAATTAATAATTTGAAGTGGCTGGCTTATTTTAAGTATGTAATAACTTTGAGTTAAAAAGCTTTAAACCTTCACTTTAAAAGTAATTAAACGTATTCAACGGCGAGGGTTCACATGAAGAAACGAAGCAACCACCGAGTAAAATAAAACGGAAACATGAAAAACAATTTTTAATTTAATTTTAAGGATTTTTAGTCATTATAAAAAAAAAACTTTACACTTATGGTTTAAAATTGGAAGCATATCAAAACAGCTTTCAAAATGAAAATCTAAAATCAAGTTTCGAATGTGTTTTGATATGCCAGAGTGATTATAGATATATTAAAATAAGGAAAAAATATTATAGTATATTCAAAAGTCATAGTGGTTTCAAAATATGAAACTGGACATTTAGTGACCGAAAGATAAAAAGAGGGAATTCACAGATACGATGGGAAGAGGTTTTTTCAAAGTCGAGGAATGAAAAAAAGAATAAAGAAGAACTGCCAGTAATTGGCGGTTCTTGAGGGAGTTCTATGCTACAGAGGCTACTTCTAAAAATTTAAATATAAGTATACTAGCGGTCTCGGCAGTCGTTGTCCTGCCTTGAAAAAAATTTGAATCCGATTGCACGGCACCTACTGGGTCCAATTGTGAACCTAAACCATCCAGACTTTTCGCAATTAGTATATATAATTAATCTTTCGTGATCACGACTACTGAAAGTAAAATCAGAATCAAATAAAATGCCGCGCATAAAACCGTTAAAACGTAGTTTCAATTAAAGGCTTTTCATTTCGATTATTTAGTGATTTATTAGTCACAGCACTCCTGTCCTGATAGTGACCTAGATTCAAATCATGAGAGAGCTTGCACTATATAGGTAAGGTTTCCGAGCTAAACTCTTTAAGACCTACTTCTCTTTTCTTTTTTAATTACAATAATCACGTTCTGATGGTGAATGGAAATGTAAAGAAACATGTACATCGAGATTAATAATGTGTAAAAATCGCAAATCAACCTTACTGCATAAGCAGTCTTTTACTCTTTAAAATGGAAAGAATTATAAACGAAAAGCATTGAGCCGATTGTGGGCTAATATATTTTTAATAATAATTCCCAAGAAACGCGCTCATTTCGTATGAATTGTCCCATTTTACATGTATCAAGAATGAATCACAATGTACGAGTGTCAGGACTCATTAGGCTCATAAATTTGTTTGAGAGTCGTAACCTCACAGCAAAAAATGTGTAAACGTATATCAACGCCGGATAAACAGAAAAACGGGATGAAACCTCAATATTGATTTTCGGAGGTGTTTCATTTATTTTCATAAATTATTGTCCTGGGATTACTGTGAATACTGATTTATTTTTTTGTATCGTGGATTATTAGGTTTCTGATACCGTAAGGTAAATAGGAACTCTTATGGTTTCACTATGGTCTATCTATCTGCCTCTGGGTTAACGATGACAAATTCAAGAAATAGTCATACTTGATTAATGAGATATAACAGAACTTTTATTTCCCATTTCAAACGTATTTTTAATATTTCCTAATTAATGAGTCAATTCATTCATTTTGCTAATTCATGAGTGATAATACATTTTATTCTAAACAATATTTTACACTAAAAACTATAAAGTATAAGCAAACTATAAAGACAATACTCACAAAGATCAGTAGATATTTCAAAACCTAAAAATCAGTGAAAGATTTTTGACACCAGTTCACCAGTAACTTCCATTTTAATTAATATAACTGTTTAATGGAATTATAAGAATTGCTATAAACTATGACACCTATCTCTTTATTATTAATTAATAATTTTAATTTTGCCTTAAAATTAAGTCTGGATACTAGTACTTAGACTAGGCCAATCCTGTATCCTTAGGTGTTAGTTGATTCCAGTGACTTAATAACTAGATTCATGTAACAAATTAAATATTAACAACACAAATAGAAAGTACAACAAAAATTTAGAGGTAGTTCCAAATTTGTCAGTGAAGTTAAAGTCAGTCATATAACTTTAATTGTCTACTGAACGTGAATTTCATTTGCTAGGGATTTCGTGAGTGTAGTGAGTTTATAACAAAATGAGTCCAAAGTTATTTTTATTATTTATTTACTAGTTATATTATTTATATACTTTTTAAATAGATATGAAATTAAACATGAATTTATAATAAGTTTTATATTAATAACCCGTGACACTTTCACTTATAAACAATATAATAATATGTATATGTTTACTTTAGATATTTTATAGTAGTATAATATACACACACACATAATATATGAATGTGTATATTATACATATTTACACACACACACACTTTAATATGTACTATTTTTTTAAGTATACAAACTTAGAGTAATAATACCTATAGTAGAATTATTTTCTCCGTGCAGTTTGGGTCATAAATAATCGGAGCAGTGAAGCGAGTATTTCGTTCTCTCTTCCACTCACGGGCCTTATGGGCAGGCATAGTGATACGCATTATTGTTGTCGATAAGCGTTATCGATAGTATATTTAGTTTTGTCATTTTGTGGGTTAGTGATATAAATGAAAGAAAAAAATAGATAAAATAACGTAATTTATTAAAATAAGAATAATAATGATTTAATTGTACAAAAGTTTAGAATGTAACAAGTTATATTAAAAATAAATATAAATACTTGTATCTAAGTTTAAAATTAACAGCAAAAAAGATAATAATGATTTTTATAAGAATGATAATCTTTCTTTGATAAGAATGAGTTTTTATCGTTAATGGCGTTGCGCCCGCGCAACATGCTCACCGCCCTAGCCGGGCTGAGGCCGAGTTTGATTAATGACCCAAACTGCACGGAGAAAATAATTCTACTATAGAGAGATAGATTCCCACAAAATTACATTCAGAGTTGAAGCACAAAACCAGACGATGTGTGCATGAGCACCATGTAATTATTTTCGCTGACAAGCACACAAAGACACAAATAATTAGGGATCTGGACCTATTGGAACCCGTCATACTGAGATTTTGTCTTACAGACTGACGCAACCGACGCGTCGACAAGCGAACTGAGATTTTGAGGTCCTACTTAAAAATGCCTCACTTTACTGGCACCTACTCTGGTTCTAAGCGTATAAATTGTATGTATACAAATGTATTCTACTGCATTGGAATATATTGTATTAAAAGTTTCGAAATTCGAAATTGAGGTTTATATAATTGAGATTAAAACTTTCGTCATTCAATTAACGCGTACAACACTGCGGGTAGAGTCCATTTGTTAAATTAAATAGTACAAGCAACTACGAAAACACAAAGTCATATTCCAACCATCAATCTATTTCAAGCACATAAACTTCTATTATTAACTAAGTAAAAGAAATAAAATTCATAAATCATACATAGCCGTAATAGATGGTAATTCCCAAAACAATAGACGCACGCGATCCAGTCAAGGTAACAGTTGGCTGTTATAATGGAAATGGTGTTTAGGCTGGTCGTGCATTTGGAGAAGCGATGGAAAGTCGATAAACACTTTAAAGCGTCGTAATAGAATTATGTAGCAAATGTACTTAATATTTAATATATCTTCTAATATAATATATTCTTCATATCCATAATCTTGCATGGAGTACTGTGGACGGCTTAGCTAAATACCAGCTTGAAGCGGTAGAGATAATTGAGAGAAGAGCCAAGAGGTTGATTATTTATCAGCGACTAGCTTGTCACTACAAGGCTTTAAAGCGTAAAGCATCGATGTCGGATTGCTAGTTTACCGGTATTGTAGAGGATTCATTTCGGAGTGTGCGGTTGAACTGTTCCACCTAATTCCCTACCGAAGATGGATTACACCATTCCACCATCGGATGACAAGGCGCTCTGATCTACGCTATCGCTTCACAGTGGAAGCACCCCTAGTGCGAACGAAGCGTTTTGCCTCCGCCTTCCTTCTGCGTACGGCAGAGCTGTGGAATGCGATACCAAAGACTGTGTTTCCCGAAAAGTAATCCGGGAGTCTTCAAGTCTAGTACGAATAGGTACGTTTTCTAGGTAAACGTGATTATTTATCATACAAAACATAAATGGTTGCATTTAACGTACTTTACGAAATATAGTATATATTTTCAAAATAAGTGTAGAATTGTTTCATTGTATATAGTTTCTGATCCCGGAGTGACACTAAAGTGACTCTTTTTTCTCCGTTTCTTAGTTTTTAACATGCCTTATTCTCAGACAGTTAAAAATATCGAAGGCAGACTATTTCGCATTTCATTCTGCACAACGTCAAGGCAATATTTCTAGGACTTTTACCAGGACTTTGCAGCGAAGCTAACTATTTGCTCGTGTCAGCTGCACGTTTTCGTCAAGTTATGGCTGTATCAGCGTATCAAGAAAGGGAGCGTGGGCTTACTCTCTCTTGTTGCTTTGCATCGTCATCACAGATATCAAGAAGACGAAGAATTACAGAAGTAATGCTTCCGCACCAATCTCAATCAAATGATCCATGTAATATTAATTTTGGTGACGTATTATAACCAAATTAATTCTCGAATGAAATGTACTAAAGATGGAATCAAAACAAACAATTTTTTGTATGTGACATTCGTTTGTAAACGTTATTGCAGTGTCATATAAAACTTCCTCATAATATCACTTATCTTCTTCATTATTTATAAGAACAATTTGTACTTATCAATGTACTCGCGCCGTTATACTAAAACCTAGAAATTCCATTTTATAAAAGGAAACTGTGAAAGAATTTTCCAGATTCCTCCCTCATAGCTTATAGTGGAAAGAAGCCTGAAAGTCGAATTATCGCGTGCAATAAACTAGCTTCGCCTTTTAATATATTTTCCTTCCCACAACTACAAAAGAATTTTATTTGAACGCGTTCCTTACTATTTCACCATCTACCGTACTTACTTTACATACGAAGCGGAAATATTTTTATAGTAACTTATTATGCAAATTATACATTACGCCCAAGGTAGGACACAAAAATTCTGATTTTATTACAGCCTTTCTTCAAACGAATCATAACAGAATGATAGCAATTTCGGTTCGATGTAACGTATTTATTATATACTTAATAATACTTAGGTACACATATGGATATACCGTTTGGTATATGAATGTGTTAAATGAGATAAAACTTTAAGAGAATGGGATCCGAAATACATGTATCATTATGTAAATATTTTGGAATATACGAGTATATTGCTTTACACCGGATAAAATGACTCGAACATTGATTTAATAGCTCGAGGCCGCACCTGTAATATAAACAGCAAAAAACATGAACAGAATATAAACTTCATACTTAACATAATTATCTAAAAGACAAAAAACCTGACAAAATAACCCACAGCGCCAGGTGGTAGGGTATTTACCCGTCTGGATGGCTACCACCCCTGGTTTAGAATATGCCGCCATAACAACCTTGAGTTGTGTTCCGGCATTAGTGACCAGGTTCCAGACTCCCTTAAAAGAGCAGTAACGCATTTGTAGCACCTTTTGTGTTGCAAATGTCCATAGGCAATGGTAACCGCTTTGCATCAAGCGAGCCGTCTGCCTGTCTGCTGAACACATGCAAAAAAAATGCCAGTTCAAACGCAGTAAAAGTGAAACTTCAGAGAATGAGTCTAATCTCTGAAGTTATATATATGTATATATATGAAATGTGACGTCACGAAATTTAGGTCCCCACCCTACTCCCACACCTAGTCAGACTTTGTTTCACTTCTACTGCGCGTGAACTGCACACGTATACACGATTTTTTATTGCCTTTTTTATTGTTCACTTATAAGTGAAGTGAGTATATTATGGTATGAGATAACAATGAAATTTATATTAAACTGTCCTTAAGCTTTACTAAATCCAATACAGAAAAAAACATCGAAATAAGTTCAAATATATTTACATAACGCACTGAGAATCCCCTCTTTTTTTAGGCGGTTGAGATTAGCACCCACGCGCCAAATTTTGACTTCTAAAAATAAATTAACAAAAGAAAAAATTTTGAAGCACGGCTCATGTGTGCGCTTGCGGTTGTAATATCTCAAGACAACAATGGATCAACCCTGGCCACTTCAAACCGTTTTGTTCTGCCTCCATTCTTTTCACTGACGTTATTACTCGCTTTTGTCTCACGGCTTTTGTAACATGTGAAAAATTCTTCAAGCGCAGGCTAGAATAAGAATTTGCACATATTTCTTTATTCATTGGTGCTTGATAGTTAACAAAATAAATAATTATGTACTTTATATGTTTTATTAACCCATAAGTATCAGAAATTGTTAAATGTAACTATTATGATTGAGAATATGATTATATTTTTAAAGCATAAGTATAGAGATATAAAATAAATAAGCAGACAAACACACATTGTATATTTCTAAAGTATCCTCTCAGTCAGGTTGCCTGGAAGAGATCGCTTTGAGCGATAATGCCGCCTTTTGTTTTGCCGTTACATTGTTGTAATTTATTTATTCTGTAATTATTTATTTGGTGAACAATAAAGTGTTTTCTATTCTATTCTATTCTCACACTTACCAAGTGTCGCCTGTATTATGGATAACATACAGCAGACAACTATTGGAGCGGGTCTAAAACACCCAGATCAAAGAAAATCAAAGTAAGTTCGTTTACAAAATTTGCATTGTAAGAAATCGAGCTGATGATCTTTAAGTTTTGGTATACTAAGCAGGCCTACATACAGAACACTACACCATAGATACCGTTAATTCAAACAAATTACAATGATGAGACAATTAAATAGAGTAAACAGAGTTCTGTATTTTAAAGTCGATTAACGAAATCAAACAACATTGGTCTGTCGTAATAGCAACCTCAGCACGTTCAAGTTTTAAGCCTGCCCTTCAAATAATTCAACATCACAATAAAACAGCCTTTGTTTATTTTATTATTCAAATATACGGAAGTTGAAGCTTTGATTTATTTTTTCTCAACAATACAAATTTATTAGAGAAAAGCGTTCAATAGGACTGAATTGGCTTTCTTTATGTCCAGAGGAAAATTCGGGAGCTTAACTTTTGAATGACAATTTGATGGATCTTATTCTTTATAAATATAATAGATTTAATAAAATGTAAAGTATATTATAATAGAGTAGAGTAAGAATATAATTAAGTTATATTCTTACTCTACATGCGTATTTTTAATAACAATAGCCGGAGTTTAAATGTTATCTAAAAGCGTGCCATGGGAGATATTATATTAGTATTATATTATTTATATTTGGTAGATATTGAATTGATCATAATAAGGTCATAAGGATTGGTCATAATAAGAAAGACCACACTGAAAGGTTTATGAACTCAATAAGTTACATAATTAGGAGTTAATTTAATTACAATGTCAGTAGGGCCGATTGTGGCAAATACTTATTAGTTGTGATTTTTTAAGATGGATAAATATTAAAAAGGTAATTTTAATCTACTTCCAATAAACTTGGCAAAAGTTAATGTTAATTTTCTATATTTCTTATCATTTAATACCTTATATTTTTATTTACAATTCCATTTACACTCCTTTATATCTTTACAGCCTTTTATATAAAACAATACTTTAAAAATGAATATTTTATGTTAAGCTTTATTATTTAAATTAACTGTAAGAACTAGAAAAGATCATATTTTTACAAATGATAATTTTGGTAAAAAAATATTAGAATTATCAGTGTTTAAAAAAATTAAAAACACACATAACATCTATCTACTATCAAAAATTTTGCGTTACAGATCAATTATTTCTTAATATTACTGAAGAGATAAATAAGTGTAATCACAACACTCACTAAGTACTAGACAACATAGTAGGGACGCCAAAGCTTAGCGCTATTCAGCGAAAAAACAAACTTTATTGCTGGCATTCTTTTCACCGCGAATGCGGTTGAGGCATCCCGACACTTTTCTGCACTTAGCTTTACTATGTACTTCTACGTCCCCTATGTGACCGCAATAAGTTGTTAGAAAAATGGGAACGCCTTTATTGTGCTGGAAATATATTGCCTCACATCCCTGGTAGTTGCTACATAATGCTCTTTTTGAATATGGTTGTCCTATACAATACTAATATTCTACCTGACTACTACACACCTAATATATCTTACTATATACATAAATTATTATCTATTATTTGATTAAAGATATTTTTTAATATCTTTAGAGACGCAAAAAAAATCTCAATGCAATATAGTATCTACAGGGGCCAGAATGTCGGAATGTTTCGTAAACTACGTATCATAATAATATCAATGTTACTCATACAATTTACTCCAAAATTTATATTTTCGTGTAAAAAGATATACCCTACAAGAATAAATACGTTCATGTGATATGATACAATATATTAATACGCCAATCAGATAGAAAGAATTGCTTTGGTTATCCTTCTGAAAATACATCACTTCAAGTAATTACATGTGATGCCAGCTGTCTAGGACATTTCAAGTCATTAAATACTTTGTAGGTTGCACTTAGGGAAAAAATATGGATGCTGACGGCAACAACATTATTTGCCCATTTTTGTTTTGGAATTCGTTAAGACTCTCACTCGTTTAGAATAAGACCCGGGCTAATGACGCTATATTTTTAACTGTCCTCTAATACACTTGCCCGCGCTAAGTCATTTAGAGGGTAATTTTAAATGAAAAGCTTAATTCACGTTCTCTTAAATTCATTTAAGAGTAATGAACAATTTTATATTGCTTTCATTTTCTATTATTGTACATATTTATTTGGTTTCAAATTCATTACATTTTTCTTTACATACAGACATATTATATACGAAAAAAACATATATTAAAAAAAAGTGTAAAACATCGATTTCCGCTGGCAGTAGCGCCTAGGGTCCAAGCTACCGGTGGTTAAGGCTCCAGAGACAGGAATCTCCGCACGATACAAGCATCCGACCCTTCATCCAGATACCAAGCGATAGCCTTTCAAGGTGTCGGTCAAGGCTCTTCGCTATTAGTCCATTCTCTATTATTATTAATTAATTGGATTTTGACGATGTTGTAACGATATTGCATTCTATTTTAGTAGTATTCAACAAGTGATATTTGAAGTATAAAGTAATCTCTTGTAGTGACCAATAGTTATTTGTATCTGAAGTGTGAAAAAATACGAGGACAGAAAACTTCTGACGACTGGAAAAAGATATCTCTGGATTAGGTAAGCGCGCATTGAAGACTGTACCGCGTTGACCGTAAGGCGCCGTCCTATTGTCATCGCTCGCGCGATGGTTGCGATGCGATTTCATCGTACGATGAAACCGGTCGCGCGATTAGAAGGCGCTGTCCTATTGTCATCGTACGATGAAACTGGTTTAGAATCGTATTTTGGAGCGATGCGATCACACTCGAAATGGCTTTTAACAGAGATGCACAGTTTCTGCTATCAGGTAATATTTCTTTAATCGTTAATAACATTAAAAAAAGAAAACGTGGACGACATACTATACTTTATGAAAAATAAAAAAACTTCGTTTAAAAAGCACCGACTTTAAGATGTTTTTGATAATATATATTAATAATAATAGCTTTAGAAATAAGTTATTTTATACTTTTAGTTTTTGAGGTCGGTTTTTTTAAACGAAGTTTTTTATTATTTTATTTGTTACTTTTTAGTGTATATCTATGTATAGGTAGACCCAGAAAACGAGCCGCGCTCCTTAAAAAATATAGGTCCCAAGAAACGGGAACAAAACAATGTTCGTAAAATTAAAACTACTGAGCGAAACCATGTTAAATTTTTAGGGGACCAAATGGCAACTATTCTGCATCAAACTAAAAAGAATCACGTAAATCGGATCATAAATCTCGGAGTAATTGGTGAACATACATAAAAAAATAGGAGATTCCGACGAATTGAGAACCTCCTTCTCTTTTGACCTCTGAACCTCCTTATGGAAAACAGAAGATTTTTACGAATGTTTGTCTATGTCAACAGAAACATTTGATCCCGCGAGCGGCGAGCGCTATAGGATAGGACATTCAGTACTGATCAGTATGTTTGCGATGCGTCTATAGTCGCGCGATGAAATTAAGACAATTTGAACGCATCGCATGATCGCGCGACCTTCAATAGGACATTCAGTAGTGATCAGTATGTTTGAACGCACGGTCGCACGATCATTTTTTGATCGCATCGCACCAATCGCGCGAGCGATGACAATAGGACGGCGCCTAAGCGTTTAAATCATTGCATTCACCTACTTGATGCTTTTAATTAATTGACGCATATGCTGAGTGCTTTTTATACATATACCTACCTATATTCACGACTTCAAATATATTTCATATAGAGATTTACTTTGATGTTGAAATATTATCTCTTCGGTACAAGTATTATTTAACACCTTTAGTTATAATAATACAGCGATCTAATCAATCGAATAGCAAATCAATCGTCTCTTAAAACTTCCACCAACACCTAAGAACATTTCATCAAAATCCACAGCTTCGACAACAAAGACATAATTCTCTATTGAAAATACATTTATTAAATTCATATACTTTTTGAACAATGAGAAATATTTACAGCAAATAATACAACCAACATCAAAGTCATTATGATGAATACGAATAGCCTCGTATAAAACATAAAGTGCTCATGTGAACTAAATTGTTGACTATTCCATTCTGGCCCCGTATGAATTGTTTGATTTTGAATAGCTAACAGAAGCGAGGCAATCGTTAGTAAACAGCGATGCTTAGTAGCTAGAACTAGATAATACTATAGTGGAAAGTAAGCTAATGGCTTGCCGTATCGATTTTATACAAACACGCCTTGATTGAAGGTACTTTATATCTAGGAAAGTGTATCAATATTGACGTATCATGATTCAGTTTATGGAGCCATAAAGAAAAAACATATCACCGAGCTTTTTCGATGTATGATATATTTCATTCTAATCAAATTGTAAAAGGATAAGTATGTATCTACATTATAACAAATGTATAAACTAAATTTTTGAAGTTTTATACTAAATATTATATCAATTGGACATTGTAATGTTAGTGTTTATGATTTTATAAATATTAAACAAAATACTACTAACTATGTATGTAGATCTAGTTGTCTGTAAAGTTTATCCACAAAATATAACATTATTTGACAGATGCGACCAATTTGAATTTTGAGTACTAGCAAATAATTTTTTTCTTCTCACTCTTGTAACTGTGCTAGTTTTTGTTTCTCGAAATAAATCTACTTTAATCAAGCTGTTCATACTTTTTTGTGGCCAAAACCCTTCATGTAATCTTTATTATAAAAAATCTATTACATAATTAAGTATCCACAAAATATTGAGTTTTATTCTTTATACCTTCAAAAATAAATAATGTAGTTCCTAAAGCACAAGCCATAAGCTGCGTTGACCTCAATTGAATACAATCGCCTTGTTACAAAACTAGTTGAAATTCAAACAAAAGTTCGCCAAAATATTACTTACTTCGAAAGATGTATCAAGGAATATTTCAGCAATAACAAAAGTATGGAAGTTGCAGAAACAAGTTTTCAAACACGTACAATAATCCCTAAAGATGAAACTAAACTACAGTTTTCGTCGGGAAGGCGGAAACCTATAACTTCCAAATATCAACCATAATGAGCCACAGTGCAGAATTTTAGGAGTTTTGGGGTATAACTGAATTTAATAATTGGCCAATATAGAAGAAATAAATGAATAAGTGAGTAGCTTTTTTTATTCAACCTTAAGCTGCGAAAGTGGTACAATTGACACTTCGCAGGTTTGTATCATGAAAATGACTAGGGTAAAAATAACGTGGAACTTTATACCATATCTTATATACGATCTATAATGTATAGATATAGATAAATATACATGTCAATTATACAGTGATTATTAAAATGTGGCATTTTTAGTATTACGCCCTATTTCTACCTTGTTACTTCACTACAAATAAGAAGAAATACTTTTAATCTCTTTTGATGAAAGGTTGTTGGTTTTCTGCCAAGAACTTTAATGCGATATTTTGTTATGATTTCGTATTGAAATAAAATATTAATTGTAATGAAACGAAACAATACTCGGAGGATATTGAATTAACGTATGTAGAACAAGTCGAATATATCTGATTATTCAAGCTGTGATAAGAAGATTATATTTGACTTTGATCAAAGGCCTACCAGAACAATTTTTGTGGTATGGCGAAATGGTGTTTAAAAGAGTAAAGTAATTACATTTAAAGGAATTAATACACGTCCAATCATAATGTATTGCATAAACATATAATCAGAATTTATATATGGATAAAACTTAGAACAAATAAATACCGGACTATATACAACAATATAACCAATATCTAATACAAGAATAAAAGAGTCAAAAATGTTTTTGGTTTTACTAAAAACGGTTTTAAAGTCGACGGTAGCATTAGTGTTAATTAGAGTCTACATGATGCCGGAAACATGTACATTAGTATATTAAGTAACTTTTTCACTAGGGAAATATAGTGAAAGTATGATACAAAATGTTAACACCCACGTACATAATTGAGCAAGGCAGCTGACCTCAATGCAATCAATGTCCTAGCGTTATACAAAAACATCCCATAATACTAGAATGGTATAAAATCTGAAAATTGGACCGTTGTTTACAAAGTTTATTCCAGTTGATTTTTTAAATAGTTTCAATGTACAGATACCACATGTTTAGAATTTTATAATATTATAGATGTACACAGTTTTATATTAATGGAGCTATTCCTAAGGCCGTGATAAAGGATGAATACTCAAACAAAATCATTCTCACTTATTACAATCATATTAATAAAAATATGAATAAATTGTTATGACAAATTAATTTAAGTAAAACCCAAATATAATATTTACGTCCATAGTAATAATTAATCTATGAGAATATCCATTATTTTCAGTGGCCTTACAAAGATTTGTTTACAATTAGAATGGCAATTAATTAAAACTAAGAAGATTAATTTTGGGAAGCGAATCAAGTAAGCTACAAGATTATTTATTATTTAGGGCATTGCTAATCATTATAACCTTGGGTTTCTGAGGCTGTTGTAAGTAATTATAACTACTTTTTAGAGCATTTAAGTTTGTGTTTTTCTTGATTTTCATATTATGTGTGTCATAATATTCAAAACATTTTTAACAGAAATAATAAATAACAGAGGGCCACGATCCTCGGTAAATATTTTGGAATAAAATCGATAGCTACCCAATATTATTCTCTAATAATTGGTTAAAGTAATCACAGTGTGTATAATTACGCAAAATCTCCATTTAAAATTTTCCATGTAATTTCAGCATGCATTCGCGCAGTTGTTGTAAACGTTACGTAGAAAGGAAGGTTTGATTAAAATATTAATCCACTCAACTCGCTATTTTAACAAAAAATTGAATAGGCAATCCAATATTATAATTATATAAGCTTAAGGGTAGTGCAACTGGGATTTAAAAAGGTATGTATTTAATTCACACTAACAGTAACTTATATTAGCACAATCTATTGTTAAATTTTCATGTAACGAGGAGTTTGGTTAAATAAAATAAAATTACATCGAATCATTTCAGACATTAACAAATCAGACAAACGATACGCAGTATGCTTGTCCATGGCGGATTGACAGGTTTGAATTAGGTAATGTATACTATATTTTTATAGTAGGTGTATGTATGTGTATTAGGTACAACAACAAGGTATTACCAAAATAAAATTACATATTTGAACGATTGCCCCTTGGTCGCAGTTTTCAGAGTGGATAATTTTTTTTTAACATTAACAAATAAGCGGTTATAATTAATAATAAAAGGATTGTCTGGAAGAGATCGCTTCTTAGCGATAAGACCGCCCATTGTGCACATTTAGAATATTTTTAGGCTATAAGTCATCTGTGTTTTCTGTAATTTAATGGTGTACAATAAAGTGTTATCTATCTATCTATCTATAAATAAGCTTTTTTAAAAAGGTTTTAAGATCCTGGATATCATGTAGCAGCAGATTGCTAGCCAAGACAAGTAAAACGAGCCCAAACACGACGGGTCTATGGCTATACCTTCCGACTCCGTCATCAGATCATCTTTATGGTCCATATTATTGCATTGTCACGCGGTACACACATGCGTGCAAAATTTCAGCTCACTCGGAAACCGGGAAGTTGGTCAAATTAAACTTGCAAGATTCGACCCGAACTTGCATAGGTACATACATACATTGCAAATTAAATAAAAGCTAGTAATATGTGAAGGCATATTCGATAATACGAATATCGCAGTTAAAACTCAAATCTATTCACAAAAAAATAAACAAAGAAAAAAATGGCTTATGATAAAAATCCAAATCCCGAAAGTGTCAATAACATAGGATTTGTTTCGGATACCCTATTTACTATTAACGCATCGAACGGGGAAAACTCGTAAAATATGGTGTGGAATAACATTGGACAGCGTTCACTATTTTAGATGACACGCTGTGTAGGCGTCCTCATTCGACAATGAATTATTCACGCCGAGGTCACTGAAGTACTTCCCTGGAAAATTACGCCGCCTAAAATAGTGGGTCGTTGTTACAATGACATAGGGTTGAGAGCTTAACATATCTGCTCTATCGAGAGGATTATGCTTTATTATTATAAGGATTTTGTGTGTTAATGAAATGACTGGAATAATAATTATCTACATACAGTACCTAAAATTACCCTAAAAGTAACATAATATGATCCAGGTATACACCATGTTTTTGAGCAAATAAATGATGGATTGATTGATTAATTGAAAAGAGCGAAGATTATTCAGATTACGGACTATGTATGTTAATTGAATCTTTCCATTTTCTTTTTTAGCCTTATATTTCGTTTTATTTTGTATAAAACTAGCGGCTCCGGCAGACATAGTCCTGCTTTGAAAAATAAAAATCTAGGACCCGATACCAGCGCCACCTACTGGTTCCAATTGTGGATTTAAACCATCCGGGGACCCACCCACTCAAACACACAAAAACACCAAAATTGGTCCAGGTGATTAGGAGGATTCTAGAACCCCATCTCAGCGCCACCTACCGGTTCTAGTTGTGAATCTAAACCATCCGGGAACCCACTCCAACACACAAAAACAAAATCGGCCCAGGTGAATAGGAGGATTCTAGAATCCGATCCCAGCGCCACCTACCGGTTCCAATGGGATAAAAAGTCCTATGTCCGTCTTCTGGTTCTAAGCTACCTCCCCACCAATTTTCAGCCAAATCGGTACAGCCGTTCTTGAGTTATAAATAGTGTAACTAACACGACTTTCTTTTATATATATATAATATATATATATATAGAATATTAGAGCTACGCATGTTTGCTGAAGAGTTTCTTGCGTCGCTTCTTCTCTTCATGCCACAACATGTTGCGAAGCGGTGGTAAATTAGATTAGGCTCCCATAAAGTAAATAACAAACCAAATTAAAACTAAATAATTAAAATGCATAAGTTGGCGGTAGGCTAAATAAAACTTTAACAATACTCATTGACACTTGACATCTTTGTCTTCCGTGGAAAGTGGTCGAAACGTCGTAATAACAAAAATCAAACAAATTACTGCGTTTAAAACCGTTAAAACGTAGTTTTATTATGTATACAAGTCGCGAAAACTTAAGCAATTATTAGATTTTGTTAGAATGCCTAATCTGAAAAGACTGTTTTTAGAATTTTTATCTGCCTTCCGTATTAAAATTTTAATAACAAAATTTGAAGAACTCTGCGTCGAATTTCAATGGAAATTTTAAGGTTTCCTATAGACGAAAACTATGCTCCCAGTATGCTCTTGTTTTAATATGTAGAATTCGCCTTTCAAACTTTTTTACGTTAAAAACGATAGGTTAAAGTGCGGTCTCCAGTCATAACAACAACACATTTTGAAACAACATTAACAAATAATATTAACATTCATTACCCAGGATATGAAAATAGGAGGCTTAAAGGGAAATGTTCTTAACTTAGGCACTTAAGGACTTTCGAATGACGACCCGTAAACTTACTTTTAATTGAATTGTTTGAATAAGTAGGCAGTTGAGAGCTATTAGCCTAAATAAAGGCGTAACAATAACTTGTATAGTTAAGGTTCATTTAACACTAATGATAAATATAATCGTATTTCTTTCTTTCACTGCTGAATTCAATCAACTTCTTGATTCTATATATTTGGAATAGGAATAGTTTCTGGGTCATCTGGTAGGCAAGGCTAAACTTGCCTCTAAAAAGCTTGGTGTGCTCAACCGTTCCAAGCAGTACTTCACTCCGCGGCAACGACTTGCGCTGTACAAAGCGTAAATCAGACCGCATATGGAGTATGGACCGCATACTGCTCACATCTATGGGCCAGAGCACCAGCTTACCAGACTGACGAGTCAAGGACTCCATTCAGCGTCGCGCCGTTCGTGTCGTCAACGATCCCATACTAGCAGGCGGTTTAGAATCGCTTAGCCTTCGAAGAGACTTTAACGGGGAGTGTTCCGAGGAACTGTTTGATCTGGTGCCAACGCCTCAGTTTTACAACCGCACCGCTCGCTAGCGACGGGATATTCACCCTCATTTCCTTGAGCTTCCACGCTCAACTACGCAACGGTTCTCTAGAACATTTATTCCGCGTGCAACAACGATCTGGAGAGAACTTCCCGCCGCGGTTTTGCCTTTGCGCTATCACTTAGGGTTTTCTTTAAGAAGGGTGTTATAAAATGTCTTAGAGGTCGGCAACGCGTTAGCGACACCCCTGGTGTTGCAAACGTCCATAGGCGACGGTAACCTCCTTTCATTAGGTGGGCCGTCTGCCTGTTTGCCTGCTTCAAGCTATAAAGCCTACCATTATATCAACGTGTCGTTATTTGTAAAGAATACATTAAATGACATTAAAACAGTATCTACCGCATTAATTTAAAAGAATATCCTTCAATGCCAAGCCGCGGCCATATCACTTATGTAGTTCATTATCTTGATAAAACTAAGCTATTTTCCGAAATAAAAATCACACAATATTCAGCATCCATTTTTAAAATGTTAATATTAATTGGTATAAGTAAAATTAAAACGAACAAAAAATATCTAAACTATAAAACATTTGTAGTAGCAATTCCCTTGAATAATTTGACTTTATTAATTTATTGTATTTTTGTTTCTCTCATTAATATTCTTGGCGAGTTTGTTTAGGTTAATCCACATCTACTGAGGTTGTCCCCGCAAGTATAGTTTTGATACATTCCTTATTTGATATATTACTTTCGTCAGCCTCAAACAAGAACAAGGACAAGGTATATAACTTGTAATGTATATATAATCTTCCGTTTGAAGAATTGATGTTATTGAAAATAAGCATATACTAACTTTACTACCACCAAGTACCAAATACGGTACAAGAAATATATCATTTTAGGGACAATCACCTGCGCTTTATGTGATTAAATTAGCTGATTATCAAATAATAGAAACCAATTGGTATGTAGATAATTTACTAAAATAAGAAACAAACATATCATAACTAGGACTAACTAAAAACTAAGGTCGCAAAGGAAGCTCATAAATTGTACTTATGTTCAAGGCTAATAATGTCCTTAATAAAAGTTTTGAACCTGCACCAAAACACTGTCTATCTGTTGTCGGCCTAATGCCTTGAATAAGTAAGCAGACGCCCGGGATATTAATTTCAGTACCCTTGAAATAACCGCTGCCACCGCACCCGACTTTAGTGATAAAATGCTGGGCTTAGTCAAATTCTCTTCTGTATTTCAAAATTTTGTGGCGGAAAAATGGTTTTCAATGCTAATTTGTTCTGAGTATAATATTATAATAAAAAATAATAATAAATCTTAATATATATAAATCTCCTGTCACGATGTTTGTCCGCGATGGACTCCTAAACTACTCAACCGATTTTAATCAAATTTGGACACCGTGTGCAGTTTGATCCAACTTGAAAGATAGGATAGTTTTTATACCGTTGGAACCGGTAGGTGGCGCTGAGATCGGGTTCTAGAATCCTCTTAACAACGGGGAGCGATTTTGTTTTTGTGTGTTTGAGTGGGTCCCCGGATGGTTTAAATCCACAATTGGAACCGGTAGGTGGCGCTGGGATCGGGTTCTAGAATCCTCCTAATCACCGGGAGCGATTTTGGTGATTTTGTTTTTGTGTATTTGAGTGGGTGTCCCCGGATGGTTTAAATCTGCAATTGGAACCGGTAGGTGGCGCTGGGATCGGGTTCTAGAATCCTCCTAATCACCGGGAGCGATTTTGGTGATTTTGTTTTGTGTATTTGAGTGGGTCCCCGGATGGTTTAAATCCACAATTGGAACCGGTAGGTGGCGCTGGGATCGGGTTCTAGATTTTTATTTTTTCAAAGCAGGACAACGTCTGCTGGGGCCGCTAGTAAAAAATAAAAACTTCGTTTAAAAAAACCGTTTTTAACCGAAGTTTTATTTTTTATTTGTTACTTTTTAGTGTCTAGCTATGTATGGGTGGACCTACGAATGGTGCCGCGCTTCTTAAAAAATATAGGTCCCAAGAAACGGGAACAAAAGAATGTTCGTAAAATGGAAACTACTGGGCCAAACTAGGTCAAATTTTTAGGGGACCACATGGCAGCTATTCCGCGTCGAACAAAAAAAGAATCACGTAAATCGAATCATAAATCTCAGAGTAATCGGTGTACATATGGAACGAAAAGGATTTTTTTTTCATAAAAAGTGTTCATAAAATGAAAATTACTGATCCAAACTATGTAAATTTTTTAGGGGACCAATTGGAAGCTATTCCGCGTCGAACAAAAAAAGAATCACGTAAATCGGATCATAAATCACGGAGTAATCGGTGAACATACATAAAAAATAAGGAACAAAAACAAAAAGAAGCAAAAAAAGATCCCGACGAATTGAGAACCTCCTCCTTTTTCGAAGTCGGTTAAAAAACAGAAAACAAACACACACAGTATGTGTGTTTGCGTGTGTTTGGCCGCTAGATAATAAATTACGCTTGTGTTATGGATCAATGCAAACCGATCTCAGACCAGAGTAGCAAATAATGAAATATTTGAAAAAATTGTAGCTTACCAGAATCTTGGAACCTCTGCATTTCAGTGAAATAGTTAGGCCAATGCTCAAACCCACTAGGTTATGGAGGCCTACAAAATGGATCAAACGACTTCAACAAAGGTTCATCTTTACTTTCACTTTAATGAAGGTGCTCCTCCTTGGATCAGTCGAGAGACCCAGTATAATAAATGCGAAGGGGAATCAGCTCATCACCCATGACCCTGATATGCTGCATTAGGTTAGTGGAGGAGAACTGCAGTGGTCCAACATAACCACATTAGATTTTAAATATTAGTTTACATTCATTATGATATTTAAATTATTTAGTATATAAAATATTATTTAGTTGAAGGGGTTGCCTGGAAGAGATCGCTTTAAGCGATAAGCCCACCCTTTGTTCAACATTTATTGTATCTAGTTTTTAAGAAAGTAGTTTTAACTTTGGTGAACAATAAAGTGTTTTCATTCATAAAAGTAATAAACATAATTTCAAAACAAAAAATAAACAAACCACCATTTTGAATATATCACAATAACTTAAATGCCTAACAAAGTTGCTATAACTTATTTTCTTGAAAATTCCAACATAATCAAAGCGGAGATGAGTGTAAATGCTCGAGGTTAATAATATTTTTATTGGATTACCGTCGGCCAGCGAATTAATGTGTAACAACCCAACAACGCCGGCAAACAAACTTCATCAGACTTAACGAACTTAAACCTCGATGCACTGGATAATAATGTTTCTGAATTCATTTATTATTCCCTTGCATGGTGCTTTCAGTTGATTGGTAAATTCTAATAATGTTGACTTGGGGGAAATGTGTGCTAATATATACTATATACACTACATGCTCTGTGACTATAAATTTTAAGGTCTGTTAAATTTCTGACACGGGAAAGCTAAGATAATGAAATCGGAAAGAACGTGTGGGCCGATTAGTTTAATCTTTTCCCAATCCCAATCTATTATTATAAGTGAAACACGATGACGAGATGTTCAGTTGATCAAGAAGATTAATTCGATTGTTCCAACATCTTGATAGATCTTGTTTTCCCTGACATACTTTCAGGCTGGACTGATGACTAGCTTCGGACATCAACTCTGCGGGCTACCTAAAACCCAGGAAACAATTGGACACCCGAAAGATTTATCGACACACTTCTAAAAACATGAAAAGTGATTAAAAAGCATCTAGATTATTCAGTTAAAGAGCCAGTTGATTATTGATTTGAATGTAATTTTAAATCTATTGATATCTCGGAGTCCCCCATCGCTAATACTCAGCAGTGACAGCGTTTGTTACTTTCCACTACTGCAAAAGAAATAAATGTAAATTATGAAAATAAATATTACTACATAATTTCTAGAAAGATGGTTTATGTTTTTGAAGCTTATTAAATGTTCATGATTACTAAATATTGCAGTAGACTGTTACTGGTAGTCGGATATTGTATTTAAAAACTGTTTAAGTTAGTACTCGTAGTTTCTATTGAGGCCGAAAATTATAAAGCGTAAATTACGCAGATTAAGGTTTTTAGAGCAGATGAGACAAACGGTCTCTAATTCTGAATCAGATTCTAAAATTAACTGCACTGCAAGTTAAGATTTAAGAGATCATAGGCCTCAAAGCAGCCGTTTTTGCAAATTTGTATTACAAATATGACAATTATCAAAATAAGGTGCAACTTTATGCTATGTTTTACACGAGCCAGCATATCTAGACACGTGTCAATTTCGCTCACCGATTATCTAAAAGCGGTCTTGTCCTGGGCTTAAAACTCATTAAATTCTCTTCTTAATAATAGTCTCTTTATACTAAATTACATACATTTCACCACTGCTCCAATCCTTTAGAACCGTAGCGTAATGTCAGCAGTTATTTAATTGCAAAAAGAGTTTATCAAATCAACTTACATACAAAGAACAAAGCTTACGCGACAAATTAATAACGAAGACAGTAACAATTTCTCCTTAATTTATTTAATGAAAACTATTCCTGGGTCTTATTCTTTTTTCTATGCCTATTAAAAGAATCAGCGTAAAAATCCACGATTTTTCACAAAATCAACCGTAAATGTGAACTCATCTTAAAATAATTTCACCGCTAGCCAGCAGAGTTTTACAAAGAATATACCCGAAATTGAATAAGGAAAAAATAACTCCCTCTTTCAAACAAATGGAAAGTTTTAATTGAAATACAAAATTCTTTTGATAAAGGCTTTGTTTTGCAGGTGTTCTTAAGTAAGTGCCAGCGCTAGGCTTCTAATAAAGTCATTTGTTTTGATAGAACTTTTTTGTAAGCGCCAATTTATGTTCATTTTTTAATTTTCTTCTTAAAAGTAATGGAGTGTAAAGAATATTATTCTATCGTAGACATATTTCTAATTTATCTGTAATTGTAAAAAACCTTTTATAAAGTCACAGTACTGTTGGATGGATAATTTCAGATTTCTTTTCGTTAGGTTTATTAAACCGTATAGTGAATATAAACATCAGCAAAATTTTCACTTTGTAAGTGAGATACAGTTCGCTTGTGGGCTGCTCCCCCGGTCAATATGGAAGGGCCTTGCTTGTGGACCCGCATCTACTGGCGTCGCAGATTTAGTTAAGCTACTGTTCCATGTAAATAGCTTAGATGATAGGAAGAACATGGAGGTGATTTTAATGGGTATTCAGGGGCCTCACTAAAGTCTATGAACGAGTGTCCAGGTATATATCTAAAGAGTCGTCGGTCTCAAAGACAGATTATAATGAACACCACAGTTTTTAGGACTCATTTTTATAAAAACCGAAACGAACGGAATTTCGAAACAAACCATGTTATTTCACGACTTTTGACCGAGAAAAGCAAGGCCTCGACCCACAAACAACCTGAACGTTTCCACTCACCACTCGGCCCGCTTTCTTTTCAGAGGTTTCAAAGGTGGTGACTGTGCCTTTTCCTTAAAAAGACGCTATGTTCACAGAAACGGGCTTTAGGCGCGGTTATAAAAATAAACATTTGTAAAATGCTCAGTGTTATATCGTGTTTATTTTTATTCGTGTAAAAGTGAGAACCTAGTTCTAAACTTATAGTAGTCACTCAAGTCAGATATGAATTTAGACAAAGATTCATGGAGGTATAAACCTAAATCCGTCATCTAGGAGATAACATTTTAAAATCCACAAAATAAAGACAGTGGGTTAAATCTTACGTTTCGTATATCTATCTACCTCAAATATTTATCTTTTAAAAGTCTAATATTTACAGAGATAAAAGTTAATATCTGTGTCAATAGGAATAAAGTCGTTAAGAACCTCATCTATCACACTACAAAGCGTCAAAACTATTTTGAAGCATACCTTTACTCTTATGTCTATCTATTAATCTTCCAGAGCAACATTTAATGCAGCAGGTGTCACCAACTGGGTGTATAAAGACACGAAACACTAAATGTAAGGATTATAAATAAAGACAATCGTATTTTGATTCTATCAATGCAAGATAACACAAAGGCTTATACAAATTTGTATGCATCGCCAAATTTATCGTTAAAGCCGATTTTTTCTTAGTTTCGCTTTTTGTTACTAATCGTGTTTCGTTCGATGAGTGAGTGTTCCGATGGCATTCTTGCCCTTCCCCCTATCCTTATCCTTGTTCCTATCTATTCCATATCCCATTAATCCCCGTATCCTACACCTCCTACACATCCCTTCCCGTTTCTGCCTTTTGCGAGCTGCGCAATATAAAAAAATAATCGTGATGAATACCTAGTTATACCTATTGGATCTACCTAGTTATTTATATTGAGCTACCATGACTTCATCATCATCAAATATTTAAGAGATTTGCTCTTATAGGCGAAGCTTTTTTTAATCCTCGGCCAGCTGTTTAACTTTCTTTACAACATGACTCCATCTTTTCCTTTATTTTGTCTACCCCAAATTATAACAACAAAAAAGTAATGTTAAATAAAATTATTTTAATAACAGGTATTCCATGAAGAAATATATATGGCAATTACTTACGATTCATTGAAACAGGCCCCATTGTTCTATTTCGACAACACAATGTTTTGTTAACGCACCATAAAACGCTTACGTTGAAACATAAACAATGAGTTACTTGGATATTGTTACCTTTACTGCACTTCACTGTGTTTAAACTGGAATGTTAATTTTAGGCAGTACTTAAAGGTGAGTAAATGACTTACACCTCGTATCAATTCTCTACGACGACTGCCAACGTAACTAGAGTAGGTACTAACTATCTATGTATATGCTACGGCAAGTGTGAATAATTGAATTATCATTAATAATTGTCATCATTATTAATAATTACCGAAAGTCGAGGTAAAAGTATGAAATTAATCACATTTATCGATGACTATAAATAATTTATTCTCATACCTATAAATGTAATTAATTTTCAAAAATAACGTACGCCAAGCATATTTATATTCGATCGAGCCACAGAGATGAGGGGGTGGAAGAGCCGCATGCGGAATGCGCGAGATTTTTATATTTATTTAGTGCTTTATTTCAGTACCTATAAGTATTGTGGTAGATATTATCAATAAATACCTGTTGAAAAAATACATGGGAAGAAGATTTTAAGTTTTAATGTTAGTTTTACGGAATCTATGATTGTATAATTCTTATCTGTTCTTCTTTGATTTAAGCAAAATCAAAGAATAAACGATTTTGCATGTCGAGTTTTCTTTAGTTATGAAGTACTGAGGAATTGTAAATAAATCCCTACTGGAAAATTAACTTCGAGAATTTTATTTTATTACTTTTACCGACGAGAGTAGTCGATTAATAACAACTGCTAGACGTGATGAGTTTCAATTTTATATTCACATTTATCAAATTATGAGGTAATTGTTAATAATGATGAGTAATTTTTAATAACTTTCAATTAACCACGTTTACCGTAACATATTGTATATTAACAAGCCAAGGGAAATCTTTGTAGGTACTCCTTTTCATACGTTTTGTACGCATGGAGATGTTTGATAAGCATATTTAAAGTCTATAAAATTAAAAAATAAACTTTAATAAAACATTCATTGTTTACATTTAAGCAGACCATATCAAACACAGTCTGTGAATGTAAAACGTCATGTCCATCACGTCAAACGTCAATGTCATGCATTATTTATAGCTGGAGCACAACAGAAAGGCTATCGGCCCACCTGATGGAAAGCGATTACCTACCGTCGCATTTGCAACACCAAAAATAACACTAACACGCTGTCGACTTCGAAGGAAGAATATACGTCAATTTAAACGTTCAACAAGGCGTCATAATAGACGCCTTCTTGTAAAAACCCCATAACGTAGTGCTGAGAAAAAACCTGGATTTGAACTGAGCTCCGACTAGCAGCTCATTCCAAATCCAAACAGTGTGCAAGATGGATGTTCTTGAAAAACGTTGTGTGCATGACAATGATCGAACACACACTATTAGCAAAGATTATCAAAATTTTCGTAACAATTAAAGTTGTTGATAAAATAATCTCAATGACGTACAAACTTTAAACCATATTTTGCAATCTGATCGTGTATTATTCTAACCAAATAAACACATGGGACACTACTGATTATTTGTCTAGGAAAGTGCAGATAATATTTGACATTTTATATCATTTTGACGCATGAGAGTGTCAACTGCGGTTGTAGGCGAACGTAAACCCAATATTGTGTTCACCACACAGTAATTATGTTATCTCACCTCTGAACGGCAGGGAGCTCTTTTCGGACGTGTTTTTACGGCATCAAGAGTGGTGCAAAGGTGGATTGTAGTTTTCAGTTGTAAAACTGTGTAATACAACAGATATCCGTTTAACTGTTTAGGTTCTTTCAAGTGTATTTAATTTAAAGGGAAATCTTGTCTTATTAATAATTCTTCTCTTAAGATGTATTATTCTGATAAATAACCATAAAAATTGTGTAGGTACTTAATATACATTAACACTGCTACCTAAAGACGCAAAGTAATTATAGAATTTATTAAGCAACTGCTAATCGTGTATTCATTGTAGCGTATTAATACAACCCGTGTTCCTGCCCGGGAAACATACAACGCTTAGGCAGTTGTTTAGTTTTTTAATTGTTATAATTACCACGTACTGATGCTGAAGGAAAACGTCGTGAGAACATCGGCATATTGAGATTATCGATCTATGAAAGCCACTAATCTACTCCACCAAAATGGAAGGTTCGAATGCAGCGCTGGATCTTTTGCGGGCTAATATTACTAGGTAGGTATATATAATAATTATTATTTATATATATACCTATATGGATATCAGTTATATTCTACTCTAAAGTCTTTATATTCTGTATTGTAGTTTTATAAATAGATTTTAACTTTTGTATAATTAAAAACATAATGACTTAATATTATCATGGACACGATGAACAAAACATTTGTATTGTTAAGACATTGTTAAATAAACGTTGTTAATGAAATACCTTTTGTACTCGCTGCTTACACGGGAACCATTATTCGAATGCTTACCTGCAACAAAGTAAATTTCAATTATTCACACGTAAAAATAATATATTTACGTAGAAAAACGACATATTTAATATTTCTTTTTAATAGCTTTATTTGGGGTCCTTTGCAGTAAACACTTGGTAATAAAGGATGTGTTGCAATCATAGACTAATCAATATCATATACTTTTCAGGTTTCAGCGTAAGTTTGGAACTGAATGACCATTTTAAGTTGAATTTTTCTATTATATAAAATATGCACAAAGGCAAATCTTAGTTACATATTTCATGATTCCTGTATTGTAAACCATTACTTGGCTACTACGAAAACAAATAAAACTATACACAACAATAGCTAATCTTCATAAATATTCATGTAAATAATTATGTAAATTCAACGAGCACAGAATATAAATGTGACGAACAATTTGGAACGTGTCTCTCGTATACCTAATACCTAGAAATAATCCTTAGCACTAACGTGGAAGGTTAGACTCATAACCTACATAACCAGATTTCTGACGTGGACTAGAAGCATAAGGGAATTATTCGTCTAAGAGCTGGCAACGTTTTCGAGAGAGAATTTCAGGTAGGCCAGTTTTTAGATATGCTATTCCTCTCACTCTCCCGGACGTTATACGGGCTGTCTGGCTGGCGGGAGTGGTTGCGTTCATCAGTGCGCATCGTATCTGTACAGGTAAAATACCAATTTTTCTAATCATTTTAAGAAGGTTTCTTTTTTGCTTATTATTTTAATTGAACTTTTTGACACATGAATCTATTGTTGCCAGATATTTTTATTGTTGTTTAAACTGTGCCAAACGCCAATTCTGAATTGAAAAATATTTTTTTCAAATTATTTTAGTAGGGTTGAAATTTTTATATGATGTTATTTAACTATCTACAAACCCAAAATTAATTTGCCAAACAGTAATTCAATTGTTAACCTTCAGCCAGACCGACGAACATACCGCGCGGAAGTTCCGCTAAATACGCTCGAAATGTTTTTTAAGTGACCTATGACACATCAGCGGAAATTCCGCCAAGTTCAGATTAGCGCCTAGCCTTCCATTGCCGAACTTTCTGCGTGGTATGTTCCGCAGGTGTGTTGGTTTGCTTACAAATAATCTTTTACATTAAATGAGTCTAAGGCTGTTATTAGATGGATCAACCTAATCAAATAAGTAAATTTGGTTGAAAAGCTCAGAACTGACATGATGGTATTCAATGAAACTGAACTGAACTAGCCCAGTGCGAAACAGTCGTGAGAAAATTTGCATGTATGTTCATTTTAAAATGGACGATTATCATTCCTAATATAGACACAGTAAGAACGTACTATTCATTCAAATAAATGTTATAGTCCGTTTATTAGTAAAGTCTGATAAGTTTGATTTACGACAGCAACTAACAAGCGAACCGATATACTGAATGCTTTCTATGAATAGCAATTGAACATTCCAACTTCCATTAGTCCGGCTGTGATTCGTTAATGATTGGCCTAGAGCAACATCTAAGTTACAAAATGAGCCAGGCCGATGAAACATGGTACATCTAACACTTGTGCTTAAATTATTATTGGAACCCAAAGAACTATTCAAAGTTGATTAGTCACAAACTAACACACAAAATACACATATACGTAAAAAACTGTCAGTTAAATGTTACGTGTTAGAGCCGTACTCGAATCATCATGATTTAATTTTCAGCTCTCTAGTCCGGGTTACACGAGGCTAGTTTTTCAAGACTAGCAAGCTAGTGCTAGTAACCTAGCAAGCTAGGATTCTGGCTTCGTGTATACAGAACTAGTTTAATTTTTAGGCTAGTAAACTAGTAAACTACAATCTCAAGCTAGGATAGTTTAATAGGATGAAGCCCGGATTTCACGAGGATAGTTTTTCCAAGCTAAGATAGCTAGCTAGAGCCTAGGTATACTATCTTGCCTTACTATCCTGACCTGGGAATGGCAAAAAAACTAGCCTCGTGTGACCCGGGCATTACAGCGGAGACTTGGAGAGCTAAACGTTTTGGGATGTGTGCTGAAAGAATATGAAGTACTCGAGTTATATATAATGCAACTATAATTAGATTAGCTTTTATATTCTAGATTTGAAATTTCAATACCTAACACAATTTCGATGTATTAATTTCACATGCAAAAAAATAATAAAACATTAAATGTCTGGACATTTGTAAGTTAAGTAGGTATTAAATAAATTTACGAACATTTTATGTTCTGAAAACGAAAAAAAAATCTAAATCAGATAACTCTCGTCTAACATATTTGATACCTTGATTATATAAGACTAACTATAATATAACAAAACATTATAATTTTAGCTCTATTACTGTATATGTGTAGGTAACAAGTTCAAAGTAATACATACATACACTCGAAAATCGGAAATGTGCCGGAAACAACTATCTGAGCTGAACAAAACTAGCCTTGCCTTTTTTTAAACTAAAAGATACCTGCTTCAAACAAGAACTTATATTTCTTTACGACCTTCAATGACAAAGACACCTTATCGAATTTCTCCCTATCTTAAATACTTTACATAACACTTAATGATGATGTACATTTTTTATTGTTCCGCTGTTCATAAATAACATACTTTTCGTGACCCGGTTCTTTAAGAAATAAATGTATATTTTGACTATACATATATAGCGACATGGAAGTTATAGAAATACTCAGCAGGAGTCCAATGCACGACATTAAATTAACTTATAAGTTGTTCATGAACTACTGCTCATATGTAAATTTGTATTATTAAGAATAAATAACATATAATACATTTTTACGAAGTTGTTACACGAGAATACGACGAATTATTTATAATCTTTCGTTTTTTCTAAACGTGTAGGCAAAATGGTAGGCGGTCAATCTAGTAATATGTTGCTACCTTCACCAACGAATATCTATCTACTTAACTAAATTCAATGCCTACCTCTTAGAATGTAACTATTGTTCAGGGCATTTTTGAACTCATTATTATGAAGAACTCATATTTATAACGCTTTAGTAAAACTAGTGGAGAAGAGTTTATTTCACAGTTCAAGTATATGATATCACTATTGGAAAATAAAACTAACTCAATCCACAGAATTGAATTTACCCAGAAATCGAAGAATGCTGTATTGAATTTATCTACTTAATATTATCAGAAGGCCACTGAGATGTATTGTAATGAGGATGAAAAGCTGAGAGGGCTTCTAGAATGTCGCTTCCTTCATTAGCATACAGATTGAACCGCACAGACGGTGTCTGTCGAAATTCTGATAATGAACTTCTTGTACAAGTGAGAATTGTATTTTGTTTCATTTAGTACCTAATAAAATCGTTACATAGAACAAGCATATTTTAGAAATCAGTAAAAGAGTTAGAAATTACTGAAACATAAAACGTGTAATGCGTGATCACATCATTTAAATAGATATCACTTACCTCCATTTTCTTAATTGCTATAGCACTATCAGTCTTTCCCATTTTCAATTGGTCAGTTTTCATCGTTTGATCTGTCATAGTCCCCTCATCAACTAAAATTTCTTTACTACTTTTCTTGGAATGGTTTATGATATCAGGCTTCTCTATGCTTATTAAATTACTAGCATTTTCGTTTGTACAGTTCTCTTTGCCCGATCTTCGATCTTCATCCAAACGTGATTTATCGTCAGAACTTTTCATTTTGAAACAAGTTATAGATTTTTTGTCCTCCTTGGCCCCGTCTCTGCTAATTGGATCATTTCTATCACTTTTTCGTTCGTCTTTTTTGTGACATTTGCTATTTTCTGACTTCAGACGTTTTTTCTTAACATTCCATTTGGAGTATTGGTTTTTAGATCGATTGCTATCGTCGCTACTGCCGATACTATCAGAGCAAACGGGGTTCACGAGGATTTTTGTTGACTTTGCTTTTTTCTCTATCTTTCTTAGATTTAAGAGGCTGCCAGCTGTATTAATAAGAGACGGGGTTGAAATGTGCGATGGGGAGCTAAGTTTGGTTTCTTGGCTCAATCGACGATCTGGTTTGTGAATGATTTTGATGGCTTTCATTGTGCCTCCATTGTTATGGCGAATCCTGCTCGCACTGAGTGGCCCCATAGCTACAGGTGGTCCTCCTTTGAATAATAAAGCGGTTTCCGTGGGTTGACATACACACGCTAGCATTTTTATGTTATGAACATAATATATTTATTGTTGCCCCTATTCAAAAAACAAAAATTTAGATATCATCAATTTTCCGAAAAATTAAAAATTATACTGGCTGGTAACTACTAGTATGAGATATATTAGGAAATCACTTTAAAATCAGTATGCATATTCTTTGCACAGTTATATTGATTATATCGAGGACGCTTTACCCGTATATATATGTGTGTGTGTGTGTTTGTGTACAACCACTAACTCCTCCTAAGCCACGCAATGGATTGTTAAGCGGTTTTCACCATCAGTTAGTTAATTTTTCAAGGTTTATATGTATATACTAGATTCTGGCCGCGGCTACACTCGCCATGAATAAAAACCTATATATATTTTTATATAAGTAAAATAGACACACTTATTAGGGTTTGACACTACATCGCGGGGATGACTCTAGTTATTCCTATAAATATTTGTGAACTTTGCCACACCATCTAAGAACTATTGTTTAACTTGGAGATTTAATATCATCTAATATAGTCCACCGACGAGTTTTATGCAAACAGTTCAGTAGCGAAAACCGTTTTATCAAATTACTTTTCATATGTAAATATGACAAATTCTTTACAGGGTAAGTTTGTGGAACAAAATAAGCCGAAAACTCCCAACAAACATTCTGTCCCACCCATGTCCCTTGGACGAAAAAGTTTTGAAGCTAGTTATACTTCGTTTCGTATGTAAGGCTACTTTCGCCACGAGTGGAAAGTTGACGTTATCAGTTTACGTTTTGAACCCAATTTTGTTAACTCAAGTTACATAAGATCCTAAATTTTATTATGTGTTACTTGTCTGAAACAATTTTTTTAACACTTTCTCGGAAAGTGGTGCTTATTGCACTGTTTTATGGCCGTAAGCAGCCTTATAACACACGCGTGTTTGTTACTTGACATTATCGCACTAGTGCGTTTTCATTACAGCTATTTTTAATTCCAATAAAGAGTTTTTATGTTCAAAAATCCCGCCTCGTATGTAATGAGGAGTTTAGCACACTTGTGTCATAATCTACTATTATCAAATGTCATATAGTAATTTAAACACGTGTTTTGATATGTGTTTGTTATTTTTTATTGCGTGAGTTCAGCAGACAGGCAGACGGCCCACTTTCCATCAAGCGGTTACCATCGCCTATGGACATTTGCAACACCAAAAGTGCTACAAATGCGCTGCTGCTCTCTTAAGGGAGACTGGAACCTGGTCCCTAATGCCGGAACACAACTCAAGGTTGTTGCGGCGAGATACTTTAGACAAGGGGTATAAAATCAGATTTCCCACATTCTGTTTTTGTATTTACATACTAAAAATGTAATGTAATAAGTAGTTCATGAATGTCTCCCTATTGCTCAATCAGAGTATATCGTAGTGGACCAAACGGTAGGTATACCCGTCAAGATTATATCTGGGAAATTGGCAGGTAACCTACACATCAAGATTAAAGATGTGTGAAACCCGCCAATTTCCCAGAGACAATCGTGGCGGATATACCGTTAGTTACCCTTAAACGAACGATGTTTTCCTTTACCTTCAAAGTAAATACTTTCTACGTTATAATGGTAACGAGATGCGCAATGTTCATGAGAGGTTTAACCTCTTTACAACTTATTAAAATATTTCGACAGTTTTTTCTTCTAAAACCACAAATACTTACAATTATTTTGGAAGCGGTGGTAGAGCTATAATTTTTAATAATCAATCTATATGAAATATTTTATTCTTAAGAAATAACAATATATTCTTACATGGCTTAATCCGTCTTAAATTGATGTTTATGTACTTTTTAAATATTATAAAAATGTTTTGTTTTTGGTTGAATCTTCCGAACGCATCATTAGCCACAGCCAGGATTTATTTTAATTTAATAATCATATTATCTTCTAAAGAATTTTCCGTTTCAAGTACTACTACTACTTATTGATAAATTGAATAAGCATTTATCAGTGATATCATTACCAAAATGAACGATCTAGTGGCCTAAATTTAAAAAAAAATGAGACATCAACGATAAACAATATTACCGTATATCACATTTATAATTTTAGGGTAGTTTTTTTATTGCTGGGGTACAGCAGACAGGCTGACGGCCTAACTATGATAGATAGTGGTTACCGTCGCCTGTGGACATTTACAACACTGAAATTGCTAACCATGTGCTGCTGGACTCATAGATGGAACTGAAACCTGGCCACTAATGCCGGAACACAACTCAAAGTTGTTATGGCGGCATGCCCTAGAGACCCATACCCTACCACCTGGCCGATTTTTTCATTTCTATTAAAATATACAGAAAATTCAACAATTATTTCACATTATTAAGAAGTGTTAGTGATTTAGTTTGTTACTAGCATCATCAGAAAGTACGCGGAAGCCCACGAGCATCGGCTTCACCATCATGTGAATGTTGAGGTGATCCAGCTCCTTGACAACACGGATATAATGAGAAGGCTCAAAAGGACAAAACCATTTGAACTAGTGCTAATGGAAACATTCTTAGTAGTATACTTTTAGTTAATTTAGGTTATATTTAAATTACTTATTAGTCTTTTTAGATTAGATTGTAATATTAATGTGGTATTTTTCAATACAGTATTTATAAAAAACTAAAAAAAATATTAAGAAGGCGAAGGGCCTCTATCGAAATCTCGCCTGAATTTGACCTCACTCAAAGTCACATTACGTAGATATGGATAGGGCGAGCATATATTCAAGCGACCTACAAACTCATCGGAAGTGTGTACGGAAGCTCGCAAAGGAACGCGTCCTTGTCGCCCCTTTTGTGCCCTCCATTTGCGAGATACAGCCTACAAGCAGACTGCTTCATAAAAAGGAACATTAAAACACCTTGACGTTGTGTGAAGTACTCTTAGATAAAGTTTTTATCTTCTACTAGCTTAACCCAGTCACGCTTCGTCTTGGCGCAGTGTAAGTATAATATTAAAACTAAACTGTGGACTGATTTCCATAATAATTATATAAGTAAAACATCTAGCATAACATAGTATGTTAGTTAGTAGTTGTGAATAAACCTGTGTTCAACAAAAAAAATATAAGAGTTTTTTTTTTTTTTTTATCTGCAAATGTATAACTTCAATAGATTTTAATCAAAAACTTTTTATCACTCTAAACGACACAAGATATAAGCATTGTATTGTAATATTGGAGTAGCATCCAACCTAACAGAAATATAGTGTCCACTTTCACCTCCCATTGATAAAGTTCTATCACTTCGTCTATTAGGTAACTTTTATAGAAACTTCGGTATGGCTTTCCTACCACGTTTCTTTGATTACTTTTGTAGTTCATGTAGCAAAACTTTTGATATCGCATTTGTAATTAAAATAATTATATTTGAGATTATAAATAATAATTTTTAATCAACTTGTCTATAATTTCAAAACTGGTAGCAGAAAACTATTAAAAACTTTCATAAAATATCGGCTAATTTTATGCGTAAAGACTCGATTTGGTTTTTGATAACTAAAATGTAAGTATTTATATTACTACTTTACGATTGGTATTAAAAACTACTGCGCCCGTTTTATTAGAATTTTTGATAAGCATTGATTGAAATCTTGGTCTTTACCTAGATTTCGTTTCATTGGTATATTTGAAACGAATGAAAATTTATAATATTATATCAGTTAGCTGTCTGACTCGGCTGTCACGCATTTTTAGTTAAATATTAATTTATTATAAATACTTTAGTTCTATTTAACGTGTTATGTTAACTAAGACTAGATATTAACGAATGACGAAAAATTTCAAACTAATAATATAATTAGTTTGGTATGCTTTATAGGTTGATAATTGTAATATAAATAAAATGTAGCTAGACACCGAATGATTTCACTTTATTATTAAAATTCAAATGATTAATTCATTTATTGCTAAATTAATGCGGAGACCCAATTACATAACATATTTAATACATACAAAACTTCAAGACAAAAACCTTAAAATTTTAATTAAAAATCATATCGGCCGTGAAGCAGAAACTGATACAATTGAGTTTTAGTTGTAAGGATTCGTTCTCTTTACTGGTATCCCAAGCAAAGCCCATCGATATAATAACACTCTACAACGTAACTCAAAATGAAAAAGCTTCATGAACAATGAACCATTTCTCTTGAGAGAAAAATGCGCAATTTAACAAAACGCTGTTGATTCAGTCGAAAACTCACCACTTACGATAATAAAGGACCAGCAGAAGCCCATTAAAACAACGTTATTATTCACCCTGACGCTCTAGCGGAAAATTAAGAAGAAATTCTTCCACACAATGCTTAGTGAAATTACTTGTAACACTCCAGAATGGTTTTTCGTCGTGACATCAATCACCAAAAAGTTAAGTCTGCAGAATCGTGTTGGTTAATTATTATTTAAAGTTATGGCGGAAAAATAACAACCACTCCTGATGCAAATCTTTATAATATATAGCCAGCAGAGATGGTCTCTTGAGAGTTTATCTACATAGCAAAAGTGAACAAATCTTATTTTATGGAGATACGATTCTAGCATCAATATGATATTCAACATGATCCTAGCAAAAATTGCTGGTTAATTAAATGACGGTGTAGTCACTAAATTATATTCTCAGCGGTTTATTTATGATATCATATTGCTCACTAGCTTTACTGTTTCGAAATAACAGTCATCTGAATGCGTGAAGTTCACTTTTGATATTCTATACGTTATTGTTAATCGGCGGATAAACACACGTTCTATATTACTAAGATAAATTACGATTGTATTGCGGGTAATTCGGACAACTTTTGAGATGATCTCAGACACTAATAAAATAATGAATAATAGACAAATTGCCACTTTTATTACAAAACACAAAAAATCAGCAGTAAATTTTTTCCCCAAATTCATACATTTTCTTACTAAAAAAATATATATCTACAATTGCTGCTATATACGATTTTACTACATTCACTTGTGGGCAGGTATTTGTCTATCAATGTAACGGATTTTTTCAAGCTGATTAATTTAAAAGTACGATAATTTCATAACCTTGTTGTATTTTTAATTTTTAGTTGACTACAACCGAAGTGATTTAAACATATCCATTTTAATATTTTCCTTAAAGGGCACATAAGAAAGAAATAATAAAGTTGCGCATAGCTTAGCGATGTCGCAAATAGGTATTTAAGACTTACATACGTATGTACGAACAGCAAAAAGTATCTGCAAAGTAGCTGAAATATTTTATTTCCGTAGCAAAGAAATCAGTGTTCATAAAGCATTTCTTAAAATAAGGCGATAAAGAAGCATCAGATTTAATTCTAGTCAGCGCCTACTCTAGCAAATATTTTATATACCAAACCGCAACGTTTACGTTTTTGTTGACTTTGAAATACGAGTAATACGTAACACAAATGTGTTTGTTTAAGTAATTCATTTTCATTTTACACCTGTTTACTGGTATCTCCCATAAATTACCAACATAAAATGTAATGTAGAATTTATGCCGAGATGTAAATCTCAGTCTCTAATATGAAATTGTAATAAGAAAACGAAATAAAAATAAGGAAAAGAATTAACTTATATCGGACTAGTGTATTCAAACCCATGAAAGATTACGTAGATGTGACAAATGTCAGATTAGGACCATTACAAAATTCAAAATTACAAGTATATTGTGCGAAAAAAGTACAATATATGAAATTGTAACATTTTAAGCTTTAAATTCATAAAGCAAGGTATAATTTATTAATTTCAAACAGGGTCTCACGTCTGCTTCTTATAATAATGAGTCACGTCTTTTGCGGAGAAGGTATTTTTAATAAAATGTTTATGACTACGCGTTTTATGTCTTCAAAATAATAAGATGCCTAAATAAATTGCTGTAATATTTCGCATTCGCAACATCTGAAGAGATACTTTTAGGGTTTCTTAGCCATTTTGGCAAAAATGGAATTGATATGAACATGTCTATCTATATCTACAATAGTCATGTCTATCCCTCTATGGTTTTATATTGCCAAAGTTATTTTGGTCAGAACTAAGTCGGTCCATGTGGCCAAATGTACGCATGATTTTTTTTCTTAAAAAGTTTTAATATAAACCTATAATAATAATAACTTTATTTTGGTTGGTAAATTAGATTGGGCTACCATAGAGTAAATAATAACCATAAACAAAATTAAAACGAAATAATTAAAATGAACAAGTTGGCGGTGGGCTAAATAAATTTTTTAACAATAATCGTTGGACAATTGACATCTTTGTCGTCCGTGACCACTGAAAAGCGGCCGAAACGTCGAATTAACCAAAATTAAATAAATTACCGCGCTTAAAACCGTTACATCGTAGTTTTATTATGTATACAAGTCGCGAAAACTTAAGAAAATGTTATAAATCTATAATATTATAAAAAATAATATTATATAAAACATGTATCTGAACATTTAAATAATTAAAAAACCATCTGGAATACACTATATAAACAATGGGAACATGATGCAATTTTTTTTGTCTGTTTGTTTGGGATTCACGTTAAAACTACTGGGCTGATATTAGTGCGGTTTTCGCTGTTCGATAGTAAATTCTTAGCCTGAAAATCTGTCCTATTTTATATTCCGGTACTCGAGAATTTTCCCGGGAGTGTTTTAAAGTGTTATACATTAGAATTATCTAATTCGGATCCGTATCATACTAAAACAATATAATCCGGGGCTTTTTATATTGCCCGGAATCCCCAACATAGAAACCATGTGATATTAGGACTGGTTGGACATGACAGTCTTTATGTTTATTAGACATCTTTAGTAGTTTTACACATGTGATGCCTCTAGTAACATTACCTATCCCGGGTTTTTACGGTAATATTCGGAATTCATATATTTTCATACAAAAAATCATTAGCCTTGCTGAAAATACCCTTTGATTTTAAATACTGGCAAAAAATAACTGTAATTTACGTTACCTGTCAAGCGGTGATGAAGCCGCGAGCAAATCCTACTTTATACATAAAATAAGGAACAACCAAATAGTTCCTTACTTAATGCTAATATAAATTTTTATACCTTATACGATCCGTTTCAAAATTATTTTAAGAAACAAAAGGAAGCATATGTCCAGTCCCAGGACACAAACAATCTATCTTCTTACTAAATTAATTAATATCCATTCAGCTGCTGAGTTGTGGAAACGTAAAAGTTACTTTGTAACTTATGATAATAGCATAACATATTGAATTGTTTATTTGAGCTTTCTTCGTGATGATGGTATTAAATAATTATTATATTATATAATATTTTGGTGTATGTACTTCAAATGCAGTAGAAGTGAAACTTCAGAGAATATACTCACAGATAATTCTTCTCTAATTTTTATAAATTTGTTAAATACTTCCTTTTGCCTAGACCGTTATCATAGTAGAATTCAAAATAAACTTCTTAAGTATCACTTTCAGTTTTTCATTGTTTTAGTAAAAAAATATAATTATCAGTTTTATTTCGATCCAAATTTGACCTATGTTTAATCATCGGTCTTATTGACTCTCTAAACTGTGCTGCACAATGTAAAACTCATATCTCATTCTCTCCCAGGCTTAGTCCTATAGATTTATGAATAACTCTTTTGAATGTCGCTTTTTCGTTTCATTGAGTTTCAAAGAACAATGATTCTAAAGAAGTATCACCTCAAAAATATATTTTTATTTCTGAAAATGCAGTTTCTACGGAACAGAAAGCTTAATTTACGCGAACGACTCCGCTTGAAAAGTGTAAGTCTAATATATAAGTATAATCAAGAAACAAAAAAACATCACGTGTAAACCTCTTGTACGGGCAGTTTCTCTCCTAACAGGTCTTTAACTCTCCGAAATCAATAAGAAAATGTGATCAGAATTCAATTATATACTTACAAGTTTAAGAAAATGAGTTTATGAAGGTAATTGTAATAACAGACTAAGGTGTTTAAAACATTTGGTAGATATTTTTTTAAAGCTACACAAAGAAAAGTACGTTAAAAAAAGTATTTATTTATTTATTGCAGGAGTTCAACAGACAGGCAGACAGCCCATTTGATAGAAAGCGATTACCATCGCCTATGGTGGTGTGTGGTGTGGTGGTTACATTTCCAATACCAAAGGTGCTACAAATGCGCTGCTGCTATCTTAAGGAAGACTGGCACTAATGTCGGAACACAACACAAAGCTGTTATGGCGGCATACTCTAGACCAGAGGTGGTCGCCATCCAGTCGAGCAAATACCCATAGTATATTTTTAATTCCTCTTCACAATCTTAGTAAGAAACAACATTACTTGTTTAGAATAGTGGTTGTAGGTGAACACGGTATAATATTTCTTATATATCAGAAAATATATTAGACATAAATGCTGTTTAATCATCTATATAATAATATAACAGCTTTCATAAGCCCTACCATGAATCACGGAACAAAAAATTCTGGCCGCAAAATCATCCATAATTTATGAATAAAACATTCCAGGGCGTAGGGTAATCCAATAGTTAAAACAACGAGGATAACAATTCATTATTAAAATAATAATCTCATGCCTACAACTTCTGTTAATGAGATAAATCTCCATCAAGTAGTAACTCATCTCTGTAATTGGTTAATTACCTTAACTAACAATCTTCTTAATGGAAGATGAAATATTTATGGACGTATACACTCCCGCTGTTAGATAAAGCAAGATATTTTATTAATAAGGGAAATTATTTGTAATTAGTACGTCGTCTATTAATGTATTATGAACAAAAAAGAATTTAAGCTATCGTTTTAGTGAAAAATGTAGCGAAATAAGCTAATTTTTATGCGCCCAAACAATTACAATACCGCTCCCTAAAAAAATTCTCGGGATAAAAAATATCGCATACTACTTTATTACATAAAATTTGCTATCGATCAGTGAAAAAAATCACATGCGAATTCAAGAACCGCACCGAAATCGTCTCAGTAGTTTTTACGTGAATCCCGAACAAACAGACAAACCGACAAACAGATAAGAAATCTCAAAAAATGCATCGGGTTCTCCAGCGTTTATATAGTCTTTCCAGTTGTTTTTTTTTAATATCTTCAATGTACAGACACGGCATGTATAGAATTTTATAATATTATATAAAAGATATATAAAGTTTTATCAATGAATGGAAATCAACAACAAAAATCAACTTAGATCTGACTTAAAAGTATTATAAGTATATCACAGCTTAGTATATTCTATTGTCTAAAGCAGGCACGCAAATGGCCTACCTGATGCAAAGTGACCATTGCAACCAAAAAAGAAAAAGATTCTAATCGATCGAGAATAGTTTAATAGTTACACTAAAAAAATGTAAAATAGCGATCATGACTTTTAACATCACTAATTAAACAAAGCAGTATGGACGGTATTTTATAGAAAGAAAATCACCAAATAAGATTGTGTTCTCAAAGTATCTCGTTATTAAAGTATATCGTTCTATAGTTTTCGTGAAACTGAAGTAAATAATAGCAAAGTTCACAGCTCAAACACTTAATTGGATAACCTCAATTACCCTTAAATTGTTTATTATATAGAGACTTAACAAAATAGCAACTACCTAGATGAATCAAAAAGTTCTTTGAAGTGCATATATATAAAACCGTGGAAAACTAGCGTTGGGCGTGTAGTTTCTTCACGATAACGCTCCCGCTCATCGATCGGACGTTGCACTCAACGCAATCCGCTGTGCTGGCTTCAATCCCCTTGACCACCCACCATATTCTCCGAACTTAGCACCAAGTGATTTTTATTTATTCGCAAAATTAAAAGAGGAAATTTGTGGAACTAAATTTCACGATAATGACGCGGTTATAGCTGCCATAGAGGAGTTTTTCGAGACTTAAGAAAAATATTTTTTTCGTAAGGAATAAGGAAGTTAAAAAACGCGTTATTCGAAATGCATTGCACTGGAGGGGATTATATAGAAAAATAAAATATTTTTGTTAAAATTTTTGCATTTTTAATATTGATTCGAAGAACTTTTTGATTCACACAAAAACCAAGAGCCTTAGAAGGCCCTTTGATTCATTATCGGATATTAATTTACCCAATTTGTTAGACCCTATAAGCTTCCTCGTCACTTTATAAGATTACAGAAAATTATTGACTAATATAAAGTTCCAAACTTAAATTTTCGACTACCGAATTTATATTGGAGAAACTTTCGAGTCTCTTGGATACTTACTTATTTTTATTGAAAATGATAAAGCTATTATAAATAGTTTAGAAGGGGATGGAGAGTTTTAATGTATTCAATTCGCTTATAGGATAGTTTTCCAGTTATCTTATAATCCATATGATATTGAATATTAATATCAATTCAAATATAATAATCAAAAATGATTTCAATACGAGTACAAATAAATAAAGTAGGTTCATACGTAATAAATATATAAAACTAAAAGAGGCTCATCTTACTAAATTTAAACTGTCGTTTTTATGATTCAAAGATAGATAGTAACATCAAGTCATAAATGTCCAACAAGCCTTCCAATTTCGGGCCAACAGATTGTATATGCAACATGTTCCACCAAAGGGAATAGGCGGGTTTGGCACTTCGGCAAAATCGATGCATAGTGTTAATAAAGCAAATAGCTGAAAGCCAGTAAATAGCGAGGTAAAAATTATGTTCTAATATCTGTAATGTTAGCGCTAAAAAATTAGTAGAATGGTTACTATTAGTAAGCTTAAATCTTCAGATCAAAACGATTCTAAACTCTTTCGTAAAACATATAAGTATGAAAATATTTATACGCTTTAATTTTTTTAATTGGATTTTGTAATCTAGCAATTAATATGTCATTGGTAATGCGTCAATTGTTACAATCATGGATATTGTGAGTTACGAGTCGTTATACGATAAAAATACAAACTCATGTGTATATATGTATTTCGATAAAACACCACTCACATGCATTATTCCTGTAAGTCAGTAACACTGTAGATATTCCGGTATATAATAAATATTTTAAGTTAAAAGTTGTATAAGCATATTGATTTTAATAAAAACAAACCTCTTTTACTCCATAACTAGAAATTCTAAGCGGCTTAGAATTTCTCCCGCATGTTGAAGAAATATGTACGTATGCTGATTACGTATGTATGTATGGAAAATTTCGGATGGCAACTCTAGTTACAACCCTATCATACAATAAAGAAGCGTAAACTTCCATAGAGCTTCCATTCTCAACCGCAGGCACGACTTCCTCCCAACACATAGTCATATATACTCCATACATATTGACAGGCGGTACTGATACTTTTCAAGGTATGGTTATTTGTAAGTACTTGTTTATTTTGGGATCGTATACTCCGGATATAAAGCCGTATAACGCTCACTTAATTCTTTATTAAATATGACTGTATAGATTGTATATTTAACTAGCGTCAGATATTTATAAATATAGAAATTTGAAATCAAGTTATACAAAAACTAATACATGAAATAAACGGAACAAAGACGTTGATACGTTGATAGACATGTCTCTTGCCTGTTCGGCGTACAAATATCATTACAAATTATGAATACATTATTTTATAACATTTATCATTAGTTAACATTTTTAGTATTCCAATGATCTTCAAGCATAATGGCGCGGACAAAGTTCTAAACAAAAAGCCCTCCACCTCAGCCCTAGCCAAATTGTAGATGTTTGACTGATGCCAGATCGACTTTTTGTAACCACTCGAAGAGTCGTATTTCACTGAGCAGTTGGAATTTTCATCGCCAATTTTTCTAAATCTATTATAATGTTACATACTGACAAAGACCGCACACCTGCATACTGTAAAAACGATTTCTTTTATTTACTTCGTGTTTAAACTTTAAAAACATCTATTGTAATCGTACATATTTTATGGCTGTAATTAGTGTCCAACGAATTAATACTTGGGGCCCCTTTGTCAGTACTATATAGTTTAGTATAAAACAATGCCCGAACGGAGGGGTGGGCAGTCAAGCAACGCCTACGATACTAGTAAGACATGTAGTACTTTCGATTAGCGACATAGTGACGGACTTTGCGCGTGTTGAATTGCATTGAATCGCGCAGTGTGAACTGGTTGCATCCAGTCTTATTTTGACCTTGTTTTATACGTGTTTGTACAGTTCTAATAAACTCTATAGTAATTTCAACGGCATTTATTTTGATTCGAGTCCTGTAGCTCGTAACAATAATTTATTGTTAGCCAATATTATATTTCTTTGAAAATAAACTCCATAACGAACAGATACCCTATAAAAGTTGTGTAAATTAATTGATTGCAATACTTTCAAAATCAGTCGGATCTCCTTGAATTTTATCTAATTTGATATATAAATAGAAAACACATACGAGTATTTGTTTACTCTGTGAATGCACACAAATTGCAATCGGTAATTGATTTTCGATATGAACATTTTCAAACTTAATTATTATTTGCAGTTTAAGAGATGTTTGTTATCCTATTAACTTAAACAAATACATTACTCATTATCGTCATTTTAGCTTTTAATCCCTATTTCATCCTGAATATCGAGGTCCGATGTCCCACTTATCCTTTTCTACTTCACACACTCTTTAGAATCCCTCATTTCACAACTATTATTGCGCATATTGTGTTCATGACGTCAAGCCTGTATTTCTGTGGAAACACTCAACTGTTAAGTGAAATGCGTCTTTCGAACTGTCACAAGAAGAAGATGAAAGCTATTTAGCGTCAGTCAAAACCTTACAATTTGGTTGAAGATAGTTTCATCAAGTGTTATTCAAATAGACATTTATAAAACTGGCACAAAAGGAATTGTGGGCAGAACCATAAAACATTCTTAAAACTAGTCATCAATCGATTCTCTAACAATTATCTGCTGTTATTTTCAGAATAAATGTTATGTACTATTATAATGGTCTAAGACTATTATAATAGTTCATAACTTTGAAAATAAACAGTCGGGCTGCATGACTGGAACAAGGCAATTAAATAATTACTAAAGACATTAAAATTACTAAAGTCATATAAATCAGGCTGCGAAAGCTTGAAATGTGTAATTTGCCTTTTCGCTTTACGACTTTTAAGAGGGTAAGAAAGTTATTCATGCGTTTCTTAACATGCAATGAAAGTAACAAATTTGGAGACGCACAAAATTATGTACGAGTATTACATAAGTATAAGAGTATTTATTGGAAAAGGACGAGAGAATTAGACTTCTTGCGATTGGAAATTTTATGCCGAAAGTTTGTTGTGAGGCCATCAATTTTGCGAATGTATAATGTGTATGTATATATATATATATATGTGTGTGTCGCAGAACGGCCTCGTTCTCACGACATCTTCTTTAGTTATTGCAGGTTTAGTGGGCGTCATCAGGACAAAACGCGAGCATAAAACAAAATAGCCACGGTTTATACACTTTTAATTTAGATTTGATCAACATTATGACATAGTTTAGACCGAGCAACGGGTTCAGAGCACCCGCTCATACTTCCAGCTTCAATACTTTCTTTAAAATACTCCATGGTTCAACTCGACCTGTTGCCACCAACCAAATGTGTCACAAAAACTCCACAGTCTACCCAAGTAGATATTACTCAAAGTATAGAGGGCGCTGACTCCGCTCTAGACATGCTCTGCTCTCATTGGTCGTTAATTAAATTACAATATTCATAACTTTTATTAGGTTAGAACGATCTTTAAGTTATAGAAACATTCAACAAATCAAATTAAATTAAATTAAGAATTTTAGAAGTAATTAAAATGTTAACAAATGATATTGTGCGTTATACATCCAGTCAATAATACATCCAATTATAACTTCCCTCCGACATATATATATTAGGGTGGGTCAAAAAATTTTTTTTTTTACAAGTGACACGGAAAAATCGGTTGCTAGACATCTTAACAAAATTCTCACCAAGCATGAGCTCTTTATTTTAATAGGAAGATCCTCCGCATCGCAGTTTTGTATTTTTTTCTCTGTCCAATAGAAAAAAATTCATACCTCATCATTTATCGATTGAACAGATTTGAAATTGAAATTTTTCGAATATCTCATCAAAAACTTTTAAAATCCGTACACATGAAAGTTTGATGATGAATATCTTTTGAACGGTTAATTTCATCGCCAAAACATAAGAAACCATTTTTATAGAGCAGTTAATTTCCAACAAAAATTTGTATTGCGCGTTTTGTAAAAGTCATTTATTGTAGAGTTATAAAATTCATAAACAAAAATGAAATTTGTCTTAAAATAATCAAAATTAAATCCTTAATATCTTTCAAATGGTGAGGTTTACGGAAAAAAATATAAGATACCTTTTTTGTAGAGCATTAAATTTCCTAAAAAACTCTCTCGGAACATTTTTCTGTTCAATCGATGAATTTTTTTCTATTGGACTGAGAAAAAAATACAAAACTGCGATGCGGAGGATCTTCCTATTAAAATAGAGAGCTCATGCTTGGTGAGAATTTTTTTAAGGTATCTAGCAACCGATTTTTCCGTGTCACTTGTAAAAAAAAAAAAATTTTTTTTGACCCACCCTAATATATATATATGAGTGTGTGTGTATATACATATGTAGACAAAGATGCAGATAAACTTTGGGCGAGAAAACGCCGCTTAGTTCTCTAGACACATATTTATCACTTCATTAATGCAGGACAAGTTTCACGTTAAACCTCCGTACATATCCCAGGAACTGCAGCTGCGACATTGCAGTAATTTTTTGTCCTTCTCTCAGACCATTTAAGAATCGTATGTAATTTTAATATCATGTTAACACAAGCACTGCGTTAACGTCAGTTCAATACCTACAATAATTTTGTTAACACTAAAGTGGATGGGTTATATCGATCTGATCTTCACTTATCGCCTATTTGTTCGAAGATTATTGTTATACATGAAAGTTATGAGTACTCTACACTGACTAGACTTACAGACTAGCAAAACAATAATTCGATACTTGACAAACAATTATTTACATGTAAAAGAGCGTATATAACTTGTTACTTAGTTAGACATCACGATAAAAATAATTTAAATTTATGTTTAAACAATAATTAATACGATATTTTTTTATTTCATGTACATGTTTAGTTCTGCAGACAGGCAGACGACCCACCTGGTTGAAAGCTGTTACCATCGCCATGGACATTTGCAACACTAAAGGTGCTACCAATGGACTGCCGCTCCCTAAGCAGAGACTAAATTCTGGTCACTAATACCGAAACATAACTTAGGTTGTTATGCCGGTATTAGACCAGGGGTGCAAGCCATCCAGATGGCAAATACTATACGAGTAAATTCAAATACCTTTCCATGATTATTATACATTTATATATTTGATGTTATGACGTAACAACTTGCAATGGTCGTACAAAATTTAGGAGAGAGCGGCGTTTTGTAATACCGTTAAGTATCTCAGTTGACTTTATTACGATCAAACCTATTGTGGTACAAAATAACAGAATAAATATAATTGAATTAATATTTCAGAGGTAGGTTCCGCAGGGTAGCTGAACGCTACCTGTTGGATGTAGAGGGATCGTTAAGTTAATGCGTCCCTTTTACCGAATAACGCTCCTCGTATCGGCTTACGTTCCGTTATGTGGGCGGGTCGTTTATTTCTTTTTCCGTGATTATTATTTATTCAACGTGGGCGCGTATGCGGAAAGGGCGTGAAACGTATTTATTCTCTATCAAAATCAACACGAGTGTCGTGGAATATTAAGTTTCATTTTTAACGCATTGGGAATATCTACAATATACAAATGAGTAAAAGTTGTACATAGAATGAAATAATAAACGGAGTGGCCCAACACTCCGTTTATTATTTCATTCTGGGTCTTTTTATCCGTGCAGGTACGGAAAAAGAATACTAATTCCTGCGGCCAGGCGGCCTGTCATAAGATGTGACAAAACAATCCACAGCCAGGTGGTAGGGTATTTAGACCGTCTGAATGACTACCACCCCTAGTCTAGCGTATACCATCATAACAACTTTGCATTATGTTCCGGAATTAGTAGCCAGGTTCCAGTTTCCCTCCAGGCCGGCAGCACATTGGCAGTACCTCTGGTATTGCTAAGGCGATGGTAATAATACTCCTCTACAAGTGGGCCGTCTGCCTGTCTGATGTTCTCCAGCAATAATAATAAAAAAACTCCTCGTGGCACTCGGGGACTGCCGCGGTAAAGCTATTGCTTAGCATTTTTTATCAACTTATGCAATTATAATTATTTATTTATGCAGTATTTTTAAGCTATCACTTATTTTCTTTCACTATTTTTTCATCACTTTCTTCATTAATAAATGCACTTTGTTTATTCATATTTAAAACATTTTATACACAAATTTTACGAGTACATCTATTCACCAGCAACAGCTATTCACTGGTGTACATAGGTACACCTATGTATACATATATACCTACATGTATACTTACGGGGCGCACATGCGGTGAGTGTGGCATTATAAAGATATGATAGATACCTATACACCTATATACTTTCTCACAAACAGCTGCTTACGTATTCGTCCGATTTCGAAGCAGCTCGTCTCGATCCGTGCGTGCTTCGTACAGTTCTACCATATACATACACATTAAGCGAACGCTCGGCCGAGCTCCATGGTAGGCTGAGTGGGGGGTGTGAGGTTTTATTTTCGTTACGAAATTTCTTGATTCGGTCGCCGCGCTCAAAGCCCGCGATAAAAGCTATGCAATAGCTTAAAAGGTACCGTAGCCAGCCTTCTAGGAACCTTGCTCATTAATTTCGATGACATCAGACCCAGTATTCTACTTAAAGCCTTAAGGGTTTATGGGTGAAATACAATATAAGTAAAGTTTCCTTCACTGTACTAGTTGATAATTTAATAATGTTTATTATAACTTATTAATTATAAAAATAAATTAAAATTCATTGTAAATGAAAACAAATTTTCTATTTATTGTTTTTAAAACATATAATTTTAAAGAATATCTTCTTAAGTTTTCGCGACTAGTGTACACCATCGAAACTAAGTTTGAATAGTAAAGGTGATATTTTTATTTGATTTTCTTCCGTTCACCGTGCTCACGGCCGAAACGTCGGAATAAAAATAAAAATATCGCGCTTAAGCCGTAAAAATCAACTTTAAATTATATTATTTTAAAACTAATCAGACAGCCAAGGAAAGTCGTCTTTCTTTTTAATTTTGAAAAATAAAGAATTACGTTTTTCAGTATTTTTACAAAATATTCGTAGGGTAAATAAAGTAAGGGATTAAAATTATTAAATGTTTTTTAGATGCATTCCTTATGTACAGTGCAAAAAGCAAGCGCGTTGAAGCCGAAAGTAACAACGAGTATAACATGAAATAAGATTCTAATACAAAAGCTTATTTTCTTACCGGTAATGTCATCTAAAAGTTTAATGCATTAGAACGGGTTTAACATTAAAACACATCTGAAAATCACACTGATGACAAAAGTTAGATTAAAATCCCCGAGTGACATTTCCAGTAGATCATTGTTTTAAAGTTGCTACTATCATTGTTCAAGGTTCCTTAACGACTTTGGTTGAACGGATCTTAATGAAAGAGATAGATTATATCCTGAGAAAACACTCGAAGTACCTTGTTTTTAAAAATACAATAGGGTATTAATATTTGTATTGGTTGCCCATAATTTCTAGATTCAGATGAGAAAATAAATATATAGGCATTTGGAAGTAAATAATTACGTATTTGTATATTACAAATTACGTTTTACTCCATTAGGGAAGTAAAAAAGTTAATAGGGTCTAGTTTGCGGGTAAACCATTTTACAACACATTGCTTCCTGCTTTATTTACAATATTATAAAATTCCAAAAATAAAGTGTCTATAAATTGATAGAAGTGAGACTTCAGGGAATATACTCACAGATAATTCTTCTATAACCTTTATTAATCAATGTCAAAGTTTATCTATTTCTTAAACATGTATATTTACATCAGAATCAGAATATGCATAATGGTATAGAAGTTAAGGTGCATCATGTTTGGCCAGTTAGGCATAGAAGAATTACAATAATAAATATAATTAAATGTCCTACAAACATTGTCATAATAATAAATAAAAAAGAATGCCATAAAAAAATATAATAGGCTTTTGGTATTATCAATATAATTCCTTTACATACGTCAACATATTATAATTCAATATAAACCGTATCATTTTCAATTTTTCACTGTTTTAGTCTAAAAATATTATTATCAGTTTTATTTAGGTCCAAATTGGACCGATATTTAATCATCGGTCTACTGACTCTAATCTGTGCTGCATAATGTAAAACTAGTATCTGTATGCTATATATACTTAAACTTATATACTATAGACATAATTCCTGAATGATTTTTTCACTGATCGATAGCAAAGCAATGTTATGTATAAATTGTGAGATATTTTTTATCCCGAAAATCTCGCGGGAATTTTCCCGGTAACGGTTTGTAGTTCTTCGTGTGCATAAAAAAATAACTTATTCGGACACCGTTTTCACTAAAACGATGGCTTACAGTCTTTGAACTTTGTGTTCAGGGTAGCCCGCGCGAATTTCAAGTCTTAAAATAAAGAGAAGGTAAAGACGAAGAAAGAGAAGTTGTATTAAATATTCAAGGTGACGTTTATGGGTGTTTAATTTATAGCATTATGTTATCCGTTGTAAAGCAGTATATGTAAGTACCAGCATATGCGACGAGCGAAATTCAATTTTCGTACGGCAGTGTTGATTCATGTTTCGTAAAGGTTCATCTTGTAGGTGCTTGTCTATATAAGCGTAGGGAAGTAGAGCCAGCTTCCAACTCGTCGTACCTTTTATGTAAATCGGATAGATAGTTCTATTTCTTCCCAAGGAGAAATGTCAAAGCGTGAATGAAATAAAAGACAGCAGGCCGTATTGGATATCTTTAGAGATGACGTATTCTTATGTTCTCTTGTGACAATGAAAAATAATAAGCTTTTATTGATCAGATTTCAATCAGACATGGGTAAGCTATTTTATATAGGATGCTTTATAGCTAGTACATACATTAGGTGTTTCGCTTATGTCGCTTCGACATCTGGGACAATGTTAATGACTGTGGACAAATGCGTCTTATTTATAGCGCAAAAAATAACGATGTTGATTATTAGCTACATTTTTTAGCAGACAGCCTACTTGATGGAAAGCTGTTACCATCGCCTATGGATATTTGCAAGACAAATGTGCTGCTGTTCTCTTAAGGGTGACTGGAACCTGGTCCCTAATGCTGGAACACAACTCAAGGTTGTTATGGCGGCATACTATAGATAGACCAGGGGTGGTAGTCATCTAGACGGGCAAATACCCCACCACCTGCCATGTATTATTACATAAGTGTATATAATTACGTTGTCTGATAGAAAAGCTCACTCATCGTAAGAAACTCAATTAACTCAATGCTAGCCGTTTCACGCCGGTATTCAGTAAGAGCGTGCTATCACATCAATAGAACCGGCTCTAAGTGTTGTAAAAAGTTAATAATTCCAGCAGTACTACCACGCAAAGAAGCGAGAATCTACAACAGGGGTGTAGCTACCGCCTTATCAGCCGTATCAATGATATGGGCCCCCAGGCTACAGGAGCCCCGAAAGTCTGTAAGTAAAAATTCCTAAAATGTTATCCACAATTTTATTAGGTTAGCAACATATTCAATAACTGCTGGGCCAACAGGAACGGCTATCTGATTGGTCTTTGTTATCTATAGAGGCCGAGATGAGAGATTATTTGATAAATAAGCTTGCTGAAAAAAGGCTAGAAAAGTGTATTTTTGATTTAAATCGTTTGTCTAACTTAGTTCCTAGGAGCATTAAGTATAAGTAATAACTTATAATCAATATATAACCATTTTAATTTAATTCGAGCATTTTTTGTCTTTTATAAAAAACTTTACCCTCCCTTTGGGCCCCCCAACACATTTTGATACAGGGCCCATCTAAGACAAGCTACGCCACTAAGCTTATACTAATATATAAAGCTAAAGAATTTGTTTATTTGTTTGTTTGATTAAACGCGTTAATCTCAGGAACTACTGGTCTGATTTGAATAATTATTTCCGTGTTAGATAGCCCATTTATCGATGAAGGCTATAGGCTATATATTACCTCGCTAAGACCAATAGGAGCGGAGCACTAATGGAGAATGTTACATAATCTGGAGGTTTTTGAAAACAAATTCCACGCGGACGAAATCGCGGGCTCAGCTAATGTAAAATATAGAGTTGTCTATTATTATAGAGGGTTTTTATCTATGCATGTTAACGATTACAGACGATGATGACGAGTCTTGGTCCAAATACAAGTGAATTTGCATTAAATCAAGTTACATAACTAAATCACGCCTAGCGTTCATTGCTTTTCAAGATCCCTATTCAGAGATAAATCAACCCAATGACAAAATTCAAAACACAAATTGAACGACTACCGCGCTCAATCAAGCTAAATTGAGAAGGCGTTTCTATCAAAGTGCATCGATAGTGTGTATATTTGAATAAGTGTGGTTAGAGTACGTCGAGAGTCACGTCTTTTGCGGAGAAGGTATTTTTAATAAAATGTTTATGACTACGCGTTTTATGTCTTCAAAATAATAAGATGCCTAAATAAATTGCTGTAATATTTCGCATTCGCAACATCTGAAGAGATACTTTTAGGGTTTCTTAGCCATTTTGGCAAAAATGGAATTGATATGAACATGTCTATCTATATCTACAATAGTCATGTCTATCCCTCTATGGTTTTATATTGCCAAAGTTATTTTGGTCAGAACTAAGTCGGTCCATGTGGCCAAATGTACGCATGATTTTTTTTCTTAAAAAGTTTTAATATAAACCTATAATAATAATAACTTTATTTTGGTTGGTAAATTAGATTGGGCTACCATAGAGTAAATAATAACCATAAACAAAATTAAAACGAAATAATTAAAATGAACAAGTTGGCGGTGGGCTAAATAAATTTTTTAACAATAATCGTTGGACAATTGACATCTTTGTCGTCCGTGACCACTGAAAAGCGGCCGAAACGTCGAATTAACCAAAATTAAATAAATTACCGCGCTTAAAACCGTTACATCGTAGTTTTATTATGTATACAAGTCGCGAAAACTTAAGAAAATGTTATAAATCTATAATATTATAAAAAATAATATTATATAAAACATGTATCTGAACATTTAAATAATTAAAAAACCATCTGGAATACACTATATAAACAATGGGAACATGATGCAATTTTTTTTGTCTGTTTGTTTGGGATTCACGTTAAAACTACTGGGCTGATATTAGTGCGGTTTTCGCTGTTCGATAGTAAATTCTTAGCCTGAAAATCTGTCCTATTTTATATTCCGGTACTCGAGAATTTTCCCGGGAGTGTTTTAAAGTGTTATACATTAGAATTATCTAATTCGGATCCGTATCATACTAAAACAATATAATCCGGGGCTTTTTATATTGCCCGGAATCCCCAACATAGAAACCATGTGATATTAGGACTGGTTGGACATGACAGTCTTTATGTTTATTAGACATCTTTAGTAGTTTTACACATGTGATGCCTCTAGTAACATTACCTATCCCGGGTTTTTACGGTAATATTCGGAATTCATATATTTTCATACAAAAAATCATTAGCCTTGCTGAAAATACCCTTTGATTTTAAATACTGGCAAAAAATAACTGTAATTTACGTTACCTGTCAAGCGGTGATGAAGCCGCGAGCAAATCCTACTTTATACATAAAATAAGGAACAACCAAATAGTTCCTTACTTAATGCTAATATAAATTTTTATACCTTATACGATCCGTTTCAAAATTATTTTAAGAAACAAAAGGAAGCATATGTCCAGTCCCAGGACACAAACAATCTATCTTCTTACTAAATTAATTAATATCCATTCAGCTGCTGAGTTGTGGAAACGTAAAAGTTACTTTGTAACTTATGATAATAGCATAACATATTGAATTGTTTATTTGAGCTTTCTTCGTGATGATGGTATTAAATAATTATTATATTATATAATATTTTGGTGTATGTACTTCAAATGCAGTAGAAGTGAAACTTCAGAGAATATACTCACAGATAATTCTTCTCTAATTTTTATAAATTTGTTAAATACTTCCTTTTGCCTAGACCGTTATCATAGTAGAATTCAAAATAAACTTCTTAAGTATCACTTTCAGTTTTTCATTGTTTTAGTAAAAAAATATAATTATCAGTTTTATTTCGATCCAAATTTGACCTATGTTTAATCATCGGTCTTATTGACTCTCTAAACTGTGCTGCACAATGTAAAACTCATATCTCATTCTCTCCCAGGCTTAGTCCTATAGATTTATGAATAACTCTTTTGAATGTCGCTTTTTCGTTTCATTGAGTTTCAAAGAACAATGATTCTAAAGAAGTATCACCTCAAAAATATATTTTTATTTCTGAAAATGCAGTTTCTACGGAACAGAAAGCTTAATTTACGCGAACGACTCCGCTTGAAAAGTGTAAGTCTAATATATAAGTATAATCAAGAAACAAAAAAACATCACGTGTAAACCTCTTGTACGGGCAGTTTCTCTCCTAACAGGTCTTTAACTCTCCGAAATCAATAAGAAAATGTGATCAGAATTCAATTATATACTTACAAGTTTAAGAAAATGAGTTTATGAAGGTAATTGTAATAACAGACTAAGGTGTTTAAAACATTTGGTAGATATTTTTTTAAAGCTACACAAAGAAAAGTACGTTAAAAAAAGTATTTATTTATTTATTGCAGGAGTTCAACAGACAGGCAGACAGCCCATTTGATAGAAAGCGATTACCATCGCCTATGGTGGTGTGTGGTGTGGTGGTTACATTTCCAATACCAAAGGTGCTACAAATGCGCTGCTGCTATCTTAAGGAAGACTGGCACTAATGTCGGAACACAACACAAAGCTGTTATGGCGGCATACTCTAGACCAGAGGTGGTCGCCATCCAGTCGAGCAAATACCCATAGTATATTTTTAATTCCTCTTCACAATCTTAGTAAGAAACAACATTACTTGTTTAGAATAGTGGTTGTAGGTGAACACGGTATAATATTTCTTATATATCAGAAAATATATTAGACATAAATGCTGTTTAATCATCTATATAATAATATAACAGCTTTCATAAGCCCTACCATGAATCACGGAACAAAAAATTCTGGCCGCAAAATCATCCATAATTTATGAATAAAACATTCCAGGGCGTAGGGTAATCCAATAGTTAAAACAACGAGGATAACAATTCATTATTAAAATAATAATCTCATGCCTACAACTTCTGTTAATGAGATAAATCTCCATCAAGTAGTAACTCATCTCTGTAATTGGTTAATTACCTTAACTAACAATCTTCTTAATGGAAGATGAAATATTTATGGACGTATACACTCCCGCTGTTAGATAAAGCAAGATATTTTATTAATAAGGGAAATTATTTGTAATTAGTACGTCGTCTATTAATGTATTATGAACAAAAAAGAATTTAAGCTATCGTTTTAGTGAAAAATGTAGCGAAATAAGCTAATTTTTATGCGCCCAAACAATTACAATACCGCTCCCTAAAAAAATTCTCGGGATAAAAAATATCGCATACTACTTTATTACATAAAATTTGCTATCGATCAGTGAAAAAAATCACATGCGAATTCAAGAACCGCACCGAAATCGTCTCAGTAGTTTTTACGTGAATCCCGAACAAACAGACAAACCGACAAACAGATAAGAAATCTCAAAAAATGCATCGGGTTCTCCAGCGTTTATATAGTCTTTCCAGTTGTTTTTTTTTAATATCTTCAATGTACAGACACGGCATGTATAGAATTTTATAATATTATATAAAAGATATATAAAGTTTTATCAATGAATGGAAATCAACAACAAAAATCAACTTAGATCTGACTTAAAAGTATTATAAGTATATCACAGCTTAGTATATTCTATTGTCTAAAGCAGGCACGCAAATGGCCTACCTGATGCAAAGTGACCATTGCAACCAAAAAAGAAAAAGATTCTAATCGATCGAGAATAGTTTAATAGTTACACTAAAAAAATGTAAAATAGCGATCATGACTTTTAACATCACTAATTAAACAAAGCAGTATGGACGGTATTTTATAGAAAGAAAATCACCAAATAAGATTGTGTTCTCAAAGTATCTCGTTATTAAAGTATATCGTTCTATAGTTTTCGTGAAACTGAAGTAAATAATAGCAAAGTTCACAGCTCAAACACTTAATTGGATAACCTCAATTACCCTTAAATTGTTTATTATATAGAGACTTAACAAAATAGCAACTACCTAGATGAATCAAAAAGTTCTTTGAAGTGCATATATATAAAACCGTGGAAAACTAGCGTTGGGCGTGTAGTTTCTTCACGATAACGCTCCCGCTCATCGATCGGACGTTGCACTCAACGCAATCCGCTGTGCTGGCTTCAATCCCCTTGACCACCCACCATATTCTCCGAACTTAGCACCAAGTGATTTTTATTTATTCGCAAAATTAAAAGAGGAAATTTGTGGAACTAAATTTCACGATAATGACGCGGTTATAGCTGCCATAGAGGAGTTTTTCGAGACTTAAGAAAAATATTTTTTTCGTAAGGAATAAGGAAGTTAAAAAACGCGTTATTCGAAATGCATTGCACTGGAGGGGATTATATAGAAAAATAAAATATTTTTGTTAAAATTTTTGCATTTTTAATATTGATTCGAAGAACTTTTTGATTCACACAAAAACCAAGAGCCTTAGAAGGCCCTTTGATTCATTATCGGATATTAATTTACCCAATTTGTTAGACCCTATAAGCTTCCTCGTCACTTTATAAGATTACAGAAAATTATTGACTAATATAAAGTTCCAAACTTAAATTTTCGACTACCGAATTTATATTGGAGAAACTTTCGAGTCTCTTGGATACTTACTTATTTTTATTGAAAATGATAAAGCTATTATAAATAGTTTAGAAGGGGATGGAGAGTTTTAATGTATTCAATTCGCTTATAGGATAGTTTTCCAGTTATCTTATAATCCATATGATATTGAATATTAATATCAATTCAAATATAATAATCAAAAATGATTTCAATACGAGTACAAATAAATAAAGTAGGTTCATACGTAATAAATATATAAAACTAAAAGAGGCTCATCTTACTAAATTTAAACTGTCGTTTTTATGATTCAAAGATAGATAGTAACATCAAGTCATAAATGTCCAACAAGCCTTCCAATTTCGGGCCAACAGATTGTATATGCAACATGTTCCACCAAAGGGAATAGGCGGGTTTGGCACTTCGGCAAAATCGATGCATAGTGTTAATAAAGCAAATAGCTGAAAGCCAGTAAATAGCGAGGTAAAAATTATGTTCTAATATCTGTAATGTTAGCGCTAAAAAATTAGTAGAATGGTTACTATTAGTAAGCTTAAATCTTCAGATCAAAACGATTCTAAACTCTTTCGTAAAACATATAAGTATGAAAATATTTATACGCTTTAATTTTTTTAATTGGATTTTGTAATCTAGCAATTAATATGTCATTGGTAATGCGTCAATTGTTACAATCATGGATATTGTGAGTTACGAGTCGTTATACGATAAAAATACAAACTCATGTGTATATATGTATTTCGATAAAACACCACTCACATGCATTATTCCTGTAAGTCAGTAACACTGTAGATATTCCGGTATATAATAAATATTTTAAGTTAAAAGTTGTATAAGCATATTGATTTTAATAAAAACAAACCTCTTTTACTCCATAACTAGAAATTCTAAGCGGCTTAGAATTTCTCCCGCATGTTGAAGAAATATGTACGTATGCTGATTACGTATGTATGTATGGAAAATTTCGGATGGCAACTCTAGTTACAACCCTATCATACAATAAAGAAGCGTAAACTTCCATAGAGCTTCCATTCTCAACCGCAGGCACGACTTCCTCCCAACACATAGTCATATATACTCCATACATATTGACAGGCGGTACTGATACTTTTCAAGGTATGGTTATTTGTAAGTACTTGTTTATTTTGGGATCGTATACTCCGGATATAAAGCCGTATAACGCTCACTTAATTCTTTATTAAATATGACTGTATAGATTGTATATTTAACTAGCGTCAGATATTTATAAATATAGAAATTTGAAATCAAGTTATACAAAAACTAATACATGAAATAAACGGAACAAAGACGTTGATACGTTGATAGACATGTCTCTTGCCTGTTCGGCGTACAAATATCATTACAAATTATGAATACATTATTTTATAACATTTATCATTAGTTAACATTTTTAGTATTCCAATGATCTTCAAGCATAATGGCGCGGACAAAGTTCTAAACAAAAAGCCCTCCACCTCAGCCCTAGCCAAATTGTAGATGTTTGACTGATGCCAGATCGACTTTTTGTAACCACTCGAAGAGTCGTATTTCACTGAGCAGTTGGAATTTTCATCGCCAATTTTTCTAAATCTATTATAATGTTACATACTGACAAAGACCGCACACCTGCATACTGTAAAAACGATTTCTTTTATTTACTTCGTGTTTAAACTTTAAAAACATCTATTGTAATCGTACATATTTTATGGCTGTAATTAGTGTCCAACGAATTAATACTTGGGGCCCCTTTGTCAGTACTATATAGTTTAGTATAAAACAATGCCCGAACGGAGGGGTGGGCAGTCAAGCAACGCCTACGATACTAGTAAGACATGTAGTACTTTCGATTAGCGACATAGTGACGGACTTTGCGCGTGTTGAATTGCATTGAATCGCGCAGTGTGAACTGGTTGCATCCAGTCTTATTTTGACCTTGTTTTATACGTGTTTGTACAGTTCTAATAAACTCTATAGTAATTTCAACGGCATTTATTTTGATTCGAGTCCTGTAGCTCGTAACAATAATTTATTGTTAGCCAATATTATATTTCTTTGAAAATAAACTCCATAACGAACAGATACCCTATAAAAGTTGTGTAAATTAATTGATTGCAATACTTTCAAAATCAGTCGGATCTCCTTGAATTTTATCTAATTTGATATATAAATAGAAAACACATACGAGTATTTGTTTACTCTGTGAATGCACACAAATTGCAATCGGTAATTGATTTTCGATATGAACATTTTCAAACTTAATTATTATTTGCAGTTTAAGAGATGTTTGTTATCCTATTAACTTAAACAAATACATTACTCATTATCGTCATTTTAGCTTTTAATCCCTATTTCATCCTGAATATCGAGGTCCGATGTCCCACTTATCCTTTTCTACTTCACACACTCTTTAGAATCCCTCATTTCACAACTATTATTGCGCATATTGTGTTCATGACGTCAAGCCTGTATTTCTGTGGAAACACTCAACTGTTAAGTGAAATGCGTCTTTCGAACTGTCACAAGAAGAAGATGAAAGCTATTTAGCGTCAGTCAAAACCTTACAATTTGGTTGAAGATAGTTTCATCAAGTGTTATTCAAATAGACATTTATAAAACTGGCACAAAAGGAATTGTGGGCAGAACCATAAAACATTCTTAAAACTAGTCATCAATCGATTCTCTAACAATTATCTGCTGTTATTTTCAGAATAAATGTTATGTACTATTATAATGGTCTAAGACTATTATAATAGTTCATAACTTTGAAAATAAACAGTCGGGCTGCATGACTGGAACAAGGCAATTAAATAATTACTAAAGACATTAAAATTACTAAAGTCATATAAATCAGGCTGCGAAAGCTTGAAATGTGTAATTTGCCTTTTCGCTTTACGACTTTTAAGAGGGTAAGAAAGTTATTCATGCGTTTCTTAACATGCAATGAAAGTAACAAATTTGGAGACGCACAAAATTATGTACGAGTATTACATAAGTATAAGAGTATTTATTGGAAAAGGACGAGAGAATTAGACTTCTTGCGATTGGAAATTTTATGCCGAAAGTTTGTTGTGAGGCCATCAATTTTGCGAATGTATAATGTGTATGTATATATATATATATATGTGTGTGTCGCAGAACGGCCTCGTTCTCACGACATCTTCTTTAGTTATTGCAGGTTTAGTGGGCGTCATCAGGACAAAACGCGAGCATAAAACAAAATAGCCACGGTTTATACACTTTTAATTTAGATTTGATCAACATTATGACATAGTTTAGACCGAGCAACGGGTTCAGAGCACCCGCTCATACTTCCAGCTTCAATACTTTCTTTAAAATACTCCATGGTTCAACTCGACCTGTTGCCACCAACCAAATGTGTCACAAAAACTCCACAGTCTACCCAAGTAGATATTACTCAAAGTATAGAGGGCGCTGACTCCGCTCTAGACATGCTCTGCTCTCATTGGTCGTTAATTAAATTACAATATTCATAACTTTTATTAGGTTAGAACGATCTTTAAGTTATAGAAACATTCAACAAATCAAATTAAATTAAATTAAGAATTTTAGAAGTAATTAAAATGTTAACAAATGATATTGTGCGTTATACATCCAGTCAATAATACATCCAATTATAACTTCCCTCCGACATATATATATTAGGGTGGGTCAAAAAATTTTTTTTTTTACAAGTGACACGGAAAAATCGGTTGCTAGACATCTTAACAAAATTCTCACCAAGCATGAGCTCTTTATTTTAATAGGAAGATCCTCCGCATCGCAGTTTTGTATTTTTTTCTCTGTCCAATAGAAAAAAATTCATACCTCATCATTTATCGATTGAACAGATTTGAAATTGAAATTTTTCGAATATCTCATCAAAAACTTTTAAAATCCGTACACATGAAAGTTTGATGATGAATATCTTTTGAACGGTTAATTTCATCGCCAAAACATAAGAAACCATTTTTATAGAGCAGTTAATTTCCAACAAAAATTTGTATTGCGCGTTTTGTAAAAGTCATTTATTGTAGAGTTATAAAATTCATAAACAAAAATGAAATTTGTCTTAAAATAATCAAAATTAAATCCTTAATATCTTTCAAATGGTGAGGTTTACGGAAAAAAATATAAGATACCTTTTTTGTAGAGCATTAAATTTCCTAAAAAACTCTCTCGGAACATTTTTCTGTTCAATCGATGAATTTTTTTCTATTGGACTGAGAAAAAAATACAAAACTGCGATGCGGAGGATCTTCCTATTAAAATAGAGAGCTCATGCTTGGTGAGAATTTTTTTAAGGTATCTAGCAACCGATTTTTCCGTGTCACTTGTAAAAAAAAAAAAATTTTTTTTGACCCACCCTAATATATATATATGAGTGTGTGTGTATATACATATGTAGACAAAGATGCAGATAAACTTTGGGCGAGAAAACGCCGCTTAGTTCTCTAGACACATATTTATCACTTCATTAATGCAGGACAAGTTTCACGTTAAACCTCCGTACATATCCCAGGAACTGCAGCTGCGACATTGCAGTAATTTTTTGTCCTTCTCTCAGACCATTTAAGAATCGTATGTAATTTTAATATCATGTTAACACAAGCACTGCGTTAACGTCAGTTCAATACCTACAATAATTTTGTTAACACTAAAGTGGATGGGTTATATCGATCTGATCTTCACTTATCGCCTATTTGTTCGAAGATTATTGTTATACATGAAAGTTATGAGTACTCTACACTGACTAGACTTACAGACTAGCAAAACAATAATTCGATACTTGACAAACAATTATTTACATGTAAAAGAGCGTATATAACTTGTTACTTAGTTAGACATCACGATAAAAATAATTTAAATTTATGTTTAAACAATAATTAATACGATATTTTTTTATTTCATGTACATGTTTAGTTCTGCAGACAGGCAGACGACCCACCTGGTTGAAAGCTGTTACCATCGCCATGGACATTTGCAACACTAAAGGTGCTACCAATGGACTGCCGCTCCCTAAGCAGAGACTAAATTCTGGTCACTAATACCGAAACATAACTTAGGTTGTTATGCCGGTATTAGACCAGGGGTGCAAGCCATCCAGATGGCAAATACTATACGAGTAAATTCAAATACCTTTCCATGATTATTATACATTTATATATTTGATGTTATGACGTAACAACTTGCAATGGTCGTACAAAATTTAGGAGAGAGCGGCGTTTTGTAATACCGTTAAGTATCTCAGTTGACTTTATTACGATCAAACCTATTGTGGTACAAAATAACAGAATAAATATAATTGAATTAATATTTCAGAGGTAGGTTCCGCAGGGTAGCTGAACGCTACCTGTTGGATGTAGAGGGATCGTTAAGTTAATGCGTCCCTTTTACCGAATAACGCTCCTCGTATCGGCTTACGTTCCGTTATGTGGGCGGGTCGTTTATTTCTTTTTCCGTGATTATTATTTATTCAACGTGGGCGCGTATGCGGAAAGGGCGTGAAACGTATTTATTCTCTATCAAAATCAACACGAGTGTCGTGGAATATTAAGTTTCATTTTTAACGCATTGGGAATATCTACAATATACAAATGAGTAAAAGTTGTACATAGAATGAAATAATAAACGGAGTGGCCCAACACTCCGTTTATTATTTCATTCTGGGTCTTTTTATCCGTGCAGGTACGGAAAAAGAATACTAATTCCTGCGGCCAGGCGGCCTGTCATAAGATGTGACAAAACAATCCACAGCCAGGTGGTAGGGTATTTAGACCGTCTGAATGACTACCACCCCTAGTCTAGCGTATACCATCATAACAACTTTGCATTATGTTCCGGAATTAGTAGCCAGGTTCCAGTTTCCCTCCAGGCCGGCAGCACATTGGCAGTACCTCTGGTATTGCTAAGGCGATGGTAATAATACTCCTCTACAAGTGGGCCGTCTGCCTGTCTGATGTTCTCCAGCAATAATAATAAAAAAACTCCTCGTGGCACTCGGGGACTGCCGCGGTAAAGCTATTGCTTAGCATTTTTTATCAACTTATGCAATTATAATTATTTATTTATGCAGTATTTTTAAGCTATCACTTATTTTCTTTCACTATTTTTTCATCACTTTCTTCATTAATAAATGCACTTTGTTTATTCATATTTAAAACATTTTATACACAAATTTTACGAGTACATCTATTCACCAGCAACAGCTATTCACTGGTGTACATAGGTACACCTATGTATACATATATACCTACATGTATACTTACGGGGCGCACATGCGGTGAGTGTGGCATTATAAAGATATGATAGATACCTATACACCTATATACTTTCTCACAAACAGCTGCTTACGTATTCGTCCGATTTCGAAGCAGCTCGTCTCGATCCGTGCGTGCTTCGTACAGTTCTACCATATACATACACATTAAGCGAACGCTCGGCCGAGCTCCATGGTAGGCTGAGTGGGGGGTGTGAGGTTTTATTTTCGTTACGAAATTTCTTGATTCGGTCGCCGCGCTCAAAGCCCGCGATAAAAGCTATGCAATAGCTTAAAAGGTACCGTAGCCAGCCTTCTAGGAACCTTGCTCATTAATTTCGATGACATCAGACCCAGTATTCTACTTAAAGCCTTAAGGGTTTATGGGTGAAATACAATATAAGTAAAGTTTCCTTCACTGTACTAGTTGATAATTTAATAATGTTTATTATAACTTATTAATTATAAAAATAAATTAAAATTCATTGTAAATGAAAACAAATTTTCTATTTATTGTTTTTAAAACATATAATTTTAAAGAATATCTTCTTAAGTTTTCGCGACTAGTGTACACCATCGAAACTAAGTTTGAATAGTAAAGGTGATATTTTTATTTGATTTTCTTCCGTTCACCGTGCTCACGGCCGAAACGTCGGAATAAAAATAAAAATATCGCGCTTAAGCCGTAAAAATCAACTTTAAATTATATTATTTTAAAACTAATCAGACAGCCAAGGAAAGTCGTCTTTCTTTTTAATTTTGAAAAATAAAGAATTACGTTTTTCAGTATTTTTACAAAATATTCGTAGGGTAAATAAAGTAAGGGATTAAAATTATTAAATGTTTTTTAGATGCATTCCTTATGTACAGTGCAAAAAGCAAGCGCGTTGAAGCCGAAAGTAACAACGAGTATAACATGAAATAAGATTCTAATACAAAAGCTTATTTTCTTACCGGTAATGTCATCTAAAAGTTTAATGCATTAGAACGGGTTTAACATTAAAACACATCTGAAAATCACACTGATGACAAAAGTTAGATTAAAATCCCCGAGTGACATTTCCAGTAGATCATTGTTTTAAAGTTGCTACTATCATTGTTCAAGGTTCCTTAACGACTTTGGTTGAACGGATCTTAATGAAAGAGATAGATTATATCCTGAGAAAACACTCGAAGTACCTTGTTTTTAAAAATACAATAGGGTATTAATATTTGTATTGGTTGCCCATAATTTCTAGATTCAGATGAGAAAATAAATATATAGGCATTTGGAAGTAAATAATTACGTATTTGTATATTACAAATTACGTTTTACTCCATTAGGGAAGTAAAAAAGTTAATAGGGTCTAGTTTGCGGGTAAACCATTTTACAACACATTGCTTCCTGCTTTATTTACAATATTATAAAATTCCAAAAATAAAGTGTCTATAAATTGATAGAAGTGAGACTTCAGGGAATATACTCACAGATAATTCTTCTATAACCTTTATTAATCAATGTCAAAGTTTATCTATTTCTTAAACATGTATATTTACATCAGAATCAGAATATGCATAATGGTATAGAAGTTAAGGTGCATCATGTTTGGCCAGTTAGGCATAGAAGAATTACAATAATAAATATAATTAAATGTCCTACAAACATTGTCATAATAATAAATAAAAAAGAATGCCATAAAAAAATATAATAGGCTTTTGGTATTATCAATATAATTCCTTTACATACGTCAACATATTATAATTCAATATAAACCGTATCATTTTCAATTTTTCACTGTTTTAGTCTAAAAATATTATTATCAGTTTTATTTAGGTCCAAATTGGACCGATATTTAATCATCGGTCTACTGACTCTAATCTGTGCTGCATAATGTAAAACTAGTATCTGTATGCTATATATACTTAAACTTATATACTATAGACATAATTCCTGAATGATTTTTTCACTGATCGATAGCAAAGCAATGTTATGTATAAATTGTGAGATATTTTTTATCCCGAAAATCTCGCGGGAATTTTCCCGGTAACGGTTTGTAGTTCTTCGTGTGCATAAAAAAATAACTTATTCGGACACCGTTTTCACTAAAACGATGGCTTACAGTCTTTGAACTTTGTGTTCAGGGTAGCCCGCGCGAATTTCAAGTCTTAAAATAAAGAGAAGGTAAAGACGAAGAAAGAGAAGTTGTATTAAATATTCAAGGTGACGTTTATGGGTGTTTAATTTATAGCATTATGTTATCCGTTGTAAAGCAGTATATGTAAGTACCAGCATATGCGACGAGCGAAATTCAATTTTCGTACGGCAGTGTTGATTCATGTTTCGTAAAGGTTCATCTTGTAGGTGCTTGTCTATATAAGCGTAGGGAAGTAGAGCCAGCTTCCAACTCGTCGTACCTTTTATGTAAATCGGATAGATAGTTCTATTTCTTCCCAAGGAGAAATGTCAAAGCGTGAATGAAATAAAAGACAGCAGGCCGTATTGGATATCTTTAGAGATGACGTATTCTTATGTTCTCTTGTGACAATGAAAAATAATAAGCTTTTATTGATCAGATTTCAATCAGACATGGGTAAGCTATTTTATATAGGATGCTTTATAGCTAGTACATACATTAGGTGTTTCGCTTATGTCGCTTCGACATCTGGGACAATGTTAATGACTGTGGACAAATGCGTCTTATTTATAGCGCAAAAAATAACGATGTTGATTATTAGCTACATTTTTTAGCAGACAGCCTACTTGATGGAAAGCTGTTACCATCGCCTATGGATATTTGCAAGACAAATGTGCTGCTGTTCTCTTAAGGGTGACTGGAACCTGGTCCCTAATGCTGGAACACAACTCAAGGTTGTTATGGCGGCATACTATAGATAGACCAGGGGTGGTAGTCATCTAGACGGGCAAATACCCCACCACCTGCCATGTATTATTACATAAGTGTATATAATTACGTTGTCTGATAGAAAAGCTCACTCATCGTAAGAAACTCAATTAACTCAATGCTAGCCGTTTCACGCCGGTATTCAGTAAGAGCGTGCTATCACATCAATAGAACCGGCTCTAAGTGTTGTAAAAAGTTAATAATTCCAGCAGTACTACCACGCAAAGAAGCGAGAATCTACAACAGGGGTGTAGCTACCGCCTTATCAGCCGTATCAATGATATGGGCCCCCAGGCTACAGGAGCCCCGAAAGTCTGTAAGTAAAAATTCCTAAAATGTTATCCACAATTTTATTAGGTTAGCAACATATTCAATAACTGCTGGGCCAACAGGAACGGCTATCTGATTGGTCTTTGTTATCTATAGAGGCCGAGATGAGAGATTATTTGATAAATAAGCTTGCTGAAAAAAGGCTAGAAAAGTGTATTTTTGATTTAAATCGTTTGTCTAACTTAGTTCCTAGGAGCATTAAGTATAAGTAATAACTTATAATCAATATATAACCATTTTAATTTAATTCGAGCATTTTTTGTCTTTTATAAAAAACTTTACCCTCCCTTTGGGCCCCCCAACACATTTTGATACAGGGCCCATCTAAGACAAGCTACGCCACTAAGCTTATACTAATATATAAAGCTAAAGAATTTGTTTATTTGTTTGTTTGATTAAACGCGTTAATCTCAGGAACTACTGGTCTGATTTGAATAATTATTTCCGTGTTAGATAGCCCATTTATCGATGAAGGCTATAGGCTATATATTACCTCGCTAAGACCAATAGGAGCGGAGCACTAATGGAGAATGTTACATAATCTGGAGGTTTTTGAAAACAAATTCCACGCGGACGAAATCGCGGGCTCAGCTAATGTAAAATATAGAGTTGTCTATTATTATAGAGGGTTTTTATCTATGCATGTTAACGATTACAGACGATGATGACGAGTCTTGGTCCAAATACAAGTGAATTTGCATTAAATCAAGTTACATAACTAAATCACGCCTAGCGTTCATTGCTTTTCAAGATCCCTATTCAGAGATAAATCAACCCAATGACAAAATTCAAAACACAAATTGAACGACTACCGCGCTCAATCAAGCTAAATTGAGAAGGCGTTTCTATCAAAGTGCATCGATAGTGTGTATATTTGAATAAGTGTGGTTAGTTAATTTGTTTATATTGTTACATACCGACAAAGACCATGCATGTTGTAAAAACGAATTCTTTTATTTACTTCGTGTTTAAACTTTAAAAACATCTATAGTCATCGTTCTTATTTTATGTCTGTAATTAGTGTCGAACGAATTAATCCTTATTTTTATTGCATTGCATCCAAGCTTGCCAGATGTGCGTGAACGGGGCCCCTTTGTCGGTATTATACAGTTTAGTATAAAACAATGCCCGAACGGAGGAGTGGGGCAGTCAAGCGACGATTACGATAAAAACAAGACTTGAGTAGTACATTCGATAAGAGATATAGTGACGGACTTAGCCGTGTTATCGGATCGTGCAGTTTGTACTGGTTGTGTCCAGTTTTATATGTATTTGTTTTATACGTGTTTGTATAGTTCTAATAAACTCTATATTAATTCCAACGGCATTTATTTTAATCCGAGTCCGTGTAGCTTGACATTTTAGATAGAAATTGGTTACAATAGAATTAAAGTGTAAATTTACATAGTGTGCGAAATAAGTAAATTGTTATAACCTATTTTAAAAAAAACACAAGAACATACATACTCCCAAACTAAGCAAGTTACACTGACCTTATGAATTTTATACAATTGACAATTTCGACCCTACTCCTATACACCCAGACCAGAGTATATAACGGAAGTTTACAAAATTCACCTGGCTGGTAGTCAAACCCAGGACCTATGGGTTCAAGTGAACTAAGGTCAACTTTAAAACCCTAGATCACATACGTCTTCAATAGTTGTATCAATTTGATTTTCATAGACTTTTAACAAATTGAAAACAAAGAACAGTACTTTCGGTATGTAGATTTTTGTGACAAAAAGTACTATAATGGAAACATATGAATATTTTAATACTAGTATAATAGATAGCCAGTTACTTAATACAATAATGATATATCTCTTTCTTTGTTCTTTCATCTTCAATCCCAATCATTTGGTGTCGGTACAATATGTCTATTCCTTCTTTACTTTTCTTTACTCTTCTAGCTTAAGTCTTCTGTCACACCCAAAATCATCATGTCATTCTTCACACAATCCATCCACCTCTTTTTGGTCTGCCTTTACATTTATGACTATCAAATCTTGTAATATAATTTTATTTTTGTCAAGTTTTGTTATAGTTACATAGTTGTAAATTATTGTTACACATCGACATATTGTATTGGTGCAGTATAAAACAATATCCCAACTGAGAGATGAGGGAGAGTCTAGCGATAGGCAGAAGCGAGACAAGACGTGTGTAAATTCGATAAGCTATATAGTGACGGACTTTGCGCGTGTTATTGAATCGTGTATTATATTTGTACTGGTTGTGTCCAGTTATATTTGTACCTGTGTGTGTACACATATAATGTGTTTGTATAGTTCTAATAAATTCTATAGTAATTCCAACGGCATTTTAATTCGATTCCCGTAACTCGTAATATTATTAATGATTTTCGAGTTATTTTAACTGGATTTAAGAATATTTTAAAATATTTATGCGAAGCAATGCTACTATTAATATTCTTAATGAGTAAAGACAAGCAGTCATTAAACTAAAGAAGTATAACGTTCGTTTTAAATCCTATGTACCTTTATAGACCCTATAGAAGCTATATACATATTATAGAAGCCTTGAACTTTAGGTCCCAGGTGTGACGTTTTGTAATACAACAGAGTTCGTCTAAACCTACTGAAAATATATTTAGAACTAGCTGACACGGCGAACTTCGTACCGCCATATTTTCTGAATTCCTAAAAGACTTTGTTTCATGACACAAAAACAAAATCACCATAATCGGTCCAGGTGATTAGGAGGATTCTAGAACCCGATCCCAGCGCCATTGGTTCCAATTGTGGTTGGATGAAGCACACACACAATATTTCATCATAATCGGTAAAGTCGTTCTCAAGTTATGCGCTTACCAACACATTTTGCGATTCGTTTTTATATATAAGTTAGCTTCTGCCCGTGACTTCGTACGCGTGGAAAGGAAGTTAAAAAACACCCGCGATTTTGAAACAATCTTCATTGGTGCTCCGCTCCTATTGCTCTTAGGGTGATGGTTTATAGCCTGTAACCTTTATCAATAAATGGGCAATCTAACACTGAAAAAATTTTCAAATCAGACCAGTAGTTCCTGAGATTAGCGCGTTCAAGCAAACAAACATAGAAACAAACTTATCTGCTTTATATATTATATATATAAGATAAAACTCTCTCACTGACACCACACCCTGTCAAATTATCCGCTTCTATTATGTTACGTTGCAGAGAAATTAGTGTGTTATAAGCTGTTTAAGTAATTAAAGCTTTTTAACTATCCCACGGGAACTATTTAATTTTTCGGTATCAAAAGTATCCTATATGTTGACCAGGGATATAAGCTATCACCATACAAAATTTCATGTAAATCGGTCCAGTCGTTTCGGAGATTAGCCGGTACAAACAGAGAAACAAAAAATTCTAAAAAAATCTAAATTAGTTCTATTTCACTTCTTACATCCCCCTGACTCGGTTTTTAGCATTTTTTTTAATTGTACAGAAATTCGACCTCTACAATTTTATTATAAGTATAGACAAGGAAAACATAAAGGGAACCATTGGGAATTCATTTCGTTGTTTTACTCTGAATTTAAATTTAAATAGGTGTCTGTGATATACGTATAAACAAATTATTTTTAACTAGCGGTCTCGGCAGACGTTTTCCTACCCTGAAAAAAAACAAATCTCGAACCCGATTCCAGCGCCACCTGCTGGGTCTAATTGTGAATCTAAACTATATAACTATAAATTATATATAATAAAAAGTATAAATATATATACAATTTTTAAATAAGACAAAAATGTAGATATATTGATATATACAAATAATAATTATTATCATAGTAATATTGTTTTATTTTATTTTTATTGCAAGAGTTCAGCAGACAGGCAGATGGCCCACTTGATGGAAAGCGGTTACCATCGCCTATGAACATTTGCAACACCAAAAGTGCTACAAATGCGCTGCTGCACTCTTATTGTAAAGTTACGTAAAGAAGAATAATAACGAGTTTTAAAGTAATCTTGTTACAAAATATATTTCTATCACCGGAAAATTAGACGCCGGTCTGAATGTAGTTATATTTATCATTTATATATATTTTAATACCCGTAATATTCATATAACTTAAATGCATAAAATTATTATATATACTCGTATATAGCAATGGAAACACGTAACATAATACATAACCCCATCTATGCAATCAGTTGTTACCGGTAGTTAGTGAAGGGATTATAAAAATATAAAGTCAACGGTTCACACGATAAAATCCTGGATTATACTAAAACAAAGGCTTGTATACGAGTCTTGTAAACCAGATACGTGTACGCAATATAAATATTTAGTTTATTACGTTACTTTAGTAAAGGATAAAAAGTTATATTGAACTGAATGTTTATATTATACCTTTTAAATAGGATAACACAACGTAGAAAAATATTGTGAATATGATTCTCTCCTTAAATTAAATACATATTACGATAATATATGGAAACATTATAAACAAGGACAAATAAAGAATAGAGACAATTAATATGATAGTTATCCGGCAAAATCACTCCTTTTTTGGGATAGAATGTGTTATGATATATTACGTGGATCAATAAGTCCCGGGACTAACTAAGAAAAACACATTTTTTTGGCAAAACTCGACTTTATTCATCAACATAGTCTCCTTCAAGAGCAACACAACCAGTTCAGCGCTTCTCTAACATTTCAAAACCTTTCTTGTAGAACGATTCATTTTTGGCCTCGAAATAACCATTCGTTTCAGCGATTACTTCCTCGTTAGAGTAGAATTTCTTTCCTTGTAGCATTTTTTGAGGTCTGCAAACTGGTAGTAGTCGCTGGGGGCCAGATCTAGTGAATATGGTGGGTGCGGAAACAATTCGAAGCCTAATTTTAGCTCCAAACAGCGCTCGGAATCAACGACACGTTGTCGTTCTTGATCCGCCGTGAGCAAACGCGGCACCCACTTTGACAACAGCTTCCTCATCGACAAATGTTCGTACAAAATAAAGTACACACTGCCGTATAATATCTTTAAGGTGTCAGCTATCTCATGCAATTTTAATTTACGGTTTTCAAAAATCATTTGGCGGAATTTTTTGGTGGTTTCTGGTGTAAGTACCTCATTTAGCCCGCCGGACTATTCAGCATCTTCAGTGTCTGTACGACCACATTTAAACTCAGCATACCACCGACAAATAATTGTTTTTGATGGAGCAGAGTCCCCGTAGCCATTTTCAAGTCATTGCTGAGCTTGCACTGTGGTTTTTCATCAAAAAGCAATGATAATTCAACACACGAAATTGTTTCGAATGTATTGTTTTGAGATTATCAAGACTACCGCCACTTAAATCACTCTAACTCGCGGACGAAACATCAGAATGTAATGAAATTTTGACAGGTATCTTTTGAAGATTGGTACTTATGGAAAATCATACGAAACTTTTGTTGGCAACGCCATCTATGTGTTAGTCCTGGAACTTATTGATCCACGTGTTATTATCCCCGCAAATTGCTATTGCGCCTGGCCGCCATTTTAGTGACGTAACTGTAGCCGAACACTCAGTACTGTTCGAGTTGCGGATGACGTCACGCGAATGTTAATTCAACAAGGTTCCAGCGCATTACCAATTTGCGGGGATAATGTATTATCGCACAAAAAGATGTTTATGTCCGTTATTGAATGTACATATAAATAATATACATATAACTAAGTACTTATATCTCACAGTCGCGAGATTAAAAGTAGATTATAATTTTTAAGTAAGTCAGATTGTGTCAATTTCAAGCTAACAACATCTCATCTAAACATTTTTGTTACGTAAATACAAAGTTAATAAGAATAAATCACTACACTCATACATGCCGGCAAATTTTATCACGAAACTATTTTTTATAAGACGTGTCCCAATCCCAAACACGTGTATAAACTAACAGAGTCCCTTAACAAAAAATAAACTATTTTAAATCACGAGCAATAGAAAGTAACACAGTTCATAACTCAAGTGTTAACTAACATATGGAACCTAAACAAAAAGCATCAACCAACTACTTTCACAAGTAATATAATTTGAAGAACATTCTATTACTATAAAGCAACGGTATTTAAGCGAACGTCGTGTTATTTTAGTGTAGTAAGTATGTATTATGTTTTAGGTCTATTAGTGGATTTAAATTATTATAGACGGAATGCAAGTAAAAAACTTGACTTAAAATATAGTATACACTACGGCAAATGGATAGTATCCAATTTATATAAAGAAACGACTACAGTGTTCATAAAAGATTCACAAATATTAAAATTCCTTACTATTAAATGTACCTCAAACGATTTACATTTTACGTGATCGTGGCTTTTGAAAAGTGGCCAAAACGTTGGAATAAAAATCAAATAAAATACCTCGCTTAAAACCCAATAAAAACGTAATTTTATTAGATTTACTTTTCGTTAAAATCGTTAATATTATACTTTTCATTAACCCAATATGCTCAAAAATTAAATATGGAATATGAAAATATACAAGTAGGCAGGGAATTCATGAAATACAAGTTTCCAGCCAGTACAATACAAAACTCACACAAAACCCAAATTATACAACAGTGTCTTTTAAAATAAATAAAACTTCACTAAATTGTACGGGTTATATCGGAAGGGGTCGCGATGCGACATCCCGGGTGACGCAACCACCCCTCACCGAGGGCTCGAAGCTACTGACTGACTGAAACTAAACCGGTACAGTTGGAATGTTCCGTAGACGCTGTCACCGACCGACGACAGTGTGTAACCGCGCCTGCACCCCCTACAACCCCCGACACCTCGTTCCAAAATATGCACAACTAACAACTCACCCCCATGTAAGAAATTGTATGTACTTCATATTCACTTGTTGGTCAAATCTATTAGTTATCTTTAGGGTCCCGTAGCCAGTTTGATAAAAACGGGAGTCATAAATGCCTGGTTTGTAATGTAGATAACCTTATCTATTTTTGTGCCTTATCATTGTTAAAAAATGAACTTGTATGGAATTCATGTCAAATTTTATTAGGTTTAAAATATGTATTTCTCAAAAGAATTAATTCATTTACAGAGAAATTGCCAGTTACAATAAGTACACAGTCAATCCATTTATTAATGTAGTATATTATGTATTGTTTTACTTTTCAGTTGATATCTATTTATTAATTATATATGAGGGTAGTCCTAAAAGGAATGCTTGAGCGGTGCAAGTCGTTTATTAAGTTCAGGGACTTATTAAAATGCATAATTCGAATTAATGTGTTTAATTACGTGTTTTTGTCAGTCAATCTGTATATTAATGATTAAGTAGCTTTCCAATAATAAATAGTACAGTGCAAACAGCAGGATAGATTTATTTTATGCAGGGTAAAATTTTCAAAATTAAATGTTATAATATTAATGTATACAAGTAAAAAATAGTCCTTTAACATGTGGTTTTTTAATAGCTTTTTGAACAGTAAGAACGATTTTACTTGTTTAAAAAATTTCGGTTTAATATATATTATATATATTAGTAGAGCGCCTTCATGGGTTATGTTCTTTAACAGTAATAAGGTAAATTAATGGACAGTAGATAAGTTTAAAAATCGTTATATCCATCCGTCTAAGTAGATGTGTCTGGCGAAGCTATTTATCCTAATAAGCAATGGCTTGTTAGGGTAAATAGCTTTCCAACCATTGGGTTTGATTTGTGTTAATGAGATTGGCAAAATGTTGATCCTATATACTATATATAGCTTTCAATTAATTTATTTTAAGATTTCACTATTTATAATATTTCAAATAATAATACGTCAAAAAGTTAAAGTTGCTATAAATAGATTTAGCTAGCTGGGCCCTGCTTCAAAACAAAAGTTGATAACTATATAGATAGTCTGTTTGATCTAAAATAACATTAATATAAATTATCTTGCTTTAATTTTTTTTTTCTTACGACGATTGAGTCATATTTAATAACTAAGAAGAATATTTTATATAGAGAAGAAAATATTTTAAACTCTACATATTCTGCACTAAAATTATCTGAAATAACGCGGGTCACTTGGGTTAAAATAAATAATACATAAGTGGGTTAGGCACAACATTGTCTGCCTTGCCTAATCTTGTCTAGATAAGTTTCATTATGTTAGTCATAAATAAAATATGTTCAGGTTAGTCGGTGTCAAAATTGTATGTAGTTAGGTGCCATGTAGGGGGTGGATGTCGCATCGCGACCCCTTCCGATATAACCCGTACAATTTAGTGAAGTTTTATTTATTTTAAAAGACACTGTTGTATAATTTGTGTTTGACATCACCGTATTAGAACTTCAGATGTTTCGGTCGAATATTTCGGTAATCAAATATTTAGACGACAGAGTAAGGGGTCGACTGATATTTGCTGCAGCAGAATCTTTTAAGTAAGGTTATAAATTTCAAAATACAATTCCTGTCCTTTCGTGGAGAGCTGGACCGAAAATAAACTTGAAATATTTATAGAAATGTCTGTTGAATCCTCACAATTTTTCTAATGTGGGTAGTTTTATAAGTGCCACTGGCTGTCGGTTTCGCCGCCATTGAGTGGTGGCGAAACAGTCTCCAACGCACGCGAGGTCTGTCCGGACGTTCCGTTTTCTCCGTGCACGTGAACGTTTCACATCCCATTCTTGGAGCTTTTTATTGAACTTTACATACAAGCCGTGCTTGCCCTTTTGTGTGAGTGTGCCATACGTAAACACCGAAGTGCCATTCGAGGACCTGTTCGTGCCGTGCACTTTCAGGAGCTGTCTAGCTGTCCCATTGGAGGTGAATTCCGAGGTTAGTGGTGCTTATTACCCCATTGGAGTTTGTGCAGGATTTGGCATACCTCTCACTCTCTCATAATAAACCTATACAGTCCATAATACCATTAGAACCAGCGAAGCTGTGTATGGATCCGTGATTTAGCATTGCACAGTTTTTTGGCCTTACGAGCCGTGATTACTCTATATTCCTTCCTTTTATATTATTTACTTTATTGGCCGTGCCAAAATATCATTATTTCATGTAAAAAAAAAGTCCCATATTCATAGTTCATTATATTTTATGTAGGTACTTTTTATTTTCACATATTACATATTTTACGTATTTAAGCCCATATTACACGTAGTATATTATATTTATAGTGTTTATTTATATATATTATACGTATTTCTTGTCGTACAAGAACCTAAATACGTGTTTTACGTAAAACACTTTATATTTTTGTTTCAAAGGAAGTGGGTACAGTTTCATAATGTCGAAAAAGCGCGTAGATGAATATTCCTCTCCTATTTCACCTGAACTAAGATTACTTATTAGTCAGAAAGAAAGATTATTTGAAAAACTTCAAAAAACATATAATTTATCGACAAACCTTATCGATAATGATTCTGAGCAATTATTTTTGTTACATTGTTCGGAAATAGACGAGTTACGTAAATCTTTTGAAAAGCAAATATTTAAAATATATGAGTATGAACTCAATGATAATCCTAATGCAACAATTAATAATCGAGAATTAAATAGCTTTGATGAGATTTACTACAAAATAAAAATGTGTGCGTCTAAGTTGTTGCCTACAACTAGTGGCAATAAGGTTGAAATTCCTTCGGAACTTTCTCATTCTCGGCCACGTTTACCGAAGCTAGAATTACCCATATTTGATGGTAACATTGAAGACTTTGTGACGTTCTACGAGACATTCTGTTCGTTGGTACATAATCAACCTAATATACCAAAGATTGACAAGTTTCACTACTTATTATCATGCACAAGGGGTTCAGCTTTGAACATTGTAAAAAGTATGCCAATAACTGGCAGTAATTACGATGTTGTTTGGCAATCTTTACTTGACAAATATCAAGATAATCGCATGCTTGTCGGTAGGTATCTTGACAAAATGTTAAACTTTTCACCTATTTATAAGGAGTCTTCATTTCATCTAAATTCATTTTTGGAAACCTTTGAACACCCCTATAAAGCTATTCAAGCGTTAAAAATTGATAATTTAGATAGTTATATACTTTGTCATATCGCCTTAAGAGCTTTAAATATCGAAACTAGAAAGTCATTTGAACAAACTTTAAATCAAAAATGTTTACCCGACTTTTTAGAACTTATTTCTTTCATACACAATCAAATAAAAATTCTGGATCATAGTGAATCTTATAACATTAATTCAAATATACAGCAAACTAAAATACAACAAAATTATAATTTAAATAAAAATAATAAAAACACTTTTAATAAAAGAGTTTCGCATTCTTCTTCCTCTTCGCGTTTAGATGTTTTGCATTGTTTACATTGCGGTGGAAATAATCACATGATTTATCGTTGTGAGAAATTTAAAAATTTATTAAATAAAGATCGGGTCAGCCGTGCTGACTGACGCGCTTAAATTATGTCACAACTGTTTAAAACCCAATCATAATGTAAACAATTGTCCTAGCGAATATAGATGCATAGTGTGTAAACAGCCGCATCACTTGTTACTGCATATTGATATCTGCGATTCGGCTGATAAGAAAACCGGTTTCGCGCGTCGCAGCCGCACGCCTCCCTTGCCAACCGCGATGCTCGCAGCGCCCGCGCCGCTGACGCCTACCACCACCGGCTTGAGTACTTGCCATGCGTCATCGGTACAAAATGGAAGTAATGCAGTTATATTAGGGACCGCACTTGTTCATGTTTTAGATGCGAATAATAAGTTTCAATCATGCCGTGTTATGATTGATTCCGGCGCGCAATCTAATTTTATTTCATTGTCTTGTGCACAACGGCTCGGCTTACCAGAACGTAAATGCCCTTTTAATATTTACGGTTTAGCCGGGGAGAATGTAAGGAACTATGGCATGACGTCATGCATAGTACAACCGCGCGACAATAGCGAGCCATCCTTTAATGTTGATGTAGTCATCTTAAATAAATTAACTTCTAATTTACCTACCGTCCAAATTCCAGAACAAGTCATTAATCGATATAAAAATCTAAACTTAGCGGATCCTTACTTTCACATTACGTCACCGATCGATATAATTCTAGGCAGTGACGTATTTCCCTATGTTTATGACGGTAGAAAATTTATATTTAGCCGCGACATTCCTCTTGCATTAGGAAGTGTTTTCGGTTACATTATCACTGGAAATTTGACCGTGTCTCACTCCAGTGACAATGTAGATTGCCATACAGTTGCAACCACATCTGTAGTGTCGTACACTACTGAACACAATACAATTAATGAGACTCCTAAAAAATCTTCTAGAGAGAAGTCTTCGCCGTGCGATGTTTCTTCTAAATTAAATAACACAATTATCAAAAAATGTACGGGAAGACAATAAGACGCCACGAGTCTTGAAGTCTTGCTTTCATCACACGAGTCACCTGAAACGGGGCTCAAGCGCCGTGCGCATGTTGGACGACGTTCTGTTCAACCCTTAGATCTAAAAACAAATCATTTACAATGTTTTTCTCAGTAACCTGCTTGGTTGTGCTTCGCATTGAACGACATTATAGTGTAGTACTGCAATTTGTTGACGTTCAACTTTAAACCTTTGTGAGGCGTCCTCACTAGGAATTGCAATTACTTTCAGTTATTTTGTAAATTAGAAATGCCGACGTTTCTTACGTCAAGTTTAGGTTACTAATTAATAAGTTTAGGTAAGTTTAAGGTAAAATCTGGTATTTTTAAATGTAATTTAGTGTTGCGAGCGGCCGTGCTGCTTTATTAAACTTGTTAGTTTTGTCGTACAAAACATCAAGGAGATATTTGTAACCATTTACATAGTCACTCTCAGTGATTGAACAATAGTTTTATCCTAAACTTAAACACCTACTTATGAACTAAAATCTTATATTGCTAACCGTGTTAGTAACATAAAATAAATATAAAAATTATAATGTAATTTTTACTATGTTGTTGGCATCAAAAAGAAGCGAAAAATAAATTGTAGATATCGACTCTTATGGTTATCTCGTAGATTAGACCGAGGAGATAGATCCATAGTTTCTTGTGGCCATCGTCATTTTGTAACATGGCCTACAAGAATATTTATCATTTCGCAATAACTGAAGTTCCCCAAACAAGTTTCATTGATATCTTTTATATCACAAGTAAATCACTAAACATTATTATTTAAATTTAGAATTAATTGAATTGTTACATATTAAAGTTGAGTTAGTTTATGTTAAACATTACTAAATTGTTTCAAATTATAGTTATTTAAATAAATTCTTCAGGGCGAGGCGTTATTAAGAATTTTCTAACCGACCTTCCATTTAGAACTTAACATTTTGTTTCGCATTAAATGACAACAACTATAAATAAATATATTTTAAAAATAAAAATCTTATAATGATATTTAGATGTAGGACCACGTACGTTACATGGCATTTGATGTGAACAATATTTGTCAATTAATGTTCGAAACGTTATTCGATCAGTTCCTTCCAATTATTGACTATTACATTAAATCCCAGAGGTTCTCAACCTGTGATGGGTCCGTGACCCACCTCACCTTTTCAACCTTCGTAGGGTTGTCAGTCACGTTGGGTGCGACCAAGGTGGTTGTTTATATCCATAACTATATTTGACTGGTTCGTAACCTGTCTTGATATGTATAGTAATCTATTATGATTGCAGATCAAGTAAATTAAATGCGTAAATTATAAGGATAATTGTAACGTAATATTAAACTAATAAAGTCTTTGATGAGATCTCCTTTATAAATATAATTTCTAGTTTTTGTAACAGTTTGCTAACTTTAGGAGTTGATTACAATAATCGGCGTGCCTTCGAATAGATTGTCTCGATAGCAATTATTATAGAAGGCATAGCTTCTGGAGACGTTGGTCAGAAGATTACGTTCATACTCTTCATCAAAGAGTGAAATAGTTTTCTTTTGCTCTATTTGCAACCATTCGCAACTTCAACCTTTTAAAGTCAAATTTAATCAGGCCTTTAGATGTTCGTTAACAAAAGTAGAGGAGATTCATCTAGGCATAAGTTTTGATTTGTATGTACCTACGTCTTGTAACTTTATGCACGGATATTGGTCTCTTTCTAAGACCCATTAATAAAATCTGTCTTTTACCCTATATTCATTATTAAACCTTAATGTAATGTTAATTACAGTATCTCATACTTTATATTTATTTATGTATCGGGTATGAGAATATTATTTGTTTTAATTATATAATTATATTTTACATTATGGCACTTATAACATTCCCACATCTTACCTACGTTTCATTTTGTTTTCTGGAAATCATCATAGTGATTTCGGCGCGGGGTATGTTGAATCCTCACAATTTTTCTAATGTGGGTAGTTTTATAAGTGCCACTGGCTGTCGGTTTCGCCGCCATTGAGTGGTGGCGAAACAGTCTCCAACGCACGCGAGGTCTGTCCGGACGTTCCGTTTTCTCCGTGCACGTGAACGTTTCACATCCCATTCTTGGAGCTTTTTATTGTACTTTACATACAAGCCGTGCTTGCCCTTTTGTGTGAGTGTGCCATACGTAAACACCGAAGTGCCATTCGAGGACCTGTTCGTGCCGTGCACTTTCAGGAGCTGTCTAGCTGTCCCATTGGAGGTGAATTCCGAGGTTAGTGGTGCTTATTACCCCATTGGAGTTTGTGCAGGATTTGGCATACCTCTCACTCTCTCATAATAAACCTATACAGTCCATAATACCATTAGAACCAGCGAAGCTGTGTATGGATCCGTGATTCAGCATTGCACAATGTCCTAGTGATTTAGTGACAAAGGCTTACGGGTCTCATAACAATGAAATGGGACTGAAGAACACTCGTTCTTGCTAAAAACTGGTTTTTATAATTGCAATATTCTTACAATTATCATTTCTTTGAGGTGAAGAAAATCAATCACGGCAATCTGAACATCAATCGACATTACTTACCTACCCACTACCCTCCAAACCTTCTGTTGCTTAGAAATTGCGATGTACCTAATCTACAGTACAAAGTTAATGACCCAATATTATTCGTACAAAATTATATAAAAGTAATTCGTACCTTAGAGTATTTGAATGTATACAATAGTTTAGCATGACGAATAAAGTCTCAGTCAATAAGTATACAAATATATAAGTCAAAAATGTTATATAGCACAAGATGTCGCTATAAAGAAATTTGATATAATATGACGTACCTTCGGAAGTATTCTCCAAGGAGTCTTTAATGAAATTCTTCGATGCTCAGATCGTTTATTGTGCGATCCGTATAACTTTGCACTGAATACTGGAACCGTCTAACATTTTTGACCAATGAAATGTACACAAAAAGGATGTTTGCATTTTCGTATGACTAACATGTGGCGTTTGGAATTTGTTTGTAATTTTTGTTTAAACTCAAACTTTTGATTCTGGATCGTTTTGTACAAGGCAAGCCAAATATAAAGTATATGTATATGTCATTATATATATTAAAATATACACATTTAAGGTGAATACCAAAAAACTTGTACCGCGGGAAACAAAAGGCATTTGAATTAAATTATAGGATGGGTCTGGTTGTTAACCGCAATAAAGTTGACACTTAAATAGGTCCGATGACTTTGAGACGGGACGAACTCACAGGGGATGTAGCAGCAAGACAAAGACGCTCCACTTTAAATAAAGTGCCATAAAACTAAAAGAAAACGGCCCAACATGTCGTCTTCGTAAAAAGAACAAAAAACAAACATAAAAATAATATATGTGTAAAGGAAATCAATCCAACGAATATTTTCATATTACAAATGCAGATAGTGCATATTTTATGAGAATGCAGTGTGTAACCGTCACATTGACTGCATCAGGCTTCCACGTTAAGAGCAATGGAGGGATATACACCCGCCCTACTTGTAAAAAGCTAAATGACGGTTTGTATTATATTGGTTTCCTATTGTAATTCTATTTGTAACAATATGCAATTGAAAGTAGAAATATTGTGTATGCGGTGAGAACTTCGCTGCCACGATTGACATTTGGGAGATTTGACGCGCATGCTTTAGGTATTAGTGAATGTTTCAACCAAATGAGACTAGTCCTCAAATTCAAAATTGCTGAGCGGACCATGTAGTAAGTTAATTGGTTGTTGCTCTTGTGTACATATAAAACCCCAGACGAGGATGGCTGCAAGACAACTAAAGTGACAATCGACCGATCACGTAGTGCCATAGGACAGATGGGCAAATGAGCAAACGAATTCTGGAGTAATGACCGCGTCTTGGTAAACAGTGTTGGACGCCCACTGGCTCGGTGGATCGATAACTTGCGCAAGGTCGACAATATGGGCTGGATGACGAAAACGGAAGACAGGGGGATATATGATGCGATTGAAGTAAGGTCTATGTCCTACTGTATATTGATGATAGTGCAAAATAGAATAATCTTATTATTTTTTCAATAAGTTATTATTTATTTAAATATATAGATAACTTCATCCGGATATAGTTAGTGGAGCTTACAATCTGCGTTGTCCTCTACATGCGTAGCAAAATAACGGGACTATCGAGTTTATTGGTGCCTTCAGGATTCTGTTGTTGCTTCCGCGCACTCTGCTTAGCATGGAGGCTATTTTCTTTCGCCAGAATATATTTCACTACTATTATTAGAATATACGAACAGCTACAAATATTGTTTAGAATAAAATAAAAATATTAGCAAATTTAAATGTTTAGGGGACTGAAGAATGCTATTGAGAAAAGAGCGCTAGCAGATAAGTGCTTTATCGATGCATAAAGAACGTTATTATGAAGTTGGTTCGGTTCTAAGGCGACGGCCGTTGAGCAAAAAGTGGATGCCTTTATACGCTGAGGTATTTGTGGTATCGCTTTATTTCCACGTGTCGTAAATTTGCGACCTTCGTGAGGGATCGCCGTATTTATGAGACAGATCGCGTGAGGAGATTGTATTGATGAGACCTTACGGGATTCGTTTTACTGTTATAAAATATAATTCAAATATCATACGAGGAAGATATTGTAAATATAATAACTGTTACCAATAAGCTGATTGGTCGTATTTGTAAATTAACTAAAACAAAAAAATATATTTATAAAAAGTGTTGTGATGGCTTAGTGGGTAAAATAACGAGTCTCATTCCAATGGTCAGAATTTAAGTCCTAGTTAAAGGAATGGATATTATAGACTTATATATGTCAGTAAATTTTCATTTCATTTCATACCAGAAGATTTTTAAACGAAATGTGGCACATTGTTTCCTGTACCACATACTAGCCGCTGAGAAAATGTGAAGCTACCTCAACATTTAAATACCATATATGTTAAAGTTTCCAATCACCATAAGGGACAAGCAGTTATGGAGACCTAACCTCAGTAGTAGGTTTTTTCGGTCTATTATTATTGCTAAAAACTAAAATTTCTATTCTACAGTATAGCAAAAATTTATAATTTTTTTTAAAAAAGTATGTATAACAAAATTTTCAATAGTATTGCATGAAAACGTATTCACGTATAAATTCAATACACATCATTCTTCATTCCATACGTGCCACATTAATACCTTCATTCTGACATTAACACTTTTAGACCACCACCGCTATTCTTTTGGTATTATGTGAAACATTTATTTGTATGATGTTATTTTTTTCATTAATTATTTTAATTAGGTTTTTTTATATGGGCCTACTACGAACTGGCAGAGGCAGCATAGCTTTATGATTAGAGATTTGTTCCAAACAATTTTTTGTAAAACATGGCTATACCCACATTGACCAGTCTTGTAGTTTATCTTCTTTGTCATGACGACTACCGCGGATTGGTTTAACATACTATATTAATATTTATTATTATGAGTATTTAAAAATAAATAGAAGATTTCGATCATATAACAACACAATTCGACTTAAAGTAATTAAAGTAATCCAAGAACGATTATTGTACGATACACCTACTAATACTTTATTGAACCCAAATAAAGGTTGTTTGTGATTTAGTTTTCTTTTCTTATAGCTGGAGTACAACAAACAGGCTCACGGTCGACCTGGTGGAAAGCGGTTACCGTCACATATGGACGTTTGCAACATCAGAGTTATCCAACGCGCTGCCAGCCTCGAAGAAATTTTATGACACCCTTTTTGAAAAACTCCATATCGTAGCGCTGTGGGAAAACCTCGGCTGGGAGTTCATTCCAAATCCCCACGGTACGCAAGAGAAACGTTCTACAGAACCGTTGCGTACATGAGCGAACCGGCTCAAGGAAGTTGGGGTGAACTCCCAAACGATGGCGAGCGGTGCGATGGTAGAAAGAGGACGAAGGCACCATTCTAAACAGTTCTTCGGAACACTCCTCGTTATATAGTCGGTAGAATACGCAGACAAAAGCGAAGTCTCTCCTAAGGCCAATTATTAGTTAAGTCGATTACAAATGAAAATGTTTTAAGATTAGCCCATGTAGTAGTAGGTATTACAAGACCCTCATTACGGCATATTGTCTCACATAATGTCTTGATGAAGGGTCGTTTTACATACCACTTATGTTAGTACTTGGATTAGTTACTTTGAGGATTAAGCAGGTAAGGCCGACTCTATTGTGTTCGTCCTTCCAAATGGAACATTTGGCGTTATAGCGAATGCTTGTTTCATGTTAATATGAAAACTTTGAAATAACGTACGCAGACATATTCACGACTGGCATGCCTGTGAGACTGAGACATTATTCACACAAAATTTGGATTTTATATGCATATCTTTTTAGCCCTACAAGCAAGGTGTCTTGTATTGTCTTGTGTCGATCTCTAAATTGGATATTTTTTTCAAAACTGTATTTAGTAACAAATTATTTGAGGTTGCTTTAAAATTTGGTCTCTGGGATGTAAAAATTCAAGCCGAACACTAAAATTTATCTTATAATGTTGACGGCCTGAATGTCATGTTACATCTGGCATCTACTTCTTCTTCTTCTACGAGCTGGCGGTTTCCGCAACTCGGCGATATAGCGCCTATTTTGCGTGCGAGGGTGGGTGGGTTTACTCCATCCAGCCCAGCTCCTTCAGGAAGTCCACCAGTTTCTTGACGTTGCTGAAGACTTCTCGGAGGCTACCTGGGGCGTCCAGATACTTCACCTTGTTATGGGCCACCTCTCCGCATTCAAGCAGGACATGGGCGGCTGTCTTTATATCTGATATAATAAATTCATTAAATTGGCGATATTTCTAAAACTCAATTTGGTAACTCTTTCTATAAGATATAGAAAAGGAGCATACTTGATTTAAAAAAGTTTCTATTGTCATGCCTAAAATTTTATTTCCAATCGGATTTTTTTTGTACCTACCTGAAATCCCTTGTGACAAATCGAAATTTATGCATGCAATGCAAAGCCGTGGTCAAGCTCTACTTTGAATGTCAAAATATTTGACATGGCCATAGTACCATATGGTAAACACATTCGTAAATTGCTCTAAAGCTATGTTTACATATTGAAATTAGCACACCACGAGTATGAAAAGCATATTCCCTATCACATGTAAAGTCCCCAACATGAGTTGCCTTGTATGTATTTGTCATCAATTACTGCGCCTTAGTGAACAACTCAGCATAAAGGTCCCTACTCACTAAATCGGATATACTACAAACGGTATGTTTAACAGTACACTTGTCACGACCATGACAAGTACCGCACAATTTTTAGAGGGAGAACTTTAAGCTTTGTATTTTACTATGTAATGTATATAGTATTTTGTTATGTACAAAACACTTTTGTAGAAAATAATTGTTGATAAATGATGATTGATGAAAGATTATTCTCTTAAAGTTTTAAAATAAACTTAAGTAAGACGGCAACGCTAATGCGTATGTACTCCCAGGTGCAAGCCAACGTTTGTTTACGCAAGACCTCAGTTAGATGCGTCGAGAGCTCTAGATTATTTTATTTATATGAAAAAACCATTGTTTGCGGAGAAAATTTCAACGTTTCGAGTTGCCACAATTTGGCTGTAACTGGGATGGAGAGAGCTACAAGAGTCCGGTTTTTACCAGGCACATTTTTGCTTGAATATTTCTGGGACAGTAATGTTCATAAATACTTAAAAAGAACTTGATTCTTATTTAATTTAATTTTATAAAATTATTTTTATTAGAGTTATAGAACTCCTTGGAGGCCGACAGCAAGTTGTTAAACCTCCAGTTTTGCAAGTATGCGGCAGCGACGATGATAACTATTTTCCATCAAATGAGTTAGTTTAATTAGTTCATCTGCTATGCTCCGACAATAAAAAAGAGTATAAATCTCTCTCTATCTCTATAAAATCAACAACACATTATGTACAGTACATAATTGAATACTACGGTATTGGTTGGTGACGGAATAGTTTGATGGGCGTTGTATCATAAAAAGGTAACTGTAGTATGGAAGGATGTAGTGGAAAAGGGCCTTTAGAGCCCTGATAAATCGCGCGAGATATCCCAATGTTTGCAGGTCATTAGAGGATGTAGGGGTCTTGATCTTTGCTTTTTCATGAGAACGCTTCCGTTAGTCCCTTTGACGTTTTACTCGATGTGTGAAGGCACGCTTAAATAAACATCACACGTTTTTGTTCTCATGTTGTTTTCAATCGCATCATTGGCCATTTATTTCATTTAAGCTTACGATGAATTAATGAATGGATTATTTTATAAAAAAGACTAGAGTATTAAATATATTCAACAACAGCATGTAATTTAAGTACATGATCTTTAAGTGGAATTTTCTACTAATTTTCACCAGCTTGAATTAGTTACCACTAATACGTTTCTGTATGTAAACCAGGTTTCCCCTTGGGTACGACTCTGGTGAAACCCTAACAAGTGCCTTATTTACATAAAAACCTAATTCGGTTTTTTTTTTCTTCAATAAAAAAAATTTACAAACTGATGGTAAAAACCGCTTAGAAAATCCTTTGCGTGGTTTAAGAGGAGTTAGCGGGTATACAGACAGACAGACGCGGAAGGAGACTTTGTTTTATACTATGTAAAAATATTTAGTTACATTATCTAATTATTCTAAACTAGGCACTTGGAAGAACAATTCAGTCAGTGTCACAATCTTGGCAGTTCGCGGTCCAACTGCATCTTACTATTACAGTCCTTTTGCATATTGTGGAGAGACCGGCCCTCCAATAGGTTTCCTCCTATTTATTCAATGCGAATGGCGGGTATGAAATAGCTAAGCGTTCGCGTATCGGCAGCCTAGGTGCGGGTGAAGACCGATTTCTCCGAAAGCCTTTATCTTCAACACAACACAACTTTACCGCAGTCGGTGATCAAAAGCTCTCCGACGCTGGCGAAATAAATCGCTACATCCTAAATTATTACTACTATCCTACGTACAGTTACGGAATGAAAATGTTCGTCACCTTAAAATCAACTTTTACTTGCACAAGTACAAGAAACAATACTGCCAACAGTTTAATAAATGTTACGATGATAAAATATAGAAACGTGAAAAAAGACAATTGCAATGTCACCAATTACAGACACTGAGATTAACGATAAGAAACAAAGAGGATGTAATTACTAACTAAACTTCATTAATATTAATACCAATGAAAAGGTTTTACACCTCCAAACAATATTCTAAGACAAGATAGAAAATCAAACAAACAACTTTGATCTAAGCAATTTTAAACTTTGTTGTCAAATAGTTAAACATTATTTTCTGTGGAACATTCTGTTCTGTGACTTGTTTGAAAAAGGTAACATGTGCTTGCGGGACTTTAAATTAATCAATATGAAAACTGGCGAACATTTTTATACTACGACTGTACATAAAATTTACGTTTGCAAATACTCATCTTAATGTTATATCGAGAACGAGTTTCCTTTAATACATTTTTTGTGAACTTCATAAAAACTTAACAAGCTGACCTTTAAAATGGTAAAAAATGCGTAGGTCACTAAAACATATTTATTACATGTTGTGTTAAAAAATTAATTGTAATATAGATATTATTTGTTACAATTAACAAGCCTAGGTCCGGTTAAATCTGACCGCTTATATAAACAGTTACACATCTTCATTCAAGATGTCAAAAAACTGAATAACAACGCTAGGTCCTGTTAAATAAATACCAGTCATTGATATTCATTAGAATACACGAGCATACGTAAACAGCATTCTATTTCGGGTAGCATTCCAAAAGAGAAATGTTATCGAATTTTTACCGTAAGATATCGTTGGCACGCTCAGAATTGTCCTCTTAAAACTAAATGCCCCATCCGGTTTGGAATGCGGGGAATCGTAAAGGTCCTTGACATACATCCCTTATCAGGAATTTTATGGAAAGCAGACGCTAGTGCCGCTCCGGGACCACTTAAAGGACTTGTCGTTAATGCACAACGCTCTAGAGAACCGAGTAAAAGGATTGAAGCTCAATCCTCGACACAAATACCCATGTAGAGCATTAAAAATGCTTTAAATGTAGATCATAAATTACCTTTTCTAAACTAAAAATAACTAGTGATTCACGCGGGTTTCACTCGTATATCTAAACTAAGGCTTATTCCGAGGAAACTAACCCGTTTTTGAGATTAAAATTATGTCATGTTTACCCTGTTTAATTAAATTAGGTACATATTGTTATATACCGACAAAGAAATGCGCACCTGGTTTATTACCCTTCCCGCATTTGGACTTCTTTTGTTTACGTTGTGTTTAAAATTGTCAAATAGACAAAATAGCCTTTTGTTATAGTTTGCGTTTATGGCCGTTCGTAGGAATAATTATCCAGGTGTGCAGATTAGGTTTGAAAAACTCAGTCCACGCATTCGATTGTTGTATTATACAGTTTACTATAAAACAATACCCGAACGGAAGGGTGGGGCAGTCAAGCGACGATTACGATACAAGCAAGACGTGTACATTGATAAGCTATACGGTGACGGACTTTGCGCGTGATATGGAATCGTGCAGTTTGCACTGGTTGTGGCCAGTTATATTTCTACCTGCGTTATACGTGTTTGTATAGTTCTAATAAAATCCATAGTCATTCCAATGGCATTTTAATTCGAGTCCTGTAGCTCGTAAAAAATTAATAAAATATATATATAAAATTTTTATAACTGCCGGTAGACAGCAACGTACTTGCCATAATCAAATTGAAGATATTTTGAACAAAGGTTAGTTAAAATGCACTTTATTTAAACGTCATGTATGAAGAGAATAATGAAACTTTATGAAGCGAAAAATATATGTCTACTGTCTACCTCAGTGGGAAACAGGCGTAACTATATATGTATTTCATAATGTACAAATAATAAACAATTCTCATAAGGGATAAACACACTTATAAGGTAGATTGACGGGTTTTATACGTCAGTTATCCCGATATGAAAGATTTCCTTATGATGTTTTGGAGAGATTATATTAGGTCAAAAAAACAACTTAAGTGATGACTTAAGTGATGTATCGTTCCCGTTAAAATTTGAAACCACGGCAGCCATGGAATAATATACAGATACTTTAGCCACTAAGCTACGTCGACGTAGGTTAATTGATTATTTTAGCTTTGTGCAATTTTTACGAGCTTTCTATTATTAACTTGCAATGTATGTATGAAGTTCGGGTGGAATTTTGCAAGTTAAATTTGACCAACTTCCCAATTTCCGATTGAGCTGAAATTTTGCACGCATATGTATATAACGTGACAATGCAATAATATGGTACCAAGGAGCTGATCTGATGGTTGAGTCGGAAGGTGGCCATAGGAATTCCTGTACTAAACTAGATAGACCTGTCGTGTTTGGGCTCGTCTTGGCTAGCACTCTGCTGTGCTACATGATATCCAGGATCTCAAAAGCTTGTTTTTGAAAAGCTTATTTAGCTATAAATCTCATAGAAAACATTCCGTTTACAGAAATAAAACAAAAATGTTGTTCGTCGCTGTTAAATTTCATTATTATCGGTTCATTCCCAACGCCATGAAGAAGCAAACATACAAACGTCACGTCACCTTCACATTCATATTAGTATAGATTAAACCCTCAACACTACCAACCTTTAATGAGTTACCACGTATGTTTGCGGCCTCATAACTACTCAAAGGAGAGTCAAAATACGTTGCGGCCTTTTTAGGCTGAATAATATTACCATGAGTATTCTTAGCGGGTTTGTAATTAGACGGTTAATTAATATTTAAATCCTCAAGTCTAAATTTTGTACACTTATTACTAAGTACACTATGTTGGGGTTTAACATCTACTCAGATACGAAGGTAATTATATGATGTAATTTTTGTATGTACTAAATGCGTGCTTTACTAGTATTTTTATACGTTATGTAAATTTTGTTCCACGTGTACGATCTATAACATCTAAATAAATAAATAATAATACATAAATAAATAATATTAATATTTTCTTAAGTTTTCGCGACTTGTATACATAACAAAACTACGTTGTAACGGTTTTAAGCGCGGTAATTTATTCGATTTTGGTTTATCCGACGTTTCAGCCGCTTTTCAGTGGCCTTTTCAGTCGTCCGTGACCACGGCTTAAACCGCGCTTAAAACCGTTAAAACATAATTTTATTATCTATAATATTATAAAATTCTAAACATGACATGTCGGTATATTGAAGGTATTAAAAAAAATAACTGGAATAGACTATATATACGACGGAGAACACGTTGCGTTTTTTTTAGATATCTTGTCTGATTATCTGTTTGTCGGTTTGCGTTTGTTCGGGATTCACATAAAAACTACAAGGCCGATTTCGATATGATTTTAGCTGTTCAACAGTAAATTCTTAAATTTAAAATCTGCGCTACTTGTTATTCTGGGAATTTTTCTGGAAGCAGTTTGTTTGGTCGGGTGCAAAAAATTGGCTTATTCCGACACATTTCACATTCACTAAAACGACAGCATTGCCTACATTTTCTTTTAAGTACCGCGATACGTACTGTTCCAGAAATCCCGTGGGTATTTCATATAAAACGTGTACAAAATCGCGGGCATATCCTAGTATTATAATATATAAAATAAAAAGTAGCCTGTGATAATATTTGTTATTAAAGAAATATTTGTAAGAAAAATTAATTAAAACTACGTTTTAACAGTTTCAAGCGCGGCTTTTATTTGGATTTTATTTTGACATATCGGCTACTTTTCAGTAACTAACATTACTCATTGGTACTTGACATATTTTTCTACCGTGATTACGGCTACTAAAAAGTGGCCGAAACATGAAACAAAAAAATCAAATAAAACGCCGTGCTTAAAACTAATCAAACGTAGTTTGAATAATGTGTAGCTGCTTAAATTTAAGAAAATCAAATTGAATTAAATCATTTCTAATGCCAAAGCAAATATTAAAATAAATTGGGTAAGTGCTTAGTTGGCACGCAGCGCATGACGAAAGGCCCCGTAGATGTACTATTCTGTTATTTGGCTACAAAGTAAAAATAATCGAATATACCCACACGTATTGTTCAAAACAATTTTGGCTGACTAAAACTTATAAAAAGATTTCTTTATAGATATCTTGAATCAATTATCAGGGTACTATCAGGGACTGGGGGATGCCAACAATAGGATGATTTCCCTTAGACAAATATCGATCGCATGCTAGAGCTCTAGCTAGGTTAATGATATCATATCAAGTCATCAAAATATATGTAATTTTATTTCGCATTTCGCTGTTATTTGAAAATAATCTGCATATAAAGAAATATCGTGAACATGCTCACGAAATGCCACATAATTTTTTTAAATTTTCAAGCTAGTATTTTTTTTTAATTTTCGCGCCTAGATATAAGTCTAGGTTTTGACAGTTCTAAGCGTTATATTTTATATAATTATGCTGAAAATTACCGCGCTCAGAACCGTTAAAACAAACTATTTATAACGATTTTATCATAATTTTAAACCTCTTAAGAGCAACATTTGATTAATTTTATAATATTGATCAAATATACGTGTCGCTGTTAAGTCATAAAACTAGAAAATACTTCTCGTTATTATTAAACAACATCTAAAAGTGATGATACAAAACTTTATATTATTTCTGTTGCTACGCTTGTTTCGGGGCCCATTTGGTTGGAATTTTAATTCAAACGTATAATACAAGCTTTTGTATGAGTGGATTGACGGCGAGTCGTGGTATTTCACGCCCCAAACTAATTTATACTTCCTACTTTTTAACCAAAGACGCTTTGCACTTTACCGATCTATTCCATTCAGTTTAGACATGTTATGTTTACGCAATCAATCTTCACGTTTTTAGATGCGCTTGGGCATTCAGAATAGGCATTTGTCTTCCATAATCCTCTGTAACTAATAAGCCGATTACAAAAGTTAGATGTTAGAGCACCGTGCATTTTTGTTTAGATTTATTTTTTATGAAAAATATTTTTTTACATGAGGTGATTTCTTTATTCGCAATTGATTTAAAACGATAGAATTATATATGAACAATTTTTTTCATTATATTATTACCCTCAACTTTATATGAGTTTTTAGTGGGAGCTTAAGAAATGATTTAAACAATTGTTATAGAATTTTGAATGATTTTTTTAATGTGAACCAAGAATTTATGTTTATGTGAAAAAGTGAACATTTAACATTTTGATATGCAATAACCACTCGGTTGTTTAGCGTCATTAAAGTTGGTACTGATACTAATAGACTTACTTACTTCGTCTACTGTTGTGGCGATTTGAACCAATATATATAAATCTTACCATGACTTCGGTAGCAACTATCTCATTCTCTGGTGTAAAAAGTATCCTTTGTCATCCCCGTTATAGAAAGTTATTGTTTATATTGTTTAGTTTAGTTTGTTTGTAAATCAGAAAAATTTATATATTTTCTTGTACTAAATAACAATATTTAAACGTACATTTTCATTCATAATTAATTTTGTTGTCCAGATAGCGTTAATAATTAAAATGTACACAATTTTAAACACAATTATAATAATTATTGCTAAATCGAAAATATTTTAAATTGAAAAACTCGGAATGTAAAACTACATTTAAGTGGGTATTCTTTCTCGTAACGAGGCAGGAAGTTAAACCATATTCATTCACCCAAATCGTGTGCATTAATCATGAATGAACCATAATGGTTTAAATTGAATATATTTTCTGCATACATGAGGATAATTTTGCAAGGATTCGTTTGTTTGAATTTTGTCAAAGTGGGATTATTTGTAAGCGAAAGGTAATTAAATTATCAGTACGCCATTTCTTTTAGGGCCGACTTTTCAATAGGCAGGTAAAATTATCAGTTGAGTAAATTAAAAGCTGAGTGAATTCAAATGTGACACCGAATGGTTTACAAATAAAAAGAAACCTGATATTTTTAATGTTTCAATGTTATACTTTATTCTATGAATAACTTTTATCTGGTGATTGAAAAATCAGCCCTTAGACGTTTAATTATTTTTAAAGACAGTTAGTCCATAGAATACTTAAATGCTTAATTATTATATTATAATTAAGCATTTAAGTTAATAAGTAAAATACATAGGTTAGTTCCTGGATAATTTCAGTCAATTACTGAAATTTGGATAAAGAAGAGATGTCTCATGGCCGGTCCTACGAGTATATCTTACTATTCAGTCACTTGATTTGCCTTCAGTTGAATTTTGACATTACTTGTATGAAGCTTATGTCAAATTTTAAACGATAACAAGGCAAACGAAGAATTGGGAAGACATAGGAACGAAACATCCAACAAGCAAATGATTTTTTGATTGATTATATTCTGTAAAAGTAAGATTATAAAATAAAAAAAATAAGAATGATTTTGCGATTATCTTTTTCAATGCTTTCACACATTTTCGCTCAGTTTATAATTTATATATCCTGGTTACTAAGTCCATATTCTCTTCTTATCATCTCGCGTTGATAGATATCAGGCCTTAAAAAGAACTAGTGTAATCTAATTTATTCCTACTACGGATTATATAGAAGAGTCCGTTTTAGCGATAAGATCACCCTTTGTAAACAATTAGAATAGTTTTACTAGTTACCAAGTGTTTGAATGAATGAATGAATAACTTTCTTGCACATACATTAAAGTACAATGGGCGGACTTGTTGCCAAAGGCGATCTCCTTCAGTCTACTCTATACAATTATTATAAACACCGACTACATTATTTACTGACTACATGATTATTAAATGGAAGATACCAGTACTCATTTATTTGCATTCGTCATAATTATATTACTAAAGTTACCATTATTACAATAGTGATTTATTTATTACTATTACCACAGTAATGGGTTACAATAGAAACTTATCTCCGTATCTATCTAGCATAGTAGGACAGGATTCATCTCTGTAAGTGCCAATTGACTGTGTATTCAAGATAAATTAATCGAATACCTCATTAATATTAGTAATTTTGTGTATGTCCTATGTAAGTTAACTGTGCAGGAACGGTGAAAGAATACAATTTCCTGCGGCCGGGCGGCCTGTCGTAAGAGGCGACAAAACAACCCGCAGCTTGGTGGTAGGGCTTTATGCTCGCCTGGATGGCTACCACCCCTGGTTTGGAGCATGTCGCCATAACAGCCTTGCGTTGTGTTCCGGCATTGGTGACCAGGTTCCAGCTCCCCTTGTCCCCGAAGTGAGATATTATCAGCGAAATTTGGACCAGGATCTGTGTAAAATTTACTTCAACCCTGTAGGCTTGACGAGGTGGGGCGGGGGTCAGGGAGACCCGGTGAAACGGTTGCCCGCTGGCCGCCCGCCAGGTAGTAGGGGTCCCGAACCCGGATTAACCGGTCCCATGGAGGCTGCTACCCACCAACTGGCGCATAATCTTGGGGAGTACTGTCGTGCCGGTTGGTGACCGGACGTGGACCCGGCAGTGCTCTCCGGGGAGGACCGGGGGCCCTTCCGTGCCCCGCACCAGCTATTCACACTACCTGCAGGGTTTTGTGGATAATTACACACTCCGCTTTATCCTCGCTTCGCTGATAATAAAGCACTTCCAAAAACTCTCTTCTTAAAATAATATTTCCAATGAGCCAAACGAAAAGCAATAAGAATAACTCAGCGGACCTGACTTCCACATTAAAGGTGGATTTTTGCAACATCAGGGGAATTCATGCCAATCTTAACGCCGTCCATCACCACCTGGAGACGACTAAGCCGGCCTTATTGTTTTTAACGGAGACGCAAATATCCGTCCCAACGGATATATCATACCTAAACTACCCCGGTTACAATTTGGAACACAAATTCCTTCCCAAAGCCGGGGTATGCTTATATGTCCGCGAGGATATTTGCTGTCGCCGTCTCCATGGTCTGGAAAATAGGGACCTGTCTACCTTATGGGCGCGGGTAGATTTCGGTGGCTCCACCCGAGTCTATTCGTGTCTATACCGGTCCCATGGCAGAGAATGCGACAGGACTAAGATAGCCCACTTTTTTGGACATGTCCACGACGCGACCGACAGAGTTTTCGAGCAGTACCCTTCCGCAGAAGTAATCGTCCTTGGAGACTTCAACGCCCACCATGCTGAATGGTTGGGTTCTCCAAGGACCGATTTGCCGGGTACTGCTGCCCGCGATTTTGCTCTCGCCTATGGCCTCACTCAATTGGTCACGGGATTTACCCGCATACCGGACAGAGTAGACCATGAGCCCTCTTTACTGGACCTTCTGCTGACCACACACCCGGAGAACTACCAAATCTCGGTCAGAGCTCCTCTGGGATCATCTGACCACTGTTTGGTATCTTCCGAAGTGCCCCTTTCTATTCCCCAACGGGCTTGTACCAGCGGTAAAAGAAAGGTGTGGCGATATCGGTCAGCAGATTGGGATGGATTGCGTGAGTTTTATGCATCCTACCCTTGGGGGCGGCTTTGTTTCTTTACGGATGATCCTGACATTTGTGCAGACTCAGTCGCCGAAGTGGTATTACAGGGCATGGAGTGTTACATTCCTAACTCTGTAATCCCAATCGGCGGCTCAAGCCAACCATGGTTCGATAAGCTGTGCGCTGAGGCTGTAAGCCAGAAGCAGGCAGCTTATCGGAAATGGAAGGCAGCTAAACAATGTCAGGATCCGCAAACTCCCGATCTAAAAAAGATATACAATGCCGCCACCTGGTCCCTCAAAAAGCGGCTCGCGAGAGCAAAATTTGAACACATCGGCAGAATAGGCGAACGGCTTGCTCGCTTTCCTTCTGGAACGCGAGCATTCTGGTCGCTCGCCAAGGCTGTCGAGGGTAATTTCTGTCGGCCGTCCTTTCCATCATTGCACACAGCGGACGACCAACTGGCTCATACCGCAAAAGATAAAGCCGAACTTCTGGGCAATATCTTTGCGGCCAATTCGACTCTTGACGACGGGGGAGCAACCCCGCCTACTATCCCGCGGTGTGAGAGCTCTATGAAAGAAGTTCGCTTTACACAGAAAGCGGTTCGTAGAGCTCTTAGCTCCCTCGACGTCAAGAAGTCGTCCGGGCCAGACGGTATACCTGCTGTCGTGCTCAGGACTTGTGCTCCAGAGCTATCTCCAGTCCTGGCCCGTCTCTTCACACTCTCTTATACTACCAGCTGTGTCCCGTCTTCGTGGAAAGTTGCCCTAGTTCATCCTATTCCTAAAAAAGGTGATAGGACCGACCCATCCAACTACCGGCCTATAGCGATAACTTCCTTGCTCTCAAAGGTGATGGAGCGAATCATCAACGTGCAGCTTTTGGGTTACCTTGAAGATTCTCAGCTACTTAACGATCGGCAATATGGCTTCCGCCATGGTCGATCTGCTGGGGATCTCTTGGTATACCTAACACACCGTTGGGCAGAAGCCATTGAGAGCAAGGGAGAGGCCTTGGCAGTTAGCCTTGACATCGCTAAGGCCTTTGATCGGGTTTGGCATAGGGCACTTCTCACGAAGCTGCCATCATACGGGATACCCGAGGGGCTTTGCAAGTGGCTATCCAGCTTTCTTGGTGGTCGCAGCATCAAAGTCGCTGTCGACGGCTGCTGCTCATCCACCAAGCCTATCAATGCTGGTGTGCCACAAGGTTGCGTGTTGTCGCCGACACTGTTCATCCTGCATATAAATGACCTGTTGTCTATAGAGAACATTCATTGCTATGCGGATGACAGTACCGGTGACGCCAGATACACCAGTCGCGCAAATGCTCCTCGGTCGCTAGTAGAAGAGAGTCGGGTTAGACTTGTGTCTGAAGTAGAGAACTCCCTGGAGCGAGTTTCTGAATGGGGACGACAGAATCTTGTCCAGTTTAACCCCACGAAGACACAGGTCTGCGCATTTTCTGCCAAAAAGACCCCATTTGTCCCTGCGCCACAGTTCCAAGGAACACATCTTACTATCTCCAATAGTATCGGGATCCTTGGCGTCGACATAACGAACGACGTGCAGTTTCGGGGTCACCTGGAAGGCAAGGCTAAACTTGCCTCCAAAAAGCTTGGTGTGCTAAACCGGTCCAAGCAGTACTTCACTCCGCGGCAACGACTTGCGCTGTACAAAGCGCAAATCAGACCGCATATGGAGTACTGCTCACATCTATGGGCTGGAGCACCAGCTTACCAGACTGACCCCCTCGACTCCATCCAGCGTCGCGCCGTTCGTATCGTCGACGATCCCATACTAACAGGCGGCTTAGAATCGCTTAGCCTTCGAAGAGACTTTGCGTCTCTCTGCGTATTCTACCGCCTGTACAACGGAGAGTGTTCCGAGGAACTGTTTGATCTGGTGCCTACGCCTCACTTTTACCACCGCACCGCTCGCCAGCGACGGGATGTTCACCCTCATTTCCTTGAGCTCCCACGCTCTACTACGCAACGGTTCTCTAGAACATTTATTCCGCGTACAACAATGATCTGGAGGGAGCTTCCCGCCGCGGTTTTCCCTTTGCGCTATGACATGGGGTTCTTTAAGAAGGGCGTTATAAAATTTCTTAGAGGTCGGCAACGCGTTGGCGACACCCCTGGTGTTGCAAACGTCCATAGGCGACGGTAACCACTTTTCATCAGGTGGGCCGTCTGCCTGTTTGCCTACTTAAGGCAATAAAAAAAAAAAAAAAAAAAAGTTTATAATGCTTAATATGTTCAATGTAGTCAGTTTAACTTCGTGTTTGTGTTGTCCACAGATTTGCAAAAACTCGTACAAATCATCGACCAAAATCTTGTTTGCTGATTTGCATTGAATAAAGCACCTATCTTTTCTACTTTGAAATTGGTAAATCAATGGCAAGGCGTTGCAGCCATAGTTTAAAAAAATCGAATACCTTCTTTTTGTGTACGTAAGCCTGACATAATTTCAAAGGGGTGAAAATGAATACCAAACCGGTGTTTATCAGGGTTGTAAGTTAATACTTAGACCCCCGACAACTACAACAACCACAACGCTAACAACACGACCACGGTACTATTAAAATATCATTACACGGCATTTTCGTTGTTATCGGAGCGTTGGAGTTTTCAATATCTGCATAGATTGTAAAATTTTCATCGCATATTATTTAAAAACCATTATTTGCCTTTTACATAAAGTGCATAAAAATACACATGCGCTATAATATAACAAGTTTTTTTTTTTAAGAATACCAGCTATCTAACGCATGGTTTTTACAAAGTTACTTTAAATCTACTAAATATTGTTAGGAAAATGAAGTTGAATGAATGAATGTTCTTTATTGCATATATAAGTTCATTGTCAACTTTATTATTTATCATATTTATTTATATCATACAAAAAGAATGTCAAATTGCAAGATTGATTGATACAAATGTAAAGGTAGACCAAAAAAGAGATGGATGGATTGTGTGAAGGATGATATGATGATTTGTCGTGTGATAGAGGACGTATGTCGGAATAGAGGAGTATGGAAGTAAATGACACATTGTTCCGACCCCAAATAATTAGAAGGAGGTATAACAAAAGAGAGATATCTATATCTATATTTATATTCAGGAAAGTTACATATTAGCATACTTTTAATTTCAATTATCGTATAAGAAAGAAACCATCATTTTACCATATTTTTTCCTATACAATCTTCTCTTTAATCTCACACCGCTAACACAGAAAACAGTATTTACGAGAACCAATGGCTCAGAACTGCAGTCACAGCGGTATTGTGTGCGAACATTTCCATAGATGAATAAAGAAAAGTCTCAAGTTACAGTCTACAAAGCAAAATGATTTACTTTGCTCGTTGCCTACCCTTACTAGAAAGACGTCCTGCGCTGAAGGTCCTATTTCACTATAAATTAAGAATTGCAGTTTCAAATTGTCAACGCGTTTAGATAACTATACCATAGGGAGAATATATGTGGTGCAAAGTCTGAGCGTTAGTCACTGAACGAAATGAAGGAGTTAATTTAAGTATAATGTTTATTTGTGTGTTATTTTTTTACGAAATGAATGGAAATAGGAAAAAATAGCCTGTTTGGATAGCTACCAACCCTGATCTAGAGTTTGCCGCCATAGCAACCTTGAGATCTGTTCCTGCATTAGTGGCCAAGTTTCAGTATCCCCTTCTAGGCCGGCAGCACATTGTTAGCAACGTTCTGAGCGTTGTAAGCCGGCTATGTGTCTGTTGTAATCCAGCAATAAAAAAGAATTTAAAAAAAGAGTTTCTTGCTTCCTATACGTACATAAAATTTAATGGACTGATTTCTTAACTAAAGATATATTAAAGTTTCGAGTAGAAAAGGCAAAGCAAGTTATAGTCGACTTTATTTATTAGCATGGATTTCATAACGTTTTGAATTGTTTTCATAAATGTTGCTGTGTCTCACTATCGTCAGGGAGGGGCACCCCTTGAGAGGAAATATATAAAATATACTACTAAACCACTGCTACAAGGGAAATACTACGGAGGATGGATAAATGTCTGTCCGAATACACCCGCGCCACGTCGGTTTCACTTGCTTACCGAGTATATTAACTTATCGTCACTACTATAGTGCTTCACACACTGGTAATTATCAAAACTTCTCAATAAAATCAAATATTAATCGAGGGCTTCATAACAAATGGGCGTACAGACAAAAGTGCAGTTTTACAAAAGGGACAAATTTGTGAATAAAACAAAACTAGTTGATTGTATAAAGCTGAAATTTGGAATACCCTTCTTTTTAGGTACACTTGCATTGATAAGACTTTCTAAATTGTAACATTTCATAGATTTTAGTAAACAACAAAAAATTGAATTTTTGCGTATATGCCCATTTGTTATGAAGCCCTCGATATATTACGCGAGAGCTTATCACACCGTGCTTCTTCAAAGCAACTCGCGGCATACCCGCTTTCCGAGCGATTATAAAGTGCACTCGTATGTATCGCGTAACAATCGAAAACTGGCGTTCGATATCTGTATTCCCTACAGTTGCAATAACTGATGATATAATTTGATATAAAATTTAGGCTTCTACTCTGAGCAGTTCAGTCCACGTTTACACTTCCCTAATCTTTTAACATACGCTCCTATAAATAATAAATAGCCCGAATTCTTGCATTAGGCCTTCAATATATCTTCTTATACGCGGCTTAAAGTAATCTCAAGCTAAGTGTGATATATTATTTCTAAAACAAACTCGTACGCATCTGAAGGCCGAGGCTTTCGCGTAAATCCCCATAAAGAAAAGTGAACAAGACTTAACCATCGGGAGATAAGATACACACACAATCGTATCAAAATAAAAGATTTCGTCTTTTCCCTTTGTTTTTTTAGATATTACTTAATGATAATCTCTTGAGACCTGAGTCGTGCCTTCGCCTTTATCTAGATTACTTTGACTTCAATGCCGATATCGGATAGAGAAATAGAATAACCTTGAAAACAGGACGAATGAGTTGATAATAATCTAAGGATTCAGTAGTCACATTAATTATACATATCTATTTTGCTATACTCTATTATAAACATTTCGTCAATACTACTTTTTTTTTATTGCACGAGCTTAATTCAAGCAGACAGGCAGCCGGCCCTTTCCTGTTCGACATTTTCGTGACTCTTTTTGTTTTACTATCAATTATTTTACCATTAAATCTATATATATATAAAAAAGTCGTGTTAGTTACACTATTTATAACTCAAGAACGGCTGTACCGATTTGACTGACAATGGTGGGGAGGTAGCCTAGAACCAGGAGACGGACATAGGATACTTTTTATACCGTTGGAACCGGTAGGTGGCGCTGAGATCGGGTTCTAGAATCCTCCTAATGACCTGGACCGATTTTGGTGATTCTGTTTTTGTGTGTTTGAGTGGGTTCCCGGATAGTTTAGATTCACAATTAGAATAGGTAGGTGGCGCTGGGATGGGATCCTAGATTTTTTTTTCAGGGCAAGACAACGTCTGCCGGGGCCGCTAGTATGAATTCGAAACTTGGGATGGCTATTTGTTGCTCAATCATGTCAGAACGACTGAACAGATCTGGATGAAGGACACAAAGATAATTATATAATATGTCTGGATTAACACGCAGGCTACTTTTTCGGATAAATGTCCGGTACCGTGGGATAACAATGATGCGAGCGAAAGTTAGTAATTTAGTTAAGTTAATTTTATTCACATTTGGAACTTTGAACAACTCTCCCTTACAAACACATCCGAATTGTTAATAGCGTAGAACGATTTGTAAGACTACAACATTGTATATTACTGACAAATGCTCTTAGGCATTATTTCTATAAGGGAAACTTCTGGAAGTACCCGTTATTTAATACTTCGAAAATCTCACCATTAGTTTACATGCTCAAAGTAAGGGTATAAATACTAAAGTAATGAACCCCTGAACCCTTATTAGTAAGCGATATATACGACAGAACAAAACCTTCGTTGGTACTTGTGTGCTATAAAACCCTTTATGGCAAGAATAACGAGCGTTATAGGCATCTTTCGACTATTTGTTTTAATGAAATAAATAGGCAATAATCTGTTTTTGTAGTGCCGTTACTAAAGTTTGTGTTTTAGCATAAAACCTTAATGAAATAAGCATTTTTCTCTTAGGTATTATTTGAATATGTTTTACATAAGAAATCAGAAAACTTTTATTCATAACAAAATTACACTTCAATTTCTACATCACTTATGGTCAAAAATAAAATTCAAATTATGACATATTATAGGATATGAACTCCTCATGATTATAAAAGGTGTGCTCGACTAATCATTTTCTGAGCCGTGTTTTTAATGAGCCGACGGACGGTGACTTCGTTGTCATACTCGATTTCTCAAGTTTGTGTTTTATATTACTCATGTCATCCCTATGCCGAGTGAAGTGCGTATGCACGTCACTATGCTAGGCATAGGTATGAACGTTTCTGCCAGGGCACGCGGAGTTGGGAAAACCGCATACACGTAGCCCTGGCATAAGGCGTAGGACGGAACACCCAGGGGTTTTAGTGGGTATCCCTAACTGGGGTGTGGCAATAGCGTGGCTCCGGTTCTGACCGGGCACGCTAGTGATATCCCCCCAGGCTTCTGCGCCTGTCGCGGCTTAGTCCTCAAACGGATTTCCCCTGGCCAAAAAAAAAAATGGTATGAACATACACCGCAACTTGATATATAAATATACTGCAGCAGTATTCTTCAAGATGTAGACTTCAAGAAGTAGACTTCAAGATGTTTTAGATAATATATATTAATAATAATAGCTTTAGAAATAAGTTATTTTATACATTTTAGTTTCTTAGTTTTTGAAGTCGGTTTTTTTAAACGAAGTTTTTATTTTTTATTTGTTACTTTTTAGTGTCTAGCTATGTATGGGTGGACCTACGAATGGTGCCGCGCTTCTTCAAAAATATAGGTCCCAAGAACCGGGAACAAAAAAATGTTCGTAAAATGAAAACTACTGGGCCAAACTATGTCAAATTTTTAGGGGACCATGTGGTCCCCTAAAAATAATAATAATGGTCCCCGCGGAATAGCTGCCATGTGGCAGCTATTCCGCGTCGAACAAAAAAGAATCACGTAAATCGGATCATAAATGACGGAGTAATCGGCGAAAATACATAAAAAAAAGCTTCAAAAAAAAAAGAGATCCCGACGAATTGAGAACCTCCTCATTTTTTCGAAGTCGGTTAAAAATTGTATCTTCATGTAGTTATTGTGAGTTATTTCCATGAAAAACGGCCTTTGCAGTTGACAGCCCCTGTGATTGAGTGGGCTAAAGTGGGTCTTTGCCGGCCTATCTTACTCAAATGTAGTCTCCAGGTTACATTTCTGCCATGATAAATTTCGCAATTGCAATTACTATCTCAAGCATTTTTTTAACCGTCTTTTAGAAGGAAGAAGCTCTCAATTCATCTGTATGTTTGTTTTTTATGTTCGTTACCCGATTTCCTCGTCATTTCAACAAACAAAAAATCTACAGAGTATACTCCCGAATTGGTTCTATGATAACACCTATATGTGCACAGTTATTGATTTTTATGTATTTATAATTTTTGCTACTTATGACACATACCTATATACTGGTTGTAAATGAGTGTGTAAAATGTTTAGAATTAAGGGTTTCGTTACATTATTTGACCTTGACTACAGTAAACAAAGTCCTTTAATTTCTCAAACAATCTAAAGTTTCAGAACAGCCTTGAAAGAAAATAGGGAGGATGCTAAAACAAACATGAAAGCAATTAAACAATATAATTACAAACACAGTATATCTTTTTAAACTTAACTTCACGTTCTTTTATATTTTATGCTTATAAAGAAGCGTACCAATTACAATAAGCTATATATATATATATTAGTTCAAATATACAAATGTGGCCATAAAATTATTTTCTGGCCTAGGATTATTATAAAGATAGAATAGTTTTCAGAACAGAATATTTAAGAATTACAGCGGGATAAAGCCTTGTTGTTGTGTTGCCGGCCGTAACCGCGTTAAAAGAATAAATTATAAACAAACATAATGACAACACAGTTAAGCTCGAACAACGAAAAAAAATGTGAACAAATTGAAAAATCAGCTCCTCCCAATTTACGTGTAACAGTGGAAACTTTATACTTAATGATAAAGGTTACTGAAATGTGACCGAAACCTCAAAATAAAAATCAAATACAATTCCGCGCTTAAAACCGTTAAAATGCGGTTTCTATATTGTGTACTAGTCGTGAAAACTTGAGAAAACACTTTATATTGAGTTTTAAACAGGGAAAGAGAATTTCCTCCAAAATTGTAAATTTAAGTAAGAACTACTTGATAATACTGATTTTAAATTACCCAATCACTCCTGATATGAGAAGCCAAGGCTGAATTCTGGAATTCAGTGTTTGATTGTTACCAGACTGTTTGCCCATGAGACTAAATATACCTCTACATTTGGCAGCTGACAATTCCAATTCTCGCATCAACGAAGTCGCTCAAAGGCAGCTGATAACCAAATGCAGAGATAGCAAAATCAAACTGACACAGCAATCGATCGTAACAGCAGGGAGTTTGGTGCGATATCTGCACAATTAAACAGGGTATTCATTGAAATTAGCGACAGCACTATGGTCGAAAATCGATTACATTAAAAAATATAACTTTCGGACGTAAGCAATCTTATTTGCAGGGTTTTTATTCTAGACTTTGGTACAAACCTCGTAATTTTGGGGATATGATAGGCATAATTCGCATTTCATTATAATATGATTGTAAGCACTAAGGTTATAAAAATAATAATAATAAGATATAGGAGGCAGCAGTCTTGCACACGGCAAGAATTGTGAGAAGATTCCTGTGTCTGGAGACTTAACCACCGGTAGTTTGAACCCCAGGCCCCGTTGCCGGCGAGCTGCAAGATGTTTTATTAAATATTTTTTATATATTTTTTTTGGAAATAAATAATAATCAGGTAATCGGACCACTCTGGGGCAGATCCTAGACACCCAGACCATAGTCAATAACATAAAGGTCGTTTCTGAACGTTGAAATTTATCATGCCAGGAATCGAACTCGGAGCCTCTGCGCTACAGCGAGTTCGGCCGACTAAGATTTAGCCCGCTCAACCACAGAGGCCGTTGTTGTAATTAAAAAAAGTATAATTAGAGCAATTTTTAAATTCAATTGTATACATAAACAAAGTATTTATTTAAAAATATTTCATATCTCAACTTACGCATCTACTCCATATTAATTTCATCAAAAATAATTCTAAACTCTACCTTCATTTTTTTACATTTATGGGGAGGAAATTATTTTTATAATTTCGGGAGCTAATAATATCTTTCCACTCTTCACATTCATAATTATATTAACAATTCCTCATGCGAATACGTAGATTAAAAACTTTCAATCCTAGTTATGTGAGTAGCAGCAACCCATAAAATCTTTATTTTTTACATTTTCTCTACACTATTGAGTACCGGCGAATATTACTTCTGAACTTCGCCCATTCAGAACTAAAAGTTTCAAAACAAAATTGACTGGCAAATAACCAGACAGACAGATAGTAGATTTCATACAGGTTCCATTTTTGCCAAAATGGCTACGAATCCCTAACAAGGGACTAATAAATAAAACACAAAACCAAAATAAACCAAATTACTTCATTGTAATATTAAAACGAACTTTTACATCTGATAGCCCTTGATTTCCTATGGGAGTTTCGTCATAAAGGTCTGCAGATGATGTCATTACGGAATCCTTATTAATTTGACTCGATTCTTTGTGTAACTCGACCAATGTAACTAATGTACATAGATAGTTATACATAATACTTACGGCCGTACTCACGAAGCTTAAAGAATGGCTTAAATAAAGGGTAATTCAAATAACAATACGAATATATGTAAATATTATTTTTTATTAATTCTCTCAATTTAAACTCAACTTTGCCGCGGAACAGCGTCGAATAAATAAAGACGGTAATCTCTATATACAGGTCTCATTAAGATATTTTTACTCTATCATCAACTCGTATTTATGGTAACTTTCTAGCTATTTGAGCTACTCTAAATGGCAGGATCGTCTGACTGATATAAAGAATTTTTCAAAGGGCTGTAGGGCTTAATAATGAAAATCGTTAGTGTGGATAAATCGTATGTATGTATATGGAATAGTCCAGCGCCTGCATTATTGTAAGATCACCTTGGACACGCAGCGTAAGAGGAAGTAGCAGTTCGAAGAGCGGAATGTGATACACAACTAACAATGGCGTCAAGGAATGTTAAACTATACGAATCCCCCGGCTACACCTGGGTTTATGTTACTGTTAGTGACTGTTCAAATATGACTTAAGGCCGATTTTTCAATCATCAGATAAAAAATATCCATCTAATAAATTATAACCTGATAAAAAGTAAAAGTTAAACAGCTCAACTGTTTTATTTATGCAAGTATAATTTTTAATTTATTCACCTTTTATTTTTAACCGACTTCAAAAAAAGGAGGAGGTTCTCAATTCGTCGGGATCTTTTTTTTTTTTTGTCGTTACTTTTTTTATGTATGTTCGCCGATTACTCCGTCATTTATAATCCGATTTACGTGATTCTTTTTTTGTTCGACGCGGAATAGCTACCATGTGGTCCCCTAAAAATTTGACATAGTTTGGCCCAGTAGTTTTCATTTTACATGAAAAATGTTCATAAAAAACCGACTTCAAAAACTAAAAAACTAAAATGTATAAAATAACTTATTTCTTAAGCTATTATTATTAATATATATTATCTAAAACATCTTGAAGTCGGTGCAAAGCAAAACATAAAAATTACTATATTTTGAAAATTACTAAGCACCGACTTTAAAATGTTTTAGATAATATATATTAATAATAATAGCTTAAGAAATAAGTTATTTTATACATTTTAGTTTTTTAGTTTTTGAAGTCGGTTTTTTTAAATGAAGTTTTTAAATTTTATTAACATCATTAACAACAGCGCACCTCAAATAACACATTGAATCCTTGGATACATTTGTATCACACAATCACTAACACCAATATTACCCCATGTTACATACACCTGGGGTAATATTGGTGTTAGGGGAGTAGGGAACATAACGAAGACGTTGACGCCAGAAGTCAAATCCGCGAAACGGGATCCAAGCCCCTTTCCATATAACACCAATAGATGGTTATACATATACTATTTCATTTACGGCGGAGCTTTCAAGAATTAAGTTCGGTTTTCCAAGTCATTCTGATGACCATGCCTGGAAATTTAACAAAGGTTGGAAATTATAACAGAATTAATAAGTCAATATCTTTATTTGCAAGATATATTGTATAATTATAATACAGATGTTATAAAATTGTATATGCACAATACATTCTACCACATACTGGTATACAAAATGACTTAAATACTATAATTAAATTTAGACTAATATTCTTATTCAGGAAGATGTTACTAAGCTTTATTAAGAAATAAATGGAACAAAGTCTTTTAGGAATTCAGAAAACAGGCGGTACGAAGTTCGCCGGGTCAGCTAGTTAAGAAATGAAAAAATGTTTCTCCAAAAAAAAATTGCTAAGCTTTTTCATATAGATTGTAACGATAAGTACTTTTGGTTGGTTGTTAGAAACATCAGAGAGATCATCATTAATGTACTATGCATATTAGATCAAAACAGCTGCCTAAACAGTAAGCGTGGATAAGATTCTAATCCACGTCATTGGAGTGAAACTCTACATCTACTAAGCTGCTCGCATTATCTCGCTATTGCTGACGAGATAAAGAAAAAGCAGAATATTTAAGAATTTGATTTAAGATTAATATTTGGAATATATGTGAAAATTACTCTCTTTGTAAAAGTCTGTATAATTACTAAAATATATAATTTTATTGTCAAATTCGAAATTTAAATTAAATTATTGCTCCATGGTAGCAATATTATTACTCTTTAATATAATGATTATCAGCAAATTATCTTCGTCTGTATACATTTGACAATTTGAGACTGTTTTGAGAGTATTTATGTATTGCAACTATCGTCGTAAGCTGAAATCGTCAATAAACCTTAGTAGAACTGTATATCCAACTCTTGAACGTATTGGTGCAAATGGAGCCATAAAATGTGTGAGCGAGGCGTTCGTTAACAAGAAATGGATCGACTTTTGGCAAAGTCTAATTTAGTCACTTTTTAAAGGTCCAAAGCCAATTTTCCAGAAACAAAACCATTGTAAAATCATTATGACCGTCCGTCGTTATTTCTGTTCGTATATGTATCTATGCCCATTATATTGCTTAAAAATTACTTGGTATACGAATGAAATTTGTCACTAAGGTGTACTGTGCATTATATCGCTTCTGAGTTATCTAGTATAAACGAGAAAAACCAAAAATTACAAATGCTCGTCACATATGTAACTGAAAGATGATTGCTTTTGTACTGACGCTTAATGTCTTATTTTTTAATAGTTCTTGCAAACTCATAACAACGTGCTTTAATTAATAATGACTATTATTTAAGTCAATAAGTAAGGAGATATTCGATTCCAAACTCCTAAACAGTATTTCCCTCTGCACATTATTCAGTCATAGCGTAAGTAAAGTATACGATGGTCGGGGTTCCCTTCAGTGATTGGCACTATATTAGTTTATATGTATTAAAGCATAAGAAAATATTAACATCTTATTTATTTTGTAGTCATGCAATATTAAGGTTTCTTAATATTTTGAATAAATTAACAGGATGCCACTCAATTGGGGGATGCTAGTTTCCTCTATATATATATTCTCGTAAGTTATATGATGCTAAGGGAAATCTCTTTTGCTTTGATCAATGGGGCGTAGCTCCGTTAGGGTCAGGTAAAGTGACTTAGTTTGATTTATACGACGCGATCAAACTGTCGCGCAACATAAATGCGATTGATGGCGAACTGTCGGGTACTCAACGAGATATCGTTTGGTCGGATCGCGATTGACGGGTTTCTACTTTGAATTTATCGGGCCACTGTTGATGTATGCATCATTATTTAGAGCACTGAATGGTATGTTAAAAGTTAAAAATAAGATATGTTTATTTGTACAGACATTCTTAAATTCACGAAGAAACGTTATATTTATCTAATTAGGAAGCGAATTGCAATGAATTATAATTAGAGCAGAACTTTGAATTCTATATTGTTAGGAACAATTATTTTATCATAGTAGATTTTTCATTCAAGATCTATTTACGTATACTTATATAAACCGTTAGTTTAAACGAATCGCTATGAATAAAAAGAACATCATTATTTCTTATATGATTTTAATTAAAGAAAAAGAAGCCTAACGGCATACAGATTTACCTATACACAAATATGATGTAAGAAATCCTCGAGTTCTTCGGGTGCACATCCCGAAAACCGCGAAATGGGTAAGATAAAGTAGGTAATTGGACGCCACAATCGCAACCAGAATCTCTTACATTAGAACGACGATTAGGAAATAAATCTTAAAAACCTGGTGAAGTTATCAATAAATACTTAAAAAAATATATAAATACTAGCGGCCCCAGCAGACGTTGTCCTGCTTTGAAAAAATAAAAATCTAAAACCCGATCCCAGGGCCACCTACCGGTTCCAATTGTGGATTTAAACCATCCGGGGACCCACTCAAATACACAAAACAAAATCACCAAAATCGCTCCCGGTGATTAGGAGGATTCTAGAACCCGATCCCAGCGCCACCTACCGGTTCCAATTGCGGATTTAAACCATCCGGGGACACCCACTCAAATACACAAAAACAAAATCACCAAAATCGCTCCCGGTGATTAGGAGGATTCTAGAACCCGATCCCAGCGCCACCTACCGGTTCCAATTGTGGATTTAAACCATCCGGGGACCCACTCAAACACACAAAAACAAAATCGCTCCCCGTTGTTAAGAGGATTCTAGAACCCGATCTCAGCGCCACCTACCGGATCCAACGGTATAAAAACTATCCTATCTTTCAGGTTGGATCAAACTGCACACGGTGTGCAAATTTGATTAAAATCGGTTGAGTAGTTTAGGATTCCATCGCGGACAAACATCGTGACAGGAGATTTATATATATTAAGATAAAGAAATAATTTTGTTAAATAAAAAGAACCCAGTAGTGTATGTTGGACCATACAAAATAAAATTATTGGACATAATGTTCAAGGTTTATGTTATTTGACAACGCAAGCCTGAAAGACGAGGTGTATTATCATTAAAATATGAAAACAAAAATTTCGATTTATATGAATAAATTATCTAGCACCAAGTATATTTTGTCTAATATCGAGTCAAACGAGTCATGTTATGATTTATTTCACTCGAAGTAAAACTTGTGTTGGATATTCCTACAAATAAATATATGGTCTAAGCTAAAGAACATAAAGTCAGGAATATACTCGTACAACAAGATCCCATAATTTATAGAATTGAATTCTCGGTTCATTGTCACAGCACAACATTGTGAAACAGAGTACGAGCTTAACAAACAGTTATATTGAATCGTTTCAAAGTTTGTATGGGAGTTGAATTGTATGGGGCGATAACTTACACATGGACTTATCTATAATATGAAACGGAATGAAGTACTCCTAAATATTATTTATTAGATACAATCGAAATATAAAACTACGTCTAATTTAACCAAAGACAGATTAATAGAATAAATAATGTTCAAAACAACTAAAATATCAGCAACTAAAAGTTCCAGTGCCGGTCTCAGGACTCCCCACTTTCAGGAGAGCAGACTTTACAATCACGCTTGAGCAAAGCGGACTAGTCAGTTTCACACATCGGTTATCTCAATGGTTTTATCACGATTTCCTTCTTCGTCGTTGTGATTGTAAGAACTCGCTTATTAGGTATCAAAAGCCTAAGCACTAAAATCTCTGAACTATTTTCCAATATGTGCTCCACTCTGGGTTTAACATATCTCATATTATTAATAAGTGCGTTAATGTACTCAGTTTCAAAATTCGGAATGAGCTTATTTAAAGTCTTCCAGATGGAAATAATGTTTGAAATTCACATACTAGTACGATCAACTTTATCGGACACCGGAGTTGCGATGGTCTCGAGCTTAAATGTCAATTAAAACTCAGCCACCGTGCACACCGCCTCATTTAATACATTAAACACTTTCAATAGCGCCTCCAAGTTGTCTACAAATGTAAATAGAAGGTTTATAGAATTACTTAAATTTGTGTTTTTCATTAAGACACTGAAGGGGGAAGTGAGTACGTGTTCCACTTAGCACAAAATTAAATGTTAAGTATACTTAATAGTAATTCAGATTAATTTTCTCAAAAACTATTTTTTTTTCTACAACCTTGATTTATACAGCAAATAAAACAAATTTTAACATATAACTAACCATAGTAGGTACACTAACAAAATTAACCCTCAGTTCCATGTATGGTGGTTATTGTTACGAGAGCGGAACTCGAATTAAAATGCCGTTGAAATTACTATAGAATTTATTAGAACTATACAAACACGTATAACACAGATAGAAATATAAATGGACGCAACCAGTACAAACTGCACGATTCAATAACACGCGCAAAGTTCGTCACTATACAGCTTATCGAATGTACGTCTTGCTCGTATCATAATCTTCGTTTGACTGACTCACCCCTCCGTTCGGGCATTCCTTTTATCCTGTACAAATATAATATGTCTCGACGCATAACAATAATTTCTAAGACTTAGTTCGACACACCTGTCTAATGACTGCTTTAAACGCTTACAATACACTATAGACTGTTTTTCTTAATTACAATTCTTAATACAAATTTTAAACACAAAGTAAACAAAAGAAGTCCAAATGCTGGAAGGTAATAAACTGATCTTTATGGCAGGCAGGTGTGCATTTACTTCTGACGGCATGTAACATTATGAAGATTAAATCCGAATTCTGTTTATACCAAAATAGTTATGGAAATCTAAATATAATGTGACCATTCCCTATATGAAAGCCTGTACTGACACAATAGCATAATTTGGCTTCGCTCGGCAGATGGTATATGATGAATGAGTAAGTTAGGCTTAGGTCACAATACAATTCGTGCCCTATTGAACAAATACGTTCAAACTACAGGTATGTAATAGTTCATACACATTTAACCCCCATACGTCGACCCTTATAATAACCGTTCGTGCCATAACTCTGCTTCAGGTGGAATCCCACAAGATTAACCGACTAATAACTCAAAGTACGGGCATAACTAGGACCCATTCTAATATACATAAATTCATGTTGCAGTTAATTTATTAATATAGGTTTTTTTATAATTACGCTGGATATATATGCATAATTTTAACAAACTTTAAAAGAAATAAGATTATAATTACACGATTCTACACCGTTCTTTATATTACAAATTAGGATATATTTCCCCTGAAGTCAAAAAAAGCGAAGACTAGAAAAGCGTATTTGTCAAAAGCATCATGAGCTCTCATTTTCCAGTATATATAGGTCATATAACATATTATAGCGCAGTAAGTGAGACTGAGCGGGGGCATTGTCAATTAAATTATTAACACCTTATTCCTACACATCTTTATTCTTACTTATCTCTGATGTAGTGAATATACGCCGTTTTTTCTCAAGTTTGTATCGGTCAGATAAATTGTAGTCTATAGACAACCGTATTTAAGAACATTGAATACCTTAGCTGTTTTAGTCTTTTTAATACAATTGAGAGACTTATACTCTTGCAAGCATGATAAATTCAATAAAACCATCGAATTAAATTATGTAGCTTAATAAACGCGCTAGCAACAGCCGTACATTGCCGTGTCAGCGGTTTACGCCGACACGTGCATTTTAACATATTTAAATCAGTACTCATTTAGCACCGTACTCGGTCAGTCGGAAAAACAGCCACTGATCTTAGCCTAATCATAAGCACCATCATTTTCATTATCATAATTTAGCAATAAGCAATTAACATTCTAAAACATATATCATTAAGATCCTATGTAGGAAAACACCTTACAAATTATATGAAAAATTGTAAAACGTTAGAATTTTTTCTAGGTATATCATTAAAATCCCACTTCAACAAATACACGACAACGCACATAGATTACTATAACTTTGCCAGTACGAGGCAAAGTTTATCCTGACGCTACCGTCTTGCAACTAAACTCAATGCTCAGCTTTGTTATAATAGAGTTACCCAGTAAGGTATTGTTAGAGCTCTGTTTAACCAGACAAACAGTCTTGAAATTATCGTTAGTGATAAACGTTGGTTAAGTAGTTAGAACTTCGAATTCAAACTTGCCTTGCTAGAGTATTTTGAGGTAGAGCTACATACCTGAAACAAACAAGAAACAAAATTACAAAAAGTTTTAATAAATAAAAATTACCAAATCATTATCCTTGTTCTCTAATTAAAAGTTGTTGATGCCTTGTTAAAGTTACTAAATAGTTTTAATCAAACAAGAATTATGGTTATTTAACAAAAAAAGAATAAATCTTTAAAAATAATCTGAAAACACAATGACATGTATATTTTTGGAGGTAATATACTATTTTTGCTTTTCTACACACCTTAAAAATAAAATTGTAGTTTTATTTAATGTATTAGCGTGTAAAAGGGAAGTACAAGTGACAGTTAAATGGATTTCTTCCAAAAACTCTTAGATAGAAAAGATTTATCGTTGAATTTAAGATTATTTGCGTCTTCTCGCCAAAAACTATCTGACTACTAAGAAAAAGAAAACTCTCTCTAGAATACCTTCGTACTATTTTAAAATCAGTTTAACTATATTTTTGTTCAACCCCCAGGTATTCGGTAAGGCCAATAACGACTTACTAAATTTATTTCAGGTCCGTTAACCGTTTTATTCATGCTGACCACCTATTCACAGATAACATTCAAAACTAGCTTACGTGACTTTATTATAGTACTTAACATAGCACACAAAACCTAAACTTAACCACATAGAAGTGTATTGGGAAATTTTTGGGTTAGTTCTAGGTATTTTTAAGATAATGCTGAATCGAATGTAAATAATTAAGAATAAAAGAGGATAAGAGTTCTCAGTGTTCCAGAGTAAGTCGCATAAAGGTAGTCGACCTAATGTAGAAGTTATATCATCAAAACCGTAACTTCGTGTCTCTAATATACTATAGCCATTCTTTTGATCAAATAAATGAATATAATAATTCTAATAAAGCCCTAGAAATTAAAAAAAAAATACTTTATGATTCTTACTCGGAAAGAATAAATGACTTGTAAATGAGCGAAAATTAATTAGAATGGACTGTGTGGTTTAGTGATGAGAAAAATCGTTATTAAAGCTAAAGAACAGAATGTTTAAACTATTTATATATATCTGTCTTTATATCTTATCTTGATATATAAAATGAATGTTTGTGTGTATGTCCTTTTTAGGATCGAAAGCTATAACATCCAATTTTGATTAAATTTTGTGTGTGTGTTTGATTGGGTTCTGGGATGGTTTACAGCCACAATTGGAACCGGTAGGTGGCGTCAAGTTCGGGTTCTAGAATCCTCCTAATCACCTGTACCGATTTTGGTGATTTTGTTTTTGAGTGTTTGAGTGGGTTCCCGGATGGTTTAGATTCACAATTAGAACCGCCAGGTGGCGCTGAGACCGGATTCTAGAATCCTCCTGATCATCTAGATCGATTTTGGTGATTTTGTTTTTGTGTCATGGAAAAAAGTCTTTTAGGAATTCAGAAAATAGGCGGTACGAAGTTCGCCGGGTCATATAGTATTATTATAGATTTCATCATCATCCCAGCGGTAAATCCCGGATGCGTTCGGCGGTTCGAACCCAATCGCGCGGTCTTCGGCATTCCTTGTGAGACCATTGATACGCACGTCGTCCCTTACTACGTCAAACCAGCATTTCTTGGGCAATACCCCTTCCATCGGGTCATGGCGCAGGTGGCATGACTAGACATTTGTTCCCCATAACGAACCGATTTTCATACCATTTTATATTATAATAATTTTATATGTATACTACCTGTTACCGTAATTTCGTGAGCGTGCATATTTAGATATAAGTACCGTATATATGATTTCATACGCTTTTTGTAAAAAGCTGTTATTTTGAGATTACAAACAAAATTGTAAATATCTATCATTGCGAACTTATTCGAAAATATTTTTTTTATAGATTTCATACTCATCTTTGTTTACCATTGGGGTAGGCAGAGACGATGGATCTCCACTTGTTACGATCTTGACAAACACTTTTCGCTTCATCAACTTTCATTAATCTTCTCATACATACACGCTTATTTAAACTACTTTTTATCTGACCTTCAAAATATCTTTAATTTGATCATGGTGAGTACGTCTTGGTCTACCGGCACCGACTCTTCCAGTCACATTCATCTTTCATCTCATCTTTAAATAGTATAAAACAAAGTCGCTTTCCACATCTCTCTGTCTGCATGTCTGTACCTACCCATTGATGTAACAATAATAGTTGATACATCAATGTACCTACATATATCTGTTAACTCCTCTTAAACTACGCAACGGAGTTTGAAGCGGTTAGCAGTGTTAGAAAATTTTCAAGGAAGGTTTTCATATATACTGGCTTTTGTCCGCGACTTCTTTTGCGATATATAAAACACCTAATTATGTTTTTATGTCAATAAATAAAGCTTCCGTACAAGGTTTGAAGAGGGTAAAACTACAACTTAATGTTTTAACATTTATTACAAATATGGTTTATAAAGAATGACCAACTGTAACATCTAGTTATTCTGAATTATTTGATATTATTGATCCACTACATTCTTAAAGTGAATGCAATAAAGCATATTTTATTCTGCAATTAATTTTGAAACAACTGTTTCAGTATCAATCAATAATTATCATTAATAAATTCTATATAGTTACGTTCGACATGCAATGAATATTTGGACAAATATTTATTTAGACATTACTGGAGTAAATTAACTATAGAAAAGATTGATTACTAAGATATTTAAGTCCCATCACTAGTGTAGCACATGGCGTAAGAAGGAAAAACATAATTGAAAAGCCTTAAAAAATTAGGTAAGCTGCTTTATTTAATAATTAATTAATTTAAGCCAAAGAAGCGACAGAATAGAGAAATTGTGTACCCATCTTGTTATAATTATAGTATTTACTTGTACAAAATTACGTTTTTTATTGGGCAATTATCTTTCCTGGAATCCTTTTTTTTATTGCCTAGAAAATATTGTTAATATGGTCTGTTATTGTAACTGTATATTTTGGTATGCAATAAATTGTTATTTATCTCTCTCTCTCTCTTTTTTCATGCTATTCACATATTCTATGCCGGAAAAAGGTTGAAAGTCTAGGAGATTCAATTCAAGAGCTGTTTTTAGATTGTTTCTCTTTATCCACAAGAAGCGGTTATTAACATAAAGATAATGGTAGAAAAATATTTTCCTACAGAATTTTCCTCAAGAATTAATTATGTTAGAATTTTGATTAAAAAAAATATTTTTAGGATAAATGAAGATATTTTTGTAGCAAAAACCAATCTAAGAAAAATCACCTACGTGACTAGTGGAAAATCCCTACCTTATTTCATGCTTCAAAGAGCTTTCAAACATCTACAGACGAGCTGTTTTTGGCGCTTAGTTTTACATATTTCAATATTGACACTCTTTATTATAACCACAAAATGGAAGTTAAAAATCAAAAAAAGTGGATTAATAACAGATAACACTTTTGTTAGAAAACTTATTCGGAAGTTTTGTGTTAAATTTATTAGCACTGTTCCGTATTGATTAACAAAATAGCGGATAATAATATTTGGATTTAGTGAACATCTTTCATATTCTCCGTTTCTCTACAGGTGACAGAATTTAAAGATAGAGAAAAGATTTAAAAATTCCTTAATGTCCTTATCAAGTAAGATCTTCTTCATCTTTGTTATGTATGTAAGCATATAAGAAAGAAGAAGTATAAGAATATACATCTTTAAATATGGTTACACCCGCTTTGCGTACGTAGTTACTGTCAAGTATTAATGAATACTAAAGGTTCAGAAGAATATTCAAGAAAATTAAGTAAATTTCAACTCATATATTACTTACATTTTGATCATATTGTCAAATTGAAGGTATTCGACCTAAACCAAAAAAAAAAAAAGTACCAATGGCAACTACCGTACCACATAATTCTTGCATAAAAGCTATCCAAACATAGCCCGTCAAATCCCCGCCAAAAACATCCAACTGAAGCTAATCGCAACTAATGAGTAAAATTCAAAATATGCACGGTTTAAAATACAAACATGATTCAGGAATTCAAACAAGGTTGTTATAAAAGTTCGTCTGCAAAGACGCCACTCATAAATTTAAATCTCGCTGATTTTGTGCTTTTTGACAGATGTTTCGCAAAAAATTCAGAATAAAACTACTGTGTCCCGTTTTTGTTACGGCACACTTTAAACGATTTTCATCAAATTAAATGTACAGTCATTTTTTTATTTATGTACGTACATACAGGTTCGCTTTTGTAATCATACTGACAGTAATTAATAACGCGGTCTACAACATAGTAAGAAGAAAATAAAAAACCAGTAAGGTATGTACGAGTATCTCACTATCCGTGCAGGAAAGGAGAAATAGAGGAGAGATATTAGAAATAGAGGCGACAAAACAACACACAGCCAGTTGGTAGGGTATTTGCTCGTCTGGATTTCTACCACCCCTGGTCTAGAATATGCCGCCATAACAACCTTGAGTTGTGTTTCAGCATTAATGGCTACCTTCCAGTTTCCCTTTAGAGAGTGGCAGCCTATTGACAGCGCCTTTTGTGTTATAAATGTCCATAGATGATGATAACCCCAGATGGGCCGTTTGCCTGTTTACTGAATTCATACAATAAAATAAAAAAGGTATCTTTCAAAAGTCAGAGACGTTAAGTTACAGAATCTTTCGTTGTGCGTGGACCTACACGAACTTTTATTTATTTTTTATTGTGAAGCCTATAAACAAAGATGGCTCACCTAATGGAAAGTGGTAACCGTCGCCTTTAGAAGTTTGTAACAGGTAACAGACAGGATGAGATAAAAAACGTGGGATAGACAGATCAGACAGAAGGGATAGGATTAAGAGAATGGAAGAGAGAGAAGGGGAAGTGGGCCATTGGAACTCTCACTGAAACGAAACACGAGCTCAACGTTACGGTTTCACTCGATATCCTGGGTAAACGATATCAAGATAATGATTCCAGGGTGACTATACCGCGTCTCGCACTTATCCGATTTTTATTATCATTATTAGTAATGGAAACTAAACAGAATTAACTTTAGTGTTATGAAATTGTTAGTTTTGTAAAGAAAATCTTATGTAAAACTTTGTTTGATATCTCTAATAAACTTTCAATTATATTGAGAATGTAATATCAATCAAAACTACAGCTCCCTACAAAGTTATCAATAGATATCCCTAACTTCGAACTAGATAACGTAATAACACAATTACAGTGAGATATTGGACCTTTAACTTGAGACTTCATATCTCAAATTTGGATCGGCTCATTCATATTCCTAAGTTGAATTATTATTACAAAGGTATTATAGAAATTGCGAAAGATTATTAGAAAAATCCGTAATCTCAATTGATTTAGCTGTCTGCTCCCCAATTAATGGGAAATTAGATAACTGGTGGTCTTACTAACTTAGCTTGATTTCATACGAGTAATTACGTTTGTGTATACGTATTTCCTTTATAATTTTTAAATATCTGAACCGATTTAGATGTGAAATTTGTCAATAAAATCCCCATATCTAGGATGTGAGATAGATTAAAATATGTTGATTCAAACTAGTATGTTTAAATACGATACTAAAATTGAGATGTCAAATTTAGAAGTAATAATATAACATGCAATTTTTATACCTACATATATTAATTAATAACAAAATTACTGTCCCGCAAGGGGCTTTGTGGCGAAGCCTTAGGTGAGTAGCGACCGCCCTCCGTGCGTGACTTATTCAGTCGGCTCGGAGTGGAGGTCGCTAGAGCTAAGACTCAAGCTCCAGGGGTGCAAGTGATAAATGGCATGGCAAATGGTGAGTAACCTTCAGCCTATTTTATCCATGTTCCCCGAAAATTGCGACGGGCAGACGCCATAGCCCCATGGTTTTAGATTCATAGATACAATAAAGCAATGCCATCCCAATAATCCGCTAACTTTTTTAAAATTTCCTACGATAGTCCTACTGGGCGTTGTCCTTGAGTTATTTTTAATGATGTAGACATGGATAATCACCGGTCCGTGTCACGTCACATTTACATTAAATTTGTGTAAGAGGCCCTTAGGTGTTGGCGTTCCCATGGCCCCACGCAAGTCCTCGAAAGACCGGGCCACTTCTGTGGCCCGTGGTCTTCGAGGATAAACGAAGATTTTACTAAGCAATGAAAACAAATTTATATTAATTTAAAATAGGCAACCATATATTCCATTCATTTTTATTTTGTAATCACTTAACTAATATGTAATCAAATATTAATGTAACTAAAAGAAGTAATCAAACTAAATTCCAAAGAACCTAAGTTTTTATGACGAATTGTATTATTTTCGACTATGACATTCTTTACGCGATAAATTCTATAAAAACGTATATCGCCGCAATGTGGCGAAACTGACTGTAGGTGCTCACATTTAAAGACCTACATAGTTGTGGAAGACAAAGTTTGGCTGTTAAGAGTCTTCTCATGTTAGATAATATATATGTATACGTAAGGAATATGGCTAACATTATTCACCCCTTCGAGAATTTTGGGATTGAAAGTGTGTAAATAAAATGTGACAAGGTGTTTCAGCAAGCAATAAGGGAGTGAAAATGAAGATTAATGTAATAATTTAAAAATGGAATCTTACAGATTATTTATTGAAAGGCATGAGTCTATCGCCGCTTCTAAAGTAATTTTTAATTATTTCTAACATAATGTTACGACCTAGACGCCCACAATAACAAATTCACAACTGCATACCTGTAAAAACACATTTTATTACCTTGCGGCATTTGGACTTCTTTTGTTTACTTATTTATTGGCATGTGTTTACTAATTATTCTAGAGAACAGTCCATTTATTGTACCCGTTTATGGCCGTTGCGGTCGACTCATTAGCCAGGTGTTTTGGATTTAAAGTACAAACTGATTCTAGGAAATTCCGTTCACGCGGCCGGACGGACATATTGCATCTGTGCAGTATAAAGCAATGCCCCGATCGCGAGACAGAGGCAGCCGAGCGAGAACCACGAGCAAAGCGACACGTGTGTACTATAATCGGAAATCTAAAAGTGACGGACTTTGCGCGTTTATTGAATTACGACCTTCTGCATTACGTTTGGACTTGTTGTGTTCGGTTATATTTGTACCTGTGTTATACGTGTTTGTATAGTTCTAATAAACTCTATAGTAATTCTAACGGCATTTTAATTCGAGTATCGCGACTAGTAACAATAATATTCTAGAAGTAAGATGGTAAGATATTATTATATTTTAACTTTTATATGTAAATAACGTTAACATTTATTGTAAAATGTGTCCGCAATCCTTATTTATTATGTTTATGTTTCTGGATGAAAACTATATTGCTATAATAAAGCTACAAACGTATAATTTATGTACGCATTCAAAATGAACTAAATAAATTTATTTGTATAAAACTTCATATTAGCCCGGACTTCACAGAAAACGCTGTATCCAGTTACTAAATAAGCATTTTCATCCCGATATTTTTTTGTCATTGTAGGTACTCACCCTTTACACTGCTTTTATATTATGTAATAACCATATAAAATCTTTAGTCGTCTTAATATTGACGTAAATTCACGTGACACTGATATTTTTCATTTTAATGGCCACAGCTTCGCTTGACGTCCTTAAAAATATATGAGAATATATTATAAAACCCTATCAAAACTTTCAAGTACCTTCAGCGATAAAACCGATAGTTGCGCTGCCATTTCTCTTGATTTTCATTCGATTAAGTTTGTCGCAGCTACCAAAGCAATCTAACTTTTACCTGCCTTTAAACTCGCAGTTACTTTAAGATTCACGTCACTGACGGTAGATTTTCTTATAAATTGATAACATGCTTAATAATTTTACATATATCTGTTATAATCAACCATCGAAGTTCTGGCGCTCCTAAGTTTTAGTAGTCAAACCGCAGGTCTGACATAAAGTCTTAGTCAAAGTCCAAATAAATGACGTTATTCTGCCTTTGACTAACGCAGTTTTGTTTAACCTAGGAGAGACTAATTTATAGTCATTAAACATGTAACTAATGCAGTACGAATCGATGTTTCTGTCTTCGAGTCTGCCTTATTCGTTTCTAGTATCGACTAAACAAAGCCCGAAGCAGACTATTTTACGTTTGACTAAAAAGTTAATTACTTTTAGGTTTGACTAAAACTACTTAAATCAAGGGCCCAAATTGGAATTTACTTCGGGTTTCGTCGAAAGACCTTGGTCAAATCTAGGATAAACCAATCATTCGGGGAAGAGACGGCATGTCGACCTTTGACTATAATATATCAACAAAATCCATAATAAGGTTTAGCTGCAGAAATATCGCCTGAGGAGGCTTTTCAATGTTTAAGTATAATAAATCCAAGCTTTGAAAGACTTCATACTTTGGATCTAAAGCATCCATGTAGAAAGTTAAGTTACTAAGAATAGATAAAAAAATAGAGGTTAAATACAAAGTTACTGATAAAAATATATGCCATAGGCTAAGGAAAGTTGTTAAAAAAATGAACTAATAAAAGAATGAGAATAATGATAAATAAGTGAAATTGCTCCTAAAATGAATACCATACTACCATGAATATAATACATAACTTGCGCATCAAAGCAGGCGGATAAAAAAAGATAAGCTTTTAAAATTAGCTACAGAAAGAAATTGTTATTTATCAACAATACATAATTACATTTCTTCTCTTCGAAGATAAGTAGTATACACCTTTCGTTAAGCCAATTTTAAACGGTTCATTTACAATATCTTTCAATCTGAATGAACCTACGTAAGTGATCAATATAAATATGAACGACGGTAATTGAATAGCATCGTTTCTTTCAATTAAACTAATTCAATATTGTTGATCCGTTTAGTATCAGCATTACATTTAAAGATAGTGATGTTTAATGACTTACAATACCGTTAATGAACGTAATTCAGTAGACTTCAGTGTCAACAATTTGACTTAAGTACGTTAATACTTAGACAATTTCAACGAAAGTACAAGGCAAAGAATATTATATTTAATTATTAGTCTGATGTTTATTGAAAATGTATACACTATTTTTATAACATCTAGAGGTTCTTTTTAAATATATAGTATAACTTTTGAATTCGTAGTGTGACATAGAAAGTATAGAAGGAGAAGTCATATCGTGTCGACTCCAAATGACTGGGAGAAGGTGAAAGAAAAGAAGAGTAAAGTACAATAAACAATAATAAATCGGCTTGCTGGGTTTGACACATCAGTTATCTCGTTGTGCAGATTTCATCGTTATATTTTCTTTTACTGTCAGCACGTGATAATTACATTAATAGGCGCGTTAGTTGATAACCCTGCTTAAGAGATGTATGTTTTACCTATCAGCGTTCAATGAAACCCTCGGCGATTAAGTTTCAGACGCCAGTCCACTAACCACGTTACGATTTCTAGCATAGACTACAATAAAACTATATACAACAAGACTAATAATGATTACAGTCACTTTCATATTAACACCAATTTTTTAGTGTAAATTTAAAAACATTATTACATTGATGTTGTATTAGAACATTATTCTAAAGAAATGAGAACGACGTCACAACGCGTGAGACGAGATTGAATCGAGATCGAATAAGCCTTTATCGCGAGCGAGTCCCGTCTTAAACATTCTTTTCATTGGATATTAAGTTCTATCTTATCCCATAGCGGAACGCTCAAATCCTCAAATCCCCCAGTTTGAGGGAATGAAACTCTAAAGAAATTGCGTAAAGTGAAAGAATTGTAAGAAAAGAGCTAAATATATACAATTGTGAGTATAAATCGCAATTATCTTATTGAAAAAGATCCTGAAGAGACGTCCATACTATCCACTGTTCTTAATCAATTGCGATGTTTAAAAGATTCAATGGAAACAAATAAAGATACAAATGGATGAAGGGGACGATAGGGGGATGTTACGATTGGTAAATATTGGGAATATGAACGACAAAGGTTTTTGTTATGGGAGGGTAAACCGCTTCGTTACGTAACGCGTTACGGTACCAGTCTGTCTGGCTTCCCTTTGTCTCACGCATACAGCGGCGGTAGGCTGGCTCCTTCTCTCTCACTCTAACCCACAACGCTAGCCGTATTTCTTCTAATGTACATATTCAAGCATTGTAACTAAGAATATATATTATAATCAATAAAAGATTCTATTAATACATAACCTTTCCTTACATTATCATATTAATATACATAAAAATTAAGTAATAACGTAAGCTTTTCTCAAGTTAAACAAATTCAATATTAAATAGTTCAACTTAGCTTAGTTTAAGTTATCACTACTGTCGGACGTCCCGAGAGCCACACGTTTTTTTGTCAGTTTATTTAACTTCTTCATTGTGTGCTATTTATTTATATGTGTACTAGAGTTTTCCCCGCGGCTGAGCCGCATATCAAATCCTGGGCAGTATTATTTTAAGCAAGCATGTTTATTTTACTTATACAAAAACTTAATTCGCTTTTTACATATAATAATAACAAAGAAACTAATAGTTTAAGAGTCAGTGATCGGCTACTTGTATGTATTTGACCAGACCTGAGGTTTTGTACATTGAGGCCCCTATACCTACCATGTATGGTACGGGGACTCACTAAGCTCAAAGTGATAGACGCGACGAGCGCTGAGGTTTAGTGTATAGAATATAAAAAATATTAATTTCTGTATATACAGTGATAAAGTAAATCGCAAGTAAATTATATTGATGTAAAACAGCGAACGGAAAACATATACATCTGACTGGGTAGTAGCTAAGTTTTATTATTTATTGATGTGTATACGCAAAGTAGACGTCTGCCGCGATCAATATAAGTTTTTAAGACTATAATAAACAAAATATATCAATGGCAGATCTGATCAATTACATTAAATTTTTTTTATTATATTCAAAATTGTCTGCAATAAAGTAAAACCGCGCGATAATGGTCTGCCATTCTTATTTTCCGATAATAATAAGCCTATATTTTCAAATATCAAAACGGCAGCCGTGGTCAAATGGATTTAAAATTCGTCTAAAATCGATACTGTCTTACCTCAGCGCTCGTCGCGTCCACCACTTTGAGCTTAGTGAGTCCCCGTACTATACATGGTAGGTATAGGGGCCTCAATGTACAAAACCTCAGGTCTGGTCAAATACATACAGGTACCTGATCACTGGCTCTTAAGCTATAAGGCCATATAGTCTAGATAACTGCTCAGTAAAACATAAAGACAAGTCGAAATCAACCTGTTTTGAAGTAATACAATGAATGACATGTTGTTTATGACAACGTAGGTGTTAGTGAATTAAAACAATGCGATTGCAGCGTCATCTATTTAGCTAATCCGTTTATTCTATGGAAATGACATCACTTATCAGGATAAAAAGTATCCTAAGTTACGCGCCGGGATATGAGCTTGCTCTGTGTTGAGTTTCATTTGAATCCGTTTAGAAGTTTTCACGTGATGCTCAATAACCAGACAAACAAACAAAAATAAAACTACAGCCAGCAATAAAATCTTAAATACATATTTAATTAATTAATAATTAACAAATAACATTTTTTATCAAAAACAAAACCGACTTCAAACTAAAAAGCAAGAAATAAATATTTCCTACAACATCTTGAAGTCGGTGCACTTTAAGATTTTACCGATTTTAAGATGTTGTAAAAAATATATCTTTTCTTTTAAGTTTAAAGTCTTTTTTTTTTGTTAAAAAAATATATTTTCTACTTTTGCTTGAATAGCTAAGTGTTCATTCACGTTGACTTGATGGCGCGGGCGCGGTAGAAGTTACATAGACCGCGCGTGCATTTCGTACGTGAACACTTGGTTATTACGCCATATGTTTGATATTTCGTGAGCGCGCCCGCCACCGCGACCGCGAGTCAACGTGTTTGAACACTGATATAAAATTTTAAGCACCTGTAGAAATTGTACGACTGCCACGCATATACAAGTTTGCCTTTCAAAGAGCGTAGGCGCTCGGTGCTCTAACAAGGATTGCTTTCGATTTCCCTGGGATCCACTCATTAGATCCTGACTTGGTGGCAATGAGACCATTTCAGGGGTGTATGTAATCTTTCGAATAAAGAAAAATTTGAAATCGGTCCACAATTGACGGAGATATCGCGTAACAAACATACAATCAAATTTAGAATCTCCTTATTTTGGAAGTCGATTAAATATCACATTAACGTCTCACTGTTGGGATTCCTATTTGAGAAAATATACGATACACCCATCGAGTTTGTCTACGGTGAATAATAATTGTTGGGTTTCGGGTAATGCTGAAACACGTATTTGTTAATGTTTACCGATAAATATGAGTTTTCATACCGCTGACTTGAATTTATTTGGTGCTACCCATATAAATTTCATTCGAAATTATTTTTGAAACAAAAGGTCTTTGTCTTTTCACGGTATATAATTTAACTTCTTGTCCAATTTAATTAAGATCCGTTCAGTGATTAATCGTCAACTGATAGTAAACAGAGATACGTTTGCATTTATAAATTAATATTGAAAATAAGTTAAGACTTTTAAATGTATTCTAAAAAGTGCCTTAAAAGTGCAATAGAACTATTTCATTTTATGCCTCATTTGTTGTTTATGATTATGTTTTAATCTATTTCCACTTTCGGACAATTTTTTAGATTCAAAAAATATTTTCGCATAATTGACACTACGTATATATTATGGACTTGGATTTAATATACCTAACAATACTGCTCGCTTGTTATTAAAATTGTTCTTAAAACAAATCCATCAAAAAAGAAACCAAATGATACAATAAATTATCTTTTGTAACATCTCATTTTTAACTAGAGGTCATATAGTTCAAGAAACATGGTTTATTTAAGTTTCTCACAAACTCATTGTTTGAATAAAACAGTGTTACATAACATTTACTGCTTATACAAGCAGTATTGTTAGATTCTAAAGGTACGGCTTTGCGAGTGCAGGAACCACAGTGTACTTATTCCTCATTCATGTTACCTGCGCTCTTTTCAAAGGCTTCGGTAGGAAGCGCAACATGCGGGTGCTTTGATTAAATGAATACTAGTCACAGATTTTTTATTTCTGTTTCATAAAGACTTTTTGTCACTAGTGACTACTTTTGAAAAAGATTCATTTTCAAATTCGGAGGCTCTGCGTCGACGTTAGTGCACGACCTTCGACCTACATTATTTTGTGATTTTTTTGTCAAATTAATAACGATTATGACGAAAAAAATAAAACCACCAAAAAATTTAGTGTTCTACACCGACGCCCACGATCGGTAATTATCGTAGCTCCTAGTAATTATTGCAATACGTCAATACATTCTTTACAAAACTAGTATCTAACACAATACAAACAGATAACGACACGAGCAAAAAATTAACAAACTCTTCCGTCTTAAATGATATTCACGATCGAACAGAAAAAGTAAGAGCTTAAATATCCTCTACTTTAACACTGCCAACGACACAAGCGACGCGAATTTTTATAGAAAAATTTGACATGTCGATGACGGGTGACGTCACAGGTTATAAGTCACGCTGCGGGAGTGCTTCGGTGTGCAATGTTATAGTATTAAATCGAGTGCATATAATATTTACTCGTTAGACACACCCAACAGAAATTGCAAGCAAATACAGGCTTAGGCAAAAATAATAAATTAAACTTGTTCAAATTAAAAGAACGAATGACAGCTTATTGTTCATCATAAATACAAACTTTATTTTCTCTTTATTTAAAAAGCTTTATCGCTATGTGGATGATGCCACGTAGTTAAATTTATTCACACTGTTACAACCTAGGCACTGAGAAAGGCAAATTCCACATACTCATTCGTAGAAGCACATTCATTACCCGTCAGCATTTGAAATAATTATTTTTTTATGATCATCTTCTTTTGTTTACTTATTTATTGGCATACGTTTCTAGAGAACAGCCTACATGTCTATTGTAACCATTTACGGCCTCTTGCGGCTGTAATCATTAGCCAGGTGTTACGGATAATAAAGTACCAGCTGATTCTAGGAAATTCGGTCCACGTTGCCGGGCGGGCACAATGCATTTGTGCAGTATAAAACGATGGCCTGATTGAGGGAGGGGGGCAGTCAAGCGACGATTATGATATGGGCGTGACGTGTGTACATTCGGGAATCTATTAGTGACGGACTTTGCGCGTTTTATTGAATTACGACCTTCTGCATTACGTTTGGATTTGTTGTGTTCGGTTATATTTGTACCTGTGTTATATGTGTTTGTATAGTTCTAATAAACTCTATAATCATTCCAATGGCATTTTAATTCGAGTACCGCTAATCTCGTAACATCACACTTAATAAGAGATAAATGTAAAATCAAATTTTAAAATAATTATTACCTTTTCAGTTGTGCCAGGTGGTACAGCATTCTCGCTTGATCCGACATGGAACTGTTACATTTTACTACTTTGTTAAGATTATCCCTAAAGTTGTCCTTCCTATATTCCGGACACATTTCACCGAACCGTAACACATTCTCTACTGTACAACGCTGCACACGTTTACAGGAAATAAGCTTTAAATCAAAACTTGATTAATAAAATCTTAGTTTAATACAGGTTAAAACAAAGCGCGGCTTTATTGCTTAAAGCGATCTCTTCTGGGCAAGTACTTATGTCTCTAGGCAAAACCTAAATTACAGCTATTGCGTAAAAATGGTTTTTTTAAATAAAATAATTAATAAAACATAAATATTGAAATTTAGATAATACTTAACTTTGACAAAATATTGTAGCATACAGATAAACATAAAACAACCACATATAATGACGATAACATAATTATTATTTTTGAAAATAATTAATTTAATTAATTTTGAAACAATACTTTATTTATTATAAATGAAAACCATCTAAATACAAACAAAATAATTAACTAAATATCATAATTATTAATTGAGAATATAGGTACAATGTTTGTATTAGTCGATCCAAAAAAAATTGCTGCTTCGAAGAACAGAGCGTAATATACATACTGGCATTGTATAATACACTTTATTTACAAATGTGTTAAATATTTTCTGATAAGAAATTCAATTACCTGCGCACATGGCGGTCTAACTCGAGTCAAGGAAGTTGATATCAATTTCCCCTGAGTAACACTGGAAAGTTCTTTAACTTTGTTTATGAATGTATGAAGTGTGTGTATGTATGTAATGTATAAGTAAAATTATATTGCTCATCAAAATAAACGGTTACAAAAATGCATATTTGCAATATATTGGTATATTTAGGCAAAACATTAGGGTCTTCTTATCACTTAATAAAGTGACTGCTTCTAGGCCATCTTACTCAAACAACACTCTGAAATGAAACTATGAGCACTAGGTTGACTTTATTTATACATTTAAAAAAAATCTAATAATTTTTTATTGAACTTTATGTAAATTTCATTGTCTACAAATCCATACTTATGTATGTATATGTCAATGTATTTGACTTGACTTGATGACTTTGGTTTGCTTTATATACAACCATAAAAATCAAACCATTCACTTGAAAATTCAACTATGAATACAGAAAATAATTAATAAGAATCCTAAATTATATACGACAATTCATAGCCGAGTTAATTTTATACCAAAAATCTCCACATAGTATAATACATACATACATAACTTCACGCCAGGTCCCTTGCGGGGTAAGCACGAACAACAGAGCGCCATTCAGGCTTATTCTTACACACCTCACTTGCTTCTTTGACATTCATAGCTCTCGTCATGCACGCTCGTCTGTTCTTAAGGCTCCTGACATCACCTTCTGCTAGTACATGATCATATACTATACTACTACATATACATAATACATTATTCAAAACAAATTATTAATTAATAATTACGCTCTTATAACCATTTAAAATTTATGATTAATTATAACGTATTTGACTTTACAATGAAACCCAGCGCCTATGAAAGCAGAAAGATAGTTCGTCAACCCCAATACCATGGCAATAATGACGGAATCTCAAAGACACTTCGCGCATTATGTCTATAATTAATTACGCCGGTGGACGGACGGCGTCTATTTCTTGGACGTTTCGCAGACAGTTGGCTCGATTCCACACAGGAAACGGCACATTCCGGGGCAAGCCGGACTATCTGCCACTAACAGTCGATCCCGGCCAATTGCCCCGCCATCGATGCCTGCGGTTCGAACATATTAAGCCAGTCACCGCCGGAAAATCGAATCCGAGGAATAATTCGTGAAGATTTTATACAAGTTCAATTTAAAATTAGGAAAGACCAGAGTCCCAGATTGCGTCTGGTCCCTGAGATGTAAAAACTCAACTCAACTTATATACTCACATGTTATGTAAATTGTATTTAGTTTTTAAAACCTAGTTTAAGTATGATGAATAATCAAGCGTTTGATTCCTTTTCATGTATTCTTTCTTGTAAACTTTGTCAAAGATAAAGTTTTGTATGATTTGGTAAAGATACAAAAAAAGGAAATTATAGGTATATCCCAGAAAACGCGACTATGCTCGCGGAATATGTAACATACTATTATGAAATTTATTTTTTATACTAATTCACAATGTATGTAGGTATCAGCATTGTATAAAATGTAACCTATATGATGTATTTTATTAGGTACAGTGAGTAGATTTGTCTATCGTCAGGGCAACACGTGTGCTTGGTAACAAACCTTTAGATCCGGAAAAGTATGTTCCTCTTTAAAAAATTCCCACTTAGCCACTAACCTAACAATACGTAGAAAAACTTTGTCTATATCTCTATTTCCCTTACTCGACCTGCGTTCGTGTCAATGATATTGACTGTGGCCAAATGCGTCTTGTTTATAGCTTTAAGAAATAACGCCGTTAATGATTAGTAGATAACTCATGTGTATATACTAATCTATACTATCTATACTAATATTATAAAGAGGTAAAGTTTGTGAGTTTGTGAGGTTGTAGAGGGTAATCTCTGGATCTACTAAACTGATTTCAAAAATTCTTTTACTGTTCGAAAGTTACGTAAACAGGGAGTGTCATAGGCTATATAACATGACTGACGCTATATACCACGGGAGCGGGACAGGGCGTGGGTGAAACCGCGCTGATTCACTAATATAGAATACATACATGAGCTATCTGCAATATTTAAAGTCATTTACAACATCGCATCTCAAATAATGCATTAAACCCTTGGTTACATCTATATAACATATCAGTAACACTAACATTATATCATATGATGATATGTCATGGACATAAATACAAATTGAGTTTTTTTTAATTATTGTGTTTTTAGTCTTATTACTATTTTGAACATGAACGTAACGTTCAACGTAGAGATAATACCACAAATTTAGACACATATATTATAATGAATACTTTATGGTTTAATATTCTCTAAAATCGGAAATACTACACTTTATCTTAAACATCCCAACCGGCACAATATTTCTTTTTAAAATGTAATTTCCTTGCATAAATCGCGCACCAAGCACCCATCTTAGCAATATATTCGCTCGTAAACACCGCAACGGCAAACATGCAGTCTAGAGGTATAATGAACACGAAAATTCAGAAGCAGCCGACAACACCGCACGTACAACTTTCCACTGATATCCCGAAATGAGAATACTGGCGTCACTCCAAAGTTTTCCGAGGAGGTAAAGTATTTTAATATGTCGCGGTTAGAACGCGAAGTTAATATTTATGTGAGTATACTTTTGATTTAACTTGCTGTCTTCATGTTTTAATTTTGTAGGGTTCCTAAGTCGTTTTGATATAAAGGAACTATTTATTATAAAGTCTGTCTGTCTACGTATACGACAATTATTTTTCTCAAAACTACTAAGTTTATATGGGTGAAAGATGAAAGGTAGTTGGAAAGTGCATTTTATATGTTCGTATACGATAGTGTAGCCAAATCAGTGTACCTACATAGTGTATACATTTCAGAATTATATGTAAATAGTCACCCTTGTATTCTCTAACTCTTGCAATGTAAGCCAAACTACAAAAAACTAATTTGAACTCCTAAGTAATTATAAAATCTCGATGTGTAAAAATATCGAATTCTGGCAAAAGGTTGTCGTACTGGAATCATAAGACTCGAGACAAATAAAAGGACTTTACTAGGATAACAACTAGTCTGCTACCTTATTATCTGGTCTTCATTCAACTCTAGAACATATTATTTATATTATAATAATCATCTTATTTTATAATAATCAATTATCTATCTTGTTTGCTGAGCATTTTTTTTCTTTAGAGATCATTTGGCACTTTTTTTTTGAGGCGGGTGAAATGCATTTCGCACACTACCGGGTCCTTTACTAGGGATTAGACCAAAGTGACAAGAGGTGACATCCACGAATGGAGCAACAGAGTCAAATCGCCGGCTTGTGTGGAGACTCGAAGACACTCAATACTCCACTAAAACCACCCTCCCTCCCTTAAGAGAGCACCAGCGCACTTGTAGTAGCAGCTTTGGTGTTGCAAATGTCTATAGGCGATGGTAACCGCTTTCCATCAAATGGGCCGTCTGCCTGTCTGCTGAACTCCTGCAATAACAAATAAAACCCTCCTCCCATGTGCCCCGCGCGTATGGCAGAAAGAGCGTAAGATTTAGAACGTAGTTACGCTGAGGTCATTGGCACTTATCAGAACCTCGGTACAACCCCAACTTACGTGTTAATTAAATGACAATTTTCATTATAACTTCGTCCAATATACTAACGGGTTACGGTCTAATCAAGCTTAATATTCTAGTTCAGTCATTTAGTTGCTATCAACGCGTCTAAAATATATCCCATAATTGCCAATTTGCATTCTAACCGCACTAGTTTAAATCAAATTGACATTTCCATATTCAAACCAAAAACTGGTTTTACCAGTAAATATTATACATAGAATAAGAATTCCATTTAATGGACTAGGGCTCTTTTCGTACCTCCACCCACGTAACTGTGGTTCCATATGCTATCTTAAATTTACAATGATTACAATAATCAACGGAACTTTGTGGATTGGAAGAGGATGGAGGGATAAGAAAAAGAATGTAAAGATGACTTGGGCATGTAGAAAGAATGAATGGAACAGAATCACAAAATAAGTATGTATACGACAACAATGCAGCTGATAGAGACGGTACCGGTTGTCCGCGACGTACTCATTATGATCAAATCGAAGATATTATGAAGAATGGTCAGATAAAAAGCACTTAGAATTAACGTGTGTAAAATGAGGAGATTAATGAAAGTTGATGAAGCGAAAACTGTTTGTTAGGATCGTAGCAGTTGGAGATCCATTGTTTCTACCTACCCCAATAGGAAATATACGTACAAGTATGTATATAAAATAATCAAATTTAGTAACATTAATCAATCAATTATTAAAACGCCATTGACAGTAACGTTAAGCTCTTCAAAATTAAACGACATTACGCCTGTCGCATCTAACGTAAATAAAAGAAAGTACGGATTGATTTAAAAGCTTCTTATTATTTTTTACTATAAAAGCATATTAACAAAACACCGAGCATATAATTATAGCCTATATAAACTGTGACAGAACGCCTATACGACGTTAACAGCTTATCAGTTCTGTCATATAACATATTTTTTATATTTCTGTATTGTGACGCTAGGCCAATGTGTGAAATTTATTAGTGTCTCAGCAGGCACTGCCACCAAGGTTGTACTGTTTATTAACGTATTAACTTTACTTGCTTTTTGTTGTGAATTATGTGTGATATGTACCTAAATCGTACATCATGAACAGCTATTTTAAAATCACAATATCAACAATTATAATCGACCTCACTATTTTTTTGAAAAGTATTACATGTACAATCAAACAAATTGAAACATGACCCACCATAAGGTCATTTTCTTACAGTCGTGAAATACAATTAGGTTGAAATTCGCCTGAACATACATTTCCTTGGTTAACGAACTTGTTATCATGTTATTAGACATTGACAGTTAATGACTACGTTGTATTAAACAGATCGGAGAGACTCGTCTATACTCGTGTAACATCTGACAAATGCTATTACGTGCTATTACTATCTCTGTCATTAAGTATGTTGGATTAAGTGCCGTTTCCTATATCTTACCGACCGTTTATTTGCCTTACTAACGATTAAAATTTGAAGTAATCTCTATACAAGCAATGTCAAAATTCAACCTACGGTAAAGCAGGGGAAGTGAAGTGGAGTGAATAGTGAGATATCGGAACCGGTCATAAATCGACAAGCCAAAGGTGACACAGGCCAAACCTTTTGTATATACAACATTAGATATTAGGGTTATCGTTATACGTTAGGTAGCAGAAATACACAATAAAATAAAACATTAACAACATTAATGTGGAAGAAAATAAAATTTATTTTTTTTGTTAATTTTATTAATTGGTTGTAGTATTTCAAAGTTAGAAATGGTACTCATTTTACTTTACTTAAACCTAAAACCGGGTATAAGCACCATTGTTTTCAATGACGTCTAATAGTCGATTACGCATCGACCCGATTAGACGATTGCAGATGTCGGTTCCCCTCATGTAATTCCAAATTTCATTACAGTGCTGCTCAATTGCTTCCTTTGTCCTCTCGTTTCTGTTATCCCACATTTGAACCATCAAACCCCATAAATTTTCTATTGGGTTGAGGCCTGGTGACCTAGATGGCTATGGAATTAGAGTAATTTCATCTTCATGCTGGATAAACCAGTTCGAGACAATTCTGGCGGTATGTACTCGACAACTGCACTGTCGGTAACATTGATTCTTCCAACAAATCGACATAGTTTAATGCGTTTTGACGGGGAGAAATTTGGACAAGTTCTATACCCTCGGTACCCATCCAGGCCCACATGTTAGCTGAAATTCGACCAGATAATTGATTGGGTACTACGTGACCCTCTGTGTATCGCGTATTGTTATAACGCCACAAAGTTAAGCGACCATGTTGAGAAGATCTAAACGATTTTTCATCTGAAAATATGGTATTAGTCCAGTCAAAGTCTAAATAATTACGTGCAAAATTTAATCTTGCAGTTTTGTTGCATTCGTTAAGTGTACTTTCTTAGCATAATGCCGGTAATGCAGTCCAATACGGTGTAAATGATTTCTTATGGTTTGTAAACAAACGTCGTAACGTGCCGCGAAATCTTGGGTACGAGAAAAAGGATGTTCTTCATAATGGTGCTGCATATCTGTACTTTGTTGGTTTGTTATTCGACGAACGCCATGATTATGTTTTCGTCTATCTTCAAGAATGCCCTCTTCAGCGTGCCGTCTGATCCATGTTCTCACTGTATTCCGACTTATATTTAACACTCGTGATATTTCTCGAATGCCATAGCCTTCCTCACTGAGCACTACAATCCGAACTCTTTGTTCTGCGAGACTACCCATTATACAATTTAATTTTTAGATATTGAGTTCTAATTTTTTTTCTCATTGGCTTTACTTGACTTCTGATATACTTTCAGAATGACATTTTATTTTTAAAATTATAATAATTTTTCTATAATAAAAAGAGTTAGAATTATAAGGCAGATTTCAGTTCGAGATTCAAATTATTTCAAATCATTACTGTTTTATCTAAAACATATCTAGTACAATGATAACAAAGTTTAAAATTGCGTAGTTCTGAGGCTAGTGACGCATTTTTACTAATGTTTAAAACGTCCTAAGTGCAACACACACAATAAACCTTACTATTTTGACAGTTTTAAAGGAATTATTAGCCAAGTGGGTCATAAATCAGTTGTGCCTATCGTACATATAGCATATTTTTATTTTTTTTGTTTAACAAAAAAATCAAAAATCAATCAAAAAAAATCACAGTTCCTGAGAAGAAAACAGTCATGTTTTATTAATTTTATTTATAAATGCTACCTTTCGGCCCGCGACTTCGTTGGCGTGGAATAGTAAAAAAAAAATGAAAATTAAAAAAACGGTTTTGAAACATTCTTCATTGGTGCTCCGCTCCTATTGCTCTTAGCGTGATGGTATATAGCCTATAACCTTCCTCGATAAATGGGCTATCTAACACTGTTTTTTTTTTAAATCAGACCAGTAGTTCCTGAGATTAGCGCGTTTAAGCAACCAAACAAAGAAACAAACTTATCAACTTTATATATTATATATGTATAAGATAAAACTCTGTCACCGACACCATACCCTGTTAAAATCTCCGCTTCTATTATGTTACGTTGCAGAGAAATTACTTTCAGTCTGTTATAAGCTGTATAAGTAATTAAAGCTTTTTTAACTATCCTACGGGAACTCTTTAATTTTTCAGGATCAAAAGTATTTATCAAAAGTATATCCTATATGTTGACCAGGGATATAAGCTACCACCACACAAAATTTCATGTAAATCGGTCCAGTCATTTCGGAGATTAGCCGGTACAAACAGACATACAGACAAACAGAGAAACAAAAATTTGACAAAATTCTAAATTAGTTCTATTTCACTTCTAACATCCCCCTGACTCGGTTTTTAGCCTTTTTTTTATTGTACAGAAATTTGACCTCTACAATTTTATTGTACAGTCAGCGTCGGAAAGAAGGTAGCAGTTAAGATGGTCAAATAGATAAGAACATCGAAAGTGATCATTACTATCGATACAACCAAGGTAGTCTAATAGATCGCATCAGCCTTCTTATCCAAAAACATCGGCACACCAAGAACGCCATATGTATCTAAGCAGCCAAGGTGGCCAAAACATAGTAACAGTCTAGAAAAATGAACTCTATTCTAAATGTGATTAGAGTTAAATCGAGTTGATTACATACTAAAACAAAAATAATTGTATTTCGAATTATGAATTTCAATTTGATTTACTTATTCTTAAATTGGCATTAAATGTAAAGCATCTTACTTTTCCAATCTGAAATTAACGAAAGCATTTGATTCAAAAAACTGATCACAGCAGTGTGATTGACGAGGAGGGTGATATGAGCATAATAATATTTATTACGTTTGATCGAGGGTAAGCACTGGGATTGGAAAGAAACGCCAGTTTTTTCCAATTAAGCATCATTTATTGACTAGAAGGGCAATGATTTTCCCTTTATCAGATATTTGAGTCCTCTTAATTTATTCAGATTTTTTGTACTTTTCTTTATATTATTTAATACGTGATGACACTGTTTGCATCTTAAAGTTTCCGTTTTTACTGAATGCTCAGTCTTATTCATAAAGTTAGAGTAAGCTTGAAGTTTTCTCTCTATGAATAAGACCGTCAGTTAATTCTTCATCTATGCAATTCATTCATTATTAATTGAATCATCATCATGGAAACGTGAACGAAGTTTCGCGGACTGATGATAGTCTGTCTAATATATAAAATTCTGGTGTCACAGTGTTTGTAACATAATCCTCCGAAACAGCTTGAACGAATCTTATGAAGTTTTGTAGGTCTGAGAATAGGACGTAAACTATTTTTCCATAAAGTGAAAAGGGCGGTCCAGCCCAATTTTTTTATTTATTGTCAAAAAACATTTTTTTTTATGATTTGGCATTAAAAAATACAAACGACCCTAAATTTTCATTCTTCTACTACCAACCCCTATTTTTGAATAGCGATACTAGTAGTACTTTAATATTTTTTTACTCTCGGCGGTTCGATAATGGAGCTGTTACCACTTGATGAGTTATTCCTGCCAGGAATCTACCGGTGACACTTCTCACCCCGTAAACAACACGGAGTAGGGATGACAACCAAGCCTGTCTCTTGTCTTTCTCAAACAATAAGCTTTCTCTCACTCAATAAAGTTCAGAGCCTAAACCGTTTTCGGCTATTTTTATTGATTGTGCGTCGATTGTAGCAGTGACGCTTATACCATTTTACCTCCCCAGTGCAACTCTCATATATGCTCATAGGAAATGTATCATCACTTTGCAGTTTCCTATTTTATTTTCCATACATTTCGAAGATTAGACACAAAATTATTTTCTGAAAGCACTATAAATATTTATCCACATAAAATGTGACTATTATTATTAATTACTAATATATGTTTGCTGTCAAATATTGGTAAATCCGTAGTTACCTTCTTTATCATATAAACAAAAATCAATGTTTTGTATATAAGTTCTCAATACGTTCCTAAACCATTGATCAAATGTGATAAAACTTTGGTAGTGTTCTGAGGACGCCCGAAAAGGTTTCTGGCTCAAAAAATCTATTTATCTATGAAAATAAATATCTATGTTTGTCCTCAATGTGCTCCAAAAGCATTGATCAGATTCTGATAAAATTTAAATTTAACTGGGTGTTCCGGGGACGCCCGCGAGGTTTTCTGGCCCAAAAATGTGTATATATATAAAATTATTCTGTTTGTGTGAATATCACTGAAATCTTCCTAAATGATTGAAGCTATTTTGATGTTTTTTTTTGTGTGTGTTCAACCCACTTGAACTCCTCTAAACCATCCCAGGACCTATCCCGGCATGATTTATATTAACAATGGTCCCGGTAGGTGGGGCTGCAAACAGGTTCCAGGATTTTAACGAAATTTTTTGTGTGTATATTTGGGTCTCTGGATTGTTTAGATTCAAATTTAAAGCAGGTAGGTGGCGCTGCAGTCGCTTTCCAGGATTTAGGTGAAGTTATTTTTGTGTGTGTTCAAATCTTAGACCATTATGGTCTAAGGTTCAAGTGGGTCCTGGAATAGTTTAGATTCACGATTAGATCCAGTAGATGACGCCGCTAAACTTCTAACTTCGGTGAGACCAATTTTGATGAAATTATTTGTGTTCTTTTAAGTGGTTTTGAGAATGATATAAATTTATATTTGGTCCCGGTCGATGACGCTGCAATCGGCTTCTAAATTTATATTTTGTAAGGGCAGAACAATATCTGCCGGGTACAGCTAGTAATATCACAACATTGTAAATATGCCATATCTCTACATTGAAGTTATTAAAAAACAATTGGAATAGAATAGACTACATTAACAATGGATAACATGATACTATTTTTATATTTCTTGTATGTTAGTCGTTTTGTCTGTTTGTTCCCCATTTACGTAAATACTACTTGGCCGATTTTAATGCGATTTTCGCTGATCGAGAGCAAAGTCTACTTTTGTTTACTTTGTGTTTAGAAAAATAGCCCACACATATGCCTAATTCATTTGACACATCCGTTACAGAAACTCCTTCTTGTCTCAAATGAACAATTTTATATTTCATTTCATCAGTAAGATGATATTTATCCATGGTGGTATTTCAAGATGACGATTTATATATATTTCTAATCTTTTATTATATTAATATATTCTGTGATTTCTAAATCTAAGACAAATGAATTCATATACGTAAAACAAAAAACATCAATAATTCATTGCTGATAAAAAAAAGTTTGATCTCGAATTCTAAATTTCATGTATATTGAAACTCTTTAGTCTTTAGATACTTCAACAAACTCACATATACATAGTGGTTTACGTCAAAAATTATGTTAATATTGTAAAATAATCTTGTCTGTATATTGAAGCTATTAAAAAAATCCCATTGGGATCGAATTGTTTGATTGATGGAAAACGGAAACAATTTCTTTTCATAAATATATGTTAACTTTTATAAGGTTTTCATTATTCTACAGACATTTTTGACTTAAATGCTGAAAAAGCTTATATCATGGGCATTCTAGTGTAATTTTTCAGGAAAACGGATTCACTTTTTAGTGTTTTTACTCCTATACTTCAGTACCGGAAAGTTCTAAATTTTTATTGGAAATTATACGCCTAGAAATAGCATGAAAACTGGCCGTGTTATTCTTATTACAACACAGTTTGATACTTTATGTCATTTTTATACGTTACTATATTTGGACTCTAGATATTTCCCGGGATTTTGTTCCACTTCCAAACCACTAGATTAACTTTGATTCAATGTTCGCAAATCACAAAACAGTGATTTGCGAACATTGCGTCTGTATTTATTAGAAATCCTTAGTGAGACATCTTAGTTGAAAACATCTTTAGTAACATTACTAGTATCAGGGTTTTATGGATAAATCTAAGTTTCATGCATTGTCATAATAAAAATCCATTCAATTTTAAAGGTTGGTGAAAAAAATATTAATCTTTACTATTTAACTACTGTGAATGAAGTCGAGGGCAAATACTAGTTATGTTATGAAAATTAAAAAGATTATTTGAGCTTTCATTTAGTATGCAATCAACTCGATTTAACTCTAATCACATTTAGAATAGAGTTCATTTTTCTAGACTGTTACTATGTTTTGACCACCTTGGCTGCTTAGATACATACGGCGTTCTTGTTGTGCCGATGTTTTTGGATAAGAATGCTGATGCGAACTATTAGACTACCTTGGTTGTATCGATAGTAATGATCACTTTCGATGTTCTTTTCTATTTGACCATCTTAACTGCTACCTTCTTTCCGACGCTGACTGTATGTATAGATATATTGACGTGTATTGTACGGGATTTTCTTCTTATTATGAATTATCAGCCACTTTTTAAGAATCATGATCACAAAATGACAGATGTTAAGGATCAACGATGATGTTATAATATTTTTGTTTACCCTCAATTACTATTAACTCTATTGGAGCTTAATCTAATTTACCATAGCTGCACAATTTGTGTTATGGTTTGAACATAAATGACTTAATACACTTTCCCATTCAGTCATAGTAGCGTTATTATCTAGCTAGTTTTCCGTAAAATCGTGACCGAAACAACGAACAAAGCGAGAAATGGGGCTACAATGGTGCATTTTTGTCATAACAACCCTTTATAGAACAAAGGGGGTAGTCACGCGAATCAACGACTAATTGGACGACTCCTAGATACAAAAGGTGAATGCAGGTGTGAAACTTATTTCCATCTAAACCTATTTTTAAACTTTATTGCATAGTCATAGCAGTAACAGTTTATGTAATTGAGAAATAACGAATAAAGTGCGGGTTAGTATGGTGAAAATTCGAAACAATTTCCCGCAGAGAGTATTCAACTTTTCGGGGTAAATTTATACTATCCTCCATCATCAAAAGTGCCCATAATACTTGGGCTCTATCTGAGATAATTAATATTAACGAGTTTGGTCAAATACCTCTTGTTTATAGCGTTAAAAATCACACATCAAATCCATCGCTACATCTGCATGATGCAGTCACTAATACTAACATTATCCCAGATGGAGCAGTAACTAAACAAGTAACAAATAAACATTCAAATAAAGTTATTTCCGTATTTAAATATTCATGAATTGAAAATCTTTTATGGTTCCAATAGTATTACTATAAAGTTTTAATAATTGCTAAAAGATTTAAAAAAAAATCACCTTTAATTATATGAAATTTAGAAATTTTCAGTTTGATTGTTGTTATGCCTAAATTAGAATACCATTCTCCAACAACATGTTAATTAAACTTCACGAGTTAATCAACGTTTTCCGCTAGTTTAAAATATTTGAATGATGTTTTGCAGCTAGAATTTTGTGGACAGACATAAAAGAGACATAAAATGCAGCAAAGGGTATTTATTTAGAAAATAAAGATACTTTACAAGGCTACTTTAAGAGGAGCTCGTCGTCGAGCTTGTAAAGAAAAGTTTTAAATAGCTATACACAATAAACGCAATCGACACATTAACTCTGTAAATTCCATGTGACGGCCTCTGTGGTACGAGGATGTGAATAACAGCTGCTTCATCCGTTCTACTCACATGCCTCGGGGTCAATTGCTGATACGATACATTCAGTTTTACTCTAGTATGAGTGATAATAAGATCGGTTTTAGAGTCGTCAGTTACATTTTACTCGTAGAACAAAGTTATGTTTCTTAGTTGGAATTGCGTACATGAGAAAAGCAGCTCAAGGAAGTAGAGATGAACACTCAGTCACCCAGCCGATGTCGAGCAGTGCCGTGGTAGAGTTACAATTATCTACATAAGAAATGTGTAAAGTGAAAACATAAACTCATACTGTAATTTTTAATTAAATGGGTTTTGCTATGATCTTGCTAACAATCTAATTTCACAGAACTAAGTTAAAAAATCTGACACTGACAATTATAATTGAACGTTAATTAGCTGTCACAACTTTTGAACAGTCAAAAGGCATAAGGCGGCGAGAGAAATTAAAGAAGAATTCATAAAAATCGATATTAATAAGAAGACAAGCGATGCCAACCTTTTTGTATCCGCCGAGTCGAAAGGCTCTCTGCAATCTCGCTGCTCGCGTTGTCGACAGGTACACTATGGGCACCGCCTCACCCGCTTCCAACTCGATGTCGAAGTCGTTAACAGCCTCACAGAACTTATAATCCCCCAACTTTTTTGCCTCACTCTTCATTAGTTCAGTGTGCCTGTCGTCAGTTATCTCGCCTTTTGAAACTTCGCTGGGTGAAATGAATAGGGGGTTGTCGTAACAACGGTTTAAAACTTCGTCTGGTTCGTTTAATGCGAGTTTATAATGGTTTTTCACATCAATTTCTTCATCATCCGGGAAAGTTATAAAATAATTTACAGTCACTGGATATTCTCTGTTGCACATATCCTCGATCACTACTGCAGGAGTTTGAGTGTCTATCGCGGAAGAATACGCGCTCCATCGCACTCCGTCACTAAACTGACCGGACTCCATTGTTCGCACTTATGTGTTCACAGCATGAATAAGTTATTCCGAGATTAACAATAACATACACAGACTAAAATAACTATACAACACCGGTCAGTACAAATTTTCGCTACTAAAGAACTTTGCAGTATCCTTTAATTCCTTGAAATTAATTCAACAAAATCATAAGTAACAAATATGAAACCTGGACTTTTGAATTTCCATATCATAATAAAGTGTGAAATACATTTATGTTTCAAACGCGTTCAACAAAATAGTGGGCGTATTGAGTATCAAATTTCCATTTGTAATTTGTTAGACATAGTACGTGTACAGATTTATACGACATTTAAATATATTTCAAAGAGATAAACTATTAAAAAAAATTGATAAAATTACCTATTAAAATAGGACGGTATGGCCGGTATCCGTAAAACTAATTTGTAGCGCTACCGGAATTTTTCCTATGATATTAATAATAATTTTAATTATATAAAAAAATGTTTAATCGAGTTACTATATACAAACATAACTTATTTGTATTGTATTCTATCATAGTCCCTCAAGACTATAAGTAAAATACTGAGCCTAGATAACCGTCTTTTTAATTTTTTAATTTCTTATTCTAGCTTATAATTTTTTTTTAAACATTTTTACAATCACGATGTTTATTTTTTATTAACGTAATTTCTTCCATACTGTCCTACTTGAAACACTTTTAAATACAAACATTATAAGCATAACTGTTAATTGTATTTAAATTTTCGCAAGAAATCTCCGAGGCCTATTAAATAACAATGAGTTATTACGTTTAGTTAACGTTATTTTACAATCCTTGTCCTAAATTATAAAACTGTTATAATATTTGCTTGGTAGAATTAACAATTAGTGCTGAAATAATAAAAACTTTATTTTAATTTTGAAGTGAAACTTCTATCGAATGGTTATGATATGAAACTCGATGAAACGAAAAAGCCACAGTAAAATGAGATAAACACAAACCTAAAGGACGAACCCTGCGAGAGAATGAGATACGAGTGTTACATTGTGCAGCACAAATTAGTGAGTCAATGAGACCCATGATTAAGCATAGGTCCAATTTGGACCGAAATATATTGATATAATATTTTTGTTGTTGTTAAGTTGACGGATGTAGGTCAAAAGAATTATATCGATATTATTTTCTTAAGTTTTCGCGACTTGAATACATAATAAAACTACGTTTTAACGGTTTTAAGCGCGGTAATTTATTTTATTTTTGTTATTTTACATTTTTCAGTGGCCGTGATCACGGAACACGAAGATGTCAAGTGTCAATGAGATTGTTAAAGTTTTATTTATCAAACCGCCAACTTGTTCAGTTTAATTATTTAGTTTTAATTTTTGTTTATGCTTATTATTTACTCTATGGGACCCTAATCTAATTACCTACCGCTTCGCAACATGTTGAAGCTTGAAGCTGGCTTGAAGAGAAGAAGTGGCCCAATAAACTTTTCAGCAAACATGCCTAGCTCTAATAATTTTATATATTATTAAAATGAACCAAATAAATTACCGCGATTAAGACTGTTAAAACGTAGTTTTATTAATTATATTGATATTAATAAAAGTTAGAGAAGAATTATCTGTGAATATCTCTGAAGTTTCACTACTACTGCGAGTGAACTGCAGCCACATTTTTTTAAGCTCTCGTGTGGCTTGTTTTCATAATACGGTTACGCGATACACCAAACCGTGTGCGACGTGTATGTAATGTTTTGACGTTTTTAAAGCCGGTATCATAACTCTGTTCACGGACAGGTGTTGAAGAGGTTGACATGGGTTGCCAGGCATTACCTTTTGCCCTCAATTAGCCAAATATTCCCTCGGACCACATTTAGCGTTTCCGAATATTCATTGTTAGTAATAACACTTTGTTTTGATGCTTTTGTAACGAAATTATATTTAATTTCACTGTGGATAAACCGCTCGAATTTGTTTTAATATTCTGTTCTAGTTCTTTATTTTAGTCTGTATATAATTAACATTTAAATTAAGGCTCTTAGAGTTATTACGGGTAGGTTAAATTAGTTGAAATCTCCAGAAAGAATACCTACGTTAATTAGTAAGCTATCTTGTTTGGAAATTAAGAGAAAGGTCAATAATGTTAAATTTTAGACAAATAGAAGAGAATTTTAGAGAATTATATTTAGTAATATAATTCTCAATATCGTCGTCAGCCAATCGCAATCCACTGCTGGTCGTGATAAGTTTGTACTTGACATATTTACATTTCTATAATTACTGTATAATTCTATTAAAAAAAGTAAAGTTAATATCCGTGGTTTGAGTTGATGACAGCCTGTTTTCGTTGACTAGTTGATTTTCAACTTTTAATTACTATTTGCATGACTGAAAGGGCAAAAATATGTAAAACATAAAATAACATATTGTTACAACTCAGGTCTCGACAAACACAAAAGCCACCTGCATATCTGAAACAATGAAAACTTTTATTACCCGTTGGCATTTGAACTATTAAACTATTGTAATTCTTTTATGATCGTCTCCTTTTGGTTACTTATTGGCATACGGCTTATTTTTGTATTATTATCATTAGCCAGGTGTTACGGATTTTAATGTACAAGCTGATTGCGGGAAATTCGGTCCACGTTGCCAGGCGGACATATTGCATTTGTGCAGTATAAAACGATGGCCCGATTGAGGGAGGAGGCAGTCGAGCGAGAACCACGATCAAAGCGAGACGTGTGTACTACAATCGGTAATCTATTAGTGACGGACTTTGCGCGTTTTATTGAATTACGACCTTCTGCATTACGGTTGGATTTGTTGTGTTCGGTTATATTTGTTCCTGTGTTATACGTGTTTGTGTAGTTCAAATCTATACAAATTCCAACGGCATTTTAATTCGAGTCCCGCAACTCTTAACAATATGATAAAAAACAGTGTAATAATGGAACGTTGTGGATTAAAGAAGGATGTGTGATAAAAGCAGAAAAAGGTAAATGTTAAGGTGGTTTGGGTATTTAGATAGAATGGATAAAAGTAGAATCACAAGACAAGTGTATGACAGCAATATGGTTGGTAGAGTCGGTACCGGTAGACCACAACGTAATCACTATGATCAAATTGAAGATATTTTAAAAAAATGTATAGAGATTAATAAAAGTCCATGAATTGAAATCCCCATTCCCATTGGGAAACAGACATGACAATATATATGTACGTATGTAAGAAAAAAAAATATTTCCTCATTCTCAAATACTAAATTTCCTATGCATGGGTATTAGGAACATGTACGCACTTACTGAACGCCAATTTTGTACATGTCGGAAATAAATCAGACTCGGGCCAGACATAACAACCCAAAAGGTAAATGTCATGCAACAAAACTACGGTGCGACGGTGTCATCGCACTCCACTCCAGTATCTATTTAGCAGAACTGAGTCTAAGTCTACTACATATGGAGTAGTAATGCGATTTAAAGTTTCCTTGTTCGAATAAGGACAGTAATTGATATAAAAGAAATTGTAACTAATTCCTTAAAGCTTATATTAGATGGTTTATTTAATTTTCTGCCTTTCAATTTAGACAAATCACCCAAAGTATATATACATATATACAAATATATATGTATATATATTTATTTATTTTTATTGCAGGAGCTCAGCAGACAGGAAGACGGACCACTTGATGGAAAGTGGGTACCATTGCCTATGGGCATTTGCAGCGCCAGAGGTGCTTCAAATACGCTGCTCTCTTAACGGAGCCTGGAACCTGGTCAGTAATGCCGGAATACAACTTAAGGTTGTTATGGCGACATACTTTAGACCAGGGGTGGTAGCCATCCAGTCGAGCAAATGCCCTACCACCTGACTGTGGGTTGTTTTGTCGCCTCTTACGACAGGCCGCCCAAACGCAGGAAATTGTATTCTTTCTCCGTTCCTGCACGGATATATATAATTGAAATCCACGTATATAGTGCCTCTTCAAGGTATCTCAGGAAGTATAATACCTAAAGACTTGAAATTTGGCATGGACCTTCCTTTCACCAAGTAGAGATCAGCTAAGAACGGATTTTATAGCACGCGAAGCGGGCGGGTATCAGCTAGTTCTCTATATAAACACAAATTTGAATCATTCAATGTTATCGAATACCGTTGTGTACTTTAGTTTTATGCTTTTCAATCAAATTAATTCAATTTAGTTGATCCGTCTAATATCATCATAACTGTTATATGATCGACGGTCTTTTGTCAAAGATATAAGACAACATTTTTAACATATTCATTTTCTAATGAACTTTTCAAGGAAAGCTAACAGTATATTCCTTTTTAACTCCAGTTTTACTTTAAACAGATTGTCCACAAGAGTAAATGGAACCGCCAAAGATCTTTAAACTAAGTAATATTGTACGTGAAGAAAGCAACATGTTGTGTCAGAGCCACTTTGGCAAAGTTTTCCACGACGTACCCCGATCGTGCCAGATATAATGTAATGCATAACATCTTGAAAATAATGACTTCAAGTAAGGATTTCGTTTCTCTTTATTTTTTTTGGGATTATAATTTTATAGGCAAAAAGAGCTTCCTTGTATTCGAGTCGTATCTTTGTCGTTCGTTTTTGTTTTAGAACTTTTTTTACTGTTTTTTATGTTCCATTCATTTTTGTGTTATATGGATACCGATCATTATGGACCGGAAAAGTATGAGGCATTTAAAAACCTTATATAACAGGTAATTATTGTACTTTTAAAGATATCTTTGTTCTTTGTTTCTTCTATCTAAAATTTCATTGACTTTTTCGAGCTGATCGGACGAAAACGAACGATGAAAAGCGTTTGAGAGTAAGGCCAGAGCACCGGGCAATACCACTGAGTATGTAGGTACAACACATCTACACGTTTTGTTCGGGTAAAATTATATCAAAAATTTAAAGAAATATTTACACAATGGATTTGAAACTGAAAGCAGAATCACAAAACAAGTATATGACAGCAATGTGACTGGTAGAGTCGGTACCGGTAGATCGATACGTACTTACAGTGATCAAATTGAAGATATTTTGAATTAAGGCCAGATAAAAAGCAGTTTAAATAAGCGTGTATGTATAAAAAGACTAATGAAAGTTGATTAAGTGAAAAGTGTTTGTCAGGATCGTAGTAGGTGGAGAACCATCTCTGCCTACTCCAAATGGGAAGCAGGCGTGACAATATGTATGTATGATTAGAAATTTATTGTTTTTATAAAAAAATGATAGCAACGAAAATACCTGAAGTCATCAATTCAACAACGTGCGAATAACTAGAATAACATAACTCTAGTAATAATACATGTGTTACTAAGTACCTACAGATGATGTAACGTTAGTAAGACAATAAATTATTTGGATGAAATGTTTTTGTTGTTGACATCTGTATCTACAGAACAAAGGAAGCGTAAAATGATTTTACGATGATCTTCTAAAGTTTATGCTGACATAAAAATAATAATCTTATTGTGGTTGCTTCAGCCACTCATTGTTTATCATTAATTCAATAAGTAGAAGAAGAATAAAACCCTTTTCCGTAAACTACACTTTGAAAGGGTTTTTAACATTCAAAGGGCATAGGCACCTTACCCATAGAAGACGGTGATCTAGGCTCAGCATTTTCTACTTATAGTCTTGAGGGACTATGGATAGAATAGAATAAAAATAAGTTAAGTTTTCTTTTATTGTATGTATTCAATTATATCGAGAGCTTCATAACAAATGGGCGTATACGCAAAAATGCCATTTTTTTGTTGTTTACTAAAATCTATGCATGCTATAATTTAGAAAGTCTTACCAAGACGCAAGGTACCTAAATAAAAGGGTAACCCAAATTTCAGCCTTGTACAATCAACTAGTTTTGTTTTATTCACAATTTTGTCCCTTGTGTAAAACTGCACTTTTGTCTGTACGCCCATTTGTTATGAAGGTATATCTCGATATTGTAATACCACTCAGTGGTAATTTTATAATTGTCTTGTGAATAAAACTAATGATTAAGATTTTATAAATAAATGACATTCAAATTCAACTTTTTTAATGTAGTCTTCTTTAGTATTTTCTTAAGTTTTCACGCCTAGTCACATAAATTACACTATTAACGGTTTTAAGCGTGTTAAACAAATTGGAGGTAGGCTAATCAATAACCTTAACATTACTCTTGTATTCTTTGTCTCTATTATTAACATTCGACTTCTTGACTTGACGTCTTTCGTGGTCATAGTTACTAAAAACTGGCTGAAACATTAAAATTTAAGCACTTAAAACCGTTAAAACATAGTTTTAATCACTCTTGATCACTGAGATACTGTGCCAAAGGGACACCTACTTGTAGCCGGTTTCTATATCTTATAGACTGTTGTTTTGTATTACTGTGAGTTAAAATTTGACATAAGCTCCATATAAGTAATGTTGAAATTCAACCGATGGTAAGGCAAGTAGATGAATAGTAAAATATACGAACTGGCAATGGCCAATGGGTCTCGAAGGTCTACTAGTAAAATCTTACTAATAACGTCGTTTCGACTTACACGTAAAACTATTTGCTTCCGGATTTTTTATTTATTTATTGGACATATGATATGAATGTAATGACAGAATGTCAAATCAAGTCCCCACCGTGGAATGTCTGCTTCTGACAATGAACATCGGTTCAACGTTATTATACTGTTTATATAAATAAACATTTCAAATACAACTTCCACTTTGTAATAATTTATAACATTACTACATACATTCAAGTTAGACTTGGGTTTGTTTTGACTATTACAGAATACTCTACGCGACTTTGATATGTTAAGCGTGATTTAATTCCTGTAAGAGAAGACAGCAGTACTTTTGATTACAGTTTATAGGACTGGATCGATCGATATGATAAAAGCCTGAAACGGTATGCCTTGAGCTAATCCTATTTTGAGCAATAAGTGGAAATTCCGATTACTTACTTCCTCCTTCCCCAATTCCATGTCCCTATTCTATTACACTACCTTATGCCCCTATTCCATTCTCCTATCCTATTCATCCTGTCTGATCTTTCCTATTCCATTACCTTATCCCATGCCTCCTATCCTATCCCTTCTTGCCCATCTCCTTTATCCCATGTTAAAGGTTGGTAGCACGTTGGCTTTGCCCGTGGTGTAGCAAATGTCTATACGCGACTTTTTTACTATATGGGCCCGTCTGCTTGTTTTAAAGCTTCACAATTTAATAGTATTCACGTGTAGCAAGCAAGTTTTTTAATTAATCATGAAAGGTACGCGAGACATTGTCATACTTCAATGTTGAGAGTCCACAAATAGTGAGGTGGGCCTTCTCTCGACCTTCTTACGTAAAATGTAGTGTGTGTCTTTTGCGAAGTATTCTAAAAATAAACCGATATTCAGTTTGCTTTGCATTTAATTTACTAAACTGAACACGATCATTATCGAGTTTAGCTTGTTATGCAAGCGTGCTTCGACGTAAGCTGATAGTTCAACTTAAAAATTAATAGGTAATTAAAATAAATGTACTAGTACTTGAAATAGATGTACACACATCATAATAATAACGATTAGTCTACAAGTTTTTTTTTGTGTATTGATTAAATACATGTTATCGTGACTTCACTTATATAATCTTCAGATTTATATCTCACGTAAACGGACCCATGGTCCTGCGTAAAACGTAAACTATACTCACCGATGCTATAGTGCTATATATTGTTATAAGGAAGAATAATAGGTTAATGTGAAAAATATCAAATGTTTATTGAAATGTAACTTTACGATCCACCTGCCACGAAAGCTAAATTGGGTTAGTCAAAAATTTACAATTAGTTAAGGTTTGCTTTTAATAGTAGAGGGATAAATGAAATGAGATTTATTTTTAAGGTACAAAGCCGTAAAATACTTAGTAAACGATAAAAAAATGCATACTACATTTTCACACTTATATTCACATGTATGGTTTACTAACATTTAATTTCGAAACCGGTATCTGTTTGACATTTCACACAAGAAAGAGGTGGACGGACTGTGTAAATAATGGCATCATGTTTGTAATGTGACAGAAGACGTAGTATGTCTGAACAGAGGACTATGGAAGGAAACGACATATTGTCAATCAAATCTTCATAGTTCAGAATAGGTGAAAAAAATAGAATTTTGAAATCTGTACAGGGCCATACGATAGTCTAATATATGTCGAAATTAATATCTTATTTCGTTAGAATCCTCTCTAATAAACAAAATTTTAAACGAAGTAAATTTATTTTGTCAGCAGCAATTATTTTATTTGCAAATCAACGACCACTTCAGTTTTAAAAGTATTGATAAGTACATGTAGTTGTATGAAAATCTATTTACTCAAGAGGTCCAGTATTTGATTTAATAAAATATACACAAGAAATAGAAGATAAACTAATAAGATACTTGAACTATACAACACTGCAACTAGCTATGTCTAAACAACTAATTAACTTACTATCAGTACACACAAAACGTAATCACCATAAATGCATAATTTAAAAACTACACAGTAAAAATTAATACCGACTGAATAAAAATTTAAATTCTATTTAATATAAACAAATTAACTAGTTCTGAAGGATTTTTCACATCAAAACAAACGAGGCGCGACGTATACCGCCGCACGCGTCGCGCGAGTTGAATCGAGAATCGAGACTGGACGTTCTATATTTGAAATGAAGTGGGTTTAATAACATTGCGTATATTTTTCCCTATTTTCTCTGGTCCGTGACATCCGCTAGCTGCATTCAAGTATCAATGCTATTTATTGGAAGAATTGTGAATATAATCGCACAGCTGATAGAAATACTCTTTATTTTGATGTTTTGTATTTATAATTAGTAATGCTGCGTAATTTTAAGTGAAGTGCAACGAGAGCACTTGGCTATATTTAGCTATACCAAGAAACGACAAAATTTATTGGGGAAAAAGAACCTACGTGTAAGCCTGGGATACAAGGTAATTCTGTGTCGAGTTTCATTTAAATCCACTCATTAGTTTTCACATGATGCTTAGAGATACCAACAAAGAGACAAAAGTTTTAAAAGTTGCATTTTTGAATCTGCTGGTCCTAATTAGCCTACCTGATTATTTATTTTCTTTTAATTCATTGCACAAAACTCGAACCCGATCGAATTGATTATATTATTTATAGTCTAGACTATATAACCTCTATATGTATGGGTATGGATAAAAGTACTATGAAATGACGACTCATAATAAAGACATTGAAAAATCCCTTAAGTTTTGTAGAGGACATAACAGATCAAAATTTGAAACGTTGTGATATAAAACACACTAATAAAATATTTACAAAATATTTATAAGTAAAATCATACATTTTAGACTACATTGATAAATAATTCAAAGGGTTAGGTATTATAACTAAATTTGATGAAACTTTATTTTGTTAACTAAAATTAAAGAAATACAAGTAATTATTCAAAATTGAGTTAAAAATAAATTAATATAAATAACGTAATATATCGCTGCCAGAGGGAAGCATGCCCAGAAGGCTGGCTGCATTCTAGTCAAAGGAGTGCTTTGTCATGGTGTGGTGTAACAACCATATCTTTCTTTCTGTGGCAACGTAATAAAATAACTATTGACAATAGTATTGATACACTTGCGGTTGGCCAATGAGTCACAAATTCATATTTCCGCGTCCAAAGATTATTAGAGGAACACTTTTTCTTGGCGCCTATTGAAAAGCTGTCACGAAATATTAATAGCACTGGCACTGTATTTCGTTGAGCGCCGGGCCGGTTCATAAATTAATAAGATAATGTCAAAACTATCTTAGCATAGTAATATTTTGGAAAATATTAAACGAATCAAATAATTGTAGTCCTAGTTATCATACTTATTAGTATAATATTATTATTATTTAATCATTAGTACATTGTTAAGCTACATGCCACCAAATTATTTTGAAAAAGATCCTTGTCCATTTAAAGATTTTGTTTATATTTTTTTATATTTCAGGAGTTCAGCAAACAGCCAGACGGTCCACTTAATGGAGAGCGGTTTCCATCGCCTATGGACATGTGCAACACTAAAGGTACTATAAATGCGCTACTGCTCTCTTAAGGGAGATTGGAACCTGGTAACTAATGCCGAAACACAACTCATGGTTGTTTTGGCGGCATACCCTAGACCAGGGTTGGTAGCCATCCAGTCGGGCAAATACCCTTCCACCTGGCTGTGTATTGTTTTGTCGCCTCTTACGACAGGCTCTCCGGCCGCAGGAAATTGTATTCTTTCTCCGTTCCTGCACGGATCAAAAGATTACCTGGAAGAGATTGCTTTAAGCAGTAAGGCCGCCCATTATACTACTATATAATCTTAAGAAAAGCCAATTTGATACCATTCTTCTGTTGGTGTACAATAAAGAATAGGTATCGTTATTGTTCTAGTCCATAAAAGTCACATCATTCAGCTCTCTTGAAGAATTGAACATATCAGTAATCTCAATGCAGATGATCCTTTGGTCTAATTATTCATTAAATATAATTTCCAGAGGTTTAAATAAAAACGACGTGGCGAAAAAAGTCTTTCGTTATAATTTACAATTATTGTGAGCCCTGTCTCGCCGAGGTGTGATCGGAAATTACTGAAAAAAATAGATCACATGCCAGCACATCACCGGCTTGATAATCAAAACTTTAATGACCACAGTATATAGCAGACACTAACCGAAAGCAGTTTAGACAGTACTATTATAACTCATTTTGAGCATGTATTAATTGTAAATATGTAAGGGTAAAAACCGCTGGACCTATTTACGCAATACATTCAAGTCATAATTTGAAACCATATCTTTTTACTATGTACTACAACTTTTAGCTGTCAAAATACTGCTTACACAAATACTATGAATGGGTATATATAATGTTTATGAATGATACTCCTCTATCCCTTTCCTCCTGTCTAATAACTCTATCCCATCCGTCCTTTTTTTATTATTATTTTTTAACCAGGGGAAATCCGATTGAGGACTAAGCCGCGACAAGGGCAGAACCTTGGGGGGATAATTCGGATTCGGATAATTGGGGGTGGCACTAGCATGCCCAGTCAGAACTAGTGCCATGCTATTGCCACTCCCCGGTTAGGGATACCCACTAAAACCCCTGGGTGTTCCGTCCTTCGCCTTATGCCAGGGCTACGGGTATATGACCTAGCCCCTCCGCAGCCCTGGCAGGCGTGGGCCTCGCAAGGCCTCTTCCACTGCCGGGGGACTACTTTTATTTCCCGGCATCTTCAATCTCTCTAGACGTGGGGCGATCTGTAACTCGCCCCACGGGAGGAGTGGTGAGCACGCGCGGAACACTCGCGCCCTCATCTCGACGGCATCCCATCCGTCCTATTTTATCCCATCTCAAAGGCTGGTAATGCGTTGGCTTCGCCTCTGGTGTTACAAACGCCTATACCAGGCGAAGATAATCATATTGAATTAGATGGGCCGTCTGTTTGTAGGCTAGCTTCGCAATAACCACACTGTATATAGAAGTGAAACTTCAGAGATAATTCAAGACGTGAGTGGATGAAGGTGATATGTCGCATATTCGGTTTTTTGCTTTTTTTGCGTAGATGAATGTTACAAGTCGATACCAAATGACTACAGACCTTAGACCATAGATATAAGGCATATTTAAGAAATAAAACGTTGCTAAAGGTGTTAAGTTCAGTTCAGTCTCAAATAAAAGTAAAACTTTTATCTCGATTTACTCAGAATTGGAATTATGCGACTTATCACCTTCATCCACTCATGTCTTCAATTCTTCTCTAACTTTTATTAATATATATATAATTCCTCTAGCCTACATCCGTCAACATATTATAATTCAAAATGAACTTCTAAAGTACCACTTTAAATTTTTTTCACTGTTTTAGTCTAAAAATTTTACTTCGGTTCAATGGACCTATGTTTAATCATCGGTCTTATTGACTCTAATCTGTGCTACACAATGTAAAACTCGAGTCTCATTCTGTCGCAGGCTTAGTCCTATAGATTTATGCGTTTATCTCTTTTTAGTGTCGCTGTTTTGTTTCATCGAGTTTCAAATCACGATTCTAAAGAAGTTTCGCTTTAAAAAATTGCAAAATATAGGATCCATGAAAGTGCAAACATAATGTGTTACACTCGTGGTTTTGTGACGTGGCGGACGCAGCAGTTACATCAATTGCTCCCGATAACTACAATGAAAAAGGCCTTCACCTGATATCTGGACATTATATTTGTATCTGTGTTACGTATTATCCATATAATAATATCAGCCCACAAACGATCTACTGCTGAGCTTGTCGAAGGCCTGATTAATGTATATCACACATCGGTACGATATAAGAATCGAATCAATACTAATATGTTACTTTGTAAACGATTTCATTCGATGCTTGTTTGTTTGCTTTTTTTTGACGTCCTTGAAAATAAACCCACTTGAAAATTATAAATCAATGATTAGCCAGGTGTTGCAGATTCTTTTGCATTTGCAAAGTATAAAACGACGGCCTGATGAAGAGAGGGGGTCAGTTGAGCGACGATTACTATACGGGCGTGACGTGTGTACCCTCGCAACTCATAATAATATGTAAGCGTATACATCTCCTTTTAAAGAAATATTGCATTGCATATTCACAGGTGCATATAAAGTCTAATAATTAATCGTCCTTGAATATCATTGGCTTGCTTAGTTTATAATAAACTGCATAGGAGCGGATATTGACTGAAAATTTACTGTATGAAATAAAATTTTATTATGTGGAGTAACCGCGACCTTGAGTGGCCAGCGCGGACAGCCGGCGACCGGCGCAGGCGCCTTGAAACCGTGCCAGCATATATGCACTGAATAAAAACACACTCAGTGCGTTTATTGCTCTGTCAGTTCATGGTGGAAAGTACTGACTCATTTATTTCATGATATGTTATCAATGGCCGGGCACTGTCGGACATCGCTGAATTATTTTACATACTTACGAGTACCTATTATAAGTAAAATCTGTTTTGTAATCTATATTATAAACTCTAAACATGCAATGTCTGTGCATTGTAGCTATTTTAAAAAAGCACAACTGTAATAGACTACAGAAACGATGGAGAAAACGATGCAACTTTTTTACATTTCTTATTTTGTTTGTCGTTTTATATGTTTCACTCTTTGTACGGGATTCACATAAAAAAATCTGTTTTCGCTGATCGACAGCAAATTCTTAGATACAAAAACTGAGCTACTTTTTATTCTGAGAATCCTGCGGGAATTTCTCTGAAAATGACTTAAAATGTTCAGAATAAAAAATACCAATTCAAATGTGATTTTTTCAATGATCGATAGAAGATTTTATGTAATGAAATATGTAAAATTTACTTTACCGGAAATCTCGGAATTTTCCCGGTAGCGGTTCGAAGCTGTTCGAGTACATAAAAATTAGCTTATTCTGACACAGTTTTTACAAAAACGATGGCTAACATTCTTTTTAAATGCTGGGATACTTTGTGTCCCGGGAAACTCGCGGGAATTTCAATTCAAGCGTAGATGAAGTCACGGGCACATCCTAATTAGTAAATCTAGGTATACTCTAAATGTTGAAATTAAATGTAAAATATGGCCGACATAAGCAAACTTTTCACACATTGTCTACTACCATAATACCCTACACTACAATCTACTCTATACTGACCTTTCAGCTCGAAGTGTGATTCCACCGATATGAGTCCCCATGGAGTCATAAGGTTCATGTTTCGTAACTAGCGCACTTATAGCGAGGTCATGGTCAAGTTGCCTCGGCAACTAACAAAAAGTTATTTGCCCCCGTTTTAGTAGGTAAACTACTAAAACGGGGGTTGTTTTAGCTAATTACAATGTTTTACACCACTGTATGTATGCATATTTTTTAAATTGCAAACAGGCTTTAATGGAAAGCGGTTATCGTCGCCAGTAGACGTCGGCAACACCAGGGGCGAAGCCAACGCGTTGCCAGCCTTTAGAATGGGATAGCGAGGATAGGGGATGGGACAGGCAAGAAATAGGGGGGATGGAACAGCCAAAATGGGATAGAGGGAAAGGGTAGTGGGACATTGAAACTCATCGCAACAGGATTAGCTGCGAACTGTTTCCCGCCGATATTATGTGAGACCGTGGTATAGCAACACCTATTTATAAATATACATATATATTTATATACACACAATTAAATACATTATATATATATATATATATATATATATATATATTACTAACTAAAAATTAAATTAAATTAAATTGTATAGACTGACTGACTGATACTGAGTATGTCAGGTATGACGTCGACTTTTTTAAACCATTAAGAAGAAACTAGTACAAGTAACTGAAGTTAACAAACTTCAGTTACCTATTCCAACGCTTTGACCACCATAAAATTAAGGACGTCAAGGTACTTAAATTAGAAATGCATTTTTTATTTTAATACGGAATTTTTATAGCCTATCGCAATGTAACATAATGAAGAAAACTTAACACAAAAATAACGTAGTACAAAATATATTAATTATGCATCAGTGTTTCGCAGCTAGAACAAATGGTACACCGATAATGGAGTCTCCATTACTGAAATTTCATACTCATAAAAGCTGAGAAATAGGCAATAATAACTTTGAACTGAATATATAGCCCCAGTGGTATTTAAAGTCATGCAATCATTCTAGAAAGGTTTTTCTTAACAAAGCTTAGAAATAAAAAAAAATTTTTTCGAGTTCATTAAAATTTGTTTGGGTAACAACTGGTCTAAGGTTTATCATCATCCGAGCGTTAAATCACCGTATAGTTCGGAGCGTTCATTGCGACGCCCAGAGTCGGCTTTCCTACATTTTCTTCTCCACTTCGCGCTGTCATCAGCATCCCCTGTTTTAACACTTACACAACATCAAGTCTGTATTTCTTGAACCTTTCCTAACGACCGGGGCGGAGGCGGCATTGCTAAGCATTCGGTTCCCACATGATTAGCCGGTCTCCGTAAAATGTGGCCGTACCAGCCTAACCAACTATCTTACTGTTTGTCTGCTATGTCATGGACGTGAAGATTGCCGCCGATGCAGCTGATTATGACTTGGTTTGTCCGCATGATTCCACACATTAACAGCAATATATAATAACTGGTCTAGGGTTACTTTAATAAATAAATAAAAATTGGTAATAAATAAATTTTACTGCAGGATTTCTAGGATACTGTCTATTATAAATTTAAAGCTTTATCTCATTATTTCTGTATTGTGTGATGCTCTAATTCTCTCAAATTATTGTACAGGACATATACATAATATATAAGTACACAAGTACTATATACTATTTATGTCAGAAATAGCTTATACGCTTCTGTTACATCTATCATAATTATATTGACAGTAAAAAACTATCGATAGTAAACTTGCACGTTGTGAAATTCAATGTGTCAAATCTGTTAAATCACCCTGGTGTAACTTATCGGGACAGTGCCCGTTTCCTCAGTAACCAAGATGTTTATGAGCTCAACTTATTCCTAACGATCAGACAATTTACAAGAAGCGTGTTCAGTGTTGGCGATTTGTTTGCCATAAAACTAAATGTGTAATCAATTAAGTAAATCCCTAGAACTATTTCCTAAGCAATTTCAGTGTATTAAGCGCCCTATACCATGCTCGTAATTCATACACCGCTAAGATTATAATTGAATGTGCGAACCACCCGACTTGGGTCGTAATACCTTTTAATGAAATCACTAATACAGCTCAGTATCTCATCATGCATAGTAAAGCAAGTTCTAAATGGATGATCAGTAATAAAAGAGATTAAAAGAGAGATATTATAACGTTCTTTATCTGGAAAGCGATACTTAGAATAAAATTTGGACTAACACTGATATTAATTATTTAGTATAGAGGTTGTACAGCGAATTCCCTGCAATTAAGGTTGGCAATTTGGCTCATTGCTGTGCTAGAAGTTCATTCATCACAGTACTGATTTTCCGTGCCAACTCCGCCTAATTCATTACGCAATTTCGGTTCAAGTAGTAAAACGAATTAATAAAATATAATTTTGTATTATAAAAATATAGCACTTTGATTTATTAATACTTTTAGGCGTATAGACGATATGACTCTTATCCAGTGATTAATCAACTAATATGTAAAATGCAATATTATAATATTATAATCGCGTGTTTCAAATGGATCAAATTTAATATCAACTCATCAACGTCCCAGACAGTAGCTTTTAGAAATTAGGTTGATTCGCCAAACGAAATATTCGGGCTGAACACGCGAACCGTTGCACGCACTTCTCAACTTTCACACGTTATTACCAGTCGTTTATTTTCCCACAAAAATACCCAGATATTTTTGCGGTGAACAAACGAAAAAAAGTGCGTTTAAATTCCCTGAACGTTGAATCGATTTAGAATCCAAAAGGATTCGCCTAATGACTATGTTAACACCAGAGAACACTCGAATGATCGAGAGTTGAACCAATAAACCTCTCGACTGTTTCTCGATCATCAATCATTCAAGCGCGGGTGGGTCCTTGTAACCTCATAAAAACTGACGTCACATTGTCGTGTACATATTTATGAAGCTTCCAAAGTGATCTGCTATTGATGGCCGCCCCATTCATCAGCCAGAAGCTGTTGGATACCACAAAAACTTGCTCATAATGACATTATATGAGTGGACAACATTAGGGGGGAATTTGGCCGAAATTCTCGCGAATAAAGATAATCTTGTATTAATGCAATTTTGCCAGAAATGTGGGCATACCGACTTGTCCTCGATGTGTTTTTATGTCAATGGTCGTATTAATTTTATATTTGTACATAAAAACAGTCATAACAGCAGTATAGACGCTTTCGTTCAGATTATAAAAAGCGGTTGTTTCAAGTTCTTTTAATAACTGGTAGAAGGAAAACGAAGATCTAATAAAAGAACAAAACTCAAAATCAATTATTATGCTATTTATAAATATGATCGCTAATAGGTGTTTTAAAAGTAATGTATGGAATAATATATTTACAATTTAAAAGTCCTATTTAAATAATATAATTCCAGACGCTTAATATTAGGTCCTTACATATGAAGTTGACGTTTTGTCGTATTGGCCACTTTGATCTCAAATATCTCCTCTTTGGTTAGGAATTCCAATTTTAAATTTATACAGCTATTTACTTATGTTTTTGTGTTTTGAAAACCGTAATCCATTTGTTTTTTCCCTTTTTGGTTTTGTCTTTGCGTCACTCAGTTTACAAAATGGAAAACTTAAAATATCGCATTATTTACGAGTACGAGTTCCATCGTGGCACCAGAGCTGCCGAAACGGCTCGAAGGATTAGTTATGTGTATGACGGCGGTGTCGCAAAAGAAAACACAGTGCGTTTTTGGTTCCAACGTTTTCGTTCTGGAAATTTCGACCGGCAGAACAAGCCCCGTGGACGGCCGGAGACCAAAGTTGATAATGCAGAATTGAAGGCTATTGTGGAAACGAATCCATCGCAAACCACGTCCGAGATAGCTGCAGGCTGCGATGTTAGTGATAAAACTGAATTAATCCACTTAAAGTAAATTGGGAAGGGGAAGGAGAAAAAGCTTGAAAGGTGGGTACTTCATGAATTGAGTGCAACAAACCGACAAACGCGCGTTGACTGCTGCATTACATTACTCAACCGGCACAATAATGAAGAGATTTTAAATCGAATCACTACCTGTGATGTGAAAAGTGGATCCTGTATGATAATCGGAAACGCTCATCGCAATGGCCGAACCCTGGCGAAGCAGCCAAATACTGCCCGAAGCGAAATTTGACTAAAAAAAATTACTTGTGAGCGTTTGGTGGACTAGTGCCGGTGTCGGATGTCACTACAGCTTTCTTAAATCTGGCCAGACGATGACGGCGGATGTCTATTGTCAGCAACTGCAAACCATAATGGAAAAGCTAGCTGCTAAACAACCGAGGCTGGTCAATCGCTCTAGGCCACTGTTGCTTCAGGACAAACCTAGACCACACACTGCACAACAGACGGCTACCAAATTAGAGGAGCTTCAATTGGAATGTCTAAGACATCCACCGTACTCCCCTGACCTTGCTCCAACAGATTACCATTTTTTTCGAAATTTGGATAAATTTTTGCAATTGAATAAATTCAACTCCGATGGAGTAGTCCAAAGCGCCTTCAAAGATTTTATTGATACCCGCCCGAATGATTTTATTAGTAAAGGGATCATTAAACTACCTATGAAATGGCAGAAGTGCATAGATAGCAATGGTACATACTTTGATTAAATAAATATAGTATATTTAAAAAAAAACGACTTTATGTTCCTGCCTTACAAAACGCCAATTTCATATGTAAAGACCTAATAATTTGACAACAACAATTTTCCGGAGATGCCCGTCAGTTATTATAATGTGAATAGAAACGATTTATCAATTTCAAAAGATTGAATTTCAGAATGTGTTATTGATACAATGTCGGGCATTATTCTCAGCCACTTTTGTACGAACAGCAATCAGCGAAATTTATTAGTGATGGATTTAATATCGAGTCCATTAATTTAATAGACTGGTGGAATATGCATTATGATGCCGTAATGCAGATTTATTGCTAATTCGTGGGGTCAGGGTTTAAGTATGGATTCATCGTTTGACATTAGATAACGTGGATGAAATTTTGTTTCTTTCGCTTATGATACTTTGTCTAAGTTCAAGTAGCTCTACTTTCTAACTTCTAATATTGAACCTCCTACATAACACATACCTATATACGATGATAGTTATCACTTCTACTATTAGTGTATATTTATCAATTTACAAAACGTTTTAATAGCAATTTAAATTTAAAAGTGTATAATATTTCACTAATATATTACTGATTTTTAATACATAAATAATATATTAGCCAAGAAGCATTCTGCAGCATTCTAGCGTTTCCCTATTTTAGGTGAAGGTGCAGTTTACACACAAGGTTGTCTAGAGCGCTAAAAATCTGTTGATATATAAAGTGCGTAATAAATCACATACAGCAATCTTATTCTTTCAATAAAATATTGTTTTCGTGGAAGCTTTACAGTAGTTTTAGGATAATGATCGTTTTTATACACGAGTTTTTTGGGTTTTTTTTATGTTCTTTGTAGGCATATGGTCTACCTGATTGCAAAAGGTTAGCATTGCCCAAGGAGCAATTTGGATGAAGCTTAGTTTTACCAAGTGAAGAGACGAATGAATAAATTAAGAATTGGAGTAAAAATATCTGTTAACAGGCCACGAGATCCTTTAAAATAACTTGTCAGTGAACAAATTGCAGAATTGTTTTAAGCTAGATCAGGTAAAAAGCACGTCAAATAAACGTGCAAGTATGAAGAGATTAATGAAAATAGATGAAGCGAGAGTCGTTTGTCAGGATTGTCGCAAGTGGAAATCCTTCGTCTCTGCCTATCTCCATGGGAAACAGACGAAATAATATGTATGTATGAACAAAATAATTTAAACAAATAAATGCATTATATATATCAAGTTATTGATTATTATATTTGCCCCCTATTTATCTCTGTCACATTTGAGTAGGTGTCACGTGTCTTGTGTGACACCATGAACGGGGTCGAACAGACCGTTATGATGTTTACCCGAGCCCATTTGTAGAGCCGGTCGGACTCGGACGTAAACGGGTCTGACCGTAGCAGACGGTAGACAATCGATTAACGACCAACAAATGTATAAACGTGCAGTACCAGTCTCGCGTGAATCTCAAAGCTTTAAATTTCGCATTTGAGTTTGCTTGCTTGAAAGTAGTTTTGGATGAGAAAAGGCAAACAAGTTAACTTTTGTAAGCACAAATGCACATTAGCCAAGCATAGTCAAGTAGCCGTGACAGCAATTAACTTTTTTTTTATAGTTATGTATCTATATATATATATATATATATATATATATATATATATATATATATATATGTACCTAATATTTAGATAATCCTCCGCACTCATTGGCCATTGTTGAACATATAGCATCGCCTCCGCTTAGCTACATTTTATCCCTAAAGTTCAGCACTAGTCTTAGTAGCTATATATGTTCCCGAATGTGTGTCGAGTCCAGCCATAATTTTTATACAAGCCATATAGACGTACCAGATTAAGTGCCACGAGCCGCGACATTATTTTATTTAGGTGTTTTTTTTTCAACTAAAGCACACAGCAGATAGGTTGACGGCCCACCTGAGGAAAGTGGTTATCATCGTCCATTAACACCTGTGGTGTTTAAGTTTAAGTATTTAAGGGGGACTGGCACCTGGTCACTAATGCTGAAACACAACTCAAGGTTGTTATAGCGGTATACACTAGACCAGGGGTGGTAGCCATCCAGTCGGACAACTATCCTACCCCCTAGCAACGTGTGACGTAATTTATTGATGATCCCATGTAAAGAAAGGATTATGCCAGACGGGCTACTAGCAGAAGTCCCGCAGCCTCAGTGGATGTAGGCTAATAGAAGAAGAATTCAACTAACAACCACATACATAGATTTGATTTCTACGCGAAAACTAGTTGCCTATTAATTTCAATGTAATATTTTTAATTTTGCATGCTAGCACAGACCTTTGATCATAAATCTAATAACAAAAACATATTGAATTTTATTTATTAATTTCTCATTTATTCATTTCACATGTATTCAAATTATTATAACGCTGATTCTAAATTTAAAGATATCTGTTCACAAATTACCAGTATCGAGACAAGCAAGATTACACTCATTTAATCCATGGTTACTAAAACCACGGATTAGATAAGCAAATGTATACAATGGAAGTAACTAGTTATAATAGATACGTTTATTCTCAATCGGACGATTTCATTACTATTCATAATCGTCCATCTCCAGTTAGAATTTTAATGCATGTATTTCCAAATAAAATAAAATAGTAATATCAACCTTCACAGTCATCGAAGTAAGTAACATTAATGTACACTGCTTACTCAACTCTTACACCTATTTATAAAACGGGTCGCGTCTTAACAAAAATTTTGGATCTGTTCCAAATGTCACTTTTTAAAGGATTTATTTAACAGCGAGTATGTTTTGCTTTGTAAACATGTTTGTGTCGCAAAATAACGGACTAAGACCGGATGGCTTCTTGGAAAGTAAAGATATTTGTAGTCTGTATAACAACTTGGATATCTTATTGATTATATCGAGAAACGATTTTCTTGCAACATACCTTACTTAATATTTATTTTGCTTTTCGGCTAGTATAATTTATATCCCCGACAAGTATAAGCCACACTAAACTTACTTTCTAAATTTTAGAGAAGTTAAACCTGGAAAATGAGTATAAGTTAACTGTGAAAAAAATATTGTATGTTGTATGTATAGAACGTTGATTCTGGTAAATTAGTGTAAATTGATTCTGGGACATTACTGTAAGTAGATTCTGGAAAATTAGCGTAAGTTGTATCTGGAAAATTAGTTTAATGTTAACTCCTTTATACTATTTATACATTGAGTTATCGTAATGGGTATTAAAGTAAAAAAGACTATGTTTATATATTCCTTCTCCACCATAGAAAATGTCATTTTGTCCAAATATTTGTTATATACATTATATACGACGGCCTCTGTGGTTGAGCGGGCTAAGCCTATGACGGCCTTCCCTCACTTCAACGCAGAGGCTCCGGGTTCGTTTCCTAGTATAGTAAATTTCGGAAACTTATTTTTTCCTTTATTTACTATGGTCTGGGTGTCTGGAATCGGCCCCAGAGTAGTCCGTTGTATATTACCCATAACACAAGCGTAACTTGCTTAATTTGGGGATATGCAATATGTGTGTTTGTCTGCGCGATATTTATATACGTACTTTCCACAATATTGGTGAAAATAAGTTACCTACTTATTTTATTAGAAAATAAGAGATTTAATATTGTATACGCACCTATAGTTTATAAAAATTAAAGAACGCATGTTAAAGCACAAGAAAATAAATACAATAATATAAAATATATTTTTATTAAATACTTTGCCTCATTATGTAAGTGAACTTAAAAAGACTGAATACATGTCAGATGGGCGTAAAAGTTAATATTTATATATCAAAGTCAAATTAAGTTTATTTAGTTGCTTATTTCTATTCTCTTCGGGATAGTAAATATAAATAGATTCTCATAATATTTAATGAAAAAAGGACAGTGGATTTCATTTATAATATCCTCAGTTGTAACGGATTATTGGTTATAGCGACGTAACTCTTAAGTCCCTAGAATTTAAAGTATACTTTTAGAGAAAAATAATTTGGCTTTACAGGCTTCGGATGCAATGCCGATTTCTGGTATAACGACTAGTTTTAATGAAAATTCCATGCAGACAGATATTGTGATCGACACTATATACTAAGGCCGAATAAAAAAAAACACAGATTCATTTAAAGAATCATAAATCTTTCTTATTTTTTTTTACATTCACAGATGTCAGAAATTTTAATAATACGCTTTTGTTTATAAGTACTCAAGTACGACAGTTAAATCTGAAAACCAAAGATATTAAAAAATATAGTATAGGTATAGTTTTCTCTCTTTCCACCTTACTATAGAACAAGTTCCGGATATAGCGACCAAAATTACAGTGGTCCCTTCATCGTTGGTATAACCGTACAAATATGACAGAATATATGAGATGATAGAATAATTCAAAGTAAAGTTACGGTAAGCTAAACAATACACACAAAGAGCCTAAAAATTAACAACCTAGGCACAAAAAGGAAAAACAACACACATGGCACTAGTTAAGGTAATATAATATGTATAGACATAAGGCACACACTGCACATGCACTTCCTCATAACACCAGCATGTAACAGATAGACTCTACATTAGTATTGGTTTTGTATTAAAATTAGAAAAAGAAAATATTATTAGTTAGTCTTAAGGTACACCTCAACATAAAAAGCACAAAATTAATGCCACCCACAGTATCAAAAATAAACAGTAAGCGTGTATGAACTCTAAAAACCTTCATAGTAATTAAGTTGTAAAAAGGGTACGGAACTCGAGTCCCTAGATTTGTTAAAAAAAAGCTAAACAATAGGAGGTACCTAATATTGAATTACACCAACATTCATAAGTATTAATTTACAAATCACCCGGCATTTGAATACGAACCATCAAAACAAGTACCGCAACGGACAATCACCATAGACGTCTAAGGGGCCATCTATCAAGCCCCCTGTCTGACAGGTCATCCTGCGGATAATACCCGTCTATCGAACGCACCTAAATCGTAATCGAAATACGGAAGTTTGATTGGCAGAACGTTTAGCACGCTAATAGCTTTTAGGTGTTCCCGTTGTTTTTATACTCATAAATAAAATTAATTATTTCTACTTTCAGACCGGGGATGATGCGAATATTTATAAACCACTAACTGGTCCAAGCCTACTTTGCTGGGCGTATAAAAAATATTATTAATCGCAATCAAACATACCCAACCCTTAATGTCAATCAGGAATAATGTAGCTTTCTACTGGTGAAAGAATTTTCGAAATCGGTTCAGTACTTCAAGAAGTTACTTCCTAAAAACACTCGCAAATTTTAATCCCTTATAATTTTTTATTTTTATTTTATTGGAACAACAAACAGCTACATTAATAAAATTAAACACAAAATTACAACTTAAATTAAATATTATACAATAATGCAGCCCACAGCGCTGTCCACAGATTAAAACATGAATATATTATTAAAGCGATTTTGGCAATTTTGGTAATCGCTAGGCTTTAATATTAAATATGTATATACTTATTGATACAAGAAAGTAAAAGAAAGTTAGTAAAAGAAGAAGAAGAGCAAGGAGAAAATAGAAATGGAATTAGTGTTGTGTTAGTGTTTTGTGAACAAGGAATTTAAATTTAGAAGTTGAATTGGCAAATATGTCTATGTGTTCAAAGAGTTTATTATGTGTGTCAATCATACGTGTGAGAGGAGAGCGAAGGCCAGAGTTTGTGCGGCAAGCACTTATAGCAAACAGTCTACCCGTGCGCACCTCTCTCCTGTGGACAGTTCTTGGAACAGCATAGCACAGAGTGTTACTTAGCTCTATACAGTCAAAAACATTATTTACGATATTGTACAATGTAACAGCTTCAAGGTATTTGCGTCTACTCTTTAGTGTCAATAGGTTATATTTGCTTAGCAGTTGTTTATAGGTCAAATATTTTCCGAAGCATCTAAAATGCATGGCTCGCAGTAATCTTTGCTGGACTTTCTCAATTGCGTCTATATATTTGGAGTAAAATGGGTTCCAGATAGTTACAGCGTATTCTAATTGTGAACGAACTAGTGTTTTATATAAGTATAGATATGATGACGGTCTACGGAAATCGTCTGTCGATCTCATTATAAATCCATACATTTGATAAGCTTTGCCAATAATTTTATCCACATGAAGGTTCAGGCATAATTTATTATCAAATAAAATACCGAGATCTCTTATAGAGGTAACTTTATTAAGGGGTGTGTTGCACAACGTGTAGACATTGTTGATGAGGTGTATGTTTTTGGTAAAACTGAGGCTACTGCATTTTGGTAGACTTAATTGGAGTTTATTAAGACAACAGTATTCAGAAAATCTATCTAAATCCTGTTGAAGAAGCGAGCAGTCATTAGGCGTTTTTATATTTCTGAAAACTTTGAGATCATCGGCATATAAAAGAAATTTGGAATGATGAAAACAGCGATGAATATCGTTAATAAATAATATAAATAGTAAAGGGCCGAGTATAGATCCCTGTGGAACGCCAGAAGTAACATTCACGACCTCAGACTGATAACCGTTAACCACCACCATTTGAGTTCGATTAGTTATATACGACTGGAACCATCTCAGAAGATTCCCGTGAATACCATTAAATGCTATCTTCTGTAGTCACAACTCATGATCCACTTTGTCAAATGCTTTTCGAAAGTCCGTGTAAACGGCATCCACTTGAACACTAGTGTCAAAATTTTGAAATAGAAAATTAGACAAAACCAAGAGATTTGTAGTTGTAGAACGGCGTTTCACAAATCGTATATAGCGTTATGGATAAGCTTTTCGAATAGTTTTGCAAGGCAGATAGAATTGATATTGGACGATATTGCTCAACATCACGCCTTGATCCGGTTTTGTGTACAGGTGTGATAATTGCTAATTTCCATTTCAAGGGAAACACACCTTCGGAAATGCATTTATTATATATAATATGAAGTGGTTTATAAATGTAGTATGCTGTGCTTCTAAGAAAAATTGCCGGAATGCCATCAGGTCCCGGTCCTTTTGATGGATCTAAACATTTTAACTCATTAAGAATTACGGTTTCACTAAGTTTTAGGTTATGAATGTTAATAATGCTAGTGGTATCATCAGGAGGCAAAAACTGTACATGTGATAACTGTGTAGAGGCTGGTTCATATACTGATAAGAAAAAATTGGAAAACATAGTGCAGATTTTTTCAGGGTCCTTTGATATCTTTGTATTTTACTGTGTTAGGTATTCTTGACTTATCTTTACGTTGGGATTTGTATGTCCAGAAATGCTTAATATTTTTAGATAAACTGTGTTCAACGCTGTCAATATAGTTCTTAAAACATAGTTCACACATGTTCTTGGCAGCGGCTCTATAATGCGAAAAGGTTTCGTAATCGGCAATATTATTGTATTTCTTCCACTTAACCCAAGCTTTCTGTTTCTTTTTTAAAGTTTTTATGAGAGAGTATGAATACCATATAGGAAAGTTTGAACATATACTACCAGCGGGAGGAGAGTGTAATTTAATTATTTCATATAATTTAAATAATATAATTTAATTTTATAATAATAGTATAGATAATATTATACAATATTATAAAAATCTAAGCACGCCGTGTCTGTACGTACATTGAAGCTATTTAAGAAATTGGAATAGACTATATTATCGACGGAGAACACGATGAAATTTTTTTTCCATTTCGATACGGTTTTCATTGATCGACAGCAATTCCTAGACTTAAAGTCACAGCTACTTTTATCCTGGGAATCCCGCGGGAATTTTTCTGGGGATGATTTAAATATACTAGATTGAAAAATATCGAATTGTAATGTGATTTTTTCACCGATCCATAGCAAATTTTATGTAGTTATAAAATGTGTGATTTTTTCACCGCGAGCGGTTTGAAGTTTGTCGGATACATAAAAATTAGGTTATTCCGACACAGTTTCCACTAAAACGATAGCTTTTTATATGTTTGCTAGTAGGCAATCTGGCAGACGGACCACCTGGTGATAAGTGGCTACCGTCGCCCATGGACATCTGCAACTCAAGGGGAGCCGATGCGTGCTTACATTTATTTTCTAAAATCTGCGATACTTTGTGTACCGGGGAATCCCGAGGGAATTTCAAGTCAACCGTGGACGAAGTCCTCATTGTATTAAAATAATATTAGTAAAAAAAAAAATGTAAATAATTACTACAAAATAAAAATATAAACCATACTTGTACACATCATTTTCCTTAAATGATTCCAAAACTTTAAAATGAAAAATACACTGATGGCTAACGATATAATATATAGTATAACGATAAAATATATGAAATGTGACATCAAGGAATTTAGAATCACTCCCAACCCCTGTTACACTTCGTATAACATCTATTGCGTGTGAACTTTTTTTTATGACAGTTTAATATCAACTTTGAATATTTTCGTAACCTTTAGAAATTCCTTCCAACTTCCACATAATAAAAAATCTTAACTTATGAAATTCCGTGATTCAATTTAGCAACTCAACGGTTTATGTGCACGCATACACCGCTTTGTATACTATCCATGAAATAAGCAAAATAAATCCGAAATATACCGCTTTTTAGCAAACCAGATAACGCTTCAAGCCAATTGGATTGTCACAAAAGCGATTGCAAACGAATCGTCTATCAAGGGGCTGATTTCTAATACCTTTACAATCTCCTTGAGAATCCAATCCGATTTGTTTAGGAAAAGTTTGAAAGGCCCGATAAGCTTTACATTATTTTCGACAAGTAAGGTAAAACCCAGAGATCCTCTTTGGTTCCCCGATAAGAAATATAGCGGATTGTTACGCCAAGTGTTTGGAGAATTCTAAAAACGCGAGTGTTAGTAATAGTCACTTTGAGCAATGTTCATTATCTGATTTTTGTTTTAACTACAATGGAAAAGTTCAGTAATGCAGAGGGTTCAATCCAATTAGTTCAATTTGGTTGATGTGTTCAATTTGGTTGGTTGAAAGGACACGATGGTATTCAATAGCATTGAAAAATTTAAGTTTGTTTACATAGATCACTTTAGTTGCGTGATCCAAATTAAAAGACAGAAATTAGCCGTCTCATATCAGGTTACTTAACAATTTGATTTTTGAAACGCGTTCACTTGATTCATTTACGACAATAGTTGACTTTCAAATCAAGCCACTTTTTATTGTATAACATTGTAGCCTCTTAGATTTTATACGAGCGTAGTGAGTGAGTATGACTTCATAATGTCTATCGGGCTGACAGTATGTTTTTAATTCTTTAATCAGTAATTATTATTTTTTACCATGACATTTTAAAAGTGGAAACTAGCCTCTATGACACTGTCAGGATTTGATACCAGTAACATCATTATGATCAAAAACTGCATTAACACTTTTACCATTATAGCATATTGCTGTTCAGAGTTAACTCGCTTAGAAGAGATTTTTAAGCGAATAAATCGCTTATTGTTTTACCAAGAAAGTATTCTAACCATGGAATTATGTAAACATTTATTTTACTTAGCAGCAAACTGTTATCTATATATGTTTTGACATCGAGGACACCTTTCCCGGACAGATGACCTTAGAACATTTCTAGTCGGGTTATAATTATTATTCGTAGATTGTCATATTTTAATTGCTGTTCTACAACTACTTGAAAATGGGTATATATACTAAAAGTATACTTGAACGATATTTAATAGATCAGAGTAAAAAGGTTTTTACCTACCAATTCCTCAGGTGATCCCGGTTCCTTCATACCATTGCTCTTATCCGTGCTCCCCGTCTCTGGAAAAGAAGAGATGATTTGAATTAAATTTAAGATTCATGTAACAATATCTTACTTACTATATCATAATAATTTGGCACGAGTGCCAATGACTAAAGATTATGCGAAATGCAAGAAAATAGTAAAACTGTGGACTCGAGCTCGAAAGCGGTGTGTATGCCAACGGGACTTAATGCTAAGTTAATGATGAATATGTCAATATTATAATAAAGTATTAAAATAAAGTAGTCCGTCAATATTTGAATAACAGTAATTATTTTATTTTACCAATCATTTGGAATCTGTAAAATATTTCTTTTCCTTTCATACTTCTTAATTTTACGTCCTCTGTTACATCACATGTAACCTTCACATAATCCATACATCTCTTTTTCGATCTACCTTTACATTTATACCTATCAAATAGCCTTCTAATTTTAAAAAAAATTCTCACGTTACTTTCTTCCCTCATGTTTTACAATATAATACCATAAATTAAACTAGAAACATACAATTAAATACTAACTAAACTACAATATGAAAAATAAACTTAAAATTAAAAACTAGAACTCAATAAAATATGTTAATTTTAATTTTTATTCATTTTGTACACCACTATGTAGTAGAATGTACTGTGCATCTACAATTGTATAACACCTGTATAAACTACATTCTTGCAAATAAAGATATTGATTGATTGAATCGTCAAAAAATGAGACAAGAATAACCTGTGGTATTTATCTACTCGCCATATAATTCCTAGTATTATTTATGCGGCATTTTTACTAGTATTGGTAACAACGTTCCTAAGTTACACATTCATACATCAAAATTTTCTGTTTAACCATTGAGCACACTTTATTTTTGCTCTTCGTACCCTTGCGTTCCAAAAACACGAGCTAATAAATAAAGGCACCATTTGATAGGTTGGTAAATAAACGAACAAGTATAAATAATACAAACACATTCGTATTTTAAATGAAAAGCATGTCGGTGCCGAAATCCGAGCCGGGTAGGAAGCCAACCGTATTGACGCATCTCTCGATACAGGGTTAAAACACGAAGCGATTAATCGAAGCGTTATCGCTTTGGTACAGGCTGTAAATACAGGTTAAATATACAAAGTTATATTCTATATTTTATTAATTAATAGATTTAATCTAAATTAAATCGCCTAATCGACTCTTGAGGTGATTAGAGGCCTACTTCGGATAATGAATCAGGATGCTAATTTAGCAAAGTAACGTAGCCTACCTTCTGGATACCTTACACATAGATAATGACGACAAACTTGGTCGATTCATCCACTTTAACGCTAACGTTTAGGATTTTTTTGTAATTGGTGGATTACATCTATATTATATCTATATCTTGAAATTGGACTACTAGTGAATGAGATTCCACAGTGTCTAGTATATTTTTGGAATATCTATGCTAATTTCAAAATTCATATCATCGCAGGCAAATGCCGGTACATACACAAATAAATAATTTATTGATTTTATATTTCTATATTTTACATTTAACCATTAACAAATTGAATATTTTTATTCCTGCCACGGGTTGTTTGGAAGAGATCACTTTTTATCGATAAGAGCGCCCATTGAGCACATTTAGAATATTTTTAGGCTAATATAAGTTTTTCTGTGTTTTTTATAATGGCGAACAGTAAAGTCTCATCTTGCGCTCTCTCTTTCTCTCTCTCCGATAATACGATTTGTCTTTATATGTGGTAGAGCCATACCGGAATCATCAATTGATCAAAGCTTCTAAGACCAGTTCAATAGATATGATACAATGCTCTCATAGAATATCGGCGTGAAACGGTTAGCTTAAGGCTAACCGTTTCACGCCGAAACGTTTTTCGATCGATTCTCCAATTTCTTCTGCCTTAATCCATACCTATCTTACATCTCGTATTTCATCCTCTTTATTCCCTCCCTCCTATTCCATCCCTATATCGCATTCTAAAGGCTGGCAACTCGTTGGCTTCGCTCCTGGTGTTGCAAACATCTATATGCCACCATAATCATTTTCCATCAGATGGGCCGTCTGCCTGTTCGCCAGCTTCGTAATCGAAAAAAGAAAATATCTTCCCTGTAAAATAAGCTAGTCTTGCTGCAGGAATAAACGTTACTACCATCCCTATAACTGAAAACTTTTTGGACATGTCAACGTTAATTTATAATAAATCTAGTAAGATTATAAGCAATTGATAGATTATGAATGGACATAAAAGAAGTCTTGTGCTTTCTGCTACAGCACGGCTCGTTTATTTTGGTTTAAAGAAAACCGCCCGCTTATTTGTTCACCAAATAAAAAATTACAAAATGAATAATTACAGTCATTTAACGGCAAAAGGCGGCCTAATCGCTAAAAGCTACCTCTTCCTTAAGTAGTTCATCGTTTCTACCTAAGTAAGGCAGAGCCGGTATGGGGCCTCGAGCTGGCGCTCTTTGCCCCGGTCTAAATTCGCAGGGGGCAACTACCCCCCGGTAGCGGGGTACGGGAGCCGCCAGACACATAGGGGTGTGTCGGCAGGCTCGCGTTGGCCAATCAGCGGCTTTCGATGGCCATCGCGGGCTTCGCGTTGGCTCCGTCTGCGGCATGGTTGGCCAGTCTGCGGCTTTCGATGGCCATCTCGGGCTTTAGGTGGCCATCTGCGGCGTCTGGTGGCCTGTCTGCGACATTGGAGATATTCGCGACCTCTCAACATCGCCCTAATCCTGGCGGATGAGGTCACTACCTCTTCCAGGCAACCTGAATTAATTACATTATTGACATGTTTAATAATTACATCTATAATATATGTTTAATTTTAATATTTATTATTTTATTATTGTTTACCATTATTAGTTTCATATTATGTACCTACCTATAAAAATATATAAAAAGTGTTAGTTTATTTATTTATGTGCTAACCGTACATTACAAACGTAAAAACTAATTAATCTGTACAAACTTGTAATAAAATGTATGCTTTATACTATGAATTTGATGATCCTTACTCTATCTAAATGGTTCTTACTCTATCTAAAGTAAAATATTCTGTATTTTTGTATAGATGCATGCCCAGAGAGCCTGAAGGTGCTGATTTTGGAGTCTCACTAAGTGAAATTAATACATGTTTAGATACACCGATAGGTGTAAGACATAGCATAAAGTTCCACTTGATTTCTGGTATTTGACATATTCATATTACGAATCTGCAAAAGCGGCCATTTAGCCCCCATAATCTCGGAACTAGGACAACTCAAATAATTGGCTTAATTCTGTGTAATCAATTACAATGTCAATTCATTAACAATCCAACAGAAACAGATATAGTAGATATACCAAAGCCTATTCGAGTTTAATTATAAATTAATTCACTGTTGCCTGTGGTTATTACTTGTGATAGTAAATCAGGAGCAGTGTCGCTGAATTGTATTACAATAATTTGCTCCTAGCTTTTCGCATAATGTTAATCAATTTATTATTGAAACAATCCATTCTGACATATCAATTTGTACACTTAAAGTGAAATGCAACATTCGAAATTCCATTAGTACGTGTTGTGCGGGCTTTATTATTTTAAGTTAGTGAAGCGTTAAATACTCCTCGTGGACTGAATGGCTTTTTCAGACAAGTTATGCAGAACTGAGCTTTAATGTTGTATTTTTAGTGTGTCATACACTTTTTTTAAATTAATAAAGCGATTTACTCGTATCGTCGATTCTACCAAATTGTGGATTACATATTTACGAATTTGAAAATACAATTTAGATCTCGCTAGTTGTTTGGTTTTAATCTATATTGTTATTGCTACTGCTATATTTAGTATAATGCACTAATGACCGTTTTATGCAGATGTAGCGGGGGAATTAATACTTTATTTGTGGCGCTTTGTTATTAATTGTTAATGACATTAGACATAACTTATGTACATATACTAATGTAGCTAATCACTAACGGCGTTATTTTGAGCGCTGTAAATAAATCGCATTTTGACGCAGTCAATAACTATAACACAATCTTAGATGAAAAAAGGGACATAACTGGTGATCGTAGATTTAAAAAATATAAAGAATAACCTGTGATGGAATTTGTTTATGTAAGATTTAAAAAGCTTTTCAAAGTTATGTCACGCTTTTTCTTATACTATAGAGTTAGTTAGATCTATATCATATAGGATATAAATACAAACAATACATTATAATTTGTGCGCTTATTACTGAAATTGGTTTCACCTCGTATATTAAAGTGAATGTCGCTACCAGCTCTGTTAATTTGTTTCGATTCACCAAACTTGAAGCGGCCATGATTGCATCCTAATAAGCATTTTGTCGTCTGCGTACAATCAGCATATTAAATGAATCTATGTTACAGTTACATTACCGTTATTTAAAGACTATATATAAATTTAAATATATAATCTAATTTTAGAATTCATCACTTTCGCATAAAAACTAGGAATATCCTCGAATTCGTCTACGCTTGACTTGAAATTTAAAAAGAGAACGATAGTTTGTTTTAGTAGAAACTGTAGCAGAATAATCTAATTTTTATGCATCCGAAAAACTTCAAACCACGCCCGGGATAATTCCTGCAGGAATTCCGGGTAAAAAATATCGCACGTATTATTAAATAAAATTTGCTATCGATCAGTAAAAAAATTACATTAAAATTCGATTGTTTTTAATGTAGCCATTTTAAATATTATCCAGTAAAATTCCCAGGATAAAAAGTAGCGAAGATTTTAAATCTAGGAGTTTTTTGTCTATCAACGCGCATCAAAATCGGCTCAGTGAATTTACGTGAAAAACATGCATCGTGTTCTCCATCGTATATATGGTTTCTATTTTTTTTTAATAGCTTCAATGTACAGACACAGCATGTTTAGAACTTTATAATATTATTTTATACACAATTTCAAATTAACCATAATATATGTAATACTAGCTATCCCGGCAGACGTCGTCCTGCTCTACCGGCTACCACCCCTGATCTAGAGTATGCCGCCATAACAACCTTGAGTTGTGTTCCAGCATTTGTCGCCAGGTACTGCTTAGGTAGCGAAAGCACGTCGGTTGGTAGGTGTTACAAATTTCTATAGATGACGGTAATCGCTTTCCATCAGGTGGGCCGTATGCCTATCTGCTGAACTCGTGCAATTAAAAATGTGGTTAATTTAAAACGTTTCGTACTTTATAAACTTCCGACGTTCCTAAGTTAACTAAGGCGTTTAAACATCATTAAATAGTATAATTCATAGTAAAAATTAAATATATATAAATATAATCGCCAAACAAACACACATCCTCAACTTAAGCAAGCTACGCTTGTGTTATGGGTGATATACAACGGCCTACTCTGGAGCCGATCCCAGTCACGCAGACCATAATAAATAACGAAGAAAAATCGTTTCGGAAATGTACCATGCCAAGAATCGAACCCGGAGCATCTGCGTTGGACAAGGACTTAGCCCGCTCAACCACAGAGGTCGTCGAATTTAAATTGTTTGTGTTGTGCAAAAATTATGTTCTGAGGATAAACTAATTTATAAGTAAACATGTATTCGGGTGTCAAATAAGCTTTTCATTATGTTACGTGGTTGAGCTTTCGTAATTGTAGTTGTGGCTAGGGTTGCTATACGTCCGTAATTTTTCGGACATGTCCAATAATATAGATCTTTGTCTGACATTCGGGGAATTCCAAGCCGTCCAGAATTTCCACAATTCAGGTTAAAAAAACATAATTTATTTAACCAAGCTTTAAATATTTATAATTCAAATTTACAAAAACAACGTTGAAATGATAATATACTAATAATATGTATATACAGCTTAATAGACAAGTAAAAATACGAATATAATAAATTGATCCCATATCGCCGCTAGTTGGGAACGTTCCCAAAACGCGGGCCACGTTCCCGCTGGAAGGCGACGCTAATGCGTTACCGTGAATACAGACTAGCATTGTGGCCTCGTGAGGGTTTTTGATAGATCGTGTTTATAGGCCACAATAAAGGCGATAACACATTTGACACATTCACGAGTATTATATTTGGTGTAGCGCCAGGAGAGAGGGAAAACGCCCTTCCTATGCCCGAGTACATTAAAATTCACACACACAGTGTTCGCGAATGAGAAAATTCTAGTGTTAGCTTCCTTTTCTCAGGAAATTCCGGATTTTTTATTTAATGATCTAGCAACCCTAGTTAAGACGCTTCATGAATAGTCTAACCGCAATGGTAACGCCCGGTTACGTGCCATCGCGCAAATAATATCACCGTGACTTAGATAGATATTCAAATTCTGACTTTATTTACATGAAGGAAAAGATTATTTTAAGTTTTTAATTTTTTTCATACAGCTGTTACAGTTTTATAACAGTTAACCGCAGAAAGTAAATCGTAAAAAAACCGACTTCAAAAACTAAAAAACTAAAATGTATAAAATAACTTATTTCTTAAGCTATTATTATTAATATATATTATCTAAAACATCTTAAAGTCGGTGCTTAGTAATTTTCAAAATATAGTAATTTTTATGTTTTCCTTTGCACCGACTTCAAGATGTTTTAGATAATATATATTAATAATAATAGCTTAAGAAATAAGTTATTTTATACATTTTAGTTTTTTAGTTTTTGAAGTCGGTTTTTTTAAACGAAGTTTTTAAATTTTATTTGTTACTTTTTAGTGTCTAGCTATGTATGGGTGAAACCACGATTGGTGCCGCGCTTCTTAAAAAATATAGGTCCCAAGAAGCGGGAACAAAAAAATGTTTGTAAAATGAAAACTACTGGGCCAAACTATGTCAAATTTTTAGGGGACCACATGGCAGCTATTCCGCGTCGAACAAAAAAAGAATCACGTAAATCGGATCATAAATCACGGAGTTATCGGCGAACATATGGAACGGAGTGAAAATTATTTCCATGAAAAATGTTCATAAAATGAAAACTACTGGGCCAAACTATGTAAAATTTTTAGGGGACCAATTGGAAGCTATTCCGCGTCGAACAAAAAAAGAATCACGTAAATCGGATCATAAATCACGGAGTTATCGGCGAACATACATAAAAAAAAAAAGATCCCGACGAATTGAGAACCTCCTCCTTTTTTCGAAGTCGGTTAAAAAGGGTCTCCAAATTCACGAGTATTATGTCACTGAAATTTTTGTTGTTTTTCACGCTAGGCTATATTATGTACGGCAAATCTTACAAGTAACTATAGTAAAGGAAGCTGACCGACTATAGTCGGTCTCTGTGATTGAGTTGTCTAACCTAAGTCACCTAAGTCACTATAACACAGAAATTTCGAATTCATTAGTATGACATAGTAAATTTCGTAAAAGTATTTTCCGTTATTTACTGTGGCCTGTGTGTCTTTGATCGGCCTCTGAGTTATACGTTGTTAAATTGTAGTTCTCGTTAAATTTCCTTTAAAACAGCCTAATAACGAGAGGTATACGAAATTAGCCCACTGACGGACTTCCTCATCTTAACTATATTATATTTTAAAATATGACGTCACGACATTTAAGACCCCCCACTTGTCACACGATGATACAGTTCGTCGATCCCCCTATTACCTGGGACGTAATTTATGAATGGCCCCAAAAGTCTATTGGTAACAGTTACCACTTTCCATTAGGTGGGCTGCCTGTTTACCAGCTTCGGAATAAAAAAAAGTATAAAGACTTTACAACCGCCATAGTGCTTAGATCCAAAAATAAAATTATGAGAAGTTCCTTAATATATTCAATGTCATCTATTTGAAGCTTGTCTCCCATTATCATCAGTCACGGTTACGTCATGTCAGCTTTCTACTTTCTCCGGCAATTAAAAAAGGCTATCGACATTTAGCATGTCCAGCGGTCACGTTTCGCAGAGGTGTCGTGACCGATGACTGTGTTACATAAGCCAATCCTATTGTTACGTTTCATGAACTACCGGCACAGCAGAACGAGATTGTATTCATAAATAAATATTCGTATGGTATCTGCAATCACTTTTTAAAGATAAGATCACGTATTGATGGACCATTGTTAAATGTCTGTCTTAATAAGTAAGTATAAGTAAGCGAGATTAATTATAATATTTTTCTTATATACCAGAGCTCACTTTTCAAAGTTTTCTAGGAAAGATATTGAGTCCGTATCACAAGGAATCTATCCCAATATCTAGGACAAAAACTCTTTAATTCTATTTTCATTCTCAAAACTACATACATATTAAGTTTTCCAAAACACATACATAATATATGTATATGAAACATGCAATAAAACGTCAAAAACAAAAGAGAATACTGCTATTTATAGTCATGTACTTTTTGTATTTATAGTACGAATGTCCTTCACAGTACGTGGAGGAGGCTCCTTCATGCCATATGACTGTGTCCGCGTTATGGAATTAGACTCCCTCCCGCAGTTTTCCCAGAGCGCTACAATATGGGGATCTTCAAAAAGGGCGTGAATAGATACCTAAAGTCTCAACCAGGTTGGCAACGCATCGGCTCTCTTAGTGTGTCCATGGGCGACGATAGCCACCAGGTGACCTCCTGCCGTTTGCCAAATTGCCTACTAGCAAACATAAAAAATTAGGATTATCGTCTTTTTGAGATAATGTTTAAAAAATGTTGTCATAATCGCATTAATAATGCAATTATGAAAACACTTTCCGATAAACCTCGTATAAACTATTATGAATATGTGGATAGAACTAATAACATCGAATCGAAGTGTGCAAAGGCAAGTCTTATCCTTAAAAAGCGTTGTCTTCCAGACAATCCCAGGAATGAATTAAATTGATAATGGCGATAGTAATATTTAGTTAGTATGATTACTTATATTTTAAACTATTAATACATAAATATATATGCATGTATATGTACGTGTGGGTAGATGTTTCTTTATGTACTTATTTAAAATTATATTTTGAACTGGCAATTATTTGTAGTTTGCTTTTATAATAATTACAATATTCAGTGCAGTGATTGTCTTGAATATTATTATGAATGGGCGCAATAAACAGGTGATTAAAGGATTACAACGCCATAAATTTCGGTAACGACGGTAATAAAAAGCTTACAGGTAAAGAGGTAGTTACACAAACAATCATTAGGCTTGATCGTCAATTAGCATGTGCCAATAGCAATATATTCGGTAAGTACTTGGCAATCCTAGGAAGCGAAAGGGTTCCGTACAGTTAGCAATAAGCTTCTATTTTCGTGATTTGGTTACGGAACCATAAAACGAATTTTATCGAAAATACACCAAATCTCAAAAACTAAGTAATTAAATTGTTGAAGTAAATTTTCATTAAGGGTTCATATTTTAAAATTCGAGTACGATACAGTTATTATTACTTTGGGGGATTAATGTGTAACAACCAACTTTATTTAAGAACAGTTTTAACGAACGTTGCTATTATTTTTCATGATCTAACTAACGTTATCACACACGACCAATAGCCGGTTCTCATATAACCCTCCCTAACTGATCATTTGCCATAACTACTATTTAATATTTAACATAAGCTTCATACTTTTACGAGTAAGCGGGATTTGAATCAAAATGTCTTTAGAACGATTATAGAGTTTATTAGAACTATACAAACACGTACAACAAATCCAAACGTAATGCCGAAGGTCGTAATTCAATAAAACGCGCAAAGTCCGTCACTATTAAATTCCAGCCAGTATCGTAATCGTCGCTCAAGTGCCCGCTCCCCTGTATCCATCAGGCCGTCGTTTTATATAGCATAAATGCAAAATAATCCGCAACACCTGGCTACTGATGCTAATGAGCGAGTACAATAGGCTATTCTCCACAATAATTAGAAACGTATTCCAACAAATAAGTGAACAAAAGAAGATAAAAGGATTACAATTATTTTAAATGCCGACAGGTAATAAAATGTGCTTCTGCAGATCTGTACGTGGAATTTGTCTTAGTCGTAATTAGGGAACATTTAGGAAGGATACAGGAACCGGCCATGGGTACAATGAAATTTTTGTACAACCTTCAGTTACATGTTTCGCAATTTCACTACGTAGGTTTATAGCGCCATACAAATTACACTATCCTGGCCAATGTCTATAATATTATATAATTCTAAACATGCCGTGTCCGGACATTAAGCTATTAAAAAAAAACAACTGAAAAAGGCTATAAAAACGATGGAGAATTGTTTGTTTGGGATTCACGTAAAAACTACTGGGCCGATTTTCATGCGGTTTCCGCTGATCAACAGCAAATTTTAAGATTTAAAATCTCTGCTACTGTTTATCCTGGGAATCTCACGGCAATTTTCCCGGGAGCGGTTTGAAGTTGTTGGGATGCATAAATATTAACCTATTCTGACACAGTTTCCACTAAAACGATAGCTTACATTCTTTTTTCAAATGTTACCATACTTTGTGTCCCGCGAATCCCGCGGGAATTTCAAGTGAAGCGTGGATAGAGTCTAAGGCATGTCCTAGTATTATCTATATGAAATTAGTAATATCCAAGGAGATTATTGCGACATCAAAAAACCGATTGACAGACATGACGATTTCATAAAGATTCCGTTTATGCCTAGAGGGCTTGAGAACCCTAAAGAACTTTTGTATTTTCGAGTATTATATACAGTGCACATTCCAGGTTGCAGGAAGTTACCTGGCGTTCCTTATCTCATAGGTCTAGAACACTTTGATAAATAATAATAAATCGTTCATAGTCCTGGCCGTGAATAACAAGAAGGAAAAAAAAACATAAAAGCGTCTCTACATAGTACAAATTTTTAATGAAATATTAAGTTAATCCACCTTTGTATAGCATTATATCATTTCTGATGTGCAATTATTTTAATAGACTAGTGAACAAGTGCCTTTTGGACCAACTTTTTTCAGCAGTCTCCGAAAATTATAAATGAGGTGTCATTCGATTCGGAATGACATCTAGATGATTTTCGAAAAAAATGAAGTTCCGCTTGCAAAAATTGTAAAAGTTATTAACAATTAACTAAAAAAAAAGGGGGGGGGTTAGTTTTTTGCAAATATCTCAAAAAGTAATAAAGATTTTTCAGATTCGAAAAGAGGAGGAAAGTTCCTAAAAAAAGTCTCGACTTCCGAAACTGTAAGATCAATATTTATAATTTTCCCAGAGGGATGAAAATACGGCCGAAAACAGGTACTCTGGCTTACGCAAGCCACACCCACGTCGGCCGTTTAATGAATAAATATTATTTAAACATACTAAATATGAAAATAAAAAATTGAAAAAATTCTGGCACTAACTGAATAGATGAATAAACAATAATCTGCTTGAAATTTTTTTTATAACAATTTTTCATTTAGTTATTCAATAGTTAATTAATATTTTTTTTTTTGCTTAAACATGAACATTGCAAGTGTGATAATTGTTAAACTATAAATTTAAGATTTTTTCCTTTCTTGGAGCAATTCTTGAAAGGCTTTAGAATAGAACCCCGTTGGAAAAATTAGAAAATGTTTATTATTAATTTTTTTATTAATAATTTTCGTTGTTACATTACATTTTTCAAATTTGAAAAATCTTTATTACTTTTTGAGATATTTGCAAAAAACTAAACCCCCTTTTTTTAGTTAATTCAAGTTTATAGCGGAACTTCATTTTTTTCAAAAATCATCTAGATGCCATTCCGAATCGAATGACACCTCATTTATAATTTTCGGAGACTGCTGAAAAAAGTTGGTCCAAAAGGCACTTGTTTAGTAGTCTATAATGGCTAACGACCGCTCTAAAAGAGCGTAATGATCAATTAAGTTAGCTTATAAAGAGTTTAAAATTAATTATCACATTTATACAAGATTCGTAATTGTCACTTTCATTAATTATAATTCTTGAAAGTAAAATATATAGCGTACGCATGTCTCGAACAAATTGCGGTGATTTTAAAAATTGAGATGTAATATTGCAAGGTTCCATGAACTCTACTTGGCGCTATAATGCATTTAATTGAATATACCTCACATCTATAAATTAATAAACGGAAATTATTGAAAAAAATTGCCCACTTTTTATGCTGGGGACATAAAATATGCACTATCCACGACTTGGAAGTACCTTGTCACCTATCTCAGATATAAACGTCGTTAAGAAGCATCGTTACGATTTTTAACGAGGGATACCCCATACGCATAACACATGAAGTACTGTTCTCGTCTTTGGGATTGCTCAGCGAAATACCAGTTGGAGGCGTAGGAATCAATTGAGGAAAAAGCCAGGAAACTGTTCGGCACCGTCTTTTTTCTGCTCGACTTCAGAGTCGATCATAGACGCGAAGTCGAGGGGCTATCTGTCTTCTATCGGATACATTTCGGAAAATGTTCTTTAGAATTGCACGAGCTGGTTCCTCCATCCCCAGTATACCATCGGACAACCGGTTTACGCCACCGTATCACCACCAATCAGAACCAAGCGTTTCGCTTCATCTTTTCTGGTGCGCACTGCCGAAGAGTGGAATCATTTGCCAGAGTCTGTTTTTTTCTGACAAATACAATCTTGATGTCTTCAAGTCACAAGTGAATAGGTATCTAGGTAAGCGTGCTCTATCCTAGACTGCGTCATCACTCAACGTCAGCTGAGACAGTGGTCAAATGCAATACATAAAAAAAATAAGTACACGTATAACATGGTAATGATTTCGTTCATCCCTTAGTAGTGCTGATGTACACTACTCATTGCAACACCGCACCATTATGTTATCTATATACATATAATAAAACTGTAGAAATCGAATTTCTGTACAATGAAAAAAATGCTAAAACCGAGCCCTGGCTCGGTTTAAGAAGTGAAATAGAACTAATTTAGACTTTTTTCAATTTTTTTGTTGCTCTGTTTATCTGTCTGTTTGTACCGGCTAATCTCCGAAACGACGGAACCGATTTAAATGATTTTTTTTATAGTGGTAGCTTATATCCCTGGTAATATAGGATACTTTTGATCCCGAAAAATTAAAGAGTTCACGTGGGATAGTTAAAAAAACTTTAATTACTTAAACAGCTTATGCACCTAATTAAGTATTGATATTGCCGGTATCATTATCATTATACACTAAAAAGACGAGATTCCGCGAAAAAGTAAAACCTTACAAAAACAGTGTCTGGCATAGCGTGTTTCATCATCATATTAAATAAACTAGATGGCGCCGATATTATTCTACATCGCGATTGTTATGCGGACGAAGTTGCGGGCATCAGCTAGTCAGAAATAAGGTCTTGCAACACGCGAGACAAAGCGAGGAGTGATGTACTATTCTACTTCGATACTGTATTATAAATGTAACATTAGCGTTACGCTGAGCACCGCTCATGTGACGGCCAATGAGGCGAAATCTATGCGGTGTGGCGCCACTATGTATTGTGTGCGGCCGTACATATAATTCGCAATTTCACTATAGCATTCTATAGCGGCATGCAGAATACGTCTGCCTGCTAAAATCCATCAATATTGTTACAATTTGGGCCACCTGCATATCTGTAAACAAAGTACGTTTATTACCCGTCGGTGCTTGAGCTAATAACATTGAAACGCTTTTATGACCGTCTTCTTTTGTTTACTTTGTGTTAAAAATTTGAGATTGTAAAAACAGCCCATTGTGTATTGTAATCTTTATGGTAATCATTAGCCAGGTATGATTCTCAGAAATCCAGTCAACGCGGTCGAGCAGACATATTGTATTTGTACAGTATAAAGCAATGCCCCAACACGGAGGGGTGAGGAAGTCGAGCGATAAGCACAAGCGAAGCAAGACGTGTGTACTACATTCGGTAATCTATTTAGTCACGGACTTTGCGCGTGTTATATTTGTACCTGTTTTATACGTGTTTGTATAGTTCTAATAAATTCTGTAGTAATTCTAACAGCATTTCAACTCGAGTCCTGCAACCGTAACAACATATTGGGTCGGAAAAGTTGCTGTAACATAAATATATACATAGACATAGTGACAGACGGACGAAAGGACGGACGGACGGTGTCCGTTTTATAAGGGTTCCCTACTTGCCAAAATACGGAGCCCAAAAGCCACGTAAATACATTTGAAATTTTGTTCGTATAAATATAAAATAAAACACACTCACGAAATCATTTTCAAAATAAATTAATGTTAGATAAACATCAGCGGTTTTCTCACCTCTTCGTCGACACATCCCATGTACACAGGGGTCCAACAACGAGGCAATAACAGCATGTTTACCGTGGGACGTTTTACATTTTTTATGTAGTTAAACAACTCGGTCTACTTTGAACAATGTTTATGAGGGTCCAGCGGACAGCTAGGAATCCTCTGTGTGCTTTAATCAAGTTCTTAACTTTCTTATACCTCTTTGTTTTAAACTTCTAGTCTAAAGAACAATAGATGCTTAACAAAAGCCTTAAAATACTTCTTTCTAGGCTAATTACCACTATTAGATTAAGATTATACAATATATATTTTCTTGTATGTAAATCATAGCAGTTCAATTGTATAAAGACCTACATATCGATTATAAGTATAAAATACCTACGTTCCGAGTCTCGGCGGAACACGCAAGGCTTAGGTTTTTTTTTATGGAAGTATAGGTTTGCGTTTGACCACTGTCTTACTTGATGTTGAGTGATGACGCAGTCTAGGATGGAGCACGCTTACCTAGAAGATACCTATTCACTCGTGATTTGAAGACTTAAGATTGTATTTGTCAGGAAAAACAGACTCCGGCAAATTATTCCAATCTTCGGTAGTGCGCTCCAGAAAAGATGAGGCGAAACGCTTGGTTCTGACTGGTGGTGTTTCCACTATGTAACGGTGGCGTAAACCGGTCCGTCTGGTTGTCCGATGGTAAAAAGGGGATGGAGGAATCAGCTCGTGCAATTCTGAGGAACACTCCCCGAAATGTATCCTATAGAACGCAGTCAGCCCCGCGACCTTGCGTCTATGCTCTAGACTCTGGAGTCGAGCATCAAAAAGACGATCATCGCCGACCAGCGGTTTTTCTTCTTGGCTACCATACTCATGGAAAACACCGTGAGAAAACCAAATCTAGATCAATGATGAGTGAAATCCGTGGTTAATATACTATATGTTTTATAATGAAACCTTTATGTTTGTCTCATAATTTTTAAAAGGAACTCGCGTTTTGAATAAAATTATTCATATATATTATAACGGACTTCAAACAATTCCGTAATCTTTTTTGAACACGATACATAATGTGTAATGATGTATTTATTATACATACATACTTTGGAGGGGACCTAGGTCATTAGGATCATATCTTTAAATATTCAATTACAGTTACTAAGTCGATTTCGTAACTGCAAAATCAAGAAACATTGTGTTTTTTAAATTCAACTTTTCAATTTCGTCATTACAATATAATAGGAGCTATATAGGTAACGTGTTTGAGATATGAATTAAGGTTTTACTAAAATAACCAAGCTAGTTTGCGGCCGACAAGAAAGCAAATTGAACGTATTTATATGACGTGCGGTAGCTTCGACATGACACGGGTATATGTAGATTTTAGCTATCAGAAATACGTATTTATCAGGGTTAAGGGTGTTCTTAAGGACAGATGGATGGAAATATCGCATAACATGTTGAGTAAACTCGTTGGCGATGGGTTTAAGGCATTATTTGAGATGTGACATTATTGTTATAACTTAGGTTCCGACAAAAACAAATTCCACTCCTTATCTGTAAAAATACATTTTATTCGTCGGCATTTAAACTAATTGCAATTCTTTTATGATCGTCTTCTTTTGTTTACTTATTTATTGGCATACGTTTCTAGAGAGCAGCCCATTATTCTATTGTATGCCTTTACGGCCGCTTGCGGCTGAATCATTAGCCAGGTGTTGCGGATTACGTCGACTACGATACGGGCACATTTGTATTTGTGAGGTATAAAACGACGGCCTTATGGAGAGAGGGGGCAATTGAGCGATAACCACGATCAAGGCGAGACGTGTGTACATTCGGGAATCTAATATTGACAGACTGCGCATTTTATTGAATTACGACCTTCTGTATTACGTTTGGATTTGTTGTGTTCGGTTATATTTGTACCTGTGATATACGTGTTTGTATAGTTCTAATAAACTCTATAATAATTCTAACGGCATTTTAATTCGAGTCCCGCAACTAGTAACATTATTAATAACATTAAATATTGAAAGACAGCGTATGTATTACACTAATGTGGCTATGCGTAGACGGTGTTATTTTTAACGCATAAAATAAGACATATTCGGCCACAACTTAAATCTTTAACACTAAGCATAATAGTAACAAGTGAATATATATTTGTTGATTTTGTTTTAAAAATATTTTCATAGACAAGTTCATTTGATTTAAATTAATATGTCGTCAACACAATGTCTATTATTTGTGAAGATAAAATTGAAATGTGAATAAGCATACATATAAATGAGGTATTCCAAATATATTTCTAATTTAAAACTCGTTTAATAATCAATTAAGTAATTAAGTTTTAATTACTGGAGTACAAGAGACAGACTGAGGGCGGCCTAACTGATGAAACGTGCTTGTGATCGTGTATGGACATATGCTACAGTAGAAAGGCAGTCAACATGCTGCCCCTCGAAAGGTGTTTTGGAATCTGGCCACTAATGCCGGAACACAACCCAACGTTATCATAGCGGCATACTGTATAATATTTGTGTGCGTGTGCGTATGTATGTAAATATTTTGTTCAAGTGTTCATAAATCGGGAACACTTGACTATTACTGGATAACGAAAGCATATCTGCCGCAAACTTGGGAAGCTTGCCTGCTGGAAGCATCTAGCAGTAGTTTCCGATTGGCTGGCGAAGTCAGTTTATTATTCTTGATAATGCCTACTAATTTAAAATATTTAACAGCTACAGTCATTAATCAAATGAAAGCAAAAATATTCCTACGTTCTACTTAGGTCCTTTTGAAATTATCATTTGTTTATTTCGCCTAACCTAAAAACGTTATTATCAAGTTTGACAGTTACATAATTAGTTGGATGATTGAATAGTACGTTTGCCAGCAGCCTAATTTATTATTTTATATATTAGTTACTTACTTATTTTACTACAGCTAATAAGAATAACTGTTTTATATAACGATTTCTGTTACGTATGATTTGTATAAAAAAAACAAATTGTATTGATGAGCATAAAAAATAATCCGCCTCTAAATGTTTCCGCTTAATTACAAGCTAAGCTAGTTTCTGAACTACAAAATAATAAATAGATAAATAATTAACTCCATGCGATAAATCGCTCTCGGATTTTTTGTCTAGCTTCACTAGTACTCGTTCAACTGGATTTTTTACGCGAACAGGTTTTATCTATTTTATTAAGTAGACCTATGTGATATTTATGTCGGTTATCGAATTTAAACCGATTGAATAGTTAGATGAAGTAGAATTATTTATAGATACTCAGCGTTACGTTTTAGGGTAAATATATTGGATAGAAAATTTCTATGGGTGAGTTGTTATTGGCCCAATTTCACAAATACAAATATTTATTTTCTTTTCTACTTCTATATTAATACAATAAATTTGTATAATGGTGAGCTTCTACGATTAATTTAATAACTTGAAAAAATCAGGGCAGCTAATTTGGATAGACAAATCACGGTGATTCTTAAGAACGTTCACTTTAATAAAAAATATTAAAATCTAGGCCGTAATCAACCTACTTAACCTATAAAGGTATATTATTGATTGACATTAATAATCATAGTTCCGGGGTCATTTTTGTTTATACGGATCCCTAAAAAAATGGATATACCCGTTCGTCCGTCTGATTTAATATGTCAGCGGAAGCTGTTCTTCTGTGGAAACATTACGTGGAAGTGTATTCTGTGCAAGCTGTATTTTGTGGAAGCTGCATTCTGTGGAAATTGCATCTTTTGGAAGCTGTATTCTGTGGAAGCTGCATTATGTGGTAGCTGTATTCTTTGGAAGCTGAATTCTGTGGAATCTGCGTTCTATGGAAGCTATATTCCAAATGTACATGAACTACATAAGGGCCTAGTGAAACCCTAAAAAAACAGTGGGAACACACTGTGTTCAGAGGGTTAATAATTACTACTTAAATATCTAACCTCAGATATTATGGATATTAAGTTGACTAAGACATTTAAATATCGTGAAAAACCAACCAAATAATCAAAATGATCATCTAAATAAAAAACAATGTAAGGCATATTATGAGCTATTGTATAGTTCGAGTGAGATGCATTGGGTAGTATTTCTTTAATATTCGGTTGTTTGAATATTTGTTAGTATTGTGTAGCCAAACGACGTAAATATTGAACGATACACGTCTACGGAACATTTTATTATGCGTGAACTGACACGCACTTAGCCAATTTTATTTCAACGTAAGCGTTGCTATATAAAAACTTGCTACTCATGATTGTAACCAAGAGTCAAAACGTTAAAGAAAATTATTTATGACCCACACATAAGAAATAATAAACTCACAATTCATAAAAAATATAAGGATCTAAACAACCTGTTTCAGATGTTATCGACGTAGTATAACTATAATTACGCAGGTATTCCAATTTAGATAATATCTATACGCTATTTAGAAAACTCCATATTTGTCTGGGGTAATCTATTTATACTAATAGTCTGTGATTTCATAACTTCCAAAATGTGGGTAATAGTAAAAATGGCTATCCTTAAACAACTAATTGCAAAAGACTGCTTTCGGAATTGTATTCTGTTAGTTCAAAAAATTGTCTCGAATAAGCTCTGAAATAGCTCACCTGATTTCAATGAAAAATTTAAGATTAAAACAGTAGTTCTGTCTTAAATTTCCGTTTGTGTAAAAAGTAATATGCAAACGAAATAACAAGCACTGTATGTACATTTGTTGCTGCAAGTCAGGCAACAATAAATGTTTGAAAAGGTGTCAATAGACAGTAGAAATGTAGTAGTAGTAGATTATATTTTCAATATTGCCTTAATACATTTAGCCAACATTACAAATATCAATTAGTAAATGAGGAGGACAATCAATCAGCTACAATGTTGTGAGCTCTTATTCTTTACAACACACGTAATTATTTACTGTCAAGCCGTGTAGTAAATACTTAAAATTAAATTATTATTTTTTTAATTTAATTTTAATTTTGTTTAATGTTCTTTCTGCGTTCCTACACGAATTAAATATGTCATGTGCCTAAAATTGATCTTATTTTTATAGGCCAAATTTATACGAAGAGAATAAATTAATTAAATTTAATTTAAAATTATTTCATCGGAATTATTTCAATTAAATGAATTTTATTACCTATAGTCAAATAGAAAAAGAAAAAAATACGCAAGAAAGTCACTATTTATAAAAAATTTACAATGTCAAGAACGTAGGAAGTCAAAGTGAAATGTATATATGTAGTGTTTGGATGTGTGTTTATATGTATATGCCTACTGCTGCATAATATAATTTAAACAGTAATGTTTTATTTCTGAACAACTGCACATGGAAAATCATTTTCCTTACGTTGCGTGAAGAAATCATAAGGCACATAAGCCTACCTTGTATACCTGCTGTATTCACATAGAATAGGAGCTTTAAGCTGTAGTGGTTGCACGCTCAGTTTGAGAATGTGCCCTGGCTGGACCACTTTATAAATATGGAGATGGATGATTAAACAGTGCACTCGTCGAGTTTTTACGATACATCTTTCCTCCAACGCCTCTGTTGTCTTTTAAGCAAATATAATGAAATTGCAAGAAAATCCTGCTAGTGTCAGTTCAATAATTGTAAAATATTGAAACAATTTTAAGCAATAGTAATTATTGTGTGTTTATGTAGAAAGTATTCAATTTTCAAGAGTTAGATGTCTTGTGTGTTTTCGACTAGCGACAATTTAGCTGTGACTGGAATCAGGGATAAGGTCCCGGATTTAGCCTTGCACTATGCTGAAGGTTAAAGATTATTCTATAACTTGAATATTCGTGAATATCTGACAATGGCTAGATTTACAAACAAAGTCACATTTAAAATCGAAGTAGTAGTTTAATTAAAAATAGTTTATAAAATAAGTAAGTATATCAAAAAACCATTTATTTAAATTGCGAATTAAAATCTATTTAATCTTTAGAGAATCAAAAATGATTGTCAGCAGGAAATAAAAGAACCGATACCTGGATTGTTGTAAGTAGATATAATATATTTTATTATGTTCTCCAAACGTTTCGAATTCAAAGGAATACAGCAAACATCAAATCATTTCCTCTTCTGTATTTACCGCGAGCTTTCTACACAACGTCTCTTTGATGAGTCAAAAGAAATGTTCCGATTGGCCGCATCACTGGAACTCCCTTGAGGCTGCGAGATATAGATATCACGCACTGAGCGTCTTCTTGCCGGCGACTTTTTATTTTAGCCTTTAAACGTTGCTGCTATGTTCTAACCTTGCCAATCTAGAGGAACAGACATTTCTCCGCCACGATCACCAGGTGATTATGGGCAATGGAGGCAAAATAATGTCGGAGCCTTTAAAAACGAAAACAGGAGTATCCCAGGGATCGTCAGTGTCAAATATTCTATTTTCAATACTGCTTAGCGATTTGCCTGACTCTATTCTGGACGCTGAAATATTTATGTACGCTAATGATGTGGCTGCTGTCATGACTGCTTCTTCAGTGGACACATTAGAAGAGAATTTAAAGAATACAGCAACACAAATGTCTAAATGGTTCGAGACAAATGGCCTTGCCCTCAATTTGTCGAAAAAACGTAATTATCATACATTTGTGGCTCTCAGAAACAGCGCCTAGACCATTATCTGTTAGTGTTGCTAGCAGCACGATCTACCAGGTCAAAAATACAATGTATCTCGGTTTCCAGGTAGACAGGGGGCTACAGTGGACAAACCACATTGACTTGCTCTGCTCTAAACTAGGAAGATATAACTTATGTTGGCATATTTGTGGCTTACCTATTATATTAACATAATTAATACTTAATTATACATATTAACCTCCAAGACGGCGATAGCAGCAATTATAATATAGTTTCTTTATATTAATTTTAGATTCTATTGTAACGTCAAATTGTCATCATTTGACATTCGACCTTCTCATAAACAATATCAGCCCACAAACTTTTCACAGCTGCCCTCGGGTCTTCTCATTTTTAAGGAAACGGCCAGTATACCCTCCAAGCTTGTCCAATCCAGATTGGTGCATTTCGTACATCAGTTACCTCGACGTGTAGGTACAAACTTAAATGCATTTTTTGTAATTATATATTTACAGGACATAGCTTTGTGTCTTTGCGTTTATTGGCAACTGCCCATCGTTGTCAGCGACAGGTTTCGCAGTGCGTATAAGCTCAGAGGCCCTCAGGCCGGGAAGCAATCTGGGAAACCTATGGACCGAAGACCCGTTTACGCTACTGGACTTGAATGCTTGCAAAGTAAACAATCAATTCGTCTTTGAAAGTTTGTTATCGGCAAGACCAATTTTATTCAGTTTTGCGTAAATGCTTCCACATTAAAAAAATTTTCATTCTATTTCTTGCCTTGTATGACATTCGGTCCCGATGAGAGTAAGACTAAGCTACGTTTGGGCGGGAAATGTATGTCCGGACTTTTGCTTGACGTAGCTCAAGTTTCAAAGAAACATTAGGGTGGTATTGGAGAATATTCAGTAGTCACAGTGAGTCAGACATTGCCCTATATGTTATCTCCAAGAAGTGGTGGGGTTTACTTAAAACATTCAACTTGGTTACAAGTAATTAGATTTCAGGCAAAATAGAAAACAGCGCTTTTCTTTATATGTCTCATGCATTTGCATATTTTTAACTGTACAATCTCAAGTATTGTTATATTTGGTCGTGGATTTATAACAGTAGCGTGTCTACTCATATCTAAATTTAGAAAAAACCAACAATATAATCAATTTACAGAATTTGAAAAATTAATTTAAAAAAAAAACATCAAGAGGACTAATTCGGACCAACACATTTCGAAAATACAATTTTCTTTAGCTGTTTGCTTCTAATATGACGTCAAAAACTACTGTACGGATTTATATGAAACTCGATACAAAGCTAGCTTAAAACACAGGTCAACACTTAGGATACTTTTTATTGTGACAAATGACGTCGTTTTTGTGGGAAAGAAAAATATAACTAAAACGACGGCGGTGTGGTCACATTTTTTGATGCCGCCTTTGCAATTCACTAAATAACAAAAACTAAAAAGTTGCCATGGCAACGCGAAAGTAGGTCCGCTGGCATAACCAGTGAATTTTAAAGCTTAAAGCGATCATATTATTTAGTTTATTTATTCAAATACCCGGAAAACAGATTTAGGTACTTCTTAATTTTAGTAAAATATTGAGGGCATTCACGAAAATGAAATCATTACATAATAGTAAATAAATCGGTAGACACACACATTCTATACCCCCAAGAAGAGTAAAGTACCCTTGTGTTATGGGTAATATACAATAGGCCACTTTGGAGCCAATCCCAGATACCTAGATGGTAAATCATGGAAAATTCGATTACGAAATTTACCATACTTTGAATCTTACCCGGAGCCTCTGCGCTGCGGCGAGTAAAAGGCTTAGCCTACTCAACCACTAAGGCCTGCGGATGCAGAGCCGAGCTGGTTGCCAGAGCAACACATTATACCTACACCATCAGGTGGCGGTATAATCTGTTGCTCTGTTTTTAGCTCTTTATTCCTGACTTTTAGATTACGTGTCAGTCTGCTAGTGTGTCAATTGAAACCTTGTTTTTTTAGTTTTAAAAATAAAGATAAGACAAGAGAACGTTGAGAATAAGCCAAGAATATATTAAAAACACACGGAGTTAGGTCTAATGACGAACACTCGGTAGCAAGTGGTGGTATCACGCAATTAACTATCTCAAGCCACTTATCTTGTCTAAACGAGCCTGCTAACGACTTGTTTGCCTTGATACAAACCGTTGATTGGCAAGCTTCTAATGATGTACAGATTCTTTTCATTAAAAGTTATTATTATATACTTTTCGTTTCAATAGTTTTGAGAAAAATATTATTAATGCATTATTAGGTCTTTAACACACTGTTGTCAGGAGCCTTAAGAACAGACGAGCGTGCATGACAAGAGCTATGAATGTCAAAGAAGCAAGTGAGGTGTGTAAGAATAAGCCTGTATGGCGCTCTGTTGTTCGTGCCTACCCCGCAAGGGACCTGGCGTGAAGTTATGTATGTATGTATGTATGTAACACACTGTTTCGTTCGCTTAATCTTTCAGACCGGTATTCCCTGAATCTCTTCCATATTCTGAGATATAGTAATAACATTTATTGCTTATTTATAACCTAAATTTCAAATATGCTATTTGAGAAATGTTTTATATCTAAAACTAGCTGATCCGGCAAACTTCGTACCGCCTCAGAATCAATAAATAAAAAACATTGATTTCTGAACGACGGGATGAACATCAAACGTTCTAAATCCAAAACAAAAAAAAATGTCAAAAAAAACTTCACTTTTAACTTTAATTTGATTTCTGAACGACGGGATCAACCTCAAATGTTTGAGAGGTAGGAATAGTTTCTAAGGCAAAGCGAAATTGTTGTTTTACTATATGCCAGGCATTTTTTTTATATTTACTCAGCATCACACATTATTTGTGGAAGTCCAGGGAAGGTTTAGAACCTTCCCTGGACTTCCACAAATAATTCAAAACCAAAATTATACAAATCAGTCCAGCCATTCTCGAGGTTTAGTGAGACCAACGAACAGCAATTGATTTTTAAATATATAGATAGATATCATTATAGGGACAGACTGACAGACACTAAATATCAACTGTAGATATATAACTGACATCTACGAATATAATTATGTATGTATAAATATGAAAAGCAGTTTGTTTGGCTGTTCCTTTAATCCTTATTTATTATACTATATATCTATTGTTTAAATGAATATTAAGAGAAAATGAATGCTAAATAAATCACCTAAGGGTGAATAAAAATCCTCAAATTGCTCCACAGATCTAATAAAAGTATTTTTCTTTTGAAACAGCTAACTATAATAGTATATTTTTCTGCTAAATTTCTATTTAGATCCAGTATTTTAAGAAAATTTAGTTTCTCATACATAAATAGAAAGGATTTAGATCGATCGAGAGACATGCCGTGTTCTTAAAATAGCACTAAAAATTCTAGTAGAACTGAGGTAATTGAAATGTATCAGATCTTAAATATATTACATATCAAAGCCAGATTTGACTAAAAACTACAGCGATAGTTTCTTTCGGTCTTATTCATATTGAATTAGAGTAAATTTGTAGGCTTCTTTAAGGTTCTTAAGAATTAAGTGTAAGTAGAGAAAATAGTTCTACTTACGTAAATTGAACGAAGGATCATGTGACGTGATTTTGTATGACTGTATGACATATGATTCAGAATGATAAAAGAAATGCCCTAATGCAATTATCAACTAAGTAGTTGTTATCTTCGGTGAGTTCCCAATACAGTCCGACTGGAACTACTTATGTCACAAACAGAGATCAAGTATCGTGGAAGATCTAAACGTATTCATGTAAAACGAGCCCAGTAATTAAAAAGTAATAAAATTCTAAGCGGCTTTTAATGGAGTTACGGTAAACTGACTTTTATTGATCTTGGTCTCAAAAACACTTATGAGACGAATGGCAAAAAAGTAGGTACTTAAGTTTTAATACGTTTTCTATTTGGGAAAGATAACACAATTACGAAGTACTATAGATAAAAGCAGTATCATTCATACTTTTGAATATATGTAATTCTTTTATAATAATAATAAAGAATGTATTGCTTAGTAACCAAGGCACTGATTTGTCATTTGAATGACAAAGGTTTAACTTTAGCTGAGGCACCGTTTAGGTAGTTTTTATGGCCTAATGTGCATAGGTGTTGTTACGCTGCTGCCGGTGAAGAAACCTGGAAATCGAGATATTCGACGTGTGGTACCCGCCAATCCACCTTTAGTAAGACAAAAATCTAGTACTCAATATGTTTTAATGGTAATTATAATTAGGAATAATTCTTTTTCTAAACAATTATGTCTGTATTCTGTCAATGTAAATGAATGAGTATTACTGACATTTGGGTTCGCTTTTAGACCTTACTTTGTAATTTAATTGACTTTGCAGTTTGATAGCAACTCTCATCAATCTCTAGGCTTGCAAATGCCTTAGGAAACGACTCATTCAATAGAGATTACGTATATGGAACTGTGGAGTAAAACTCCCACGATTTCTCTCAAAATGGCCAAGAATACTTTGTTGTGTTTGAGTACTCGGTACTATACGTAATAGGGTATGTGATAATACACGTTTACGGAGATGGGTACATACGAGTACAGGCGAAGTCCTTATAAATGTTCACAGCGTGGGAAATGAATGCATATTATGAAGTTAAAGGGCACGTTCGTTTGAGCATAAATATAAAAACAGTAATTTAAAAGAGAATTATAATTGTTTACATTAAATAGGAAGAAGAGATTATTTTCATTTCAAAAAATGTTTTCCAGGGGATTTTAATTGAAAAAAAACTGTTGAATTTGAATATCTAGAAGAAATCGGAATAAGTACACCTAGGATGTATAAAAAAGAGAAAGGAGGGAAATTGTCAGACAAATGGCAATAGATTTCTCGTTCTTAGCTCAGCTTCTATAATGCGTACCAATGTAAGAACATTCCCGTTTACACTAAACCGAATATAATTATTATATATTAATAATAATGAAACCGATAAATTAACGAAATACCTTGACCTGGTGGCGCACGAGATTATTCACATGTGGCATATGGAGTCAACGATCTCTGTACCAACAGTGGTGTCCGTTAACGGTCTAGTAGCGACGACCCTCAACTGACATCTAGAGAGGCTCTCGCTCGGTACATGGTTGAAGGGCCAGATACAGAAGGCGGGTCTGCTGAGCATGGCGCGCATTGTGAGGAGGATCCTGTCTCTGGAGCCGTAACCACCGGTAGCCTAAACACTACACCCCGATGCCGGTAGACGTTACCTTTTTATATATTTTTAATATGTGTATTATAAGAATAAAAAACAGAAAATAAATATAAATGTGAAATAATAATAAATACAATAAATAAACATATAACATATATATAATGGTTAAGATAATAATTATATTCCCACTATATAAAGGTATATCTCAGTGAATATAGAACGAAACGCGTTGAACAAGCTTAATAAATTTCAATAACTAAGTTATCATTTATTTTAAACAGCCGTCTTCAGTATCATCTTTCTTATATACTTACAAATTATTCTTACAACATTTTTGCCCCATGGTGCCTCATAATAACAAAACATGTTCAATGTCAAAAAATCTCATACATGCTTTCCAATACAGAATACAAGTTAAGAAGTAGATGGCCTTGTTAAACGTTATATTTTATGACGTGTCGAACATTGTTTAAAATCTAATATAAAAATCAATCCATTTAAATATGCATATAATTTATAATTTTAATTGAATGGCGTAGTAGCTATTATTCAACACACATGTAATAAACAAAAGAAATTTTATATGGCCTCAAAGTGATAGACAGCCATGATCCGTGCAGGAACGGAGTTAGAAAACCATTTCCTGCGACCTATCGTAAGAGGCGACAAAATAACCCACAGCCAGGTGGTAGGGCATTTGCCCGACTGGATGCCACACCTGATGTAAAGTATGTCGCCATAACAACTTTGAGCTCCGGCATTAGTGACCAGGTTCCAGCCTCCTTTAAGAGAGCAGCAGCGCATTTGTAGCACCTTTAGTGTTGCAAATGTCTATAGGCGATGGTAACCGCTTGAAATCAAGTAGGCCGTCTGCTTGTCTGCTGAACTCATGCAATAAAAAAAAATGACAATGTACTTTTCAATTATTTTTATTTTTTATTTCTGGAGTACAGCAGATAGACTGACGGTCTACATGTTGAAAGCAATTACCGTCACCTATGGTCATTTGCTACACGAAGGTGCTGGCGACCTCGAAGAGGGAACTAAAACCTAGCCATTAATGCAAGAATACAACTCGATGTTGTTATGTCGGCATACTCTCGAGGGGTGGTATCCATCCCGACGGGCAAATGCTCTACTACCTGGCTGTGGGATGTTTAGTTACCTCTTACGACAGGCCGCCTGGCCACAGGAATTTGTATTCATTTGTTTGCTTTACGGATTAAAGTCTGTCTAAATTATCTGTTTATTTTGATGGCAACTATATTATGAAGTCAAATATATTCGAAACGCCAACCTGTTAAAGTATCACAATTACGGTTTGCTACTCTACATGTGAACATACATACATGTAAACTGTACGTATTGAAACATACTATGTATTTATTACATATTACTTAACAAAATCATGTTAATATCATCCAAGCATACATGCCGGATGTTGATAAAGTCTTTATAACTCTCTTTATTTTCTCATAATGAACAATGTTCGAAACTGGTACATTATTTAATTGTCCTAATGGTTTTAAAAAACATCTACTTAGCAGTGTAGACACGAACATGAGAAACAAACATCCGTATATTACGCCCGCGTTCTTCATTCCCTTTTGCGGAAGTTTTAGACAGAGATAGCTATAAACCAGTTTTGTGGAATTCCCGGAACCCTTTCTCTCTTAACTGTATTATGACGTTGCATTTTATATTATATCTTCACTATAATCACCAATTTTATTTATCCACATAGCATTTAATACCTACACCAATTTGTTTACAAAAATACATTGGCTGCATTTTTATTATTTCCGACTACCAATAGATTTTTTAATTACGTGAATTAATACGTTATCTAATCAAATGTATATTTCTAAGCCAAATCCTACAATTCCTGTTAATAAAAAAGATTGAAGTGATGGTCTATTTTGTTTTATTATTATTATTATGTCTGTTAACTGTCAAATACTTAAATGTCTTTATCCATAAAACGCATATTTTTATATATAATTTTTTTAGAGATTAGATTCATTTACACATTTTTTAATTTTAAATTACTACTTTTTTTTATTAAACACGCGATATTATATAGTATGAAAACTGTATAGACAAATATACACGATTGCAATATCAGAGCATGCTTTTAATGTTTTTTATCATAAACAAGTATCGTCTTACAACAAACTAGTAATCGATTTCGTATATAATATAAACTGACACTTCGAAGAAATTGTAGAAGAATTTCCATTACAACATACCTACCTACATATCGGAATTCTCGTTTCAAGTATAAATATATACAACCAAAAAATCTATATATATAATAAAATCGTAGAGGTCAAATTTCTGTACAATTAAAAAAAATGCTAAAAACCGAGTCAGGGGGATGTAAGAAGTGAAATAGAACTAATTTGGATTTTTTTTTAATTTTTTGTTTCTCTGTTTGTCTGTCTGTTTGTAACGGCTAATCTTCGAAACGACTAGACCGATTGAAATGAAATTTTGTATGGTGGCAGCTTATATCCCTGGTCAACATATAGGATACTTTTGATCCCGAAAAATTAAAGAGTTCCCGTGGGATAGTTAGAAAGCTTTAATTACTAACAGCTTATAACAGACTAAAAGTAATTTCTCTGCAACGTAACATAATAGAAGCGGATAATTTGATAGGGTGTGGTGTCAGTGGTAGAGTTTTGTCTTATATAATATATAATATATAAAGCAGATAAGTTTGTTTCTTTGTTTGTTTGCTTGAACGCGCTAATCTCATGAACTACTGGTCTGATTTGAAATTTTTTTCAGTGTTAGATAGCCCATTTATTGATGAAGGTTACAGGCTATAAACCATCACGCTAAGAGCAATAGGAGCGGAGCACCAATGAAGAATGTTTCAAAATCGCGGGTGTTTTTTAACTTCCTTTCCACGTGTACGAAGTCACGGGCAGAAGCTAATCTTATATGTATATAAAAACGAATCGCAAAATGTGTTGGTAAGCGCATAACTTGAGAACGACTTTACCGATTTTGATGAAATATTGTGTGTGTGTTTGAGTGGGTCCCGGGATGGTTTAAATCCACAATTGGAACCGGTAGATGGTGCTGAGATCGGGTTCTAGAATCCTCCTAATCACCTGGACCGATTATGGTGATTTTGTTTTTGTGTCATGAAACAGTCTTTTAGGAATTCAGAAAATATGGCGGTACGGAGTTCGCCGGGTCATCTTATCTTATATATAATAATAAAACTTCGTTTAAAAAAACCGACTTCAAAAATTAAAAAACTAAACAGTATAAAATAACTTATTTCTAAAGCTATGTATTATTATTAATATAAATTATCTAAAACATCTTAAAGTCGGTGCTTTGTAATTTTCAAAATATAGTCATTTTAATGTTTTACTTTGCACTGACTTCGAGATGTTTTAGATAATTTATATTAATAATAATACATAGCTTTAGAAATAAGTTATTTTATACTTTTTAGCTTTTGAAATCGATTTTTTTAAACGAAGTTTTTTTTATTTTATTTGTTACTTTTTAGTGCCTAGCTATGTATGGGTAGAACTACGCAAGGTGCCGCGCTTTAAAAAAAAATATAGGTCCCAAGAAACGGGAACATAAAAATGTTTGTAAAATGAAAACTACTAGGCCCAACTATATCAAATTTTTAGGGGACTATATGGCAACTATTCCGCGTCGAACAAAAAAGAATCACGTAAATCGGATTATAAATCTCAGAGTAATCGGTGTACATATGGAACGGAATAGAATTTTTTTCATAAAAAATGTTCATAAAATCAAAACTATTGGGCCAAACTATGTTAAATTTTTAGGGGACCAATTGGAAGCTATTCCGCATCGAACAAAAAAGAATCACGTAAATCGGATCATAAATCTCGGAGTAATCGGTGAACATACATAAAAAAACATAAAAATAAGATCCCGACGAATTGAGAACCTCCTCCTTTTTTGAAGTCGGTTAAAAACGAATCGCAAAATGTGTTAGTAAGCGCATAACTTTAGAACGACTTTACCGATTTTGATGAAATATTGTGTGTGTGTTTGAGTGGGTCCCGGGATGGTTGAAATCCACAATTGGAACCGGTAGATGGCGCTGAGGTCGGGTTCTAGAATCCTCCTAATCACTGGGAGCGATTCGGGTGATTTTGTTTTTGTGTCATGAAACAAAGTCTTTTAGGAATTCAGAAAATATGGCGGTACGAAGTTCGCCGGGTCAGCTAGTATCTATATAAAATGTCAGCGAAAAACATAAAAATGAGAAAATGAATTCTAAACAAACCGCATTACTTACACACCAGTAACGCCACAATTTGGTTTAACTGTTAGAGGTCATACACAAATAACTGTTATCGAAGTAAATGAGATATTAGACCTAAGCTTAGACCAAGCTAGTGATCTTCTTAATAATACCTAACTGACTCATAATCTACAGTTTATTGCACTCTGAATCATGACTATTAAACTACATATGATGTAGACGGCAATATGTAGGTTTAAACTGTATCTTACACTACAAACATTTTAGTAGTTCAGTGTACGAATTCGGACAACTACATAGAAAAGTTTTGCAATAACTAAGAACGTTCTTCTTTTGTTCTTTGCAATTTAGCAACGGAACCCTAAAAAACGGAAATGTATATGTTATAAAAACTTGACATAATTATCTTGTTCAAATCAAGGTCAGGGAGTCGTTCGAGATTTACTAAGTTGAAGTGTTCTACAATTAGGGATGGTAGCCGAGCCCAGTACGAGGCTCGGGCGGGGCGTAGACTTAAAACTTTAATAACATTTTATTTAGCAATGCTTGCTACACCGTGAAGCACACGTGTTCCAGTCGAAGTCCGGTCGCGCGGGCGTTTATATTTAACACGATCACACGGTTCAGTCCGGCCCGGTCTGGCGTAAATTATATTTTATTAATTACACTAAATTAAGTAATTAAATAACATTAAAAAAATTTATTAAATTAATAAATAAAAATTATATTATAATAATTATTTATATTACGTTCGATTAATTAATTAAGTTACACTATCCACCCGATTTCCTAAAAGGGGGTCACACTTGTTACGATTTTCAAAACTTATCTCATTTCATGAGCTTTAAAGCTCTAAAGTATGAAAGTAAAGTCATGCAAGTCAATACTTGGATTATTTTACTTCTTTTTAAGTGATAAATTATATTAAATAAATGTAATGCATTAAATAAAAGTTCCCTACAACTGTGACAAATCAGTTACCCAGTTAATTTTTTGGCGAATTCTCCACATCTCTTGTTGTGAACTAAATGTTTAAATACTTTTTAAAATAATACGGGGGTTCATGCAAAATATACCGCAATGTATTCAAATAAATGTTTTTCTCTTTCATTCGTTCATCCTTATTCAATATTGTAAAGGTTCAGTCTGAAAAAATATTCTAGTATCATGTAATAGTGTGAAGTGTACGACACCTTTTAAATAACAATCGTACGTTGTAGACAGTATTATGTAGGCTTAATGGCAACTGTGTTGTGCAAGCACCCACGTATTCAAATAAATATGCCAGTAATAACTTTCCTATTCAACTAAATCGTCTAGTCACGATCGAGCTAGTCGCACCAATATACGGACTGTTTTACGAGTACATTGTCCTTGAATATCTGTAACAATAATGGCATTTTTTTAAGTCGATTAAACTCAGACTAATTTAGTATATCCAAAGTTCTAAACTATACAGGAAAGACGAAAAACGAAGACTGGTTAGACTTTTTTTATTGCAGGAGTTCAGCATACAGGCAGACGGCTCACTTGATGGAAAGCGGTTACCATCGCCTATGAACATTTGCAACACCAAAGGTGCTACAAATGCGCTGTTCCCTTAAGGGAGACTATAACCTGGTCACTAATGCCAGAACACAACTCAAGGTTGTTATGGCGACATACTTTAGACCAGAAGTGGTAGTCATCCAGTCGGGCAAATGCCCTACAACCTGGCTGTGGGTTGTTTTGTCGCGTCTTACGACAGGCCGCCCGGCCGCAGGAAATTGTATTCTTTCTCCCGTTCCTGCACGAAGAAAATTTATTAGCCAATATGCTTACATTCATGTACATAAAAACATATTCGACTGTGGCAAAGAAACCTCAAGAGTTTATTCGTGCCGCAGAGAGTCGTGTAGAATACAATAGGTTATGATACATAGTGACATTTTAAAAATGAATTGACACAATAATATTATATCAAAAATAGGAGCAGAGGCGAGTAATTTTTTTTAGAGTTTCAAATCACAACTATTCTAAAGAAGTTTTACTGCAAATAAAGCTTGTAAAAAATTATAAGTGAAGTATGTATGAATAAATTATTTCAATTTATCCCTTATATATTCAGCCAACTAAATGAAAACCAAACATCAGTTCAAGGTTTGTAAGAATTAACGGATACAAATACAGATTTTTCACTCGCATGATACGGATACAAATGGCACATCTTTAAAGTAATATTAACGGCTACGAATTACGCAACGTTTGCGCATATATGATCGCCATCTCTAGCAAAATATTAACTTGTAACTGCATAAAGTATATAAACTAAAATTAATTCCAGAAATGCTCAGCTTCGGTGTAAAACTATTGGAACTATTGGTTTTATGCTAGTCGATTATCTTTAACGTCTGTCAGAAGGATTCTATTATTACTACCTACGTATTTAAAATCCTCATATAACTACTGTATAAAGAGCATAGTCGCATTTAATTATAGCTTTGAACGTTCTTCTGAAGGCATTACTATCATGTAATACAGGTAGTTTTAAATTTACGAGAATAATTCGCTTTTTATTTAAATCTAGATATGCCCACGACATCGCTGGCGCGTGTTTTGGACTTTTTATTCACATTTTATGACTGCAAGATAAATGAAATGAAACATTCACGTAATTTGAGATAAAACTGCTGTTTTATTTTCTACAATTTTCGAAATTCGTTGATCCGTCGCAATGCATTTTCGGGATTTTTCAAACAGATAAAAGTTCTTTAGACGGCCACTTATAATTAATTAAGCGTCGTACAAATAACAGTTATCTATTATTATATATTATACTTATGTAATAAAGAGGATTTTTTTTGTATGTTTCTAGCACATAAACTACTGGACCTATTTCAAAAATTATTTCACCATTTAATCCCTGAGTAACATGGGCTATATTTATACGTTTGTCTATTGGCTATATTTATGCGAAGCTGGGACGGGGCGCTTAGTAATTTATATTTACGAATTTATTTTAAAATAATCAATGAGTATTCAATTTCAATTAAGAGCCGTTTCTTCAAGAACCAGATAAAAGTTATTTAAAGGATGAAATACAAAACAAAAAAATAAAAATTGCAGCTATAAAAACGGTTCATTTTTGTACGGGCAGGCGGTATAGTCCCCATAATCGCAAATCCCCGTTTCACTAGCAGTTTACCCCGATAGCCCGGTATCTTTAGCCTGAGCTTGTTCTTGGGTGCATTATTGTATGGTATAGCAGGGATAATCGCCAGTCAGCGTCACGCAACATTTACACTAAAATTGTCGATGTTGCCTCGACGTGTTATCCATCCCATGTACCCCACGCAAGCCTTCCAAAAGTCCAGATCCTTTTTTATGGCCCATGGTTTTTCAGGACACACATTTTAATTATAATAATTAAAATTAAGGCTAATTTTTTTGGCGGCGGTGAGGCTTCTTTAAAAACCACGAAGAATCCCTCAAACTTACTTTAAATCAATATGAGTAGGTCAGTAGGTATCGCGACAAACAACCTGATTATACTAACTTTGTAAAACTTAAACTAAAGCTGAAATTTTCCATAAAGGTCTGACAAGGAAACCATTTTTTATGAATCACTAGCTGTCCCGGCTGACGTCATCCTGCCCGGAAAAGCTTCAATCGATATGCTGACAGCAGCGCCATCTACCGGGTTCAATTGTGGACCAACTCAGAAACCTTATCTGGCTCATGCACAACAACTTTTCTAAAGATCATCACATAATCAAATGTATAGTTTACGATTGTATAAAGGGAAGGAAGGATTGTATGAAGGACATACAGACAAACATTAATTTTTATATATAAGAAGAAGAAGATTTAATATTAAAGATCTTTCAATACATAAATTATGACATTACTTTGAAATATTGTAAAGTGTTAGACAAATAGATATTCCAAACTCAATTTTACATTGCGTGTTCAAAGAGGTTTACGCAATAAGGTAACAAACAGGGTGAAGACACGTCGCTCGCGATTATACTTGAGTTCTCGAGGTCTCGACCCGAGCAAGTGCCCTCCAGGGCAGCACGAGTCGAGATATTTTCGAGGCTCGAGTGGCTCAGCCGTAAAAGGCATTGTATTTTAATGTATGTCCATAAATTATACATGTGAAATATAATTGCATGAGTTTGCTAAAAACATACGAAATATTAACTATGAAAATTATCATTAATAAATTATAATAATCGGCAGACAATTCTACACATTGTATATCCCCAAGCTAGGCAAGTTACATTTATTATATGGGTAATATATAACGGACCACTCTGGGGCTGATCCCAGACGTCTAGACTATAGTAAATAATTTAAAGATTTAACAAAATTTGCTATGCCAAGGATCGAACCCAGAGTCTCTGCTTTCCAATGAGTTCAGCCGGTAAAGGATTAGCCCATTCAACCACAGATACAAATGCAAATGCACATACACGGATAGAAGTTCGTTGAGAGGTTTTGCTCGTGTCACCCTAGATTATACATAATAGGTGCCTCAATATAAATCCCTATTAAGTGAAACCTTCTAGGCCTAAAAACAGCGATGGTATAGAAGCGAACCCCAGGTCGTAGCGCAGAGGGAAACCCTCCGCGGGAGATTCCCTCCAAGTCATTATTACACGAGGAATAAACGTTTTAGAGAAGCACTGTTTAGTTGAGTGAATAAAGGTAAACATCCCGCCGATGGCGAGCGTTACGGCGGTGAAAATGTGGCATTTGCATCATCTCGAATAATTTCTTGTAACACTGTCCTTTATACAAACGGTACAATACACAGAGACACTTTCTTTCCATTGGCTAAGCGAGTACATACGGGACTATACCTAATTCATGGACAGCAAGTTTGTTGCGTATTATTTGTAACATAGTACCAACTTGACCTTGTCAGTCTTTTCCCCTGCATGATATCATTTATGATCATCATATGATCTTACATTACATACATGGCATCAAATGCTTTCATTGTTAGGCATCGTTCTGTCTGGTGCAGTATCTGCATGCTTATAGTAATACGATGACCAGAATGTTAATTGCGCACCAAGCGGTTCGATTACAACCCTTTGTTTAATCATCGTAAAGGGCAGACGGGATCAGCAAGTTAGCAGTTGTTTATTGAGGATCAGGTAAGTTTTGCTAGTGTAAAGGTTAAAGGATGTGTTTGAAAGGTTAGTTTGGATGTCAGCGGGATATTAGAAAGTCATTTAAATCATTTGATTAATACTTCAGGATAGGATGTTACTCGTAAAAGAATTTAGATAATTTATATCGTGTTCTTGTCGCTCTTACATAAATAGAATGAAAGCAAGGTTTTTTATTTATTACAGCATCAAGATTCCGTATATAAACAAATGTTATTCTACATTCATCCAATGTAGGATGTCATTTGTTTAGGAGTAAGGAATAGGATAATTGAATACAATATATAAGATATTATTTATATACTATTTCCTATCTATGTTTCAAATAATCAAATTATTTTGGAAATAAATTAATACATCGAACGATTTTAATATTTTCAGTCGCACGATAAAATTTTCGACAACCCGTGACAATTAAAAATCAATAAAGATTTTTATGTGTATTTCCCGAAAAATAACCGAATTTTAGAGAATTTTAGGATAATGTAATCAAGATAATAATTAAAAGTTGTCTAAAACTTAAAAGTTTTTCTTTAAAAGTAAGTTCCACTGAACACTTTTTGAAGGTCATACACGTTAGTCAAAATTTAATCTACTTCCTATTCTATATACACCGCTTCGCAATGTGTCATCGGTGTTCAAAGAAGAAGAAGCGGCAAGAAACTCCCCAGCAACAATAAAAATGATTTTTTCACGATAATTATTCATATATTATCTCAGGCTCTTTTTTGAAATACATATAGAATATACAGTCTCTGTATATTACAAATATTTTTCAAAGAAAGAATGGAGTTGTGACAAACAAAAAATATTATCACAAAAAAATATTGTAATTCATACTGCGACAAATCTCCATAGATTTTTTACATGTTCTGAAAAATTTAACTCTTTCTAATAACACAAAATCTAATAGGAACAATGATAATTTCATCAAACAGTTTTCGCCTACGTCTTTCCACAATGATAATACTGTCGTCTAAATTCAGTTTAATTTGCTGAAATTGGTTATGTGGTTGAATTGATAACTTAGCACAATAGATACCAGTTCAGTTGTTGTAAATTGGTTTACATAGTTACTAATAACATTGCTCTGTATAGACGTACGATACCTAACATTTACATATTTAACTACACAAAGAAACTAAGTAACACAGTTACGGGTATATTGTGAAATTGTACCTAAATTCTTTTCATCAGGAACAATCTTTTCAGAAATTACAATAAACACTTGTATTGAAATTTCTCATAGTCAATATTAATAAGGTTTGATTTAATAAGACTGCTTCTTTAAACCTTGTTAAATGTATGTACTTTAGAAAAATAACGTATGTTATTAAGTCCTATTGTGGTAGACTAAGAATTTCGTCACAATTCAATGTTGGGTATAACTAGATAAGTGTGCTAGATAGTGTTAGCTTATTAAGCTTCACTTAGGCATTTTTTCTTACCTCATGTCCATAATTATTGTTATAACACATATTGATGGTGACGATAAACATCGCGTTAATATCTGCACATCGAGTTAAGTAGGTGAGTCTTGCCAATCTGCCTTGAACAACTTAATGACTAAACAGTCCGTTCTTTAAAAATAATAAGGAGGCTAAATTGAGACTCGGTAAGACGTTTATAGGTTGACATTACAATAGAATACTAATTCAATTCTTAGATATTTCAATATAACATTACATAACAATATAATTGTTGCCTATAATTATAATACGTAGTAGCCTACTTTCCATAAACGACATGGCCAATGTACACATTAGCATAGCATAATAAATATTACAAAATTGGCAAACAAACATTGTGCGTCGGTATCATGTGATGCATACATTTAGATAGATTTTTGACATGTTTTTTTTTGACATGTATGTGTATTCTTTATGCCATAATACAATGACAGAAAGACAAGAAAAGAAAGAAAGAAAACGTTTATTTGCGAAAGACGACATAGATATGTCGGAGGGAAGCTATAATTGGATGATTGTTGTTTGGATGTATAACGCACAATATCATTTGTTTACATTTTAATTACTTCTAAAATTCTTAATTTAATTTAACTTGATTTGTTAAATGTTTCTATAACTTAAAGATCGTTATAACCTAATAAAAGTTATGAATATTGTAATTTAATAAACTACCAATCAGAGCAGAGCATATGGCTCGGAGCGGGGTCAGACGCCCTCTATAGTTTAGTAGTATCTATCTGTGCAGGAACGGAGAAAGAATACAATTTCCTGCGGCCGGGCGGCCTGTCGTAAGAGGCGACAAAACAACCCACAGCCAGGTGGTAGGGCATTTGCCCGACTGGATAGCTACCACCCCTGGTTTAGAGTGTGTCGCCATAACAACCTTGTGTTGTGTTCCGGCATTAGTGACCAGGTTCCAGTCTCCCTTAAGAGAGCAGCAGCGCATTTGTAGCACCTTTGGTGTTGCAAATGTCCATAGGCGATGGTAACCGCTTTCCATTAAGTGGGCCGTCTGCCTGTCTGCTGAACTCCCGCAATAAAAAAAATAAAAAAAAAGTATCTACTTCGGTAGACGGAGGAGTTTTTGTGGCACATTTGGTTGGTGGCAATAGGTCGAGTTGGACCTTTGAGAATTTTAAAGAAAGTATTGAAGCTGGAAGTATGAGCGGTGCCCTGAACCCGCTGCTCGGTCTAAACTATGTTAAAATGTGTTTTAAATCTAAATTAAAAGTGTATAAACCGTGGCCATTGTGTTTTATGCTCGCATTTTATCCTGATGACGCCCACTAAACATGCAATCTATAAAGAACATATCACAAGAACGAGGCCTTCTCCGACAGATATAATATTGTTACATATTTTTTGAAGTTCTATGCCGCAATTCGACATATGAGGAGGACACTCAGTATATTATTTTGTCGAAAGTTATTCCAACACAGCACTTATTTTCAGTGCCCACCTCTTTGGTCTATGTAGAGGTATAAGATATATTCGTAAACTAATCGTATTTCGTGCGATGAGTGAAACTTCTCCTATCTGACCTCTATTCAATTTCTCCTCTATCTATCTACCTCTATCCCTCCTCTCCTAGTCCACTCTCTTTAACCCATCCCTCCTATTCCATCCCCTATCGCATCCTAAAGGTTGGCAACGCATTGACTTCACCCTGGTGTTGTAAACGTCGATACGTAACGGTAACCACTTTCCATTAGTTCGGCCATCGGCCTGTTTGACAGGTTAGCAATAAAAAAATACTACGATGCAGTAAAATCACAAAAAGCCGCTAAAAGAATAGGTAAATCCGCTGCACGTGTAAATGGTGAATGGAAAAATTTAAGTCGACATATACGAAAATATTCACTTTAAAAGCCGTAAAAAGTATGCCCTGTATAAATTTTTAACGATAGAGTGAAAAATACTGAAAAAATCAACGTAGAAAACGTTCAACGAAAACTGGTTTTAACGAAGGCATGTTTTAGATTAAATGGTTTTTTAATGTTCTGGCCCTAAATGAAAAAAACTTAACGGTTGAAGTTCATCATCTATATAGAACCATTTATCGGATGTGTGATAGCTTGCTCAAGTGCTTGACCGATTTTACAATAACAATTATTCTGTTTTTTTCTTATAAGGTTGTCCACAATTCTAAGTGTCGATTTACGCCTGATAGCTTATAGTTGTTGTAAAATATGAATAATAGACGCTAGCCATGACCTTTGGCCGTGGCTTTTTCAAACATCACGCAGCGTGTAAGAATTGCTATATAGATAATATGGCAGCACTGCTAGCCTCAAGGCAAGTTTTGTACGGGCAATGATTCCTGCTGGTATGTCTTGTTTTATAATGTAGCTTTTATTAGTGGGATTATAAATGCTAAATAAGAATTTATAAAAGAGACTTCAGACAAATAGTTCCGACACTATCTATGTAAATAACACTAACTTAAGTTATACAAGACATAACGACACTATTCATGTAAACTATTTTAATGATTCTAAGACGATTTTTGTGTCTAATACGTAGTTTTGTGACTAGTCAATTTGTATTTATGATTATAGCTCAGTTTACATATATAGAACCTACTATAGGTGATTTCTTTTATATCGCAAATAGAAACAAATACTTGTTAATATTTATGTATGTGAAAGTATTGAAAAACGGTATTTAAAATGATAACTACCCAGTAAAAAATGTAGCTCTGGATAGGTTCTAGATTCAACATAACCAGATGGGCACTACGCGTCATTGATTTGATTTTTTTGTTAAAAAGATCTATATGTGTACCAAATTAATCAGTATATGAAAGTTTTAATAAGTTTTGCACAGTTTATGAATGATAATATTAAGACAAGAAAAAGAAAAAGGTTTAAAAATATTAAGACCCTTTCAGAGCTACATTTTGTCTAAGAAATTTTCAGCTCTGTTGTCCTCCTTATGGTAAAATGAGTTATTTTGTTCTATGGTACGTGTATACATATCTATACTTACACAAATTAAGCAATTTCACAAAAAATAAAAAAGATCGAAATTACGCCAAACGAGGTCGCGTGGAATGCTACGATAGTCTAGTATTATAATTGAAAAGACACTTTAATTTATTAAAACATCCATAAATTGATATTTAAAAACGTTCTCTGTACTCAGTGGTGCTTTCATTAACATTGTATTGAATTATTACCCAGTAATATATTCAGTAAGCTGAGCACACTGTCTGCGGAATGCTCTATGGACAGGCACTAGAGCTAGTCTCGTGACACGGGGTTTAAAATGTCCCAGAGCGAGACAGGACGGGCTTTGTTCGGATGAAGTATTGAAGTCCTACTACCATTGTTAGCTGTGTTAGTTTTGAAATTCGTATTTACATTGTAATCACATATTACTTTTTTTGCTAATAACAATAATCTTTAGTTTCTCCCCAAAATACAAGTTTTAGTTAAAACATGTTATGTGATAAATAAGTCTTACTTTACATAAATTTCATAAAATGGACCAGAGGGATTCCAAACTGTGAAAACCCCGTCCAATGGAAATTCCTAGCCTCCGCCTCTCGTATAATACATAGTTTTCTTCAAAATCGAACTAATGAAAAATGTAAATATTATTATACAAATATAAAGTGTGCATTTTTATATGTTTAGATGAATAAGCGAATGCACGAGTAGTGTGCGCACGTTTGAGAGGATGTGTATTTAAGTGTTCGTGAGTTTCAGTGTGAGTATGTGTTTAATGTTTGTGTGTGAGAGTGTATATGTACTAAATAAGGGTATGCTATAAATACTGATTATTTATTATGTTATAATATACGCTGTTACTAAAAGCACTCTGTACACTGCTTACTTAATAATTTAATCAATGGTTTTGGAACGAAGTTCCTTATCGCGCGATGCGAAAGGGGGCTAGACGGAAAAAATTAAGACCAAAAGTTGTAACGACACTTTTTGCTATAATTGTAAACCGTGCTGCTTGCGCGTGTTTCTCTGTCTGTCTCTCTCTCATAGAAAGCAAACCAGTTATTTTCGTTTCGTCTTTTATTTCGCATTGAACAGTGTGGTGTCGCGACGATTATTTTTGTTGACTGTATACAGGTTTTTTGTACATATAAAAAAATAATAACAATAATGAATCCTGACAGTGTTTCTGCACAAGTTCCGGATATTGCTGATGGAGTTAGGTAAGTAGAGATTTTATACAGACAATAATAAATGCTTATGTATTTTTAGCAAGTACGCATTATATCCTCTCTTTACTATTGTGCTAACCAAGTTATACGCGATATAATCTGTGTTTTTAGCAATTGTACGCGTCATAACTTTAATAAATTTAAAAGCAAATTATATTTTAATATTACAAACATTAATTTATTATTTATATTTTAATATTACAAACATTAATTTATTACATTATTACAAACATTATATCAATGCGTATGTATTTACTTCGTTCCATCCGGGTGTCCCTTGACACCTCTCAAGTTATTTTTTATTATAACAAATTAAATGCTAGTTAATTAAGGTAATTAAATTCTACTTAAAAATCAATTATAATAATAAAAAAGTAAGACATAAATAATATAGTAGCCCGTATACGTGTCGCTTATGGGCTCAACCATTTTAGAAAAATGGAAGTTATACAAACCACGCTCGTCCAATGCAGATTCTACACATCGATAATTTCAGTTAACGGGTTGCTAATTTAAAAAAAATCCACAGCCGGTATTTGGTAGTCATGACGATATTAAATTAGGTTAGAAAATGTGTGTAAATAATACATGCTTACCGGAAAATATTCGAATGGACTAAGTCATTGGAATGAGACGTGGATGCCTTAGTCACTAAACTACTACAAATAACCTATACACAAATGTGCATAATAATCGGTTCATTTACAAAGCCCTGAAGGAAGTACAAACAAGCACATTGACATTCAAATAAAATTACTTTCAAGCTTTATAGTGTCTACAGTTAAACTAAGGAATATACACATTATTTAAACTAGCAAAATATTACCTTACATAATTTTAGCTCTACGAAAATGACATCTTATTTCCATCTCAAAGCTCTATTGTTCAACAAAAGAAACAATGGGTGTTTATAGGGCGTCCAACCATTAATTTATTTAGTCATACTTTCTATATTCCGCCCACAGCCGTGTCAGAAATGTGTCACGTTGTGATATTGAATGACAGAAGTGAGAGAATGATTTTGATTACAGCTAACAAATACTTTTTTATAACAATTCGGTATGTCGTAGGTGTATTTATTGAGTATTTATCGAATAAAAAACATGATTGTTCGCAGATGTCATGTTATTCTAGCAAAGAGATGATAACTTAGTGACTGCTCACCTCACTGCAAAGCAGAGGCTCCGTGTTCGATTCGTGGTATTTATAAATTACGGAAACTAATTTTTCTAGAGTAGTCCTTTGTACATAACACAAGTGTGTGAGTGTCTGGTGATTATTTGATTTTTATTTATTTTACAATATTTTCCCTTCTTAACTTTCGGATATCTGGAGGATTTATTTACTTATATCCGGTTCCTATATCTACTAACCGTTCACTTGGCTACTAGTATATAGATAAGCTTACATGCAATGCCAATTTTCTATAGAAAGATAACCTCCTCATAATCTATAAACTCATGCTATAACAGAGTTCATAGTATAGACTTCCAAAATTTCATCAACTCCCGACCGCGTCTGAACTCCGGCTAACTCAAATTTTCGAACTATGAAAACTGAATAAAAATCCGTTTTATCCGCCTTCCAGTATGACGAGTTAATCCAGTTACGTTGACACAATCCAGTTGCAAAACCGAGAATTCCTCGCCCGTGACGCCGAGCTGACCTCATGGAGGAAGTTACGTAGCGATAACATTAAGATAAATTATATAAACGCTTATGTAAAATGGTCTACATTTTATATTAGGCTATATAATATAAAACTAATTCAATTTGATAATTTATTTATTTGGACAACTCAACAAGTAACAATCAATAATTTATTTGTATAATATAGTTTGTAAATTATTACGTCTAGACTGAAACCAAGCGTGCTGACACATCAGTGTTAAAAATATACTTTCGCAAAAAAGATTACGTAAATAATGTCAGTAATGGTTCAGTAAATACTTAAATCTAGGACATTAATTTTAGTGATACGTTATAAGGATAATAGACGAAGAAAAAGAAAGCATTAAACACATTACTAAACAAGTGAAGAGGTGTAATCTTTCAGCATAGAAATAACCAATTTTTAAAAGCTAAAGGTTTTGCATTAAATATATCTAATTTTTTGTTCTTTATAGAGAGTTCGTTGTAGACACGATACATTAACGACAATGACACGACGATAGCAAAGATACTAATAAATTTTGTTTTGCCTATAAAATTGTTATTAAAATAACATGAATTTTGTCAGAAACTGAAAAGATGCAATTTTGTTGTACAGTTTTATTTTTATGAAACTTACTTACTTTTATTAAAAGTTACGTTGAACGCTGTACTAAAAGTTACGTTGAACGCTGTACTTTATTTCACCTTTTACCTCTCAAAACTAGGAGAAAAATTGCTGATTTACGTTTCTTGGCAAAAATTGCGCAATCCAAAATTGATTGTACTAATCTCACTGAGAAACTACATTTGTATGTTCCTCCTTCTAATGTTCGCCCTAGGAAATTATTGCACACACCATTGACGCGCACAGCTTACCGACGTAATTCGTTCTGTATCAGAACAGCAAACGAATTTAATAAGTTAAGTAAGTTGGAAGATATAGACTTAGACTTATTTACTAATAGTGTAGCATTGTTTAGCGTTAAGTTGGTCAAATTCTATTCAAACTCGGATTTATCAGTTTAAGTACCTTATATCTATGTACATTTTATTATTGTTTCTTAGTATAATTTTCTTTTTTTTTTCTCACTTCTTAGTTTTACTGTTATCTGTGGAGGCTTATTAATAGCTTCTCTAAATTTATCTTATTTTTAGTTATTATTAATGATAGCTGTTAGCCCCCCAAATAAAATAAAATAAAATAAAAATAAAATAAAATGAAACAGATATTGTTTAGTGGTTACAAGCAATAAATAGTTCTAAAGATATTGAATATTCTCAAGTAAGAAAGCGATTGATTATTTGTAACATGAATTGTGTTTGCGTAGAAATCTTAATTCTTGGGTGAAATGTGCCTATTTGAGTTATCCCAAAAATGAGAGTACATGATTTCAGGCTTCTCTTGATTGCTTCTATTTGTTTTAAATTACTTTAAAAATTATCCAAGTCTTATTTATTATAAATACTTGATATTGGCTAAATATACAATTACTCGATACAGAATACACCACTGAAATAGTTTTAAATAGCCAGAAATATAAAAAAATAGCATAGTTTCTTCAATAACTCAGAGGTCCAAAAAATGATTATGGTAGACTTACAATAAACTAAACTAGGTTTTATAGAAACTAAAATCCAATCAACCGCTCGTTCGTGTTGTTAAAATACAATGAAACTCAATTTCTCATCCAACCCACAGCGCTAGTGCTCGATAGCTCAACATCCGAAAAAAAATGTAACTAAAGTGACAAGGTTAAAACACAGCTAAATTAAAGACAAATTGATTTTCAAAAATGTTTATACGGAGTTATAAACTTATTTACAGTTTTATTATTAACTATCTGACCCGGCAAACTTCGTACCGCCATATTTTCTGAATTCCTAAAAGACTTTGTTTCATGACACAAAAACAAAATTAGCAAAATCGTTCCCGGTGATTTGGAGGATTCTAGAACCCGATCTCAGCGCCACCTACCGTTTCTAATTGCGAATCTAAAGCATCCGGGATCCCACTCAAACACACAAAAATAAAAAACACCAAAATCGCTCCAGGTGATCAGGAGGATTCTAGAACCCGATCTCAACGCCACCTACGGGTTTCATTTGTGGCTGTAAACCATCCCGGGACCCACTCAAACACACACACAACATTTCATCAAAATCGGATGTATATTTTACGATTATATAAAGGACATACAGACAGACATTCATTTTTATATATCAAGAAGATAATAAAATGATAACAGCCAATAAACGTTCCCCTGCTGAGCTCGGCGCTCCACTGTTGGGGAATGAACAATACACCGATCCCACTTCTCCAATGCGGCTTGACAGGTTTGACACATCGGTTAATTCGATGTGCAGATTTCATCATGATGTTTTCCTTCACCGGTGTTAGCACACGGTAATTATAACATTGTGCACATAAGGTTAGAAAATTGCCTTAAGTGGTGCATGAATGTCGGCCGGAATTCGAACCTGCGCCCTTAGAATTAAGAACGCATGTGCTAGTTTGATTTTTTACATAATGTTGCATTTAAATTATAAGTGGTTTTTCGAGTAATCCTAAGCGTTTTGAGAGGCAGATAAAAACTATTTCCATTTTATATATATGCTCGAAACACTATTTACAACTACAACAAACTTAACTTAAACTGAAATATCAACTATTATATTATTATAAAAGTATAATGTTGTTTTGTACTGTCTATGTATGACATTTTCTTTAATCATTTTATCTGGTCGCCTCGATGAGATCGCTTGTAGCGATTCTATGCATTTTATAATATAATAACAGCTAATAAATGTCCCACTGCTGGGCTCTCAGGCCTATTATAGGGGAACGGACAGTATACTCGCCATGCTTGTCCATGGCGGCTTGACATTTTTGTATTTTTATATAGGTACCTACAAAGAAATGCGAATTATTATATTATGGCGGTCATTAGTGTCGAACTAACCCCTGTTGTTATTGAATTGCGTCGAAGCTTGCCAGATGTGCGGATTAACTCAGTGAACGCGGTTCCTTTGTCGGCATTGTACAGTTTAGTATAAAACAATGCCCAAACGGAGGGGTAGGGCAGTCAAGCGACGATTACGATACTAGCAAGACGTGTGTAGTACTTTCGATTAGCGATATAGTGACGGACTTTTCGAGTGCAATTGAATCGTGCAGTTTATAGAGTGTGAACTGGTTGCATCCAGTTTTATACGTGTTTGTACAGTTCTAATAAAGTCTATAGTAATTCCAACGGCATTCATTTTAATTCGAGTCCTGTAGCTCGTAACAGTATTTGTTTATTTTGGTGAACAATAAAGTGTTATCTATGTTTGAATTTTCCAAAATACAAATTACATTCATACCCTACATTTATTGGAGCATAGCGGTCATACCATATCATAATGTAGGTAGGTAGTCGGAGCACAAAATGTGGATATTGTCATTAGGAAATGGTTTCACAACAATAATAATGATAGAGGAAGCAGCGTAAATATGAAACAAAGCCAACATTTGCATATTAAAGTTGGTCGCAGAGCATTGTCGGGATATAAAATATGCTCTTGTGATCATATTAAAAACGATTGCAATTTCACAAATTTTTTACACTATAATATATCTGTAAATGATTCTAGTTTGTACACTGCGTTTAAAAATGTGAAAAATATCAGGGGGAAAATTTGAACCAGGAGATTCCGAAAATACATTTTTTTCTTTTTTGACTGTCTTTTTGTATGTCTCTATCTGTCCCTTAGAGCATAACGTGAAAACTGCTAAACAGATTTAAATTAAATTCGACATAGGGCTAGCTCATATCCCGGAGCGTAACTTAAAATACTTTTTATTCCGATAATTGACATCGTCTCTGTGGGATAGACGATAATACATACAATTGCACATTGAATTGAAAAAACTGCCTTCTAACCGCCTTCTAACTGCCTTCGAAACCGCGTCATAAGAATGAGATGCTGCTGCGCCGGCCACTAAGGTACTATAACTTATGCCGTGTCTCTAGTAGGTACTACTTACATACTATCCATATCATTTTCTTACCTACTACTCTGCCTATAATTTCACAATGACGTGTTTAGAAACCGTGAACGCAACGATTCAGAAAATTATGTTACTATATTATTTAGGGAAGTCTACAAATTACTGTACAACATTTTGAGCATAATTGTATAAACTTCATAAGGAGTTCCAAAGAAAACTTCACCGGAGAAACCTAGGCATAATTTTCGCTACATGTTGGGTTGTTGGAAATTCTAACACTAAACAAATTAACCGAAACTTCAAATTAATTCCGAACTTCTAAGACTCTGGGCTTTGTTGGATAATTGCAACTGAATACTAATATACTAAATGCGAAAAGGAGTATGCTTCTATGCTATTCTTTTTTGGTGGCTTAGTAACCAAATTTCATTAAAGGAATCTTTTCAGTTAGGGATATAGGACATACGAAGATTTATACTTAGTTTGCGTGTATATTAATATTTAAATGCTAATGTCTATTCGAGTGATATTCAATAAATAAATGTGTTCAGTTTAATTTATGAAATTAAATGAAAATTTATTTGCATACGACATGGTACATAAAATTTATACAGGTCTTAAATTATACATATATGAGTTCACATGTCATTATACTTATAATGTGCAAACATTACATTGTCTTATATAAGAAATATTATTGACATTATCACGGAAAATTAAATTAAATAAGAGTATTACTGTATGTTAAAAGATAACACAGTCAAATAATTAAATTCAATATAATTGTCATACAACCTCATTTATGTCTTGTTCCAATTTAAATAGTCATTCAACCAGTAAAAACATTTATTTATTCGATTGTGAAGACTGATTTTAAATCCCTTAAAATGAACACTTTTTATGTGAACAGGCAAATTATTAAATATTTTAACCCCTCATAAGATTAGATTTATTTTGTAAGGACAGGTTGTACAACGTCTACAGAAGTCGATTCTGTATGGAGGGCCTCAGTAGTCTCGCACTTGATTCTCCGTACGTAGGGAATTCAACTAATTGTTTTAATTCATTCACGCATATCCGGCAAAAATAAATAGTTACGAAAATGAATGATAGGACACAACTTCTGCTTAGAGCTTAACATATATTACTCGATGAAAAACACCGAGGAGACAGATACCACCCTCAGAGCCGATTCTTCAATCACTAGATTAAAGTTGTTTTATAGAATGAAACACAAATTGGAAAAATTTAAAACGACAGTTGCAAGATAAAATCAGTTAAATTGTTTCACTTTTGAATTTAGTCGAGTAATAATTTATTCGACTGATAGCTTTCATCTGATTGAAAAATCGGCCCTTAGTATACCAAATAAAACAAATGTAAATGCAGAGTACCTCACCATAATAATAACACAGGGAACTATATGTACGTTTTCCAATTAAATGTTAACTGATCTGAAAATAATAGCATGAAAATATTTTTTAAATTTAATTCGATATGAATTTAAAGTGAATATGTAGTTTGTTACACTTTCTACGTTCAAGAATCATATAATTTGCTCCAATAAATATGTAAGTAGGTAGTAGTAGATAACCTACTCCAAAATTTTCACCGTCGCTTTCTTCCGCGAGATATCTAGATATAAAATTTCTCAAAACATATCCGCATTGTCCTAATAATTCCAATGCTAATAGGGATGCGGACACAATACATGTCACAATAAGTTCAAACATCACTTACATGTAAAAGCACAGACGTTATAATAACATCTTACCATATTATTTACAAGATATTATCATAAAAATATTTTTATTACTGTTAAACAATAATTAATGCGCTATTTGACTCCTTTTGTTTGTACAGTCTGGTGTAAATTGGTATGCTCATACCAAATCTATGAGGCTGCGACATTTTGTAAGATGATAAAAATTTCAATAGGTTAAACGCTCTGCCGCCCTAATGTACATAGTACATACATCAATTCAATCGAGATAAACTTTCAGACAGATTGACAGACAAATATTCTAAAAAAACAGACGCTTCAATTTAATTGATATGTAAAGGTGTTACGTCTTGCTATATGCGGGAAAGTGTGTGTGTGTGTGTGTGTATATATACATATATATACTTCAGGTTTCCCCGCGGTTACGCGATGGTTCTGACGCTGGTAAGTAGCTCTATTTTACTTCCATAAAAACTTATTTAGATTTTTATAACGTAAGAAGCCGCCTTAAAACCTATTGATGATGATGATGATTATTCCGACCATTATCGGCCATGGCGACCACTTTGACCCCTAGTCGGATAATTGGAGCTGGTGGATAGTTTAAGAAAAGTTAGCGGATAGACAGACGCGGAAAGCGACTTAATTATATACAATGTAAATAAGATACTACGAACTATAAACATTGGTAAAGGTAAACAATATGTCAATAAAATAATCGTGCCATTTGACGAAATGAGACTAAACACGGAAACCGGAAGTGGGTGCCGGTCTCTATAACGGATATTAATATGACGTCACTGAATCCCCAAGCGCAGCGGAGCGTATTTCCGCCCGATGATTCCAACAATACAAGTGCATATCGTGTTTTATGAATTTTATTAACATTCAATGGATACTTTGAAAATGCATAAACCCTTTATGCATGAACATCGGGCTCGTTTAAAAATCGTAAAACTTTAATATGAAATGAAAATTTTAATAAATATTGAATTCTTTTCGTGCTGAGGGTTATGAATTTACAGATTTTACTTTTATGGTCTTCAATCCTATATAATATAGAAAACATTTTGAATATGTTGGCCTACATACTGTTACGAGTTACGGGACTCGAATTAAAATACCGTTGGAATTACTATAGAATTTCTTAGAACTATACAAACACGTATAACACAGGTACAAATATAACTGGACACACGCAATATAAACTGCACTATTCAATAACACGCGCAAAGTCCGTCACTATATAGCTTATCGAATGTACACACGTCTTGTCCTGCTTGGGCCTGTCGCTAGACTGTCCCATCTCGCAGTTGGGGCATTGTTTTATACTGCACCAACACAATATGTCTCGACACAATACTCGACCGCATAATAATTATTTCCAAAAATCATACCTGGCTAACGACTATCATAAACGATTACAATACAAAATAGGATGTTTTTCTAATTACACATTTTAAACACAAAGTAAACAAAAGAAGTCCAAACGCCGAAGGGCAATAAACTGCACTGTGAATTGTTCTTTGTCGGTCGTAACAATACTATCTACTACATAGAACAATAAATAAATAAAAAAAATCACACGAAATCTCTTCTCTTCATTTTGACATCACTAACGCAATCAAATTCAAAGTTTAGTTTTTATTATTTTACCGTCAAGTAGCCAAACATTATGCATGCTTTATTACTTTTGTATTATCATGCATACTCTGATGTGTAAACAGTCATGTTTAACAAATAAATTATTATCTTTATCTCCGTCAAAATGCGTGCAAAGAAGTATCTGGACGCGATACAGTCGAAAGTTTGAAATTGACTAACTCAAAAAAATCAAGAATTCTGGGATCCGACAGCAATGATCAAAGACTTCCCATGTTAAAGAAAAAAATTAAAAATATCGACACTTTGAAAAAATTTAAAAAATCGTTTGAGGATTACAGAAGTCCAGCGTGATACGAAAAAGCGTTTCTAAATTCTTTAGATGGTATTTTTGATAAAATTGGTCCAAAGTAGGCCAAAAAGTGAACTAAAACTGGGCTAGAATGGGACTAAAATGGTGCTAAAATTGAATTAAATATGGCTTAAAATTAGACTAAAAAGGGGTTTAATATTGGATTAAAATGGGACTAATAGTGAACTAAAATAGTTTTAAGTACGAGATAAAATTGAGCTAAAACTGGACTAAAGTAAGCCTAAAATTGGACTAAAATTGGGTTCGATTTGTACTAAAATTGTGCTAAAACTAAAATAGGCCTACAATTGGACAAATTCTAAGCCAATTTTGTCCAAATATAGCCTAACTTTAGTCCAATTCCAGCCCAATTTTAAAGAAAAACATTAACTGTATAATTATCACAGGAGCGAGCAGCAAGATTTATTGCTACTTTCGCTGGCAGCGGCTAAAGTGAAAGCCTTCTTTATTTGCGTTACATAAAACTCTATACTGCAATTAACATCATAAAACTTCAACATCTATCATATCATATAAATCTGCCTCGCACACTAATTATATAAAGTACAGTTTTAAAGTAAACATTCTGCTAGATCCATATTAAGTAGTACAATTATGTTAAGTTTCTAAATTGGATAAAACAGAAATTGAATATTTTCAAATTCTCTTTACTTGCTTTACTTCATTTGCAAAATCCATTATTTTTTGTTATGCAGAAGTTCAGCAGACAGGCAGACGGCCTACTTGATGAGAAGCGGTTACCGTCGCCTATGGACATTTGCAACACCAAAGTTGCTACAAATGCGCTGCTGCTCTCTTAAGGGAGACTGGAACCTGGTTACTAATGCCGGAACGCAACACAAGGTTGTTATGGCTACATAATTTAGACCAGGGGTGGTTGTCATCCAGTCGGGCAAATACCACAACAACCTGGCTGTGGGTTGTTTTGTCACCTCTTACGACAGGCCGCCCGGCCGCAGGAAATTGTAGTATTTCTCCGTTCTTGCACGGATAAACGGATATCCAATTAGATAAAATATCAGCCAAGTAATTTCTGTTCACAATACAGGATTTTATAGAGGTGGTCAACGTTCATTAAGTATTTTGATCTTTAGTCACAGAATTATGAAAAATCGTGTCACTAATCTAAGAACCTCAAAAACTATTCAAACGATCTTGTGCAATCAAACCAATTATCGATGAAACTTTTTTTTATTGTATCACCTGCAATTTTTCAAGATTTTTAAGTGGGTATATAAACATTTATACAAGTCGTGGTAGCGTAATGGCAAGCGCACGCGTCCCAAACTCAAAGGACGCGGGTTCGAACGTGGCCGGAACGCATGCACCACTTAGTCAGTGAAGCGTAGGAAGTCTCCAATAAAGCTCCTTTTGCTCGAAATATGCGTATATTTTAATATTTTGTTATTTACAATTATTTTTCTTGCGCGTACAATAAATCAACGTCGTTCCGTACTTGATTTTCGAATATTGGCGGTTGGCCGTAGACAAAGAGCTATTGTCATAGTAAATTTTTGATATGGCGTGTATACACCGGCGCGAGCGTACTGATTTCATACTCGGCTGGCCCGGTGTGTACCTTCCTTTCGTGCTTCAACAGTCAGTTTTCTGATCTAATGTGCATATTTTTACACTTACGACGTGCTAATAACGATGAAGGAAAACATCGCGATGCAACCTACACATTGAGATAATCGATGTGTCAAACCTGCCAACCCACCTTGGACAAGCGTGGCGGGTATACTGTCCATTCCCCTATAATGGGAGGCCCGAGCCCAGCAGTGGGACATTTATGGGCTGATATAGTGATATAAACATTTTACGACTGCAAAAGTAAATCTACCCAAACTATTGGCCGAAATAAAAGGTTAAGAAATACTGACATCGATATAGATATAGTAGTATAGCCTAAATAGAGCTTCCTTTCTGAATAATCTATCTACTCTCTGCGATATGATGGATGGACCCAGAACCCGTTTCTAGCATTCCATCCATTCTTTCTATTTACGAAATCATGTACTCAAGTTAATGATGTATTATTTCCTGGCGTATGAATTATGGGTTTAATTGTATCGTAACTTGGCGGCCTCCTACTTTGAAGAATATTCCCCAGTTCTTTTGATATTGTTTCTTTAGGGTTCCGTAACCCTTTTTGAAGTGATAATTTCTTATGGGAGGGAAAACCGCTTCGTTACGTAGCGCGTTACGGCGCCAGTCTGCCTGGCTTCCTTTTCTCTCACGCATACGGCAGCGGTAGGCAGGCTTAGTTATCACTTCTTTCAGGCGTCTCGAGACGCACACGTTTTGTATAAAAATAAGCCAATTGTAATTGCGTCTTTATATGTCACATGTATTTTTTTCAGAAATTAAGGGCCGCTTGCATAAGGTTGCTTAAATTTATTTAAGAAACACAAAACGTATTTAACACCCGTAAATACAATTAGCATCTTGTACAACGCAAAATTTGCCGCTAAATATGTTTAAAGAACTGTCAATACGTTTTATGTAAAACGTATTTAGGCAGTTTAATATGATTAACAATTTTATTTAAAGGCGATCGTTATACAAGCGGCCCAAGTCTGTGTGGATGAAATAAATGACTTACGAATCTTAATGTTTGACAAGAATATAAACTGTATCCTGGCGAAAGACAAACAAGTTTTTATCTCAAAAGATATTGAAGGGCGTGAAATAGTACATAAAAAATCATATTTAGAATTTTTTAAAGAAATAAAGACGTAATGCGATTTTGCTATTGGGAAAATCTTTCCTGTAAGGTTTAGTAGCAGATCAAAATTATGAGGTTTTCTTTAGATTTATGTACAATGTTATAAACTAAACGCGCACAAAGTTACGGCTATAAAGTTATGAATATGATCATGTTACATCTAACATTATGTTCTGCCGTTAAACCAATATCTATAATATTATAAAATTATAAACATGCCGTGTCTGCATATTGAATATATTTAAGAAAAAATAACTGTATTAGACAATATAAACGAAGGAGATCATGATGAAGTTTTTTTTATATCTCTCGTCTGTTTGTTCAGAATTTATGTAAAAACTACGGGACCCATTTCAATGCAGTTCTCGCTGATCGACAGCTAATTCTTAGACTGTAACTCTGCGCTACTATTTATCCTGGGAATTCAGCGGAATTTTTTCTAGGAATGATTTAAATTGACCAGATAAAAAAAAACTAATTCCAATGTGATTTTTCTACTGATCGATAGCAAATTGAATGTGATAAAATATGTAATATTTTTTATTCCGAGAGCAGTTTGAAGTTGTTCGGATGCATACAAATCAGCTTATTCCGACACAGTTTCCACTAAAACAATAGCTTCCATTCTTTTTTTTAATGCTGTAATACTTTGTGTCCCGGAAATTTCAAGTCAAGCATGGACGAAGTTGCGGGCATTTCCTAATGTAAAATAAAAATATTATTAAAAGTACGTGATTTCTGCATTATACTTTGGATGACGTTATAATAATATCATCAATTTTCAACTGAAGAATTGCAAAATTTACGAGGAAAACAACAGAAATACGACCCTCCGCGAATTGAGCAAGCGAATTCCAACAAAAACGATTTTATGCAATTACGTTTAAGTTGTCCGGGGAGTTATTACTAAACCGAGAGCTTGGTCACGGCGGCAGTAATGTTCGCCGGGAACGCTCGTACGAGTCACGAGCCTCTCGAAACCTTATTCAACTCAACATCCAGCCGCTTCGGGCCTTGTCACACCAGCGTTTAGCGAACGTGCTTATAGTGAGGCGATTACAGCAAGCTCACCGTATCACTGCTACCTGGACCGCAAATTTGTTACTACAATCGTGTCAGATTGGTCAATCACTGGCGTGTTAATGGCACCATAATCGTTGCCTTTGTATGCTTTTCTACATATTATGCTGGAAGTTGTATACGAGTGTGAAGTACTAGTCTAGGTCCTACTCATAAATGATACATATTACAATATTACCCCCATCTCTCCTAATGACTAATTAAGATGATGTGATCTGTCTAGTTTTCGTGATTGTAGTCTTGAGGAAAGACTAATCCGCCTACATATTGACACAATGCTTTGTTGTCCGAAGAGGTTTTAGTGCATGATTTGAAGTTGCTCGGTAAAAAGCTCAAAGCCTCAGCACCTTGGAGTTTAAGCGTCACTGACGATTGCCTATTCACAGTATATAGAAAATGTACATAATATAAATTAACACGTATCTTGTTCTCGGCTCGGTATAATGTTGTGTTATATGAGCTGTATTATAAAGTCGAACTTCATTCTGTTTTTTTATTATTTCATAAAACTCTGGCGAATAGTACCTATATCAGAATAAAGGACATATCCACTTATATATCCTAATATTTATTCTTGTACATTTTGTGTTCATTCTGTTACAGACTTTATATTTCTAATAACTTGACTTCAGCAGGTAATTCTGCTCCCTTGCAAGCAAATTAAGCTCCTAATGGAAAAAACCGGAGTTTTGTTGCTGGTGATTTTTTTTACAGAAGAATATTACGAATCTTAAATCATTGACTGAGTCAGAGGCCGACCAAATTTATATAAGTAAAGAGTAGAATTGCTTCACACTAGATATTAATTTATATACACTCTTTCGGTCTTATTTATATTGAGTTCCACTAAGTTTGCAGGCTTCTTTAAGAACTTTAAAGAAGTTAAAAAAGCCTACATACTTACTCTAACTTAATACGAATAAAATCGTTTATTTCTGTTTACTTCGTGTTTATTTCTGAGATAACTGTAGCTTTTATCATTCGAGCGTTTTTTTCAGATATAATATTTTGTTTTATTGATTCAATTCCAAATTTATATTCCCTTGTTCCATATGTCATCGGCAATTCCAAAATAAAGCTTGATACATATTTAACATCTAGCTAGGTAAAAAACAGATTGACAAACCGCTAGTGTGACACCGGTCTTAGCATCTCTCCTAAGTTAGCCTCTGACCTTACCAAAGGTTGTTTTTAAAAATACGGCAGCTAAAAATACTCTGTAGAATTGGAACAGCATTGCGGTATTTCATTAGACGAGGATTCGAACTCGATGGGAATCGATTCCCACAGAATTTCATTGCGGTTGGTTTGTTGATTGGCAAAGGACACGGCGTGCGACGTGACGCGCATGATTGCATTTTCTGTTCTAATAATAGTAATCATCATTGAAATTCAAAGCATTTTGTCATCGACAGACAAACACGCACATAGTTTATCTATAACCAAACTAAGCATTATTTATTAACTGTACCACCATAAATACTTGAAATCTTTCAATCCTAGCTTAGGGTTACCTAGAAGACATCGCTCTTTAGTAAAATAGGTTTTGGGTGTCCAATAAAGTGTTATCTATCTATCTATTAAAGCAAGTTACGTTTGTATGTCGGTTAAATTACAAAACGGACAACCCTAGCGCCGAACTCGTGTATTCAGTCCAGGGGGAACGACGGAAAGTTCAATTAAATTAACCTACTAGGAATCGATCCAGGAACCTCTACCTTCTATCGTAATAGGTGAATCAGCGCCAAAAATCACTATTTACTAGAACTGAAAATGTTGTAATCTGTACAATGTAACTGAGTTCAGCAGACAGGCAGACGGCCCACCTGATGGAAAGCGGTTACCATCGCCTACAGACATTTGTAACACCAAAGGTGCTACAAATGCGCTGCTGCTCTCTTGAGGGAGACTGAAACCTAGCCACTGGTGCCGGAACACAACTCAAGGTGGTTATGACGGCATACTCTACACCAGGGGTGGGATCCGTCCAGTCGGGCAAATGCCCTTCCCACCTGGCTGTAGATTCTTTCGTCGCCTCTTACGACAGGCCACCTAGCCGCAGGAAATTGTATTCTTTCTCTGCACCGATAAAAATACAACACATAAAATTCAACCTTATTTACTTCGAAATAAAACACATTTCTCTTTACCTGTAGTGTTAATTTTCAATTTAAATAAAACTTAAAAGATTTCAAATTAATTTTAGCTCTAACTCTATATAATTAAGGCAGATATTCTTTAATACGTAGATCAAAGGAAAATTGCGTCAGCACATTGAATTTTGAACTTTATACCAGTAACTTAAAGTGTAATTTAGATTGAATTTTTTGAATTATAATATGTTTACGGATGTAAGCTATAATAATTATTTATATTATATATTATTAAAAGTTAGAGACGAATTATCTATAAGTTTATTCTCTGAAGTTTCACTTCTAGGTACTGCGTGTGAACTACATACACATACATACATTTTTTTTATTTGCACTTGTCCTAAACAAAGCAATTTCATTCTATCTAATATGCGTCTGACGTAAATGTACATCTACTTTCATATTAGCGTCTTGTTTAATAACTAGAGGTAAAGCCTCTTGTCTGTTAAAAGATATTAAAATATAATGCACACTTTAACTAAACACATTTTCTACTTCATTATCTTCAAACTAGCGTTTGACAGCTATCACACAATTTTAAAGGCAGTAAAACAAGTACCTGATCATTTCAAGCATACATTTTAAAGAACCGGTTCCAAAATTCATTGCCGTTTATCTTATCTTGTTTAATGAAAGTGGTACTCTCAGGAGCATTTCTTAAGTGATAGAGCAAATTTTTCTCTATATATTTTGTAGTCAATTAAAATTCCAACTACCGTGTTCAGCTTTTAACATGGTTAAACGACTGGATACCGCATGGCTGCATAAAGTAACCAGATTTCATCACTTTGGCTCGACACCATATTCCATCAGGGCTGTGCCCGTTCAGATAGATGTTCATTTAGGAAATATTTCATTACCCTACCTAAATATCATATAATTTTAGATTCAAAATTTTTATTTTCTTGGCCGTTGTTTGTTTATTATTTAATTCAGACAGGGAAAATAATTAACTAAAACGTATGTTATTGTTAAATCACTTAAAATATATTTAAATTATCGCTCATGTCCATTTTAAGGAGACGAAAGTATATTGACGACTTTCATAGGCAGGTTATCTCTATGTGCCGATATCCTTACGATGATCATATTCACCGTAAACACATTGTAATTGTAAACAATATACATTATATCAAGAGAATGTATAAACATAAACGTGAAATTGAGTTTCCATGTTTGTTTCTTCTTTCGTTTCGGATTTAGTTATGAATACATTTTTATGTAATTTAGATTAGACATAGATCAAAAAGGAAATTAAAACAGTACGCTTTTTGCTGAGCTCGACGGTATAAGAAATCGAAACTTGTGCGTGTGTAGTTTTTTATAGTGGTTCTTTACTCTTATATTAATTAGTATATTACTTGAAACAAAAGTGTGTTTGTCTGCGCATTTTCATTATGAATAGCGTCAACCCTTGCTGTTAAAGAAGGGTGTTATTGTCCATAGTTTTCGAGCAGTGCGTCCTACCCGTCATGACATATGATGCCGAGATGTGGTCATTGACAGTGGATTTGGTTCCCAAATTGAAGGTCGCTCAGCTATGGAGCGAGCTATATTGGGAATATCTCTTATGGATAAAATCAGAAATGAGAATATCCTTAAGAGCACCAAGGTTACTGACATAGCTCGCTAAATTAGCCAGCTGAAGTGACAGTGGGCCGGCTACGTTTGTCGCAGGCCTACCGATGGAGCAGACGAATCCTGGAGTGGAAACTGCGTCTCAACAAACATAGAACACCCTACAAGCCGATGGATCAATGATCTGCGCAAGGTTGCTGGTGGGCGCTGAATTAGAACAGAGGAGGAGCGGAATACGTGGCGCGAACTTGGGGAAACCTACATCCAGCAGTGGACAACGATTGACTGAAGATAAATGCCCATAGGCGTAGGTAAAGACTTTCCAACATGTGGGCCATTACAGGTGATCCTGCTTACTATACCCTGTAGCAATAAAAAATGTACTTATTACCGGATATCAGAATGCATGGAAGCCCTAAGTGTCGCAGGGCCTGTGCGGCTATGATAACACAAAGGGACAGCCAACATGAAGGTATGGTGGTAGAAGGTAAGGTACTTTGAGACGTGTTGTCATTTGGATAATATAATTTTGATAAATCATGCATCAAACTACGCTCAAAGTCATAATTTTATATGTATGTTACAACTTCTCACGTTATTTCGTTCGAGGAAGTTCCAGTTTACTACCCATTTGCTTGAAATTTTAAAATTTGAATATTCATGAACATTTGCCACAGTTTCGATATACATATTGTACAGAGCCATATTTATAAAGAAGAAAGTATTTATGTAAAAATAATATGATACAAACTCGCAACCACAACTATGAACCTGTACCGTAAGTTCCTATTAAATCAACATTGTTACATGCCGTCAAAAATGCGCACACCGGCCTGTCGTAAAAATGCAGTTTATTACCTTTCTTGCATTCGGAGTTCTTTTGTTTACTTCGTGTTTAAAATGTACAATTAAGAAATACATCCTGTTGTTATCGTACTTGTTTTATAGCCGTCATTAGTGTCGAACTAATCCTTGTTGTTATCGCATTGCGTCGAAGCTTGCTAGGTGTGCGGATTAACTCGGTGAACGCGGTCCTTTGATGCATAGTACAGTTTAGTATAAAACAATGCCCGAACGAAGGGGTGAGGCACTCAACCGAAGACTACGATACTAGCAAGACGTGTGTAGTACTTTCGATTAGCGATATAGATATACAGTGTCTAGTTATATTTGTACCTGTTTTATACGTGTTTGTACAGTTCTAATAAACTCTATAGTAACTTCAACGGCATTTTAATTCGAGTCCTGTGTAGCTCGTAACAATATTATAACCAAATCAAAACGAAGACTTGACCTTTGTCTGACCTTAATTCTAAATATGTTAAACAAAAATAAATCGACGAAAAATCAGGTGATTTCAGTTCAAACACCGTCTGCATAATAAGTTACCGCTACACCAACAACTACAACACATGCGTTTATTGTTATGTCTAATCCAATGCACGATATAGCCCATTCCGAAGGGTAAACCACACACCACACGATCCGGTATGAGTCACGTACCGCACGCGATACAAATGTCAATGATTACAGGTGAGTACTCCGAGCACCACGTTGTGAGGTACATATTGTGGGTCTAGTGTACACTTTCTGGAAAACTGCCAGTTGTACAATGTACATATAATTGAAATCTACAGACATACCATACATTGTGTACTAGAACAACCAAGTTAAGCGATTTACGCTTGTGTTACGGATAATTTATAAAACTGGTCTGTCTTAGCAGGTTACGTTAAATTTTACTCGGATACTACTGACAGTATACAGTACAGATACATTCAGAATACAAAGTGTCTATAACATAACACTATCTATACAGATAAATTAAATTGTCGTGGCGGTTTTTAATGTCAAAAGACAGCTTTTTATTGAATGTATATGAAAGGATATACTCTACTCACATAAAAAAAATGTCTATGTGTCTGTTTGTTGCGGGTAATCTCTGAAACGGCTGGATCGTTTTTGACAGGACTTTCACAGCAGATAGCTAATATTATAAGAAGTAACTTAGGCTACTTTTTTACTTTTTCTAAGGTTAAGATACAAAAGTTTGGTTGATATAGACGTTTCAAAGTAAGATGTTACTCAGGTTAATATTTAGTAAAACAAAAAACCTAATTAAGTAAACGTAAAAACTGAAAATGATAAAACGATCGTTAAAACCCTTTTAACGAATACTGGTTTAAACAAGATATATCAAGAAATTTGCAGATTATGGGCCATTTTTAATTAGATGCTTTAAAGGTGTCGGCGAATATTATCATTACTAAAAACTTCAATATAAAATACTACTCTTTAAAACTTCTGCGTTTATTTGTAAAGTGTGCACTCAGCTCTACAAAGACCCCTTTTGTTTACACAATGAGATATTTGGGGTTCATTATTCTGTGAGTTTAAGTAATTTTCGTATGAAATTTATTTATTTTAACCTCAGTTGCACGAAAGCCAATATCTGTTTCTAAGTGTTTATACGGTAATTTGAAGTATTACGTCAACATCCAATAAAAGGTTTTGCTTCGGATTATTAAACAAAGACTTAATTTATTAATGTTTTGATATATTGTTACATACCTCTGAATAATATTTCTAACGTAACGCTCATTATAAAATCACAAAATGTTCATTGTTAAGACTTTCGCGGTTAAATTTCATATAAGTTTATAATTACTTTGTAGGTACTTGTTTCCCTTACGTACGCGTATATTGTCACGTACCTTGTAATTAAAATGAAATAAAATTTGGCCAAGTGCGTGTGAATCCACGCAAAATGTATTGTCTAAAAGGTAATTAACGTTCTGTTTTTACATTTAAGCTAAGAATAGTAATGAAAATATTTACTCAAAAATAAATCTTATACAAAAAAAAAACGCAAAAGTTTTTTAGGTTCTACCTCCATTTCTAATTTTAGACATTTCTACCCAACAGTTCCCAAAGTTCGGTAAGGCATGTTTATAGCGTTGACAGCAAACATCTTGCCATCCACTGACTATTTTTTTTTAAGTGAAACTTCTATATAGAGGGGGTCTTACGATTTTTCGCTCACGAAAAAGCGTCACGTGGTCTAATTCTTACATTTTTAAACTCGTGATATCTTTCGAATGGAATGTCCAAATTGAATAATTCAAAAAGTTATATAAAGGTATTGAAGCAGTCTTGAATATGAAGTAATTTATTTTGATAAGGATTAATACCAAGATACAAATAAAGAGCCTGTTCTAGCGGCGGCATTTTAATTAAAAAATTTAAAATAAAAGAACACTTATTGTGGCATAACTATAATAGTTAGATATATAGTGTTGCGACACTTTTTGTAAATAATGATGTGTTCTTCAAAGTCGTAGTACATTATTTTATTCTATCATCAATAGTTTTCGCAGCGCACGCGATTTTAGGTATTTTTTTACACCTTGGGATACATTATTAGAGTTTTAGTAAGGACCCCTAATTTATTTGTAAATATAATATACCCTATGTCACCCGGGAATAGTGTAACTTGCCAACAGTGAAAGAATTTTTCTAATCAGTTCAGTAGTTTTGGAGCCTCTTCATCAAAACATGAGCAAACGAAATTTTAGTGAGTTATTTTTTTACACGCTTTATATTAGCTTCACTTGTATGTCAGTATGTCTGTAACCGACCCCTTTGAGCTCGATTTTGTCCTACTTTGAACGATCAGATTTAATTCATACTTTGCACACCTGTCAAAGGTCGATGACAATGCAATAATATAGTATCATGGAGCTGATCTGATGATGGAGTGGGAAGGTGGCCATAGGAACTCCTGTACTAAACAAGATAGACCCTTCGTGTTTGGGCCCGTATGTTTATATCGCGTGACAATGCAATAATATGGTACCATGGAGCTGATCTGATGATGGAGACGGAAGGTGGCCATAGGAACTCCTGTACTAAACAAGATAGACCCTTCGTGTTTGGGCCCGTATGTTTATATCGCGTGACAATGCAATAATATGGTATCATGGAGCTGATCTGATGATGGAGTCGGAAGGTGGCCATAGGAACTCCTGTACTAAACAAGATAGACCCTTCGTGTTTGGGCCCGTATGTTTATATCGCGTGACAATGCAATAATATGGTACCATGGAGCTGATCTGATGATGGAGTCGGAAGGTGGCCATAGGAACTCCTGTACTAAACAAGATAGACCCTTCGTGTTTGGGCCTGTATGTTTATATCGCGTGACAATGCAATAATATGGTACCATGGAGCTGATCTGATGATGGAGTCGGAAGGTGGCCATAGGAACTCCTGTACTAAACAAGATAGACCCTTCGTGTTTGGGCCCGTATGTTTATATCGCGTGACAATGCAATAATATGGTACCATGGACCTGATCTGATGATGGAGTCGGAAGGTGGCCATAGGAACTCCTGTACTAAACAAGATAGACCCGTCGTGTTTGGGCTCGTTTTACTTGTCTTGGCTAGCACTCTGCTGCTACATGATATGCAGGATCTCAAAAGCTTGTATTTAAAAACATTTAAACAAAAATCAACTAAAAAATGAAAAATAAATAATAGTTTAAAAAAACTAAAAAAAACACGCTTTTATAAAAATTCCAACTAAAAAAACAAAAAATAAAATTTAATATAATATAAAAAAGCGTGGGGTGTATTCAAAGCGCTTTTTAAGATATTATATTATTAATTGAATACACCCCACGCTTTTTTATATTATATTAAATTTTATTTTTTGTTTTTTTAGTTGGATTTTTTATAAAAGCGTGTTTTTTTTAGTTTTTTTAAACTATTATTTATTTGAAATATTTTTCTGTTAACATAATTTGATGTCCGAATGAAGTAGATGACGAAAGATGCGAATTTGTTAATGTTCCGTTGTATGTGTATAATTTTAGAGTTGACTATGAATGTTTTTTTGCTTCCGGATCGAATTCAGTTTTTTGTTTGATAAAATAAAATATGTTTAAATAAAAAATGCATTTATTAAAATGTACCTAACTATTTGCAATAAACTAACATAATTTGCAGTAAACCTGCGAAAAATCAATAATAAGTGGTAAAATGAATCGTAACGGACAAGTGAAAAAAGGAATCGCAACGTACAAGTGGACAAACTTCAACTGACAAGTGACAAAATGAATCGCAACAAAATTTTAACTTGAAGTTTTACGGGTAGATTGTTAATGTACTTGTCCAATTTGAAAACCTGTCCGTAAAACTTCAAGTTAAAATTAAATCCGTTGCCATTCGTTTTTCCACTTGTTCGTTGCGATTTGTTTTTCAATTTGTCCGTTGAAGTTTCACTTCAAATATGTGTCCCAGCACACATTTCGATTTTTTATTGCATGAGTTCAGCAGACAGACAGGCAGCCCACCAGATGGAAAGCGGTTACCATCGCCTATTGACATTTGTTACCCCAAAGGTGCTAACAAATGCGCCGCTGCTCTCTTAAGGGATATTAGTACCTGGCCACAAATGCCGGAACACAACTCATTGTTGTTATGGCGGCATACTCTAGAGTCTAGACCAAGGGTGGTAGCCATCCAGACGGGCAAATACCCTACCACCTGGCTGTGGGTTGTTTGTGGCCTCTCACGACATGCCGCCCGGCCGCAAGAAATCGTATTCTTTTTCCATTCGTGCACGAATAGGATTTTATATAATATCAGATATATAAAAATGCGGCGTACAAATTCTCAAAATATTGTTTTATTATTTAAGATACATATGTCCAATGTAAGTACGTCGCTATTTCTACATATATTTCTTTTCTTTCTGTACCATATTTTCCTTTTATGAGTCCTCATACAAACCTCATTCTCATATTATTGACATCGTAAGAAAAGACTGATAGTATTTTTTTAGATCCATTTTAATATTAGATCGTAAGCAAGCAACGGACTCTATCCAAAAAAGGTAACTAGTTCCACGCCATTTATCACACCGTTTTCTTAATAATAAACAGCAGCTGTATTTTGAGAAAAAATTACAGGTGTAGCTTTAAGACACGGGTCAGTAAGTGCACCTTGTTGAGCAAATGTCACCTGACATTGTTAACATTATATTGCAGCATTTTTTCGTTTTTAAAAGAAAACCCAATCCTGTATTGTAGGGTTATAAGCATACTAATGACAGAGGCGCTTATACAGGAAACAAACAACCTAGAGGTACCGGCAAACAGTAAATAAAACCCGAATCCGGCTTCCTTTTCAAAATGTATTGGTTTCATGTTACTTTAATGACAGGAGATATAAAAATAGAATAATAATATATTTTATTTCGGAAAATTGTAGACTTCCGGAAAGTATACGCAAACCGTAGTCATGGGAGGCATTGGTTCCCAAGGCACTATGATGTGATGGAGATTTAGTATTTAATAGTTAATTTAAACATCATAGACCATGGATTTAATGTTTAAAGTTTAGAAAGAGACGGCGCTGGAGGCTATGCTTTTCCCTCGGCAGTGAATGTGGTGCTAGGGGCCCCCGCCCACCAGAGCACGCGGAGTTGATTAGGTTTCCACCTTTCCCGTAGCCCGGACATAAGGTAAAGAAAGGAACACAAAGGAATTTTAATGGGTATTCCTAACTCGGGTGGCCGTAATGCTTCTTTGGGAGTACTAATGCTATTCCAACATGGCAAATCTCACAATTAGACCTCAATCGAATTTCTCCTCGTTAAAAAAATGGTGTCGTGGCCCAAAAAATATAGATGTATGCAAATAAAATCACGTAGAATCTCTAGTCATACTTGCCTACATATTTAATAATATAGCAGCCCATAGACTCCCACTCCTAGGTTTGGGCCTCCCATTTGTAGGGGAAGGAACAGTATACACACTACGCTTGTCTAAGGCAGATGGCGGGTTTGATACATCTGCTGTCTCGATTTAAAGGTTTTATTATTTTTTCGTTCACTATCAGCACGTGGTAATTGTAGTAATATGCACATTACTACCCGTGCGCAGGTTTACTGATAACCTAATGATGTCACGCGTCCATGGTCAGTGGGGTCGACAAAAAAGGTTACATAAATAGTTGTTGCAATCAATTTACTATTGTTTATACTTTACATAAGTATATCCTGTTACATACCGACAAAGAAACGTGCACCTGGTTTATTGCCCCTCCCACATTCGGAGTTTTTTTGTTTACTTCGTATTTAAAATTTGCAATTAGACAATAGCCTATTTTTATTGTTTTTGACTTTGTTGGCCGTTCGCAGGAATAATTAACCAGGTGTTCAGATTACTGTTTCTCGGAAACCCCAGTGCACGCGGTCGATTTTTATACTGTATAATTAGTATAACACAATGCCCGAACGGAGGAGTGGGGCAGTCAAGCGAGGATTACGATACGAGCAAGACGTAGATTCGACAAGTAATATAGTGACGGACTTTGCGCACTTTATTGAATCGTGCAGTTTGTACTGAATGTGTCCAGTTATATTTGTACCTGTTTTATACGTGTTTGTACAGTTCTAATAAACTCTATAGTAATTCCAACGGCATTTTAATTCGAGTCCTGTGTAGTTCGTAACAATACAATAATAGTAAGTAATACAATACAATAACAGTATGTAGTCATCGGCAATCCTGCATAAAACTGATACCTTAAGTTCACGCAGCACGATTTTGATCTTAAAAAGCTCGGCTCCGATGTAACTTAGGACCAAGTTTTTTTAATATTCTTGTATCTCAATTATAGCAAATAGCAATACCTAAAAAAGTGGCCGCTCATAAACAAATCAAGCCAACCTCCGAACAAATTTACCCAAACCCCTTTATCATAGAATAGATGCTCATTACCTATTCTAAAGTAATTAAATCACTCGATAAATTATATCCATAAGTTAATTTAAAGTAGACGCATTAAATAAAATTATGACAGCAATTACACACGAAATGATTTACATCACAGCTTCCACCGCTCTGTGTCCACGTTTATCTTCAATTTTAATGATAATTAATTATTTAATGTAATAGCATGAACAAGTTATTTTTGAACTTTAAAGTGTAGAAGCAGGTGGACTTAAGAAACGGATGACATAATTTTAATATATTAACATTTATTTTCGATTTTATGTTTCGAATATAATCGTGAGAATTATGCAAACACGTTTTTTGGTAATTCGAAATGGATGCTGTATGTTCAAACACTTTAAACATGCAAGAAGAATACGATACTTTTCCATGCTTTAAATAAAGAAATCACAAATAATCCTACCGGGACCATTGTGACTTGTTTATATTATGCCCACTACCATGGCAGCAAGCACGAAAGTTGCAAGGGAAATAGGCAGCACGAGTATGTAAACACAAGATGTGCCGAATTTAATTCGTATTAATACTACTAAGGCGTGAAACATCATTTACATCCCGGCTCTCTTTCTATGTTCGTTTGTTATGTTAATAATAATAACTAGTACACAGTTAATGCCAATTCCCTAAAAAATAATGAAAAAACGGACTTTCTAATTTCGGAATAGAAAACTACATATAAATGATTTTGTTTTGTTAACAATTCACTGAAAATAATAAAAATCTATAATGCTTAAAAATTAACATCCAATCAAAACAATAAATATAAAGTTAAAATCTTGTTTCAGTGTATAGTATAACATTCTTTAAATATTTTTATTTATGAAAGAATTTGTGCTTAAGTTAGTTTTACTTTACGTATAACCGTAGTATAAAGAAAATCGAAGAAATAACCACTATTGAAAAAAAATTGAACTTCAAGTTGTCATAGATTAATTACTTATATCATAGAAATGCACATAAATAACGAATTTATAATAAAATCAATACAAATGCGACTTGAAACAGGATTAAGTGTAATAAGTTTATAATAATATTAATATACGTTAAATAATCAATAAATTTTTGTGTATATAAATTATGTTTAACTAACTACAAATATTCCTGTGCGCCTAATTAAAACATGTTTATGAATGCTTAAGCTACAAATCATTTTATGTTCACAATAAGCTGACACAATAACCATACAAAATATTGCGGCATAAACCAGCAATCTATAAGTAAGCAATGTGATAGATATAAAACCAGCAGAAATAGTTTTATATAAGGCAGTTTCAAATTTTGCAATAAATGAAAGTGTTTTTAAAGTTTCTATTGAAAAAAGTGCCACTGGAGAATATTCTTTGAAGGTCATATTTATAAGTTAAAAATTAAGTCTATGTACTAGATCGAGGTGGGTAGATCCGGATGGATACAAATCCTCGGATGTGCATTCGGCGCATTATTATTGATGGATGTACAACCAACACCAATTCGAACACCGGTCCGACAATATCGGCAACCTTGTGCGGAATCACGAGACCCGCAGCCACACATACGGATTTGAGTGCGGATTAGCAAATCTGCACACTCGTATCAATGATTACAATTAAGAGTGCCAAAATAAATTTGGTTTAAGGGATCAGTCTATAATCCGTTGCACACGGCAATCACCGGACCGATATACCTGCATACATATTACATGACATGGACATGGAACCTGGATGTGCGGCTATATTCGTGCAGGAACGGAGAAAGAATACAATTTCCTGCGGCCGGGCGGCCTGTCGTAAGAGGCGACAAAACAACCCACAGCTGGCTGGGCATTTGGCCGACTGGATGGCTACCACCCCTGATCTAAAGTATGTCGCCATAGCAACCTTGGGTTGTGTTCCGGCAGTAATGGCCAGGTTCCAGTCTCCCTTAAGAGAGCAGCAGCACATTTGTAGCAGCTTTAGTGTTGCAAATGTCCATAGGCGATGGTAACCGTGTTCCATCAAGTGGGCGTCTGCCTGTCAGCTGAACTCCTGCAATAAAATAAAATAAAATAGACACGAATGCATGTCAGGATGCATGTCCGAAATGTAACCTACCCACCTCTATTATGCACACATTTAACACCCTTCGAACACATGTTTGTATAATTTTATGTTCAATATTTATATCTACTAGACGGCGTCTAAAATAGAATGCTAAATATACATTTATTGGTTAAAGTACTTTTACTGATATCTACAATCTTAGTTCAATATGCCAGAATGGCCTTCAATCTTGAGTCGAACAGTAAAGAATGTACAAAATTGTGATGTTACACTATCGAGTAAACGTCTGATACATGCGAACGGCTTTTCATTCTGAGACGGATATTATTCTTGACTGATCGTTTTATTCTAGAACAAGCTACGCTCACGACTTCGTTCGCGCGGGCTTCCGAATATTTATTTTCATATATTTCTGAACTTAAAGCTAAATTTACGCAGGTAAAACTCAGAACTACTGGTACCTCTAACATCATATAAGATTATATTATATCAATACAAGGACATATTAAATAGTCAAATAAGTATTTACGATGGCAAGGAAGTGGAAAGCCTTTCCAGTTTTGATTTTCCCTAAGCTTAACTTTGTTAAATAAATAATAATGTTACAAGATCCTCGTCCCTTTTCTGTATTAGGCTTAAGGAATCCTTACTCAAACTAAAATTCAAAGCCACAAAAACTTTCTTTGAAAAAGATCATCGATAAACGAATACCCCACCGTAATCTCTAAAGAGGGGATAATAATGTGTTGTATAAATTTATAGCGATGACTGTACGACCTTATTAATTTTATGGGACCACTTGGTTTACTTCAAAACTGGTTATGTAAGGCGTGCTATACACATTACATAATTATATTCCAGAGATATTAGAGTAGAACCAAGAAACCCATAATGTCTAATATAAATACCTGACGACTTTGTAGAAAAAAATGTTAATGTAAATTTGTAATATTATATGCCATCAAGACTGTCAGAAGTATCTTTGGTTCTCGAGGTCCTGGTATACGGCATCGAGATGGAATAAATGAATTAGTTGGTAGATCCCAGCATGCCATCGAAAGTCTCACACTAGCATGCCGTTGTCGTTCTTTTCCGTTTACCACCACTCGAAAGTGGTGATCCATAACGGAAACGGAAAAAATATGTATAATATTCTATCCACACATATATAGTCTTACGAGAATCTAATAATGATATCTAAAAGTTGCTGTCGTAACTCAAACATTGAAAGGCAAGAGTAATTCGAGGATTGTGGTTGCACAGATGACATGTGTCAGAATTGAATACCTATACTACTATTGTCGATTGTCTAATGCTGGCACTATTGCCGGTTCCAAATTATTAGTAAAACGCAAAGTAAAATAAGAAGACCAACAGTCAGTCTTTAAGGTTTTGACAGATTTAACAGAATAGATAAACTAAGGACATATGATTTTATCTGTATGTCTTGCAATGTATTTGACATTTTATGAATATAGTTGCTTTTGCAAAAACCCAATTGCAAATGTCGAAACTGTAATGTTTTTTGAAAATTTTATTGACTAAGTTAATCCCATGGCATATGCTATATTCATATTCCCTTATTTGTAACAGTTATACCAAGATTATATAAGCTCAGTAAGAAAGTTAACTCGTATAATATAACTATTATGAATAAGGGGGCTTATTTTTATAACAAGCAAAAGAGAGTTGTAATGTAATAAAAAATAGATATAATAGGCACCATAGTGACTAGCTTCGTAAAAAAAAGTGTAATATGAAGTCATACTTTACATAAAACTAAACGCAAATGTATGTACATACATACATATACTGTAATATACATACGAGGGTGAATCAAAAAGTTCTTGGAATCAATATAAAAAAATGCAATAATATTTTATTTTCTACATAATCCAATGCTCTGCATTTAGAATAACGCGTTTCTAACTTCCTTATTCCTTGCAAAAACAATTGTTTTTCTTGAGTCTCGAAAAACTCCTTTACGGCAGCCATAACCGCGTCATTATCGTGAAATTTAGTTCCACGAATTTCCTCTTTAAATTTTGGGAATGAGTGAAAACCACTTGAGGCTAAGTCTGGAGAATATAGTGGGTGGTCAAGGAGATTGAAGCCAGCACAATGGATTGCGTTGAGCGCAACTTCCAATCGATGAGCGTGAGTGCAATCGTGAAGAAACAACACGCCCAACGACAGTTTTCCACTTTAATCGCTTCACGCATTTTCGAAATTAAATTTGCAATTTACCTGCGTATCGCGACAGAAGGCGTTTTGATCGATCCACTCTCTTTAATTGTAAAGATTGATTTAGGGTATGTCCTGTATATCGACAATAAGCACCGAGCTTCTGGTCCTGTTTTATAATACGCGACAGAGTCCTAGCGGGAATCTTCATTTCTCGCGATAAGATTTTTTGTTTCCTAATGGGGTTTCGACGAATTCAGGCTTTAACAGCATTAACAGCCATTATAATTCTAACGGCACGCGGCCGCCCCGATCTTTTCTGGTCTTCGACAGACGAAGTGTTGTTGTATCTGTTGATAGTACGATATACGAACATACGGCTGATACGAAGCCTTTGAAGTATCTGGAATATGACCGACGGCTCCATACCCACTTTGTGCATGGCGATCACTGCAATCCTATTTTCTTTAACACCCCATTCCATATTGTAATTTGATAATTAACACGAAAAAATATGTGAAACAGCGCAAAATCGAAACAAGTTTTTAAAATAATATACGTGTTCCAAATTCAAAATAATTAAAAAATTGATTAAAGAAAAGTTTTTATGTAACAGTATTTATGGCCAGACTAGTTATATACACTTCTAAGAATGTAGAAGTATATATATATAAAACCTAGATAGTAAACCGAGTGAGTGTAAGCTAGCCCTAAAACGCTGATACTACTTGCCTGCTCATATGAAATGTCGGTTAGCATTTTGTAGGGCCACATAACATGAATTTATAGACCTTAATAAGGGAGAGTGGGTAATAACACTACTTATACTAACTTATAGGCTTAAGCCTATGCTTTCTTATTTTACCAGAGCTGTGTAATGTAGTAACGTCGTGATATGCTTCGTGTTCTCTCCGATAGAACTTAAGGATCGTCTTGAATTTATTATAAACAAATGTATGACGATATATGATAGATAGACAGATAGTGTTTTATGTACGTATTTAATAGAAGAACATTCTGGGCATACAAATTTATTTTTAAAGTGTTTTTATTCGTGCATTCACTTCTATTTGTCAAACTCTTCTCAATTTATTTGAAAGGTAATAATACAATACTATTTAAAGTCTTGCTAGATCAGCAAGTACGGAAAACGTGTTTTGGTAAGGGCCCCTATTACCGCAAAATGTCGAAAGTATGGTGCAAAGGAAACAACTTTTCGTCGGTATTTACTGATCAATAATTTACGGAAAAAAATATCGTAAATCTTCACGCTATGAGACGTAACATGGTAAGTGTGTCTAATACCAAGGAAGAAGAATACTAGGAATGATAAATCCAAGTAGTATGATACGTTAACTTATTAGTACCACTTTTTCGCTAGAGATGTCCATATATACTATAATAATTTTGTAAATGGTTCAAGTTTGTGCATTATGTTCAAAAATGTGGAAAAATTAGGGGTGGTTAATTCGTGCCAGTAGATTCCAAAAATGCAACTTTTAGAATTTTTCCTGTCTGTCAGAGCATCATGAAAAAACTACTGAATGGATTTAAAGGAAACTCGAAACGAAGCTTACTTGTATCACATGGCGTAACTTAGGATTCTTTTTATCCCGATAAACGACGTCGTTTCTGTGGGATAGACGAAAATACCGAAAAAGATGGCGCTGCATTCACATAATTTTTCCAACCTACTGAACATAAACGATAATTCTTACGATACATAATATCAGAATCCATACAACTTATAAATATTAGCGTATGATTTATTATTATAACGCTTTTTTACAAACATTCCTTTTCAGTTTGTTAACAGGAAGGTGTCTAGCCAAGCGTAACGATATTTTTTACCGGTATGTTATATGATTTTTTTTTGAGTTTCATTAACCTTATTAATTTTGATCTAGGATGATGATGACCTCGCAAACACAGAATACAGAAAAAGTCTGCATTCTAAAGGTAAAACATTTCCCAGTCCTAAATCACTGGCTAGTTTTAGACACGGTATCTGTGATCTCACAATAATATTGTGAGATCACAGATACGAGTGACAATGAGGCCAGTTCAATTAAAAGCCAGCATTTCAATGGCAGAAACAATCCACAATAGCACGTCACGGCACGTGAGAGGAATCGCACGGGTGGTTTTTTCATTCTATTCATTTGTGTAGGTCGGATAGTGTTGTTATTTCTCTTAAATATTATTATCGATGCCAAGCCCTAAATTCTTTTCAATATAACTTGGGCTAAATATATCTGATACGATACGCAAAAAACTCCAACGTCTTCCATTGTCACTATTACTATTTGTCCACTTTACCCATTACACTTTCCTCGAAACTCTTTATAGGTTGAAAGCGTATCTTTAACTTCTGAGATTTAATTCCTAAATTACTTTAAAACAACTCGCCTAGTAGTCAAAATTCAAGCCTTTAACATAACTATTTAAAGCTACGTTGAAAACTTAATTGTTAAGTTCTAAAACAACATTTTGTGGTTTAATTAAGGTGGTAAGATCTCAGTGTTACGTCTCATACTAAAACTCGTTAACTTTTAATATTAAAGGAATTAAAATATATTTCTTTTTCATTTTTAATATAAATTTTAGCTGTTACATTGTTTACAGTTTTACTAGATTTTTAAAATAATTGTTGTCTCTAGTGACAACAATATCCATAAATGTTTTTATTTTACTTTAGCACTTTAAAATCATTAATTTTATTTAATAAGCATTTATTTTGCTGGCGGTTACGTAATAATTAGATATAGATTTTAAAAGGGTTTTATCCTTTATTTTTCATTAAGTTTACGCAATTTAATATAAGAATCGACTGCGTCACTTAATCTTTGTAATCGAAATATTACAGTCACCTTAAAAGAAGATTAATAATATTTAATTATGGTTTGACATTTTTTTTCAATTTCAACATTATCTTAATAACGTCTAATTTTATCGACGATGCCTTGGTGCCAACTCCCATCACTAAGCAGCACTCAGTTCGCAACTGCGAATACAACGAGTTTATCGCTTTGACTTTGCCAGAACTAATTGTTCTCAGCGATTAAGCTGATTTGAAGGTGTAGCGGAACCATTATTGTAGGAACCATTCTTCGTGTTACAAGGAACTTATTGTTTTCCATCAAGGGCATGATATTATCGTAATGATATGGCACAACGGATTTCATTTTTATTCGTACTTCACACGCATATTTTTATTTGTATAATTGTATGTGTTTCATTTGTTTTAATAAGACAATTAAATGATAACCAACAACTATATGTGGACTTTTTATGTTGTGCTGGGGCTTCATCTGCGTTAGTGTTTCGGCTGTTTCATGCAGATATGGCCATAGGTTTATTACCTATTTTGAAATGCGACATTTTTAATGATGTTAATTACTGACAGATAACGCACGTATATATACTAATGTGACTAGAGTAAACGGCATTATTTTTTACCGCTTTAAATAAGACGCAATCGGCCACAGCCTACATCTTTAACACTAACGCAGAGAAGAAAGAACCCCGCCTTTAAAGAAATATTTTAAATTAAACTGAAAAAAAATTAAGTGATCAATATGTCTGTATGGTATAAAATGTACGTGTTTTAAGTTTTACTAAAAGTTATTTGTAGGAATATATTTAGCTTTTATAGGCATGTACTTGTATATCACTCTATTGCATATTGCGTTCTAAATTCCCTGCTTCAGAACAACGGATTTGCAGAAATGCCAGTTTGCTACATCGTCGATCTATTAATTATGCAAATTATTCATAGATCGATCTATATTATGTCTAAATATTTGGGTACATATTGCATGCACTCTGCCAGGAGGATACGAAATCATATAATTGGAATGAAATGTAGATACTTTTGCAGGTGACACAGATTATAATTATCTTTATAGCCACTAAGACATTAAGATGTTTTGCATAAAACGAAACTAAAATTCTATGAGAAGAGTTATCGGAGAGTAACAATGCTTATCATTTATATGAAAACAAGTTTCGCAACGTGCGGAACGTGTGGGCAGTATCAACGAATTAGAAAATAATAATGGATGTGACACTTGACCCTACGCTATATCGAATAGTAAATTCAAACTGTTAACATTTAAAATACAACACTGACATTTCCAGCTCGTTAGAAGTGCTATAAAATACAAGGTTAGAGAAGCCTGTTTGACAGTAAGATTTGTAGTGTACTGTACTTTACCCGAGCTGCCAAAGATATTTGAGATAACTTATTTCATAATTTATTCATCACAAGGGTAGCATCTATATTTATAACTAGCAGTGCCCGCGACGTCGTCCGCGTGGAATTTGTTTTCAAAACCCCCCGATTTTGAAATATTCTTCAATGGTGCTCCGCTCCTATTGGTCTTGGCGTGATATATAGCCTAGAGCCTTCCTCGATAAATGGGCTATCCAACACTGAAAGAATTTTTCACAGTAGTTCCTGAGATTAGCGCGTTCAATAAACAAACAAACAATCTGCAGCTTTATTTATTAGTATAAACTAAACAAGCTATTACCGTCACTGCGTTCAAACTCTGAATTTATATTCATATCGTCGAAACCATGCTAGATTTTGAAACAATATGCAAGAAAAATTTATTTAAAACTAGCTGCGCCCTGCAGTCTCGCCCGCGTGGTGATGGAAAATCTTTATATTCTGAATAAGACACACTATATCTTTATAAATTATAATTAAAAAGTAACAAACATATGTATATCCATACATTCTTACAAACCTTCGCGTTCATAGCATTAGTAGGATTTTTTATTTTTATACCATATAAGTTTCATTAAAATGCGTTGGACCATTTTGAAACCTATTTGAACAAAGATTCTAATAACAGAAATTATGATTAAACATCGTATAAATAGTAGTTCTGTGTTAAATTTTGCTAATTTATTTATTTGGACAACACAGCACATACCAATCAATAATTCATTAATATAGTATAGTTTGTCTATTATTATGTCTCGATTGGAATCCAAGCGCGCTGACACATCAGTGTTAAGATTATAGTTTCGTAAACAAAATTATGTAAATAATGTCCGTAATAATAATTCAGTAAATACTTAAATCTAAGAATTAATAATGTTTTTTTCACATTAATACTTCCATTTTATTTATTGGAATTAATAACTATCTCTAGGAGATCTTAACGAGTAAAATTTTGTTAAATAAACGAATGCCTACATTCTTGGTTGTTTTCGCATCAATTATACAGCTAAGAGGCCGGTTTGTCTTGGGTTCTTAATTCATGGTGTTGCCTACACTTGCCGATTCACATAAACTGGTTCCAACGAGTCATCCACTTGATGTTGGACGAGTGTTGGCCAACTTTCACGAGATTCCACACGAGGCCTGCGCGGCCCCCGAAGCCTCAGTACGAATATAAGACGTTATTTTTCATTCTAAACAATTCTATCCATAACATAAATTTCAATGTCTGAATAATCCTATGTACTTGCTTTAGCTTAGTTGCGAACACAACTTCACCTCTTTCCCACCACGTGGATTCGAAACTTATTTGGAAAGTATATCTCTAAGCATTTTTTATTCCTTCTAGATACTTTTTTCTATGGAGTTATTGAATGATTTATTTTTATCTACATTTGTGAATCGAATTCCAATATTATTTTAACCACAATAGTAATAACATGTACACATATGTTGACGTCTAAGCTACATGTAAATCAAGTTACAAATTTAAGTTATTTTATGATATTTTTATTAAACAATCAAAATTAGAAATGACCCTCAAGTAAAACAGCAAAATTAAATACAAACATTGAGAATATCCTTTATTAGATTAAATACACAAAACGTTAATGTAGTAACCTACATTTTATTAAACAATGCAGGTAATTTTATTGGTCAATTTTTTAATTAACATAATTAAACTGGAATTATTCTAATGCATATTAATTATAAACAAATAATTTATGAGCCCCAAATCGCCTTTTATTAAGAAGGCACTCGCCGTAAGGTAATTTATTCCAATATATATACATCCATATGTTAATTTATTATAAATATTTAATTATCAAGGAAACTACTAATAAATATCGGGATAGTCCGTGGAATTCTACAAATTGTGAAGTTTTCACTAGAGCTGCAAAGCATGCACCAGTTAGGCAGTTTCCTGACCTAATATGCATACTGTTACAATTAGCACATGCTAACAGTGAAGGAAAATATCGTGATAAAACCTGCACATTGAGATAACCGATGTGTCAAACCTGCCAATTCAGCTTAGACAAGCGAAATTGGTATATTGGTCTTTTCCCCTAGAAATGGCAGACCCGAACCAAGCAGTGGGACATTTATGGGCTGCTTTTACAGTGACTGACGTACCACTGCTTTCGTTATTTGGATACGAAACCTTAAAAAAGCAATCAATCTTTTAATTATCATTATAAAGAAAATGAAATACTGTGTTAATTGGGATAAATGTAAGTCAAAAAGATAACAAACACGTATTCAATATAATTAAGTATCATCAAATTGTTAGAGACAATATTTCATTATGAGACCATCTTAACGCGTGTAGGAAGTTATTTGACTCAAAAACACGAGGTCAACGATCGATACATGATATTATCGAAATGTATTTTTGCGCTATCAAAATACGTTTGTGACAGAATATACGCCGGAATTGAATTACTATTAATTTTATAAAACAAGATTTATAGACTGAATATAAATCTGAGTTTTTTTTAACTAGACTGGATACCTTTGAATCTATACTGTTACGACCTAGACGCCAAGAAAGACCAATTCAAATCTATCTGCATATCTATAGAAACACATTTTATTATCTTTCGATATTTGTACTTCTTTTGTTTACTTTGTGTTTAAAATTTGCGATTAGAAAACAGTCCATTATGTATTGTAATCTTTTATGGCAGTCATTAGCCAGGTGTTTCGGATTTAAAGTACAAACTGACTCTAGGAAATTCGGTCCACGCAGCCGGGCATACATATTGCATATGTGCAGTATAAAGCAATGTCTCGATTGAGGGACGAGGCAGTCAAGCAATAACCACGAGCGAAGCAAGACTTGTGTACCTTCGGTAATCTATTTAGTGGCGGACTTTGCGCGTGTTATTGAATTACGAATTTCTGCATTACGTTTGCACTTGTTGTGTTCGTTTATATTTGTACCTGGGTTATACGTGTTTGTATAGTTCTAATAAAGTCTATAGTAATTCTAACGGCATTTTAATTCAAGTCCTGCAACTCGTAACAATACTAATAATAATATATGTATGTAAATATTGTATTTTTACTACAACAGGTAGAAGATTTAAAAAAAAATTAAAGTACATTATTGTAAAAAAGCGTGGGGTGTATTCAATTAATAATATAATATCTTAAAAAGCGCTTTGAATACACCCCACGCTTTTTTTTACAATAATGTACATTCATTTTTTTTACACTGTACTTAATAAAATTGATTAATTATTTCTTTTTTGCACTCCACGGTAAGACCCCATTCACCAGAAACCAAATTTATTAAATTTTATTTTCTGTTTTTTAGTTAGATTTTTTATGAAAACGTGTTTTTTTTAGGGTTTTTTTATATCATAAAATTCTATAGCGAAAAGTTTTTTCTTTCCTTTCTTTTTCTCAAAAAAATAATTCAGTAGTTGTTAATACAATAATTATTCTTCAACAATAGTCCACATTTTGGCTCCAGAACTAAATATTATGGCTTTATAACAAACATTTTAAAAAAATAAGTAAAATTTAAACCTCAGTATGGGTTAAGTATTACTGGAATTTATTCAATCCTTCATTATTCGTCAATACTTATAACATCAAATCAAATGCAAAACAATAATAACTGTTAACGACGGCCTCCTTAGAGCTAACTACTCTGTAATTCTCTCTCTCGACGGCCTCTGTGGTTATGCGGGCTAAGCCTTTGCCGGCCTACCTCACTGCAACGCAGAGGCTCCGGGTTCGACTCCTGGTACAGTAAATTAAGGAAACGTATTTCCTCCGTTATTTACTATGGTCTGGGTGTCTGGGATCGGCCCCAGAGTAGTCCGTTGTATATTACCCTTAACACAAGCGTAACTTGCTTAATTTGGGGATATACAATATGTGTGTTTGTCTGCCGGTTATTATTATTTCTTTATATTAAGACACTGTCGGTTGCTAAGTTGCAATAATCAAGAACAAGAAAAATAATCTCCAGTAAAGTGCATTTCGCAATACAAACATGTTCATTCTAGTATTAGTTTATACCTATAGAACTATAGTTCGCTAAGTTTTTCTCAATAACTTTATCAAAAGATGAGGAATTAAATCTAACGCAGCAACTTTACCTGCCTTTAATTAAAGAATGTGAGGAATGTGCTGCGTCCGCGCGCGCTTCTTTTTGTAAGAAGCCGAACAAAGTGGTTAAAGGGAATTTGATTTCAAGCGTTATAACATCCTTATTTAAAGTGAAAGTAACTGTTTTTGTGTGTTATATATTTTCTTTAGAACATTTTTTTCATACAATCGAATACAATGCAAGAAAACTTAACTTATTTGTATTGTATTCTACCCATAGTTCCTCAAGACTATAAGTAGAACTGAGCTTAGATCATTGTCTTCTATGGGTAAGGTGCCCAGAAGGCTGGCTAAGTTTCCTCGCTGGATCGCCATACTGATCCGTTGGCCGTGGTAAGCACCAGCCTTCTGATCACCTGAAGAGTCAATAAGTCGTTTCGATAAATTTTTGGTAGAGGCTCATGGCCTCAAGACCCCACGACCCAAGCGTCTCGACAGAATAGAATATACTTTATTGTACAAATATGCTATATAAAATCAAGAATATTCATATTCAAATATAGTCGGCAACTTTATTGCTCATGATGCCATTCTTTCACATAATATTTGGATGGAGTATACTCCACTTACTAAATATTACTTATAAATAATATTTAGTTTATAAATTAGTTAATAGTTATATTTTATTACTCTACAGAAAAGATACTTACTACTTTTGGATTTTATCCCGACATATATGGCATCTATCTGACCACTAATTTTTTTAATGCTTCACGCAATCGATCCATCCATTTTTTAACCTACCTCTACTTTTATATCCATCAATCTTACGTTTTACACTCTTTTAGTGCAAATGTGCATATTTCACACATCCTTTATGTATTAAATAACTTGAAAAAGGCAAGTATACTGTCGACCTGTATGTGATTTAGAGGATAATAACATTACATTAAACACATAAATTTGTCGTCTCAAGCACTTAAAGGGCTATGATTTCCATGTGACTTTCATAGAAGAATTTTACTCTTTCAGATTAGACACTATCATATATTCATAAATATCGCCATAGTTAAGTATTGTTTGGTACTGTAACCATGATTTAGTGGGATTATGTTATAAACTATATACGAAATACCTCTCTGCTCAGGTTGCAGCTATCTATGAATGAGTATACATCGTATATTATAGCAAAGATCGTATCGATCGTATATCTAGCCACAATGCGCAACACATCCGCTCTCGCAGACGGTTAGTATGCCGCGCGTTGATGTTCTTATAAAGGCAGATGAGTTCGCGTCGCATACGTGATAATATTGCTTGTGTATAGCATAACATATTCTTCTTTCTATAAAGTACCTTTTGTATAAAATAATATATTATGAAAGAAAGAAAAACTTTATTTAAAGAAATAGAGACGTAATTACATTCTTTATACATTATTATACACAGAGCCGCATTTTCATCAAACAAGGTTTGCACTGAGCATATTGTTGTGCCGGAATTGTATCTTACATAACGCTGATTTTCAGTGCAAACTTTCCTTTTGGCGTAAGACCATAACGACCCAATTTTGTTAAATAATAATAAATAAAAATTATTCTAATTATGTAATATTTTTAGTTATGAATAGTAAACCGAGTAAAAGTAATAAGACGATATAATTCACGAACAATTAACGGTTAAGGGTCATCTACAAATTATGTTACACGAATTTCAAGATTTTTGCCCCCTCCCCAGTCCTTGGCACAATTAGTCACATTCGTGGGACTCCTCCCTCCCTAGTGTAGTATCACATATTTTGCAATTTTATATCAAGAAATGATTAAATTAATTAACATCATTTGCGAAATGAGCTTAAATATATATATATAGTGCTTTCTCATGGGGGATATATGCCATAGTTAGGAGGCCTACGTCCAGCAGTGGACTGTAAATGGCTGACGACGACGATACCAATATCATAACAATAATGATATCATAATATCATGACTGAATAAAACTATATCATTGTTTGCTCTATTATAGATCCAGTTTTTCACATTAAAACTTAAGTAGAACAAAACATAACCATTCATTCTTCGTGTAGAACACAAATGATTTAGAATAAATATTGTTTTCAAAGTAGTCAATAGAAATAGTGTTAAATGACGCTGCTGTACTCGTATATATATATATATATATATATATATATATATATATATATATATATATATATATAATTTGTTATATATTATAGTAGTGTTTAGAATTAGGTAATAATATAACGTATCTAAGCTGTTAACAGGAACTGTTATATATAAATAGATTACATATTGGTACGACCTGAATGCCGACAAAAGACAAATTCACACCTGCTTCTGTAGAAACACATTTTATTAACTTTTCGGCATTTGGACTTCTTTTGTTTACTTTGTGTTTAAAATGTGTAATTAAAAAAAAATCCCATTGTGTATTGTAATCTTTTATGGTAGTCATTAACCAGGTGTGATTCTAAGTAATTCAGTCCACGCGGCCGAGAGACATAGTGTATTTGTGCACTATAAAGCAATGCCCCAATGGAGAGATACGCAGTCTAGCGATAAACACAAGCGAAAGAAGACGTGTGTACTACATTCGGTAATCCATTTAGTGCCGAACTTTGCGCGTGTTATTACTTATTATTATTGTTATACGTGTTTGTATAGTTCTAATAAATTCTATAGTGATTCTTACGGCATTTTAATTCGAGTCCTGCAACTCGTAACATTATAATAGCATGTATAGCATAAACAAGATAAATAAATGTATTAAAAACAAGACGTGTAGTAATAAGATCCTATAAGTCAGTAATGTAATAGATTATAACAAAATTGTAATATATGAGTTTTCAAAAGAAAAGAAAAAAAAAACAATATCCTCTGTCCTGCCTCGTGACAGATAGGAGATTAACAAAAAAAATGGTTTCATCTGACGCTTCGTCAGTCTTAATTATAGTGCTTATATAAATATTATAATACTTAATTTTACCTAGATTTAATTCAGAATAGAGGAAACTGGTAATTAGCCAAAAAATTATGGACTTCCTCATACAAAATATTTGATATTCTTTTAGTAGAATGTTTGGGAACTTTGTGTTAATTTTCAGCAGTTATAACACCAAGTGTAGTACGAACTACTAATTATACTAATTAATCCACATTAATATTTAGTTCTAATACTTTAATTCAATTAGTTTTGTGTCATATTTTAACCTCTATACATATAATAGAACTGTAGAGGTCGAATTTCTGTACAATGAAAAATGCTAAAACCGAGTCAGGGTGATGTAAGATTTGAAATAGAACTAATATAGATTTTTTCAAATTTTTTGTTTCTCTTTTTATCTGCCTGTTTGTACGGGCTAATCATCGAAGCGACGGGACCGATTTAAATGAAATTTTGTATAGTGGTAGCTTATGTCCCTGGTCAACATATAGGGACAGGATACTTTGATCCCGAAAAATTAAAGGGTTCCCGTGGGATAGTTAAAAAACATGTGGACGAAGTCGCGGGAATCACGTAGTAGGCAAATAGATTTGTATACAAGTAAATGCTACTATTCTGTTTCTAAGACTAGACACGTGTGTTTCACTGCTGAGCATTTGCCGTCTATTTTAGTGATTAAGCTATCCACCATGCTTGTCCAAAGCAGGTTATCAGGTATCACAGATCGGTAATCTATTCAGGTTATCGCACGATGTTTTCTTAGACCGCCAGCACTTAGTTACTGTACCAATATGCTTATTAGGGCAGAAAAACTGCTAACTAGCACTAAGCTCTCTTGCCAGGCTTCGAACCCACGTCATCACAACGATATTTGGTGCCTTAATTACTTAGCTACTACGACTAACTATGTTTTATATACCTAAACCGATTTAAAAATACTAACAAATTTCATTTTACCACAGCCAAGTCTACTGTGATATTTCAATAGACTTGAAAAGTACATTCGTATTCAAAAGCTGTATAAACCTTATTCAAAATAAACCAGGTAGATACCGTTACACGCGTTTTGTACATACCCTGTGTTACGTTGAAATCTATCTCTCAATCCGTTCAAGTGGGCACTTATTCACAAAAACACAGTTGTACACAAAAGTACAACGAATATATTTTTATCTCCACCACAATTTCAAACTTTGACTTTGCACTGGCACTTAACGAACCTACATAGCACTGCGGTACATGGCGTGATTTAAGCCTTCACTTTGAATAAGGCTTCCCTGGCAATATCCTACATGAAAAACACACTAAAACCAACACTGGACCTTACACAATTCACAAAAACGGTTTTCTAATTCAAAAAGTGACGTGTTAAACACAACATTGCTAAAAACGGCGGTTAAAAGTCGAATAAAACAATCGCTATGTTGCGATGTTAAGTTGAAACTAAGGTAGGTCCGCTATATGCCAGAAAGACCGTTGATCCAGTCCGTCGCGGTCGGTATTGCAGCCGTAAGCTGCTTTATCGACGATACCTGCATCACCTGTTCTTTTCTAACATCATTGATAAAACAGAGAGAGCAATACCCAGCGTGGCTATGTAGTGGGAGTCATTACAACCTGCGCAAGAGCGCAGCCTCTCTATACAACCATAGCAACAGGTGAATTGTGCAAGAGTGTGCGTGTCACGTATACAACTATACATGTGAATGCCTTCTTGATTTTAGTTTAATGATAACGTAGTATTTTGTTCGACGTTACTTTATCAGTGGCCCTGCAACAGTAACGAACCGGCTTACATGTAATTAGAGTTTATATTAAGGTTAAATAGTTTTAAAACGTTTCTAGGTCGATAAACTGAACGATAGCTATTTGAATTTCTAATTTATTGTTACGTTAGTGTTTATAACGGCCTTCGACTCTGATAGCTAGTGAAGGCTAGATCGAAGATGCAAATTGGCTGTTTTATACATAACTTAAATCAAGTAGATAGTTACCAGATCAGGAATTTCAAGTTTGGAGCGAAAAAAATATATAATTCCAACGGAGAAAAAATACCGATGGAGTTTTATAATACAACTCAACGCTCAACGACCCACACTGGCTTCTACATTTTGATTATTACAATATTCATATATGTACTACATTCATTCACTCATAGTATTACTAGTGCATACTAAGCAACATCGCTCGCGTATATTTTGGATACGTATCCTGCGAAAGTACATACACACCAAACTTCATTATAATTTCCGAAATCGTAAAAAAAGAGGAAAACTTGACCCCAGCTCTCTCTCTTTTTTGATTTTCGTAATTGCCAAAAAAAAACTTAACATAATCGTTATATCTCTCCAAACGCATTCTTGTCTTTAAAAAAAAAATATTTTGTCCCCAAGAACCTCAATTTGTGACGGTACGCATCATCATGTATTTATTATTTTCTCACCTATGAATTTTTATTTATTTATAAAGGAATGGCTGTTCTCCATATAATGTATTCTCTCCTTTATTTCGCATAATATATGTATTTACTACTAATCTCTTTGTATGATATAATCGAATTTTTCTTTGTTCGAAATTTGACAGACAAAAGAAAGGACTTGAATATTGGTTTTTGACAGAGGAAGACAATGAAAGGAATTCTCGGAAAAAATTGTGTTTTATATATTTTCAGATGGAGAAAGTCTAATTGAGATTTAAATGGATAAACTAATCGCTATTAATAATAAAACAATCAAAGTTCAATATGTATACGTCGGATGTGGTTGTTATAAATTTCGCCAAAGAGCCAAGCTAAGTCTTCAAGCTTTATTTAATAGTTATATTAACCATGTAGACTTACCTGATATCTTGCTTGTTATGTTTTCAGACGTTCTTCTGACGTGATCACGTATTCTTGTCTTTTGTAATGTATTAGTAGTTTAATAATAATTGTTCGTATGCATACGATTTGAATTAATCTTAAAAGCCTGATTAGTAATGTGTAGTTACAAATAACTTCTATTCTTAGTAGTACATATTATAAGTAACATTGTTTTTGTTACACTTAGCTGGTAGTCTTTAGACGTATTAGGGTTCCTTAGGTCCGTTTCTTCAAAACTATAATATTATAGGAACCTTTCTATAATTTGTCTAGGCATAAATGCTATAGAAATACATAAGCCTTTAATATGAAATCTTACATAATCTTATGTAAAGATAGGTAGGCTCGTTTACTATCTACTGTCCTATATATTTTTGAACTTAATTAATTACTGTTCTTAATTTATATATTGTATGGAGAACGAGCTATATAAGGGTGAATTAATTTAAAGTGTGTCTTAATTGACTTGTGCGTTATTAACAGATAAGAATTGTTTGTACATTGTTTTAGTTTCATAGTTAAACTAAATGACTAAGGGTTATCTATAAAGCCTCAGTGAGCTAATACATTACTTAGGAGTTATGATTCATAGTCTCTTGCGGATAAAATATATTAATCTAATTTCATTTAAGGATCCTTAAATATAATATTGTCTTAGGAAACTTAATTAAATAATATTACTTCTTCATAGCCGGGAACTATTGAGAGATTTTGATGATTCTTTCAAGTAATATGATTATTAGTTACTTTGCTATGGGAGATTCATTATATGTCAATGGAGACTTATAGGAGTTCTTGTCTTGCTGTTGCACACACGTTGTTGGACCTGATTATGGACTCTTACTTGTTGTGTTTGCTGATTAGAACTGGTGCGTTGATTGTTATTGTCCTATTATTTCTGTTTCAGTGAGCTTGGAGTCAGCCTGCGTAATGAGTTTTCATTGGTTCTGATATCGAAGGGATTATTATTGACCTATGGCTGTGAAGTCGGAGTCTTGATTTATAATTTATTAATTAGTCTATTTTTATATGTGTATATATTTATATATGGTTTTATAACATTACATGATAACATTACACTATACAACAATCATGCATTCTATATGGGAAGGCTAATTGACTTTAGAAAATTTAAAGTTTATTTAGTTTTTATTGAATTTTAATATTTTAAATACTTTCTTGTTGAGAGAGTCTACTTTGGCACTTGGCTTTGTTTGGTGCAAAGGAGTTGTTGATTACAATTTAAATGTTATTAAAGGTTTCTTTTGATTAATTATATTTTCTTAAACAAGCAGCTCTACTGTTACCAAATGTGTATAAAATAGGCATTTAAATATTATTACAAACTGAAGTGACGAGATGGGTGAAAGCACATATTGAGCGTTTCCATGTTAGTTTTGACTAGGATCCGGGTTTATGGTCTTTGTAACTCTGGGTAAGGAGATTCACGACCTTCTTACTTACCGGGACAAATTATTACCCTAGGATGGTTATTCGACAATTATCCAGGATTACCGCGCGTACAGCTTTTAAGCAAATTTAGTTTGTTTTATAATATGTGTATTCACGAGACTAAAAATGGTTTCACATATTAAGATTAACTGAATTGGTAACTGAAGGTTAGGAACTGGTTAAGTCGCGGATCAGCCTGGAGGCGCGTGGGCACCTCGATGACGCCCTAGCTGGTTAGGGGGATGAGCTACCGTGTTGCAGGAGGATCAATCGTATCAAAACTTATTTTCTTTCACGATATGTGACTTCATGAGAGTCTTAGATGTAGTTAGGCCAAGTGGACTTGACTGAATTGGAAAGGATGATTAAAAATACCTACATTTGAGTATTGTTACCAAGGAAGGCATCTTTGATGCAGAGTATCACCATTTTATGTTAAATTCAACTTAAACTTTACTCTTACGGTGCTATACTCTCATCTCTTGGGTGCTAGGGTCATTAGATGGATGTAAGGTTTTGCTAATTTACTTTAACTTTCAATTTCATTTTAACTTTCACGGCAAACCTGAAACCTGTCTTTGACAAGGGAATCTATAATATGAGTGAAGTTGTCTCTCGCCAAACTTTAATTTAAAATTTACTTACAATTCATAGAGAGACATTCTGAAACTCTTACTCTGACAATTTAGGGATGGGAATCTTACGAGATGTAGAGAGTATCACTATTTAAACTTCAATTAACCTTTATCTTTAATTTACTGTGATATTCTTATTACTGCATCAGGGGAGGTCTCTGAGGTGACGTTCCTCATATTGACAATATTATTTGATATTTTGGAAAGGTGACTTTAAGATGAAATGTTCACTTAAGTCTTTTGGCTTTTCCAACTCATTTTACACACAAGGCACTCCAAATGGGTTTCTTTTAAATGGATAGATCGTACTGCTGGGAGTTTCTTGTCGGCTCTTCTCGCCAGCAATAGTACGTTGTGAACCGACGCTAGTTTTAGATAATGTTTATAATTGATTCAATAAATATTAATTAAAAAAATTGGAGGTTCTTCTTTTATCTCGATATGAGCTCTTTTACTGATAGCTAATGCGGTGGCATAACAGAGAGGTGGTTAGGAGGGGTGCCTTACACAAAAATATATAATTTGTTATGAATCTACATTAGAATATCTTTTGGCAAAATAAAGGCACGGGCGTACTCAGGTGATGAGCTTATATCATGAGTAATACATTTATCATAATTCATAAAATGCATAGCATTTTACACTTACAACATACTACTACAATATTATATATATATATTTTACATCAACTTCTGATAGTCTTCCTGTCCTCTGATCGACACTCCTATATAACCTACCTTGTGAACATAGGGTTAACGGTATTGCGACGAGGGTTCCTGCTACTAGATGATTACGATTTATGGCCAATATTATAAGTATTTATTCCATGAATAAGTTTTATTAATTTCACTTTTTAAATATTTTTATTCCTCACTCTATGCTTCGGCTTGAGTATGTCATTCCATAGTCATTAGACTCAAAAAGGGGGTTCGTTACAATTTGGTGTCGCGATCCCAGGATTTCAGGACCTGGTCTTCTGGGCGTGATGTAGAGTGGTTCTAGGACAGTAGAATCGAATCCTGGAACGTTACGATTCGCTGCGTGTTCCCAAGATTCCAGCATGATGTGTCTTATTTAGTATATTTCGTTCAGGTTCGAAGGGAGCAATTGGGGGTTGCATCCAAGGTGTCTGGTTTGATGATGGTGAACAAGTCCTGCTGTTTTGGGCTGAGTTATTTTATTCTTGTGTATCTGATAGATACACAATTTGTTGCTTGTGAGGCGGAGCAAGGTTTCAAAGGTTATAGAAGGGCTGTTGTTTATTTCAGAGATGACAGGGGGTGATCGGTGGTTGGTGTAATAATTAACAGTCTGATTTTATAGGTAAATGATTTTGAGATTGTGAAGGAAAATTTTAATTTTCATGTTCAGATTAGTCCACAGGTTTACCATTGGGGGGCGCCACTGTGGCGTTGCGAATTTCAACTATGTGTCAAATTTAGTTTGTCTGTTTACCGTTAGAGGGCGCCACAGGAACGGTCCAGTTTAAAATATTTTGCCCAAATTAGTTCAATTTCTTGCCGTCAGGGAGCGCTGCAGTGAATTCCGAATTAGTTCGTCATCTTGCCGTTAGGGAGCGCTGCGGTGGTTTTGGAAATTTAAATTTTGTATTAATTCGTCATCTTGCCGTTAGAGGGCGCCATGGTGATGTTGATTTTTTTTTGTACTTGTGTTCAAATTAGTTCGTCACCTTGTCACTATGGGCGCTGCAGTGACTTTGAATTTCAACTCTAGCGTTGCAATTAGTTTATCCTTTTGTCACTACGGGTGTTGCAAGTGACTTTGAAAATTTTATTTTTCACATTCGAATTAGTTCAACACTTTACCGATGGGGGCGCCACAACGACTTTGCTGATATTCTTGGTCTTGTTGATTATTTATATAGCGAGACATATTTAATTAATGGGGTGCATATTTTCAATTAAATGAAATATTTTTGAAACTTTATTGAGGACTTTATTAATTTTATTTTCTTAATAGAGTTGAGGAAGTTAATTGATTGTTAGTCAGCCTTGTGTTATAGATGGGAGTTAGGTTAATAATTATCTACTATGCTGAAGTCAGATGTTGTTATGAGGCATGAACTTAGCAATAAAATTTAATAATTTAATTTATATTATATACATAATTTATATAGTTTATGATTACTTATAGCTTGCTAGCGCTGTGTAATTATTTGAATGAAATAATTGAAGAATGGAATTTTAATGCTAGTTCACTGCTAGTTATAATAAATCAAGAGGAATTATATAATTGCTACAAAAGCAAAGAGCAGAAGCGCTCTCATATAAACAAAGGAGCTATCCTATTAATATTAATTGAAGATTAGTGCATATCATTTGATGCTGAAGAGCTATTATTATCTTGCTGCCATTATATTTGGAGAATAAATATTGAATAATTTAAAGAAATTTATTAAAGTGAAGAAAAATGCCAAAGGAAGTTCAGAAACCTGGAATGGCTACAAGAAGAGAAAAGAGGAGTGCTGCGAGGGGTGCGGAGAGTACCAGACCTATGACTACTACTCAAGGAGGAAACCCGAGATTTTTGAGGATTATGAAGAGGATGTTGGATCAGACATTGAACCCTTTGCTTACAAGGATTAACCAATTAGAAAACAGTTTGACTTCAAATAATGGGGAGGCCGGTTCGCAGAGGCCTGTGGCCTTGAGATTAGATCAAATGGATAGTGATATGACATTGGCTTCTGGGAGAGTCAACTCTCGGGGAGTTGTGGAGAATTTTGAATCAGTGGCTGGCGGATCAACGGGATCTAGACCAGTTGAGACCAACATTACACAATCAAATACTATGAAGACATGCTGTTCACAAACAGATACTGTTGAAAGACATATGCCGATGGCGTATTATCCTACTATGCCAATTAATAATTTGGAGAAGCCGAAATTTCCATCACAAAAACAACATCCAGTTACCTTCATAGAAGATTTATGTGCTTATTTGAAGAGAATACCAGCGGGATTTAACAATGAGATTGATCTCATTATAGAATGTTTGGATGGTGGTTCCAGGAGTTGGGCTCGTGTATACCAAGAACGCTGGACCAATTTTGAGGATTTTAAACGAGATTTCCTAGAAACATACTGGGGTGAAGCTGAGCAAGGAGAGCTTCGTAAGAAAATAGTGCATGGCACATGGAATCAATCTGGAACTAGTATGCTGAATTATTTTATTACTTTATGTGGACAAGCGAAGATGCTCACCTACCCGATCCAAGAGACACAACTCATAAATGATATCATACATCATTTCCCTAAAGATGTACAATATGCATGGACCACGAGTCAGAACAAGACTATTATTGAAGCGTCGGAATTCCTAAGGAAGCTAGACAATGTTAACAGGGGTGAAGTGCTGAATGCTACACTGCGGATACCTTCATCATCACATGAACAAAATAATAACAGTAATAACAAGGCGAAGACCAGTTGGCAATTCAAGAAACAAGCTTTGAAGCCAGTTCAAGTACCTCCAGTGGGCAGTGCTAATGTTAATGTCATAGAAGATTTAACTATACCTCATGAAGATTATGACTATAATTTAAACTAAGTGATGTTGGTGGGAGTCTGCCCGACCCATCAACTATAGGAGGGACTGATAAGTTGTTAATAGGGTTAAGAATTATGATGTCGAATGGGTGGAAACCTGGTCAGTCTTTAGGCAATTGTAATGCTGGTATACTTACACCTATTATAGCTAAGGGTCAGTCCTCATTAGATAAGTCAGGGCTAGGTTATATTAATGAAGCTTTGATGGGAGCATTTACTAATATTTTAAAATTACATTTGCAAGATATAAATTCTAATTCAGTTATAACAAGCGGGTGTGTATCTTCTTTGTTTGAGGAGGAAGATGCTTATTTACCAGATAAATTTGAGCTAGTGAAATCTATAATTACTGTTAAAATCTTTGGGAAGGAAGTGAATTGTTTGGTAGACACGGGAAGTGACATTACATGTATTTCCAGCACCTTTTGGGAGTTAATATCAAAAGAATGTAATAAAATTGATTTATTGCCCATCAGGCCAATCCAAATTAGGGGTCCAGTAGGTCAGAAAAGTACTAAGATTCAACAAATGGTATTGTTACCAGTTCAATTGGGAGATAGCATTATTGATATTAGCTTTTTAATTGTACCAAATTTATTGCAATCTGTGATTTTAGGCTTTGATTGGTTATCACTGGTTCAAGCCACAATTAAATTACAAGGTTCTGAAATGGGGTTATGTTTAAAGATTAATGAACATGATGTAGTTTTGCCTTTTAGGAAGATAATCCTTGAGAGTGGAATATCAGAGATATCTACTCGAGATGTTGATGATTCAGACTTCCAAGAAAAGTTAAAGGAAATTAAAACGGGAATAGAGCTATCGGACGTACACTTAGGTCAATTAAAACAAGTTTTGGGAAGGTTTCGTGGTATATTTTCTAATGTTTTGGGTCGTGCAAATTGTTATGAGCATGAGATTGAGATGTCAGATAGTACACCATTTATAAGAAGGTCATATCCTGTACCTTATGCTTATCGTCAAAAGATGGAGGAGAAATTGGCAGAGATGGTGGAAATGGGCATTATTTCGCGGGGTTCCACTCCATATAGTAGTCTGTTAACGTTTGCGATCAAACCCGACGGGTCTTTACGTGTATTGTTAGATGCGCGGGAGATAAATAAGTTCATGGTAGCAGAGTCTGAAGCACCACCTATGCAAATTGATGTACTTAATGCCTTTCATGGGGTGTCATATATTAGTGTGGTTGATTTGAATAATGCCTATTTTCAGATACCTATTTCTAAAGAAAGTAGGAAATATACTGGGTTTACCTTTAATGGACAGTCATACATGTATAATGTGCTTCCACAAGGTTTAAAGACTTCAGTGGGCAGTTTTAGTCGGGCTATGGATATTATATTGGGCTCAGAGGTTAGACAGTTTTGTGTAAATTATTTAGACGATTTAGTAATTTTAACTTGCGGTACTTTGACTGAGCATTTAGAACATTTGAGTATATTAATTAAAGAAATTGCAAGATGCTGATCTTACATGTAATATTAGGGGTGTAAATTCTTTTGTAAGGAAGTTAAGATAGTATACCAACTTCAGATATTAGAATTGATCAGGAAAAATTAGAGTTTATACAGAAATTTCCTATACCTAAGAAAATAGATAGAATATTTAAGTGTCTTTCCTCGGGCCATGCAGTTGTTAGGCTAGTAGTAATAATTAGGATTGACCATATAGCTTTGATTTTTGAGAATTTGGGAATTATGCAATAATCAGTTAACTTGATGGATATTATAGTTAGGGCAATTTAGCTTTCAGATAGAGTTTGTTAAGGAGAAGGACATTCGAGATTTTTAAGGAGAATAGCTATTGAAATTTTCCTTCATGAAGGGGTGACTTAAATTTTTTTTTTGATTTGTTTTGAGGATGAGATATAATAGTAGTGAGGTACAGGATGTTACTAACTTAATCTATGGTTATATACAGGGTGTTATTAATTTAGATTAAGGTTATATGCAGGATGTTATTAACTTATAGGGCTATATACAGGGTGTTATCAATTTATTATTTGATGATCGTACCTTAGGTTAGAATTTAATTTATCCGCAAGCTACAAAATTAGATTCGGGGTGGTGTGACGGTACGCATCATCATGTATTTATTATTTTCTCACCTATGAATTTTTATTTATTTATAAAGGAATGGCTGTTCTCCATATAATGTATTCTCTCCTTTATTTCGCATAATATATGTATTTACTACTAATCTCTTTGTATGATATAATCGAATTTTTCTTTGTTCGAAATTTGACAGACAAAAGAAAGGACTTGAATATTGGTTTTTGACAGAGGAAGACAATGAAAGGAATTCTCGGAAAAAATTGTGTTTTATATATTTTCAGATGGAGAAAGTCTAATTGAGATTTAAATGGATAAACTAATCGCTATTAATAATAAAACAATCAAAGTTCAATATGTATACGTCGGATGTGGTTGTTATAAATTTCGCCAAAGAGCCAAGCTAAGTCTTCAAGCTTTATTTAATAGTTATATTAACCATGTAGACTTACCTGATATCTTGCTTGTTATGTTTTCAGACGTTCTTCTGACGTGATCACGTATTCTTGTCTTTTGTAATGTATTAGTAGTTTAATAATAATTAAAATTGTAACGAACCCCCTTTTTGAGTCTAATGACTATGGAATGACATACTCAAGCCGAAGCATAGAGTGAGGAATAAAAATATTTAAAAAGTGAAATTAATAAAACTTATTCATGGAATAAATACTTATAATATTGGCCATAAATCGTAATCATCTAGTAGCAGGAACCCTCGTCGCAATACCGTTAACCCTATGTTCACAAGGTAGGTTATATAGGAGTGTCGATCAGAGGACAGGAAGACTATCAGAAGTTGATGTAAAATATATATATATAATATTGTAGTAGTATGTTGTAAGTGTAAAATGCTATGCATTTTATGAATTATGATAAATGTATTACTCATGATATAAGCTCATCACCTGAGTACGCCCGTGCCTTTATTTTGCCAAAAGATATTCTAATGTAGATTCATAACAAATTATATATTTTTGTGTAAGGCACCCCTCCTAACCACCTCTCTGTTATGCCACCGCATTAGCTATCAGTAAAAGAGCTCATATCGAGATAAAAGAAGAACCTCCAATTTTTTTAATTAATATTTATTGAATCAATTATAAACATTATCTAAAACTAGCGTCGGTTCACAACGTACTATTGCTGGCGAGAAGAGCCGACAAGAAACTCCCAGCAGTACGATCTATCCATTTAAAAGAAACCCATTTGGAGTGCCTTGTGTGTAAAATGAGTTGGAAAAGCCAAAAGACTTAAGTGAACATTTCATCTTAAAGTCACCTTTCCAAAATATCAAATAATATTGTCAATATGAGGAACGTCACCTCAGAGACCTCCCCTGATGCAGTAATAAGAATATCACAGTAAATTAAAGATAAAGGTTAATTGAAGTTTAAATAGTGATACTCTCTACATCTCGTAAGATTCCCATCCCTAAATTGTCAGAGTAAGAGTTTCAGAATGTCTCTCTATGAATTGTAAGTAAATTTTAAATTAAAGTTTGGCGAGAGACAACTTCACTCATATTATAGATTCCCTTGTCAAAGACAGGTTTCAGGTTTGCCGTGAAAGTTAAAATGAAATTGAAAGTTAAAGTAAATTAGCAAAACCTTACATCCATCTAATGACCCTAGCACCCAAGAGATGAGAGTATAGCACCGTAAGAGTAAAGTTTAAGTTGAATTTAACATAAAATGGTGATACTCTGCATCAAAGATGCCTTCCTTGGTAACAATACTCAAATGTAGGTATTTTTAATCATCCTTTCCAATTCAGTCAAGTCCACTTGGCCTAACTACATCTAAGACTCTCATGAAGTCACATATCGTGAAAGAAAATAAGTTTTGATACGATTGATCCTCCTGCAACACGGTAGCTCATCCCCCTAACCAGCTAGGGCGTCATCGAGGTGCCCACGCGCCTCCAGGCTGATCCGCGACTTAACCAGTTCCTAACCTTCAGTTACCAATTCAGTTAATCTTAATATGTGAAACCATTTTTAGTCTCGTGAATACACATATTATAAAACAAACTAAATTTGCTTAAAAGCTGTACGCGCGGTAATCCTGGATAATTGTCGAATAACCATCCTAGGGTAATAATTTGTCCCGGTAAGTAAGAAGGTCGTGAATCTCCTTACCCAGAGTTACAAAGACCATAAACCCGGATCCTAGTCAAAACTAACATGGAAACGCTCAATATGTGCTTTCACCCATCTCGTCACTTCAGTTTGTAATAATATTTAAATGCCTATTTTATACACATTTGGTAACAGTAGAGCTGCTTGTTTAAGAAAATATAATTAATCAAAAGAAACCTTTAATAACATTTAAATTGTAATCAACAACTCCTTTGCACCAAACAAAGCCAAGTGCCAAAGTAGACTCTCTCAACAAGAAAGTATTTAAAATATTAAAATTCAATAAAAACTAAATAAACTTTAAATTTTCTAAAGTCAATTAGCCTTCCCATATAGAATGCATGATTGTTGTATAGTGTAATGTTATCATGTAATGTTATCATGTAATGTTATAAAACCATATATAAATATATACACATATAAAAATAGACTAATTAATAAATTATAAATCAAGACTCCGACTTCACAGCCATAGGTCAATAATAATCCCTTCGATATCAGAACCAATGAAAACTCATTACGCAGGCTGACTCCAAGCTCACTGAAACAGAAATAATAGGACAATAACAATCAACGCACCAGTTCTAATCAGCAAACACAACAAGTAAGAGTCCATAATCAGGTCCAACAACGTGTGTGCAACAGCAAGACAAGAACTCCTATAAGTCTCCATTGACATATAATGAATCTCCCATAGCAAAGTAACTAATAATCATATTACTTGAAAGAATCATCAAAATCTCTCAATAGTTCCCGGCTATGAAGAAGTAATATTATTTAATTAAGTTTCCTAAGACAATATTATATTTAAGGATCCTTAAATGAAATTAGATTAATATATTTTATCCGCAAGAGACTATGAATCATAACTCCTAAGTAATGTATTAGCTCACTGAGGCTTTATAGATAACCCTTAGTCATTTAGTTTAACTATGAAACTAAAACAATGTACAAACAATTCTTATCTGTTAATAACGCACAAGTCAATTAAGACACACTTTAAATTAATTCACCCTTATATAGCTCGTTCTCCATACAATATATAAATTAAGAACAGTAATTAATTAAGTTCAAAAATATATAGGACAGTAGATAGTAAACGAGCCTACCTATCTTTACATAAGATTATGTAAGATTTCATATTAAAGGCTTATGTATTTCTATAGCATTTATGCCTAGACAAATTATAGAAAGGTTCCTATAATATTATAGTTTTGAAGAAACGGACCTAAGGAACCCTAATACGTCTAAAGACTACCAGCTAAGTGTAACAAAAACAATGTTACTTATAATATGTACTACTAAGAATAGAAGTTATTTGTAACTACACATTACTAATCAGGCTTTTAAGATTAATTCAAATCGTATGCATACGAACAATTATTATTAAACTACTAATACATTACAAAAGACAAGAATACGTGATCACGTCAGAAGAACGTCTGAAAACATAACAAGCAAGATATCAGGTAAGTCTACATGGTTAATATAACTATTAAATAAAGCTTGAAGACTTAGCTTGGCTCTTTGGCGAAATTTATAACAACCACATCCGACGTATACATATTGAACTTTGATTGTTTTATTATTAATAGCGATTAGTTTATCCATTTAAATCTCAATTAGACTTTCTCCATCTGAAAATATATAAAACACAATTTTTTCCGAGAATTCCTTTCATTGTCTTCCTCTGTCAAAAACCAATATTCAAGTCCTTTCTTTTGTCTGTCAAATTTCGAACAAAGAAAAATTCGATTATATCATACAAAGAGATTAGTAGTAAATACATATATTATGCGAAATAAAGGAGAGAATACATTATATGGAGAACAGCCATTCCTTTATAAATAAATAAAAATTCATAGGTGAGAAAATAATAAATACATGATGATGCGTACCGTCACAAATTCAATGACTATTAATGATGAACAAAAAAGCATGAGTAATAACAAAAAAGCTTTTACTATTTGCGAAGTAGGTTCTGAGAATGCACTTTTTTTAACTTATACTAATATCTAAGGCTGAAGAAATTGTTTGTTTGTTTGATTGAACGCGCTAAGCTCAGTAACTATTGGTCTGATTTGAAAAATTATTTCAGTGTTAGATAGCCCATTTATCGAGGAAAGCTATAGACTATATATCATCACGCTAAGACCAATAGGAGCGCCAATGAAGAATGTTTCAAATTCGGGGTGTTTTGAAAACAAATTCTACGCGGACGACGTCGCGGGCACAGTTAGTATACCTATATTTATATCCGCATTGCTTTTGTCTAAATTATTAACTTCCTTTTACATAAAGGACTTATTTAGACCAACGCTTCCTCACTTTTTACTCCTCTGTATAAAAAGAAAAAATGTAATGTTATTATGCAAGGCAAATTAAGCTCATTGAAGATCGTAGATACTGACATAATTTTATTGGATTTATCTATAAATCTCGTATCTGTCCAAATAATATAAAATCGGCTCAAAAAACAGCTAAAACCTATTGGTCCAATAACAGCCAAGAGTAATGGCAACGGATGGATGAATACTATTTTCGCCATTTCAGTATAGAATCCAAAAAAAAAGGTTTACTCAAAAATACCATGTTTCTTTAAAGCTACTCCGTAACTATCGATTAGATTGGATTGTATCCGAGTTGAAACGAGCAGTTACTAAATGGTAGGAAAGTGCCTAGTGAACCTTAAAAATTAGATAAATAATTCATCAAGTAAATAACTTTTATTGTATTACCCCAATCCTAAACAATCAGATAACGTTGAAAGTCAAATAAATATTTGTTCATTCTAAAACATCGATATTTTTAGAGCAAACAGGAACGAGTTCGCTCCCCATTATGAATGAAATAATAACAACTGATTAACGTCCCACTGCTGGACTTGGGAAAATATATATAAAAAAAATTAGACAATATGGACACACCATGCTTCTCAAAGCAAATTGATGTTTTCGTGATGTTCAGGTTTCATCGCAATGTTTTTTTCATAGTTCATTTTCTTCATTGACGGCCTCTGTGGTTGAGAGGCCTAAGGCCTCTCCCTTTTACCCTCGCTGCTACGCAGAGGCTTCGGCGTCGATTCCTGGCATGGCAAATTTCGGAAACTAATTTTCAGTTATTTACTATGGTCCGGGTGTTTGGGATCGGCCCCAGAGTAGTCCGTTATATTACCCATAACATAAGCGTGACTTGCTTATTTTGGGAATCTAAAATGTGTTTGTTCGTCTGCCGATTAATTTTAAAATAATATTATATAATAAAAATAAAAACCGTTTAAATTTTTTTTTAGTGCGTGGTAATTTTGACATCATGCACGTTAGGTCAAAAAACTGCCTAAGTAGTATGTACAATTGCACACACATGCTTCTCGGCCAGTATTCATGATGGCATGATTAAGATGCAGAGTACCTTAGCTACTAAGATTCCTCAGCTTATGAATGTAGCTTGTCAATTTTCGATCGAAATATTCGATCTAAATACTGCTTTAAAAGTATAATATATATAATTTATGTACCAGTTTATTATATAACTGATATCAGTTTTTTTATTATCTATTGTTTGTTATATCCCAATATTGTTTTGAAATATTTTCTCTTAATGTTTAAGTACTTATTCTATTTCTTTTTTTATACATATATTTATCTATAACATATAAACAATATCTCGCCGGCGACTGGGAGTTCATCCACACTTCCTCGACACCTGGAAGTTATCCACTGTACTGTACTGTATCCACTTTTATGCCATACGTGAGCAAGCTGTGGAATGAACTCCTTCCCGCGGTTTTCTTAGAGCGCTACAATATGGGGATCTTCAAAAAGGGCGTAAACAGATTCTTAAAGACTGAACGACGTAGGCAACGCATCGGCTCCCTTGGTGTTGCAGATGTCCATGGGCGACGGTAGTCACTTACCATCGAGTGGTCCCGTCTGCCAGTTTGCCTACAAGCAAACATAAAAAATAAAAATATCTACTCTCCTATTCACTTTAATTAAAAAAATCTTTACTATGATCTGTTCAAGGATCCTCCACACACTTAGGTTATAGTGATTTTCTTTTTCTTTTATCAGTTACATGTTAGTTACATTTAATCTTTATTTTTTTCCAATTTCACCACAGCATTGTGTATATTATATGTTTGTAGTAAATTTCATCCAGTACTTATATCCAGTAATTAATGAAAAAAATGGCCGTACAAAGATAGTCAAACCGGCTACGCAAAGACAGATTGAACGGACATAACAACTGACTATCGAAACCCTAATAATATCAAAAGTTAATATTTAACAAGAAACCTAATTAAACTCTCTTAACCACCTTTACCTCTTTGTGTTTAATGAATAAGGAATTATAAATGAAGAAGCGTTTTTGTTGCGGTGGTATTGCGAAAGAATAAAAGTAGGTTTTTAAAGTTTATTAGAATTCAGCAAAGGCGCCCAAAGGCGTCCGGTTGAAATTCATCTTTTACTTCCGAACATAAATTAACTTAATATTCATTGTTTTCTAATAAGACTTCGTCGTCTTATTCAGGGTTGTCTTTAGTATACTGGGCCCCCACCGCGCCTGGGGGACAAGAAAAGCTTGCACCCCCAATACCAACAATAAAAAATAGCATTTAATTTTTAAGGTTCCCTAACTATATTGGCAAAAATGGAACAAATATTGTCGGCTTCAACACCCGAAAAAAACAGCATCATCAAATAATTAGTTACAAGGCTATATTTTTTGGTTAAATTATTTTTTACTCACAATTGTTACATATTACATGTATATATCACAATTTTGACGAAAAAAATATTACACTAAAAATGTAGTCACAAGGTCCTGCACTGACGCCGAAAATATACATTCGTCATGTCTACCTGTCCGTCTGTTTTTGTAATATATCACTTTCCCCATAAACTACTGAGTTTCGATGGATCAAATTTAACAGGAAGATGTAGTCTGTATGCCGGTACACATTGGCGAAGTACATTTAACTAAGAGTTATTATTTGCAGAGTAAATATACATAGTCATGTGGGGTGTCATTAGTCAAATCTTGAAAAGTTATGACTATGTTCTTTGATGACTTTATTATTGAAGTCAATCGATTTTCGCGCCCTAGCGCCCTGTGCTCGGGCGTCACGTTCCCCTTGCACTCCCGGATAAAGACGACCCTAGTCTCATGAATAACTGTTGTATTTAGTTAAAAGTTGTCTAAGTTAAAACTGTCATTGCAAAACGATACTTTGTGTTTTAGCAAAACGATATTTTAGGTTTAAGAGCTTTACTGTTCCCAAAATAATTCCCACAATTCACTTGTAAGTCAACTTATTATTAATTAGATTTCATTAAAATTAAAATTTAGGTTGTTGAATATTGTATATGGAAACTTATACATAAGTGTACATAATACATATGAATAAACACACAAATACATAATCTCATTAATATTGTTACGAGTTCCAGGACTCGAATTGAAATGCCGTTGGAATTATTTTAAGTTTATTAGAACTATACAAACACGTATAACACAGGCACAAATATAACAGAACACAACCATTCCAAACGTAATGCACGATTAAATACCACGCCCAAAGTCCGTCACTAAATAGATTACCGAATATACACAAGTCTTGCTTCGCTCGTGGTTATCGCTTGACTGCCCCATCTCTCAATTGGGGAATTGCTTTATACTGCACAAATGCAATATGTGTGCCCGCCCGCGTAGACCGAATATCTTAGAGTCATTTTGTTGTTTGAAGTTCTAGACACCTGGCAGTGATCACAATACAACAATAGGCCGTAAAAGATTCCAGTACACAATAGGCTGTTTTTTATCACAAATTTTAAAGACACAGTAAACAAAAGAAGTCGAAAGGTAATAAAATGTGCCAAACAGGTATGCAGGTGTGAATTTGTCTTTGTCGGTCGTAACAGCATCTTTAAATTTAAAGATAATCAAGTTAAGTCTTATTAAGTTATAATTCTGACGGAAATTTGAATAGTAATGTTTTGCCATGCATATTTTAAATGAAATCCTAATCCTAACTAACACTAGAGAGAGACAGAGAAGGATTATTTATTTTCTCACACAACAATTTACAATTAATATAATATACCTGTTATGTGAGACTAGTGCCTATTGTAGATCTGTGCAGATCTGTATTACCGGTCACCAGTGCTTTGATCCATAGCAAAAAACTAAACTAATTATTAGGTATGTAGACGTGCGTATGTGTAAGTAATAATTCTAATAAAGATAAGACATTTGGCAATACACTTATTACGAGTATATCATTATTACTCGCTTACAAATATATCGACATGACAACAACAATGACAGTTTTAAAGTGGTACTGTGGTCAATTCCACCATCGCTTCGCTAGACGAAGTTATGGATATTTATCATCACGTACTTCAAAGTAAAAAAGATTTAAAGAATTTTAAAATGCCCGCGTTATGACATACATATTGTGGCGAATGATGGTGAAACCATCTAGCTGGTTTTAGAACTTTTGGAAAAAACTAGATCATTCTAGAAGGAAAAGACAAGGACGGATATATTTAGAAAGGGATAGAAGATGAACGAAAGACAGAGATAGATAGATGTTAGAAAGGGATAGACGATGAACGAAAGAAAGAGATAGATAGATGTTAGAAAGGGATAGATGTATTAACGAAAGTTCCCGAACAGAAGGTTCGGGAAGGAAGAGACAGAGAAAATTCTTCCGGGTATATAAACAGCGTAAGGCGCGCCGCGCCTACCGGGCAGTTTAGAGTTGAGTTCAGTCCAAGACGGTGAAGCGACAAGTGCGATACTAAAGAGTTGGAAGAGAAGGTTAATAGAAGACAGAGACGAATTAAGTGGTGAATTTAGCGACAAGTTTGGTGGACAGATACGTGAAGGAGGTGTGTAGTATAGTTCGAGAGAGGAACCAGAAGCGAGCTACACGCGATAATATCGGAGGTGGTCTACGCAAAATCGGCGACGGTATTGAGGGTGTGACAAGTTATCGTCGGGACTGTGCATCGTTGGTCGTGGGTACAGGGGCAACCCTGCAGAGAGGTCTTGCGTGCGACTGAGTAAGTCAATAAAAGCTCTTAGTCAAAAACTGGTGTTTTCTTCCGATCCATAAGTGCGTACCCCCGCTCGCACGTAACAATATTCTTTTTTAAAACGAGTCGTCGGCAAAATCTAGTGTATAATAAATTGGATACAAATAAACAATAACTAATTGTAATATTAATTGTTCTTAAACAATCATTGTCTTTGTGTGGAAAATTGTAAGTATTTATTGAAATAATGAGACTTTCAAACTCGATTATCAGGCATTAGTTAAGATATTCGATCTTATTCATATTGTGTTAGAATAAGTTTGAAACCTTTTATTGGTTACTAAAAAAACCTTCAAACTTATTCTAAGTCACTATGAATAAGACCGCTACAATTTAGCTGAGGCTAGGTTTAACGACTAAAATTCAAACTAAATACTAATGAGACTGGTTTAAAGGGTTAAGTTATTTAATTTGATTTTGGTATGATATATACAAGACAGGCTTATAAAGACCTATCAAAAATAAACCTATAAGTCTTCATTTTGCATGAAATTGCAACATTAATATAAATTAACCCTAAATACAAATCAGAGCGCGACACGAAAGGTAAAACTAATAATCCTTTAATAAGACTGGTGCTATCCAATTTGGACAGAGTGCTCCTGCCCATTAATCTTTATCCGGCCATCAATCAAGGTGAAATCTGGCAAAAATAAAATCGAACCGATTCATTCGTAAATCGTTATTATGAATGCCGCTGGATGGCCAGCGTGACAATATAAAAGCTTGTAAGAGTCCTAATAATAAGTATATTTACACATCATGAAGCCTGGAATCCATCAAAGCGGAGATATGTAGAGAAAATGCGATATATATCGTCGTAATTAATTGATATTGTTACGACCTAGACGCCGACAAAAACAAATTCACACCTGCATACTTGTAAAAACACATTTTATTACCTTTCGGCATTTGAACTTCTTTTGTTTACTTATTTGATTTGCACGTTTACTTATTATTTTACAGAACAGTCCATTGTTTTATTGTACGTGTTTATGGGTGTTGCGGTCGATTCATTAGCCAGGTGTTTCGGATTATGATACGGGGACATTTCATTTGTGCAGTATAAAACGATGACCTCATGGAGGGGGGAATCAGTCGAGCGATAACCAAGAGCGAAGCAAGACGTGTGTACTACAATCGTGAATCTAATAAGTGACGGACTTTGCGCGTTTTATTGAATTACGACCTTCTGCATTACGTTTGGACTTGTTGTGTTCGGTTATATTTGTACCTGTGTTATATATGTTTGTAGTTATAATAAACTCTATAGTTATTCTAACGGCATTTTAATTCGAGTGTTACGACTCGTAATAATATATAAAAGACGGATGAAAGAAAGCATCAGTGGATACACCATCGCCAAGGACAGAAGTAAACAATGGTTCCCAGCGAACTAGGGATAGAATGTCACATTATGAAGATGACACCTTAAGGATAAATGGCGTATCCTGCAAATAGGATTACATTTACGAACCATCTCCAGTCAAATTCAATTCACAAAATTCTAGTCGAGAAAAAATCAACATCTTCGTTCGGTTCGTCAGCAGGGATAAAATGTATATTTATCTAGTCTAGTACAACTAAAACAATCATCGCATCATTGAAACCAGAGAGATATATAGACACTTGTATTAATGTAGTTCAGTGGTTTGGTAAACACCAGCCCTACAAATATGTCTCTCCACTCACGCTACAGCGTGAAGTCTAGACCTCTTGTTTTATCCTTTCCGGCCATCTCCACGTTAGTGTAACTAGGCCTTATGGATTATACCGCACATATTATATATCCAAGAAGTAATTATCAAAGACTCTCTTTATTTGGACTATCGCCTAATATTCCTTTATTAAACAATTCTGATGTTAGTAATAAGAAATTGTGGCAACAGTGATGTATTGTTACCGTGGTAGAGTAGAACAGCTTGCTGCAATTTGTTTTTCCTATTTCATACAAATACAATCAGAAAGACGTCAGGCTGAAGTACCAGTAAATAGGTACCTAATATTTTCTTAAGTTTTCGCGACTTGTATGCAGTGATCCCGGAAGACAAAGATGACAATTTTTAATTTTTTCGTTTTAATTTTGTTTATGATTATTATTTACTTTATGAAGACACGGCGCAAGAAACTCTTCAGGAAACATGCCTAGGTCTAATAATTAAAAATAACTAAATTAAATAAAAAAATAAATTGAATTGAATTGAATTGAAAAAAAAATGGAAAAAATCAATTAACATACATAGTCCATACTACGATACAAAAAACTTGACTTACCAACATCGATGTATTTGAGAACAAATTGCACATCCGGTCCTAAAGCCGATGCCATCTCCAAAGGCAATTCGGTGTCTCGTAAAACGTGCACTGCAAAAATAAAATGTAAGAATGGTTAATTTTGAAACTTCTTGTCATAAAAGTTGCTTACACGGCCATTGAATTTCAATTTATAACGCGTTACACGTAATAAGATGGAAAGATTAAACTGATAAAATTAAATGTCACGATGTCATTTTAATTAAATGCCTACCTCGTTAAAACCATTATTACCGTTAACTATTAAAATTCCTTTAAAAAGTCCGTCATTGTTTAGCGGTTAACGCAAATGTGGCTCATTCCAATGATTTCAACCCTTAATGAAGGGCATATACCATTTAAGTAGTTTGTCCGGTCTAATGCTTTAATTGTCTCAGAATAGAATATACTTTATTGTAGAATACAATTTATGAAACGATACACAAAAATACCTTAGATTTAAGTACAAATGGCGGCTTTATCTCTGACAGCGATCTGTCCCAGACAACCTTGGTATGGAAAAATAAAATAGTACAAAAGCTAGGGTAGGTTTTTGTTGCACAATATACGAAAAAACATACATAGATACTAATGAAAAACAAATGTCTTTATATATTACCGATAAAGTTTAACATCTTGTAAAAATATGCATATCAAGGTTACCGATGTAGAAAACTGTATAGAATTTTTTGACAAATGTAGAAGATAAGACGTCCATTTCTCCAGAAACAGGGAGGCCTTAACTTAGCAGCGAGAAATTATGACCTACAAGCCTGTAGGTCATAATTTATTTTTATTACATGAAGCGGGCTAACAAATAGTGAAGCCTGACGGAAGGCGACTAACTACCGTCGCCCATAGCCGTCGACACCAAGGGCATCTCCAAGGCGTTACCGGCCTGTAAGGAATTTTATAATACCCTTTTCAAACAACCCTACGTCGTAGCGCGGAAGGCAGCTGGAAGATCCCTCCAGATCATTATTTTACGCGGAATAAACCTTGTGCAGTTAAGCGTTGAAGCTCAGGGAAATAGGGGATGAAAATCCCATTGATACATGTTTATATAGATATAATCAAATGCGTGTAATTAGGAAAAATAACATTTGTGCTCATTTTTAAATAAATGAAATAAGTGTAGTACTATAATTATACTCGTAAAATAGTATCTGCAGAATCATTTAAACTGTTTCAAAAAGAGAATATTTTCGAGACGAATATGGATGTACCTGTCTTAAAACTCCTAGAAATATTTATGATAATAGGTTAAACTATTAAGTGCGCTTAATCATACAATAATTGTGTATTTTATTAATTTAATATAGTTATAATTAAATGTAATGCGTCTGCTTATTCATGCATGCTAATAGAAAGAAGTAAAAGTTCTTTCTTACATTAGAAACCGTATCTATTTAGAAACGTTAAAGCCTATGAAACTTCAGTAAACAATAAAACAAACAATAAAATATAATTACCTATTAAAATATGAAATGACTTCCTCCATCTCTTTTGACAATTCCCACAAGACGGTTGTGAGCGCTGTTATTTTATTATTAAAATAATCCGCGTATACAAATGCCGCTTATTATTCCCACTAATGATTCCCTATTCTCTTTGATTACACGCAAACAGAGCTCATCACGACAATGTTATCACATCTCTATTATTTTAGTCTAAATAGACCGCCCGTATTTATTCTCTACGAAAATTGCCTCGTATTTTTAAACGTTGAAAGAAAATCTTGACTTTTCACAACAACTGAATTGAACTCATTATAACTCGAGATAAATCGCGTCTTCCACACAAAACAGACTCTCTTGTTCATTGTTTGATTAAAAACGACAATCTTGACTTTGAAAAACGCGCATAAGAATTCTTATAAATAAAATTATTCTTTTTGAAAACCTAATCAATATGACAGCTCAGTCTAAACCTGAGACGTTCTATCTTTTTCTTCATTACACAATTGAGTTATTGTTCACAAATAATGAATTACAAGTTTATATACTAAAAGTTCAATATTTTTGTACATTATACCACTTTCTATTATGGCTACTTCCAAGTAAGGTAATTGCCCGATAATTATTTTTCACATACCCTGATTTGGGGCTGCATATCAACTATAAAACATATTTTTTTAAGTTAATAGATATCATATCATATATGCTTTGCTTAAAAAAATGTAGTTACCTACCTAATATTAATATACCTACCTACCTAATTTACCTACTTAATATTAAATGCCTAATTAAAATATGTTTTAATACAGATAAAATATGTACAACAAAATATATTTATAAAGAAATAGGATATGGCTTGGCTGCGACTTCGTCCACGCTTGACATGAAATTCCCGCGGAATTCCCGGGGCACAAACTACCGTGGCATTTAAAAAGGATTGTAAGCTATCGTTTTAGAGACAACTGTATCGAAACAAGCTAATTTTTAGACACCCGAATAACTTCAGACCACATTCGGAAAAAATCCCGCGTGATTTCCGGGATGAAAAATCGCACATTTTATTACCTAAAATTTGATATCGATCAGTGAAAAAATCGTATTTAAATTCATTTTTTTTCAATTTGGTCATTTTAAAACTTTCCCAGAAAAATTCTCGCGGGATTCCCGGGATAAAACGTAGCGCAGATTTTAAGTCTAAGAATTTTCGGTCGATCAGCGACAACCGCATCGAAATCGGCAAAGTAGTTTTTACGTGAATCCCGAACAAACAAACAAGAAATCTTTAAAAATTGTGTGTTATCGTGTTCTCCATCGTTTATAGTGTATTCCAGTTGTTTTTTTTACAGACACGGCATAATATTTTCTTAAGTTTTCGCGACTTGTATACATAAAAAAACTACGTTTTAACGGTTTTAAGCGCGGTCGTCCGTGACCACGGCCACTGAAAAGTGGCCGAAACGTCGGATAGACCAAAATCAAATAGACACGGCATGTTTAGAATTTTATAATATTATAGATTAACCGAATTTTTTGAGAATTCTTCTTTGTTTGAGGTTATGGCTCCAACACTTTAGGCGTTGATTTTGCGATTTTGAGAAATCAAACCTGGTACTTGACATTCTAACGAATAACGAATTGCGCGCCGATTTTCAAACTACAAACGCCGAAATATCAGTAGATCAAGCAGTCATACCTCTATATGCTTAATCAAAGAGTTTTTTTATCTTGATCCTCCGCTTTCCACATCCAACCTCTAGCCTATCCTGGCTATCTTACGCAGGTCAACCGACGCCCAGTCAATAATATATCGAACATGAAGTTATAATACGGCATATGATTTAAGGAATTGAGCCTGTTAGGAAAAATATCATAAGCAACCTTATGTAGGATTATTACTTTTTTACTGTAACATGCAGCTAAAATAATTTAGATCCTTAGCCTACACTTTCGTTAACGGCAATTATATAAACATAATAAAAGTTGGAGATCTATCAGTAACGTTTAAAAATAATTTGTAATGTACTTCTACTATAAGATATTTATTTTTCACTTACGATGTTCTTTCATAACAGGCTAAATGTTATGATTATTAATTAGTAGAAATTAGACCACAGACTTCACTGTCTTAGTCAAGTATTAGGTATATATAAGAATAATAATAAAAATAGCAGCTGATAAACGTCCCACTATTGGGGAACAAACAGTATATCCGCCACGCTTGTCCAAGACGGCAGCTAGGCAGGTTTGACACATCGGTTATCTCGATGTGCAGGTTGTCCTTCACCGTTGTTAGCACGTAGTAATTGTAACAATATGCACATTAAGTCAGAAGACTGCCTAAGTGCTTGCCGTTCGGCCAGGATTCGAACACGTGCCCTTTGAGTTTAGAGACGCGTTCTCTAACCATTACGCTACCACGACTATATTAGTTTCATTAGCTATATGATAAACGAAAATAACAATCTTCAACAAAACATTTAAATATAAATTTAAGTTTAAACGTCTCTTAATTACTCTGAGAGCGATAGTAATCTGAAACTAACATTAAGTTTGAATTCAGTATTATGAATAAGAGCCTGTAAAAATCACAATAGCAAGAATTACCTTTCATGCCAGTTCATTGTCTGCGGTATTGCAAAAGAGCTATTGTTTTTATTTTAAAAAGTCATTAAGGAAAAACCAACAGCCAGAAATAAAGCTATAAAGCGAATGAATGCTAACGAGCATAAACCAAGAGGTTTCTCACACAGCACATTATTTCACCCCTTTACGTCGCGTGCTAGCTTATGACGGTCATTCTATGAATATGGGTTCATTATGCCAAATTATAGTTTTTATCTTGCAATTTGCGAATGTATGTATCGCTGATGGGCAATGTTAACTTTTATTTCGTTCCCATTAATTTTTACGATATTTACACTACCTACCAAGAACGAATATTATCAATGTTTGTACCGTATTTTTTAAGTTTTTATGACTAGAACTTTACATTTACAAACAACATTAACACTAAATAATAAAAATTAAGAAGTTGAGGGTAGGCTAAATAATAACTTTAACATTACTTGACATCTTTGTCTTCCGTGATTACGGTTACTGAAAAATGGCTGAAATGTTGCAATAAAACATCAAATAAGACGCCGTTATATAACCGTTAAAACGTAGTTTTAGTTAGCAATGTTTGTAATAAGTATTCTTTTAGACCAAACCCGTTAAATTATATGTCGACAGTCATTATTTAAATGAAACTATTGAAAATAACTACTTACGGTATTAATTATAGAGATTTAGAGTAAGTTTGAACGCTTCTTTAAGAACCATAAAGCACCGCTCAAACTTACTCTGATTTTCTATGAATAAGACCGTTATAGTGTTGGCATCCTAAAACATATAGCAGCTAATATGTATTTATAGATGTCATGAAAGTATGGTTTTAGTAATTACTCATATAATAATGCCATAATTACATTACTAGAGTTTACACCGCGGCGGCGTCGCGGGTCAAACATTTTATATCAACTATCCCATTTCCCGGCATAAAAAGTATTTATCTCCATTTTCGGTACTAAAACTACATTTAAACAAAATTACAGCAATACCGATCCAGTATTATTAAGACAATAATTTTTTATATCTTTAAACTTGAGAAATGATTGGTCTCCCATACTAACTTTCATTCTCTATTTCAACCCGTTCTAGTTTTATTTTTCTAGCCCCCGTAAATCTGTTTGTAAACTGCAAAATAAATTACTAAAATAACTAAAATTACAAAAATAGCAAAATTGACCATAATGACCTCGCCGTCCGCGGGTGACGTCTAGTTAAACTCACGTTCTTGCCCAGTGAACCTCATGTGGTTCAATATTAAGTCTATACGTGAATCACTCCGAGTAGCAAATGGTTAATTCGGCATACGCGCGTGCTCGGCTCACGAGCAAGGCGATCCGGTGCTGATCAAATGCTGGGTTCTAAGTTCTAATGAGGTATGAGCTGAAGAGTTCTATAATCGTGATAAATTTCAAACGTTTAGTATCTCAAATTTAGTCACGGGACTAAAAAAGCATTTAAATGAAAATACTCAACATTTAATTTAAATCAAATATGTTGTAACTGGATCAACTCAAAATAACTTCAAAATAAAATCCTAGATAGAAACCTTCAGTGAATAAAGACAAGAGTAATAGACAAACAACATTGTAATTGAGCCTTACGTAACAGCAACAAAACAAATATCATTTGTTACACAAACAGTCATAATTGAAGATAATTGCTAGCAAGGAACTACAGTGTGATTTCGACGGGGAAAGTGGTGTTGATATGTGAAAAAAAACTCGTTCAGAGGCGAATTTGCAATGGGAATTATGATGGGGACTTCATAAATATTTACGCACGCCATGCCCATGTACGGCGGCATGGTGTGTGAAGGGTCGGCTTATTATGCCCTGTTCCCTCATTACCGGTCCGTTTTATTTTCATAAAAGTTTATTTCCGCGGTGTAAAAACTGTCATATTTGGAGTGGACTCGTAATTATGTACTTGTAAATTAATTTTTTTAAACTGTTTAACGACTATTTCACTTGCCATTTATAAGTGAGTTTGCTTGTATTCCTTAGACGATGAACAGAAGATTTTTATGTAATCTAATTTATAAGTACTTTCGATAACAAGGCTAGACTTTGGATAGATTTATCATTCCACGAAGTATGGGTCTGAAGTTTTTCTCTCCGTCTATACCTAATTATGTAGGATTCTTATTCCTTTATCTGCCTATTTTTCTTTTCCGGCTATATAAAAAATTTCCCATTCTTCTCTATAAAACCCACTTACTATTTATATTTAACGTTCTAAAGCTTACAATTATCTTCTGTTTAGTTTCATATGCTTACATTCTATTTGATTTTTAATATAATATATTAATATTATACTTACAATTCATACAATATATATTTTACTTACATATTGTTTTAATAACAATAATTTTATTTGAGTCAGACTTGCGTCCATAATTTATATTGGTTACACAAAAGAATCCTAATTGGTAGTAAAATAAAAAGAATTAAAAGTAATACACTTATTTGGCGGCTCGGTTTGACAGCAGCAAATGCATTTTAACCCGGTTCCGTTTTCATCAATTTTTCTACGGAACTCTAAAAATCCTGATCTCCTAAATTAAAGAAAGCCAGAAGACTACTTCTGTACGCTTAATGTAAAATATATTACTTACTCATAATAAAAATCAATATTCGATAGTATGTCGATTCCCACATACTTTATAATAAAGTTAACGTCAAACAATTTTAATAATCGTAAGCATTATGACGGCAATGCACCTGCCTTTTGTGCATTCCAGATTCCAAAGTTCCAGTCCCATATAAATCTTATCCTGTTTCCTGCGTTGTCATAAGCTTCCAGTAGAAATACACGGAGTATTAATTAAAGCATACAATGCAACTTAATCGTATTCAACGAGCACATGTTGCTAATAATTCATATTTATAATTATATTATTATATACTACTGATTGGGGGTTTGAATGTTTAAATTGGATTTTCTTCACAACTTTGGACTGACCCAAATTCAAACATGCCTTGTCTGTACATTAAATCTATTAAAAAACAACTGGAATAGACTATACAAAAGACGGAGAACACGATGCATTTTTTTTAGATTTCTTGTTTGTTTGTTCTGGATTCACGTAAAGACTACTGGATTAATTTTTCTGGAAAACATTTAAATTGGCCAGATTAAAAAGAAATAGAATTCTAATATGATTTTTCACTGATCAATAGCAAATTTTGTGTAATAAAATGTGTAATATTTTTTATCCCGAGAATCTCGTGGGAATTTTCCCGGGAGCGGTTTGTAGTTGTTCGGATGCATAAAAATTAGCTAATTCCGACACAGTTTTCACTAAAACGATAGCTGACATTCTTTATTTAAATGTTGCGGTACTTTGCATCCCGGGAATCACGCGGGAACTTCAAGTCAAGAATGGACGAAGTCGCGGGAATGTCCTAATTTATCTATATATTTCAGGAATGAGAAAGAGTATAAGATATGGTGAAGACAAACATCAGAACAAAACCTATAAACCGATGTAAGGAATATGCCAATGCGCCTTGAAAACGGGTCTCATTTACCTTGGTCTCCTAAAATAAAGTTAAATAAAAAGTACCCTTGTCATTATTCCCATACACCAACTAAACTCAATAAATTCAAACCTCTACTACCTTGAAACTTGTATGGGCTACTATTTAGTATATTTTACCTGGATTTTCTCAGGTTTCTTTTTACACTGTTTTTTTTTCAGTCCTTAGCCGTCATGGATAAACCGTTTTGAGGCGGTGAATAGAATATAACTATTAATAAAATAACAAATATAATTTTCTGACAAATGTTATCAAATTAAATTACTGTTACATACCTACATTGACAGATAGACAGACGAACAGAACAAGTATATAAGTGTTCCTGTGGAATCCTGAATTCAAACAAAAATCACTCAATCACACTTACAAGTTTAATATGTTAATATTTGTTGATCTTCTTACAATCAAAAACTTGATCATCCGAGACATGATTTATTAAAGAGGCCATAACGTTTTCGACAACCGGACATTAAAAATGGCATTTCGGCCCATCGTTCCCACGATCACCGGCGGGCAATTACAAGAGCATCTTGTTTTTGCAACGAGATTACTATCATTTTCCTCGATCTTTTAGTTACTTATCGATTCTCCACGCTGTGACATAGTGAGGTTGTAGCAGCTTCATAATATGCACATTGATCACAAATATAGTATTTGTATAGCTGGAGTACCTACAGTAAACACATCTTAAACGTGGTTGGAAAAATGCTGGAATCGTTACTTGATTACAGCTCTTAGGGTGGGTGTCTTCCCACCAGAGTTGGTGCTATGCAGATATGCTGCGATGTAAAAGCTAAGCTATGTGACCATTTTCACTGATACTAAGGTATGTAGCGGAGGGAGTAAAGATCTGCCATTGAAAATGTGCCGCTGCAAGGCAGCTGTGCGAGAAAGATGCCCAGAGCTCGAGCTATGCGACGTATCGACAATGGGAAAGACAATCTATATATAGCACGCTACCATAGCACCTATCTATAGCAAGCATCCTGAGCTCTTATCGCATAATTAACGTAGCTTAGTTGAATCAGTTTCCACTAGTGCTATACTATTGTGGATATCAAACGCATCCATAGCAACGTTGCATAGCGCATCTCTGGTGGAAAGGCACCCTTAAGGCCGGCCGGCTCGATCGGTGTGGTACTACGCATTCACAGAATATTGACGTGAAATTGCCTTGAGCTAAAAAAAAACAAAGGCACCTTAAAACGACGGGCTACGTTTAGCCTTAATGGCCTTGAGAGTAGTGGTCTCATTAACCTTGATTCGCAAAGATCGATGTTTAAATTATGTATAAGTAAGTCAGTTACAAAATTCCGATGATATTAATATGAAATACCGACGCCCTTCACATTTATGTAATTGTTAAATAAATTATTATGGAAATTTAATAGTAGGGTCCTGTTAATTAGATGGTAATCATTTGCATAAATAGCAGGTGAATCCTAAAATAAAGAATAATTGGGGTAAGTAGGTATCATACAATTATAACGATTAATTAAAATTATAATTTGAATAAAATTTAACATTACTGTAACTGACGTGTTTTATCAAGCCAACGTATTTAGTTGTAATTTGCTTTTTACTTATGCACTTATTCCTGATAAAGATACCTCGGTTACCATTTTTAATGAAACTCGATTGAGATAATATTTTATTATGTCCAATATAAAGAGTTCAGACTCAAGTCAAGCCTATTTTAAGAGCTTTTTTAGATTCATCAATACGTAGTCCAACTAATAATATCCATTGAGAGTTTTTGAGATAAGAGAAGTCAGTAATAAAGAAAGTATATTTTGGTAAATTTATTTGGTTGAAAATTTAACATTAGTGAGAAGCGAAGTAATACAAAGAGAATTCAATTTGTAAAGGGATTTATTGTGTGTTGTATCACATAAATACAATTTTTAGTATTGATAGTCCAATTCTTATAAATACTGCAACATATTTAATTCGCATAATATTATATTTTATGTCTTGAACCATTGATTTTTTATATATCAATGTCTTGAACTTGAAGTTTTGCCAATTAAACCCTTTTTCATGGTTCCATAACTAAATCTTTAAAGCCATTGTCACCAATACGGAACTCTGGGTAGATAACGCACCTGGCGATTTTATTGTTATTTTAAAAATCTTTTCATGCAACTTTTTATTGCATGCTGTGGTAACTTATGGCTGCATACTTCTTACTATTGAAATACATTATTATAACAGTAATTAAAATTATTTTCATCATGAAATTTTAAAAGTAATGGTAGTAAGATATTTTAATGACCGCTCTTCATTCGTCTATTGTATTAGATAATAAATTGTAAAATGTGTTATGTTTACAATTATATATAAACTAGGTGTTGTCTGTGACTGCTGTGCCTTTATTTTATCATGTTATGTAATGAGTATAACCATAACTAAACACTGAAACATGTACCTAGTCCAGCCATAAGTTCTGTTACAAATGAAAATGCAGTTTTTTGTAATGAAGTAATGTAATATTATTAAAATTTATACCTACATATTTATTAAAGTCTCAGCAAAAAATAAAAAAATATTCTATGCGAAATGGCCACCTTTGGCTTTTATACAGGCCTTTAATCTGTTTGGCCACGAATCTATGGATTCACGCACTGTTTCCAAGGGAAATTTCGCCACTGCTTACTCCAAAGATTTTTTATGAGACTCAATGTCGCCGTGTCGTTTAGAGCAGGCCATGTCCTCTAAAACTGACCATAATTGAAATCTAAAAGGTTGAGGTCTGGGCTCGATAAGGGCCAGTCTACACCTCTTATAAAGTCCGGAACGTTGGTTTCAAGCCAGACTTGGGTAGTTCGTGCCTTGTGACTGTTCCTGACTGACTGTTCCTGTCGGTCAGTTCACGGTATATTTTTAAAAAGTGTATTGCTGAGAGATTTCACAACATGATCCAAGACTGTATCTCGATACACTTTGGCTGAAGTTTTCACTCCTTTTTCACAAAAATGTAGTTTTGCGACTTGATAAGGACACGCCCCACCAAACCATCACTGATGCAGGATGGTGACCACGTTGTACTTTTCCGATCACTTGAGCAGCTTCTTTAGAACTGTGAGCGTACACTTTAGCATTTTGCTTATTGTAGTGTTCTTTAATCGTGAAAAATTTTTTTATCGGTAAAGAGGATATTTCTGTGTCTTTCACCTGCGTATCGCGACCGAAGGCGTTTTGATCGATCCACTCTCTTTAATTGTAAACATTGATTTAGGGCATGTGCAGTATATCGACGATAAGCACCGAGCTTCAGGTCTTGTTTTAAAATACGCGACAGGGTCCTAGCGGGAATCTTCATTTCTCACGATAAGATTTTTGCTTCCTAATGGGGTTTCGACGAATTCTGGCTTTAACAGCATTAACAGCATTTGTAGTTCTAATAGCACGCGGCCGCCCCGATCTTTTCTGGTCTTCGACAGACGAAGTGTTGTTGTATCTGTTGATAGTACGATATACGAACATACGGCTGATACCAAGCTTTGAAGTGTCTGGAATATGACCGACGGTTCCATACCCACTTTGTGCAAGGCGATCACTGCTATCCTATTTTCTTTAACACCCATTCCACATTGTTATTTGATAATGAACACGAAAAAATATGTGAAATGGCGCAAAATCGAAAGAAGTTTTTAAAATAATATACGTGTTTCAAATTCAACATCATTAAAAAGTTGAAAAAAAGAAAAGTTTTTATGTAACAGTATTTATGGCCAGACTAGTTATATCTTTATTTGTTACTAAAAACCTGAATATGTAGTTATATACCAAACTTGAGGAATTGAGGTTTTTTTTTGTTTATAGTTTTGATAACAGTTCTGATGACAATAATGTCAAGAGGTTTTTTCTATTTTTTTTCTTCATAGACTTTGTCTTTACACGTTTAATAAATAGAAAGCTCATTATTGAAAAAATAAATATTAGAAGAAATAGCCACGTAAATACATTAGTTACAAATCATAGTAAAATGCAAGAATCAAGCTTTGGAAACATGTACGCCCCATTTTCAGCAAATGAGTTTGCACTTTATTGGTTATTGGCGTGCCGGAGTTTTATCCGACACAACGCTGATTTTCAGTGCGAACCTCCCTTCTACCGTGATGTCACAAACGACCTAACTGCAAACTAGTTAGGTAAAATCTTACTATAATGATAACTTGATAAATATAATAACTAACGTTTAGCTAAAATTGTCGTTATCATTCTTGTGCGAGTCACTAACATCAGAAAACATTCCGGTTATATGCACTGTGCGTAAAAATTATTTACGAAAAAAATACTTTCCTATTCATAATTTATTTGGAAAAGAAAAATAATAATAACGTCGTGTTTCTGTCATATTATATAACTATATACGTCTCATATAATATACAATAAATGTTAATATTATCCTGTATTAAATACTGTGTATACTATCTTATATATAAAATTCTCGTGTCACAGTGTTAGTTACCATACTGCTCCGAAACGGCTTGACCGATTCTCGTGAAATTTTGTGTGCATATTGGGTAGGTCTGAGAATCGGACAACATCTATTTTTCATCCCCCTAAATGTTAAGGGTAGTCCACCCCTAATTTTTTTGTGATACAGAATTAAAAAATACATACAAACCTAAATTTTTAACCCTCTACGATCAACCCCTATTTTTTAATAGCGATATTAGTATTTTTATAATTTTCTACTGGGATGATTTAGATTTAATTTGAACCAGGTAGATGGCGCTGCAATCGGGTACCAGAATTTAGGTGTTCTTTTTATTGTTGTATGTGTTGAAGTTTGTCCCGGAATGGTTTAAATAAACGATTGGATCCAGTAGGTGGCGCCGCGATACTCCTAAACGCTGGGCCTGATTTTGATGAATTTTTTTGTTTATTCAAGTGGATTTGAGAATAGTTTACATTAACATTTGGTCCCGGTAGATGACGCTGGAAACGGGTTCTAGATTTTTATTTTTTTAAGGCAGGACAACGTCTGCCGGGTACAGCTAGTATCTTTATAATATATATGTAGTTATTACTTTTTACGTATTTACAAATATTTAGAAATACTATAGGTTACCAATACAAATCGTTTGATTATTTTTTGGATAATGAATCTTACGTCTTTCCTCTTGCAAAATGTAATTAAATTAAAATCTGTTCAATGATTTAACCGTGAAAAGGTAACAAATGGGTTTGCTTTCGGAATTATGAGTTGTGGATTTAGAAGTCAGAAAAACAACAACTACATATTAGCTTTTAAAGTCTTCCTAGAAAGAAGGTTTAACATTAAGTTCCGCAACAAAATGATGCTTACAACTTAGAAGGCGGTCGCTCGATCCCACGTTTCACAAGGTTAGAGGCCCATCAAGTACTGTTAAAGCGAATTAAAGTGACATCTCCCGGTAACGGAGTGCCCGTTTTTGTGGGATCCATGTCCCGAGTGCCGCACGTTACTTGATGGCCAGATTCTTAGAAGTTAACAGTGTATACAGGGCTAACACTTTCAGGTTTACAACTCTGTTAGATATCAGCGCGGACATAAATGTAATTTACCAAAGGGCGTATACAAAAGTATCATCATTATTCTTCTGCCCAGGGTTTCTAGATTACGTTTTGGATTTTTTTCCAATTTGATGAGTTTATTATCCCAGAAGTAATACGACAGCCAGACCGTCGTCATTTTTAGGTACATTTAAATGCTCAGCTCAAATTTTTATTTCATAACATTTTATACTTTCTTTTATTGTGAAGCTAACAAAGAGGCAGACGGCCCAACCCTTGGACAGTAGTTAACGTCGCCTAGAAACTTTTGAAGCAAAACTTCTTTAGAATCGTTGTGATTTGAAACTCGATGAAACGACAAAGCCTGACTAAAAGAAACAAACACAAAAATCTATAGGATTGAGCCTGCAACAGAATGAGATAGAACACATTAGATATAATGTTTTCTATCGAACATGATTAAATATAATAATTTAACACTATGCTCAATTGCTTATACAGATAGAGTTGGAAATGTTTTGAAGTTTTTCGTTATTACTTGAAATTTTGTGTTTTAAAGCTTAAATATATTATGTAAATAACGCTATAATAAACGAAATGTGACGTCGCGAAATTTAAAATTTCCCGTCTGTCTGTATGTCAGAGTTGATAAGTCAGTAGATAGATATTTTTCACGTATAAGTAGAGGTATTGATAAATCTAATTTATGATATATTTCTTTGAATATTGATAAGGAAGTAAAAAGTAAAAACCACCACCACAACCAACCACTTTTTTATATAATTGTGTATGTAACTTTTTGTGTACAATAAAGAATAAAGAATAAAAATTGGATTTCTAAATAAAACATAAAATAAAGTGAAACATAGGCCTATTTCGAAAAAAAATATTGGTTTTTTTTTTATATTGTTTTTCGACCTAATCAAAATTACGTGAAAATATCAGTAATTTTACTCAGGGTCTTGAATTCACGTACCTCCATGAATCGGGTGGATGCACAGCAAGAGACAGGGCTCGTCTCCGGGCTCCCGACAGCAGTCGAGGACATCCCGGCAGTTGGTTTGCGGAGTGACTGGCACGTGGGTCGGCGCCCAGCCAGCGCCGCTCTCGCACCACACTCGCAATATCATCTGGAATACATAAAGCCAAATGTAAAACCTTTACAATTGACGTCCCCTGTGGTCTAGTGGTCTAAGCGCCTAGTTCACTAATGCCCAGGTTTGATTACTGGCGTGGTGTATTTCGTTATGCCAGAGGCTTGGATCTCCTTGGCTTATGACGAGGTCGTTGGGCCGCCGCCTACCAGAGTAACTGGAGTTGACTAAGCAACTTGCCTGCAACCCTGACAATAGGTACAAGAAAGAACAAAAAAGAGCCTAAGGTCGGTCCTTGAAATTTATTTACTCATAACATCAATTTTGATTTCATCGTAGGGTAGACGCTAGGACATTCGTAATTTTGTTGTTGAGATTCGCTGAATATACAGATTTATCGTAAGTAAATTCGGTCAACTTGTATTATCATAAAATTTAAAAACTTCGTTTAAAAAAACCGACTTCAAAAACGAAAAATCTAAAATGTATAAAATAACTTATTTCTTAAGCTATTATTATTAATATATATTATCTAAAACATCTTAAAGTCGGTGCTTAGTAATTTTCAAAATATAGTAATTTTTATGTTTTTATGTTTTAACAAAGTTTTTAAATTTTATTTGTTACTTTTTAGTTTCTAGCTATGTATGGGTGGACCTACGAATGGTGCCGCTCTTCTTAAAAAATATAGGTCCCAAGAACCGGGAACAAAAAAATGTTCGTAAAATGAAAACTACTGGGCCAAACTATGTCAAATTTTTAGGGGACCACATGGCAGCTATTCCGCGTCGAACAAAAAAAGAATCACGTAAATCGAATCATAAATCACGGAGTAATCGGTGTACATATGGAACGGAGTGAAAATTATTTCCATGAAAAATGTTCATAAAATGAAAACTACTGGGCCAAACTATGTAAAATTTTTAGGGGACCAATTGGAAGCTATTCCGCGTCGAACAAAAAAGAATCATGTAAATCGGATCATAAATCACGGAGTTATCGGCGAACATACATAAAAAAAAAGCAACAAAAAAGAAAAAAAAAAGATCCCGACGAATTGAGAACCTCCTCCTTTTTCCGAAGTCGGTTAAAAAGAGTAATAATGCGCAAGCGAGATATTGAACTCCATTTAAGTAGTCCGTTAAGACATTTTTCAAATCAATTTTTCCGAAATAAGCCTATACATATAGATACATGGGTATTTTTTATTGCATGAGTTTAACATTGAGTTCCGACGGCCTACCTGCTGGGAAGCGATTACCATCGCCTATGGACTTTGTAACACCAAAAGTGATACGAATATGCTGCCGCTCTCTAAAGACAGACTGGACCCTGGCCACTGATGCCGGAACACACTCGTTGTTATGGCGGCATACTCTAGATCAGGGGTGGTAGCTATCCAGACATATAACATTATAGTTATTATAATAATATATTTTAGATAATGATAGATACTCTTTTTTAGAAAATGGAAGTGAAACTTTGAAAGTTTCCAAACTACAGATTCTAAGAGTCCATGTTCTACACTATCAAATTAAACTGCCATAGAAAGTCAGTTTAAGTTTTAATCACTTTTATCCTTTTTATTTTGGGTGCGCAAATGTGATCTGAATGCCATGAAAACTATTGTATTTCCGAATTAAAATAAAAGAACATCCTACAATCGTAAGACAATATAAACTGACGGACTCATAAACTACATCAAAGTTCAGGATTACTTTGAAATGATTTTTTTAAATAAGTATGCAAACTTTTTAGATTAAATTATATAAATATGGAGAGACTGGTTCTTAATCTCAAAAAAAAGGAAAATTTAAAAATAGAACTGCAGTAAAACAAATGAATATAGCCGGGAAAAGAAAATTTACTCGTAGTATCAGATTTGCGTGTTATTTATAGCAAAGTTTTAAATTGATTCTCATTGATTTTTTATTCTTTTGTCAATTGAATTATTGTTACCAGCAGAATTGTTGGGTTAGTTTTTTAACTCATCGAGAGTTTTTGAACCATAATATGGATACTTCGTCCGAACAAGCGGCTCAAATTGTAGCATTGGTGCGGGAGGGCTTGGATCAACGAACGATTGGTAGAAATTTAAATTTAAACCAGTCTACGGTTTCTAGAATATACAGAAGGTTTGTGGAGACAGGTTCTTACAGAAGGAGACGTGGTACAGGCAGGACTCGAGCAACCACCGGTCGTGATGACCAATTTATTGTTACAACTTCCCTGCGAAATCGTTTCCTCACGTCTGTTAACATCAAAACAGAGCTTCATGAAGTGCGTGGAGTAAACGTGAGTGCACGAACAATAAGAACAAGGTTATAGGAAGCGGATATCACTCCTTTTAGACCAGCAAATGGTCCAAAGTTGTCTGTAGCTCACAGACAAGCTCGCTTAAGATTTGCGCGTGATCACCTGAATTGGACAGAAGAGCAATGGACCTCTGTATTGTTCACGGACGAGTGTAGGACATGTTTATATGCTGCAGATGGTCGCAGAAGAGTCTATCATCGACGTGGGGAGCGATATGCTCAAAGTTGCATTGAGGAGCGTGTTCCTTTTGGAGGCGGTTCGTGTATGGTCTGGGGTGGCATATCGATGAACGGACGAACAGAACTTGTGTTTATAGACATGGTCCTTCAAAACGGTAATAGATTGGGTTTGACTGCACATCGCTACATAACAAAGATCTTAGAAGATCACGTGGTGCCTTACATGGGATTTATAGGCGAAAATTTTACTTTAATGCAGGATAATGCCCGGCCGCACGCTGCTGCACAAGTTCGACAATATTGCGAAGAGGTTGGGATACGTACAATGAATTGGCCAGCACGCAGCCCGGATCTTAATCCCATTGAGCATGTTTGGGACAATTTAAAAAGAGCTGTATATGTGAGAAACCCTTTGCCCACGACAGTGGCAGCACTAAGAACAGCACTTTCTTTTAATAACCCTAATAAAATCTATGCGGAACCGATTAGAATCCGTAATAAGGGCACGTGGAGGTAATACACCTTACTAAAACATAAATAAACCCTTGCATAAAGTTTGTGTCTATTGTTAAAACCAATTTTTTAATTAAACCAATTTTCCTTAAATTTCTGTTTTTTCTTCAAAAAAAGTCTTAAGGTCCTTTCCAGTACACAAACTTAAACTTAAGGATATGACCCTACGCTGTTTTAAAGTTCACGAACCAATCTAGAGGTTTCAATTTAAATCTGTATAGAAAGTTTGCATACTTGGTTAAAATATTTATTTCAAAGTCGTCTATTACTTTGATGCAGTTTATGAGTCCGTCAGTGTATATACCAAATCACATGAACAATCAATTTCCTGTGGTCAAAAACGTCTTACATTTCGTCCGCTTTATTTATCAATTTAAACAGTTCCTCTGAAAAAGGAATACTATACTATGCTATTATTTTAAATTAACATTTAGTATTGTTTTCACGTATTTAAAATTAAATTTCACATTTTTAAAAAAACTTGAAATTAAAATATACCTACAAATAACTCACAGTTTATTTTTTTATTACAAATAATTTACAGGTCCTAAGTCACTGTCAGGTGGGAACTTTCCCGAAACGCTGGCCGCGTTACCACGTTTAATGTTAAATGGCAACGCATAAAAATACAATTATTTTCTCACTATTTTGTCCAATTTAGCAAAAAACAAAGACGTTAATGTAATACAAATATTCGAAACTATAAGCTATTTTGAGAATAACAACGAATTTATTAAACGATATATTAATAAAATAACTGCCGCAAACTTCTGTAAAAGTCTTTCGAAATGGCACTGAGCATTAGATAGTCAATTGTGAATATAATATTAAAACAATAGTAAAATGACATATAATCGGATACAATAAAAGTAAAATTAACTTATTTGTGTTGTATTCTACCCATTGTCCCTGATGATTATTGTACTACTACCTACTAATTTTCAGATATGTTAATGTGTCACTGTTTTAAGTTGGTGTAAAATAAAGAGTATTGTTGTTGTTGTTGATTATAAATAGAATACTGAGCCTCGATCACCGTCTTCTATGGGTAAGGTGCCCAAAAGGCTGGCTACGTTTCCTCGCTGGATCGCCATACTGATCCGTTGCCCGAGGTAAGCAACAGCCCTCTGATCACCCGAAGAGTCAATGAGTCGTTTTGATAAATTTTAGTAGAGACTCATGGACTCAGGACCTCAGAATAGAATAGAATAGAAAACACTTTATTGTTCACCAAATAAACAATTACAGAATAAATAAATTACAACAATGTAACGGTAAAACAAAAGGCGGCCTTATCGCTCAAAGCGATCTCTTCCAGGCCACCTGACCTAGAGGATACTTTTAAAAACTTATGTCTAGGTATAATGGAATTAATAAGAAGTAAAATAAAAAAGGAAGAACAGTAAAATGTGGACAGTAAACAGCTAAGTTGAGAAGAATAGAAAAAAGAAATATTTTATTATAAACTAAGGTAATGGATAGAATAAGATATAGATATAATAACAATATTAACTATTAAAAATAAATTCACTCTGTTGTGATCTCGTTACAATTGGTTTATTATTAAAAAAAACTAAAGTCCGAATGAATCCTAAAACTATCGATGGACATGAACATTCCATCAATTTTTACTATAAGAATTCAAATTTTTACTATAAGATAATCATGATTAGTTTTCATAACAGCCCCACCATAAAACTTTCTCACAACAAAAACTTTTGCAAGCATGGTACACTATCCGTTGCCAATTTGAGGACACCGCCTCGAAATCAGTTTATTAATTTTGAAGCGAGAAATTATCTTTAAAAAAATTATAAGGTCCTAAGACAATAAAGTTGCCGACAATGTTAGCTTTCATATAAAGGCCCAATATTTTTCAAACAAGAGCATTCCTATAAATATTATTAACGCGAAAGATTGTAAGAATGTATGTATGGATGTATAAGATGTATTGATGTATGGATTTATGTTTGTTACTCTTTCACGAAAAAACTACTTTACAGTAATATAGCTTACACACCAGAATAATAACAGAGGCTATTTATGGTGTGAATTATCCCATACACATCCCAGAAGCCGCGGGCGCAGCTAGTACAAAATATTTATATATGTATATGAATGAAAATAAATAAATTATTAAATAGAATTATTATTAGGAAATATTTATCTTTCATGCAAAGCCACGGCACTTTCACAATTAGCTTGTTGAATTAAATTTATTTTTCCTGATAAATGAAAAGAATATATATAAGTTTTATAACCAACTATTTTTTTCGCTATAATTAAAAAGTTACATCATATTAAAAACATTTTTTGAGTCGACGTACCCGAGTGCCGAAAACATGCCAAGCGCGCGTATGACGTAACTTTGATAATTTCTCATACAAACTCGTCCTAGCTTCGTAGCACATTGTGTGAGAAAATATCATAATGACCGTCACACGCGCTTGGCGTATTTTCGCCACTCTGTTTCTTCGGAGTCCAAATTTTATTTTTAATTTGATATAACTTTTAAATTATTGCGAATTATTTTTAACAAAAAATGAAATAAAACTAGTTTAGATTTTTTCCAAATCTTTTTTCTCTGTTTGTCTGTCTGTTTGTACCGGCTAATCTCCGAAACGACTGTACCGATTTAAATGAAATTTTGTATGGTGGTAGCTTATATTCCTGGTCAACATTTAGGATACTTTTGATCCCGAAAAATTAAAGAGTTCCCGTGGGATAGTTAAAAACCGCACCACGCGGACAGAGTCGCGGGCAGAAGCTAGTATTGTTATAAAGAAAATCACTGGTCAGTGTTCCCACTAACGATAAAAAATATGAAACAATATTCAAAGTAAGAAGGAAGGTACAAACTGAAATTTACAAAAAAACTTTTATCTTAAACGTGCTTTATTGGCAGCTGAAAATATTGTTCGAGAAAACCGCTTTTAAAAGCTGAAGAGTAAAGCAAGAACTCCAGGTTTCTTATCGTTAAGAATATAATACGGCAAGAGCTTTTCGTGTCGGATGCAGTTTGAACAGTTTTGTGTAAAACTCTGGCTTTTAATACTTAAGAAAGTCTACATTAGGAAAGTATTTCGATTAACATAGAAAAGGGACATACACTCACATGGAAGAAAATAATTTTGTCAGAGACTTAATGTAATCGGATTTTTCATTCAAATTATTTCTAATGTCTCAAGTAACTATGAATGACCTGGTTTTCAAATAAATTCTATAGATGTTCTTTTTTTCGTATAAATATGGTGCCTATATAGATTTATCAAGTACACGATATTTTAGTACACGGTCGTTTGAAATTTCAAATTCTTTTTCCAACATTTCATCCCTCGATGCAGGAATAACAATCATCAATGTTAAAAAAGAACCTGAAAAAGTTTTAGACTTACATAATAAGACGGGGTCACAGGTCGTTTTCTATCGGTCCTTACCATTTTATAATTAAAACATTTTTGAAGTGAAACTTCTTGAGTATCGTTGTGATTTGAAACTATGAAACGAAAAAGTCTTTTTAGTCCCTAAAAAGGAATAAACATATCATTCTATAGGAACAAGCCTGCGAGAGACTGAGATACGAGTTTTACATTGTGCAGCACAGATTAGAGAGTCAATGAAACCGATTATTAAACATAGGTTCAATTTGGACCGAAATAAAACTGATAATAATATTTTTTGACTAAATCAGTGAAACATTGAAAATGATAATTAAAAAGATTTTATTATAATATGTTGACGGATGTAGTCTAAAGGAATTATATTTATTTTAATAAAAGTTAGAGAATAATTATCTGTGAGTATATTCTCTGAAGTTTCACTTCTACTACTCGTGAACTGCACACACACACATTTTTTGTGTAAGCAAATAATAATAATAATAATAATAATATATATTTATTTGCTCTCAATAAATCAAACATGTTACATAGTACGATAGGTAATTATACATATTAAGTTGATTTAGAAAGAGCCTGGTGTCTGTATTAGGTTTAAAAAAAAACCTGTTTGACTGATCACCAGGCCCCCTCCCTAGAAAGTCGAAACATTTAATCGCAAAAAAATACTAATGAGTGTTACAAGCGTGTGAGAGCTATTGTGTAATAGGCTAGTGTGTGTATGTGTGTGAGTGAGTAAGTGTGTGTGTGTGTGTGTGTGTGTGTGTGTGTGTGTGTGTGTGTGAGTGAGTGAGTAAGTGTGAGTATGTGCGAGAGTGGGTGTGTGTGTTTGTGGTTGGGTGTGTTATTTATTCTTTAAACATACATACATACAGAATTAAATATACAATTTAAGTATAGTTGCATACATATAAATTTACACGTGAACATGACTACCTGGATATACATATACTACAGAGGAAACAAAAGGAAATATTATCTACGTTCATGAAGTAGGTGCTAGTAAAGCTTCCGTTGAGTTGTAATCCAATGTAATTATCCATTTAAGTATTTTACTTTTACATGCAGTTTTGGTCAGAGGGTAAATGTCTATTAATTTGTTAACACGGTTGTATAGGAATCCACCAAGATAACAGAGAAATCTGCGCGCAAAAGTGGTTTTGAAATCAGGTTGGCGACACACGTTAAAATGTCTTCTTTGTTGGGTACTTTGTGTCGAATAAGGGAGTAATAAGTGTTGTTTTAGGATAATATCTCGAATAAAGAGTTGTCTTACAGTTGCTACCTGAAAGCGCTGATAAAGTTCCTTAGTTGGATATGTGTATGGCAGTGACAAACTGACTTTAATTATTGCACGTTGGGCACGTTCCAGCTTTAGTAATATTGTTTTTGGAGCACCACCCCAAGATGCAATACAGTAACTTAAAATTGATTGGGTAGTAGCAAAATATACCATTTTTAGAATATTGTTATCTGCAACTGATCTAAGGTTCTTGAAGATGAAAATCAATTTGCGTAGTCTAGAAGTTAACGAATGGATGTGTTGATGGAATGAAAGTTTATAATCTAAGATAATCCCTAAATATTTAATTTGTTCGACATTTTGAAGTTCTGGACATGAATTACAAGTTAATGAGTGAATGTTGCAACAATGTGCTAAAATATTTAAATTTTGCAACTTAGGTTGATCTTGGGGCCTAATGGTAAAAGTTATATATTTAGTTTTATCTACATTAAGAGTTAATATGTTTGCTCTCAACCATTCGAGAACTGTGTTGAAGCCATTTTGGGCATCAAGAAAAACTTCTTCCCATGAATCTGAGGAAAATAATAGGGCCGTATCATCAGCAAAGGTAAAGACTGTTCCATTATGAAGTTGAAGACTACAAAGATTGTTAATATAGACTGAAAAGAGGGTAGGGCCAAGGACACTGCCCTGAGGTACGCCAAACGTGATTGATTGCTCATCACTCAAGATATCATTAATTCGTACACATTGGGTTCTGTTAGTTAGGTAATTAGCAAAGAGATTCAGTTGAGTTCCACGAATACCGAAAGCCTCAAGTTTCAAAAGGAGATGGGGAATAGAAACGGTATCAAAGGCTTTAGCCAAGTCTAAAAATATAACTAAAGCCTTTTGTTTTCTATTAAGGGTTCTTACTAAATGATCAACTAAAGAACTAACCGCCATGTCAGTGGATTTGCCAGCACGAAAACCAAACTGTTGACAAGATAAAAGATTATTAAGTTCCAGGTATTTCGTTAGGCGATTATTAAGCAAACGTTCAAGAATTTTAGACAACGCTGGTAGAACTGAAATAGGTCTATAGTTGTTGACACATTTAGTGTCCCCAGATTTGTGTATAGGTGTAATCACTGATTTCTTAAAGAGATCAGGAAATACACCGCTATCAAAAGATAAATTACATATGTAAGTGATAGGAGGGATTAAGATGTCTTTATATAATTTTAAGAATGTGTTCGATATCCCATCTATTCCCACCGCACAGGAAGATTTAGAATTACAAATCAACAGGTCTACTTCTGAATGAGATACAGGAAGAAGAGCGAACGAGTGTAAGACAGTATCAGTTAGTGTAGATGCATTATTTTTCGACGGGTGGCACAAAATATTTTGGGCCAAACTTTTTCCCACATTAGCAAAAAAAGTATTTACTTCATTAATAGAGGTTTTAGGATCATTAGATAGAATTAATTTATTAGCCGATTCATTGACTTTTTTAGTATGCGTTATTCTTTTTATTGTGTCCCAAAGTAACTTACTATTATTCTTAGCTTCACGAAGTTCTATTTCGTCATATTTGTTTTTAAGTTTTTTGATCATGCCGTTACAAAAATTCCTGTATCTTTTATATGTTATGTGTAAGGTTTCATTATTTGGATGCTTTTTAAATTTCTTAAATAAGTTGTCTCTATTTTTCATGCACCTTAGGAGACCAGGAGTCATCCAAGGCTTTATTATTCTTTTTCTGTTGGAAGTCTTCACTTGCTTGGTATTTATTTTAATGGCTTCAGATAACAACTCAACAAGTACTTTAGTAGCAATGTTAACATCAGATATTTCATAAATTATACTCAGATCTAAGTTTTCCATATATGAATTAAGAGCACTGTAATCAATATATCTTTTGAAAGATACAGACTCACAAGGTTTTGAATTTACGATTTGAATAAACATAGCAGTAGCATTATGATCAGTTATTGTGGAATTCAGTACATAGGAATGAGTTAAAAAGGTTGTTTTAATAATATTGTGATCGAGACAAGTGTTATAACGAGTTGGAATTGTATGGGCAGGTAACAGTCCATGCGTGGCAAGAAGATTTAGGTAAGTGTAAGAACGGGGATCAGATGATGTATCAGAAATATCAATATTGATATCTCCTGTTACAAAAATATTTTTGATTGAAGATAAATTTAAAAGACATTCATTTAATGATATAATAAAGTTCTCGATATTGTTATTCGAAGGAGATCTATATAAACAGACAATAGCTATGTTGTCATTTATTTTAAGTAGCTTGCAAGATGCAGTCTGGAATGCCGGGTCTAAAATTGACAGTTGCATTGTCTCCCTATAATAAACCACTACCCCATCGTTTTTGTTAATATGTGATGTAGTTGCAGAACTTTTATACCCACCCAAATAAGGGATGATTGTCGATTCAGTAAGCCAGCATTCTGTAAGAACGATTATATCCCAATTTACACGACTTCGTTCAATTAAGGTTAAGAAGTTAGTAAAATTGCAGTTAATACTCCTAATATTTTGACTAAGAATGCAGAAAGGATTTTGTAGAGTATTTATAGCTGATTCGCAGTTTTCTACATCCAGAGCAGAGGATCGAGCCACTTTTAAATCATCAAGATCATCAATTAGTTCTTGATTCGTGAATTTTAAATTTAATTGAACAATGTGCAACAATTAAAGTGTGCATGTAGAGAGAATATGTTAATTCCAAAAAGACTAATAAATTATAAATGCATTCAGGGCTAGTATTACTTTGATGTGTAATTATATAAATTTTAGTTAAAAAATCTGTAAGAAAGAGATAGTATAAAGCAGAATTGGTATTTAAATTTGTAGAGAACACATAATGTTTGTTGATAAGTACTTGATGGAGTGTGTATGTGTGGGAGATATTTGTAGAACATAACGTAAATGAGATGTAGGACTGAGTGAATATGTAAAATGAGTTAATTGTTACAAGTGAAAAAACAAATGAATAGAGAAAAGAAAAGACAGCCACTAAAAAGAAACAAAAATCCAAAAATTGGTCGTAGTATGATGGAGATAGTCAGGTTTGTACTTCCATGTTTTTCAAGTCTGTTACACTACGGATCCAGTTAGGTGGAGCACCTTCAATTTTCCTTAGAAAAACTTTTCCGTTTGTGACCCAGCAGTATCTATAGTTGTTTATCTTGGCATATTCACGGGCTAAATAAAACAAACGCTTCATTTGTTGTGATAGGTTCTCCGATATAAATATAAATGTCTTGGGACAATTGTAATTAAACATTTCTGTATTTAATTTTGTATGTCCTTGGTTATATTGTTTATATTTCTGAATCAAGTTCTCCTTTTTCAATACACTTACAAAATCGACGATGATAATTTTCTTAGTAGGTTCCTTTGTATTAATACGGTAAATATCCTTCACATCACGTGGTTCAATAACGCAGTTTACTTGTTTAGCGACAGTATTCACTTTCATTAAAAGATCATGTTTAGACTCGCCGGGAACAGCAGGAATATTTTTAATTTCGACACTAGTCGAGCGAGTACTGCGCTCATATTTATCTAACTTTTGTTCCAAGGTTTGGATGTACTGTAAATTATTTTTGTTGTCCAACTCAGACTTATCAAGTTTAGTTCTTAGAGATTCATATTTTTCCGATAAAAATTCAATAGAAGTTTGGATAGATGAATTTTGAGTCTTTATATCCTCAATGGCAGAGCAAATTTTTTCCATTTTTGTATCCTGCACAGATTGGCATGACTTTATTTCACTAAACATATTCTTCACTTGAATCATAAAATCCGACAAATCTTCCTCCATGCAATCTCTTCGTTTACGTCTAAGTGGTTGAACATATTGAGATTTAACGCTTATCATATCAACTAATTTTGGCGTAACACTCAGTTCTGGTTCTGAAGCTGCATGTTGCAGTGATAGGATAGACGAATTTACTGCAAAATTTCCTTCAATATTTGTAGCCGTTGTTGGTACTTTCTCTGTGACCGATGGCTGGAAAAAGTCAGGCGGCGGTATATGTTTATTAAGCGACATAATTTAGCGAAGTACTAGGGTGACAAAAATAAAAGTAAGTTATTTAATAGCACACGTGAGAGAGGTCAATTACAATGGTCACTTATCGACAATTTCGACCAAAAACCAGTTCTGTCCACTATAAAGAGAGCTCCAATGAATCTTTGACAAATCACGCGCAACCCTTCTTTGAATGGCTATTATTGCAATGGCTTCCTCAGTGCGTTTGATCAATAGATGGTCGAGTACTCCATGACGTTAAATCGAACAATAGAAAGGGGCGGAGTTATATTGTTCTTAAAAATATGGGAGGTACTTGCGTAATGTCCAATTGGCCAACGATGTGACAATGTTTTTATTTAAAATCACTTTCACTACTCACAAGTACCAGGCTCATAGAAGTAGATGAAGTTCACTTCTTCATTATACAATATTCTATTATTTTTGCACTCCTAATATTTTAGATGAATTAATTTGTTTATAAATTTAATATTTAATTTATATAATAAAAACTTGACGATAGTTTTGAACACGACTGCTCGCAACCGAGGTCCGGGAGGAAGGAAATATAAATACGGATTCGAACGAAAGAAAGAAAATATTTCAGTGTTTATCAAGAATAGCGGTTAATTCGTAAGGTCATCAGAGAAGGAACAAACAAACATCCATTTACTTTTACATTTATATATTAAAAAGAATGAGAACCATTTCAAAACATTAATAATGATTATGCAGTCGTTTAAAGAAAAATAGATTACGGAAGAAACTCATTGTCATTCATATGATAATTGGTGAGATATTTTACTCGTATTTTTTATTCGAATAGAGACTCGTTATGTTTGTTTATCGAATAGGAAGTTATGCAGTAGAAATGATTACCTTGTAAGTCTTCATGGCAACTACTGTTACCAATTTAGCGGAATTTTCGCTAATTAGACACAGACCAAAAACGTTTCCTATGTTCATAAAAATTCTCACATAATCAATGATATAAATCTACCTATAGAATCATATTATCTTAGTCAGAAATATGTGAAAACTCAGGCAATTAAATTAGAAAACTTGATAAATATGTTTAAATCCTCCCTCCTCATATAGTAGTATATATTTGCAACGCGGTTCAATAAAGTAATTGCTAATAGCCGTTGATAAAACACGATTCCATAAGTTGTGAACCACTTTACTGAAAGTAACTAGGATACTAGTAATCATATATTATTCAATAAATATACGTAGTTCTACAAAATTTCTACTTTGCTAGTTGGTAAACTCAAGACCCTGAGAATATGGCAGTTGAACACTAACGAGTTGCGAACTACCGCCTGCGCTCAAATGGTGCGACAGTGCCGCCACCTGTAAGGAAACTAACGGAAAATCACATTATTAGAACACTTCGCCATACTTGATCACACATGCCATAATTTCAGTGCAAACTTCGTGAAACTGCACAGAGTACAAAGAGCTATGATGTTAATTAACCATAGAGTAAGTACTTATTTATTTATGGAGGTTCAGAATTTATGTCATGTAATTTATTCACTTATTCTTTCCTAATTTTGCTTCTCTACTTCGCGCAGTTTTATCTCGAAACCAATAATTAACATCATATCGTCTCTCACGATGCCAAGTTCACATTTCTTGGGCCTGCCTCTCTACCTGGACATTTTTTTATGACGCAGGGGGTTTGCCTTTTCTTATGACACCATCCTCGGGCCTGCGGGATTCTTTACACCTAGGGATGTGTGGGACCCTTGAACGACCGTATACTCAACGTAACCACCGAGCGGAGGCTAACGAGGATGTCGACCGTCGTACTACTCACTAAACCTAAACCTGCGCCCCTATCTCACAGCTTTTACGAGACGCCACAGGAAGTAGACCAATAGGTACTAACTATGTGACGTCCCAACGCTCGTCTGATGAGCCCCGGGTGTCCTGCAGGGGAGGAAACCCTCTTCAACAACAGGGGTAGGGAGTCCGGGCAATCCCCTTGTTCCACGCGGCCCCCTGTGCTGAAATCATGCAGGAAGGAGATGTGCGTAGCGACGCCTCCGACCCCGAAGCCTCTTCCTGCGGACAGGGACCGCATACACACTCTCCTCCCTTTGCCTCTCCGATTACCTCCTTCTGGTTCATGACCAACTCATAGAAGGAAGCATCCGACGACCAACACTTTTTGCTGGCAAGCATGACTTTCACTATACTATACTACCTACTACCGACTATACCCTCTACTTCTACCTGAATCTAATGCAAGTAGTAGTACTTTTTCACCACATAGCTAGCTAGGTTTCCGTAAAACGAAGCCGTACCAGCGTAAGTGACTCTTAACATGGACATGAAGACTCCATACGTAGAAGTTTTTAAACGCGGGCCTTTTATCACTAAAGTACATGCCATACTGCACTATCATAAGAAAAGGACAGGTCTAATGATGGGTTTATATAGCTGCCATTTAGCTTAGCAGGCATTTTGCTAATCCCAATAACACCACTCACTTCACTCCATTTGCGCCAATGGTAGGATACGAACCTTGACGTCGTAACGTCCTCGTGAAATTCAAAAAGTAGTCTTTACTGTAACCAAATATAGAATACTATTTAATCCAGAAAAGGAAAAACTTTTGGGATATAGATCGAAACGTTTTATAAATAAACATTTTAATACTGCTAGATACATACATAACAGGAGCCCGACATAACGTCGCCATATGTCTGTTTATCCTCATATGTCTCAATTATGTCGGAACACTCCCATTCTTGAAACAATAATCTTGAATGGCACTATTGTTTCTAAGCTCGTGACAAGCACAATTTGTATGGATGGATGGATACCATAACATCCCACAAAATACAATGTATTTAGTTATACATGAATGAATACAGTAATAGTGTAATTTATTATGGCTATCTTAAAGCGGGTGATAGACGTTCGAGCAAACACATATACTTATGGCTCGACGAACTTTTCCCTTAAGAAAGTTCACATTCTTAAGGTGACACACAGAGGCGAAAAAGACCGTTGAGCCACAAGTACGTGTACTTGCTTGCACATCTATCTCTTACTCAATATTTACAATATGGTTTTCAGCCTCTCGTCATCAGCCATTCATAGTCCACTGCTTGACGTAGGCCTCCCCAAGACGGCACCAGTCATCCCTGTCCTCTGTTTTCCTCATCCAGCGCCTAGCTGCGACCTTGCACAGGTCGTCGGTCCATCGAGCTGGAGGGCATCCGACACTACGTTTACCGAGACGCGGTCTCCACTCCAGGACTCGTTTGCTCCAACGGTCATCGGTCGTGCGGCAGACATGACTGGCCCACTGCCACTTCAACTTGCTAATTTTGCGAGCTATGTCGGTTACCTTAAGCCGCGTTTTCACAATGAGAGTTGGCTCGGACCGTGTGCACTGGGATGTTTACTCGGACGATACTCGTATTATGTAAACACCTAATCCGAGCGTACCGACGTCCGAGTACGGTGTTTACATAATACGAGTATCGTCCGAGTAGACATCCGAGTGCACTCGGTCCGAGCCAACTCTTATTGTGAAAATGCGGCTTTACAGATATCCTCATTTCTAATTTTATCCATCAGAGAAACACCCAACGTAGCTCGCTCCATAGCCCGCTGAGCGACTTGGAACTTGTGGAACAATCCTGCCGTCGGTGTCCATATCTCGGCCCCGTAGGTCAGGACGGGGAGGACGCACTGCTCGAAGACTTTTATCTTCAAGCATTGCGGAATAGTCGACGAGAATACATAGGGTTTCAGCCTATTGTAAATCTATTCTTCTGAATTTTTCAAACGAAATTTATTTTTCTATATTATATTTTGGACAGTTTCCGAAACATTGAAACATTATTTATTCCTAGGATATGCCCGCAACTTCGTCCACGTTTGACTTGGAATTCCTGTGGGATTCTCGGGCCACAAAGTACCGCTGCGTTCAAAAAAGAATATAAGCTATCGTTTTAATTAAAACTGTCTCGGAATAAGCTAATTTTTATGCACTTGAACAATTTCAAACCGCTCCCAGGAAAATTCTCGCGGGATACAATAAAAAAATCACAAACTTTCCATTAACGAATAACCATATTAGTGTATATGTTATAGTCAAAGGTCGGTATGCAGTCTCTTCCCGGAATGACTGGCTTATCCTAGTTTTGACCAAGGCCTTTTGACAAAACTCGAAATAAATTCCAATTTCGTCCTTTGAATAAAGTATTAGTAGTAGGCAAACCTAGAAGTAACTTCAAACTGCGAACGTAAAATAATCTGTTTCGGGCTTTGCCTAGTCCATCCTAGAAGTTGACTAGTCAAACCCAGGAGCACCAGAGGTTCGATGTGTGACTATAACATATACACATACATAATCTGTGTATATTTAATGTCATTAACAATATCGAATCTGAAATAACGCATTAAACGGCCTATATGTTCAATATTAACGTGATGAAGCAGCACTATGTGTTCGTGTACTGATGACATTTAAACATAACAAATGTAGGAAATTATCTCACGGTTTATTCTTATAAACGACTTTGTATGTTTTTATAAACTTAAACAATATAAATTCTACATTTGAATAACATGTACCTACACTACACACATACAGAAGAGAAAACGTGCTCGAAGGTATAATACGAATAAAGAACGGATATAAAAATCGCGCCGGTAGGAACAGCGGTCGGCAACTTCCGGAGCCTTTTAAACGAGTTTAACCTTTTGTGTTCCAAAAAGAAATAATTCCACGTAACGTTCTCTCCGAGGGGACGACTTTACTGCAGATTATTATGGGATTATGACCCGAAATTGCGAACATAAATAACTCGTACTGAATAAAAATGAATGAAATTGTTATAAATAAATATTATATTTGTCTTTTATTGTTCTTGGTGTTCTTACGATTTTATTTTTTTGCATGAGTTCAATAGACAGCCGACTTAATGGATAGCGGTTACCGGTTTATAGACATTTTTAACATAGATTTACTGTAGTAACTATCAGTGCTTTATTTAAGTCTTGGTTTTGCTATTTCGAAGCTGGTAAACAGGCAGATAGCTCATTTAATAGAACATGATCACCATCGCCCACGGACGTTTGTATCACCAGTGGTGAAGCCAACAAGTTGTCAGCCTGGGATAGAGGGGATGGGATATGAGGAATAAGATACCTCACTCTGGGGCTTGGTAGAGAAGGAGGCGGCCGAACGTGAGAGGGAGCAAAGCCCGTATGCGGACCCTATCCGCAGGCGGTAAAGATCTTCTCCTCCTCGGATCCTCACGTAACCCATCACAGGCCACGCGGACCATTGGCCGATCCCGTGGACTCCCGCTCCCCCTGTTGGTGAAGAGGATACTCTTCCTCAGGGGTGCCCTATGAGAGAGCTAAACGTTGGGGTGACACAGATATAATACCTATGGTTTAGTTTCTGTGGCATCCCGTAAAAGCGCAAAGGCGATGGCACATGTTAGGTTTACGTATTCTGACGATCAACCATCCCTCCGCTCGGAAGCCACAGTGGGGATACGGCCGATTAGGATGTCACATCCCTCAGTAAACCTTTCCCATCAGTGTCACAAAAAAGACATTATCCTGCGTCACCAAAAAAAGGGATAAGATAAAGGAATCGCACAAAAAAAATGTTTCTCGAGGGATACCTTGCATTACCTAGGATGAAAATATTATAATATGTCCATGTCCAGTCTCTAACACATAATTCTATGTGTCTTATTTAATTTCTATTCAACGACAAAAGTTGCCGTTTCCTTTGAACCTTTCACCTTTTGAGGTCGTTATACTTTGTCCATTCCTTCTCTACGTTTATTTTTTGCCATACATAGAACCAATTTTTCACTCGTTTTTTACAATTTTACGTGTTATTTTTATTAAATTGATTTAATCATATTTTTTTATTAAATTTTGACTGACACGGCCTATAACAAAATATGTTTTAACCTTGGACAGTTTTATGTTTTGATCTAAGATTATTACTAATGGAATACACCATCAAAAACTAAGAAAAAAATGACACGTAGCTCAGTCTAGTCATGTAGGAATTAAGTGCTTATAGAGTTACGTATTTTCCAAAACGATTGCTATTCCCGGTATTCTTCTTTCACGACAGATAGTAGATACCCGGAAATGTACACAAGATCCTATAAAAAGCAAGTACGTCGCATTCCGATTCGTTTCAATTTGAAATTTTATGATGATTAGACAGTTATGCTATGACTACTTGATAGCTTGACATGTTCCCCGTTCTTGCTACATTCCGACTTAGACGTTTGTCAATTCGATAGATAGCAAACCAGACATTATTCTAAATAAATAATGTGTATACAGGAGTCTGTTGGGATCTCCAACAAAAAGTATTTATTACTTTGGTGTGGCATGTACTGGCCACCAATACGAAATTTTTGCATTTAGATCATAGATGTATCTTTGTTTTTATCTGTATATTTTGTTCCCTCCATTGCTATTAAAATCGTCATATACTATGCACATGCAGTTTTATTTAATAATTAAAATATCTACAGTCCACAACAAATAATAATTTATATTTAAAGAAGTCGTTTAAGGTTAAGGTTTATGAAATTTATTGCTACAAAGTTTTTACAATTCACTTACAAAGAAATAATCAGTTACATTAAGGATCTACTTAAACGAAGTTCGTTATCTCGCTCATGTATTACTACATTTTTGAAAATATTAAAATATATTTTTATATTAACACAACAAATTTACAATAATAAATAATAAAACCGTTAAAACTTAGTTTTATTATGTATATTAGTCGCGAAAACTTAAGAGAATATTACAACAAATTTACAAAGAAACCTGGTGTGTAAAACTGGTGTCTGAAATATATTTAATCAAATTGATGTCTTAGTCACCTAAAAATTGTAATGATTATCTGCTAAATCTCTTTGTTCCATTATGTAACTGTAGTTTCAATTTTATTATTATTACACATCTCCGAATAATTAAAGAATCGCAACTCTTAATGACAGTCTTGTTAATTTGCTTCCCAGAGCCAACCAATTACATACCGATTGGAAATCAACTATTATCTAAACATGCAATAATCACGTCTTTAAACCACCAACAACAACTTATATACTGAATGTTATCTAATAAAAAAACGTGTTCCTTGGCATTCAATAACCCTGCTTCCTTTATTACATGAGCAATAAGTCTTTACCAGCTGCTTACAAGCAGATGTCGGCATAATTACTCTGGAGGGTGACTGGCTTTACGCGAAAATCTCATTATTTTGTTAAATTCCGCGTATTAAAACATATGTCTATAAGGGTATATTAATCTTAACATTGTTTCAAATTTAACGGTCTTATTCATATTGAGTGAAAAAAAGTTTACTAAAAACTTACTCAATATGAATAAGACTGTTAGTCTATATCGAGGGCTTCATAACAAATGGGCGTATAGACAAAAGTGCAGTTTTATACAAGGGACAAAATTGTATATAAAACAAAACTAGTTGATTGTATAAAGCTGAAATTTGGAATAGCCTTCTATTTAGGTACACTTGCATACTGGTAAGAGTTTCTAAGTTGTAACATGCATAGATTTTAGTAAACAACAAAAAAATGGCATTTTTGCGTATACGCCCATTTGTTATGAAGCCCTCGATATATAGTAAGGTTGAGATATCTAAAGGTAAAAATAAAACCTTCTAGTCTCACTATGCTGTATGTCTGTGGGTCACAGCTGATTGGTTCAGAATGGACTTCGTACAGCGATAGGTACAAAAAAACTCTATGTCGTAGTGGGAAAACCAAAGAATGAAGTTTGTTCCATATCTTGCACGAATTAAATAACAAGAACGATTAAGCGACGTATACGTCTAGACAGACGTAGGCAGACGCTGGGCATCCAGAAAATCATCATGATGTCCCAATTCAAGATATATCTTCTTTTCACGTAATAAAATATTAAGGCTAGTTGTGATACGACCGTCTTAATATTAAAAATCTCGGTTATAAGGGTGTTGTTACTCACCGGAATCATTTTTGGGGGACATGGGTAGCCTCCCCGTTAATTTGCACCACCACTGAAACGAAAAAAAATAATTAAAAATTTACTTTTTTATTTACTTCGATGAAAACAGACTTTCTCCTTGGCTTCGTTCGTGTAAACTGTGGACTGAAGGCAACTCTCCGAACAATATCTCGGAAGGTAAAAATAATAGTTTTATTAAAAATATAAGTTTTAAATATTATTATATAGGACAGATGGAATGAAAATATTTTTGCAAAAATAGATACCTAGCCCTAAAAAGTACCCTACGTTTAATATTGTTCTTTAAAGTACACGTATATTAAAATTCATGATAATCGGTTCACTCCCAAGCTCTTTTAAGAAGAAATAATCTTGTTGTAAATTATTTTATATAATATATAAATCTATTAGCGAAAACGTAAATAATAAAATTCGCTTCTAAAACATTATATTTGATTTGCTAGTACAGAAAATTTTCACAAGTGACAAACATAAAAACAAAGAAATAATATCATAATAATATATTTTTACATAATCTACTCATAAAAATATTCTTACAAAGTATTGAACAGCATACCTAAGCAACCAGTACTAGAGCGCTAAAAGCAAAACTGTTTAGGCAAATTGATCATGTCCCGCTGTTATGGGCAAAGATAACCGGTTGTTGTGCTCGTGACCCGATCTGGATATATAATGATAGGAAGCTGAATGGCTACCGTTGAACTACTTTCTTTCTACACGCTATGCAGATGTCTAAGACCTAATAATTAAAGCTTAAGGCACGCAAACCCAAAGCGGTATTTGACTATACTCGGTATTATTATCATATCATAATTGCGACTATACTCTCGCCTCTCTAACAGCATAATCATGTCACAGATTCTTATATAAACACGTATATTAGTGAAGTAGAGCGAAGAGAAAAATAATACAGGATTGTATGGAAATACTACAAATAACAAAACATATTTGTATATGCCACATTCACAATATAAATAGAGTAGAAAAATGACAAAAATATAAAAATTAAAGATAGCTATTTGCTCATAAATAGTGTATGCAAAATTGTCTTTAAAGTGTACATAATATGTAAATGTATCATTAGACGAGTAAGAAAAACCATAATGATGTTCCTTAATCATTTATTTTATTAAAAGTCTAGCAGTGGAGATATTTGACGGGTCGTTGCAAGACTTGCAGGAATAAATAACCCGTTCAACTGCAAAATATTTGATTTGGTATATAGTATATATATTTACATAGCCGAAAGAAATAATATCAAATATATACTAGGATTTAAAGGTTTTAAGCGCGGTAATTTATTTGATTTTGGTTATTCCGATGTTTCGGCCGCTTTTCAGTGGCCATGGTCACGGACGACAAAGATGACATGACATGTCATCGTCAGAATAACCAAAATCAAATAAATAACCGCGCTTAAAACCGTTAAAACGTAGTTTTATTATGTATACAAGTCGCGAAAACTTAAGAAAATATTATAGGATTTAAAGGAATTAAATATTTACATTTTAGTGACGACTTTTTCTCTGTATCTCTTGTGACATCACAGTTGTCAATAATAAAACTTACAATCTGGCCTGCCAGCCAGTGGGCGAAAAGGTTTGTGTCGCCACATATTGTTGCTTTCAGTCTGTATATTATTTGATGCCCCTAATCATAATATAAAATACAGAGCTTAATGTACGAGCAAAATTTTGATAAAAAATTTCTTTACTGTGTCAGACACCTAAATAAATCAATTAAAATGTTCAAATATAGAATGAGCAGTACTGAGCGCAATGGAGCATGTTAGGGCGTTGTTGGCATTTAATCAGTGTATAATAAACGAGTTATGATTTGAAACAGTTGTCGTTCAGGGGCTAGGTCGGGGCCAGACAATGGCTGGCCCACGCCCCCGGAAGTGGGCGAATGTGCGTGCTCCATAATGCGCAGCGTTGTCACGAGCCCATACATATTATTCGCTAAATATAATATTATGACAGATGCTGCTAAATTCGGTTATAAAGTTAAATCATTTGACGTGGTAAAGTCATGGTGGAATCTCTATCTTGATTACAGCTCTACCACGATTTCGTCACACGGTACAATATCTTATACTAATATATAAAGCTGAAGAGTTTGTTTGTTTGAACACGCTAATCTCAGGAACTACTGGTCTGATTTGAAAAATTCTTTCAGCGTTAGATAGCCCATTTATCATCACGCTAAAACCAGGAGCGGAGCACCAATGAAGAATGTTTCAAAATCGGGGGGTTTTGAAAACAAATTCAACGCGGACGACGTCGCGGGTACAAGCTAGTATTCTAATATTTTACATATTTTTTCGAGTTGCAAGACTCGAATTAAAATGCCGTTAGAATTACTATAGATTTTTATTAGAACTATACAAACACGTATAACACAGGTATAAATATAACTGAACACAACCAGTCCAAACGTAATGCAAGATTCAATAACACGTGCAAAGTCCGTCACTAAATAGATTACCGAATGTACACAAATCTTTCTCCGCTTGTGGTTATCGCTCGACTGTCTCGTCCATCAATCGAGGCATTGCTTTATACTGCACGGATGCAATATGTCTGCTCGGCCACGTGACCGAATTTCCTAGAATCACACCTGATAATGACTGCCATAAAAGATTACAATACACAATGGGGTGTTTTTCTAATCACAATTTGCCTTTGTCGGCAGCTCAGTCGAAACAATATAAAAGAGCATAAGTTGATAAAATGTTATTGTAGCGTCTGCTACAATAACATTATCATTTTACTTACTTTAAAATAACATGATATAAATAATTTTAATTAATTTCAAACAATAATTAATTCGCTATTCGACTTCTGTTTCTTGTACTTACTTATGACGTCATAAGTACGCTACAAGAAAATCTATGGAGCTGCGTCGTTTTATAAAAAGAATCTCATTTGATGACACTGTCTGCTCTCCAGTTGTAAATCTATCTATCTATTAGTATAGATCTCGTACCATTATAAATTTGTAAATGTTCGAGTTTGTACATTGCGTTTAAAAATGTAAAAAAATTTAGGAGGGTTAAATTCGGACCAGTAGATTCCGAAAATATTTTTTTTAGATTTTTTGTCTGTCTGTCTTTCTGTGTGTTAGAGTATTACTTGAAACTACTAAACTGATTTATGAAACTCGAAACAGAGCTAGCTTATAACATTAATTGTATTACTTCAAATCAGGTTGCCGTCGACTCGCCTTTATGTTTTGCTGGGCAGTTGTGTAGGCTGTATGGACTTATTTTTCTTTATTTTCATTATATATTAACCCGAATTAAGTTTTTATTTATGTAAAATAAAGTTACCAACTAGGATTTGACAGGCGGCGTAACCGCGGGGCAAACTCTAGTCGCTTAATAAAGTATGAATTAATATTCGAAATGAAATGTCTTAGTCAAAAATAACGCACGCAAGCTTTACAAATGTGGGCTATTCTTGTGGCTCAAAGTCCCCAACGACATTCAAATAGTAATAATTCGAAATACTGAACTACACCTATAATTTATAAAAATATGAGTATGTGACTAACGGTTTCATATCATTAAAAGACACAATAATATAAATTCCCCGATACCAAAGAGATTTATTACAATTAATAAGAGAGCTTTCAATGTTGCTTTAATATACTTAGGTTTAATTCTTAGGTAGTACACTATATTTTATTAAAGCAATAACTCAAAATTAATAACAAGTACAAAGTAAATTGCAAGACGTAATTAATCCTCATGAATTTATCGAACTAGTAATTACAAGGAAATCTACTGGTTGTCACAGAACTCAATTTAACAAGCTTAGGTACTGTACACGTTCAGGCTTAACTTACATGTAGCATTTTCTAATATAAAATGCCAATTATAAGAAAATTATTAAACTGCACATTATATAAAAAATAAACATATTTATTTACAAATTAATTATTACTAATAGTTACTTTAGGAAGAGGGAGAGAGATAACACGTTATTGCACACCAAAACATACAATTACAAAAACAGACCTTATTTACAATATTTCATAGGCGATACACAATAAACGGCCTTATCGCTCAAAGCGATCTCTTCCAGGCAACCTAAATCAAAAACAAATTTGAATCAGGCGATGTAGGTGGTGCAGGAAAAAGACAATGGATACATAAATACTCAAACTAATTTAACAAATAAATATACAAATACATGCATATATACAGTCATAAATATACATATATATATATTACAAAATACATAACTTATTATAATGAATGTCATTAATGTCATTAATTTTATTTTATTTTTTACTATCTTGAGGTGTCTGCTTTTCAAAAACGGCGCGGTGCTGTAGTGACTTAAACTATTAAATTAGGGTTTGAAGAGAAATAAATGCTTTTAGCGCCTATATAGTCCACCAACTTCAATACATTTCTTTATTCAAACCCTTGTTGTGAATGAATAAATCATGTTTTATTTGCCATCTAGAGAGATTTTCAGTGCACCTATGAATGTAATGCCTTTCTAAATATGCATACACTCGAAATATTAACAACGCTTCGTAATATTGAATGTGTGGGAGTGACACAGAACCTGTTATTAAGATTTCAGCTGTAATGACATGTCGGCGTCATTATGAGTCACAGTATAATTATATGAAACCAGTAAGAAGTTAGTACACATAATAAAAACTAGGTTTTAACGGTTTTAAGCTGGATATTTTATTTAATTTTTATTCTCAATTCTCCAAAGGCGATTCTCCACTTTAAATCTTCTAGTCTGTAAAAAATATCTATTACAGTTATTTTAAAATTTCATTCAAAGATACAAAGGAATAAACGTACAAACTCATATTTACGTTTACATCTAGTTTTTCTTACAAGATTTTTATTTTTGTTGGCAAAATAATTTTTTTTATTTTTTATTTGGTTGGCAAAGCATTGGCTCTATGTATTGCGAACGTCTATAGAAGACGGTCACTACTATCAATTAGATGGGCCGTCTGCCTGTTGGCCAGTTTTGCAATTAAAAATATTCTGACAGCGCGGGCAAGGTTTGAAATACTGTAATTTTTTCATAAACATCAAGCATGTTGGCTTACTACTATATTTATACTGTGACATAACCCTTTGATAGGGAGAGATACCCGTGTACTTCGGCGAGACGGTAATTACCCTATCATTGCCCGTACTTGTATACGGAGCTTTCGGAAATTTCACTCCTGTTGCTGTCTATTGAATGACTTTACGAAACTCAGTTTCCGTATTCTCCGATATCTTCATTATTGTCTACATTAAGAAAACAGAAAGTTATTTATATTCTTTCATAAAAAGTATAATTAATGATAATGGTTGGAAATGGATTACACTGTTTTTTAGTTAATTAGTTGATTTTCAACTTAATTACTATTTGCATGCCTGAAAGGGCAAAAACATATGAAACAAAATAATATTGTCATCTAATATTTTTACTGACCACGTTTTTAAGCTAATAAATAATTTGATTTAATTTGATTTGATAAGCCGTAGTATCTTTATGCCTAAGACATTCGCGTCTCGTTTAAATGGCTAAATCCAAATGTGGACCGGAGAGCGTGAATTTTCCTGACTTTAGCTGTATAATGTTACAATTACTACATGCTGACAGTTAGACGCATGCCAGGATTATCTGTCTGCGAAACGTGCCTATTAGCCTTGGATAAATATGGCTGGTATACACTAACCCGTCCCCTAAACTGAGAAATTTCGAGGTCAATAGAGGAATGTTTATGGGCTGATATTTATTATTACTTCTACACTAATATATGCTAATATTATAAAGAGATAAAGTTTGTGAGTTTATTGATAGGAAGTAATCTCTTGAACTACTGAACCGATTTTGAAAAAAATGTCAACAATAAAAAAGCATTACATTTAAATTATACCTGAGTGACAGGATATATTTCTCTGACGCCCAGCGAAGCGGTCACGGGTCAAATAGTTTATATATAAATATTGTATAACAGTGCGTTTATTTCAATGCTTGTATATATGACTAATGAACTCATTTACATGCATTTTGAGAGGCAGGTATTATTTAAAAATGTATGAACATAACATACATGTTTAACTCATAAGTAGGATTTTCAAAAAAAAATCACTACGGGATTTAGATTTTTAATAAGTATTTTTAATTTGATAAGATAAACTTTTTATCCCAAGAGGTTACAAAGTTACCATGTATAGTATAACAAACTAACTAACTAACTCCGTTGGCTCAGCGACCCAAAGTGAGTCTCGGCCTCCGAAACGAGAGCACACCACTTTCCTCTGTCCTACGCAGTGTCTTGTCAATGACTTACCATTTATATCCAGCTGAATTTAAACTGAAAAAGCATAAAGGGTAAACAAATTGAAAGAAACGGTACAAGGAAAAAAGTTCGCAAAAGAGCGCGAAAACTAATCAAGAACTACTTCATTGACATCGACGGAATTGCATATTTCGTTGTGGCATTGACAGTACTCAAGTACAGAGCAAAAAATTAAGTATGTCTAGTTTTTTACTGTTCGAACGATGAAGAACAATATAATTTATAGACATTATGTGACAAGGGGTGGGAGGGGCTCTAAATTTCGTAACGTTACATTTCAAAATCTAATACATTTAAGCTTTAAAACTTTCGTTGAACTATTAACGAAAATCTTCAAAATATATCCAAGTCTATCTGTATGAACAGTATTTAAATTATTAAAAAATAATTTAAATGGAAATGAAACCAAGGGGAGTCTCACGAATGTGACCAGCAGTGTCAAGGGCGGAGGAGAGATAAAAAATTATGAAATTCATGCGGCACGGGCCCCGGGCAGCCAATGTAGAGGGCGGCAAACTCAAATTTCGCGGATAAATATATAATTCATCATTGACGCAACTTTGACGTCCGAGACGTCCAGTACTTTAAGCACATAAATTACCTGATGCGGGCGCGTAAGCATAGGTTAAAAACCATCAGTGGGCACTTACAGTATTTGTCCCCCCTCGATAAAATTCAAGATTCTGTTTTACCCTGGGAATCTCACGCGAATTTTCCCGGGACCGGTTTGAAGTTGTTCGGATCCATAAAAATTAGCTTATTCCGACACAGTTTCCACTAAAATGACAGCTTACATGCTGTTACGAGTCGCGAGACTCGAATTAAAAGACGATCATGAAAGTATTTAAATGTTACTAGTTCAAATGCCGACGGGTTATAAATGTGCTTTGTTTCAGATATGCAAGTGAATTTTGTTTTTGTCGGGGAATCCCGCAACAATTTCCAGTCAAGCGTGGACGAAGTCGCGGGCAAATCCTAGTATAATATATTATTTTAAGCGAAGGAGTATTTATTTAAAATACGGACCTTAAGAAAGGATGAATAATAAGTAAAGGACGGTGTGCCAGTTAGCAAGACGAGACGTGACGGTGACGACACAAATTATGTTCAACGTCTGAATGGCAATGATGTTGAACGCCGACAAGCAATTTGTCTCTTACCAAGACCGCACCGCCTTCGCAATATAGATCTACAACATTACTCATATCTACGTGGATACCTATTTATTTAGCCCTACAAATCTAAGTCACGTCTTATATTATTATTTTATACTTTTAAAGTTTATGCTTGTAAATAAGTCAAGCTATTTTTTACACGTACATGGGTAGGATGTCATTCATTGAACGCGACATGTTATCATTGCATCGCTTGCAAAACACTTTCGCTCAATCGACACCGATATTAGTGTCACATTTTCTTTTATGTTACCTACCAGTGTTTTGTGATAAACACGTTCCCGTTTGACTAGGATTACGTCGATACGATCGAAGATAGAGCACTCCTACCTAGAAAATACCTATTTACACGAGACTTACAGACACCCGGATTGTGCTTTTCAGTAAACACAGACTCTTGTAGTGCATTCCACAGCTTTGCCGTACGCGGAAGAAATGTGGAAGCGAAATGTGTCATTCCCACTGGCGGTGTTTCGATTGTGACACGATTGGTAGACCAGAGCGCGTGGTCGCCTGTAGATGGAGAGGTGTAGAGGGAAACAGGTCGAATAGTTCAACTGTACACTCTCCGAAAAAGTCTTATAAAATAGACTGGACTAGACGATAGACTGCTGTCGATGCTCTAAGCTGTGAAGACATTGTGATTCTTAGACCATTCACGATAATACCTTATGGTTAGTTGATTTTACCAAGCAGATTACCCGCGGATAGAACCCTAATTTATTCAGAAGCATTCAGATGGGTAACATTGCATAAAAAAAATATTTAAGCTCTATGCGCCAGAAAATTCCATCTATCCTAATAAATAAACTATCTTATTTTCCGGCCTTAAAAGTATCCTATATCCAATCTTGATATTGAGATTATAGATATACCAAATTTCAACATAATCGGTACCGCAGTTTTTCCATGATAGTGTAATAGACAAAGTTACATTCGCGTTTATAATATTAGAATGAATGGATCAATTATGATCTTCTGCTCTCCTGCTTTTTCATTTCGGGAGCAATGCACGTTATACCCGCCACGCTTGTCTCAGGATTGACAGGTTTCTCGCATCGTTAACCTGTTGTGCATGTTTCCTCGTTATATTTTCCTCGATAAACAATTCATATTTTAATCATGTTTTGTGTTTTAACAATATATAAGCTTGAAAGAACAATAAAGAGCATAAATACAAAAAAAAAACTGTTCATGTGTCCCACATACAAATATCGATACATATTCTAAACAAACTAATTTTCATAACTGCATTTGCAAAGAGAATTTTCATTTACTTATTTTATTGTCTTGTTGACTTGGTGACTTAAGGGCTGGATCACCCGTGTCGTATTATAATGACGTCGCGCGTCGGTTTGAATCCTAGGCGAGACATACACACTACTTAGTCAGTTTTTCTAACCTAATATGAATATTATTAGATTTACCACAAGCTGTTTATGATGGAGAAGATTCTAAAACGGCAAAGCACAATAACTGATCTGATAAACCTGCCAATCCTCCTTGGGAAAACGGGGTAGTTGCTTTTATAGCAGCTCGGGTCCCGTAGTGCAACATTTATTCCAAAGCTGACAGTTATTCGTCCTGGTTGTGTAATTAGTTATATTAATTACAGGTAATATTCTATATATAAAATAAAATATTATTACATTTTGGGCCACCTGAATATCTGTAAACAAAGCACATTTATTACCCGCCGGCGTTTGAGCTAATAACATTGAAACTTTTATAATTGTATTCTTTTGTTTACTTTGTGTTTAAAATAAAAATATTATACATAATTAAAATTTATGATTGGAAAAACAGTCCATTGTGTATTGTAATCTTTATGGTAGTCATTAGTCAGGTGTGATTCTTGGAAAATTCAGTTCACGCGGTCGAGCAGACATATTGTATTTTTACAGTATAAAGCAATGCCCCAACGGAGAGTTGAGGCAGTCGAGTAATAAGCACAAGCGCAGCAAGACGTGTGTACTATATTCGGTAATCTATTTAGTGTCGGACTTTGCACGTGTTGTTATATTTGTACCTGTGTTATACAAGTTTATGTAGTTCTAATAAATTCTATAGCAATCCGAACGGCAATTTAATTCCAGTCCTGCAACTCGTAACAATATGATATGTGACAATGGATTTTAGCCTTTATCGGTAAATCTATTTCCGTAAAACCATGTAGTCCGTCCAGTAAAGCGCGTTACACAAGGGATTGACAAAATCAGTGACACGGAAGGGACAAATTGGTGGTATCGCGGTTCCTGGAAAGCTATGGGACCGTTCGATAGTGGTGGGCTCGCGTAATTTGGGAGCCTACGCATCGCCCAAAGGCGAGCGCTGCGTGAAATATTTGGTAGCCGACGGGCGAGGTGGTCCGATTTGCATACAATGAAATAAAACGGCACAATTGAGGGTGGGTCGCCGAGTGGAAAGCTAAGCCGCCTCTTTGGCCTCGCTAACATTTCGGAAGTACCGTTCTAGTGGCATCGGGTGTTTTATTTGGGTTATTTGGGGCGTGTGTTACAGATTTTATAGAAGGTTACTCTATTCAAAAGGGAAAGTGAAATGGCTCATTCCTAATTGATAAGCAGTTGCTGACACGAACTTTATCAATCTTCCATTTCCTGCAAAAATATGCATCTATCACATTTTTGTAATATTTATTATTTACACAATTAATATTGCCACCAACGTGGAAATGCCCATAGCGATCTGGAGTCTATTTTTAACATATATATTATGTTATTTTGTAAGTATAGTTATTAGTATAATTTAATTTTGAATTATATTAATTTATTTAGAACTTTCTTTATTGTAATAGGTAAATGTATTCTCTAAGTTTACTCAATAGTGGCTATTCTATTTTTGACTAATTTAAGTTTGATTAAACATCTCCCTTTTTAAACATTCGATTAATTAGATCAATTACTAAATCCGAGAATAAGAAGTGATTACAATACGTAAAGGACTTTCTATCAATTACCAATTCCATATGTACTTATTTATATTACAAATAAAAAAATTAGATGAAAACATTTCACTCAACAAAGTTGTTGAAGGTTGTAATTTAAAAATTAAATCTACCGTTCTACACCCTTACGAGTGATTAATTACTAATACATCGCTTTGCTGAGTGTTATTTTTATTGCTGAAGCGCAGCAGACAAGCTGGCAGCCCAGCTGTGATGGGAAGTGGTTACCGTCGCTTGTAGACATTAGCAATTCCAAAGGTGCTGCCAATGTGCAGGCCAGCAGCCTTGAAAGCGAATCAAGAACTTGGCCACTGTTGCCGGAACACAACTCAAAGTTGTTATGACGGCATACTCTAGACCAGGGGTCCATCCAGTCGGTCAAATGCCCTACGGGTATAATGTAATGGCTGTGGGTTGCTTTTTCGCTTCTTACGACAGACCGCCCGGCCACAGGAATTAGTATTCTTTTTCCGTTCCTGCACGGCGAATCCATGTTGATTCATTCATGAATTTTATCCCTGTTCATAAAAAAAAAATTGATAAGAAATTTTCCAGTTACTTTTTATATTTTCAATTCAATTCATTTACCAGTTATTAAGGTAAAACACTTTTGACCTATTGACAAAACCAATGAATATACGTAATCATTAATTTCTTCAAATGTAATAAAATTTGTTTCACAATAAAACTAATAGTATTTCACTAAGGGCCGATTTTTCTCCCACTAGATAAAAGTTATCCTTAATATAAAATAATATTAAGTGAATTGCAAAGTGCTTAACATTATTAAAAAGCACACGAAGAAAATGTCTTCTTAACAGAAACAAAAAGAAAATTTGACACATTCTTGGTATAAATAATTATATCTAGTATTTTAGGTCAGATTTAAATTACTTATTAGTCTTGTTTCTTATAGATTAGTAAACAAGTGCCTTTTGGACCAACTTTTTACAGCAGTCTTCGAAAATTATAAATGAGGTGTCATTCGATTCGGAATGGCATGTAGATGATTTTTGAGAAAAATGAAGTTCCGCTTGCAAAAATTGTAAAAGTTATTAACAATTAACTAAAAAAAAGGGGGTTTAGTTTTTTGCAAATATCTCAAAAAGTAAGAAAGATTTTTCAAATTCGAAAAGGGGAGGAAATTTCATAAAAAACGTCTTGACTCCCGAAACTGTAAGATCAATATTTATAATTTTCCCAGAGGGATGAAAATACGGCCGAAAACGGGTACTCTGGCTTACGCAAGCCACACCCACATCGGCCCTTTAATGAATAAATATTATTTAAACATACTAAATATGAAAATAAAAAATTGAAAAAATTCAGGCACTAACTGAATAGATGAATGAACAATAATCTGCTTGAAATTTTTTTTATAACAATTTTTCATTTAGTTATTCAATAGTTAATTAATACATTTTTTTTGGTTGAACATGAACATTGCAAGTGTGATAATTGTTAAACTATAAATTTTATTTTTTTCCTTTCTTGGAGCAATTCTTGAAAGGCTTTAGAATAGAATCCCCTTAGAAAAATTAGAAAATGTTTATTATTCATTTTTTTATTAATAATTTTCGTTGTTTTAAACTTTTAATTTTGTAACAACGAAAATATACAACTTCAGAAATTCAACAATGACAGTTGCATGAATAAAAGAGTTGAATGTTTCATTTTTAAATTTAGGTTATAATTTATTCAACTGAAAACTTTTACTTGATAATTGAAAAATCGACCCTAAAGCGTCTAAATCTAATTACTATCTCAATATGTGTATCGGTAATAGGTTAAACTTTCGAAACCTCTCAAATAATGTGACGATTGCTTTAGTTAGACAGAAAATACAATTATAATAACATTACTACAGTTCCCAAATTAATATACGAGAGAGTATTATTTTCTTTTGAAATATTGACTTACACCTAGTAGGTACATAAAGGCAAGACAACATAAAAAGAGGGCCCAAAATTCGTCGGTGTCTGCTGTGTTATAATCACGTCAAAGTACAAGACCACCCATACACATTGCACCTTAAGGCGACAGGCATAAGAAAAGGCGAGCTCACACAATCGCTACTTATCACCGAATTTGTTCCTTTTACACGGCGAATAGTATTCAAAGTACTTTAAGAATGCCGGTTGCAAATTTGTAACCACGAGAACGTCTGTTTAAGTTTATTTTCGACGCTTATTTTGAAAGTGATGTAAGCATTACTCAATAAAAATTCCAAATATGGGTACCGTCAGAAACAATAGGTATTTAATTGTGCCGTCCCTACCATAAAGGCATTTAAATGAAACCTTTACCACAGTCTTAATGAAGATCCGCCTTCCTGCATACTATGCCTTTATTACTTTCGATGTTTCGACAGATAATGAGACTCGCTATAATATATAGCTAAATCACAGGCGCCAATAAATATCTCATTAAACCTTTATTTATTATTAGTATTTTTTTATTGCATGAGTTCAGCAGACAGCAGACGGCTCACCTAATGGTAAGCGGTTACCATTGCCTATAGACATTTGAAATATACCAAAGGTGTTACATATGCGCTGCTCCTTCCTTGAGGGAGCCTGGAACCTGGTCACTAATGCCGGAACACAGCTCAGTGTTGTTATGGCGACATACTTTAGACCAGAGGTGGTAGCCATCCAGTCGGCCAGGTGCCCTACCACCCGTCACATACCTACTTCTTGAAAAACACGGCTGTAAATCATTTAGACAGATATTATAATATATAATATCAATTTATATTACAAAGTACACATTTTTCCAATAAATAACCAAGTCATTTTAAGCTTTGTAAAAGCAACAATTTACGCCTTTAAAGGAAATTAACCCTGTTGTTCAGTACTCACGGTGGTCATCGGTCGAACGGGTGGGTTCGTGAGCGAATGCCGAATGTAATTGATGGATACGCAATTTACATGGGCAGCAGTGCTGCACACTGATCCCGGTACTTATGACCAATCAAGCTGTCAATCCGTCTATCTGAGGAGGGCCGCGTCTGCGCCCGTGGGAAGAGTGTTCCAATAGGGTAATGTAATGACACTTTTGAAAAAGGAACAAAGCTAGGCTTGGTTGAGCAATTTCGAAACTTAGCAACTGTCATTGTTTTTTAAATGAATGTGTGAGCCGTAACCATAACCGAGCGGATACAGTAACGTGCTCGCTGATTTGATTAAAAATACTAATAATAAATAAAGGTTTGATGAGATTTTTCTTGGCGCCTGTGCTTTAGCTATATATTATAGCGGGTCTCATTATCTGTCGAAACATCGAAAGTAATAAAGGCATAGTATGCAAAAAGGCGGATCTTCATTAAGACTGTGGTAAAGATTTCATTTAAATACCTTTATGGTAGGGACGGCACAATTAAATATACTACACCGACGTTGATTTTCGCTTTGTTGGCTCGCTGCGAGCGAGCTGCGTGCCGCTTCTCTCCAGTTGGCGAGCCACGTACACACTCATTTTTTGTTACAGTAATTACAACGGTGACAGTTACGTCTCACAGGTGAGTAAAAAAGTGCGTGCGAAAAAATGTAAAAACTATTACTCCCTATTCTTATGCCGATATCAGCTATCTGGATATAACCCAAGAACAACTAAATAAATTTCAAGGCCTACAAAATTTCTGAATAAGGTTCATATATGTTTTTGTTACGTAAATATGACCAAGTCTCTGAATTCCGTAAAAAAAACTCAAGTGGTTACCCGTCATTGTTCGCCGGAATACTCACATTGTCACTCTTCTTTACAGTATATTGTTTGTACCCACTTCTCCTCGTTACCTCAAGGAATGTTTCGAATTTCTCTATGTATCTAGCTTTCATAATTTGCACCCCTCCACTAAATTAAGAATTTCACCGTCCAGGATGTGCGTCTCTGGAATGAGTTACTCAATGCCTATTGCTGTAAGACAAGCCAAATCCTTACCGTGCTTTAAAAATCCGGTTCAGAAGCATTACTTTTCTATTGTATATAATAATTCCTAACGCTATTATATAATATATGAATGTACAAAAATGCATGTATATTTATAGTATTTTTGTACTTATATGTACCGTTTATTTATCATTCATCATTATCAATATTAATATAAATCCCTGCCAAAGGTTGTCTGGAAGAGATCGCTTCTTAGCAAAAAGGCAGGCCGTTGTACTACTATCTCTTATATTTTTCTCCTTTTGATTGTCTCTGCTGTGGTGTGTAATAAAAAGTTATCGATCTAAAAACTGTATCAAAATTTGTTATCCCAATCTATAAGCTTAGTAAACAGTTTTGAAATGGCATTTTGTTGAATTTTATGACTCTTTCTGTTGTCATTTAAAATTATTGAAATGAAGTTGCTAGTTTTTGAATTTGCATAGCTGGCTTGTTTGTAAATGTTTATGAAAAGAAGTAATCATTTTTAGCGAGAATTGCAAGTAGGTAACTATTGTTTATACGTATCTAAATTGTGTTGGATCGTTTCTTACACTTTCTTGTAAATATATATCAAGCAGCTGTACCTAGTTGGTACTACCTACCCGCAACTTAATTAACTAAATAATCGGCAGGGACACTCGCACATTGAATATCCCGAAGTTAAGCAAGTTACGCTTGTGTGTCAGTTAATGAACAACTGACCACTTTAGGATCGATCCAAGACATCCTAAGATAATTCTCTGGTCATCCCCCTTACTATGCCAGGAATCGAACCCGGAGCCTCTACATTGGCAGTGAAGTAGGCTGGCAATGGTTAAATACACTCAACCACAGAGGCCGTGATTGCAGAGGAATGGCACATATCGACTTATATATAGCCATCCTGAGAAAGGATCTCGTTTATTATATTAATAAAATATGATTTCATGGAAACCAATTGTAATCGTTTCTATCGTATCCAGGTTTGTCAAAGAAAAAAATGGACCAATAAATCCACATTCACGCTTATATTTGTATTAAAGCATGTGTTTTAGTTTCTTTAAGTGAAATAGAATAAGTTTCTGCAATCTACCAAAAGCAATGATTTCGATTCAAAATCTTCAGAGTTCACGTCAGAATTTCCATCTCTTTCAAAATCAGAAACATATGAAATTGATGAAATATTTAGAAGTTAATGACAAAAACAAATTTAATTAGACCGTTTGTTAATTAAATCAGGGAAAAAATGCTAATTTTTGATTAAGGAAATTGTTCAACATGACATTTGCATTTCATTAGAAGGACGAAGCCTAGCTGTATATTTCGGAAGGTAAAAAAGTAAAAGCCACGGAAGGTATTTCCATATTGCAAGTAATTAAATAATAATTTTTCATTCCAAATCTTTTTTACAAACTTTTGTACAACGAGTTGCTAAAAACTCAGTGTTTTCGGATAATGAAGAAATCTTTTTTATTGATTTCATGCCATAAGGCCAGAAAATTACTGGATCCTATTATGCAAATTCAATTCCGGAAGTGCGAGAAGCGATTAAAGAAAAACGGCGTAGAAAACCGTCGTTGGGCGTGTTGCTTCTTCACCATAACGCTCCCTCATGGGCTCATCGATCGGAAGTTGCGCTCAACGCAATCCGCTGTGCTGGCTTCAATCTACTTGACCACCCACCATATTCTCCGGACTTAGCCCCAAGTGATTTTCACTTATTCCCAAAATTTAAAGAGGAAATTTGTGGAACTAAATTTCACGGTAATGATGCGGTTATGACTGCCGTAGAGGAGTTTTTCGAGACTCAAAAAAAAAATTATTCGCAAGGAATAAGGAAGTTAGAAACACGTTATACTAAATAAATTGCATAGGAGGGGATTTTTGCATCTTTAATATTGATTCCAAGACCTTTTTGATTCATCCTCGTATCATATGCATTATTAGATATAATAAATTAATAGATTTGATTTAAATCAAACTACTACTGTATTCTTTTTAGAGCTTTAAATACAATCTTGTTTTTAAAAATATTCTTTTTTATTGTTTATAATTTCTTTAATGTTATCTTTATTGACACATTTAAAATATTTGAAAATATACTTAAACTTAAAAATAAATTACAAACTAAACTAATAATAATCTAAGTCAACATATACAGGCGAGATATTATTAACTCCCAGAAAAGTGAAAATTGTGTTTGGCGTAACCTCGAACTTTTAACTATGAAGTTGAAAATCAAAACCAATCATAGTGACAGAGCTTAAAAAATACTATAAACTAAAATCACTTTTAAGAAGGATCAGTTGAGTAGTTTTTGAGATTTAGGGTATTTTAAATATGCTATTTTGTGGTTCCGTAGTCAAATTACTAATTTGAAACATTCTTCATTGGAGCTCCGCTCCTGTTGGTCTTAGCGTGATGAAATATAGCCTTTAGCCTTCCTCGATAAATGGGCTATCTAATACTAAAAGAATTTTTCAAATCAGACCAGTAGTTCCTGAAATTAGCGCGTTCAATCAAACAAACAAACTCTTCCGCTTTATATATTAGTATAAGATTAGTTTAATATTCAGTTAATTGAGAAATATATTATAAAGGATTGGCGTATACAGTGAAATGATAATCTAAATTCAAATTCTAAATACACTACAGGAACATTAAACTTCTCAGACCTTAATTTAAATCAACCATCCAAACATGGACTGCATTAACTGCACGTGGCAATGCAAATAACGATGCTAGTTAAACTGGATTACCAATTTTCCCATCCAAAAGCTTACGGTTACCTACTTTCAGAATATCTTTGCATATTATCATGTGACATTTACAGAACAATTACTGCTGCCCCGGCATTGTTGTTCGACTTAGGTCTTACAGCCAGGAACAATGCAATCTTTTGCCAAATGTTCACATTGTTATTGGTAATTCAGTAAAACTAACCTTTTGCTGATCGTGAAACTATTTATAATTGAAAATAAAATCGATCGAATCGAAAGATCGATTTTGATTGTTTTAAGAATTTTACATCATACAGTTCAACATTTAGAGCGACTTAGACAACGAATAACCTGATCATCAAAAGTTTTTATTCAAATTAAATTCCACTGGAGAATATTTTTGAAGGATATGCAACTTGCATATCCTTCAAAATTTAATGTACTTCCTATTTATTCTATGAACACTACTTTGCAACGTTGTTTAATGAGAAGAAGCGGTAAAAACTGCCCGGCAACACGTCTAACTAAAAATAAATTTACTTCATAATTATTTGTTAATGTAATGTTCTCTCTTGTATAATTTATTTATGAAAAACCCACCAAAAAAAATTTTTTTGTTACAATTTTAAAGACTCGACTAACGATATCGTACAATCAATTCAAAATCTGTTCATCCATCATTTACTTTTATGGGAACAAGTACTTCTTATTTTTAGTTCTTCACTACACCATTGCGTAGCAATGTATAGAACACAACTCTCTGCTAAATTTTAGTTATATAGACTGAGTAGTTTTTCAGAAAAACAGCTTTAATATAATTATGTAACATAGATACATCGAAGACTGCCTGGCGGAGATCGTTATGCTGGATGAGGCCACCCATTATTCAATGGCATTTACATGTATTAATTGCCTAGTTTTCTGTGCACCATGAAAAATAAAGAGCTTTTCATTTATTCATAAATACACGGATGGACTAACATAAAAAATTTATAAGGCTTTTGCCAAAATTGCTACCCTACCAGGACCGAGCGACATTTTTAATGATTCTCAATTCAAACGCCGGAATGCACATTGTACGCTTCAAAAACACACCGTTGTATTGAGATGCGGCTTCTAGGTCTTTAATTTAAATCAACTACTAGTGTATTATTATTATACTACAAAAATATTCAAATTCATTAAAGACTTGAGTGCCGCACCTACAACAAAACTCATCGAGAATCTAGCACTCTATACTTTAAAGTTCAAAGAGCCAAGGTTAAAAAAACTAATCGTGTTTTTAATGTATGCCTAAGTACATCTTAGATGAAGAAATCTCGTGACCATTTGCATTTGTTGTAAAATAAAGAATGAGATTTAACAAAAGCACCTACAAATGTTGGATGAGAAACGTGCGAATATAATTAAGTCAATAAATAGGTATATTAAATGAATTATGGGTACGAAAAACCATCTATTCGTATTATTAGTATATTCATAGGAAAATAATACTATAAACGACTAAAAAATTAACTACTAAAGAAACCTAAATCTCACTTTCTTTTGCAAGAGTTCAGCAGACAGGCAGACGGCCCACTTCATGGAAAGCGGTTACCATCGCCTATGGACATTTGCAACACCAAAGGTGCTACAAATACGCTGCTGCTCTCTAAAGGGAAATTGGAACGTGGTGACTAATGCCGGAACACAACTCAACTTTGTTATGGCGACATGCTTTAAACCAGCGGTGGTAGCCATCCAGTCGGGCAAATGCCCTACCACCTGGCTGTAGGTTGTTTTGTCGCCTCTTACGACAGGCCGCCCGGCCGCAGGAAATTGTATTCTTTCTCTGTTCCTGCACGGATACTGTAGGAAATTATATTATTCATTGTATCACATGACTAAAGCATGGTCTCTATGTTTTACTATCAATTATTTCACATTAGTTAACTAACTTTGGTTAGTTGGTTGGTAGGTTTGGTGGTTTGGTTTTGGTTTGGTTTGGTATTGGTTAGTTAACTTTACGTTTCATAAGATATGTTTTACGCCAAAACAACTATATTTATTATACTCTGAGATGAATAATATTCCCCTGACTAAACATTATTTAACCGTTGTACCTAATTAGTAAAAATAATGAATAAAATATTGATTCCAAATTAATATGTAAACATTTTGATATGTAGAAACTGGATATCTAAAATAACGAATGAACGCGGCCTTAATTAAAACTGGAAACATTCACTTCAATATAAATTTATTAACTCATCTCTTGATTAAAATAATGTTTTGAAATAAATCAATTACATTTTTTTTTATCAATTAATATTGTATAGTACAAAGTTAGATTTTCGTGATATATTAATTATTATATTAAAGTAATGCTCTTCAACAAAATCCCATAAAACATTGAAGAGCTTTCAGTAAACAAGTTTAAAACACTAGTAAAGCAACGTTTGTGCAAGAAGGCTTATATGACGAAAGATTTTCTAGATGACCGCACCGAATGAGAATAATGCGATCGCTACCAAGTTCAATAAAAATTATTTATACAAATTACTTTTTTAAACGTATTTGTTGTATTAGTTGTAGTAACCAGTTATGTTTTAGTTTATTTTAGTTCAAAACATACATAATAAGTATGAAATAAAGATATGTTACTGAGGAGTTTGTTGCGCCGCATCATCACCTTTAACACTAACTTTTGGACCAATAGTAAACTCATAACTTTCAATAAGTAATCTGTAAGAGTCCATTTTGAAATAAATACATTCATTTTGATCTTGAATGTGACGCTGTAAGGTCCTTCAAAGTAATATAGTACAGCTCGCACATACTAATTAATTTATGTATAATGAAGGCTCTGTCACGATTTCAATATAACCTCATCAACATGTCTGATACATACAGAAGGTAGGAACATTTAATACCTTTATTATCGGCTAGTACAATTAAAGCGCATAATTATACCGGAAGAAAAAAGACAGTTTAACCCCTACTTTAAACAGTCATCAAAGACTTCTCAACGAATAATGTATGCTACACTACTTTAAGCTTTATTATTACACACAGGCAACTTTTCAATTTTCAATTCGAGGCAACTAGGTATTTACAACTATTTACTCATTATAATGTATGACAAAGCTGAATATATGCTATCGTTAATTGAGGAAATATTAAGCCCAACTCAAGGCTATCGGAATAGCAAATGCAGGCAAAAACTATGAGGTCAAGGCACTCTACATGACTAAGAATGTGGGAAGCTAAAAAACATAACAAGAACAAAGAGTAATGTTAGGTATCAGTGGACCACATCTATCAGGAAATTCAATCCACCAATTAAATGTTCAAAATCTTTTGTCTTATAAAAACTAGCAGAATTCCGAGTGAATTCAACTTCGAAGGAAACCAGTTATTTTATACGCAACATCTTTGGACATATTAATTATAAAATGTCATACCCAAAGTCGACTAATGACGCGATCAAAATGACGCGGGTTCAAGTTCTAGCCTATTGCCATGCACTTTTTAGGTAGAATTCCTGGCCAAATATACGCAGCTCTTAATCATTTTATTTACTATTTTGACATCCATTTTGCTACGTCTATTTCTCTTAAGGCTAGGTAGAGGTAATGGATCTCCATTTGATACGAACTTAGCACACCTTTCAATTCATTAATCTATTCATACATGCTAGTCTGTTTGAAATATCTCAATCATTCCTAGTTTGGTTTTTACATATTGTTTACACAATTAGTAAAGCTAGAATTTAATGTTAATATTTGCATCTTTGTATGTAAGGCTTGCTAAGTTGCTACCCATCTTTCTTTCGTATAAATAAAGATAGATTTGAAGGCGGCCTTAACAGGCCTACATAACTACGATTCTCAAGAAGCCTTGAAAGTACTACAAAAACAAACATTTCTCGATTTAATTGTATTCAGACGAGATGTCACCTTGAAGACAAGAGAATATAACCAGCAAAAAATGACCTCCGTAAAGTACCAGTAGCTATTAGCGGGTACTTTTATATGAACAAAGGTCAGCGTAAACTGGTGGCGCTACCTGAACTACACTCTCCAAAAACCTATTGTTGAAACCGGTCACAAAGAATCCGCCTTGCGTCATTTAGCCACGTGTAAAAATTTTAATTGATGATATGCGGAAGACAAAAAGTCTGATAGTAATCGGAATTTTTATACTGGTTTATTAGAGTATCTGTACGCATACATCGAATGTTAATATTTGAAGCGTTAAAATGCTTAATTTGGTTTGACATGTGATGGTGAAACTTAACCTCGTAAAAGCAAGTTTAGTGAAGATTATGAATTCGTATCAAAGACTGTACAGATAATTGGTACCGAAATACAAAGCGGTCAACTGTTTGTGGTCTACAAGCAACGAATAGTGCCGTAGCTATGGACTTTGCCGCTGATAATCACCAATGGCGAAAAATAGTTGAAGTAAAAGTGGTGGAAAAAGGTCACGATCTTGAAAATTGAGTTATACTTCTGAAGGTGGAGGACGAAACACAAACCAAAACCTAAAAGCGAAAGTAGCTTCTCTTCAAGCCACAATATATTGCGAAGTGTTGGTAAATTACATTAGGTTCTCATAGTATAAATAACAACCATAAACAAAAATTAAATCTCTATAATTAAAATCAACTAGTTGGTGGTAGCCATAATAATAACTTTAATATTAGATGACAAAATTAATAATGATGACAAGTATCAGTATTTGATTCAGAGTAATTAACTTTAATATTATTAATTGACACTTGAGATCTTTGTCTTCAGTAACCACCGGCTACTGATAAGTAGCTGGAATTAACTAACACTTTAAACAAAATTCCGCGCTTAAAACCTCTTAAGCATATGTAGTTTTAATGAAACATATACATAATTATATAGGACAAATTTTTACACGCTTTATATTAGCTTCACTTGTATGTCAGTATGTCAGTATGTCTGTAACCGACCCCTTTGAGCTCGATTTTGTCCTACTTTGAACGATCAGATTTAATTCATACTTTGCACACCTGTCAAAGGTCGATGACAATGCAATAATATAGTATCATGGAGCTGATCTGATGATGGAGTGGGAAGGTGGCCATAGGAACTCCTGTACTAAACAAGATAGACCCTTCGTGTTTGGGCCCGTATGTTTATATCGCGTGACAATGCAATAATATGGTACCATGGAGCTGATCTGATGATGGAGACGGAAGGTGGCCATAGGAACTCCTGTACTAAACAAGATAGACCCTTCGTGTTTGGGCCCGTATGTTTATATCGCGTGACAATGCAATAATATGGTACCATGGAGCTGATCTGATGATGGAGTCGGAAGGTGGCCATAGGAACTCCTGTACTAAACAAGATAGACCCTTCGTGTTTGGGCCCGTATGTTTATATCGCGTGACAATGCAATAATATGGTACCATGGAGCTGATCTGATGATGGAGTCGGAAGGTGGCCATAGGAACTCCTGTACTAAACAAGATAGACCCTTCGTGTTTGGGCCCGTATGTTTATATCGCGTGACAATGCAATAATATGGTACCATGGAGCTGATCTGATGATGGAGTCGGAAGGTGGCCATAGGAACTCCTGTACTAAACAAGATAGACCCTTCGTGTTTGGGCCCGTATGTTTATATCGCGTGACAATGCAATAATATGGTACCATGGACCTGATCTGATGATGGAGTCGGAAGGTGGCCATAGGAACTCCTGTACTAAACAAGATAGACCCGTCGTGTTTGGGCTCGTATGTTTATATCGCGTCAAAATGCAATAATATGGTACAATGGAGCTGATCTGATGATGGAGTCGGAAGGTGGCCATAGGAACTCCTGTACTAAACAAGATAGACCCTTCGTGTTTGGGCTCGTATGTTTATATCGCGTGACAATGCAATAATATGGTACCATGGAGCTGATCTGATGATGGAGTCGGAAGGTGGCCATAGGAACTCCTGTACTAAACAAGATAGACCCTTCGTGTTTGGGCCCGTATGTTTATATCGCGTGACAATGCAATAATATGGTACCATGGACCTGATCTGATGATGGAGTCGGAAGGTGGCCATAGGAACTCCTGTACTAAACAAGATAGACCCGTCGTGTTTGGGCTCGTATGTTTATATCGCGTCAAAATGCAATAATATGGTACAATGGAGCTGATCTGATGATGGAGTCGGAAGGTGGCCATAGGAACTCCTGTACTAAACAAGATAGACCCTTCGTGTTTGGGCTCGTATGTTTATATCGCGTGACAATGCAATAATATGGTACCATGGAGCTGATCTGATGATGGAGTCGGAAGGTGGCCATAGGAACTCCTGTACTAAACAAGATAGACCCGTCGTGTTTGGGCTCGTTTTACTTGTCTTGGCTAGCACTCGGCTGCTACATGATATACAGGATCTCAAAAGCTTGTATTTAAAAACATTTAAACAAAAATCAACTAAAAAATGAAAAATAAATAATAGTTTAAAAAAACTAAAAAAAACACGCTTTTATAAAAAATCCAACTAAAAAAACAAAAAATAAAATTTAATATAATATAAAAAAGCGTGGGGTGTATTCAATTAATAATATAATATCTTAAAAAGCGCTTTGAATACACCCCACGCTTTTTTATATTATATTAAATTTTATTTTTTGTTTTTTTAGTTGGATTTTTTATAAAAGCGTGTTTTTTTTAGTTTTTTTAAACTATTATTTATTATTTATTTACTTGGTTTGTTTACAGTTACTATACCATAACATTGTAGGGGACAATTTAAAAGTTCAATACTAAGACAAACAAACACAGCACTGGTTGAGAGTTTTTTTTTTTTACAAAATATAAGGATAAACAAAGGAGAATGCCTACTTTGTTAAGCGATTTGGGCTTCATATCAAATGTAGTGTGCCTTGATGATTCTTATCCTATTTTGTAGAGAATTTTATTGGTTGTCATATTCAGGAATTAAATTCAAAATTTTCGTCCAAATTTAAGAGAGAGAGAGAATATAAGATACTAGTAGTATCTTATATTCTATAGTATAATTATTATGATATTTAAAACACAAAACTTGGTCATCATAGTAAATGTTCGTCTAAGTAATAAACTACTACTAGATAGTCGACAACAAAACATCAAATTGCCCGCAAAATTGTCATGCTGGCGAAAATTTATTATTGGCTTTTTGCTTCAATTTAGTATGATAGCGTAACTTTATATTAATGAGAATGACTATAATCTTGGTCGCTATTTCCTTGAGTTGAAGAAAGTCTTATGTTTATCAGGGCCCCAGTTCTGCTATTCTAAGTTAATTACATTGGGAAGAGATTTCAAATACGATTCCATTGCCATATATTGTACCAAAAAATCATATTCTACTAAATCCGCACTAACCTCTCTATAGTGTCGGGGCGAAATAGAAAAGACCGGTATCACCATTAGTAGAAAAGGAGTTATTTCGTGGAGTACCTGTAGTAGACTCCTTTACATATTTTATTTTATTCCTATGAAGGTTCAAATTCTGGTAAATGGACAGCATAACAGGTCTAATGTACTTACTGATATAATATTAATGGTTTTCAATTTAGTACTAATCTATTATTAAAGTATTTCCCAAAAATGCATTTTGACTATTACAGTGAATAGAAAACAGACACCCAGTAGTTGGTTTGTTTGTATATATTATCATATAGAAGTTTTATATAAATCAATTCATTAAATAAAATATTAAAACGAATTAAGTCTTAATTTAATAATAATTATAAAAATATTGTATGAATTGGCTCAACGTATTTCGGACTCAAATAAAATTCGTAAAAATAAAATTATATTAAATCCATTATATTCAGGCATTCCCATTATTCACATAGACCCATAGCGTCAGTTCCATACACATTTCGTAATTAACGACCTTAACAGATGGTCGCCGGATAAAATGATATATAAAAAAACGAATATTATAATTTTTAATTCTTACTCGTTTTGAGATATTTTTTAAAAGCCTTCTTTTTGTTTCTTTCGGAAAGTTGCAATTTGCCAAGGGCTGTTGGACACCATAACGTTTAAGAGAGAAAAAATTTATTAAACAAAAGAATGTTAAACTGAAATATTTATGGATATAAAAGTAAGGGTCTATCTACCATTACTTTAATATTCATAAAAGAGATAGATAGATTGTCTGAAGGATACATGATGACTTATACAGCAGGCGTATGACAGAAGGCGTATACTAGAATAAGGAAGATGCAAGGAGGAGACAAATGTGTTGACCGCGAAATATTGGAACAAGGAGAACATAATGTAGAAAGACGGCTTATTGAAATTTATATTTCTTTAGCCTTATAGGTTCAACCCTTCAATGCTAAACTAAAATAAAAGTGTTATGTTCAATTCATTGACACGTCTGTACGGTGCAACCGTACAGACCGCACAATCAGCATTTACGCGAGCACGCGTTATTTTCGACAGTCCATCAAATTAAACAGTTCACGTTAAAGCACCGCGGCTCGCGTACGTGTTACTCATAATATCATATCATATCATTCCATATCTAGTATTAAGTTAATAGCAATAAATCATAGTTTAAGTTATTTTATCTAGTTATTATTTAACATCCTCAGATGTACCAACACCGTACATCTTTATGGTCCTTCGAGCTTTACGTTAAGCAGGACCTACTTCGCGAGTGCTTAAAACATAATAGGAGTACCAGCGCGGTAGGAACTGCCACGTAAGTGAGCTAGCAGCATCGGTGAGTCCACATTGTCAATCTTATCGTTCTAAGAAATCTAATCGTTACTATCAAGAGAAAATGGAAGATCTCGTTTTAACACAAAATCAAATCATGGGAGCCATGGAACAGCTCCTGGTTAATTTCAAAAAAGACGGTGTCGAACGCAAGACTCCGGCTCATATAAAAAAGCGGATAAGCACATTGGAAACGTATTGGCATGAGTTTCAGTGCAACCACATAAAAATTTGTGAATTTGAAAATAAATCACATGATTATTTTATAAATAGGTACTATGAAAGAACGTCAAAATTTTACTCAGAAACACGTACCTATATGATAAATTATTTGCCATCGGAATCTCAGGAGAAAGGAATCATCAGACCTGAAACGCCAGGATATTTAACACAACCATCATCAAGCGAGCAGAGACATGCGCAGGGGGTAGACAGGGCACCTCAACCATCCGCGCGTTCGGAAACATCCTTTCACGTTCCGAAGACTCAAGGTTCGCCTAGTAGACTGAAAGAATTATTAAGAAAGCAAAGTAGTAATTTTAAAGCCTTCCAAAGAACTATCAAGAGCATAGACCTGGAAATCATTTCCCAAAAATGGGAATTCGAAGACGCAATGACCTCAGTGCAGACACGATGGTCCGTTATTGATGCTCTGCATTGGGAAATTGACAGCGAGCTTTACGAAGAGAATGAAGAATATGAAGAAGCATACAACTCGTGTGAGCAAAGATATCTTCAAATCAAAAAAGAAATAAATAGCAAGATGTGGTCAGAAAGTCATCGCGAAAAGTCTACTCCACATATCGACATCCCGACGTTCAGCGGCAGTTATCATCTGTGGGTATCCTTTAAGGATCTATTTTTAGAAACTATTCACAGAAACAGATGCCTATCGAACGCACAGAAGATGCAGTTCCTGAAAAGCAAGCTTAAGGGCGAAGCTGAGAAATTGGTGCAACATCTAAATATAAGCTCGGATAATTATACCGCTTGTTGGGAGTTACTGGATCATCGCTACAGTAACCCTAAGCTAATATTCAACTCTCACATGTCTATTATCATGAATCTTCCGATTATACCGCAACAATCAGCATCAGCAATCAAAAGGCTCCATGACACAACAAATGAATGCTTAAATGCTATAAAAAACTTAGGAGTTGCTATTGATACTTGGGACCCGATGATAGTTTATATCTTATCACAGAAATTAGACCAAGAGAGTCACAATGACTATATCGAGTCATTAAAAAATCCCAGGGAGTTGCCATCCTTACAGGAATTTTTAACATTTTTAGAGGCGAAATTTACCGCCTTAGAATCATCTAAACGTAAGCAAGATCAATCAAAACCCATCCAGCAACAACAGCAAATATCTTCATCGAACGCATTCAAAAAATCATATAAATTTAAATCATTTATTAGCAATCAAAATGCATTATTTAAATCGCAAAACAATAACAAAAATACCTCGGCAACAGTGCATAATTGCCCAGTTTGCAATAAAAATCATGTCGTACCGAATTGCGACACTTTCGCAGGGTATCGACCTGAGGTACAAAGGCAAACTATTGCAAAGTTATCTTTATGTAAAAACTGCCTTTATAATCATTACGGCAGAGATTGTTTTTCGAACAAAACTTGTCATAAGTGTCATGCAAAACATCATACTTTGGTGCATGAAGCATTTACTTCACCGATGACATCGCAAAATTTCGCAATATCGGATAACTTTTATAAACAATCGAAAAGTAGCACACACGTGTCACTGGAGGACACGCAGGAAATTCTCTTAGCCACATCCCTGGTGACAGTGCAAGCAGCAGATGGCACTAAGATTATCATGCGTGCTCTCATCGACCAAGGATCCCAGACATCGCTTATAACAGAAAACGCAGCTCAAACACTAGGTATCCCACGCCAGCATTGTAAAGGAGTAATCTTAGGATTAGGAGCGCAGGGAAATACTTGCAAAGGCATCATGAATGTCAAAATATCTTCTATCTATAGCGATTATTCGCTAAATACCGGAGTTTTTATAATAAAACACGCGGTTAACAATTTACCCAATAAATCATTTTCTAAGCCAAACTGGTCTTTTATACAAAATATACAATTAGCAGATCCAGAATTTTATCGTCGTAGATCTATAGACCTGTTATTAGGTGCAGACGTCTACTCATCTATTATCATGGGAGGAATTATCAAAGAAAACGACTCATTACCGGTAGCCCAGCAAACACGACTGGGATGGATCTTATGTGGCAACGTGAAATCATATCAATGTAATGTAGTCATGCTTGATGTAGAAAACTTGCATAAGTTTTGGTCTATCGAAGATATCAACGAAAGCATAGATATTTCGGATGAGGATTATCAATGTACTGAGCTTTATAAATCCACGACTACTCGTCAGCCAGACGGGAAGTACGTTGTTCGCCTTCCTCTACGTCCAGATGCAGAGGAAAAGCTAGGGTTATCTAAACCAAAAGCATGTGCCCAATTTTATCAACTAGAAAAAAGGTTACAAAAGGACTACATATTATCAAATAAATACAAAGAATTTATAAATGAATATATCGATATGGGTCACATGCACTTAACAACAACAAGTAACATGAAACCTGCCTACTATTTGCCGCACCACGGTGTACATCGCGCTGATTCGAATACTACGTCACTGCGAGTAGTATTTAATGCATCGGAAAAAACAGATACGGGTTTAAGTCTTAACGATGTTATGTATCGGGGTCCAAATTTGCAACAGGATATTTTATCATTAGTATTAAAATGGAGGAAATACAAATATGCCTTTACTGCAGATATCGAAAAGATGTTTAGGCAGATTTTCGTACACGAAGAAGATCAGCGTTATCAACAAATCGTTTGGCGCGAAAATCCCAATCATCACCTCAAAGAATATACTTTAGCGACTGTAACATATGGTACTAAAGCCGCACCATATTTAGCAATGATGACACTTAAACAGTTAGCTATAGACGAACGCAGTCGTTATCCAGTAGCAGCGAAAGTTTTAGAGGAGCAATTTTACATGGATGACGTACTTAGTGGCGCGTTTGACCTCACATCGGCAAAGCAATTGCAAGAGGATCTTATAGAACTTCTCAAATCAGGAGGATTTAACCTTCGTAAATGGTCAGCGAATGAGATATCATTATTAGAGAGTGTTGATAAAGCAGAAAGCATACCTAATACGTATGACTTTAAGTATCAATCGTCTACAAAAGCACTTGGTCTTACGTGGAATGCCCAACAGGATAAGTTTAAGTTCATGTGTAAGTTAACTACGCAGCCAGATGCGAAACCAACGAAGCGAGTACTATTAGGCGAAATATCCAAAATTTTCGATCCACTTGGATGGTTAGCACCGGCAGTAGTACAACTTAAACTATTGTTCCAAAGCGTGTGGTCGATAGATCTCAAATGGGATGACGTCATACCAGAGGATATGTACACAAGATGGATCCGACTGAGAGCAGATATCGAAAAGATAAAGGATATAGAAGTTCCAAGATGGATAGGAAGCGAGCAGGATGATAGTATCGAATTACATGGGTTTTGCGATGCATCCCTAGCGGCATACGCATGCGTTGTCTATGCGCGAATAGTTCGTCAAAACCAAGTAAAAATCACACTCTTAGCGGCAAAAACTAAACTAGTACCGATCAGCAAAACTTCCACGTCAAAAAAGAGTGACATATCATTGCCAAGGCTTGAGTTAAGTGGCGCACTCTTGCTTTCAAAACTAATGACAAAAATCAAGCAGAGCTTAAGCGACTACAATCTACAAATTATAGCATGGTGCGATTCTACTGCAGTCCTTGGGTGGTTACAAGGTGATCCGAGTCGATGGAAACCCTTTGTAGCCAATCGCGTGAAAGAAATCACTGCAATCATACAACCAGAGTGCTGGTTTTATATCAAATCTAGCGAAAACCCGGCTGATTGTGCCAGTCGTGGTATGTTCGTTGAAAATTTAATAAAACATGACCTGTGGTGGAAAGGTCCTTCTTGGTTACCTTTATACGATCATCAAGCATATCAAAAGCAATCAATATTTAAAACGGATTTAGAGTCTAAGAAAATACTATCAAATGTCATTATAAAAAACAATAATATTCAATTAAACTTCATCAGCGATTTTATAAATAAGTATAGTAATTTCACGCGGGCGTCACGCGTACTTACATGGATAATGCGAGCATTTTCTCGTGACCGCCAGAAAAAATCTTTTTTGTCAATTGATGAACTGCGCAGCAGTCAGTTGAAAATCATTAGTTCTGTGCAGAGTTTAGAGTTCGAAAAGGAGTTGAATGATCTTCGAACACAGGGTAAGGTGGATCAAAAAAGCAAGCTGTTATGTCTTAATCCGTTTATAGACAGCGAAGGTCTACTGCGAGTTGGTGGTAGACTGAAAAATAGCAATATATCTTACAACATGAAACATCCTTATATCATACCTCATAACGGCCATCTAACTAATTTATTGATTGACTTTGCACACAAATCGACTTTTCATGGAGGAGCGAGATTAACTCACTCTTACCTTCGTAATCAGTACTGGATAGTAGGCGGGAATAGAGCAGTTAAAAATCGATTGCGTCGTTGTGTACAATGCAGGCGACACAATCCAATCAAGCATACACAACTCATGGGAAACCTACCGGAGGCTAGGAGCAACCCCACGAGGCCTTTTTATCATTGCGGAGTAGACTATACAGGCTACGTAGATATCAAATCTAGCAAAGGTCGCGGCATCAAATCTACCAAAGGGTATGTGGCTGTATTTATCTGTATGGTTACAAAGGCGGTACATTTGGAGTTAGTATCCGACCTTACATCTTCAGCATTTTTAGCAGCATTACGAAGATTATCGGCAAGAAGAGGAAGCCCACGTCACCTATACAGTGATAACGGCACTAATTTTGTAGGAGCAAGCAAAATATTAGCGAAAGAATTTATTAACCATCAATCAATACTATCAGAAGACTTATACGCGGAACTTCATCAAATGAACATTGAATGGCATTTCAATGCGCCTTCTTGGCCTAGTGCGGGAGGGCTATGGGAAGCAGCTGTTAAAAGTTTAAAATATCACCTACGTAGAGTCTTAGGAGATCAAAAGTTAACATATGAAGAGTTCACAACTCTGCTTTCTCAGCTTGAAGCTTGTCTCAATTCGAGACCCTTAAATACATTAACCGAAGATCCACAAGATTTGGATTATCTTACTCCTTCACATTTCTTAGCGAGCGGTCCAGTATTGACAATCGTAGAGACTGAAAGAGATGAAAGGACTAGGTGGCAACTTACGCAAAAAATATTCAACGATATCTGGAAACGATGGCGCGCTGAATATTTAACACAATTATCTGCCAGAAGTAAATGGCGAACTTTACAGTCTAATATAGAGTTAAATGACGTCGTAATAATACATGACGCCAATCTACCACCAGGAAAATGGTCATTGGGACGTGTTATCGAATTACATCCGGGAACGGATGACCACGTCCGGGTAGTCAGTGTAAAAACCAAAAATGGGATAATCAAGAGACCCATCATAAAATTATCAAAGCTTCCAACAAACAATCCAGAATCAAATAAAGAAACTACCACATCATCCACAAGCACACATATACTTCAAAACTCAAACAGTGTCTTACGAATCAATCCTATATCCCTTATTACTTTATTAATATTTTTCCTTACTTCAGCTGTAATCGCAAGTAGCGAATACAATATCACAAAACTAAGCAATAATAAACATATATTTTTCGACAACTTGGGAGATATGCGCTTAGTTCAAGATCAATGGAAATTAATTGCATACTACGATATGCAACCCTATTGGCAAGGATCAAAGGTGCTTACGAGCTATATTACTCATCTAGATAAAATGTGCATTAATTCAGAAAACAACAACCATTGTAACATTGTTTTACTCCAATTACGTCACGGGTACAAGGAATTAGAGTTCTATGACCGAATGTTACGCAATCATAAATTCGATACTCCGAGGCGCATGCGACGAGGCCTTGTAAACGGAGTCGGCTATATCGCGAACACATTGTTCGGTGTTTTAGACGAACGCTTCGCTGAACAGTACGAGCGCGATATTAATTTAGTCAAAGCTAATCAAAATCATTTATTACAATCTTTGGAAGAACCAAACATCAGTTATAGAAGCAGAAAATAATTTACTACAAAGAATAGGAAATACCATAGAGAAGCAACACAAAATCTTTAATCAACACCTCAATGATCTAGATCGAGTCACCAATGATTTGAAGAAAGAGATAATTAAAGTAGAAGCTACAAACGACTTCATATTAACAAGCATAATAGCTAACAACATTCTTTTGAATCTAAAAAATATCCAAGACGCATTATTAGATACCATCACAAACCTCAGGCACTTCAATATTCATCTTCTTACTCCTTCCCAACTACAAAATGAACTTAGCATAATAGGAGGACAGCTCCCAAAGGATCTGGCACTTCCAGTAGATAATCTGCAAACCGATCTACAAAATATCTATAAAATACTAAAAGTTAAAGTTAGAATGACGCAGCAATACTTTATTTTTCAAATACAAATTCCTTTAATAAATAGAGAGAATTATGATATTTACAAAACATTTCCAATTCCACATCAAGTAGACAAACACATGGTGAACATCATTCCGATATCAAGTCATATAGCGATGAACTTTAAAAAGGATACATTTATACCTATGTCTACTAGCGACTTTGATAAGTGTATATCGTATAACTCAAATACTTATCTTTGCGAACTTCAAACGCCCGTCTACCGCAGACACTCAGATGATAACCTGTGTGTTACAAGTAAACAAAGCCACGTGTGTAAGATTACATTAAGTGAATGTGAGACGACGTGGATAACAATTAAAACCAATGTTTTTATAATCAGCTGTTGTGGACAATGTCCCCTTAGATTTATATGTGGTGATCAAGTTACCGGCGAACAGGTGACTGGCCTCAACGTCATCACTTTGTGGAATGAATGTGTCATTAAAAGCGATTCATCCACCATCACATCCCACAAAGATTTCATAAACCAAATTAATATTGAGCCGGAGATACTAGCTCCGAAAATCGCACCTGTCAACCATTTTATCAACATATCAATACCTAACATGAGACCAGAGCTAGACTATAGTTCTATAAATCACTCGCTATTGAATCTTGGAAAGCGAATAGAAGACATGAAAGCGGCATCGGATCAGGTTGACGTGTCTTACCACGATGTGCACCACTACGTCGCCATTTACTGCCTGGCGGTGGCAGGACTGGCAGCAGCAGTGGGCCTAGGCTGCGCCTACCGCGGCGGTTTTCCGCCGCGCCGGTCGCGCACCAGCCCGCCATCAGCAGCAGTGTACAGTGAGTGCGTAAGTGATAGTGGGAATGTGAAATCAGACACAAGTGTAGTTTTAAGATCGACGTAAAATTATCGGGGTCATTTTTGTACTTAGTTTTAAGGATTATTGTTTTTTCATCTTGTGATTAGGTTAGCTCATATCATCTTCCAAATCTCATCTTGCTGTGCGGGAACATGTACGGTGCAACCGTACAGACCGCACAATCAGCATTTACGCGAGCACGCGTTATTTTCGACAGTCCATCAAATTAAACAGTTCACGTTAAAGCACCGCGGCTCGCGTACGTGTTACTCATAATATCATATCATATCATTCCATATCTAGTATTAAGTTAATAGCAATAAATCATAGTTTAAGTTATTTTATCTAGTTATTATTTAACATCCTCAGATGTACCAACACCGTACAACGTCCTTTCAGCTTAATTGATATCCATCCTCCTCTCACCATATGACCCAGACTGCTACAATATCAGCATATACATCTTAATCTATGTCCTCCGAAAAAATACAATGAAAATAAATATAAATGCATATTATCCCCGCAAATTGCTATTGCGCTGGAACCTTGTCAAATTAACATTCACGTGACGTCATCTGCAACTCGATATGTACGGGTACTCGCTGGCCAGTGATGCTAACAGTACTGAGTGTTCGGCTACGGTTACGTCACCAAAATGGCGGCCAGGCGTAATAGCGATTTGCGGGGATAATATTACTCATATTACCTACTCACAATTTTTATACAAACTACGATATAGAACTTTGAATTCGCAACTGAAATAAACAATCCATTTTCAAGTATATTCCTGCACAAACTGCAATTGCAATATTTGCTTTAAGTATAATTTTAACATCCAGATTATTATCCATTCATCCAATAAAGCCTTATAACTTCATCAGTTCGCGAGCCAATCTCTACGAAAATGTTCGTAATATATTAAAACAATTTTAAAATTCATATTTAAAATAAACAATTATAGAGTACAAAGTCATGAAAACATGTCCGAGGACAGGAAACATAAAAATTAAACCACATAAAAGCCCTCCTCAATACTTTGCTTCGAAACAAGAATATTTCAACACTGAGTTTTATGGTGTCATTTATATTACTTAATTATTCTGCGAAGCATATAATGGCTCCGTTCAGGATTGAAAGCAAAGTCAATTATTCAATATGAATGAACTCGCGATTTCATTATAATTGACAAATTAAATAGTTTTTAAATTAAATTCATAAAATATTCGGGTCGTTATAGTATTACGCTAAAAGAAAGACTTGCACTGAAAATCAGCGTTGTGTCGGATATTATGTCCGCACAGCAATAAACTGAGTGCAAACCTTGTTTGCTGAAATGCTGAAATACGGCTTACAAATTCTGAAAATATGTTTTCATTTTTAAGATAGTACATGATTTTATTAGAGAAGTAGTTGTTTGTTTTTTATTTTTTATTATCACTTTGCATTTTTCAACAACAAACTTAAAATTAAAATAAACAAATACATCCTATTCTAAAAATATATATACAACTTAATTTATAAAAAAAAATACAAACTACAAATAGTAAATTATTTATTAAAGTTGTTTGTTTAACTAATCAATTTTTATTTACTTTCTTCGTATTCGAAATGAAAAGCAGAGTATTAACCTCGGTTGTGAGGCCTATTAAGCGACTCGAATTATAAGCGCCCTCGCTACCCTCGTGCGCAAAACGATCTCGTGCCTAAATAAGTCACAATCTACTATTTCAGCATACCTTCTATTTTGAATACCTCTTATAAGAAGTGCCATTTCGAAATATTTGCACCATAATACATATAAAATTAGTTGGCTTGTCATAAAGATATCTGAATTATATATAAGAAAGGAATATTGGCATCTCTCACGAAGGTGAGACACGCACGACTCCTGTCATACAAAAGGTAAATCAGACAAACCACACCGAAGACGCTAGGATATTAGGACTTTTAGAAGACGAGAAACGCTCGCATTCTTGATAATAGGCCATATTAACTATTTTAGAGAAATTCATTTCGCAACTACAGTATATCGAGGGCTTCATAACAAATGGGCGTACAGACAAAAGTACAGTTTTATACAAGGGACAAAATTGTGACTAAAACAAAACTAGTTGATTGAATAAGGTTGACATTTGGAATACCCTTTTTGTAGGTACACTTGCATACTGGTAAGACTATCTAAATTGTAACATGCATAATTTTTAGTAAACTGCAAAAAGATGACATTTTTACGTATACGATATATACATTTTATATACATATATACAAATTAGTATTGTTATAGCAGTATTTAAAATTGAATGTTTTATTCATGATAGTGAAATATATTTTTAATGCAGTTAAAGTTCTTCAAAGGGCACTCGCATAGAATTGCATATAAGTATGCCTATATCTTACCTTTTCAAGAATAAACAGATTTAAATGAACTACGACGAGGGGAAAGACATAGGGTACCTTTTGTCTCAAAGAACAATCTCGAAGGATTGAAACAGGCGACCAAAATTTGAATGGGCAATCTATATTTCCTAAATCGGTATGAATTTTCATATTTAGCTTTGGTAGGAAATAAACCATTTAAAGTAACAGTTGTAATTTTACCTCATTCAGAAAGCAGAAATACGGACGAAGCCGCACAAATTTCAAAGAAAAGAAAGAAAATATTTATTTCTAAAATGCGACACACCCAAAACAACAAAAGACGTTATAACAAAAAACATATTTATAACAAAGAAAAACGTAGGTATTCCATAATTTACGAAATGAAATTGCCGGTCAAGGCTGATTTCCAGCACCCACCTTCTTCTTAAAAAAAGAAATATTCATATTGTTACGAGCTGCGAGACTCGAATTAAAATGCCGTTGGAATTATTATAGACTTTATTAGAACTACACAAACACGTTTAACACAGGTACAAATATAACCGAACACAACGAATCCAAACGTAATGCAGAAGGTCGTAATTCAATAAAATGCGCAAAGTCCGTCACTATTAGGTTCCCGATTGTACACAAGTCACGCCTTGATCATAGTTGTCGCTGAACTGCTGCCCCCCCCCCCCCCCTCCCTCAATCAGGCCATCGTTTATTACTACACAAATGCAATGTGCCCGCCCGGCAACGTGGATCGAATTTCGTAGAATCAGCTTGTACTTTATGATCCACAACACCAGGCTAACGATCACAGCCGCAAGCGGCCGTAAACGATTACAATAGAACAATGGAATGTTTTCTAGAAACGTATGCCAACAAATAAGTAAACAAAAGAAGACGATCATATAAGGATTAAAACTAGTTCAAATGCCGACAGGCAATAAAATGTGTTTTTACAGTTTTGTCGACGCCTAGGTTGTAACAATATTTTAAATACAGGTGAATATTTTGTAGTCCGTCTGTACTGTTACCCTGTGAACTTTCATGATGTCTTCGCGTGGCTGTAATTTGACTGTTGACAGATTTACAATCGCCATACCTGGTCTGGCCTGGTCGCTGTCAGGCCATAGAGTTACTAGATGGGCTGTGAATTTTACGAGAAGCGTGACTTTCGTAAGAGTTTATCGATTATATTGAAAGATATGCTCTGAAAAATTATTACCCATTTGTATAAATATATGATTATCGTATTTAGGAAATGATATATTCTTATAGGATCTTATTCATATGAGTTAGAGTAAGTTTATAGGCTTGATTAAGAATCTTAAGGAAGCTTACAAACTTAGTCGATATGAATGAGACCGTAATATTAACTGCTGCAGTCAGATTCGGATAATGATCCAGTTACCTTATTTGAGGGCGATCGTACTTTTCGTTTTCTCCTTTATATGTAAAGGAGCTCAAAGCACTTCGTTGTGAAGTAAATAATAAGTTGCAAATATTATTTTAAGGGCCCATTTTTTAATCAACAGGTAAAAGTTATTCATCTACTAAATTATAAATTGACTGAATGTTAAAGTGCAACAGTTTAAATCTCGCAACAGTAAATTAAAAAAAACGTGTACGTCTCGGGACGTCCGACATAAGTGATAACTTGCGTGAGAGAAAGGGAAGCCAGACAGACCGGTGCTGTAACGCGTTACGTAACGAAACGATTTACCCTCCCATAAGATGTTATCACTTAAAAATGTTCGTGTTGTTATTTATTTTATAAAAACTTTATTAGCAAGTTATAATTACTTTTTAAGTTAATTGCGCGTTAAACTTCTCGAGTGCGACAAATCAGAGTCCAGAGTAAAACTCCTCTGATTTCAGGTCTTATTTGTTGACCGCTGTACTTGGACATAATATATGTATAACTTAATGATGTGTTTCTGTGTGTGTGACCTAATTTGATACTAATTAAGTGTAAAGTGCGGATAAAAGAGTTGTTTTTATTGATTAACACCATCGATCATCAAATGCATTGACCAGAACTTTTAATCAATTCACGCCTTCGTATCCAAAGGTGTGCCAACAATGTGCAATGATTTACCGCGCTTCTCAATCATGTTTTATTACTCTTTCTAGTATAATGGTTTTCTATGATATATCTTTGTTGCGTTATACTTCGTGGTGTGCCTACACGTGTTAAGGAATGTGTGATTTGATTTTGTATTTAAATATGTTTTGTAGTGTTGAATGTAGTTCAGATGATGACGAAAACTAATTAAAAAACGAGAAATGTTATAATAAAACTATGTTTTAACGGTTTTAAGCGCGGTAATTTATTTGATTTTGGTTTGTCCGACGTTCGGCCGCTTTTCAGTGGCCGTGGTCACGGACGACAAAGGTGACATTTGTCCAACGAGTATTGTTAAAGTTTTATTTAGCCTACCGCCAACTTGTTCATTTTAATTACTTAGTTTTAATTTTGTTTATGGTTATTATTTACTCTATGGAAGCCTAATCTAATTTACCACCGCTTCACAACATGTTTCTGCTTGAAGAGAAGAAGCGGCGCAGGAAACTATTCAGCAAAACATGCCTAGTTCTAAAAATATTATATAACATTAAAATGGGTAGAAGGAAAAATAAAAGAAATTATCAGTCAAGCTCACAGTGTCTTGAGGTCTGGCAGTTGGTTTTTGCTGGGTTTGGGTCTTAATAGTTTTGATGATCGGATCCCAAACTGGTGGTACTTGCCAACCATCTTCTCTATTGAAATTTGGGTGTTTGGGCTATTGGAATCAGAAAATAATAATATAATATAATAAATAATAATATATTATTATAAAAAATCTCTTTTTTTACAATCTGGACCAAAGAATGAACAAAAGGGTATCCGCCTTCTTTGAAAGTTTATATTTTATCGAAGTATAAAAGAAAAAGATGTTGAAGATCGTAAGTTAACATAATACAAATTGTCCATGGTTATTTTGTGTTTACTATCAGCTGATGTTAAACATGAAATATAAATGAAGATTTATTTACCAACAAAAAATATACATAGATAACTTGCCATGCCATATCATCTTATTTCCTTGTTGCTTATGTTAGCATCGTCAAAATAACATTCGAATATCAATATCGGGAACTGGTTTTCAAATTATCTTTATCAATTCAATAGTATTTTATCTAGCCTCTAGCTATTGTGTATAAGGCTTGTCGCATACGGACCACGCGCGACAGCCAACAACCGCCTCCGCTTCCAACTTTAGCTGCCATTAAAGGTGGAACAGGCTACATACTAGCGAAAAAACGCTCTAGTGCTTAGTCACTAACACTAGTAATCCGTAGCCACGACTTTCATCAACCTATTGCTTACAGTAACATATATAATGTAGGCTAAGTGGCTGTGAACTAACGTCATAGAAAAAGAATCTAACGATATCATTGGATACCCCCAATAATAACACATGTATGACAGCATTTCTGTCTCTGTTTTATGAATCGTGGCGGCCAAATAAACCAAGAACTGGCGGCGCAGTGTCAACACTGTGCGAATTTATAAAAGGCAGTCCGCAACTTGGTAGCGACGTTTTAAGGCTGTTAGAACGTGGCCCATGTGTAGCGAGTTTTAAAGAAAAACTAGCTGACCCGTCGAACTTCGTACCGTGTATTTTTCTAAATTCCTAAAAGACTTCATGACACAAAAACAAAATTACCGAAATCAGTCCAGGTGTTTAGTAGGATTCTAGAACCCGGTCTCAGCGCAACCTACCGGTTCTAATTGCGAATCTAAACCATCCGGGAACCCACTCAAACACACAAAAACAAAATCACCAAAATCGGTCCAGGTGTTTAGTAAGACTCCAGGACCTGATCTCAGCGCCACCTACAGGTTCTAATTGCGAATCTAAGCCCTCCGGGACCCCATTCAAACACACAAAACAAATTTCATCAAAATCGGTTAAGTCGTTCTCAAGTTATGAGCGTACATACATATCTACGATTCATTTTTATATATATAGAAAATGACAGATTCGTCGCTCGGATCCGCTTGACGATGTCGTAACAATAGCCATAATATATTACTAGTTTTTTTGACACGTAGATGATCAACAGAGTGGTGAAAGCCATGGAATTATATAACATGAGATCCAAGCCGATATGACACAACGGCAAATTAAAATTATCAAGATCTCTGTAATGGGTTCACATTAAGTTTATTGGTAATTAGATCAGACATATTCAATCAATATTTTATTTGGTAGTTGCGGCAATGAAATAAGAAATATACTTTACACTAGCTGTCCTTGCGATTTCGTGCGCCCGGATTCCAAATTATATATTATATATAAAGATTACTTTATCTAAAGGTTATTTTGCAAAAACACTACAACATGGTATATCATTATATTTTAACTAAAGCCTAGCTATGAATTTTTATGTACCAACTTAAGAAATTATTCGTTACCCATACTAATTTACTACATCCCCTATTTCACTCCCAAAACTGTTTTTACTTTACTTTGTGCAATTCAAATTTTAATTTAAATGTTTGGTGTTAGTAAAATATTTGGATAAAAGCAAGAGAGACCGGATTTTGAGGACCCAGCTATCACCTGGTGCTTATTGGATTACAGATTACTCCAAGCCTTGAATATTTATAAATCTACAAACAGTGTGGGCCGCATTTATAAAAAACAAACAATTATTTTTTACATATTACATAGGTATATAATAGTAGATTACACAAGAGTCGTTTAGGGATATTTAAGGACATGATAGCTTGTCGTAGGAGCGTAGCGAGGTTGCTAATAGTTCGAGTGTCTAAATAGGCCTTTCACTCGAGGTTAAAGCTGCCTTGGCTTGCTCTTGCCCATTGAAGAGGAGCGACTCTGTGGAACGGAGAAACGAAGAAATATTAATCAATAGGATTGGCTGCCTGTCCATTGACGCAATTTTTATGCATTTCTATTGGTTTCTCCGTTCCTCAGCCTCCCTCCGCTTTAATTGCTAGGCAGCCTCTCTGCTTTTCATTTGGAATATGAGGAGAGTAAATAAAAACTATTTAGTTAAACCATCAACTACTTCGCTAATAAAATCAGGCGTTATATCCATTACTAAATCTGTTAAACTAATTTAATAATAATGTTACAACTCAGGTCCTACAAACATAAAATCCACCTGCATATCTGAAACAAAGCACATTTATTACCCGTCGGCATTATAACTAACATTCAAATTCTTTTATGGTGGTCTTATTTTGTTTACTTATTGGCATACGGCCTATTGTTGTATTGTAATCATTACCCAGGTGTTACGGATTTAAAGTACAAGCTGATTCTAGGAAATTCGTTGCAGCGTGTGCCGAGTGGATATTGCATTTGTGCAGTATAAAGAAATTGCCCGATTGAGGGAGGAGGCACTCGAGCGAGAACCACGAACGAAGCGAGACGTGTGTACTACAATCGCGAATCTTTTAGTGATAGAAAATATTTAGCTCAAATTTATGTAAATTTAATAATAATTTAGTGAAAAGTAATGTATAAGTATAAAATCATGTATCAAAATTGTTGATATTTTTTTATTTTAATTTAATGCCACGCTGTATAAAAAGTTCGGACATGACTTGCAGTTTTTACATTTCAGACAGCAGGGAAAATCGTTTCCCAAGGACAAAAGTACTCTTTTCATCCCTGTGATTATGTAATTTCAAGCGGGCTTTCCGAGTATGAGACATTAAAAATAGTTTCAAAATTCAAGACATTTTCCAATGATTTTTGCATTGGAAAATGACCAATAATTCTCCATATATTTACACACAACTTTTACAAAACCGACAAATAAACCTTCAGTATTTGAAGCATTTGAGCATTTTCCTAAGCAAACAATGTATAACAGGGGTAGACTCGACTTGAATGACTGATGTCTGTTACATCCTGACAGCCACTATTACTCAACGTAAACTACCGTTGGCTTGACCGTCACCACTGTAGTGATGCATGTTGCCTCCAAATACGCTTGGACTAGAGATACCACAGGGTATTTACTGTGTGTCAACTTAATGTGAACATATTTACAATAAGATATACAAGCCTGGCTGGAATTTGTTTTACCTTACAATGGTAAAAAATTAACACTATTTGTATGAAGTTGTGACGAAACTAGTCACCTGGCCAGATTTTATAAAATTATGAATTGAAACCTGTCACAATAACAAAGAGAAGTCTTCATGAAAAATATCACATAGAATTTTAATCGTAAAACATTTGTGTTGGATTTATTCACATATTTAATTATATAAATAATGCATATGAAATTATATATTATTTGATTTTAATTGTACGTTTATGTCAGATTTTAACCGGTGTCTAATGAATAGTAATATTTATATTAGAAGGAGCTAATTAATTATTATTGGCTAAACGCAATAAAATAAACATCAATTCGATGCGATCCTGTAGTATTAGTAAAACCTGCTTGTTTGTAAGAAAATAAAATATTTATTATTATATTTGATTTAAGATAAATAAAATCGATCAAGGGTATACCAGTCCAAGCACGTGGAAACGTTACGTAGACATGCCGTACATACATCTACTAATATGTTCCATTTAACTAGGGATGCCAACATTTAACCAAAAATATATTTTTAAAAATACCGAATTAAAATCATGTTCAATGTTCATACTTCAAATCGATTTTTGTGCAGTGGTAGAAAAAGATAAATTTCAACTTCACTGTTGTTTCAATTTACTATTTCTTATGGATATGAAATCAATACAATATAGTCGCTCCAGTTTTAGGATCCTCTCTCCTTCTTGTCACCTTTTTCATTTAAATTACTTCGGTACAGTACTTATATCTTTTTCTGCCATACACCTCTATTCCAGCATACCTCTGTCACACCACAAATTTTCATGTCATGTTACTATAACTATATACTAATAAGGTCTATGACAACAATATTATGTAAGAATTGGGAAACTCCTATAAAAAACTCAAAAAAAAAGAGAAAGAAAAGGGTTTGGATTAGAGATTGGATGACAGTGCCGAATGCATCCAAACGATGCGAGTGATGACCGAGCTGACACCAGACGCGAATTACTGCCGATCGAGCAGGCGAGTGAAAACAAAAATGTTGAAGTGACTCGGATACATGCTACTGTCCAACTCGCAAGTACGAGTTACTTGTGAGCTACATCCAAACAGTGCGAGTTAATGCCGTACAGCTACTCGTCACTCGAACAGTATCTCGCACTATGTAAACTCTCTATCCAGCTCTTATATCCAGCAATTTTCCAGTGTAATATTCTATTTGTCATATGATTTCCATTCCCCTTAATTTAAAAATAAGATTTAGTTACCTTCACTTTCCCATTGAAAACCAATTATATGATAACCACTTATAAGATTATCGGCATTATCGGTACATATTTCGCAAACTTGGAGAATGAAGAAACATTTTGAATAGTATAATATTTCATTATTATAGGTCGATCCGTTCGTTGGAAACGTGATTCGTGAATGTACAAAAAGTGGTTGAAATGAAGTAAATACGATAGCTGGTGAGCATGGAGGCCATTGGGTGTCACTTACATCGGAACCCACTGCGCTCGAATGACCACCGGTTGTGGTTTTCAATGCGGCAAAACAATCCGAAACTTAACACTGAAATTAATTTTGTTAATTTGTAAACTCGAATAATGACCAATATAAGTTAAAAATTAAAAGTATTAATGTGTTCAATTTCAGATTAATTTAACAAAAGCATGTCATCATCCAGGGTCTTCTTCCTCGTTATTGTAATAATTTGGGACCTTCGAGGTTTTACCTCTTTACCCCGGCTGCAACTCAGTGGGCAACTACCCACCGGTAATTGGGTTTGGTGCTGCTGCAGTCGCAAGAGCATGTCTGTCTACACACAATAAGGGATCCGCAGAAGAGAGAAAAGTCCAGAGTGTACGTTATTTAACCTTGGAACCAGAAAAAAAAACAATTTAATCGAAAATACTGCTTATTTTAAAAAGTTTTTAATCTTATATACAAACCAAATTCATTGCAAGTATTTTTTAAACTCTACCTTGATATTTTTTCAGAATTTTCCAGGTCGTAGTTAAAAGGGGGGTAAATAGATAAAAAAGTGGTCAGCCACATCGTCATGACTTTTTAAGATCTGACTAAATACCGACTAAATACACGACAACGAACATTGAAAAAAAATTCAACGTTTGATTATATAAATGGCCACTCCTAATCTGCCACTGTTTCGCGATTTCATACATAATTCTCATAATTCCCTATTTAAACTATAAGTGTGCGAAATGTCATTTCAATCCTCCGTCGGCGTAATTTTACGTAAAGTTTCGTTCGTCTTTGCTTCACATATTAATACATAGATATAATGTTTTTTTACCATTTATTAAACTATTAAAAACTAATGCAACAATGAAAACTTAACTTAGTTATATTTTGTTCTACTTGCTCGTATAATGAAAACTTTATTTATTTTCTCACACAACAATTTCGTCGTTTTCGCTCGTATAATCTAAAACTATAAATAGAATACTGAGCCTAGGGCACCGTCTTCTAAGAATAAAGCGCCCAAAAGGCTGACTACATTACCTCTCGGGATTGGAATAATATTTGAATTTATTGTAACATTACGCATTCCTATTTTCAATCCCAGTAGATCTGTTTGTTTATACTCAGAATTCTATAACCCAGTGCATATCATCTGACAGTCTGCGGTTACCACGAGCCAGACACAATCAGCGCGTTGCGACTTGCCAAAGACAAAAACTCGGTGTCATATTGTATGTCATGTGAAACTCAGATCTACATGAGGCTTTTGTCGCAGTGATGTTTTGTCTCTGCGCACATCCTGAATGGGTGTCGTTGACCCCCAATGAAAAGCCGATTCTAACAGCTCTTTTGTGATCTGTGAATGTACAATACTGCGGCTAATTTATGTTCAATGTTCAATTGTACACATAATTGAATGTTGTATAAAGCAACATTAAATGAAACTGCACGTCGTATAGCAACATGATGAATAATAGATTCACATATTGCAGTTTATAGAACAAATAATTAGTATAATATTTCACACATAGAATTCAGACATTAAACCCCTCATTTGGTTCAACTTTAAATAAAAATTACAACTGTATTTGTCATATTTTTATAAATAGACAAATTGGCGTGGCTAGCATTATTATAAGTGTACGAGTTCATTGAAACTAAAATACGCTATTTTCCTAATTTTCCAAACATTTATATTCTTGGACAAAAAAACCACAAATAAGACGATGTTTGTACAGCAGTAAGTATGTCAATATTTGACATAATATATAACTTTGTCAATATTTTTTATATGGTAATATTCGTATATTCATTTTTTACAAGCTGTGTATAAATGTATAATTATGTATAAATAATAAGATAATATCATTTAGAAAAAAACGCCATACCAAACTAAGCATGTTCGGCGCGCGCCAGTGCAGTGATAGCGCCCGGTCAGTATAAGAACCAACTCGTTACCTACTGTTAAAGTTGAACCAAAAAGCCAAATAAATTAAAGAAAGAAAATAATGTGATCTGTAATCATTATGAAAAAAAATTATCTTTGTTTTATGTAATGACATTAATCATCTCATGTAAGTGGAACTATAAGAATTGTATTAATTTATATTGTTTTGTGGTTATATTAAATTTAAAGATCTGCTACGATTTTAATTATATATTTATAGTTTTACAAGGCTTTATATGTATTTTTAGATTTTATATAGCAATTAATATTTGTTGATGTTTAGACGTATGTAAGGCGGGTGACATCAGTGACTTTTAATACTATGTTTTGATGTAATGAGGTTTTATGAAATGAAGAATTGCGTTAGTAGCAAACATATTCCCGAAACACAGAGAAATATGTACAAACATAACTTATAGACTAGTTGAAAATTAAAAGATTAGTGCATCCACATGTTACGTAGTGACGCAATAAATAAAGAAAACAAAGAAAATTAAAGGTGCATAGTAGCGAAATTAAAAACAACTCAAAGGACCATTAATAAATTAAATTAATATAATAAGATGTGGATGTATGTACAGGTAGAAAAGTTTAATGACGTAGGTATATAATGGAGACTTATGTGTCTAAATGATCTTTGATAGATCGACATTACATTAATATAACCGGCAAATATATGCCTAAATGAGTCTGAGTAGGTGGTGATGTGATATTGTGTGATAAGTGAGTGTAGGGAGGATGTGTATAAGTAAGTAAGTAAGTGAATGTAAGGTTGTGTGTTTATGGGTCAGACTTGGTTAATTGTCTGAAAAAGGAAGAATAGGTTGGAAGATAGAAGGATAAGGATGAGTGTATTGAATATAAAATGTTTAATCCTTCCTTCGCCACGAAAAGGAGGTCATTGCTGCTTGATTATTATCTATAACTGCAGTAACTGAGACAATCCAGCCATATAATGAGTTAGTTAGTTTGAATAACTGTTTCCGTACATCAGACTTTTCGTTTGATAGAAGCTGACATGTTGTGATCTTTGTTTCTGTCATTGATTAAATCGATAACTGTCGTCCGCATGTTTAGAAATTGCATTAGTTCAGTGAAGGTTGGTAAAAATGTGTCTTTTCGGCTTAATTCCCATGAAGATCTGAGGGAGTTGTCCAGTTTCTGAGTGACTAGGTAAACCAGAAGTAAATCCCAGCTGTAGGTGTCGATGTCCATTGCGTTTAGCGAATCTATGCTTTGTTGTAACGTAATAAGAAAATCTTGAAGGTTGCAGCTAGTTATATGCGGATAATTTAGAAATGATTTCAAATAATGGTTTACAATTATGACTTTATTCTCGTACCTGGTTGTTAATATGTCACAAGCTTTGGTATAGTTGTCCTCGGTGATAAGTAGGGAGCTTACCAGTGCAGCTGCTTCACCCTTTAGTGATGATTTAAGGTAAACTAATTTTTGTATTGTCGGGATGTTAGCATCGTCGATGGTAAGCATAAATATGTTCTTGAAGCTAGGCCATTTCTGCAGCTTGCCATCAAAAGATGGTAGTTCGAGTTGTGGCAGTTTAATATGATGTATACTTTCCTTATTGTAGTGGGCTATGCGCGGTTGCGAAGCAGCCTGGGTGTCAAGTATACGGCTATAAGCTGCCCTGCTGGCGTAGTATATGTCTTCTATTGCTTCCCGATCCTGCTGATGTGCTTGTTCGTCGTCTTTTAATTCTTCTATTGATGATTGAATTTTGTCATATTGATCGAACATTTTTTCCAAATCGTTGTATCTGTTTTAAATTTGCGATATGTCGTAGCTTTCTTATAGAATGTAGTTGTAGAGTCGAGTAAGTTTTCCTTTTATTGTTGTACGTTTTGTTTTAAATTGTGAAATCGACATTGTGAATATTGATTTTTTCGAAAATAATATAATCTGTAACTGCTGGTTTAATCCGGCTCGAAGGACCAAATGTTTTGTGGTTATATTAAATTTAAAGATCTTCTACGATTTTAATTATATATTTATGGTTTTACAAGGCTTTATATGTATTTTTAGATTTAATATAGCAATTAATATTTGTTGATGTTTAGACGTATGTAAGGCGAGTGACATGAGTGACTTTTAATACTATAATGTTTTGATGTAATGAGGTTTTATGAAATGAAGAATTGCGTTAGTAGCAAACATATATCATCATTGTTTTTATTGATTTTGTACGCCTAATTGGCATAGAACATGAATGTGAGCTTTTGTAGTAATATCTTTAATTTGTACCATGGTTTAAAGCATAAATAAATTGTAATGTAATACAGGGTGTATTGTGTAATAAAATAAAACAAATTCCTTTGTTATATTTACTTACGTTGAATAATAATATAAAGTAACCCAATATTATTTACTAATCTCCCTTTACTCCATCAGCTTACACATCATGAAGCCTACAACACTTTATTTCTCCATTAAAACCCTACTTTATGGTTTTCACAGCGGCCTTTGAACCCATATATTATCAGTTATCACAAAGTTAAGGCGGTATCTGCTACGAACATCTAAAAGCGTTCATTAAACATCGATTTTACAAAATTTTAATACATTCAATTACGACGAGAGATTATAAAGGTAAGAGCGATACTCCTAAGTGCCACTTATTTTAAGTAAAGCTTACACCGCTGTACGGAGGCGCATGTTACTTTTAATTAAAATTATAGTGAACGTATCATATTGTTACATTCTTAAGACCTTGACATTTATAGTGCCTCTAAAAGTTACAATTTAAGCCTCTCAACCATACATACATGTGTAGAAGAAAATGTGTGGGAGTTTTTAGCGGTAACTTAGGGTGCTGTTCTGTTTTGTTGAAGAGATTTATTACGCAATTTGTGTATTGTCTATTAGAGTATCATCCCTTATAATGAAAAATAATTTATTTATAGGATTTTAAAATATCTATAAAATTCTAGAAATGTCGTGTCTCTACAAAAAACTATTTAAAAAAGCTTCTAAACACTATCTAAACGATGGAGAACACGGTGCATTTTTTTTAGATGTCTTGTATGTTTATCTGTTTGTTCGGAATCACGTAAACTACCCATTTCGATGCGGTTTTCGCTGATCGATAGCAAATTTTTTGACTTAAAATCTGCACTACTTTTATCCTGGGAATCCCAAGGGATTTTTTCTGGGAATTATTTAAAATAGCCAGATAAAAAAAGAATTCGAATGTGGTTTTTTCACTAATCGATAGCAAATTTCATGTAATCAAATGTGCGATTTCTTATCTCGGTAATCCCGCGGGAAATTTCCCGAGAGAGATTTGCAGCGTTTCGGATGCAGTTTTTACTAAAATGATATCTTACATTCATTTGTAATGCTGTTTCACTTTGTGTTCTGGGAATTCCGCGGGAATTCCAAGTCAAGCGAGGACGTTTAAAAATGTATTATATTATACTAGTATATAATGCCTGCGTCGTCGTCCACGTGAAATTTGTTTTCAACAACAACCCCCCCCCCCCCCCCCCCCCGATTTTGAAACATTCTTCATTGGTGCTCCGCTCCTATTGGTCTTAGTGTGATGATATAAAGCCTATAGCCTTCTTCGATAAATGGGTTATCTAACACTAAAATAATTTTTGAAATCAGACCAGATGTTCCTGAGATTAGCGCTTTCAATCAAATAAACTCTTCCGCTTTGTATATTAGTATAAGATTATCTTGACTTTATTTCAACCTTTTATCAAACACACATGTAAACACAAAAGAAACACCATGGCCTATGGTTCTACAATACTGTTTGTTTATGATATGAACATCTTCGAATGTAAGAAGAACTACCGCATTGACCTCAGTCAAAGAGTCAGCATGTCGCCCTCTCCACACAATCCATGCATCTCTCTTTTGATCTGGATTTACACTTGTATCCATCGATCTTCCAGTTTAACATACCCTTTGTTACTGAATTTCATCCCTCCCCATTACATGCCTATACATCATGTCTTCTTCCTCTCAAATTTTTTAGTCACGATTGCAGCTTTCAAAGATGCCCTTATGTACTTATTTCTCACCGTATCCATGCTTTAAATACCACGATCTATCTCAGCATTATCATCTCAGCTGAGCTCATTATCGTCTCCAACGTTTTAAGAGTTACTTAATTATAGATAAAGTCTTAAATCTTTTATAAAATCTTGTAACATTTTGGCATTATTAAATTAATGAACAATAAGATATAACTCAGTATAAATGATGATGCATTTTATACAAGTGGATCTTTTGCGTATAAACAAAAGGAAGTGAATAGTATCAGAGAAGTTGAGACTGAATAGATCAAAGCGAAATTGAGGGCACATCGCGGAGGCGTTTCCGCGCTCCCATACTTCCTACGAGCAATAAATTACCATTCAAAGCCTCGAATCAGCCACTTATACAACGTAAAATGCATTAAATCCACCTTATAAGGCTAATGATGCACTAATGCCTATGTAAATACAAAATGATACACATTAAAACTGTCTAAATAATTGTTTGCATAATTTAGCAATATGGCAGTGTGATTGATTTTGAACTATTCTTTTCTTCTATTTTCAAATTAAATAATAACTGTTTCTCGTCGATTTTAAAACAAATGAAACTCTTTTATTAAAACGTAGATAAACTACCAACAAAATCAAAGACACGGTAAAGCCGATATAAGACGAATCATTTATATATTTCAATTTGTTGAGTCAACCAAAGTGACCAATATAAACGAAAACTTAAATCATTCAATGTCATTGAACACCTTGTCTTTTGAGTGCCGTGTTTTTTAATCAATCATTTGGTTCGGTTCCCTTGAAACCAGACTAAAAGTATATTGAATAATGTTATAATTTATGTTATTTTAAATTGACTTGTACATGTTATATTATATATTTTGTTCTACATAAATGCCTTATGACATTACTATACCTATCAGAATTTTCCATGCAATTTGACCAGAACAAACTACAAACTCATATCCTGCACAAACAATGGCGTTTTCACAAAGTATTCGACAGACATATTTCCAAATTATAAAATACATTTACACTTAATTTAGTTATCATTCTTACAGAGGTTTCAAATCAAGTCTTCTTTCCTAGTTCTTAAAATTTATCGCTTAATGCCGAGAGTTCGCATTCTTCTTCCTCAAGCAATATCGCGCGATAATGTGTACATACTTTATTTAAAAAATATTTTTCATTTCTCATATTCTGAAAGTACGTTTGGATTTGCCTTATCACAGGGATGAAAACAATACTTTTCAGAAACGATTTTCCCTGCTTTAAAAAAATTAATAAACTATGCGAATCAAAGAAACTTGCGACTCATGTCCCAACTTTTTTACAGCCACTGTTAAATTATGGCATATATTGTAATGAAATAATATCAACAATTTTGTAACATTTATACTTATAAATTACTTTTCACTAAATTATTATTTAATGTACGTACATAAATTTGAGCTAAATATTTACTATCTCCTGTGAAAATATTACTGGCTGGTAGAGTACCACAGAAAAAGAAATTTACCTACTTGACGTTTCATATGTGACGTATAAAATGAGTTGACTGATTTTTTGAGTTTGTTTAACTAATCAGTTGTTACTTATTTTCCTCATATTCAAACTGAAAAGCAGAGTGACCTCTTGTGAAAGGCCTATTTAGACACTCGAACTACTAGCGCCTTCGCTACTCTCATGCGCCAAACCATCTCATACTTAAATAGATCACTTTCACCTCTCGTGTAACAATCTACTATCGTCTACTCTGATTAAACTCATATAAGTTGTCATTAGTGTGGATAATAAAATTTTATTTTCGATCTATTTTATAATAATTTAAAAATATTTTTATAATACTTGTCAGATATGATTTATTATACGTACGCCAAATACCTAAAGACATAATGCTATGCGATGTCACAATCAGAGAAATTTCGTTTCATTTTTTTATACTGAGAAGATATTTTACAACATTTCTAAGTTTTAGTCAACTGGACCAAAGAATCCAATTCGCAATGACAAAGAAATCAGATTACAAAACCGATGAGCGGAGTAGAGCCGACTTTCGACCGCCTGTACGTTCAAAGTACGTGATTGAACGTCACCATGGCGTTCGTATACATCTATTTATTATGAAATTTGTCGAACAGTTGCTCTCATTCTACCGTTTTATTACGGCGAACGATTTGGTAGGCGCGTGCCGCAAAATTGATTGCGCGTGTCTTCACGTTCATGACGAATTGCTATTCCATTGCCTCTTTATTCTATACGTGAAAGATAGCTGGCCCCACTGGTGGATTTATAAACCTCCCATTGCTAAGCATCATTGCGTTCAAGTCATCTCGATACGCCTTATATTCATATATCTATAACCAGCAGTTTATTTAATTTGAAGCTTATAAAATTTAGATGAAATGTAAAAAAGAACCTCATTTAAATCAATTTCTTATTAGGTTATTACTATCCAATATAAATATATATGTAACTACTATATAATACAGGAGAGAACAATCATAATAAATACAATCGAATACAATGCAAGAAAACTTAACTTATTTGTATTCTATTCTACCCATAGTCCCTCAAGACTATGGATGGGTACAGCTGTAAAGGTAGACCAAAAAAGATGAATGGACTGCGTGAAGGATGATATGATGATTTGTGGTGTGACAGAAGATGTATGTCAGAATAGAAGTGAAAAGATATATTGTGCCGACCGCAATTAATTAGGATATGGTGAAAGAAAAATTTAAAAACTTCGTTTAAAAAAACCGACTTCAAAAACGAAAAAACTAAAATGTATAAAATAAATTATTTCTTAAGCTATTATTATTAATATATATTATCTAAAACATCTTAAAGTCGGTGCTTAGTAATTTTCAAATATAGTAATTTTTATGTTTTACTTTGCACCGACTTCAAGATGTTTTAGATAATATATATTAATAATAATAGCTTAAGAAATAAGTTATTTTATACATTTTAGTTTTTGAAGTCGGTTTTTTTAAACGAAGTTTTTAAATTTTATTTGTTACTTTTTAGTGTCTAGCTATGTATGGGTGGACCTACGAATGGTGCCGCGCTTCTTAAAAAATATAGGTCGCAAGAACCGGGAACAAAAAAATGTTCGTAAAATGAAAACTACTGGGCCAAACTATGCCAAATTTTTAGGGGACCACATGGCAGCTATCCCGTGTCGAACAAAAAGAATCACGCAAATCGGATCATAAATCACGGAGTTATCGGCGAACATACATAAAAAAAAGGAACAAAAAAAAAAAGATCCCGACGAATTGAGAACCTCCTCCTTTTTTTTTTACATTTATAAGTACACTTAATGACAGCTCTTATTAAGTATCAGATAAATGCGCAATAAACGTTTTTACATACAAAATCAAGTTACTAATTCTGCTATTACAATATCGTCAGTATTGTCGACCACTGTTTTTCATGCAAAAACAGGCATTCTGACGATATTGTAATGGCAGAACTAGGTACCAGGTATAGCGCAGTTCTAATTCAGTTAATCAACAGTCATATATATTTATACCCTTTGCAGTCATGAGACTACAAGCAGAAAATATGTAGAACTTACCAGAAATAGAATTTTTTTTAATAAAATATTTTTTGTTTCATAAAGTTAATACTAGACGTTCAGAAACATCTATATGATTTCATTTGTTGTATAATTTGTCAACATTTCGTATATCAGATCACAATTTCTATAACGTCTGTGGCAACTCCCTTGACATCAACCGAAGGCCCTAATCGCGGTCAAACGTGCACGAAAGCACGCGTCAATGGATCGATGACTTAGGAAAATCAACTCGCTATACACGATTACGTTTGAACATATGTTGTAATTTTATACAGTCCTTGACTTTCAAAGCTAGTTAGCTAGTCAAACAACATTCTGATAATAAATCAAAAGACTGGTCTTAATATTTTTTATTAATTTTGATGTTTTTATTGTTACGAATTTGTAGGATGTGTATTCGAAAATGCCGTTGGAATTATCATAAAGTATATTAGAAGTGCACACACGTAATTCACAGTTCTTACAAGTATAAGCGAATACAACAAGACCAAACCGTAGGGCAGAAAACCGTTATCAAATAAATCGCGCAAAGTCCTTGTTATAAGATACTAGCTTCGGGATTGCACTAGATAAGGCTTCGTTCGCAGTCAGAACACGACTAGCTCTTTCCCCGACTGATCGACTGTCTCCAATTACAAATAAGATATAGCCTCCTAGGTCCTAGCAACATGCCCTCCATTCCTTTGACTTATTAACTTGTCGGCTCAATGGCTTCGAAGAACTAGCATCAAATAGTTTACAAAGGAATAAGGTTTTATAACGTCTTACTGCGGCGTAAACAAAGAGATTAGCGCGAACAATAGATCACCCAAATTCAAAGGGGTAATAAGACACCTGCAAAGGATTAGTTGCATCGGCTCGAAATGTAACATAACGACACCCTGCCGCGGATAATCCGGTAATAGGTAAATTGATTATGCAGAAACAACCAAAGAAATTTTTAGTAAAAACTCCAAAATAAAATAAGTGTTAACCGATATTTATACTCAAATGAAAGCAATTTTTTTCTGGTATCATTTTATTTTATTAATAATTATTTTGTAATAAGTTTTTATAAAAGATTATAACTGTATAATTCGCTCAAAGTAGTCTATATTTAAAGTTCTTCGGAATCATCAGTAGGAAAACCCTGAATAAAAATTTCAAAGTGTAATACATTCTATGGATGCAGAAAAAGCTATAGTACGAAAACCCCCGTAACAGCATACCGGAGTATACGCGGGTGGCGTCGATACCACCACACCTATTTATATTAATAGGTAGAGAATAGAAAAAAAATGCACCCCTAGTTCCAAATGTGAAGCCAATGAGAAGAGTACTGGGATTTATTGTACGAGTAATTGTGAATGTGATGATAATAATATTCATAATATATTTGAAAATACGAGGAACAACAACAGCAACATACTTGTTATTCGATGAATACTTACGGTAATCGGTAGGAAAGGAAAAGTAGATAATCTTATTACAAAGGATGGAAAGTGGCGTCCGAATAAGTCGGGCCTTCTGGGAACCCTATTAACTCCTGTAATCAGGTCAATAAAAGTCAGTTCCATGACTGCAATACAAAATTATTGACCCAATTGAGTTTTTGCAAGCGTATATCCGCTTTACAATGGGAACCCTTTTTATCTTATATAAATCAGCCAAGTGTGTGTCCATTGACGCCCAGTTACTGGTTTTATCCTATTTTTTTAAATCAGTACTTGCGAAATTAAATATTACTGTTTTTAATGAATTATATTTTTTTCTTAATTATAATATATTTTATTTAATTATATGTTTATGTTGTTTACAAATTCTAAACGATAAAAAAACAAAAATAAGTGACAACATTTAGTATCACAAATGGACAGACGACGGGCCATTAGGGGAGTGGTCCTTACACCCACCACGTTGGTCCAAGGATTTGCGAGTTTCACAGATCAGTAATGATGAGGTGCAGGTTTTCCCAAAATCTTTTCCCTCTCCAACACTTGGTGATATTAACAATATGCACAATAAATATATCAGAAGCCTGCATAATTGATGCATGTTTCATGACGTCTACAGAACCGTATTTTGCCGTTTGATCCTGGTATATTATAATAAAAGAAGATACGACTTAGTTTGTACACTTGTACAATGACGCCTTCTGCTGACCAGCTGACCGACATGCTTACTTTCTTAGTCCCAAAATTTACAACCGAGTTAATAAGTTACTAAATATATACTCTCTTACTCATCGCGGATGTAAATTAAAATTATTCAACTGGCTAATAGAACTCCCTTAAGATGACACTGACAATTTATTAAACTATCTACACCAGTCTAATAAGTCTGTAACCATGCACACACTAACTTGTTTCACTTATACACACATCACAAACATACACATACAACACACATACACACCACATACACACATACCACAACACACACCACATACACAATACATACACATACACACCACAAACATACATCCACGCATTTCCACATACATTACAAATATACATCCACGCATTTCCACAAGAAAATTTCAAATGTATAAACTTTAAAATAATTTTCTTTTTTAATTGTATAACAAACGAGTTGTCTGGAAGTGGGCGCTAACAACTGCAACACAGTATTTTACTACAGCAGTTGTTTTGATACCAAATTGTTTCTGTATACTGTGTTATTGGTTTCGAATAAATTCTTTAATTGATTCTTTAACTTTTAATACCTATAGGTATAATACACCTAAAATAAATTAAACATAAACATTTAATTCATATATTTGTCGCGGTTTATGAAGTATATGAATTATAACAGGGTGATTTTACCATCTAAAATATAAAATTATAATATTACAAGCATTATAGCATATTACATATAAATTACTTACACCAGAAGGCCTCTTAGTGGTTTCATTACACAACCACCCAAGGAAGCCGTATTTGAAGCCCCGCTTTGTTTTCTTATTAGCATATACGTCTGCGGTGAGTTTAACCCTACATTCAGTTACAATATTACAACAAATCCATTCTAATATAATAAATACGAAAGTAACACAAAGTATTTTTTTATACAAATATAGACAAACACACACCTTGTATATCGCACGGTAAGAAAACTTGTGATATTAGTAACATACAAATAGAATGACAATGTCGAATACCTGTGGATCTAGCATAAAGGTAAAAGACGAAACACCTAGGGGTTTTAGTGGGTATCCCCGACTCTTGAGTCGGGGATACCGACTAAAACCATTGAAGCAATAGTCCTCCATCGGAATGCTAGTACAACCCCAGCGTGGCGAATCTCACACGTCCGCATTATGTTTCCCGCGAAGTGGCTTGTCCTAAATTGGATTTCCTTTTGTTAAGAAACGGGCAAACTTAAAAAGATGGTCATATTCCCCATTTTTTTAAGTTGAGATTATTACGTTCCAGGCAAACACCACTTAATGACAGATACTGTGTATTATTTCTTAACTTTCACATAACTAAATAAGAAATCGCTGAACGAATCTTAATGAAAGACAAGAAGATAGATTATTTTGTTAAACCTCTGTTAGTTCAAAATACATTTTAAAAATGGGATGAATGCATTGAAACTGTAAAAACCGTAACATCTTTGTACATGCATTACGCAATAAATATAATATATTCTATTATATTTTAAAAGACCACACATAAATATATAAATAATAATAACGAAGTCATTATGTTAATAAGGAATTTGTAGCACCGCTCTTGTCCTGTGACCGTAACTAAAATTGATTTGGAAGCGGTGATAGACTCATTATTTTTAATAAGTAATCTGCTGGATTCTATTTTAAAATAAATTTATTCATTTTTATTTTCATTATATTCTAGGATAGCGTTTATTTTGAAAACAGCTACTTTTTATTCCTTAACAATTCAACGATAAGATAGAGTACAGGGTGAGTAAGTGGAATACTAAACATTCTCGTGAATAAATCTGCAGTAGTCCACAAGAACACACAAACAAGTTCTAGCGCCCGCATCAGCATTCAGCACCTTTACGAGAAAAGTTTTATGTGAATACCTAGAGCACAATCCTGGAAAAGTATTGCTTTTGTTAGACTAATATGGATTTATTCGAATTTTGGTAAAAGAGTTCTTCTTTTTGTAGATATAGCTTTGTAAAAGTGGATCTTGCCAGCGTAACATGTAATTAAGCACCAGACTATCTTTGGACCCTTTAAAACGCCTGAATATAGAGTTCAAATTAAGTTATGAAACGCAAACGTTATGATTTTCTAAAATATTATGTTCAACAACAGCCTACACGATTATATTTTTCAGTTTCATTCATTATAACCACCTCTAATTTTTAGTAATTTTGCGAGTTCACAAGATCACACTGTAGTGGCATACAGCATACACCTTCCTACTAAATTTAAGAATAAAGACTTACGGTCATATTCATATTGAGTTATGTTAAGTTGTTAGGTTTAAGAACCTTCAAGAAGCTCTCATCAACAGTCCATAACCTATATTAACAAAAACGACATAAAAATATTTCTACTCTATTGTGTCAACATGGCTACGGAATCCTAATTAACCATACATTCATACATAAGTTGCTGTAGCTGAATAGCTACGCCATTTAATTCTTTTTCGAAAGATGCGGGTTCAAAATCTCCTGGTAAATTCTGAACCGCTTAGTAGTTTTTATAAATTAATATGTATATTGTTACAATTACCACGCAATAACGATATAAGAAAATCCTGCAAATCGAAATTGCCAGTGTATAAAACCCTAAGCGAGAAGGGTATACCGGTATACCGTCCTTTCTCCCTGAAACAGAGAAAACCGAGCCCTGCAGTAGGAACTTTATAATATTATGTACATTCTCTTAAAATCTTAATATATAAAATTCAGCCCATATGTATGTCATTGATCTGACTAAAGGGTTGGACCGAATTTCATTTTTTTTTTTGTGTGTGTTCAATTGGTTCGCCGGTAGGTGGCGCTGAAATCAGATTATAGATTTTTTCCAGGGCTGGACAACGTCTTCTGAGCCTGCAAGTATACTATACAATATAACTAACATTAATCAATACCTTTTAATAACTAACGATGTGGGAGCATTGTCGGGGCATGTAAACGATTATTCAAACACACTCAAATCACCATGTGTCACGACGATCGCCAGAACTAATTTGCATGGCGAACGGCTTTGCATAAGTACGAACTGTATGAAACGTAAGCCTTATTGTAGGTACACAAGCATATCGTAAACACAAATTCTGAGCTCTTAAGAACATTTTGTTATGTATGTAAAGCTACTTTATAAAATGCAGGCAAAATCCCAATAACTAACAAAAGCAACGTTGATGATGCGTTGTAGACACCCAAGACTTTGTATGCGAGTCAAATTTCATATTTCTAGCTTTAGTACTTCTAAGATAATCAGCTGTGATACACAGTCGGACAGGTAGCCTTCGTAGATATCTTTTTTTTTTACCGAGCTAAAAAACAAGGAGGTTCTCAATTCTTCTTTATGTTTATTTTGTATGTTCGTTACTCGAATTCTCTGTCAATTGTGGATCGCAAGGAAATCGAGAGAGTAAGATGGCAAATTTGTATACGCGAGCCAGTTGTACAATTTCTCCAGATGCTTAATATATTATCTTGAAAAGGTAAGGTGCTTAATATATTATCTTGAAAGCTAATTATTTATTAGTAGTAAAGTATTTACGTAACTAAAAAGTAAAAAATGTTTTTAATATATCAAAATCAACATAAAAATTACTATATTTTGTAAATTTGTTGTTGTTCTTTTATGTTTTGCTTGACACGGACTTCAAGATGTTGTAGAAATAAATCGGTTAATTTTTTGTTTTTAGTGTGAAATCGATTTTGAATACTTTTTAATATCGAATCCTAAAAACTACCAAGAGTAGAATGCTCCTAAATGAAAATTCAGATCCACGTCTTTAGAGACGCGATTGCGCAAGCCTATGAATTACTACGATGTGAACATTTAAAATTGAAAACATTCTTTGAATCATTTCAGAGTCCATCAAAAAATGCACTTTGAAGACAGTATGTTATTTCAAACTAACAAAACTAGTCACTAAAATGACTACAGTAGGCAAAAAACAAGTTGGACTTACAAGATATCCTTGAAATTCTGGCTAATTATTTCTATTCTCGTCTGACCAAATAGCTCATGGTTCAAAAAATTGTTTGCGACAATCAGCAAGGTTAACAAGCGGAGTGTAGTATTGTTATGCAAATTTTGTACGCGCTATTTCATTCTCAATTTAACATGTAGTTGAATCAGTATGTCATTACCATTACTTCTATTTATAATACTCCTATAATCCCTTAGGCACTGCAAATATAAGGAAATTCAACTTGTTGTGGACTTTAATCTATCTTTTATATTATAAAAGTCTAAAAATTTCGTGTCTGAACATTGAAGCTATTTAAAAACAAAACAACTAGAATAAACTATATAAACGATGCATTTGTTTAGATTTTTTGTCTGTTTGTTCGGGATTCACGTAAGAGCTAATGGGCCAATTTCAATGCGGTTTTCACTGATCGATGGCTAATTCTCAGACTTAAAATCTACTTTTTAACCGACTTCTAAAAAAGGAGGAGGTTCTCAATTCGTCGGGATCTTTTTTTTTGTTTTTTGCTTTTTTTTATGTATGTTCGCCGATAACTCCGTGATTTATGATCCGATTTACGTGATTCTTTTTTTGTTCGACGCGGAATAGCTGCCATGTGGTCCCCTAAAAATTTGGCATAGTTTGGCGCAGTAGTTTTCATTTTACGAACATTTTTTTGCTCCCGGTTCTTGCGACCTATATTTTTTAAGAAGCGCGGCCCCATCGTAGGTCCACCCATACATAGCTAGACACTAAAAAGTAACAAATAAAATTTAAAAACTTCGTTTAAAAAAACCGACTTCAAAAACGAAAAACCTAAAATGTATAAAATAACTTATTTCTTAAGATATTATTATTAATATATATTATCTAAAACATCTTGAAGTCGATCATTTATACGACTTCACAAGAACGATAACTTAAGTTCTTTTTCAAGTGATTCCATACTTAATGTTACGAACCCCGCGAGAATTTTACCCTGTTTTTTTCTCGAGCGTCTTTTGCCCGGGCTGTGGGTGTGCTTGCGCATTCACCTTCAGCCCGGACGGACCCGTTACGGGCTGGCCTCACTATTCGCTAGCCGGAGATCTGGGTCTCTCCGGCTACCTCGGGTCTCATCACCTCGAGATGAGAGGGGGCGCTCGGATCGGCAAGCGATAACAAGTATTTGTTATATACCTACCGCTTAGAGAAATCAGGACTTTCGGTAATTTCTCCCGACCCTTACTGCTTGCTTAACTTACTTCCTATTTTAACACCCCGGTGCAGGTATCATCCGGTACTTTTACGTCATAGCTTGGGAATCAGAGACGAAACCGATGCCAATTTTCTTAATATTGTTTGAATACAATCAATTTCCGAATCTCATAACTATATTTCGCTGGAGGAAATGATTATTTCAGTCTATTTTTCTGAAGTGTCCATATTATGACAATGTTGAACAATTGATGTTTGACTTCAAATATTCTCATCATAGGTCTAACTCTTAATTTGAAACTACATTATGCTAGTATGGGCTGTGGTCAAACTGCTACTGCATAAACGCACGCATCATTAGCCATGTGTCGCAGATAATAAGTACAATTTAACTCTAGGAAATTATATCGACGTTAACTGGCGGGCACGTTTGCTTTTGTGAAGTATAAAACGATGGCCTGATTGAGAGAGGGAGTCAGTTGAGCTACAACTACGATCTAGGCGTGACGTGTGTACATTCGGGAATCTAATAGTGACGGGCTTTGCGCGTTTTATTGAATTACGACCTTCTGCATTTCGTTTGGATTTGTTGGGTTCGGTTATATTTGTATCTGTGTTATACGTGTTTGTATAGTTCTAGTAAACTCTATATTAATTCTAACGGCATTTTAATTCGAGTCCCGCAAACTCGTAACATTATTTTACCTGGCAATTATACTCACAGTTAAGTTTCGTTGACAAGTAAAATATTTATTGTATTTTATGCCAACACTGAGCTAAGTTACACACGTTCTCAAAATAAATATCATTACACACAACTCTTGTTTGCCATTTTCTAATTTACATAAGCAAAATAATGCGTCGTCGTAGTTTCACATTCCTATATCTATAATATTATGATATTCTATACATGCCGTTTTTGTACATTGAAAGTTTAAAAAAAACAAACGATGGACAACACATTGCAATTTTTTTATATTTCTTGTCTCTTTGTGATTGTGTTTTGTTCGGGATTCAGGAAAAAACTACTTGGCCGATTTCGATGCGATTTTCGCTGATCGACAGCTAATTCTTGGACTTAAGAATCCCCTTATCCTGAGAATCCCGCGGGAAAATCTCTGGGAATGATTAAAAAGGGCCAGATTTTACTGATCCATATCAAAAATTTAATGTAATAAAATGTGTGACATTCACTATCCCGGGAATCCCGCGGGAATTTTCCCGAGACCGGTTTAAAAATTTTCGGATGCATAAAAAATTAGCTTATTCCGGCACAGTTTACACTATAACGATAGCTTGCATTTTTTTTAAATGCTGCGCTACTTTGTGTCCTCGGAATGCCGCGGAAATTTCAAGGCAAGCTTGGACGAAATCGCGGGCATATCTTAGTAGTACGTATAAACGTTCTTCCTATAAATCAGCGTGACTGAACAATGTAAAACATGGTTTGTACTAACATGTTTTTTACTTAAACGAATTAGTGTTGTCGTTTTCTTTGTTGTATACTGTTTTTATTTTGGCTACTTTTAACTGAAGAAGAGATAAACATTGTAAACGTATTTACAGCGTTTATATCTGTGATTTCAGAAGGTCGGTTCATAAAACAATTATTTCGATGTGAAGGCTGCATCGTGATGTTTTCCTTCACCATCAGCACGTAGTAATTATAACTGTATTGTATCGCCTCTTTAAATCAATAGCGTGATAAGTCCGACCAATCATTATATTTTTATTTGAGACTTTAAATCTAAATCTAATCTGAATTTTATTTTCTTACAAACGTGATATCTTTTATAAGAAACTAGCCGATACCCGTCCGCTTCGCTTGCCGTAAAATCCGTTTTTAGCTGACTTCTACTTGGCGAAAAGAAGGTCCATGCCAAATTTCAAGTCTAATAGGTATTATAGTTCCTGAGATATCGTGATAAGTCACTATATACGTGGATTTCAAGTGTATATATGTATATTGGGACAGTAAAAAAAAGTTGTTCATTTCGGCAAATTTATTTTTTGTAAGTTAAAAGAAGTTCCTCTAAAATTTAAATTTTCGATTAACACATTATTGAAGCAGAGGCTATATACATTAAGGTTAGAAAAAAATATGCACTACCTCGCTAGGACTCGAACCGACGTCGATGGAATGACACACGGATGCGTAAACGACTAAGCAACTTGCCCTAGGTTGTTTTGAGATTCTTATGGCGTTGTTCATAAGTGAAATAGCGCAACATCTAAGTCTATATTAGAAAAGTAAGGACTTTTAAAGTACACAAGACCGGCGTTCGAGATAATAGAATGTCACAACTTGTACGCGACACTCGTTCATAATATGAATGAGATACTAAACTCGCTACTACAAACTTTCCATATAAGTTACTGTTCCGCTTTATTGGATATTCAAGCCATTTTGAATCTTCCTAACAATGAAGATGTGCTGTTGCACTGCTCTTGGAAACTATTTTAGAGAATATCAGCACATCTGATTTGAATATTCTTACTTGTACAATATTTTATATACCCTAATATGTATTTGTGAACTCTTAATACTGTTACGACCTAGGTGCCGACAAAGGCAAATGCACACCTGCAGCCCTGTAGACACACATTTTATTACCATTTTGGCATTTGGACTTCTTTTGTTTAGTTTGTGTTTAAAAATTGTGATTAGAAAAACAGCCCATTGTGTATTGTAATCTTTTATGGCAGTCATTAGCCTAGTGTGATTCTAGGAAATTCAGTCCAGTACAACAGACATATTGTATTTGTACAGTATAAAGCAATGCTCCAATGGAGGGATCAGACAGTCGAGCGATAACTACAAGCAAGACTTGTATACATTCGGTAATCTATGTAGTGACGTATTTTGCGCGTGTTATTGAATCGTGCATTACGTTTGGACTGGTTGTGTTCAGTTATATTTATACCTGTGTTATACGTGTTTGTATAGTTCTAATAAAACTCTATAGTAATTCTAACGGCATTTTAATTCGAGTCCTGCAACTCGTAACAACACTTATAGTTAGGTCATATTTATTTTTAATACAACATTTTTAATTTGAATTAATTAAAATCTTGCAAAACTCAGGTTATAGATTAGGCAAAGTCATTAAAGGTAAGACATACTCGTACATACAGACTGCCAAGCGTATTTTCAATTTCCCCGGGATTTTTATCTCAATTCGCAAGCTAACCTAAATCTGTAAAAGAATGGAGATTCTTCGTTTTCCTAGGAAAAAAGTACAAGAATAGTTTTGAAAATAATTAATAAACTTCACTAAATGGTGCAGTTGAAAACCAGCGTCAGGCACCTGCTGCCTGTCACATGCTGAACTGCACCTATTTGGTACCATCGTAAGACTTTTCAGTACATATTCATCACCGTACAATTCATTCTATATGTCTGTCTCGTTGTGTGATGACCAAATAAACGTTTTTTCCTTCTTTCTTTCTACTAAGGCTGGTGTGCACCAACTTTTAACTGATGGTTAAAATAAATTAATTGCTAAAAATATATGCATAAACAGTGATTATTTTATTTTAACCGCCGGTTAAATGTCGGTGCACACCAGCATAAGTAAATTAAATACATTTTTAACAATGTCATCCAGTAATTCAACTAATACGAGAATAATATCTAAAAATAAAAATAAACTCTAAAGATACCTACTGTAACTGTAGATAATTGGGGTTTTTCTGGGAGTTGTGATGCATGACCGTACAATTTTGATCCACTTACTTTTATAAGTATAGTTACCGTTTACAAGAAAATCAAAAATAAATGGAAACTTTTAATTTTTGACCTCGAATATATGCTCAATGCGAATATTTCAACTTAAAATATTCTATTAAGGCCTGGTTCTCATCTGCTACCTATATAGCAGTGTTCTAATATGTACGTACGGTCGACCAAGTTCCTTCTTGATCAGTTCTGTAACATTTTGCTTTGAACTGCTCATAAAGTTTCTACTTCCGCGCATACACTAACAAATTTCATATACACCAATCAGGACGTTTCTGAAATGTTTAAACTAAAGGAAACAATTAGTGGTTTTTAGATGCAATATGCACTTTGTCGATTGAAGACGCCCTTTTTCTTTTGCATTATGCTCTCGCTTTGTTTACAGACTTCGATGTTATTGCCTCCTTGTAAAACCTAAAACAGATAACAAGAAAACTGATGTTTTGCTTGTGCACGTGTCATTGCTGTTAGCGGTGAAACTTTTTGCCAGGTGATTTTAGCCTTATGGGTGGCTCACCGCCACTTTGATCGATTGTACGCCGACATTGATCTTCGCTTTACCGGCTGCGAGTGCACCTACCAACGAGAGTACCTACACACTATGATTTTTGGTTATAGTTGCAACGGTTACGTTTAACAGGCGAGTACGCAGCTTAAGAAAACGAAGCAAGTCAATATTTAACAAACAAAAAACAATTAAATTAAAACATCCTATCGTGTCAAATAAAATATGATATATCTTCTTTCATTAACACGATAGCATGTTATCTTCTTTAGAATTTTAATTTTAAACAAGTAATCGATATATTTTATCAAAGGAGTTTTATTGCCTAGGCTTAAAAGGAATTTTATTGCGGCCGGTCGAGGCGCCGAAATATTTTTTTTATTCTTGTTCAGATTTTGGAGTAGCGCGTATGTTCTATTTGCCCACGGTTTATCAACTACAGCTATAAGTGTGACATTCGTAGGAGTCCCGATTTTTTAAAATATGAAGTACTAGAGTTTACCCCGCGGCTGCGCCGCGGGTTAACCTCTAGTGCGTGTCTCTTGTTTATAGAGCAAGTGCTACAGGTTATATTATATTACATTTTTATGTATTTGTCCACGGAAGATTCACTTCATTTTATATAGCTAATTATACCATCCCCCGTCTATCTGTCAACAAAATAAACTACAAAACTTGACCAAAAAGGCCAAAATGGTCTAAATGACCAAAAGACCACAGTGACCGACATTGCTAAAATGACGGAATAGGCAAAAACGACCAAAAAGGCCAAAATGACAAAATAGGCCAAAATGACCAAATAGGCTAAAATGACCAAATAGGCCAAAATGACCAAATAGGCCAAAATGACCAAATAGGCAAAAATGACCAAATAGGCCAAAATGACCAAATAGGCCAAAATGACCAAAAAGGCCAAATGATCAAAAAGGCCAAAATGACCAAATAGGCCAAAATGACCAAATAGGCCAAAATGATCAAAAAGGCCAAAATTACCAAATAGGCCAAAATGACCAAAAAGGAAAATGACCAAATAGGCCAAAATGACCAAATAGGCCAAAATGACCAAAAAGGCCAAAATGACCAAATAGGCCAAAATGACCAAATAGGCCAAAATGACCAAAAAGGCCAAAATGACCAAATAGGCCAAAATGACCAAAAAGGTCAAAATGATCAAAAAGGCCAAAATGACCAAATAGGCCAAAATGAACAAAAAGGAAAAATTACCAAATAGGCCAAAATGACCAAAAAGGCCAAAATGACCAAATAGGCCAAAATGACCAAAAAGGCCAAATTGACCAAATAGGCCAAAATGACCAAATAGGCCAAAATGACCAAATAGGCCAAAATGACCAAAAAGGCCAAAATTACCCAAAGGGCCAAAATGAAAATTATCCCTTGTCCATCCTCAGTATTTAATTTACATACGTACCGAATTTCAGCCAAATCGGTCCAGTAGTTTTTCCGTAAAAGTATAACAAACAAACAGACAAATATATTTTTATCCCGGAAACTATCCCATTTTTCGGGATAAAAAGTATCCTATGTTCATCCTCTGTATCGAAAATATATATATACTGAGTTTCAGCCAAATCGGTCCAGTAGTTTTTACGTGAAAACGGAACAGACAGACAAACAGACAGAGTTACTTTCGCATTTATAATATTAATAGGGATTAGGGTTTCTAGCTCGGACTCGCTCGTATAACCTGTATAGATCTCGTGCACTAATAATTCAAGTATCCTAATCCTCCTCAGTAATAATCCAAGGCTACTGGCCGCATTAGACTAGATGTTCATGAAACTAAGCATTCTGTCATTTAGTCTAGCTGGACGTGTTATCTATCCACAGGGCCGGCTCCAACCTTTTTGCCGCCGTATGCAAACTCGAAATATGCAGCCCCCACCGAAGCTTAAGAAAATTTCGTTAACCAACTAAAATCATATACAATTCAGTGAAGCAAAGAAATTTATTATAATTTGCTTAAGAATATCTATATGAACATGAGTGGAAACTAGACTAACTTAAAAAACTAAAATTAAACATTAGCTAATTTATAAATAATAAAAATTACATTTGGATGGGAACGTTTCCAAAACGCTGGTCTCATTTCTTCGTTGAATTGCAGTGCTAATGCGCTGCCCTAAATCTAAGCCAGCCTTTTGATCACGTAAGACTTCTATCAAACGTGTTGATAGGTCTCAACAAAGTCGACAAGCTTCAGGACCCTATGGCCCTAGAGTTCCTACACTGAAAGCCTCAAATATGTATCCATTACCAATGGTTTTAGTGGGTATTCCTAACTGGGGAGTGGCAATAGCATAGCACCAATTCTGACTGGGCATGCTAGTGCCTCACACACGGGTCGCGAACTATCCCCGCAAGCTTCTGAACTTGTCGCGGCTTATGGTCCTAAATCGGATTTCTCTGGCTAAAAAAATGTACATTCCTAAATTGGCTGTGCACGGCGTCCATTCAAATACACATTTTTGAGTAGACTGTCGAGATATTTATTACTATGATTATTAAAGTCGATTTCTTAACATCTATAAATTCTTACTTTCTTTGATTAATAAAAAAAAACCTAATAACCGTGTAATCGCTAGAACACTCAAGAAAAGTGCGAAATAATTTCATAGCCAATGTCTATAATTAACACTAACCGCCTTGAAACAATAGAGGTTTTTACCATTGTTATGTTTTTTGGTACATTGACGTCATTCTCTCACGAAAAACACTGTAAAACATTAATGTAAGAATAATAACCTCGGTTATTTAACGTCTCAGTTATGTATGTATAACAACATGGCTTATGCTAATAAAAATGTACCCTCGCAACGTTAGAAAAAACTGCTATCAACTCAACAAAATACTCGTGTAGTTATCACGTAAACACGCAAAACGCTAATATAGTCTTTAAACGTTTAATACACAATATAAAGAAATATTGAAACATAGGAATATTTCTTTAATTTATGTATATATATATATTTTTCTTGTCCCCTATTTTATTTAATTTTATTTAGTCTAAATTTATATTTTACGAATACTTCCTTTTCTTTGGCTATAAACCTGCGCTTAGGTTCTCGCATATGTGCACCACACACATGTGTCTGTGGTATAGAGGTAATCGACCCGGGATACCACGGTCTTTCTTGCCGCCGCAGTGCCGGCAGATGGTCACGCCACGCCGCCCTGAATGATGTCTTACGGAGGGCGCTTGCCACCGCTAACGTGCCGGCTCTATTGGAGCCGAACGGTATTGCACGTGATGATGGCAGGCGCCCTGACGAATGACTCTAATTCCCTGGCAGCGTGGCAAGCCTTTGGTGTAGGATGCGACTTGCGTAGACACGTTGGCCGCATCCCATTTACCAAACACTTCTAGATCGGCCGGTTCGGCGGCGGAAACAGCGGAATCGCTCAAGCGGCGGAAATATGCAACCCTCAGTGAGAGTTATATGTTTGTGCCGTTTGCTGTCGAGACGCTTGGACCGTGGGGTCCTGAGGCCATGAGCCTCTACCAAAATTTATCAAAACGACTCATCGACTCTTCAGGTGATCAGAGGGCTGGTGCCTACCTCGGCCAACGGATCAGTATGGCGATCCAGCGAGGAAACGTAGCCAGCCTTCTGGGCACCTTACCCATAGAAGACGGTGATCTGGGCTCAGTATTCTACTTATAGTCTTGAGGGACTATGGGTAGAATACAATACAAATAAGTTAAGTTTTCTTACATTGTATTCAATAGTATGTAATTTATATTATAGTTATTTATGTTACAATTAGAAAAATTTTACATAACTAGCAATTGGCATCGATTCGCTCGCGTTAATGTTATCCCACGGGAACTCTAGATTTTTCGGGATAAAATTCAGGCTCAGTGCTATGCCAGCCTATAATCTATCATCCAGATCGTTTTAGCCGTTCTGGCGTGATTGAGCAACAAACATTCATACAAACTTTCTCATTTATAAAATTAGTACAGATTTTAAGGCCATATCATACACGGCAATGTGGCGCGTTAGATTTGAACAACGATAAAGATGTCTACGAAACTTTTATTACTAATGTCAACATTTAATTACTTTGCAAATGTATAATAGGCGCTTTTCAAGTCTCAATAAGTGTCTAACTCTAAAATGCAAAGAAATATTACTAAGAAATCCCTACTTAGTACATAATGAAAATTTTGAATAAAAATTTCGAGATGTTTACACACATAGATAAAATCTGGCATAATCTATTTTTGGAGTTATTACGATAAATGGCAAAAACTTAAAAAAAACTTAACGTAACAGAAAGCCCCAACTGTACTTGATCTGCCATGAACATGCCTGGTTGTTTTATCTACGTGATATGGGCAAAAAAACGCCGAAGCAGCCTTGAAGTCGAAAGCTTTAAAAACAGCAACAAGTTTGAATAATCAGACTTCACAGAGTAATATTTTTTGAGATGATAATTTTCGACACCATTAATTTCATATTACTGTAAGATAACAATGAAGCGAACACATAACTTACAGTAGATAAGTACACCTACTACATAATCGTTCTAATCATAATTTATTATGACTGTCATAAAGCACGAGTTAACAAAAATAACCATGAACCTTGCGGTTGTGGATAACTTTGACACTAAGCTCTAAACGCATAATAACCTATGTGATACATCGCGTATTAAATACTTTTTAAATCCTCATTACAAACCGTTTTTCTGAGCATCTTAAACAATAGTCATGATTTAATTGATATATTAGGTTGGGGAAAAAGTTTTTTCGCATTTCATATAAAAATTCAAAAGGTTTTTTATAAAGTTTATTTACATTTGACTAAAGTATGTATGTGTGTGTGTGTGTGTGTGTGTGTGTGTGTATGTATGTAGGTGCCATTTTGTTGGATAAGGGACGTGATCCTATTGCTATAAACATTTTGGGGCTTCTGATCAAAAAACTGCGACAAGTGGTTTTGGCAGTCCTCTCGTGATGTTAACCTGACACTGCCTAAAGAATTCTGCAGAGACCGCAACAGGTGAAAATCTGAAGGTGCAAGGTCAGGTCTATACGGCGGATGCATTAACACCTCCTAGCCAAACTGTCGTAATTTTTGCTGAGTGACTAAAGTTGTGTGAGGTCTAGCGTTATCATGGTGAAAAACCACACCCCTTCTGTTGATTAATTCCGGCCGCTTTCTCTCAACTTTTTGCTTTAATCTCATCAGTTGTGCGCAATACATTTCAGAATCGATGGTCCTGCCTGGCGGTAACAGCTCATAATTAATAATGCCCTTCCAAACCCACCATACACACAGCATCACCTTGTTGCGAGTTAACCCGGGTTTTGCCACAGTCTGTGAAGCCTGATCGGCCTTTGACCACGATCTTTTTCGCACGTTCTTGTCGTACGTGATTCACTTTTCAACATCAGTTATCAGCTTCTTCAAAAATGGTTCGGTTTCATTACGTCGTAATAATGAATCACAAATGAGTACACGGTTCATTAGGTTTTTTTCAGTGAGCTCATGAGGCACCCAAATATCGAGCTTTTTTGTGTACCCAGCTTTTTTCAAATGCGCCAAATCGTTTTGTGGTCAATTCCCAGTTCTCCAGCTATATCGTAACTACTAATATGCAGATCTTGCTCCACTTTTTCAAAAATGGCATCAATTTTGTCCGTAACAGGGTGACCAGAGCGACGTGCGTCTTTGATATCAAAATTTCCGGATTGAAAACGCTTAAACCAAATTTGCGCTACTCTCACAGATACTGCATTAGGTCCATAAATATCACAAATTTTTTTCGCGGCTTGTGTTGCATTTTTACCTTTTTTGTAGTAAATTTTAAAATGTGTCAAATTTCTTTATTAGATTCACTCATTTTAATAATAAGAAAAACAAATGAAAATCACACATTTTCCTAATTTGAATTTGGAATTGTCTTCTTTAAAATTAAAACTTTTTAATGATACCAAAACCAGCCAGATACAAATGGTAGAGCCAAAGAGATCTTATTACAAATTCATACATACTATATGCGAAAAGACTTTTTCCCCAACCTATTATAAATAGATAATAAAACCGTTAAAACGTAGTTTTATTATGTAAACAAGTCGCGAAAACTTAAGAAAATATTATATAAATAGTTGTGGAAGTAATTGAACAAACGTGACCAGATATCATAAAAAGCAGCTAAAGTGTCCACTGGACTCAACTCTACTATTACTATCTAGTCAAACTCGCCAGACACTACCGTCTCAATCGTAGGTTTGCTTCATTTCAGTATTCTGTCAATTCCAATGGCGTTCGGGCACACCACTCTATCGTTATAAGTATTTATAAGCGAATACTTGAGAAATAAAAGTTTATAATTTTAATAACTTTTCAATATTCATTTCCATTGGACCAATTAATACAAATTAATTGTTTTTACTGCTATTCCGTTTTGTTCCCTGCAGGAACGGAGAAAGAATACAATTTCCTGCGGCCTGGCGGCCTGTCGTAAGAGGCGAAAAAACAACCCACACACAGGTAGACTATCTGCCCGTCTGGATGACTAGTGATCTAGAGTATGCCGCCATAACAACCTTGAGTTGTGTTCCGGCATTATAGGCCAGGTTCCAGACTCCCTCAAGAGAGCAGCAGCGTATTTGTAACGCCTTTGGTGTTGCAAATGTCCATAGGCGATGGTAACCGCTTACCATTAGATGAGCCGTCTGTCTGTGTGCTGAACTCATGCATATTTTTTTTTAAATCTGCCGCAACAATATCGAGATATTGTGGATTTAGTAGAACACATTGACAGTTACGTACTTTGAAAATCTTCGCAACGCCAAGATATTGACATAACACAACAAAAGGGGCAATACAGTAGTACCTTTTCTTCAATAATTAAAATGTCGATATTTTAAAAGTAAGATTATTATTATTATTAGAAGGAATACCCGCTCTTTTATTTGAACATTATTTCCGAATTTATTGATGATGTGATGGCTGAATCACAGATATTCTAAGCTTGAATTTATGAAAGAAATCTAAAGTTTATCCGTAAGTTTTTGTATGATGCAGTCTCAACATCTGAGCCACAGTTCATTAGTCAAGCCCACGCAAATGTGACAATAGAACTAACGTACTATTGTTTACCAATGTCGAAATTTTGTCAGTTCAACTGGTCCAACTTAGAGTATATAATTAAGTCACATCTAAAGTTTTATAGAAAGTTGTGTCCATTACACTTATGTAAAAGTAATATCTGCTCTGGGTTCAGGCTACCCCATGGTCATAATCCTACACTAGCTACTCTCCATATTTATCTAAGACGGATTAACGAGTTTCACACATTTATTTTATTATATTGCTACTAGTGCATTGAGTTTATTCCTTGTTTTGCTTCCTTTTCAGTCATACCTTTGTTCGTCTTTTTATCGAAAACTACTCGTATATAAATATAAATTAGTTTGAATACGTGATTTATTTCAGATATTCTCATAAAATTTAAGGTAGTAGAACCTAGCAAACACTTTCAACAAGAATTTATTTGAGCAATATCTGCTTAGTAGGTATTTTTGAGAATATGGTTTATATTCAATTGAATGGACGTTTTATGAGTGTTACTAATTGACGAACTTAATACATAGACGTTTGTCATCTCCGCGGAAACCTTTACACGATTTATTTTAAAGTAGGTATTTTCACACACGCTCTTTAAAATTAAATTGTACTGATTTATTGTGAAATGTCTCATATATCCTAAAATGTCTCATAAATTTCCTAGTATTATCATGGAAGAAGAATACTATGTATTATACTAGAAGTTCAATTGTTTTATAGTTCATTACAAGAAAACACAATTTTAACACGGTCAGAAACAGTAAAGAGAATGAAAATTCACGAAACTTTGTTGATTATAATTATAAAACTCGCTATAACCAAACAAAGTTAGGAAGTGGAACGATGTTGTTTCGAAGTTTAAATCCACGTTTGTCGTTTATGAATACAAAATAGAGGGTAACTTCTTGCTTAAATAGGCACACTCGTAAAAAATATTAACTTTATTTCTACATTTATTTAACACTAAAAATCTCTTTATTAATCCTACAAAGGTCCAAAGAAAATAGTGCACACGGACTAAAATAAGTAGACTAGACTGGGAGATTAAAGCCAGGTTTTATTTTTAGCATTAAATATAGGGTTTTTTTTTAAAGGTGTAATTAATTAAATTATTTCTAGACCGGCAGTACACTGTTAACTCTTACTCAATACCCCTGGTATTGCAAATATTTTTAGACGACAAGGTAACCTTCCAATAGATGGGCCATCAACATGTTTATCTATAATATTATAAAATTTTAAACATGCCGCGTCTGTCTGTACATTAAATAGCTTTAAATATATAACTTTGTTTTTTTTTAATAGCTTTAAAAAAAATAACGGGAATCTATTCATATAATAAAATTGTAGAGGTCAAATTTCTGTACCATGAAAAAAAAATGCTAAAAACCGAGTCAGTGGGATGTAAGAAGTGAAATGGAACTTATAATTTCGATTTTTTTTCAATTTTTTTGTTTCTCTGTTTGTCTGCCTGTTTGTACCGTCTAAAACTTACAGGTCTAAAGGACATCAGCAATTATAACTTTAATTTTGATTGAAATCATTTTTACGAATAAAACATTATGAATTTAGAATTATGAAATGGTGATTTTTTTTCAATCAAAGGCTAAAAATATATTCTTTTATCCACCTACTCATACTTAAAATTTACTAGAGGTATGTTCTGGTGTAAAAAAGCTAAAAATTTGGTGTTATCAAGTTGACGTTGTCAACAGGTCACGAGATGTTGCTCTTGAGAAACCGTGGCCCTATTCACAATGTATTAAACGCGCTAATCCGCCTTAGACAAACGTGATGGGTCTCTCTATAACCGTCGGGCTTCATCGTCGATAATGTAATGATTATTGACTGTGGCCAAATGCGTATTATTTATAGCATTAAAATTTACGCCGTTAATGAATAGGTACATTAGTGTATACAAATACGTTAGCTGTTAATATTTAACGTCATTAACAATAATAATAATATCGCATCAGAAATGACACGTTAAAGCCATCTGCGTGAAAAGGTCTATAACTATAACATTATTTCAGATGAAGCTGTAACATAGATATTAATTTTTTACATGTTGCTAATGTTATTACTATAAAACAAACTTCAAAAATGTATTACCAGAAACACACAATCGATAATATAGGTCGTCTGATTACCGAGTATTAAGTAATGGTAGCTTAACAAAATCAATTGGTTACACATAACAATATAATGGCTAGGTACACAACCCAATGAGTCAATAACCTCTAAACTACTCGAGTTACAGTTAATAATTAATAAAACAACGGTATTCCGCTTTTGAGATGAGAGGCACGCGATATTCGAGCGTACAAAAAAAATATAAACGAAAAAGTAAAATGCTTCCCCAATTAATATTATTTATGCAGTAACAAGCCAAAACTAGTAGTATATTTGTCATGAGGACTGGAGAACTGGTATTACAGCTGTTTTTGGGTTTATTGGATGTTTAAATTAGCGTAGAACTTATTAAAATTTGACGGTCTTCTTGGTTGGGCTGGCTAAGTCTTAGCCGGAACTCGCTGGAATGCAGAGGCTCCAGGTTCGATTCCTGGCATGGTAAATTTCGGAAAGGATTTTCCTGTTATTTACTTATTAGTTATTTATTTACTATGGTCTGGGTGTCAGAGATCGGCGCCAGAGCGGTCCCTTGTATATCACCCATAACAAGCTTACTAAGGGTTAAAATTAAAACGATAGCTTACATTCTTTTTAAATGCTGCTATACTTTGTGTTAGATTTATTAGATTCCCGGGAATCTCACGAGAATGTGTTTGAGCGCGGTTTAAAGTGGCCTTATTGAAAAAAAAACCAAATTCGATGTAACATTTTCACTAATCGATAAATCGCAAATTCTCTGTCATAATTGTCATTTGTGATTCTCTATATTCCGGGAATCCCGCGGTACTTTTCCCGGGAGCGGTTTCAAGTTGTTAGGACACGTAAAAAATAGCTTATTCCTTTAAACGTGGACGACGTTCTCTCGTTTCTTTATACGTGGGCGAATCCTATTAAGAAATAAAACGACAGCGTCATAAGTAATATAAACTATTAATTAAAATTTGTTTCTTGTATAGTTTGTTCATTGGTTGATAACATTCAAATTCAAGTTTTTATTGAAAATGAGTTCCACTGGAGAACAGTTTTTGAAAGTCATACATATAGGTTAAAATTAAATTTTACCTCCTAGTCTATGTACACCGCTTCGCAACGTGTTATTGCTGTTAAAGAGAAGCGGCAAGAAACTCCCCAGCAACACGTCTAGCTAAAAATTGATTTTCTTTATATTTCTCTTATTCTATTTATATCTCAAGTTCTTTTTTTTATAAGTTTTATACGGAAGTATGTTACAGAATGACTTGGAGTTGTAACAAGCACCATATTCAATAAGACAGAGACGCAATAAAAGTAAAGAAAAATATTACTATAGTTATAATAAAGACATGACGTACTACATTTTTTTTATTATATTTTTAATTAGCAAAATTGCAATATTCTCCCTCAGTAACCAGCTTTTATGATAGGAAGAGCGACAACGACTTCTTCAAGGAGAAAACTACATAACATGAAAATGTATTCAAGGCTTTGTTTAAAATTTTTAAAATTAATGTGTTTTGTAAATTATAATTTACGATCATGTGTGCTGAAACACGGCCATCATAACATTTTATGTCTCATTAGAACCCGTCAACTTCATGCATCATATTTTATTATTCTTCATTACAGCATTTCTTCTGGCTTTACTCGTGTAAATGATTATTCACATGTTGCCAGGTGGTAGGGTATTTGCTCGACTAGATGGCGACCACCCCTGGTCTAGAGTATGCCGCCATAACAACCTTGTCTTGTGTTCCAACATTAGTGACCAGGGTCCAATCTCCCTTAAGAGAGCAGCAGCCCATTTGTAGCAACTTTGACGTTGCAAATGTCCATAGGCGATGGTAATCGCTTTCCATCAAGTGGGCCGTCTGCTTGTCTGCTGAATTTCTGCAATAAAAAAAATAAAAAACATGGAAATTATTCCTTTTATAAAATTTCCGTAGCTATTCTGGGACGTTAAAAAATCAGTCCAACCGATTGTTCAAGATACCTATGTATGTCACAACAATTTTTCTCGGTAACTACTGCTAGCGATTTCTCAAAAATCATAAAATGGGTTAGAGGCAATTTCGTGTCATCGTTCTTCTAAATTGCGAATCAGAAAATATCGCCTTTTATAAGATTAAAAATATTCTATGTACAACTCTATTATTGATAGTGGTTATGGATTTAACACACGCTACAGTTTTACCAAACTTATAATTCCGATCTAATGTAAATAATATCTGTATATAAACTTTATTCGCAAGTGGAAATGGCAGTTTTGCTTGCTATGCATTCTTAGCTCTGTTCCACTTACACAATTCGTACTTTGTCGCGTGCTACTAAAATAATTGATCTACTGCACAGGTGCATCAGGAGAAATTATTAGCTGTGGTAAATTATAATCATATATTCAGCTTTGATTGTAGATACTTTGAATTGGTATATGACAAAAACTAGGTACCCAATTTTTCGGGATAAAAATTATCCTATGCTATAAAGCTCTATTATAAAATTTGTCAAGAATCGATACTTTCTTGATGGTCTCTGCAGTTTCGAGGATTAAGAATTGATCCCCTTAGTTCACTGTTACGCAGGTGTACTGGGTTAGCTTTTAGATACAATAAACTTCGTAAACGAAATTTTCGTTACTTACAATGATTTGTTTAAGATCAGCTCCAAAGTTATCAATTGAATATTACCAATAACCATTTGCTTAACTTAGAAATGCTTGTCTGCGAATTAATATTTCATTTACGGACGTGAAGAAACAAACATCCGAAGTTCCATTTTAGTATGGTTAATGTTTATGCTGCGATTTATGTTTATTCGCCGACACGCACCTTATTGCTGGAGATGAAAGCATGTTTTCACCGAGGTATGAAAGCTCTGGGACACGTGTCAGAAAGGTCAGACGAATTTATTAGGCACCGCGCGACTCTGCTCAACTAATAGTCTTTTTAAGATTGTCTCATATAAGGTAGACGTAAGTTACGTTAGAAGGCCCGTTAAGGTTCTTCAGTCTCATACATACATACATAACTTCAGTCTCATGACGGTGTTATTTTTAGTTCCGAGCTATCTTTCCTCGGTAATATAAAAGAGGCCTTCCTGACACAAGCTTACCGGAGTTATGTCGCAGGCTAAGCTGTTGTCCCTGGTTTAGGATGATAAAACATCAGGGTCATTTTATTGAATATCTGGGAATCACCGCAAGTCTCATCGAGTCATGTCACTAGGTATTTATTCAGATTCTCTGATCTGTAGATCTGTCAAACTAATAGTCATAAACATATAAATATTTCTTAGAACGTGGAAGTTTTAGAACTCTTTTCGACTAGATTAATGACAGACTTATCGATCAACTGCCAATTCCTATGTCTGACTATTTATTCACTCGCCTTAACATCGCTTGAATTTTGACATTACTTGTGCAACTTAAGGCAAATTTTAACAAGTGTAAGGCAAATGAACGGTTGGTAAGATGTAAGAACGGGCCATTAGTCGTCCGAGATTATCGGTGCACGTAATTAAACATCGCCGTGTCAAAGTGCAACGACAGTTCGGTCGCTGAGGTGTCGCGAGTCTCATTAGATCGGCGTGAGGACGCTAATGAGTCGAGATCGTATCACATGAACCCGTGGCCATGCCCGACCGACCACTTTCACTTCTTAAGGGCAGCCATAGAGTATAAACATTAGAGAAGTCCATTTATGAAATGGAAAAGCGGACAGTCAAGTCAAGTGAGGATACTTTTTATCTAATGAGGTCATAAGTAAAGAAGTCATATATGGCATTCATAATCATTGTATTACTACGTGAAGCAAAAACTTTGTACCCCTTTTTACGAAAATTGCACGGACGGAGGAGTACGAAATTTCGCACACTTTTAGTTTATATAGAGAAGAAGTACAGAATGTTATTTCTTTTTATTTTTAATTATGCATAATAAAATACATTAAATGGATAGAACAAACATTACCTACTCACACCACCATGTATTTGACACACACACACGCATATATACTCCTTTGTTTATTGTTTAAGTCAAACAGTGTAGCCTTGGCGATATCTGTGATTATAAAAGTATAGTCTTTGACAACAGAAAAGTCGAAATTTAACCATAAGGGGTTAAATTTCGACCAATGGGCGACCACATGTTTCTAACATGATATGTGAAAAGCAAGATGATAGGTTGTTTAACGCCTGTTACTGTCTTTTATATTATGTAAATAGTGTTTAAATTTATTGTATCATGTTTCCAAATCCCTAGTGTAGGTCTGTTCGAACATAATGTCAAATGATGCGGAAACTATCAGACCCATGCGTGCTATAGATCATAGAACTGAAAATCCCGACTATTCTACGTTTTACTATTTTGAACTCGTATTGGAACTATTGAATGTTAAAAAACATCTAAGATGTATTTATTACTAATATGTATAATACAACGAAAATATAATTTATCTTAATATATGTAGACTTTGAACAAATATATTTTTTCATGCTAATACAATGTAGTCTGTTACTTATTATCTATAGTAGTGTGGGTAGTATGTGTGTGTGTGTGTGTGTGTGTGTGTACTTTCAGTAGATATGTATACCTACACCAAGGTAAGAGGCTTCTTCCATGTGTACACAGGAAATATTTCAAATGCAGTGGTGGGAAATATAATTGTACGATGTTAAAGAGGAACTTGCAACAAGAAATACATACATATTTATATAAAAATGCAATAAAAAATAAAGTTTACTCTTAAAAAGTTTTTACCCTCCTCGATTCACTTCATCGATTAAATGTAAAGGGGAATATCTCTCACTACAAAATTTAAATTCAAATGTATGTATTTCTTTTTTATTCTGGCTTGTAAAGTATACGAGTATTTTCAATAGTATCTAATATTTTTTATTAATTGGTATAATTTTATATGGTACATATTATATCATAGAATTTTTTACCTGCATATGATATACATACCAACCTAATCTTTGGCAAAGTAAGTTCATTCAGGAATACAATGAACAAACCATATTTTAGCGCGTGCCTTTGCAAGGAACGTGCGGTTACTTAGCGAATTGTTGCTATTAAAGTTTATAGCATTAACTTTACTTAAAGCTCCAATGAAATCCTTTTCGACTTACATACATATACATACATTATGTATGTATATGCAATTAAGACTTTTTTCCAATGCTGTATTGTAAGATATAAAACATTATGAAGCTTTTTATATACTTTCAGTGAAAATTTATCTAACTGGTGATGAAAACCGATTAAAAATCCATTGCGTGATTTTAAGAGGAGTGTCAGACAGATAGAAGCAGAAAGCGACTATGTTCTATATCTATACTATGTAAAGATTACGCTATCACTCTAACGAGAGGGGAGGGACGGAACAGTAAGCATCTGTAACCACACATGTACTTGCATTATATTTTATTAAGTCGTTCATTATATAAGTATATTAAATTCTAATAAAACTGCCTAGTGGTTTGACTTCTTTTAAACCTTTGGTGGTAGACAAAAGAAAGAAGTAGGACGTATAATACTAAATTAAATTCAAATTGATTTAGTAAGTATAACTACATAATGAAATTATATTCATTAATGTATTATTACACCTTTAAATACTTATCCCAATTAAGCAATAGTAACAATCAGAAGAAACGTACAAGTGGAAAACGAATCGCAACGGACAAGTGGAAAATCTTCAACTGACAAGTGATAAAATGAATCGCAACAAAATTTTAACTTGAAGTTTTACGGGCAGATTGTTAATGTACTTGTCCAATTTGAAAACCTGCCCGTAAAACTTCAAGTTAAAATTTTGTTGCGATTCATTTTATCACTTGTCAGTTGAAGATTTTCCACTTGTCCGTTGCGATTCGTTTTCCACTTGTACGTTGCGATTCGTTTTTCCACTTGTCCGTTGCGATTCGTTTTTCCACTTATCCGTTGCCATTCGTTTTTCCACTTGTCCGTTGAAGTTTCACTTCTAATATGTGTCCCAGCACACATTTCGATTTTTCGCAGGTTTACTGCAAATTATGATTTGGTTAGGTTAAGTACATTTTAATGGTGTATGTAATACGCTACCCACGCACCGACCATTTTTTACGTCAACACTTTTGTTGTTCGTTGTCGTTCACTTTTGTTATGACTTTCGAAAAATGAACAGTTGGCAAAGTTTTCTTGTTGTTATTTTTGTTTACTCAACAAACTCTATTTATTTATTTATATTTTTTTTACACATACCACAAATAGAGGCAGTGATGCCTTGTCACGTGGAGAGCAGAGCTATAGTTCGATGCAAACTTAAGTTTGCCTCCATTAATAGCGGTTCGGAACATCGCACTTTCCCATGCGCAGAACGCAATTTTAGGTATTAGAGGGATGAGGTAGTCTGAGGACGTGGTATATCCTCGCTCGCTCTCTCGCTAGCTTTCTCGTTTACGAGACTTTCCCGGCGCTCGGCTCACCAGAGCTGCCAATTTAGCGCTTTAGGAGCTAGATATAGCGCTTTTTAGGGCAACCCAGCTCCCAATTTTATTAAGCAACTTCCAGCGCAAAATCTTACGCTTTTTATAATATGCAAATATCTAATTAATTTTATAATAAATATATTTATGAATATCTAGACTAATATTATAAAGAGGAAAGATAAGATTGGTTTTTGCTTGCATGAAGAGGCTCCGAAATTACTGAACCGATTTGAAAAATTCTTTCACTCTTGGCAAGCTACGCTATCCCCGGGTGACATAGGCTATATTATATTTACAAAAAAATTAGGGATCATTACTAAAACTCCAAAAATTTAATCCAAGGTATAAAAAAATACCTAAAATCGCGTGCGCTGCGAAAACTATTGATGATAAAATAAAATAATGTACTACGACTTTGTAGAACACATCATTATTTACAAAAAGTATCGCGACAACATATATCTAACTATTATAGTTATGCCACAATAAGCGTTTTTTTATTATAAAAAATTAATTAAAATGCCACCGCTAGAAAAGGCTTTTATTTGTATCTTGATATTAATCCTTATCAAAATAAATTACTTCATATTTAAGACTGCTTCAATACCTTTATATAACTTTTTGAATTATTCAATTCGGAGATTCCATTCGAAAGATATCACGAGTTTAAAAATGTAAGAATTAGTGACGGTGATCACGTGACTGTGACATCTTTTCGTGAGTCAAAACTCCATAAGACCCCCTCTATATAGAAGTTTCACTTCAAAAGTTTCACTTCAAAAAACTTCTAAAAATATACCAAAGTAATACCTACAAAACATTATGCCGAGTGTAATTCCGTAATATTATAGTGATGAGATAATTGATTGTATATGAAAATAGTAATTTCACGATCTGTAGCGTGTGAACAGGTATGCTTAGCCTACTTGACGATTAGTGTTACCGTATGATAAATGAAATTTGGTATAAACTAACATTTATTTTATCAATTAGCTAGTTAATGTAGTCTATACTTAGCTATTGACTAATAATCACCACGTTGAACAACATACAGCGTACAAAATTTTAAGAAAATGTACAGAAAATGATGGAAGTGCGATAATTTATGAAACACAAACCCTTATTACAAATAAATACTTATTTAGCATTAAAATAATAAGGTTGATTATTATCTTCATACCTTCATCATTAGCACTATATTGCTCGGGATTCACCTGTAATAATGTTATGGTTATTGACTGTACCGAAATGAGTCTTATTTATAGAATTCAAAATAACGCCGTTAATTTATAGCTTCATTAGTGTAATACTTCGTCAATATTTAACATTATTAACAATTAATAACAATATCACACCACAAATAACACATCGTTAAACCTATTGCTACATCTGCGTGAAACGGTCAGTTCAAGCACTAGCATAATACGAAATTTACAAATTTCCGACACTTATCTGCAAAATAAATCATTACTTAAATAGATTTTTATGCTCATTTTTGAAGCCATTCAACCTACTCGCAGAATGCTTTGATGTCTTTTCAATAATACTTTTATAATTTAGTGAGAGTATCAGAACCAAATATAAACATTACATCAGAAGTGACGTTCGTAAATTTATCATGTATTGATTCTGGTGACATCTAACAAAGTGAAACTAAGCATCAAGGCAATGAATTGCAGTAATGGTATTGTCGTTCCTAGTATTCTGCCATGGAATAGTCAGCGGAAACGTAAAAACTAGATTATCTGCAGGAAAAAGACGACGGATGGCAACTCCGTTTACGAATAATGTTGTCTCGTCCGCGTCGTTCACAGAACGGGTTGCGTGTGCCACGGTGTGCCGCAAGGTACCATACTGGGTACATTACTAATTAGTAATTGCTATTGCTATCGGCGATCCGTTGCTTTTTGCTTTTACAGCTTTATTCTTCTCTCGCACGCCTGTCTCTGTAAATACACTAAGATATTCAATTTTGTTTCACATACACGGATAAATAAAATTGAAGTGTCTTTTTGTAATTTCATTATAACAGTTTTTACAAAATGCATATGAAGGTATATATGTTATATGTTAATTATATATATGTTAATTATATCAAAAATTTAAAAAAAACTTTCTGTCTGGATATTCCGGCTATTTAGGACCGATTTTCACGGGACTTTCATTGGCAGATGTTATAAGGAGTAACTTAGGCTAGGGAAAAAAATCCACATGGATGAAGTGGCGGGCACAGCTAGTATATATAAAATTATTTACACCGTATTAACCCCAGTGGTACTTAGCCTTGAGCTAATCGTATTTCGTGCGATGAGTGAGAGCCCTATTTCATCCCTTCTATCCTATACCTCCTGCCTGATCCCTCTATCCCATCAGGGGACGATAACCACTTTCCATGATCGTCTGCTTGCTTACCAGCTTTGCAATAGAAGAATCTACGCTAAGAAAATAGTTAAAGATATGCCTAACTACACTACTTTTATGTTTAAAATTCTTCTGTTTATGTGTACCATATGTCATTGAACTCCTCGTAAACGGTTGAACTGATTATAATGAATTTTTTTGTGTGCAAATGGGTCCCGGGACGTTTTAGATTTACAATTGGACCCCGTAGGTGGTGCTGCAATCCAGTTCTATATTTTCTTTTTTAGGGCAGCATGTCTGCTGAGCCACCTAGTTATATTATAAAGCCCTTCAAGCAACATTCCTCATGCAAACATCCACTTTAATACGTGTTATGCAATTTATTACATATTCAAAACTTAAATATTATTTTCATTAAAATTAAAATCCTTGAATTTGCTCTCGCAGTAACGGAACAGGTTATATAGTGTTACGGAAAAAATAAATACGCAGTTAATATAAGATTATCTGCTGTAAAACATCGAAAGTATCTGATGATACAAGAAACTATTGCTTGTGTAGGATGTTTTAACAGTTTTCCGCTATCTTTATAAGGTTGTTGGTCAAATAAGTGGGTAGATAAAGTACAATGCACTTCCGGACTGTGATCAGTAACAAAGCGAAAATTAAAGTTTAAGAATAAGTCGCAGGGTCTAAAGAACTTTTTTTGAATTCATACTTCTTTGAAATCGTTGTGACTTTAAACTCGATGACACCGCGACACTAAAAAGAGATAAACACATAAATCTATAGGACTAAGCCTGCGAGAGAATGAGATACGAGTTTTATATTGTGCAGCACAGATTAGAAAGTCAATAAGAATGATGAAAACTGATAACAACATTTTTTAGACTAAAACAGTGAAAAATTGAAAGGGATACTTAAGAAGTTTATTTTTAATTATAATACGTTGACGGGTGTAGGCTCGCCGCGACTATAAATGTCACTGTCAAATGTTTAAATGTCATGCGACGACAGTGCCCTCCGACGTTTTACGTCTAGCGTCAAAGAGTACATTGAATTGTCTAGCGTTCTCTCTCCTCTCTGTGACCTAACCGTGTTGAAATGTATCTTGTTGTTCATATAAAACCAAATAAACTAATCTTAAATAATCACCGTAACTGTTAACTGTTCAAAGTTATCCCCACGATCCTACACGAACAAAATACGAAGTCGGAGCCCCGAACGTTCAAAATGAAGCCCGCTAATAGTGGCCAATTTGGGAATAGGAAGCCGAACGCGCCGCAGTACCTTACAAAAACCTAGTATGTTTTAAATAATAGAATTAGTAGCGATAAAAGTGGAATAGCTTCCAGTGGGAACATTGGGTACCAGTACAGATGTAAATCATGTGTGTACTGAACAAATTTACACACACAAGTTTGTAAAAAATGCTTCGCTTCATTTGACGCCTTTGTTCACGTAGGCTCTGCCTATACCTTTATTAGTCAGAGGTCACAGGTAATACACGTACAAATAGTTCTGTAGACATTTTGGCAAAAATTGAACATCCTTCCGTCTATTAGCCCCATTTTCTATGTCAAAGACATTTTTGTTGGAAACTACTCAATTTAAATATATGGAAAAAGTTTGAGTGAACTATGCATGGTTACATTGGGAAATTGTGAAAACGTAAAGATTAGGGGCGGCCGCAACACAGGTAACTAAAGATCGAAGAAAGTTCAGTGTTGTATATAGTCGACACATCGTTGTTCAGAACTTAATAAATAATAGTTTAAAAAAACTAAAAAAAACACGCTTTTATAAAAAATCAATTAATAATATAATATCTTAAAAAGCGCTTTGAATACACCCCACGCTTTTTTATATTATATTAAATTTTATTTTTTGTTTTTTTAGTTGGATTTTTTATAAAAGCGTGTTTTTTTTAGTTTTTTTAAACTATTATTTATTTTTCATTTTTTAGTTGATTTTTGTTTAAATGTTTTTAAATACAAGCTTTTGAGATCCTGCATATCATGTAGCAGCAGAGTGCTAGCCAAGACAAGTAAAACGAGCCCAAACACGACGGGTCTATCTTGTTTAGTACAGGAGTTCCTATGGCCACCTTCCGACTCCATCATCAGATCAGCTCCATGGTACCATATTATTGCATTGTCACGCGATATAAACATACGAGCCCAAACACGAAGGGTCTATCTTGTTTAGTACAGGAGTTCCTATGGCCACCTTCCGACTCCATCATCAGATCAGCTCCATTGTACCATATTATTGCATTTTGACGCGATATAAACATACGAGCCCAAACACGACGGGTCTATCTTGTTTAGTACAGGAGTTCCTATGGCCACCTTCCGACTCCATCATCAGATCAGCTCCATGGTACCATATTATTGCATTGTCACGCGATATAAACATACGGGCCCAAACACGAAGGGTCTATCTTGTTTAGTACAGGAGTTCCTATGGCCACCGTCCGTCTCCATCATCAGATCAGCTCCATGGTACCATATTATTGCATTGTCACGCGATATAAACATACGGGCCCAAACACGAAGGGTCTATCTTGTTTAGTACAGGAGTTCCTATGGCCACCTTCCCACTCCATCATCAGATCAGCTCCATGATACTATATTATTGCATTGTCATCGATCTTTGACAGGTGTGCAAAGTATGAATTAAATCTGATCGTTCAAAGTAGGACAAAATCGAGCTCAAAGGGGTCGGTTACTGACATACTGACATACTGACTGACATACAAGTGAAGCTAATAAAAAGCGTGTAAAAACATACGAGCCCAAACACGAAGGGTCTATCTTGTTTAGTACAGGAGTTCCTATGGCCACCTTCCGACTCCATCATCAGATCAGCTCCATGGTACCATATTATTGCATTGTCACGCGATATAAACATACGGGCCCAAACACGAAGGGTCTATCTTGTTTAGTACAGGAGTTCCTATGGCCACCTTCCGTCTCCATCATCAGATCAGCTCCATGGTACCATATTATTGCATTGTCACGCGATATAAACATACGGGCCCAAACACGAAGGGTCTATCTTGTTTAGTACAGGAGTTCCTATGGCCACCTTCCCACTCCATCATCAGATCAGCTCCATGATACTATATTATTGCATTGTCATCGACCTTTGACAGGTGTGCAAAGTATGAATTAAATCTGATCGTTCAAAGTAGGACAAAATCGAGCTCAAAGGGGTCGGTTACTGACATACTGACATACTGACTGACATACAAGTGAAGCTAATATAAAGCGTGTAAAAAACATACCTAATGAAGTTAAAAGATAGGTATCAAGATATTAGCTTCCGAAGTCATGAAGTATTTTCTTCGCCCTAACTTTTTAACCGACTTCGAAAAAAGGAGGAGGTTCTCAATTCGTCGGGATCTTTGTTTTCGATTTTAAGATGGAGCATAAGGAAAAAATCAAAATAAAAGTACGGTAGATTACAGGAAATAGTGGTTACCATTTAGTCTTTCACATCATTTCAATCTGCTTATTTATCTATATGTTAAAACTATCATCGGTAATTTTAAAAGACAATTGGATTCATATTTAACGCACAGAAATTTGAATTCTTTGATACCTATAAAATAAATACCTATAAACTTACTTTCACTTCACGAACATGGTAATCATAAATCAATTTTCGAAGATCTTCTAAACGCACGCAAAACTCGCTTGTTAGAACATTTTCTCATCAAACAGGTATAATCGGAAGTTCCGCTTTTCATATCGGTCACCGCGATACAATGCTTCATATACGAATAGGTAGGTAACTGGGTAAAGGGTCACTGCTCTCTCGTACCGAGTAAGTACTATACTAACGATTCATGGCTTTCTATGATGGACTGTACTGCTACTATGAGTTAACGTGTCGATTCTCACTCAAGCCGTAATACTCCACAGGGAGGAAGCTTTTGGTAAAGTGTATTAAATAAACGTACTACTTTCACGTGAAAAGATTTCCATTCTTACGCAGTTGCGACTGTTCGATGTGGGAGCAATAAACAAAAGAATAAAACTACCATGATAATATTGGTCGGAGAAAACTGCATCAACATGTAACTAATAATTAATTAAAATGTATGGTATTCAATCGGCTAGAAGTGGGATCCTGTTGTGCGTGGGTGGGTGTAGACATGCTTCCGTCCGGGCTGGAAAAGAACACATCTAAGCGAACCCATAGCCCGTAAAACAGTCGCAAACTGCAACAGGATATTTTAGTGGGTATTTCCGCACAATTAGTCTACATACAAGTAGGTACCCCCCCCCCCCCCCATCGCACCTCGCGGTGGATAAATATTCTGTAAACAGGATTTTATCTCGAAAAAATAAAGATTTCTGTCATTTTGACATTTGGCAAAATCTCAATACGATTCTACAAAAAGATACCAATACTTCAACTTTCATCATCTTGAAACTTGGACCAAAAAGCTTATCTCCCGTCTTTATAAAATATGTAAACATTCCAAAAGAGCAGGCTTATGTGATTTTTAGACATTTTAGAACAAATTAAAACTAGCTTGTAAAGGTTTTATTTTAATTTTCAAGCGTTAAGTAGTAATGCTAAAGAAATGTACAAACCCTATGTAAAATAGGGTATGAACACTACTTTTAGCATTACTACTTGAGGTGTTTTATTTTAATTATTGAATTATGTTTATGGCTCCCTGTTACTTACTCTTTGCAAGTCTTATCTAATTTACTGCTTTGCGAAGTATTATGGCAAATGAAAAGACGTAAGAAATTCCCCAGCAAACACGCCTCGCTAATAAATTATTTATACAATATTAAAGGGGTGAATGAATATAATCAATAAAAATTAAAATATTATTACAAAAGCGCTAATTGTTTATATTACACGCTTACGTTGAGAATGAAATTTGGATGTTGATTTACTAACTAAAACCAACTTAATTCGTTAATAGTTATTTATAGTACTAATGCGGTAAGTTGGATTTTACAAACGAATAAACGAATGTGAAACAAACATAAATATCAGTCTGAAAGTCGCAATAATCTTTGACGTTTCTAATATGAAAACGGCGTGCATTTGCTAATGAAAGTGAGAAATATATTGATCAAAAGCGCCTCCAAAAGTTTCGATTATTCAGCTTATTTATTTACGTAATGAGAAGGTCCTTGGTGGAATTCTTATATTTTTTTAACCAACTATGAATTTTACCGCACGGCGTACAGTAACATAGGTTCCGTTGTATGCTGCATAGTTTTTAACTACCGAATAATGTATACAAGTTTCGTAAATAAGTTATTTGAGCAAATGTGTTAAAACCATATTTTTACAGTATTTTTTCATCGTTGTTATATAGGCAAACAGTCTAGTTAGTATTAAAAACGAAATATCGGTGCGAGTTTATATTAATTTCAGATAAAAATGACATGAAAAACCATGCCAACCACCTTCGCCAAATACAGCAGACTTTTAATCTTCGCTACCAGTTTTTCGTGTTACACCGCATGACCACGATGTTTTAAGACCAATTACATAACAGCTAGTAGCAATGGCATATAATTGGCTGCGTTCATCGACTACTCATTAAGCGTAAAATTATTCCCAAGCAGACATGGCAGGTGCTCTTTGGTACTTGCACGGCCAGTGATCGGTAAATAGAGAAAAACCATCGACCGTCCTCGGCTAACCGCACAAACATCAAATACGCACAAAAAATGGACAATCGCGATTATGAAGACATTCAACAATGTTCTGTACATTCCATACATACATACATACATACATAACTTCACGCCAGGTCCCTTGCGGGGTAGGCACGAACAACAGAGCGCCATACAGGCTTATTCTTACACACCTCACTTGCTTCTTTGACATTCATAGCTCTTGTCATGCACGCTCGTCTGTTCTTAAGGCTCCTGACATCACCTTCTGCTAATACACGATCAATTTGATCATGGAAGGTGTGTCGTGGCCTTCCGCGACTTCTGCATCCATCCACTTTTGCATTGTATATCTGTTTAGTCATTCTTTCATCATACATTCTTTCCACATGCCCGAACCACCGGAGCATTCCTTTCCTTACCTTCACCCCGACACTCTCTTTCAGACCAACTCTCTTTCTTACTTCGGTATTACGAACGCGGTCCGCGAGCGTCACTCCGCAGATTTTGCGCAGTGCTCGCATCTCGACCGCGTTTACTCTACTTTCATGCTCTCTGTTCCATACCCATTCCATACATATCGATAGAAATATACAATAGTTTTACAAACAAGCTCAAACAACAAACTAAATGAACGAAGGCTCGTGTAATAAATGAGAATTTAATTTAGAAGAAAACAATCAAGATAATCTTTAATATTATTATTTGAATAAACCATAATTATAAACACAAGAAACACAATTATGAGTAATTGAAAAACTTCAATTCGATTATTCATACAATAAACAAGCGGACGTCCAACTCATTCAGAAGTCAAGCGAGAAATGAAAGTTTTTTTTTTTTTGACTTGACTTTATGTTGTTGGTCCGAAGACCTCACAACTTTACCGGGGTCTTTGGGGCAACTTCCTTGAGGGAGCTCCCTAGGGAGTTTTACCTCGGCTGGACTGTTGCCATGAGAGGGGGATGAATCTGATGATGCCCGCCAATGGGCGACACAATGAACTAATTGAGAACGGGCGTCGGGTAATATAAAGCCCGAGAAGAAGGATCCCGGCGGAACGGGATCGGCGGTTCGCGGCGGCCTACGCTATCTTACTGCCGTTGAAATGAAAGTACGACACCGTAGCCCCCTCTTATAGTCGAACAAAAGAGCGTACCACCACGCATGACGTCACCGCTAAACTACCCTCTTTCTTGCAACTATTTGTAACAATGGATTAACTAATATTGCATATTGGCTTAGACGTTTCCCGCTACAGAATGTTGTATATTGCAAAAAAAAATGGCGATGGTCGTCATGCAACTAATGGAATTTTTTTAATGGTAGACGTGTGGGATGTCGTATTGGGGTTATATTAGATAGGTTTTGATAAATAATGACATTTCTTAATGGAGTTTTAATTCAGGTCAATAAATGGGGAGTCATACATTCCGATACCGTAAAAACGTGTGGGTAGAGGACGACTCTAAGTTTTTAATCATGTGATGAATTTTTTGGAAAGTTGGCAAGAATTCCTTCTTACAATATACAATATAACTATAGATAAATAAAAGAAAACTAAAGCACAAATTCTCATGAGACTATATGCCTGCAAAACCAATACTATTCAACCCTTGCTTACTTTCTATCCATGTTTAAAATATTAACAAAACTTTACATAGAAGTCAAATAAATGTCCCGTTATTTATGTAAAAGCAAACAACATAAAAACGTTAAAAAAATATATGGTACTTTGTGAAGAAATGATTACCACAGTTCCTTTTAATTAAAGCGCACGTCATAAGGAATGTGAAAATGTGAAGACTCAGCACCCCTTATTATTCTATGTAACGAGGTGAAATTATTCTCGACGAAGTTTCACCGCGAAGTCATCAACTTAAACGTGATCTTTTCAACCTTGCATAAGATTGTGACAAATTGCCTGCATAAGGAACATCTTTGTATTTATACGATACGTAATGTGTACCTATCATTTTAAATACCTCTTAATCTAAAACGTTACGTTATTTTAAAACGTGAATTCAGCTGAGATGAGACTGTTTAGATAAAGGTGTGGTGATACAAAACTAGACAAAGTGGATCCTTGAAAGTTGCACCTGTATTGTATTTGGGTATATATTGAAGAAAGATGTATAACACGTAACATATATATAATTTATGTTGTATTGTCCTCCGTGACTCCACCTGCTGCTCCCAGGCGGAAGAACAGCGCTGGCCTTAGCAGCTAGCATTACGCTGAGTCTGGGTCCAATTTTTAGACTTATATTGATACAGTTATCTTTTACTTTATTCAGTGTTGTTAAAATGTTTATTTGTCCTAAATAAAATATTTTTTTCTTTCTTTCAAACAAAAATAATGTTAAATTGAAAGACTGATGGATACAAATGTAAAGGTATACCAAAAAGAGATGGATGGATTTTGTGAAGGATGACATGATTTGTTGTGGTAGGTATGTTTGCCGAAATAGAAGAGTATTGACCCAAAATAATTGGGACAAGGTAAAATAAAATGAAGAGAGAATTTAGTTACTTATCGACCCAGAGTAATTACTCTTGTAGTATCTAAAGTTTTACATATATGTAAATTGTTAATGGATAAAAAATGTCTAGGCTGTGACGCCGCCGTCAGGTCCCAAGAGAAGGGTTAGGCCCAAACAATGTTCGCTTGTTATCGTGAGGGATAAAATGCATGTCAGTGGTCTAGCTCCGAACCAGACGCTTCGAGCTCTTATTATTATAAAAGTCAAATTTGATTTTGAAATGAAATTCGAAGTACCTACTAGACCGAGAACTTGCTCCGAGTGTTATAGAAACACGTGAGCAATTACAAGTGTGTGGGCATTGGAGTTTAATAATAATAATTTCCCTCAATCCAAGTAATTTCAAGTTTAAACCGTTAAGTCAATTTGTAATGCTCCTTATAAGGTTCTTCTATAAAGTGACTAAGGCATACTTTTGCAAACTATGGCCCACCTACTTAAGTAAAACTACCCTCAAAGTTGTACTCTAACTCCAGGCTTCCATAGCTCCTAACGTTCGAGTGTCTTGCTTTCGGTGTCAAATAATACAAACTTCGTGACTTCTACAGAACATATATTTATAATTTACATATTGACACCAAAAGGCTGCGCAGTAAATAATTTCGTACAAAAATCGTCTATTGCATAGCCACTTAATAATGCTAACTAAATACTATCATAAAATTTGGCGAGGTCTAAAGGTTAAGTTAATGGGTTGGTGAGATACTTGCTTCCAAAGTCGTGACAACTGTGTGTGCCTCTGTATGTCTGTTAAATTGTGAAATAATTTGAGGAGGTAGAGCATATAAAATATATTCAAGAAAAAATGTCTTGAACAATATCCATGGAACAATTTTTGAGATGTGAGGTATTTGTTTTAGCGAATTTTAAAGTTTCATAACCAATGATGACAACACGTGGACATTCATAACCTGTCAGTAGTCCAACACGCACTTAGCCCTTTTATGAAAATAAAACAACACATCAAAACACAATTCAGTTCATGTAAACGCCAAAACTTACGTATATGTAGTTACTTTATAAAATATTATTCTCAAATATCCATTTCCGTGTACTATTTTCATAACTGTAACGCTGTGATGAATTTCCTGTTCTAAGCAAATAGTAATAATACAGGGTAGAGATATCATTTTAATGTAATCTCTTTCATACTATTCGAAAAATAGAATACGTTCTTCTAATATGTAATTTAAGTCGAAATCAGTATGTTATTATTGTTATTAAAGCTGAGTAATTTGAATAATATATATGTTAAACCTGAAAATTTTAAAAATAATGAACAGGATAGTTAATAACACAACTTTAATAACCTAAAGGACTAGTAGAAAATATTTTGTAATTTTTGGTATTGTCGAATATTTTTTATTTATCAATAGTTTGGTTCACATATTTGGTGGATAAATTCTAAATACCACGTTAGATATAATATTTTCAGATTTGGACATCAAGGGTTGTTATGTTTGAAGAGTGCAGGAAGAAGATCGCATCATGTCAGCCTCAACAACATCATTCACGAGCTCTTGTCAGCGTCGGCGTATCGGCCGTTCTAGAACCGAGAGGCTTGGTGCGTGACGATGGCAAGAAACCTGACGGAATGTCAGTCCCTCGAAAGATGGAGCGGCCACTAGTGTGAGATGCGTTTGACATACTGGCCCCGTCATATCTTCCAATGACCGAATCAGGGGCTGGCAACGCTGCCGCTTCAGCTGAAGACGTCAAACGGTGCAAATATGGAGCCTTCAGAAAAGGTTACATATTTGTGCCGATTGGGATTGAAACATTAGACCAGTGGGGCCATCGGCAAAGAGTTTCTTTAAAGTCATCTGTGACACTACTCGTGATCAGAAGATGACTTATACTTCGCACAACAAATAAGTATGCATGCATGCGTTGGGAGTGATCTGCTACATAATGTATTTTAATTTTGATTATATCGTTTATACTTCAATGTTTAATATGTATATATTTATTAGGTATTTATATATAAAATCATTTAAGATACTTTAAGATTTAGACGAAAATATTTCCTAAGAGTTAAGGATAAAATCGACTTTTGGATTACGTAAGCGAAACGCTTTCGGAAAATGTCGGGTTCGAAGTCAAAGCAAACTTAACCGCTGGCAAAACTTCCACACTACTTAAAACAGTTCCAAAACGGCCTCAAGTTTTACTCTGAGAGTTCATTTTGAACCCTTATGCATCTATAAGTTAAGTAATATAGGATCTCAAAATTTACTTAAGATTCTCCTGAAACCCAAACAAAGACGTATACTGAAGAAGAATTCGGAAAATTGCAATTCTACTTTATAGCGGTGGTTTTAGTTTACACGGCTATTTACGATAAAATGAAAAAATATCAAGCCTCTCAGCAACGGTTAATTTATAAATTTTCTAGAGACTAGACTAGAGGATTCTGTAAAGTCACATAAATTACACACTGCTAAATTTTATCCTTATATTATGATAGTTTTTAAGATAGCTGTAACTGCTGTTATATGTAATAAAAGACACGTGGACGGACGGATATCAAGATTGTATAAAGGTTCCGATTATGCTAAAATTGATTTAAACTAAGAAGTAGAGCAGTTGTAGTAGAGTGTTTAAGAACGTCTTGGACTTGGATGTAAAATGGATGTTGTTGGGATCTCCAAAAACAACAGTTCATTTCTATTGTGTACACATTTTTGCTGGCCACTAAATATCGTTTTAAATGCGGAATATTAATATTTTATGTGTATTGTATTTTATCTGTAAAATATTTTCTTTGACGTTTACTCACCATTTTCCTGCTTGCTGCTGTGGAAGTAGGCATAATGTAAATAGGGCATTGTGCAGGTATGTCATGGGCAAGTGGTGTTTTTAATTAATAATTTACAACGATTTAATACTCAAAGATTTGTTTTGTTTTTAAAACACGTTACGTGAAAACGTGTATTGATATTTCATATCCAATTTTGACATAATTTTATATTACTTATTTTTAGACCAATAGAATAACATGAATAGTGAATAACCAAAATATCAGAAACTGTAATTATACAGTAGCATATATTTACACTTTCAAAAGAATCAGTGTCATGAATGTATCTAAGGTATTTTTGCGAAACTGTCAGTCACCTAACCGGTGCTACCGAGTAAAGTCAATATTTGCCATCACCTCAAATCGAGTTAACACATAACAGTTCGCCAAGAAACAACCTGAAAGGTGCCTCAAACGCACGATCTTAACGCCTATTAGACGCCTCCACCTGCGCACTTATCAATACATATTTTAAATATTGATATATTTTATACTAGCTGTGCCCTGTCATGTCATTGGCGCAGTTCTTGGATTTTATATTCATATCAGCTGGACAATTTCAAAACCTAGAACAAGAGCTAACAAACAAGTCTATGAATACGTTCAATTATGATTAGACACAATTTTCAATTTTAGAAATTATTTCAATACCAAAGATAGATACTTCCATTTCATTTGTATAATTAATTGAGAGGAAAACTTCTCGGACGAACTATACACAGTTTGATTTACATAAAACTCTATATCATACTAACAATAAGGCTGTCGTAACATCTATAATCCGAGAAACCACGAAATTAATCATCAATAAGCTTCTTTTGCGTAATTAAGATTTATTTAAAAATAATTAACACAGGGTTTATTTATCGCTTATTTATAATAATATATTAAATATCTATTTGTAGGTACTTTTTATGCTAAATAGTTCTCGCTTGACCACGATCATCCCTAATGTCAGACGATGATGTGGTCGAAGATGAAGAACGCTTAAGTAGAAAAATCCTATTTACACTGAAATCGTAAACAGATTTTTGTCTGTGCCTGTGTTGTGCTTCTACTTTTCTTAAACGTACTGAAGTGTATTGAAAAAAACTTGACGGTGTGTACCCATACCCATCTAGAAATCTTTAAGTTACTAGTAATTCTAGTAAAAAGGTCCCAAATTAACGTGCTCCAACCTACATCGCATCGTCACCTTAAATCGAGTGCCAAAGTACTTTTTAACCGACTTCGAAAAAAGGAGGAGGTTCTCAATTCGTCGGGATCTTTTTTTTTTTGCTTTTTTTTATGTATGTTCGCCGATTACTCCGTCATTTATGATCCGATTTACGTGATTCTTTTTTTGTTTGACGCGGAATAGCTTCCAATTGGTCCCCTAAAAATTTTACATAGTTTGGCCCAGTAGTTTTCATTTTATGAACATTTTTCATGAAAATAATTTTCACTCCGTTCCATATGTACACCGATTACTCTGAGATTTATGATTCGATTTACGTGATTCTTTTTTTGATCGACGCGGAATAGCTGCCATGTGGTCCCCTAAAAATTTGACATAGTTTGACCCAGTAGTTTTCATTTTATGAACATTTTTCATGAAAATAATTTTCACTCCGTTCCATATGTACACCGATTACTCTGAGATTTATGATTCGATTTACGTGATTCTTTTTTGTTCGACGCGGAATAGCTGCCATGTGGTCCCCTAAAAATTTGACATAGTTTGGCCCAGTAGTTTTCATTTTACGATCATTTTTTTGTTCCCGGTTCTTGGGACCTATATTTTTTAAGAAGCGCGGCACCATTCGTAGGTCCACCCATACATAGCTAGACACTAAAAAGTAACAAATAAAAAATAAAAACTTCGTTTAAAAAAACCGACTTCAAAAACTAAAAAACTAAAATGTATATGTCGCAGAACGGCCTCGTTCTCACGACATCATCTTTAGTTATTGCAGGTTTAGTGGGCGTCATCAGGATAAAATGCGAGCATAAAACACAATAGCCACGGTTTATACACTTTTAATTAAGATTTGATCAACATTATGACATAGTTTAGACCGAGCAGCGGGTTCAGGGCACCCGCTCATACTTCCAGCTTCAATACTTTCTTTAAAACTCTCAAAGGTCCAACTCGACCTGTAGCCACCAACCAAATGTGTCACAAAAACTCCTCAGTCTACCCAAGCAGATATTACTCAAAGTATAGAGGACGCTGACCCCGCTCCGCCATATGCTCTGCTCTGATTGGTCGTTTATTAAATTACAATATTCATAACTTTTATTAGGTTAGAACGATCTTTAAGTTATAGAAACATTCAACAAATCAAATTAAATTACATTAAGAATTTTAGAAGTAATTAAAATGTAAACAAATGATATTGTGCGTTATACATCCAGTCAACGATACGTCCAATTAAAGCTTCCCTTCGACATATAAAATAACTTATTTCTAAAGCTATTATTATTAATATATATTATCTAAAACATCTTGAAGTCGGTGCAAAGCAAAACATAAAAATTACTATATTTTGAAAATTACTAAGCACCGACTTTAAGATGTTTTTGATAATATATATTAATAATAATAGCTTTAGAAATACTTATTTCTAAAGCTATTATTATTAATTAGTTATTTTATACATTTTAGTTTTTTAGTTTTTGAAGTCGGTTTTTTTAAACGAAGTTTTTATTTTTTATACAATGTTTTTGTAGCTGGTTCGTGCTTTTGAATATTGTTTGAAGACTCTACGAAGCGAAATGGTGATTTTTTCTTTGTAAGAAATGAAACGACGCCAGTGAATGTTAAAACAGAAGAGGATTTTATTTACTTTTTCTACGTGTGTTTTCAATGACATTTAGACATAAGGCAACAGATACACTTTTTTGGGAATTTAAAGGCGACGCCAGATACTCGCATCGACAACAGAAATATTTCCGTATGCGCAACAGCATTTTTTATTCTGGTATAGCTTCTCGTTTGATCAGTCTCGCCTGATGTTAATCAAAACTAAGGTCTATGATTGAGTACGCTTACATTAAAATGTACCTAGTCAAATGGCTCTTAAAACAATCAGGTTGTATAAATGGGGAACTATAGACTAAGGCAGTGTTCTACTCTTGTACTCCAAGATTCAGTTGAAAACCTGCGTCAATTATGTCTAGCATTTGGTGAACTGCACCCACTTGGTACCATCGCGAGAAATATTGTCTGTTACGTATTTAATGTTTTACTTTTTTTCTAATAAGTAATACGACTCGCAATGTATTCTTGCCAGTTACGATTTTTTCTTTATTTCTTTCTTGTGGGATGCACATGACAAAACTGAGCACGAGGTACCTCGTTCATATAGTACGTTTTGTCCTATGGTGGATGGTGGAATAAGACTGACTACATCCGGATTTAATATGCAAAGCTAGTACAGTCCGAACTTTAATAACTGAATTACATCAAAATATAAACTAGTACAATAAAGGAAACTTAACTTATATTGTATTTTATAATCCCTTAAGACTATAAATAGAATACTGAGCCAAGGTCATCTAAGAAGTCAATGGGTAAGATTCCCAAAAACCTGGCTACATCCATACCGATCCATTGTTCGAGGTAGGAACCAGCCCCCTGATCACCCAAAGAATCAATAATGAGTCGTTTTGACCTTTATTCTTACATAAATTCCAACAAATGACTACCGAGTTTGTTGCTCTTTCGCGTGTTTTCTGACAAATAACAAAACTGCTCCATCAAGCAAGTAAGCACAGATAATTGGTCCGCGCGAAATAACACTCAGCGAAAAATATCCTGTTTTTTGTATAATACGTTTTGTTCGTATGAACAATCAAAGCCCATTTTTGTAACTTAAACTACTACTGCAATTGTAATAATAATGTAATAGGATGTTACTAAATCATTATGTAACGTAGCTATGTTTAACTGGACGTATAATTAAAAAATGAGTAGAGCAAAAAGGAACAACGATAAAAGGGCCAGATGATGAAATGTTACGATAGTCATAAGAGAAATGCGCAGACGTAAGTTAAGTTATATGTTCATCATAAGATCTTTTCTAAAAGGATTAAATGATTCTAAGCTACTTAAAAAGACAACAGACAGATGCATGTACATACATTTTTTCCATTAAAAACATTGTATTTTGCTGAATTTTTGCAATCGTATTAATACAAGTACATTTCACACTCTAAGATAGTAATCGAAATGTTCTGTGGTATACTCAGGGGCGCTTGCATAATGATCGCCTTTAAATAAAATTAGTTAATCATATTAAACTGCCTAAATACGGTTTACACAAAACGTATTGACAGTTCTTTAACCATCTTTAACGGCAAATTTTGCGTTGTTCAAGACGCTAATTATATTTAGGGTGTTAAATACGTTTTGTGTTTCTTAAATAAATTTAAGCAAGCTTAGGCGGTCCTAGGTATTATTTTATTTACAATTATTGTTTAAGTTTTAACTTCCGTATCTCGTAAGTAGCAACATTTGGCGTCAACTTTTCTATATACCTACCTAAAATATTTCACACCCTAATTATGTGTGGACATCTTTATTATACTTACTAAATCAGAGTTTCTATATCTTAATCTACATCTTTTATTTACTTATCCGATGTATTAAATGCACATACCTTACTACTGATAGAAAACTGACATTACCTGGGTAAATGGAGTTTATGTCAAATTTTAACCAAAAGTAGGTAAGACAAATTAATAGACAGTAAAATATAGGCATTGACTTTAAGTCAAAACAGGAAGAGATGTGTTTAATAGAAAGTAGAAAATATTCAGTACATCAAGAACCAATAAGGCAAATGAATACGGAATATGAGTTCAAATGTAGTGTAATAATGTACCGCGTGAGCGTTGCATCCGTGTCTTCTTAACGCCATTGCCTGATAAAATGTACAAAAAAGCGCCTACTATACGGAACACGTCCAATCCTATTAAAGAGGAGGCCGACATCCAAACTAGTTTTACAGTTACAACGAGACTATCCGATTCTGCAACGATACGTCGCCGAAGGTCACGGGAACTCGGGCGGAACTAATTTGGAATTCGTTCTGCAAGTTGCTGGTGATAACCAGATGGACACAACAGACGATGCCACACCAACTCTTCATCTTTTGGACGATACGCCAATTCGTCGCACTTAACAAGGTAGACAAAGTTGTGAATGTTGAAACAATTTCATGTACCGAATCTTATTTGAGGCTTCTTAACCCACAAGAGATCAATATTCATTGAACCAACAGAGTTTTCTTAAACTTTTTAAGATTATAAGCTTTCCAGAAAACATTTTTATCTTAAAAAACGATATCAGTGATTCCTTCCTTAATTAAGTAATCATTTTATTACAAAGTATCTACTTCTGCCAAGTCAAAGCGTTGACTTAGTGCCGGTTCCTAAATCTTAATATTCATTCACTTGCCTTAATTTTGAAAATACTTGTATGGAGCTATGTCAAACTTAACCCGATAGTCAGGCAAAGAACGGTCCATAAGAGACAGGAACCGACCATAAGCTACCCATAAACATAGCTTAGATGAAAGAAACATCGACATTTTAGTGGATGATTGGAATTTACCATAATTTCATAAAAACACACTCCTACCACTTAATCCCCAGCAGTGTATTAAAACATTTCCACCCCGAAAAATATTAACTTAAAATTTTTATTTACTAATTTATTTAATGAAATTTAACTCTTATTTCTTGATAAGTACCTAATTACGGTAGTTAGATATTTATTTTTCTACTCATTAAATAAATGCTGTACACCTTCTTCAAAATAAAAGTTGCTTTAGTTTCCTGCGATATAAAATTTTATAAGACAATAAACCAAACTGTAAGTGTTTTCTATAACGATCTTATTTGCATTTCTGTTTCGTTATTTAAGTTTTCACGTTTTATTGTTCTGTAGTGTTTAACTCACAGCGAATAAATGTTTTGAATGAAATATTATTCAAAATGTGTATTTGGATCTGTAGAGTAGCGACATAAAAACCGAGTATTGAGATTTTATGACCTCCCGCAAGTTTTATCGTTCACGTTGTTACGTTACATTAAATTGGTCTGCTAGATAATTTGCATATATTAACAGACTTCTTCGTAGATAAATAAAATTGGAAAGATTATGTCAACCACATGGAATAATTATATGTATAAGTAGTAATAAATGTTACAAGTTTTACCTACTTTTTGAAGTAGCGTTTTGTATTTTGCGTTATTGTTTGCTACCTACATAATGAGTATCAAATTCGACATCATAGTATTTTAAAAGCGCATAGTTTATATCTACCATGTACCTAAAGAAGTATTCAAATAATTCTTTAATAAAATAATAAGTAACGGAGTTTAGTATATTAATGGTCTATATAACGGAAAGACTTCTTGATAGTCATATCGATAAAATCAAACTTACCTCCACCGGAAGTACTACGAAACGCCAATTAACATCCGTTTCTAATAACACTTTTCAGACACAGCTTAATTAGTAGGTGATTAAACCCATCATCACTAAAATGACGGCTTGACGAACCAATTGCCAGCACAACATAAAATATACAATGATTAATCAGATCATAATCACGAACAGCAACAAAAAATCACTCCAACAATCATATCCTGCACGATCACAAACTAATACACATTTTTTTGAGTCAAACACTTATCGCGGATCCTATTTCATGTTTTATAATTGAATTTAAATGTGTCGTTCGGTATTATTTCCTTGCGCGCGAAAATAATGATGGACTAAGTATAAGACGAGTGCGCCCGCGACGCGCGTGCTTTGCCCGCACATGCCGACAGCTGACTGAATCGCAATTCAAAACAACGCTGCAATTACAAGCCGGGCGTAAAGCCTTCATCAATTCGCCATGAACATTTGTAACAAACACCAACTAAGAATACTTGTCTACAGCCGCTGAATACCTGAACTGGGGATGAAAAGCTTTAGCCTAGTCTAGCTTGTTCTCTTGAAAATAAGGATACCAACCAATAGCCTCTACAGTTTAGCGTTAACCTACTTAACTCGCTAATCGTTGCCGCTGATCGTCTAGAATGACAAAAATAGTCAAAGAAAACGTAGTGGGGAACGGTCACGACCCTCAGGATTAAGGAACATGACTCAAGGAGGACTTAACTCACTAACAGCGCTCAGAAACTATAGTGTTATTAACCTTAAATAATGGTGATAAGCCATTTTACCACGTCTGTAATACAGGTGAAATTAAATAGCAAATAAAAGCTTAATTTATGAACATTATTAATCATTGAATTATCTCCATCTTCTTCACCTATTGTTAGATCCCTATTAGATGGAATATCTGCTTCTTAGTGAGCATTTATACTTATCAATCCGCTATTTTACTTTTATTTCACTATTTCACATAACAAAAAATGAAAAAAGTAAAAAAATAGGTAATATTGGCAGGGCCGATGAGCAACGATCAGACAACTTAATAGCCGTCTACTCGAAGACGCCAGACGCTGGATAAGTCAAGTAGAGGACCGGGATATGTAGCATAAACTTGGAAGGTCTACATCTAGTAGTGGACAATGGTTGGATGACTACATAAATGAATCAATTCATCCCCAAAGCCGTGAAAGAGGTACAAATAAACATAAAAATAGATATCCTAACAGGTCACTTTCACATTACATATATGGAAGTACATATTCTGAAACGCATCTGTTACACATGTTTTATGAATAGATCATTACTTTTCTACAACGGTGCTCGAGAAATAACTGTTAATAGACCCCGCGCCCATTTTAGAATAATCAACAGATGTCTACGCAATAGATATTTTTCTATTCAAAACAAGATATTGCGCAGCCTGAGGTGCCCATCGAAGTCCAGTGAATGACTAACCACGCCACAGACGAAGACAACGCAAAAAGGCGAAGTTCATAGGTCATCACAAATTGGCCAATACAAGGCGCGCCACCATTATGCGTGGAAAATTCTAACGGTTCCAGACTCAGTCAGCGAATGCGACGATAATTTACCCTCCTATTTGATGTCAGAGTAAAGATGTTAACCTGGAGGTCCCAATCTTTTCAATGCCTTTAACGTCCATAGAAGACTTCATAGAAATGCAGTATCTGTAATCTATAGAGATATATAGGATCTCTTTAAATGGTTTTAAGAGCCTTTGCTTTATACATACATCCACACTACATATGTATCCATATCTGACAAACACAATTTCTAGTCATGAGAATCTCACCACTCTACTAAAAATACTAACTTAATCTGTAGTACCTTCCTTTGAGAGTTATCTTCTTATCTGCTTCCTTAATGCATTCAGAAGTCTCAAATTAGGCTAATAGGATATAATATTTCAGTGAAAACTAGCTCTGCTCCAACTATTAGAGGAGAAGGTGGTAATGTGGCCCCCCACTTTGTTTTTCAGGTTTCATCTAAAAAATAAAAGGAAAGCCAATGTAATGAATACATCATTAGTTTTCTTATTTATTTGGCAATACACGACATAATATGAAACAAATAAAAATGCAATAGATAATTGAAAATACATTTATTAAAAAAAATAATGACATTTGACAATTTGAGATCAAGTGAGGGTTATATGGCACCCAGGGGGCCAAATTAAATGTATTATACTTAGCGCCAAAAATCGCAAATATAATATTCGCCTGCAGGGCCCGCGCAGTATGAGCCCATAAGGTGCAGCTTTGGCACTGAATCCACTCCTCACCACGTCTGTCACTGGAGTAATTATGGTCACAAAATATACAAATCGTATCTGAGTCTTCAGGAATTACAGCTCTCTCCAGCTGTATCATTTTCATCACATCCCGATGAGTCACTTTCTACTATTTCTTCATTATCGGAGCTACTGCTGGATGTTACGTCTCTTTGGTGCCTATTAAAACCGCTGGAGCTATCCTATCTATAATTCCGACCGCGTCCGCGTCCGCATCCATATCCGCGTCCACGTCCGCGTCCACGTCCACGTCAACGAGTATCTGCTGAGCACAAAGATTCATACAATTGGTTTTTGTAAGGCGAGCACCTTTGCTGCTGTAGTTTTTCTACCACGATTAGAAGTTTTAGTCTTGGAATAGCCCAGGAATCGGCTGTATGTGTTCTGGTAAAATAAGATTGCATTGTAGCTCATTTACCGCTGAACTCACTCCTCCTCCCGTAATGATAATACATCCTTATGTCGCCTCAAAAAGTAATCCACGCTCTTCCTGCTACTATTTTCTGAAGTTATTTCCAATATTATTTTTCAATGCTAGTTGAAAAGCAATTTTTCGAATATCCATCCCAGTAAGTCCGTAGTATCTAAACTCCATAAATAAAATATATTCAACTAACTTTTCTTCCACAAAAGATGGAGGAAGTATTGGTTTTCTACCAAGAGGCTTATGAACAAGTAAATCTAAAGATTCTTGAGAGTCTTTTACTAATTGTTTTAATGTAGACCTAGGTACGGAATTTTTTTACCGCCTTTTTATAGCCCATGGTCTTGGTTCTCACGGCTTCAATAGCCTTTTTCATTTGTTCAGGGTCCCAAGTTTTTATTTTCTTAGAAGATGGAGACATTAAACTTAGTCGAGGCATCTGGAAATAAATAAATATCACTAATGCATGTTATATGGCCCCCGGGACCGTAATACAACCAATATGAGGGGGCCAAATTACCAGTACCGTGGAATCTACAAACCAGCCTCTAAAAATATGTAACACCAAATATTTTGCGTACGTACCTTCAAAATCTAATAAGAAAACGTTAATCGAACACAATATCCAAATCGCAGATACGTAAACTCGGTATTTCCAGAATTATGCAATTAAATGAAACACAATAAAAAAGAGTTTCGCTAGATGACGTGATTCAAAACTAGAAATATCGAAGGGGGCCATAATACCTGCGGGGGTCACATTACCACCTTCTCCTCTATTTTAGCATCCATAACACCACCGCAACTTACTAGACTTGATAATACTTATATATAACACGTATGTTGCTTTAAAGAAAAACAAAACAACCAATTATCAATTCAAAATAGTTTATTGTTGGCATCAGATATATGTAGTTTATATTTTGTTTATTTTATTTTTTGAAGTAATTAAGCCTATAATATTTACCTATAAGCCCGGGTCAACATTTGTATCAATGTGCCGTCCAATCATAGTTCTAGTACGTCGATTAGGTACATCGACGTATTGCTGGTTGAGTGTAAAATTGACGCAATCGTTTTCAAAAATGTAAAAGATCAAGGCATTTTCCGTCATATTTTAAGATACTCGATCAAACCATCTATAGGATCCTGTCAGCACATTGATACAAATGGGGATGAGTTCAAGGCAATTAACAAAAGCAAAAGATACAACACTGACAATATTTACAATTAATAATACGTTTTAACAAAAAGTTCACTGGTTCTCATAAAAGCTATAAACATGTTACAAATTCGAAACAACATCGACGGTTACCAAGACTCTCCACATAAACATTATTGATATATGTGACGAACAGAGGACTTAAGGCAGCCGCTTTTGCAGATTCGTATTAACATAGAATATGAGTATCAAAGCAAAGTGACAAATGCTAGTCCTTACACCTACCAAGTATATCTAGAGTTTAGACATGTGTCAATTTCACTAAGCGACTCCTCAAAAGCAATAGCTTTAGGTCCCCAGAATTACATTCCTGATTTGCGCATATTTACATTAATTATATAAAAGGTTTATGGTTACTTTAAAATGTTGATATATTAAGGAAGGTCTTGACAGTAGATAACCGTCGACATGTGATATGATAATGAACTTCTTTACTTGACAGCACTTCTCTGCCACACTGAACGGTATTATAATAATTACATCGTCGCTTTTCTTGCTCAAACTCAATCTTGAGAAATGCATCTTAAAATTTTCTATGGCAATATGCTGTTAAATACCTACTCTAGGCGATGAGGTGGTCCGTCTCTTTCTTCTATCGTCTCTCAGACGCCGACCGCAGCGCACATAAGTTGCGCCCATGTCAGGCGTCTGAGAACAACCACTATATTATGTCTTTCCAATATAAAAAATCGCCGTTAGCGTACAGCGTCAAGTCAAACGACAGACTAAGGCGTTTGGAACTATCAACCACCTCGCCTATTTTATAATTCTTCGTAATTTCATCGTTTTCCTGATAAATTACCTTCTTTAGGACGAGTTTAATAAACAAGGCTATGAGATATAAGCTGTAATTCAAAATGTATTAATTAAATGTAATTAACATGTAATTGTACTGCTGAGCATTTTCTCGGGGTCGTACGTAAAGGTACGTACCAATATTACGTGACCCATTCAGGGGGGAGGAGGTAGTTCTTCAAAATACCACGCTTGGTCAGACGGGGCTTAGGTTTTCGTCACGTAGTCAATATCTCCCGCTTTTTCGAGCTATATTCAAAAATGGCGCGCAGCGTTCAGGCTTTTCAAACGGCTGAGCTAAATTATTTATTTTTTAAACTTCCTGTTTGCAAAAAATGGTTTGGGTTATTTATGTATTAACGACGCGTAACTAGAGGGAGAGGAGATAATTTGTTAGTCAAAAATGGTTCTGATGCTGAAACGTAGTCGAGCTAAACTTTTGACTTCCCAAAATAGAAGTTTTGTATAATTTGTAAAAATATTTAGCAGTATTTATGACTCCTGCTCAATTAGTTGCTAAATCAACCGAAATACATTGACTCCATCGGAAAGGAGTACCAGAAAGCAATATCATTATTCAGAACAGGAACCAACAATTATGTACAAAATTAATAGTAATATTTATTATTTTATTATCGTTTAATATTATTATACTTTCGTATTAAGTGCCTGCCTATAAAAAATAAATAAAAAGTATCAGTTTCTTTATGTGCGGACCGTACACTACTACAAACGCAAAAACATCTCGAAGCTAATTAACCTATATATACTACAGGTTGTCACCGAAGGGAGAAGGGGGGTAAAAATTGTAAAAATGAGTAACGTATATTCTAAAAAAGGTCTACCGCAGCTGCCATTTTAGTCCAGGTGATTAAAAATCAGAGAATAGTATGGTTACGTTCCCTAATGCCATGGTATATAAAATTATACACGTCCTCTACAAAAAGAACTATCTAAGATGAGAAAAGTCTCGCTAGTGAGATTAGTACAACATACCTACTAGCAGTACCTACTAGAATAGTCCTCGGGCCAGCAAAGATCTACTTCATAGTATAGTATAAAGACTGGAAATGTTTGTTTTCATGCATACCATGGTAATGATTGACTACTATGAACCGTGTTTTGTACTGGCTTTGAGAGGGAGCAGCTAACGGAAGTATATAAAACAAACTATATTAAATTTAAAAAAAAATCGAAGTGCTTTTTAATATGGCCAGATTTTTTTAGACTATATACTATGAAGTAAAACTGTCTAGCCTCTGGGCTATTACAGACTCAATCCACAACTTTTCAGTGTTATTAGCATAGATAATAAATATCAAACATAAACATCGAAAATATGCTACTAAATAAATAGATCAGTCTCAGTGACAAATAAGTATATAAATACGTTTCAAAATGTTAAGTATGGAATGATATCAATAATTATTATTATAATACTTAATATATTCAAGATTTTCGCATAAAAGAAAAATATGCGTTTTAATAACCAAAATATCGACGCTTTACGTGATCAACGTGTTATGATACGGCGATGTTATGTTTGTATATTCGATAATAAGTATTATTTACTGCAGGGATTAATGAAAAAAATACAATTTCGTAACGAAAGGAATGTGTTATGTTTTTAATTTCAACGTGGCTATAAAATTATATTTTTCGCTATTATCCCAAACAGGCGATATCAATGTAACAAATTGGTTGAAATTATGTTTCCAGATTGGCTACTTTCCCCCAAAAATTATTGTTTGGGGTCGAAGTAATTTTGATATATGATTATTATTCATTTTAAACCTTAAAAAAAGGAGGAGGTTCTCAATTCGAGCATTTTTTTATGTATGTTCAGCCATAACTTTGACGTTTCTGAACCGATTTTGATGATTATTTTTGAATTAAAGAATTTATTCAAAACCATTAACATAGTGTACAGAAACAATTTGGTATCGCAAACAACTGCTGTAGTATAATACTGTGTTGCAGTTGTTAGCGCCCACTTCCAGACAACTCGTTTGTAATACAATTTAAAATAAGAAAAATATTTTAAAGATATACATTTGAAATTTTCGTGTTAATATTTACAATGTATGTGGAAATGCATAGATGTATGTGGTGTGTATGTGTATGTGGTGTGGATATGTATGTGGTGTGTATGTGTATGTGGCGTGTTTGTGTGTGATGTGTGTGTACAATTGAAACGAGTGAGTGTGTGCTTACAGACTGGTGTAGTCAGTTTAGTGAATTAGATTAAGCAAAGCTTCGAAATGGTCCCATATCAATTTTATTGCTAGCAGGGTTTGGATTCCGAAGATATAGCAGGAAAACACTTGAAATCATCAGACTGAAATGTGAAATTTTCTACCACACCTCGAAGTTGCTGCCAAGCAAAACACAAAATTACCATATACAATAATACAACAGCATAATATTGCAAAATGTAGCCATTTTTATGTTTTACTTGGCACCGACTTCAAGATGTTGTAAAAAATCTGCTTTTTATTCACTCTTAAAGTAGGTTTCATTTTTTTTACAAATGTTTTATTGTTTAAATAATAAATAAGCAGATAAACAGTTAAAAAAGTCAAACGAGAAACTTTTTTTATCAATGAAGTTCGTTTATTTTATTAAGTTGACAATGCCTCATTTTTATCAAAATTTAAAGACCGCGATGGACCATCTATTTTCATTCGCGTCCATGCCCTTTAAAGAATTTCAGTCAATTTTGTTGATCCGTCTAATACCGGCATGGTATAAAGTAAATTAAATTTTAACGTTAAATATTTTTCAAAAATTGCATTATGTAAAGAGGGGTTAACATATAATACGAGTTACTTAATATCAGTCTTAGGCATTTCATACATTTCTAGAAACATCAGTGATTTCAAATAATTTCGAAACTCTTTTAAACTTCAATATGGGTTCTGCCTATAATCATTTTCAATGGAACAGTGATCCCGGGTTCAATTCCGTACGGGATATTTATAAACTAACGTTTCGTTAATGAGCCTTGTCTGGCATTAAACTCAGAGATATATTTTGTTACGTTACACACATTTGTATATAGCTTGGGAACACACTATTTTTACGCTTATACTAATACTAATGCTCTTGAATATAAATATAAAAACTAATCAGTATTTATTCACAAAAAATCCTTATAGAACAAGCCAAACCATTAAACAACCATAATATAATTGTTTAACATTTTGGTTTATTCAATAATAAATTAGGTAGCAGGCATATTAAGCCTATCTATTATTTTCAAACACGTGCAAGAGATTATGAATATATTGCATACCTATTTTATACAGGTTATATAATATTTAAAAAAAATATGTAATACTTAAATTAAAATTGGAAAGCTTAATTCCCAAAGATTAATGTGTATTTGTTTTCATATTTAAATAAAAACCATTTATTTGTAAAATATACTGTGACGTTTATACATAACATTTTGGCCAATATAGAGCATTATTCAGAATATTTTTACAGTTATTTTCCTATCTAATCTAATAGTGGCGTTACATAGTCATATAAATAGGTACATAGTCATATAAATAGGTACATAGTCATATAAATAGGTACATAGTCATATAAATAGGTACATAGCATAGGCACTGGTTTGAATATTTGCAAGTTTCCTCCTAAGATAATGAAATATATTCAGCGTACAGTAGAGTACACAAAAAACGACTACAAAATATATTTAGATAATTTTCTACATTATTATTAAAAAGGAGTGTGAAGCATTTGATAATTCTCTTAAATAGGTAAATTCAAAGTGTCTACCTAGAGGTTTATATATTTCTGTGATTTAAAAAATAAGTCAAAAGTTAAGTAAAACTTGCTAATTATACGACACCTGATCATAAATGACGTTTTCAAATTGATGTCTGAAAATTCTGGAAATTTGTCTTACATAGGCTCCGAATCAACTAAAAGGATTTCGATACAAATTTCTGACATTAAAATAAGCAATTTTATCTTAAATTTACCTTTGTCTCATTTCGATATCTAGCAAGATTCACAAGATATGCATATAAATTCAAAGACTCGCAAGAAACGAACACTGGCAGGTTCCAAGCAAATATCCTCACATCCTTTTTAAAATAAATACAAGATGTTAATGATTTATCACACAAACATGCCCATAAAGATTATTATTGCTTGTCAATCAATTTAGTAACTAAGACTAAAACATGAATATTTGAATTAATTCTAGCGTTGTTTAAAATGGTCCAAAATATTTAATCATTCACTCATGATCAATCATTCAATCAAAATCATACACACTTAGAGAAAACCAGGAAAAAATTTGCAATAAAAGCCTATAAACATAATATAAAATTATAATTAATGTATGTCTTTGACGACCACGGGCCATAAAAATGGCCCGGACATTTGAAGGGCTTGCGCGGGGCCATGGAAAGGCCAACAAGTAGAGGCCCTTTAACAAATTTAATGTAAATGTGGCGTGACACTGACCGGCGATTATCCCTGTCTACACCATATAATAATGCACCCAAGGACAAGCCTCGGCCAGTGTAAGACTATTGTAGGAAATGAGGGCAAAAAAATATAATAATTATACTATCACTATCATTATGATGTTTAAAAACACTATATGTCATAAATTAGTCGAATTTTTAATTTCTTTATTTTTCCATTTAATATTTTCATTGATTTGGACTGTAAGTGTTATAAATAGTAAAATTTTGATTGGAAATATAATGGGTTTTTTTCCAAATGAAAGCACAAAAGAAAAAGGAGTTGTGCCACCCTCTAGAAATTTTCTATTTACGGGCTTTTCCATTGTTACGTTTTTACTCAAAGAGTTGTAAGATTTTGTTACCATGGTTTAAACAAATACTAGTTCTAGAACCTTGTATAAAATCAGAGTTATTTCCACGTATTTTCGGTTATGTACAGTAAATGCCAAGGTCCCTAAAAATCTTAGCTACCTTGAAATTTACTTTTTATGTTAACATATTTGTAACAATAATATAGCATAAAATAAAAAGTGGTCAATATTTTTGGCACTCACTGTAATTGCAAACCGGTAAACAATCAACAAACACATGTAATTGCTTTTTAAATGGTAGAATACTAGAAATGACAATCCCTGTACTTTTAACGTGTTACCTTGACACTTTCAATTTCATTTTAAAGATGTCACTACTAACATCATCGTAACACATACATACATAACATCACAGAAATTCAAGGTTAAGTTATGATACCATACTTAGATATGAAAGTTAAAAAACTTAGTACAATTTTTAATTTCCCATTAATTTTTATTTAAATGTGATATAAAATAAAAAACGTTGGTTGAAAACTTTAGTTGTTTTTCTTTATCAAAATGCGAGAGAAAAATGATAAGTAACATGTCTAGAGACAACAGCAGAACATTGTAATGCTGATATTTCACGGTTCATGTCTTTCAAATTGGATGAAACAACCAAACTGATCCATGTAACATAAAATTCCTTCCTGCCCTTTCAGGTCTGTGCGTCTTCAGCATTAGACACATCAACCAAATTGATTTAATTTGGTTTAACCATGTTTATATTAAGTTTTAACGATTCTTCAGATTGATATTTATTGCGAATTGATTATTATTTCTTGTACTCTTCCACCCTTTTAACTCATTCAAATACAAACATACTTAAATTGTTATATATTTATTACAGACACAATAGGTGTGTTCCAACACAATTTGAAGGTACAAAGCAGAAAAATTATAGTGCACATGCTGACTGTTCTTTGACTTGTTCCAAAGAATGTGGAATGGAATGGAACAAACCTAGATATACTATAAACAATAAACATCAATTAAAATTCATACCAGTAACTCCATACTTAACAGGATCCAAACCAACATTAATAAGTCCATTAATCTTATAACCTTCTGAAGCATCACAAACACCATTATATTCACTGGTACTTACAAAATGATTCTTTCTCACAGCATCATCTATGGAATATAAGAGATGTTCAAAGAAATTTGGAAAATTATCATAACTTGGATAAACATTTATATCAATGACTGCATGATTCCCTGTCCGATTGTCTATTACAACATCAAAACCTGCTAAAATCAATCCAATTCGTTTTCTTAATACTCTTATTATATGTTTTAATTTTTCCTCTTCAAGAGTCATAGTGATATCAGCTTGATCGTGAGGATCAAGGATAGATAACGTGGATTGGCTATCTGCTTTGCAAACTTCGCCTGTACTATAGAAAATTGGTTCTAAGTCTTCTGAAGCATAGAAGTTTTTGAGACTTGGCCTTTCGCAAATGTGATATCTGTAAATAAAATGTTTCTAATTTAGAACTAAACTTATATCCATTATAAAGCACCAGAGATACATAATTTATTCTTAAACATATATTTCTTGATAAAAAAAATTATAAAATAATCCACTACAAAAATTATAAAGATTAGTTCTTAAAGGCTATAAATAGGCAACATACAAACAATAATATACAAACATCCAAAAATAAAGTAACTTTCACATTATATATACTTACTTGTGTACTACATTTCGGCGCATCCCATAGTCATTGATTGTGTATAAAATTATAAATAATCTAGAAAATACCTATCAAATTAACAAAGAGGACATCTTACCTGTCTCCTATTAAAAACACCTTATGCAATACAGCATTGTGATTAACAAAACTCTGAACCACACATGGAGGTTTACACACATTTAGTCCCTTTTCATTAAATATAACCACCATCTCGTGAGCTGATTTCGAACCATGCGCTATCGTGGGTTTGCATATAACTGGAAAAATGATACCTCTCTGTTTCATTAACTCTATGTTTAACTCAATGTTGTTTGTGGTGAATTCTGCAAATGTTGGTGTGAAAATGCCTTGTTTTTGGAATGTTGGCTCTTCTTGTAATATTGTATAGTAACAGTACCTGGAATTGTTTTTAAAGCATAATTTAGTCAGGGTTACCACTTACCTTTTTTTTTGTAAAACATCTGTATAAAGGTGATTTTATTACAAATACCAATTAAAAAGGCAGGTGGCCCACATATGAACCAAATACTTTTTTGACAGAAGTTTTCATACTTCGAAATAAGAAAATTCAGTTGAAAAATGTACTAGGGAAAAGGCCTGTAAAATGTGAAGATTACATCTAATTATAAAAGCACAAAACATTACATACCTATTTAATAGTATCCTAACATTATTCAGTGGATCAATCACTGTAATATTTGGATGATTTGATAAATACTGCTCAACTCTTCTGATAATTGCAGATGCCTGAAAACCAGGTTACATATCATTCACAAATATAAAATACAGTATAACCTCTGTAAGTCGAACTTGAAAGGAGACGCCAAAAAATCCAAGTTATAATTATAGAGTTTTCGACTTAAGCGAATTTTGTAAGGAAACATGTAGAGGTCATATCGGCATATTTATAAAGACAGTTTTGTTAAATTGCAACACTGGCGCCAAAAAAAACGCGGTTGGAGCGCCATCTTTTCGGCTAAATTCAACTATCCCTCGGGAACAGTACTATATTTCTGAATGAAAAGTACCCTATATCCTATCCTATACCCCTGACAACGTGTATATAAAATGCCGTAACAATCAGTTGCTCAGTTAAGGCGTGACAATGTCACAAACAAACAAATTTACATTCCCATTTATAATATTATTTAGGATGATTACAAACAAAATCTAGAAGTAGATTACTACAATAGAAATCTCATTTCGTTTCGTTCATTTCGTTAAAAACAACGATGCGTAGTTCAAACTAATTCCTACGAAAGTATCGCAACGACGATTTAGTGCAAACTAATTCCTACGAATGCATCGCAACAACGATTTACTTGAAACTAATTCCTACGAAAGGGTTTCGACGACGATTTAGTTCAAACTAATTCCTACGAAAGGATCTCGACGACGATTTAGTTCAAACTAATTCTTACGAAAGTATCGCGACAAAGATCTAGTTCAAACTAATTCCTACGAAAGTGTGTTTTGTAAAATGAGAAAACTCTCATAGTTGACTTGACTGTGGGCTAGCTCCCCTAGTCGTTGTATTGTCGCAATCATTATTTACTCGGATACAAATCTTGCTAACTCGCCGTCATTGCATCTGTATAGCCTTATTACCTTAACAATGCGGTCACAGTTTTACACATGTAAGTCTAGTAGGTATTACTATTTTTTATACCTTATAAATGAATACACTGTCATGAATGGTAGGCAAGGAATTATTCAGTAAACCCAGTGACTCATTGTTATTACATTAATTCAACCGTTGTCTCTTGTGGTATTTTCCATAAGAACACATTATAATCAAGTCACACTTATGTATCACCGGTTCACACAATTGTACCCGAAATGAAATAGAGTGCTACGCACACTGGTAATCTCAACATACAGATTTCTTTGCTTTGCTTTACCGTCAGCATGTGGTAATTGTAACCATATTTGCATTACTTCAGAAAAACTGCTTAAGAAGCTACATATACATATATGGAGTTTGCTATCTCGCTTGCTCATTACCACATTTTTAAAGATGTAAATTGACCGAATATACTCACGACAAATCTGTAATACAAATTTCGACAATAATATCACGACTATGCCGGCGACCATACGCAGGTTTTCGGTGCATTGGGCTCAAGAGAAAATATGTGATGACAAGTTGCAATCAAATTAGTCCCCATAGGATATGCTTATAAGCTTTAGACTACCAAGGAGAATATTTCATTCTATAAAATATATGTACACTCAGTAAATAAGAAGCACAATCAATTTGACCACAAAATGACAAATATATTGAGTTTAAAATTCTATAAAATAAAATTCTATACAATTTCTATTATAGCATTTTCCCGGCCATCGTCCACGTTGGACAGATAAGAAAAATTACAGTTACTTTGCGAGTAATTAATTTTCTAGTATGGAAATACACGATTGCCAGAAATTCCTATATAAAACTGGAACATTAGTTATGTTACTAAAGGCCTCAACAACGTCTGACTACATAGCGCGAGTTTTTTTTTACTACTCGCTCAAGTTCAAGTTAACGCAATTTTGTATGGCACGATTTATGTTTCCCTTTACGCTCGGAGATGGTGCGTAATCACTCCCATGCAAAATTGTCGTAATTTGAATGTGATCGAGTAGTAAAAAAACTCAGACTAAGAATACTGTTCTACTAAAGATGTTTAATAAATATAAAAACTGTCACATCAGGCAAGTCCCAAAACCACGTGATTTCGAAGTTGGGAAAATCCGGGAAACATAAAAAGTACCGGATTAGTCGGACATGCAAATTATTCTGTAATATTAAGCTAATCGCTAATCGTAATAAAAGTAACATAGCCAATTTTGGCTATGTTACTTTTAGTAACATAGCCAATTTTATTTACATGCAATTTAGCCGTGCAATCATTTCTCAAAAAAGAATCCGGTATTCCCAGGATATAATGAACACGGCATTTAAAAAAGAACGTAAACTGTCGTTCTTGTAAAGTCTTCATCATTTTTATGCACCTCAATAAATTTAAAGGAATCCCAATGAATATTAACGTGGAATTCTCAGGGCATAAAGTACCGAAACATTTCAAACAAAACTTAAACTATCGTTTTAGTGCAAAATAGTATCGGAATCATCTAATTTTCATGTAATTAACAATTTTTTACCGTATCCAGAAAATTTTCCATGTTCTGCCGGAATAGAATACCTACAATATATATTTTAGTGTCATAGATATTTGTTATCTTCATAACGGGTATTTAAATCAGTAGTTGTTAGCAAAGTTATGGATAAGTTACAATAGCAAAATTTTAACTTAATTATTTATTTGTTATTTTTCCCATCAGAAGTGTCATAAAAACACAGATAAATTATTTAATATATTTAGTGCAATAAGTTTAGTTTATTATTATTTCTGTTCTTTTAAACTATCTAGATAAGTATCTATATAACATAAAAAAAGAATACAAGCAAATCAGTTAATTATTATATGCCATAAACATAAATCATTTTAAACCACTCCCGGGAAAATACCGACGCGATTCCCTCGACACGAAGTACCACATACTTTGAAAAAGAACGCCAAACTATTGTTTTAGTATCCATAGTTTCCGAATCAGCTAATTTTCATGTACATAAATCATTACCGAGACTATTTCCATGGGGTTTCACATGACACAAAGTATTGCAGCATTAGAAAAAAAGTAAGCTATCATTTTAGTGAAAAAGGTGTATAAGATAATTTTTAATGACGCAAACAACCTCAAAACACACGTAAATGTTATTATTAATTCATTACCTTGGTATCACCTTGATCCGCTAAAGCTATTATATCAGTAAGTTTGTGTAAAAAGATATCTATTTGACCTTGTTCTTCTAAAGACTGCTCTAGATCTAACTGAAATTGATAAATAATGTTATTATTTTTCATCAAAATCTGTACTTATATAACAAAACAAAAAATGTATATGTAAAACTGAACTTTAGAATGCACTTATATCAGAAATACCTAGTCTGATACCAATTTTTTTATGTTTTTCATAAAAATTACAAATATTAGACTTCAGTTAGCACATACATACATCTTTTGAATAGGCTAATTAAGATAGAAACAGTAACCTGAATTTAAAACATAAATCACTTACTGACAGAGTTTCAATCACTTCAAATCCAACAATGAATGAATGAATGATTTCAAGACTGCCCCAAATTTATGATCTACCCACATTAAGTGCACAGACAAGTACACTATAATAGATTATATGTAAAATATAGTAGGGTGCTCTAGAGATACACGGGAGGCTATTGCATGACCATTTGTGACCCGACTATAAGTAGCCATAAAGGTTAGTGTGGACTTTTTTCTAGTTTGATCGATCACTAAAATTTACCATTATTTAAAAAAATACTTTAATTGCACATCCATTACATTACAGTGAAGTCTTTCACTTTAATTCTTCAAAAATTAATTTAATTTTGTAATTTACTTCAGTAGATTAATTAGTACTTCCTTATATGTAAAATAATTATGCAAAATATGCATAACCATGACAGTTGTTTCAAAATTACCTAAACCCAACCAATTAAGTGGAAAATAACAATTTCTAGATTATGCAAAAAAAGTATTTGACTCACATTAATGATGCAATTTGTGGTCAACATACCTTGGTATTTAAATGGTTAATGCATTCTCATTCAAAACTCAAATGATCCAGTTTCCGATCCTTCAGGGAAAGCTTGCATTTCATTGCATGCAGAATTTTTCTAACCGAATGTGTGTATCATCACAATTACTAGATGCTGACCATAAAAAAACATTGTGAAGAAACCGGCACATAGAAATAACAGATATGTCAAAACTGCTCTTTCCCTAAGAAATTGGGAAACCCAAATCTAACAATAGGCCAAATATGGGATTTATTACTTATTATTATAGATGTTACAATATAATCAATTGATAATAAATGCAGTAGTTAATTCACAGTTGTATATAGTAGTATGTATATTTTGATATATTATACTTATAGCTAATAAGTTTATGTGAACAACTGATATGCATTTAAAACTATATTAGGATTTTAAATACTCACTTTTAAAATATTATAACCATGTGATGAACAAGCTTTATTTAGTTCATTCCAATTTAATTTCTGGCTTTTCTTATCCGATATCCATATTCCTATAGTCCTAAAAGTAATTCTGTCGCTTTCCATTTTATGGATATAAACTTCAGTAAAATTAATTACTAAAACAAAATCATGTGGTCTTCAATCTTCAGGATAAATACACTTTACAGTCCACTGGCACTGGCTGAAGGTTTCTTCAGAATTGAATTAAAAAATTATAGAGTAATATTTATTTATTTAATATTTGACCTCGAACTAGAACTAGCAAAAAAATCACCTTTAGGCTTTAGGCCCGAGTCAAGTTTGTAGAGCCACTCCACCAGCGTTGCCAGATGACCATGACAATTAACCCCCAATTTTTTTTCAAAAATCCCAAAAATAAGCTTTTTGAGAAAAAACCCCCAAAATAGTTTTTACTTATTTTAAAGGAGAAAGAAAAAAGCAAAACCACTGTCGTAGAGAAAACGTCACTAATGACGTCATCATTTTCCCTCACAACGACCCGTGTCAATAGGTGCGTTAAATAACCATTCCACTTGAGTTTCCGATTGTGACGCTAGCAAATAAGTGAAACGGGAAAAACCGCAGTTGTGAACGTGATCATTGTCAGTCTCTAACGGAAAGTAGCCTATTGGATACGACGCATAGGAGTAGAGACGGCATAATAAATAAATAACGTAAATGAACGAACGAATGAATTGGATTATTAAAATGAACTATTGAATTGAAGTATGATTCACTAGTAAAGTATAATTCTAAGATAAAGTAATAATACCGTATTGTGACTTAGATATAATAATTGTAGTGATGAGAATTGTGTTTGTAGATGAATTATTGATACTTAAAATATCTCTCCAAAATTTCTCAAAACAAAATATTTCCCCCCGAAAGTCCCCCAAAGAATCTTTATCCCCAAATCTCCCCCAGACGTCAAAAAAATCCCCGAATTTGCAGGAAATCCCCCATCTGGCAACACTGACTCCACTTGGACAAACCGTTATATTTGAGAAATTGAGATCTGTGTATTCGTGATCCTTGTCTCTTGATTTTGTTATTACATAGGTATAGTATATTATCTATGCTGTTAATACTAAAATTCCGTAGACAGAGAAACCTATAGACAAATTGATAGCTTCTTGAATTGATAGTTTTTGTCGCATTCACACAAGAAAAGGAGCAACTTATGCCGATGTCGTATGAATGAATGAGACAGAACGATACTATTTTTTTTGTTTCACTGAGCATGCCGCGGTTTGGCGTTGGCGCACCAGTTTGCTAAACAAAGTTCGACAGCTGAAGCGCAGCAGCTATCGTTTTCCTGTAAAATACAGTTTTCACGTGCTTTATGTTAAGGTGACCAACTATTTTTTGTTCAAAAAGAGTACACTGTAAGTACTTCATAGGTGAAAAAAAAGAAGAAAAAACGATAAAAACTTTATTTTCTTTTAAAAACATACTTTTCTTCGGAGTAGATTTTTTTTTGCTAAATGAGGATGTTCGTCTAATAATGTAGCCACATCCGAACAACTTTCATTTTACATAATTATTATATTTGACTTTTAAGATGGCAGATAATGTTTTTACAGCAAGTTGCGACTTCTCAATGCTCCAATAATCATTCCCTAGTGAAAATACCCTTTCAACAGCAGCATTAGTGCCTGGACAACATAAGGATATTTCTATTAAAACTTTTAAATTTTCATGTGAGATATGTTATACTCTAAAATGCCCAAAGATTTCTACCCATCTTTTGTCAAGTTCTATTTTCTCATCGTTCCATTTTTTCGATATTTCTTCATTTAAATATAAATTTACTCTTCGAAATTCTTCGAAGAGAAAATTGTCATTAATAACAATATCTTTTACTTCCTTCATTACAAATTCGACTGCTGAAGAAACTTCTTTCCATTCAATTTTACTATTTAGAAGGGTCCATTTGAAACAATTTAATGCTCTAAACTTCACTATCCATTCTTCGATATATTCATAGCAAATTAAAAAAAAATTAGCTTCTTTTAAAAATTAATTTTTTATTCTGTAATTGGAATTCCAAAACGGTCAGTTTATTCTTTAGAATTAGTGGTAAAAATCCATCATTAAATCTTGATTTACATTGCAGTATGAAATCGTTTAATATAATAGAGACTTCTGTTGCTGAAATTTTATCTCCTTCAATTTGTAGAGTAATTTTATGAAACAATGACGCCTGACTGTGAATAAAATAAAGCATAGGTTCTGACATATCGTTTAGAAAGAATTTCTTCAAAATTGTAGAACATTTGTCAAGGCTTAAAAAATATGAACGTAGTGTATCATATAACTGCAAAACGCGTTCTAATGCTGGAGTTAAAGCAAGCCATCTGACTTTGGAGTAACCAAGCAGTTTTTTGTATTGAACACCAGCCTCTTCACAAAATTCTTTCAAACTTGCTACCCGTACTGTAAACCGATTTAAATATAAATATATCGTATTAATTACTTCCACATCTATTGATATAGAACTTGATGCTGTATATAAATATTTAATTAATAAAATTGAAATAAAATTTAAAAAAATGTTTTAGAAATACAAATGAGTATAAAATTATACAAATGAGTACTTTCAGAGTACAGGATTTGAAAAGAGTACGGTTTGCGAAAAAAGAGTACAAAACTCAGTAAATGAGTACAGTTGGTCACCTTATTTATGTGAAGTAATTCATATTATATTTTGTTTTCAACAATTTAGACTTCCTATTTCAACCTTTTTGTTAAGAACATGGTTCGGTGTAGCGTTAAAGGGTGTAAAAGTGATAGCGGAACGAAAACGCCAGGATTGTCTTTTCACTCGTAAGTATACCACTGTTTATTAGTTACTAGACATTCAGTAGCATTTTATTATATTGTTACGTACGAGCGGGGGTACGCACTTATGGATTGGAAGAAAACACCAGTGTTTAATTTAAAAGCTTTTATTGACTTACAACAGCCGCACGTAGTACCTCTCTGCAGGGTTGCCCCTATACGCACGACCAACGAGGCACAGTCCCGACGATAAGTTGTCACACCCTCAATACCGTCGCCGATATTGCGCGGACCACCTCCAATATTATTGCGCGTAGTTCGCTTCTGATTCCTCTCTCGAACTACGCTACACACCTCCTTCACGTATCTGTCCACAAAACTTGTCACTAAATTCACCACTTAGTTCGTCTCTGTCCTCTATTAACCTTCTCTAATAACTCTTTAGTATCGCACTTCTCGTTTCACCGTCTTGTACTGAACTCAACTTTAAACTGCCCGGTAGGCGCGCCTTACGCTGTTTACCCGGAAGAATTTTCTAGAACCCATCTATCTATCTCCGTCTCTTCCTTCCCGAACCTTCTGTTCGGGAACTTTCGTTTATACATCTATCCCTTTCTAACATCTATCTATCTCTGTTTTTTCTTTCCCGAACCTTCTATTCGGGAACTTTCGTTTATAAATCTATCCCTTTCTAACATCTATCTATCTCTTTCTTTCTTTCGTCATCTATCTCTTTCTAAATGTATCCGTCCTTGTCTTTTCGTTCTAGATCGTTCTGGATATTTCCAAAAGTTCTAAAACTAACTAGATGGTTCCACCATCATTCGCCACAATATTCATATATTGTGTATAATGTACTCTAGACGTAAATTTATTGTTAAAATAGCACAAAAAAACAATTACAAATTTAAACCTAAAAATGTAGTGTGGCCAACTTTTTTTTTAATATTTCCTACTACATACATACATACATACATAACTTCACGCCAGGTCCCTTGCGGGGTATGCACGAACAACAGAGCGCCATACAGGCTTATTCTTACACACCTCACTTGCTTCTTTGACATTCATAGCTCTTGTCATGCACGCTCGTCTGTTCTTAAGGCTCCTGACATCACCTTCTGCTAATACACGATCAATTTGATCATGGAAGGTGTGTCGTGGCCTTCCGAGACTTCTGCATCCATCCACTTTTGCATTGTATATCTGTTTAGTCATTCTTTCATCATACATTCTTTCCACATGCCCGAACCACCGGAGCATTCCTTTCCTTACCTTCACCCCGACGCTCTCTTTCAGACCAACTCTCTTTCTTACTTCGGTATTACGAACGCGGTCCGCGAGCGTCACTCCGCAGATTTTGCGCAGTGCTCGCATCTCGACCGCGTTTACTCTACTTTCATGCTCTCTGTTCCATACCCAACTCTCGCTTCCATACGTGAGCGTAGGTACCAGCACCGCGTTGTGTATGGCAAGCTGGGCTTTCTGGCTGAGGTTCTTAGCGCCTAGAAGTTTACCTAACGCTCCATTCACACTATTCCCCAAATTTACTCTTCTTTCTATGTCAGCGGTGTACCTTCTATCCCTGCTAAAAGCACATCCAAGATATACAAACTCATTCACTTGTTCCAGCATAACATCATCGACCATTATCCTTGCATTCGTTCTGGTTTCTTCTCTTTCAAACACCATAACCTTTGTTTTCTTCGCATTCAAATGTAAGCCTCTCGCCTGACAGTCATCTTTCATCATTGTGACTAGTGTTTGCAGTTCTGATGGCGATTCGGCTAAAAGCACGGCATCATCCGCATAAAGCAAAGTGCTAAAACTAGATCACCCATCCGCACCCCAACATCCATCAATCTTAATCTCTGGAGACAGTTGTCCAGATATAGGATGAACAGCAAAGCCGACAGCACGCAACCCTGCCGGACGCCAATATTGACGTCAAACCAGGGCGACAGGCTGCCGTCCACCCGCACGCATGCCATACAGTCCTCGTAAGTGGACTGCACAGCACGCAGCAATTGGCCATTGATCCCATATCCGGGCAATATGTCCCAGAGGTCCTTCCGCACAACCCTGTCAAATGCTTTCTCTAGATCCACAAAACCGCAGAAAACCTTCCGGCCCATAGCCAGCTGCTTCTCCACGATATTGTGGAGCGAGAAAACTTGATCCATATATCCCCTTCCATTTCTGAAGCCCCCTTGTGCATCCCACAGTAATCCATCGGATACCACTCTCATTCTCCTTTCAATAATCTTCGCATACACTTTAGATGCTGTGCTGATCAAACTGATGGCCCTGTAGCTGGCGCACTCCATACGTGACCCCTTGCCTTTATACAAGGGCACGATGACAGCGCGCCTCCAGTCCTTGGGAACCTTTCCCGTCCTCCAGCACAAGTTGCATAAGGACAGCAAAACGTCCCGGACGCAGGTTCCACCATATTCGATCATCTCAGCAGACACACTATCGATTCCTGCTGCCTTTCCATTTTTCAGACTTCTTATCGACCATTCGATCTCTTCCAAAGTGATCTCGGATGCTGACTCCTCGAAGTCGGTCACAGACTCAGTCGTTGTGCCAGCATCCGAGATATTATCATACATTTCTCTAAAATATTCACTCCATCGCGCTAAAACCTCTTGTGGGTTAGCAAGAATGTCCCCTGCTTTAGATTTTATTCTTTCCATTCTGGAAGCTGACGAACAACCCCGAGACTTCTTAACCTCTCTCCAAAAGAGTTTGGTATTCGCCTCGAAGTTCTCCGTCAGCTTCTCTTCTTCTTTCAATTTTATTCTTTCACGCTTCTCTTTCACTAAAGCTTTGGTTTCATTCTTGCAGAGGCGATAAATTTCTTTCTTCATCTCATTCATACTGTCATTCTGATGCAAAGATGCAATATAATCCAGCCAGGCTTTTCTCTTTCTCTCTACGCTAGATTTAACATCTGCGTCCCACCATTCATCACCTTTCGTTGTTATATGCCTCTTTGAGCATCCACATGCTTCTTTTGTGCTTTCCACTATACTTTCCTTCATACTATCCCAGTCATTATCCACATCTAAGTCGGAGAAGTCCGCCTTTGCAAGCCTTTCTTCGACTAGGCGCGCATACATACTCCTTATACTAACATCTTCCAATTTTATTCTTTCAAGCTCCCCGAAATTGGTACGCTCTCGCCAGTGCCTCCACTTCTTGAAAAGGCCCACAAACCGGCTTATCACCAGGTAGTGGTCCGTTCCAAGAGTGGGGTCTCTGTAGGTTCTTGTATCCGTTATTGTGTTTCGGAGGCGACTATCTATTAAAATCAGATCAATCATACTTTTCTGTTCATTCATTCTCCATGTATACGTGTGAATATCCTTATGATGGAATAAGGTGTTCGACACAAGCAAGTTTCTTTCCATCCATACGTCTATGATTGGCTTACCAGCCTCGTTCGCTCTCTTGTCGCCATAGGGTCCAAGGACAGCCTCAAAGCCGTCTCGTTTGGTCCCCACCCAGCCATTAAGATCACCACACATAATTAGGAAATATAATTAGGAATTTATTCTGCATCGTGTATTAATGAAATATCTGAAAAATTTAATGGCTTGTTGTAGTTTTCCTGAACCTGATAATTTACGTCGGAATTGGATATTAGCTACAGGACGGACAGATTGGACACCAAAACCATCATCAAAAATTTGCAGTATACATTTTGAGAATAGTGCATGACAAGAGCTATGAATGTCAAAGAAGCAAGTGAGGTGTGTAAGAATAAGCCCAAATGGCGCTCTGTTGTTCGTACCTACCCCGCAAGGGACCTGGCGTGAAGTTATGTATGTATTATTTTGAGAATAAATTGTTAATCAAAAAGAAGAAAGTTAGACTGCTTAAGTTTCGAACCAGGTTTTATAAGATTTTTATAGGTTTAGTGTTTTTAAAACTACAGTGTGAACTACATGTAACGTTACTCGATTTAACGACAAACTCCTTTAAGCGTCGAAATCACTTGGCTTTGGTTGGTTTAGATTGTCTTCCACACAATGACACACTCTATCTAGCGTTACACCCACTCTCAATAACGACAACAATTAAGTAATAATGCCTTTTAAGTTGCCAAAATTAGTAAAAGCGGCGCAGCTGTATACGTTCTTCAAAGTACTATTTTCTGTAAACAACACCTTTCTTCACCTTTTTTTGTATAAATTGAAAAGAAAATTAACTTCTTTTTAGGAAAAAACTGCCTGTATTCCATCATGTTCCTCCTTCAGTTTAAATAAATATACAATTATGGAAACTGAAAATCATTTAAATATTCCTGTAAGTGCACTATATTAAATAAAAATAATATGATTTTCCTGCAATCAATACAGTCCTTGCTATGTACAGTATTAAGATAAATTACTTTCGTTATATAAATTCGTATATTCTCCACAACCATCACTAGTAAGTAATACAAACAAAAATATTATGTCCAACAAAGTTATGGTTACTAAACGGGTTTTTGGATTTTAGGACAAGACTCCAGAGTACATACCTCGAACGTTGAAAAAAAAAATGGAAAAGTTTCAATATATAATCATTCGAACAACTGAAAAAATTAAGAGCTCTTCGAGAAAAAAGTATACGTTTAACGAAAAAGGTAGCTAAACTAGAAAATGTTATTGTAGAACTGAAAACAAAGTCATTAATAAGTGAGGAAGATGGGGATTTATTGGAATCTGTTGACTCTACCAATAGGTTGCTATGCATGCTATGTGACGGAGAAGACATGCTGCGTAACTCAAATTAATTGCAATGAGGGCAGGAGACTAAGGATAGATGATGATGATGTAGTCCTAAATAACTGCCCTTTCTTATGTGACAGTAGGTTCTGGCTTTGTGAATAAATAATAGAACATGTTTATTTTTAATTTTTACAAGAAGTCTTTATTGGTAGAGTCAACAGATTCCAATAAATCCCCATCTTCCTCACTTATTAATGACTTTTTCAGTTCTGCAATAACATTTTCTTGTTTAGCTACCTTTTTCGTTAAAAGTCTACTTTTTTCTCGAAGAGCTCTTAATTTTTTCAGTCGTTTGGATGATTGTATTTTCAAGCTATGCCATTTTTTTCGCAACGCTCGGGGTGTGTACTCTGGCGTCTTGTCCTAAAATCAAAAAACCCGTTTATGGTTACTAAAACCATAACTTTATTGGAAACAATATTTTTTTGGACACAATATTTTTGTTTGTATTACTTCCTAGTGATGGTTGTGGAGAATATGCGAATTAATATAACGAAAGTAATTTATCTTAATACTGTACATAGCAAAAACTATATTGATTGCGGGAAAATCATATTATTTATATTTAATATAGTGCACTTACAGGAATGTTTAAATGATTTTCAGTTTCCATAATTGTATCTTCATTTAAACTGAAGCAGGAACATGATGGAATACAAGCCATTTTTTCCTAAAAAAAAATTCAATTTATACAAAAAAGGGTGAAGAAAGTTGTTTACAGAAAATAGTACTTTGAAGAACGTATACAGCTGCGCCGCTTTTACTAATTTTGGCAAGTTAAACGGCATTATTACTTAATTGTTGTCGTTATTGAGAGTGGGTGTAACGCTAGATAGTATGTCATTGTGTGGAAGATAATCTAAACCAACCAAAGCCAAGTGATTTCGATTCTTAAAGGAGTTTGTCATTAAATCGAGTGACGTTACATGGAGTTCACACTGTAGTTTTAAAAACACTAAACTTATATAAATCTTAAAAAAACCTGGTTCGAAACTTAATATATGATTAACTGAACATTTACCAGAATAGGTACAGCATTAGGGAATAGCAGTGTAACTTTCTTCTTTTTGATTAACAATTTTTAACACTATATTAAATAAAAATAATATGATTTTCCCGCAATCAATACAGTTTTTGCTATGTACAGTATTAAGATAAATTACTTTCGTTATATTAATTCGCATTTTCTCCACAACCATCACTAGGAAGTAATACAAACAAAAATATTGTTTCCAATAAAGTTATGGTTTTAGTAACCATAAACGGGTTTTTTGATTTTAGGACACGACGCCAGAGTATACACCTCGAACGTTGCGAAAAAATGGCAAAGCTTGAAAATCCAATCATCCGAACGACTGAAAAAATTAAGAGCTCTTCGAGAAAAAAGTAGACGTTTAATGAAAAAGGTAGCTAAACAAGAAAATGTTATTGCAGAACTGAAAACAAAGTCATTAATAAGTGAGGAAGATGGGGATTTATTGGAATCTGTTGACTCTACCAATAAAGACTTCTTGAAAAAATTAAAAATAAACATGTTCTATTATTTATTCAAAAAACAAAGCCAGAACCTACTATCACATGAGAAACGGCAGTTATTTAGGACTACATCACCATCATCTATCCTTAGTCTCCTGCCCTCATTGCAATTAATTTGAATTACGCAGCATGTCTTCTCCTTCGCATAGCATGCATAGCAACCTATCGATGAAAATCTTCCTTACATCCAAATTTCTAATTATCACAATTATTTTTCCTCACAAGGTATCCCTAAATATAGTGACGTCATCTTTTTTGTCCCTTTCTGCGGCACGCTTTAGCCTTAGACTAGGGATGTTCATACAAACAAAATATCGATATTATTTTCGATATAATATATCGTAATGTTGTATCGATACTTTGCGATATATCGTAGAAATATATCGATATCTTCGATATATCGTAACAAAATGTAATTTTCTTACTTAGTTAGTTTTTAATATTAAGTATTTGATAGGGATCAGGTTGATATAAGTAAAAATAGCTGGGAATAAGAAACAAATCAAGTTTAATTATTTATAATTCCCAATACTTTTTGTCGAGACCTTGCTTAAACAAAATTTAAATTAAAATGTAATATATAAAACAGGTAATCAATTTATTGCCACAGCTTGCTTCTTCTATACAATTGAATTGTAGCCGCTTTTATATATTGTGCTATTTATTTTTATTAGTTAGTTTTTATATAACTGTATTTACATTTCGTAAAATGTATCAAACAAAACAATCAAAACAGATAGCTTTTATTTGTAAGTTATTTTGTACTGAGACCGAAACGAGTACCCACAGACACAGATTATACCATTTTTAATACTAGTGCTGCCCTTACTAAGAGTAGGAGTAGTATGTTGTTTAGCGGGGGGCGATTATGACTAATGTCATAATCGAATTATTTTCGAATATTAATATTGAAAATCGATTATGAAATTAGTAGCTTACTTATTTTATAATCGAATCATTTCATTAGTATATCTCATAATCGACCAGCGCTGAAAATATACAAAAAAATAAAACTGAGAGTTTATTGGAGAAACTCAGAAATCGCTCTTTAGCTGTTGAGACGAATATACATTGTAGGTTAGGTATGTAGTGGAGTTTAATTTGAAGTCATTTAGAGTATTTAACAACGAAACTTTCGTTACTGGGAAGGCTAGTTATTCAATAATTCAGGGTTTTACGTTTTATTTTTACTCAAGTTACCAACCATAAATCAGTTTAAAAAAGTAAAACTTTATTCTATAATTTCTACCGATATTTGATGTATCGGATAAAATGTATCGATTGTACATATCGATACTAGATTATTCGATAATATCGGGAAGAATCGATATATCGTGTACATATATCGATATTTTATTCAATATCGATATATATCGTGCACTCCTACCTTGCTCAAACAAAATTTTAATTAAAATGTAATATATAAAACAGGTAATCAATTTATTGCCACAGCTTGCTTCTTCTATACAATTAAATTGTAGCCGCTTTTATATATTGTGCTATTTATTTATATTAGTTAGATTTTATATAACTGTATTTACATTTCGTAAAATGTATCAAACAAAACAATCAAAACAGATAGCTTTTATTTGTAAGTTATTCTGTACTGAGATCGAAACGAGTACCCACAGACACAGATTATACCATTTTTAATACTAGTGCTGCCCTTACTAAGAGTAGAAGTAGTATGTTGTTTAGCGGGGGGCGATTATGACTAATGTCATATTCGAATTATTTTCGAATATTAATATTGAAAATTGATTATGAAATTACTAGCTTACTTATTTTATAATCGAATCATTTCATTAGTATATCTCATAATCGACCAGCGCTGAAAATATACAAAAAAATAAAACAGAGTTTATTGGAGAAACTCAGAAATCGCTCTTTAGCTGTTGAGACGAATATACATTGTAGGTTAGGTATGTAGTGGAGTTTAATTTGAAGTCATTTAGAGTACCTATTTTGTTAACCACGAAACTTTCGTTACTGGGAAGGCTAGTTATTCAATAATTCAGGGTTTTACGTTTTATTTTTACTCAAGTTACCAACCATAAATCAGTTTAAAAAAGTAAAAGTTTGTTCTATAATTTCTACCGATATTTGATGTATCGGATAAAATGTATCGATTGTACATATCGATACTAGATTATTCGATAATATCGGGAGAAATCGATATATCGTGTACATGTATCGATATTTTATTCAATATCGATATATATCGTGCACTCCTACCTTAGACCATTAAACCAATGGACAAGCCTCGTATGAGCATACCCCTCCGCCAAGGTACAAGATTATAAAATCTAACACGTTTATAAAAACTAGTTCAATAATCGATTTCTAACAGTCAGAGTATCGTTATCGCTGTGTGAGGAGCTCCTCAAAAATGCCAACCTGTGCATTTAACGTGTGCGATAAAATGTCAAACACCTCAAATCTACAAAAAGATGGTGTAACATTTCACATGTAAGCATTTTTTTGTCTAATTATTGCTTTTTTTAATAAAATAACTTATAGTTGTTTATTAAACTTGATGTTTAAAACATCGATTCTATAATCGAATTAATGAAACATCTCGTATCGACTTCCGACAAATCTCTGTTTTACTTTGAACTGTTACTGTGAAGAAATTGAGTCTATATTTGTATAACAATGCCCATATTGAAAGCTAGCGCACTTCACACACACACTCACGAGACTAATGCGAAATCCTTCAAGAAATTATAGCCCTTATTGCGTTGGAGACTAATTTGAAATTTGAATATCGAAGTTTGTTTTTTTGGCTACACGATACTATCTATAGTGATGTTTAATCTGTACTTATAACTCCGTGTCGATATCGATAAAACTACCTTGGATGCTGTTAGTCGAAAATATGATTACGTTATACTAATAATGACCCACTTTTAGGGTCCTATTGTAAAATAAGGAACCTTTACGATTTCGTCGTGTCCGTCTGTTCATCTATTTTCCGAGATTAGGTCTACACTGCTGAAATTTGGTACATATAACTGTAACCTATACTAGGAAATATATTTAAATGTTGTGAGAGTTTTTTTAAGTATTGCTCCCACACAGTGAAAAGTTACGATGGTAAAGAGTACTGCTTTTACCCCATCGAATCGGGTATCGTTACCGATCTTGAAAGTCTACCTGTTTCTTGATCAGCGCTCCTATATAACCTACCTTGTGAACATAGGGTTAACGGTATTGCAGCGAAGGGTTCCTACTACTAGATGATTACGATTTATGGCCAATATTATGTTTTATTCATTTAATAATTTTTATAATTTTTCACTATATCAATTCTTTTATTCCATATCAATGCTTCGGCTTGAGTATGTCATTCCTAGACATCAGCTTCCAGCTATGGTTACCCGGGAAAAGGGTTCTCGCCCGCCGTTATGCCGTCGAGATGGGCGCGCGGCGTGTTCCGCGCGCGCTCACCTCTCCTCCCGCGACGCGCGTTACAAACCGCCCCACGCTCGGATTAATATGTTTTTAAACATTACTAATTGACATGTAACCTCGAGTCAAACCGTGATCATAGCTGCTGTAAAGTAGCCGAAACGTTGTCAAAATAAAGAAATATCGCGCTTAAAACCGTAAATAACGTAGTTTTATTTATGTGTAACAGTCGCGAATATCTAAGAAAAATACTATAAAATAAATGAATTAAACTTATACTTTAGTTTTATTCCACCGTCATCATATCTATAGTATTCAAAATTATTTTTCCTAGTTAAAATATCGACATTAAAGTATCGATATTTCTATCCCTATGAAATTCACAGTTTTGTACTGTAGTGATACCAGCATTTTTCCCTCAAAATATAGGGCATTTAAATTACGTTGCAAGTAAATATTTGAATTATATGTACATAATTATATATTATGTTCATGGATGTTTTTAGCGATTAGGGTTTACATAAAATTGTGAAAGTGTTAATAAATATCACACATCACAATTTTCATCACACAATAACTAAGATCTTATTTCAACTAGTGCTAGTTTAATAAATCATCAATGTGGTACTGTTTAATTATTACAATATTAAAGTTTATTTCATAATCCAATATTATAATAAAAAATAATAATGAATATTTAGTCAATTATGATTAAATTACGAGGCAAATTGAATAATGATATGGCAATTTCTTGTATTTTGAAATGTGTGAGTAGTCTTTGTGTGCGTAATGAGTGTAAATATACGCTGTCTCTATACTAGTTTTGAAGATTTGTACATGTTTGCGTTTATAACAACACAAATAATATTTGGGTGTATGCGATTGTTTCAATGTGTGCTTTACTCTTCCCCCCGCAGCAAATGGCTGAATTTTTGTTTGCAAAATTAGACGCGAGCCGAGTCCTTTGGTTTAATGGTCTAAGGCTTTAGCGGTGTCTATAGGATTCTCTGTCTACGGTCTACGCCTTCAACCAAGAAGCTTACCTTCTGTGCTTGGTCCCAACCAAAGAGTACATTGGGAGTTTTTGGCGGGAACTGAAAGGAGACGTTGTGCTATGCAGTTTTATTTTCTAGAAATGTGTAAAATTACTCTAAAATGAACAATAGTTGTAGGATATTGATAGTTTTTGAGTAGTAACTATGTGTTTTGTGAGAAATGTGAACTGTATAGTCAAATATGGCCTTTTGAGTTGTCACAAGAACTCCGCTGAATGGCACTAGCTGGTTACCTACAGTTATTTATTTAGGTTTATGGCTTGGCAGCTAGGCCTTTAAGCCAGGTCTTAGTTTACAATCAGGGCGTTCCATTAGGGACTCACAACGACCACGTTCACGACCGCGATTTTTCCCGTTCCACTTGCTTGCGGACGTTATAATCATAAAAGCTAGTGGAACGGGTTATGGAGCGTTGATGTCATTAATGTCATACGCAAATGTCATTGGTTGATATGAAAATCGCGCCTTTTTCAATGCGTAGGTTTGACTAATTTATGTAAAAAGAAATATAGTAGTCATGCGCAAAACAGTACTCTATGAAGTCATGCCATATGGCATGACATTTCGCACCGCGTAATATGGCATTCGAACAGTACTCAGTACTCTAAACATGACCTGTCAGAAATATGCCTGTGTTGTATAGCCCGCTAACAATTACGTATGTCTTATTGTACTGAATGTTCGGGTGTCAATAAAAGTTTAATCTATACATATAAACTGCATTTAACAGTGACGGCGTAAACAAATAGCTACACACAAACTAATGAATTTAATTAACAAACCAATAAATAACTTAACTAAAATTACATACTATTGAATACAATGTAAGACAACTTAACTTATTTGTGTTGTATTCTAATGAACTTCAACTTTAGTTAAAAAATTTGAATTTTGAATCAAAATTTTTAAAAACCAAAAAAAGCGCGCACAATAAAACATATGATATTATAAGAATGACTTACGGGGTGGTGTCAAAGAAATTTAAGTTTTATTAGGAACGCAATACCGGCTTAACAATAGGCAGAATCCCATCGAGCCGCCGATACTCATTCTCGTTCGCACAATATTACTCGAACATTTACGATGCTGACCGATTGACACCCGAACATCGTACACCAGTACTTAGAACAGAACGCAGAAAGAAAAAAAAATTACGCAAATACGCAACGGACAACGGACCTCTAGATATGAACGTCATGTTTAGTGTTATGTGACATGCTAAATTTTGCCGGGTAATAGGTACTGTTACAGTACGCGGTCGTGCTATATTACGCGTACTGCATGGCTCACAGTACTTACACATGTCTAAAATATAGCTAATTACTATATCTAACTATAACTACTACTAACTAGATATAATTTTAGTCTTAAGTTCATGTTTGTATTGGTGTACAATAAAGAGTTATCTATCTATCTATCTAATTATACAAAATGTCATTACAATACAATACAAAATGCCCTTACTACTTCATCGTGGTAATAATTCAGAAGAAAGCAAATTCGTCTAGCTCAGATGAAGAGTGGACGTTAAGTTTATAAAACGTAATACTAAAAAACGTGATCGCAGGCCACGTATTACACAATATAAAAATATATATTTGATCGTTATTCAGATGAAGAATTTAAAAGCCACTTTAGACTTTCAAGAAATACATTGAATTATCTATTGTCTATCTATCTATAATTCTGAATTCTGAGTTATAACTCTTTCGTATAATTCTGCAGCAAAAGCTATGTGTCTACAAACAATGAATTTCTCATTAATTATATAATTATATTCAAGTCAACGATATTGAAAACTGATTAGAAATAAATTATGTAAATAATTGCTAATAACAAATAAAGGAAAATGATAGATGGCTGTTCAAAATACATTAAAATTAATTTTACAAAATTAATAAAGAAAGATATTTTTCCATTCGCCATCTTTGTTTCAAAATTCGCGCCTTTGTCAACGTATTAACAAGAGATAATTAATGCTCTGTGGTCAACGCCCACTTCGACCCACCTTTTGACATGGGTTGTTGCAGGCGTTGTGTGAGCAACGCAAGGGATTCAGCCCCCGTTTCGAAGTGGGGTGTGTTCTCCCAGGGCACACTCCAGGGCACACTCCAGGCACTTTATTGCGCTGGATCGACTGTTGCGTAACTATGTTCTATATCTCAGTCTTTCCTTCACAACAAAGCGCAGGGTCGACGGGAGGAGAGGTTTTTTAGTGGGTATTGAGGTTGCTCGCCCGTGCGGCATCGCTCTGAGTCTCCACACTCCTCAGTGTCAAGCCATCGCGGACGAAGCGCAAAAAAGCATACTATTGCTAGCGTTATCGCCCCCGATGGATGCGCGCCGTTTCCTAGTGACGGCCCTGAGAGTGCGTAAATCGGTCAGCATTTTTCCTCGCCTCAAAAAAAAAAAAAAAAAAAGGCGTTGTGTGATCGAAAATGATGACGTCATTAGTGACGTTTTCGCCACGACCGCAACGGTCGCGGTCGCCTTGTGGAACGGCTAACTGAGCATTTTGGACGTTGTGCGTTACTAGTGGAACGCCCTAAATATAGTTTCTTCATTTTCTTAAGCCTATATGTAGTTTGTGTAGCACAGCTGAACTGTAGGTAATCAGCTAGTGCCATTCAACGGAGTTCTTGTGACAACTCAAAAGGCCACATTTGACTATACAGTTCACATTTCTCAGAAAACACATAATCACTACTCAAAAACTATCAATATCCTACAACTATTGCTCATTTTAGAGTAATTTTACACATTTCTAGAAGAAAAAAACTGCACAGCACAACATCTCCTTTCAGTTCCCGCCAAAAACTTTTACCTACAGTTCAGCTGTGCTACACATAGGCTTAAGAAAATGAAGAAGCTAATATATTGTAAACTAAGATCTGGCATAAAGCCCTAGTTGCCAAGCCATAAACCTAAATAAATAATAAAGAGTACATTTGGTCCCAACGTACTTGTCCGCTTTTTTCGTAAATATTTGGGGGTTATTTTTGGCACTTTTGGCAGTACCTATTTGGTTGGGGAAGTTCCTAAATGCAATCAGGAGTCGGGAGACTGACTAGTGACTAGTATCCATAGTAGTTTGTGCTAGTGACTAGTACTGATTTCATAAAGTACTATATAACAATAAATAAGATTATTTGCAAAAAAAGTAAAACTATAAACTTTATATTTAAACTTTCTACAAACTTGTGATTGTACTTATATAAATTACATCCTAAACAAGTTACCAGTATGTCTGAAGACGGTTTTAAAAATACCAAATCCAGAATGTTGGAATTATTTTCAGAACTTGATGATTCCGAGTTAAAAGATGTTGAACAGTGGATAACTAGTCAATCGTACAAGAAAGGTATGTTTTAGAGAGAGTATAACGGGACAGATATTGTTTTTATCTATTTGTTATTTATCATTTACATAATATATTTACTCATAACAGTCTAATCACCCTATCAAAGCCAACCGCTTTTTTTGCTGATGTTTGCAGTTTTAAAGGTATTATTTTATTTATAATACTTATATTTATATAATTAATTACAAATTTCTCTGTATGCAGATCTTGATCAAAAGAGGACATTTCTAAATTTAGAAAAGAATCTCTTAAAAATTGGTAACACAATAAAGAAGATAATTCCATTTGATGCTGAAATGACATCTGAAAATGTTGTGCCACCACAAATTGGGGAACAATCAGATTGCAACAAGACAAACACATGCCATGTGGACGAGTTTCTCTATGACGATGATGAAGTTGAAAAACTAGTTAAAGTGGGCAAATTAAAAAGGCATTACTGTTTAGAGTGTAATTCTAGGAATGTTAAGGTAAACAAATGTATATTTTTTTTATTGCAGGAGTTCAGCAGACAGGCAAACAGCCCACTTGATGGAAGGTGGTTACCATTGCCTATGGACATTTGCAACACCAAAGGTGCTACAAATGCGCTGCTGCTCTCTTATGGGAGACTGGAACCTGGTCACTAATGCCGGAACACATCTCAAGGTTGTTATGGGGACATAATTTAGACCAAGGGTGGTAGCCATCCAGTCAGGCAAATGCCCTACCACCTGGCTGTGGGTTGTTTTGTCGTCTCTTACAACAGGCCACCCGGCCGCAGGAAATCGTATGCTTTCTCTGTTCCTGCACGGATGGATATTCAATACAAAAGCAGCAAAACATTGTTTATTAGTTGTACTGGTCATTGAACTTATATATATAATGGAAATACAATAATTTCCATTTTCTAGGGTAAAAATCATCTTATATTCATTATTCATCATAGCGCTGTCACAAAGTTTATCAAACAAAGTATATCTGCTTTGACTGTTACTCACAGAGTTATAATCTCTTGAATTTGGTGTGGATTATCAAGTGAATACCGCTTACATACATATTAGCTTTTTGCCATGCAGGGATGGAGAGAAGATACAATTTCTTGTGGCCGGGTGTCCTGTCATAAGAGGCAACAAAGCAATCCACTGCCAGATGGTACGATTTTGCCTGTCTGAATGGATACCACCCTTGGTCTAGACAGTCTAGAGTATGTCATCATAAGAAAGCATGCAACAAAAAAAATGTGTGTATGTGCAGTTCACACGCAGTAGAAGTGGGACAAAGTGTTACAAGGGGTCGTATTCTAAATTTCGTAATGTCATATTTTATATTGTTATAAAATGTTTAATCTTTAAAATAAGAAATTTGAAGTATTAATGAAAAATTACTAAATGTTTCCAACTCTTACCTGTTTAAGCATAATGTGTGTTTAAATTATTAATTATAATGTATTCTATCTCAATCTATCACAGGCTTATTCCTATAGATTTATGTGTTTATCTCTTTTGAATGTTTGTTGCTTTTGAGTTTCATGTTGTATCAAATCACAATGATCCTAAAGAAGTTTCAATTCAAAAATATGTTATTATATCATATGTCATTAAGCAAGACATCATTTCCTAAAAAATAATCAATACAACTGAACTATCCTGAACCAATCGCATTTTGTTTTATAGAAAATTATATGAGATAGATGATGTATCTCAATCAATTTTTATCAATTAGATAAAAATTGATATAATTCAACTACATATACTGTAATCTGCTCTAAAGCTTCAATGGATGTAAAGTATTATCATTCAAACTGAGTTATTTGTAAACAATATTTTAAATGTTAAATGAGATAGTTTGAGAAGTAATCCAGAAACATCTCATTCCAAAGACATGGTTTGAAATGGGACCTAATGTGCATATTGTTATATTACCACATGATACAGTGAATAGTATAATAAATAATAAATTTCACATAATCTACATTTCAAGAGTAAGGTGGTTAGTGTTCATACTAATGATTCCATTTTGGACCATCAAATTTTAATATAAGTTATCTATCTAATGAACAGTTACATTTTCAGGAACTGATGTATATCTCCCATTCAATGTCAAGACAAGCACTGCAGTACATTTTTAAAGTTCTCCTACCTAAAGATTTAGAAGACAAACAAGTATTAGATGTTGGGTCCCGACTTGGCGCTGTTATTTATGGAGTAAGATTTTTTGATACATCATACCACAGATACCCGCAGAATATTCTCCCGTGATTCCATCACAGCAGGACCGGCTGCAACTGCAACTCGAGGGAGTGCAGTTGGGTGAACTTCTGTTGGTGAAGTGGTAGACCCTATGTCATCCCAGACCATGTATGCTAAAGGGAGGCATGTTTAAGTTTAGTGAGGTATTTGGGAATGCTTGTACCAGTCCATGTTAAGTAGTCTGCTGCCGGTGGATTGGTCTGAAGATCACTATGCAATCAGTCATCCCCTTGAGACCCAAACTGAGGACAAAAAGGTATTTCCCCTGTGTTTCAAATAAAAAAAGACATGTCATTCAAGTCTTTTGATTGGTTTGAACAGTATCTTAGTACACATGAAGGTATTTTTTTAATAGTTACCTTTCACTCAAACACATGAAGCATCTACAACAGCCCGGCGCAGACTAAACGAGTTGTTGTCCAAACGAGAGCTCAAATTAGTTATAGATGACTCTAGTATGTAGCACATTATACATTGATAGGTAGGCCCCTTTTTTAGGTATAGTAAAATTTTATAACTATACTTTTAGCACACAAATTTTTATGGTAACTGCTGCACTTGATATACAATTACTAAGTTGCAGCGGCCTAGACAATTTTATTATAAGATGGATAGAAGAAGAAGATAGATTTCATTCAATATTATAAGGTATATTTTGTTATTATAATGCATTTATCTATCAATATTGCTCCTATCACCATTATCTGTAGACCCTAATAATATTAATTAAACTATTTATTTTCCCTTGTATGTGTGTTAAAGTTTTTAAATAATGTATTATCAGTACTCTTTTATTTGTATTTTTTTCAGGCTTACTATTTTTCAAATGCGGGCACAATAATTGGAATAGAAATGAACAAAGAATGCTGTGAAGTACAAGAACGAATAATCAATCAATATTCAATGGATAATAATAGAATAAAAATTATTCACTCTGATGTAATGGAAAGGATTGATATAGTAACCAGTTCAGACATAATCATCATTAATATACTAGATTTCTTTGTTGATAGTGAAAAGCATAAGAATATGTGGTATTTTTTTAAAAAACACATAAAGAAAGGCAGTTATGTGGTCTGCAACAGAAATATGCAAGAGACTTTGATGAATCTAGATATTGTGGAAGAATTTTTGAACTGGCTCAGTGTGTGTAAACCTAATCAGTTAGAAAATGAAGTGTTTTTCGACATTGAAGATTGCTGTGATTTATATCTGTATGCTGTTAATTAAATGTACAATTACATAAAATCAGTTTAAAAAATTATTTTCTCCCTCGTTCTTTTTAAAACATGGCTTCATAACATTTAAAAGCTGATTTACATTAATTATCTACTACCGACTTAAATAGGACGACACTGAGGAAAGGTAAGTCCTTCAAGCTCCGTTATTGTCTATAGAGTCAAGCTCCGTTCACCGCTGGACTGTACTGAAGGATAGTGAATGGGCTCTAAGTATGTAAATCCAAATATATTCGCTGGCTTAAAAGCCTAGTTGCCAAGCCATAAATATTAAAAAAAAACAAATATATTCGCTGGCTCAAAGGTCTAACTGATAAGCCGTAAACATAAATTAAAGATATTGAAATATTTCAATCTATGGTGAGTTGGTAATGTCAAAAACTGTCAGCAATGGGAGTTTTTGGCGGGAACTGAAAGCGGACGTTGTGCTGTGCAGTTTTATTTTCTAAAAATGTGTATAATTACTCTAACATGAACAATAGTTGTAGGATATTGATAGTTTTTGAGTAGTGATTATGTGTTTTTGTGAGAAATGTGAACTGTATAGTCAGATGTGGCCTTTCGAGTTTTCACAAGAACTTCATTGAATGGCGTCGGTTGTAGCCTGCAATACAACTGCGCTACTATACGAAGACCTATTGAACGTCAGAATTGGCTGTATGGACTAAGATCCCTTTGCCTGCCTTTGTGGCGAATAAATAAACAATAACTGTCAGCAATGAAAAATGGCGTCTGTTGCTCTATACTAACGTCGACTTGTGCGATTTCCATTTATTTAATTACCTACTTAGAAAACGTTTATAATTTGCAATATTTCTCATTTAAATTATTAATACTAACTGTGTTAAAATGTGGCACGAAGCAAGAAAACAGGAGCGACTTATCCGTGGCATGATTGTTGATTACCGTCGAAGGGCGGAACGCCGCAAAGATTTCTATGAAAAAATTGTGAGCGAATAGTTTGTTTCACCTTTTCTAATTATATTTTTATAATACGAAATAAATTGTCATTAAATTAATTATTTTAAATGACTATCAACATTATTGTTTCATATTTATTTATTTTAGAAAGCCGAGCCGACTCAATTCCTTCAGCTTCACGGTCGACCTTGTAAAATACACTTAGACCCAGCTGTTGCAGCTGCTGGAGAGGGGCCGGCGATTATGTGAGTATAAACTAATTGGATAGTTAAGTGCATTCACATGCACTACTCACAAGGAATGGTTCTGTAGAGTGACAAACATTGTTTGAGAAAAAGGGTTTTAAACTGATATACCAAATCTCTAAAACCATTCAATATATTGTTCAAACCTATGTACAAAGGCGAGGCTTTAAATTGGGCAGCTGCTACTCAGCTATCTGCTGCATAAATTTTAGGTAGTGGGTGGCTGTAGTGGGTAGGGCGGAAGGTATACTAACCCTTTTTGCAACTCCAGGGTCTGGAGTTCTTAAAATATTTTTTTTTGGTAAACATAACTTCACCAATTTTTACTAACATTATGATGGGTGGCTAAAAGGGCATATCCAGAGACTAGAACACTGATTTAGGTTAGGGTAGCTTCAGACAAAGTGCATGAGCCAAGCTAGCTTGCCGCCACAGCGATTGGCGAGTGCTAGAACCAACTGGTAACCATTTACTATTTATTTCATACATACGAACAGTCAGTTAGGTTAGGTTATCTTTTTGACCAAAGCACACAAACCAAGTGAATGTGCCACGGTTACCATTTACTATTTATTTTATACACATGATTTATGATTTTGTCTATTGGCTGCTATTTTTAATATTGTCATGGTAACATTTGCAGTGTATGTGAATGTGCTCTGTTGTGTTCTGTCTTCATTTTTTGATGATATACTCTGTTTTTTGGTTCTTTTTCTGTTGATGACTGGCTTTCTTTTTGACATCAAAAGGGGAGTTCAACTTTGTAAACGCAATATTAGTGAAAAAAATAAGTCAATATAATGTTTATTTAAAAAAACTGAAGAGCTCCAGACCATAGGGGTTGTAGTAAGGGTGAGTATGCACCCTCCCTTCCCCATTCCACCACCCCACTACTTAAAATTCGTGCACGGGATAACTATAGATTTGCCAAATGGGCCAAATATACACATATTTCTTGCAATTTTATTAATTTTAATTTTTTAGGATGCCTTGGCAAGGTGATTCGAATAATATGATCGATCGTTTTGATGTGAGAGCCCATTTAGATTACATACCTGAGATCAAATATCCTGATATACCCCCTGAAGATCTTAATACAGAAGAGAGGCAATGTAACTATGAGAGATACAGAATACTAGCTCAAAATGCTTTCCTTGGTATAAGTGAGTAAACTGTTATTTAAATTGTCATAATAAATACTAATGATACAGGGATGATTTTTGTTACTGAATACAGTATTAAGCTTCATATAATTTTTTAAAATAATTAGTGTGAGATTATAGTTTCCTACAACTCCAGTTATCATCACACCATTGCTACTTTAGAGAGAAAAAGTGTAAATAAATTTAGGAAATAATGTTGCAGATGTGTGATTGTGATTAATAAAGTTTTATAAAATACAATGCTATCAAAATCATTATTTAGACACAATATATTAGTGCATTGGTGTAAAATTCTACATTTTACTATTTTTATCATCTGCTGAGGCATTTTATTCAGTTGGCCAATTGCTGAAAAAATTAGAATCAAAGTATTCTGAAAGTTTTTATATCAGTGTAACATCATAAATACAAATTTTGTTTTATATCTAAAGACTATTTCACTTATAGCCATCATTTAGGAACAAAAAGAACCTGAATTACTATCTAACCTTTTCCTAAAATATACATCCATTTTTATTATTTTAAGACCCGTGCAGGAACAGAGAAAGAATACAATTTCCTGTGTTTGGACGGCCTATCGTAAGCACTGACAAAACAACCCACAGACAGGTGGTAGGGCATTTGCCCGACTGGATGGCTACCACCCCTGGTCTAAAGTATGTTGCCATAACAACCTTGAGTTGTGTTCTGGCATTATTGACCAGGTTCCAGTCTCACTTAGCAGCACATTAATTGTAGTACCTTTAGTGTTACAAATGTCCATAGGTGATGGTAACCGATTCCCATCAAGTGGTACGTCTGTCTGTCTGCTGAACTCCTGCAATAAAAAATAAAAATTTAAATTGGGTAATCTTGATGAAACTTCGTTATTTACTGTTTAGTTAAAAGAAAAATTCTTAAGAGTGCTTATTCATTTCAGGTGAAGACAAATTCCTGCAACAATTAGCAATAGAAGAACAATTTGGTGTGACCATAGAAGAAAAGGAAATGCAGAAAGAAAAATTGAATGAGAAAAAAGGCACTGGTGTTGCTATAGGATACAATTATAATGATCCAGGAGCCCAACCCTCTAGTTCAAACGGTAGATTCAGATTCAAATTTACCTCCCAAAATGAGGTTTTTACTCCACACTACGACATGGAGTGTGTGAAACCCATAGGCATTGAAGGGTTTTGATCTTTGGCAATTAAAAATCATGGGGTAGTATAAATCATTGTGGGTCTTTTAAAGAATATTCTTATGGCATTGAGTGTTAATTACAGGACCGGAAATTAAAAAAGTTGAACAAAAAGACTCAGATGAGGATTCAGATTTGGAGATCATTGATGTTGATCTGAGCATTGATGTCAACAAGATGGAGCCTTTACAGGTGCGTGAATTTATATTACAAATATATTTGATTAATTATTGATCTATCAAGATTTCTCCTTGTTGAAGATATAGAATTTTTTTATTTCAACAATTGTGACATTAAATTATTTTTAAATCAAACTGTTTTCGTACCTGATTCTCTTGTTTCCATTTTCTGTTTTTGTATTTATATTTTTTATTTAATATAACAATTAATTTTTTGAAAAAAATAAATGAAGATTTTATATAATTTAGTAACTGTAAATTTTGTGGACTTAGGTCTGTACTACGCTTAATTGCTCTAACACGTGCGCTGTTGATCATTTTATCTTCCACCCATATTGATTTTTTTATTTTTTATATGTTATGAATTTTTTAATTATACATCTGGAAAACAGTGTTGCTTTTCAAAAAATTTATTTCTTAGAAACTATTCATAATAGACACGCGGGAATACATACATACATACATACATAACTTCACGCCAGGTCCCTTGCGGGGTAGGCACGAACAAAAAAAAAAAAAACAAAAACAAACAACAAACACGCGGGAATGTTACTCATATTTGAATTTAAATAACATATAGAAATCTCCAATAAAAAAAGAATGTCACAAAAATAGGTACCATAAAATTCATTTTCCTTATTTACTGAAACCAGTTAAATTTGACATATACTATGCTACTCTATAAGTAATGTTTTTTTTCTACCAATGTATAGGAATAAGATATAGAAACCCATTCATAACATATGTATGTGCACAGACAATATACACATCACATAATACAGTCCAGTCGATTCTTGATAATTTGACACTCAAGGGACCAGTGAAAAATTTTAAATTACCTAAAGTTCAAACTAATAAGAGTTTATAACTAACAGAAAGGGAGAAAAAACTGAAGTAAGCAAGAGTTTGATCGAAATTATTTGTTTATTGTTTTAAACATTTGTACAATTATTCACAAATGTCCATTTTGTGAAGTCTGTAATTTCTGTTCACTTCAGTCTATCATTTACTGATGAATTTTCGATAGTCATTAGAGCTAGTAAAAAATTGTCACTGGTGTCAGTTCTAAGTGTGTAAAAGCATAAGGTAGCACTTCAAACTATAAAGAGTAGGGAAGCCTGAATATCATTTCATTGCATGATGGCAGGTAAAGTTCTATTCCTTCAATTTTAAATTACCGAGAGGACATTAAAAAAACTTGAAGAAAATTAAGGGACTGGGAAAAAAATTCTAATTATCGATCATTCAAATTAACGAGTGTCAAATTATCGAGTTGATTGTACTGACAAATTAAGTGGTGCATAAAGGTACAAGTGGGCCTTCTTGTTTGATGTAGTCCCAGGGTGTTATAAAATGTCAACCTTTGCTCGCCATGGAATATGAAAAAGCTGAAATAGATTTTGTGGTTTAATTTAATAAACCATTGCTGAATAGTTAAAAATATCATATAGCATTATTATTTTAGTGTAATTTCACGTTAATTTTATCAGTAGACTAAAGGTGTATAGTAAAAAAAATTAAAGTAAATGTGTTTCGAATTAATTGGTTAAAGATTAGGAGTGATAATTATGTACTTTGTATGTATGGAAATAAACAAAAGTTTACTTAGGCATTGTTAAACTGATTTCTACCCTAAAGAAGTTGATGATAAATGAATCGGTTTTTGATACTTGACGTAAATAAGCATGTAAAGTGAGATGTGATGATGATGATGATGACATGATTAGCACCTTGTCCACATGAACAATATAACAATTTGCCTGTCAGCTTCAGCAATAGTGGGCGTTCTGTAATATACATAAAATTAAATATTTTTTTCTTCAGAATTGATTACACATCTGAAATAAGATAAGATAATTAGCTCTAACTCTAATTATGGCACAGTTAGGGCTACATAACAATGTTCATACTTGACTATTCCGAATATTGCTCAGACAACCTTCTGCTATCTGTCTAGCGTGAACGAAGTCGCAGGTGAATGCTAGTTATGAGCATATCATTAGTATTAAATTCAATAAATATATGTTTATTTTTAATACTTAAATTCTCTTTGATATTGAACAATGTTTGGAGCACAGGCGCACGAGTTGAACGCCGTGGGTCCTCTGTACGGAATGGCTGGATGCGATTTGTTTTCATTTTTAACTGGGGATGCCGACGACGCTGAACATCAGAAACAATTATTGCGCGAAGAAAAAGAGAAAGCCATGTTTTCTGGTAGAAAAAGCAGAAGAGAAAGACGAGCTCATCGGTAAGTTGATCTTAATGATAATGCAGTGTTTGCATTCGCTCTTTGCATAATTCTAAACATAATATTTTTTGTTATAATAATATTGTTGTACAAACTTCAACATTGTCTATGTAAAATACATTGTCATAAACATATTATACACAGAATAAATTTTATGTTATGACTGTTTAAAATATATGAACGAATAATGCTGGAAAATTACTGTTTTATTAAAAGACAACTAATCAGAAAATAATTTTATATGTTGTGGTTAGTTGTGTCTCATTAAAATAATTTTCCAGTGTTTTTCGTTCATATGTTTTAAACAGTTAAAACACAAAGTTTATTTTGTGTATATTAGTTATATTTTCGTATGACAACTGGTTAAAATTCTACATAAACTATACAAATAATGTCGATATCCCATCAATTCTTAAGTAAAACAAAGGAAAATTGTGGATTTGGCAGTTTTTAGGAGTATGAAATTTGATTCTTTTTGTACAAATTGCAGTGATAAAAAGCTTGCGACTCGCGTGATGTTCCCGCCGAGTTACGCTGCGCCTTCCACACAACCGGTCCGTTCACCGAGTCGATCGGTCAGTCGTACGCCCTCCCCGGAGACTGGTGAAAATATACAGTTCATTACATCCTTTGGAGGTGAAGAGGACGAGCTTAAGCCACGTGAGTTAAATTTGTAAACCACACTATTCCAATATTTCTTTTCTCTATATTTATTTAAATAAGTAAATAAATAATCGGCAGTCAAATACACATGTTGTACATTGTACATCCCCAAATTGAGCAACTTGCACTTGTGTTATGGATACTATACAACGTTAGTATACTGTATCAAAAAGGTGACAGCCTCTTTGGTTGAGCAGGCTAAGTCTTAGCCAACCGAGCTCACTGGAAACGCAGAGGCTCCGGGTTCGATTCCTGGCATGGTAAATTTTGGAAATGAACTTTCTGTTATTTACTATATAGTCTGGGTTCTTGGATCGCTCCTAGAATGGTCCATTGTATATCACCCATAACACAAGCATAACTTAGCTTGGGGATATAATGTCAATATTATATATATTGTAACTCGTCAGTATTATACAATTAATATAAAATCACTCTCATCTTTTTATGATCTGGGCCCAAAAATGTATAAAAGTGTATCCATCTCCTTTAAAATATTATAATACAAAAAAAATACTGAAATGGAATTAACTGGTTTGCCCATTAAGATATCAATAGCTTTATGTTTTAATACTTTTCAAACTATGTGTTTACAGCTTTACCTTCGAAACCACTGTATGCAGATAAGTTGAAACAAAACCTCAAAAAGGCACAGTTGTATTCGGAAGTAGCTCGCAAGCCCCGAGCAAGGTAATAAAAAGTTAATGTTTTTTTTACTCTAGTATATAAGAAGTTTTTTTAGTCATTTTTTTTAAATTTTTGTCATCCTCTTTTATGCTCATGCTCTACCTGCGTTAGTGTAGTCACTGACCAAATGTGACTTAACAACTTGTGTTAAAAATAACGCTTTAAACCCTTTGATATATTTCTTATATTTTTGCGACATAGCCACTAACAGTAACATTGTCCCAGGAGTTACAGTGCCATAAGAGTTATGGGCTTTTTGTCTTTTTGTTTATTTCTGTTATATTTATCAATTACATATCTTACAATCTAATGCAAATGTGTAGTATTCTGTACGAAGTTTTATGTGTATTAGAATTTAAATAATAAAATATTTTAGGTCAAAGTGTACAGACAAACGTCGTATTCCGATCGGCCCGCGAGGACCAAACTCGAGGTCGCGGTCATTTTCAAGATCACGGTCAAGTACTTCAAGGTCACGTTCGAGGTCGAGATCCCGACCACGTGCGTGGAGGAGAACAGTCTCGAAGTCTCGTTCTTACTCGAGATCAGTTTCGAGATCTTCAAGATCACGCTCGAGATCATACAGTCCATATAGAAAGACGAGCTCAAGGTCACGTTCCAGGTCCCGTAATTATAGGAGTAGACGTTCCAAGAGTCCAAAGTATGTATCTTGCTGATTTATGCTGAGTTTTAATATCATTCATTTTTTTGGTTTTATTGTTGGTTATAATTTGTCATAAACTCCGTACAATTAATGTAAATTTTTGCCACATTCAAAGTCAGATAAAGGTATATTAATTTTAAAAAATGGTGGTTGAAATGCATATTTCACCCTTATTTAAATTTGTGCCTCGTTTGTACTAATGTTAAGAAAAAGGGAACTTTTCTGTTAAAATATGATAATAACACTGCTCTTTAAGTTTGTTTCGGTTTTATTTCTTTATGGTGAAGATTAACTGTCTAATGTTTTTCAGTCACAGTGGTTACAGAAAACGTAACTCCAGGTCGATGTCGTATGAAAGGTAAGCCTCTTAAAATTTGTTTTATTTTATGTAGCACTGTGGTTTGTGTTGCAGCGAAGGTGAGTTTTATTTTATTGTCTTTAAATAAAAATTACGTTAGACACTTTTTGTTTTAAATAAACATAATATCAAAGTAGTCCAGTCATTTGGAGCGAAAAAAGGGGATGTCTGGAAAGTTTTTCGGGAGTATGGGTAATTGTATAGATTTCAATGTGCTCTTTCATGTCAATTTTGCCTTGTATCCTTGACGCTGGTGTCGCTATAGTGTAAAAAAGGCACTTAATAGCAGTTTTTTAGTTAGTTTAGTTAATAGGTGATATTTTTTTATACAGTAGGTTTGACAAGATCAAACCACATACCACATACATAAAGATATTTAACAGTATATGTGTTTAATTTATATCTTACATATCATAAATTAAGCATATACTGCTCTTAATATTTTTAGGCTCGTGTCTTGAGAAGAGGTAAAGAGAACTTGGTCGTACTTATCGTTTATATTTATAATATAATAAATCTATAGAGGGGTTGAGTTTGAATCATACAATTAGAAAACAGAAAAAATCAGTGTCTAATTCTGACCCGCAGATATCGAAAATGCAACTTTTTGAATTTTTGTCTGTTTGCCTGTCAGAGTAAACCTGAAATTACTGGACAGATATATATATATATATATATATATATATATATGGAACTACAGCTAGCTGCTACATCCCAGGTCAAAATATAGATTAGTCTTTATCCCGGTAAAATATCTATGTTTGTATGGTACCAGCAATGAGACTGGCGCGCCCGCCCAGCCGGCGGCGCCGCGCTACTACGGCCGCAAGAAGGAAGACAACTCCTCCAGCGAGCTGTCCATAGACTCTGACTCCAGCGGCGACAATGGCGGGAAAAGCAAGTGAGTGCGCCTCTTACATACTTGTACAGTCGTGGTATGAAAACGTTCGCCAGTTTTCAAATTGATTTAATTCATTTAACGTTCTGCGGGCACAGGTTACTTTTTCAAACTACTGTACAAAAATATTTTTAAAAAATTACTAAGATCAAAGTTGTTTGATTTTCTATTTTGTTTAAGAAGATTGTTTAGATATATCAAACCTTTTTATTAGTTTTTATATTTATGTTAACAGTAGTGATTGTATCCTCTTTGTTTCTTATTGTTAATCTCAGCGTCTGTCATTGTCAACACTTCAATTTTCTTTTTTTACGTTTCTATCCCTATCCCTAATAATATTATAAATGCAGAAATACTTTGTCTGTCTGTGTGTTCAGTCTTCACAGAAAAACTACTGGACCGATTTGGCTGAAACTCAGTATATATATATATTTCCGATGTCGAGGATGAACATAGGATATTTTATCCCGAAAAATGGGATAATTTTCAGGATAAAAATATATTTGTCTCTTTGTTATACTTTACGAAAAAACTGCTAGGTCGATTTGGCTGATATTTTGTATATATGTAATTTTAATATCGACGGTGGACAAGGTATACTTTTCATCCCGGATTATGGGATAGATTTATGTAAAGGTTATCCCAGAAAGTAGGCTTTTAAAAGTAGTAAAGTAGGTTAGGCTTTTTATGTGATTTGTCATTTTGGTTAATTTTGGTATTTTTGGTCATTTTGATCAAATGGGCCATTTTGCTAATTTTGGCGATGTTAGTGATTTTGCCAATTTTGCGATTTTGGTCACTGGCGATTTTGGTCATTTTGGCATTTTTGGCAAATTCAAAAGTTTTTATTCAAAATAAGTTCCATTGGAGAAGACCAGACCAAAAACGGCAAATTTTGTTATATTAAATTATATTTCAATGTATCGAGAGAGTCGACTTGCCTTCTGTCGCCGAAACACGTTCGTATTAACCTTTAGCTATAAAAAGTGTTTTTCACTTGTTTCACGGCCTCTCTGGTTGAGCGGAGTAAGCCTTTGCCGGCCTACTGGATTACAACGCATAGGTTCCGGGTTCGATTCCTGCCATGGTAAACTTCGAAAACAAATTTTCTCCGTTATTTACTATGGTCTGGGTGTCTCGGATCGGCCCCAGAATAGTCCGTTGTATTAGTTATTTAATTTCGGGATATACAATATGTTTCTCTTTTAATATTATTATATTTTCAATTGCAGATCAGCGTTGGGCAATAAATCCAATACAAACCAGAATCAGTTACGATTGTCTGGATCCAGCTCCAAAGTCAGTAAGAATCATTTGTTTTCACATTTGTACGCTTACAGTTAGCATTTTTGCCACATTAACTACCTTTTCAGAAACAGCCGTGTTCACTTTCTTAGAAATTAAATTTCACACAACAGCATTTTGTTGATACAGTTTTGATCCCTGGACAAATGATGTTACGCGCTAACTCTCTTTCACTCTACCTTAAATATTTATTATCTTTAACAGCCAGTAACCCTTATTTGCGGCCAGATTTAATTAAGCAACCATATATGATAATTAATAGAAAAAAATTAGCTTCAATTTGACATATAATTAATAAATATACGTTATAAATGTATAAATTTATCGAAATCATACCTGTTTACACCTGGCTGCAAAGAGGTGCGGCCAGGTGCGCAACGGCAACCGTGATTTTTTAAGAATCTTCATATTAATTACCGTGATGTAGACGTTATTTTATTTAAAAAATAAATAAACGAAATTTTTTACCAAAAATCAATTATAAATAATGGCGGCCAAATTTTGATAGGCACCCTACTAATTATATATTCTCTTAATTATAAATAAACATAAAAATTTGGTTTTAAACAAAATGTCGATGAATGCACCAATCCTGCAGCGGGATCTCGTACTAATTCCTTTGCTAGATAACAGATATTGCTAGGTTTGTTACAATATATCGTAAAATTAATATCATCGGCAATATCGATATAATTCATACTCCTTTGTCGGTAACAAAGTATTGAAAATTCTTCTTTTATTTGTGTCTGTATACATTTGCAAATAAAAAGAGGGCTATCTAATTAGGTGTTTTGTATCCAAACGCAAGACAGAATCGAATATTGATATTTACCTGCGATATAAATATATCATTTTTTTCTCTTTCATCAGTAGTCTAACATTCTTATGTAATAATTTTGGTTGATAATTTTTTGTTCGTAATAACTTTAATATCTATATATATAAAAGTTAAATGTGAATATATGTAATTTTTAAAATTATTAATAATACCATATAAACTATGTTAAGGTAAAAGATAACAAATCTATTTATGAATATTTTGACTTACATAGGCAGTTCTCAGTAAAGAGACTGCCTGTTAAATATGAGATTTAGGTATTTAAATGAGATTATATTACAGGTGCCATCGAAGGAAACACTATCGCTAAAGGAGAAACTGAAGAGGAAAATGCAGGCTCAGCTATCAAGGCAACGTGAGTTTTTCCTTGTAACCTAAAATTAGCATGTAATATTCCTATATTTAACAAATGAAGCTTTTAAACATCATCTGTATTCTTAGTGCGAGTTTTTTTACTACTCAATTACGTTCAAGTTAACGCAATTTTGTATCGGAATCACTTAGCGCCATCTCGTGAGCGTGAAGGGATGCATAGATTGTATACAAAATTTCGTTAACTTGAACGTGATTCCGTAGTAAAAAAAATGCTAGTATTTTTTTTGGGCGTGAGACTAAACACTACAAAGTCGTATGGGTTTTGATTATCTGTTTGATTTGACATAGGCACCTCGAAAAAACACCGGCGGAACTATTATTGTTCAAAATGTAGGTTTCTCGCAGTCTGTATTTATTTGGCTTGTGTATGCGTGTCCTTATAATGAAAAGGTATTTCACCTGTAGGTACTATATATTAATTGAATACTTATTATATAACAAAGCAATAGTTTAATAGCAACTGACAATATTATTCAACACATAAGGATTAATTACAAAATAACAGCCAGTGTTGGTGTATGTTTCCTACAACTGTATTTAAATCTACTTCATCTGAACACAATTCGGGCTAGAGTTAAAAGATGCGAACACTACCTCTTCTTTTCAGACTATCATCTGTTCTATATGTTAACAATTTAACTAATGGTTTTACAGAGCTAAGTTATTTTTTTAAATAGTCTATATAAATATAGTCTGGAAATGGTTTAATAATCAATCAAGTCATAAGGCTCTTCGTACACATGGCTACGCAAATTTCGATACTAATGTTGTATACGACATTAGTATCAAGACGCGAGTATCGAGTAGCGCACGGACCGTACACACGACATTGAAACGCAAGACGCGAGTTGCCTATTCAGTCACTATAAACGGCTAAACAGATCACACTTTTTCCAAAATGTCTGACACGAGTGATGATGAAACTATAATTTTGTACTATCTTTATCGAAAACAAAGAAATTGTCGTAACAGAAGATACTGGGTTCAGCCGTATATATGGAGAAATATGAAGTGCAGACTGTTTGTAGCTGCAAGAGAATTACAACAAACAGATGCGAAATTCCTATCAATGTACAGAATGTCCAAAGAGAGTTATAGGCGTTTAGTGGACTTACTTGTTCCACATCCAAAATCCAAATCCAAAAATTGCTCCGCCATCTTGGAAATCGCCGAGACTTTGTAGCGGCGATCTCGTCCGGCAGGTAGCGTGCAACTGGCATGACGCGACTCGTGTACGAACCTCAATGGATTTGTATGGCGGTAGTCGCTTGGAGACTAAAACCGTTGAGTATCGAAGATTTGCGTAGCCTTGTGTACGAAGGGCCTTAGACGACAAGAGTATCTCGGTCGAACTGACTGTGAACTGGAGTTTTTGGCGGGAACTGAAAGGAGACGTTGTGCTGTGCAGTTTTATTTTCTAAAAATGTGTAAAATTACTCTAACACGAACAATAGTTGTACGATATTGATAGTTTTTGAGTAGTGATTATGTGTTTTTGTGAGAAATGTGAACTGTATAGTCAAATGTGGCCTTTTGAGTTGTCACAAGAACTCCGTTGAATGGCACCAGCTGATTACCTACAGTTCAGCTGTGCTAGTGCTACACATAGGCTTAAGAAAATGAAGAAACTAAATGTATACTATAAACTAAGATCTGGCTTAAAGGCCTAGCTGCCAAGCCATAAACCTAAATATAAAAAAAAGACTGTGAACTGGTTTATTCCAGTGCGGGCTGACAAGCGCGCGGAAGCGGAGCGCGTGGAGCGCGAGAGCCGGCGGCAGGCGCGCCGCGACGAGGAGATGAGGGAGCTGGCCATCAAGCTACGCCGCAAGTCTGTATCAGCCACTGCTATCCTTGCACACCTTTTACTCCATTCATTTATATTAATTTTAGTTATCAGGATGTCACCGTGTATGATTTTCCGGGTTCCTCCGGGTTCGATTCCTGGTATAGTAAATTTTGGAAACGTATTTTCTCCGTTATTTACCATGGTCTGGGTGTCTGGGATCGGAGTGGTCCGTTGTATATTACCAATAACACAAGCGTAACTTGCTTAATTTGGGTATATACAGTGTGTGTGTGTGTTTGTCTGCCGATTATTATTATCATTATTATATATTTATGCCGGATTTCTATTCTGTGTATCCATTCTTTTATTCCTCATTTACTTACTATTCATTCAATTATTTTTTTATTTAAGTACACAACTTATAATTCCGATCGTCAATTTTCGTTTACGACAAAAAAGTGCAGAGCGGTCCCTATACTGAAGATTCACAAACTATACTGAAGTTTATTTGCAAGAGGAACTGGCAGTGTTGCTTGCTATGCATTCTTAGCTCTGTTCCGCTTACATGATTCGTACATTCGCGCGAAACTAAAATTCGTCTACTTCGCAAGTACTTCAGGAGGAATTATTAGTAGTGTAACACTGTACTACTGGCTGGCTAACTAACTCAGTTGAGTCAGCGACCCAAAATGTGTTTTAGCCTCCAATACAAGAACACGGCAACCCTTTTCTATCCTGACCAGTTTCTTACCAGTTGTGGGCATGAAGTAGACATAGGTCAGCCTCCATTCTGTCCTTCAAGTAAAAAATATTTTATTTTGATTTAATTTCAAATATTTGTTTGTGATGTTTGTTAGAACAATATGCTATATAAGAAAAAACCCCTGTGTAAATGATCTAGATCTAAGACTTATTCAGAGTTTCATTATTTTTGTAAACGATTGTCATTCTCTAGTATACTTCCAGATTTAAATTAATATATTATTTCATACATTTTTAATTGCAGGCAACGTGAAATGAGGCATCAGCAGAACAGACGGTCCAGTGATGATGATTCTGATAGAAGTCATAGTGAATCTTCCTCGAGGTACGTAATGAGAGGTGCATGTTATGCGGGGAACATGGCCTTTTGTCATTTACCAACAGAACCCTTAATATTAGCATTTAATTGTAAATACCCTAGTAACTTATTAATAGCCAGTACTTAATAATAAACCGTTTTCCGAATTAAGAAAAAGTTATCCAACAATTTTTTCTTTCAAAGTGTTTTTTTTAAATTACCACATTCTATTTTTTTCAGAATTTTAAATTAAATAGGTCTAATTTATTTTCGAAAAAAAATAGCTGTGACTTACTTAAACAGATGAACCGACTAAAATGATGACATCACGAGGTTTTTGTGCATATTTTAATGATGTCTAATTAATATAAAATTCACAAAACTTGTTTACAGAGGTTCTCAACCATCCGAAAAGAAAAGAGATGTCAGGAGCCATACAAAAAGTCCATCACCACAAGAAAAACGTACACCAGTATGGGAATTGACTCGTGTATCTACATTGACGTCGCATCATAATGAAAGTGCATACAAAGACCAACGGAAACAATATGAACCAAATATGTACAATGATGGCAAAAAAGTCACAGATGAAGAAAGACCGCAAAATTATCCAAATAGATTCGACAAAAGTAAAGAATATGGACGCAGTTATGACAGTCAAAGTCATTACGACAGTGGAATCCGACAAGACACTCAAAGTCATTATGACAGTGGAACTCGACATGACAGTCAAAGTCGTTATGACATTGGAACTCGACATGACGGTCAAAGTCGATATGACAGTGGAACACGACACGAGAGTCAAAGTCGTTATGACAGCGGGACTCGACACGAGAGTCAAAATCGTTATGACAGTGGAACACGACACGAGAGTCAAAATCGTTATGACAGTGGAACACGACACGAGAGTCAAAGTCGTTATGACAGTGGAACTCGGCAAGACAGTCAAAGTCGTTATGACAGTGGAACTCGACACGAGAGTCAAAGTCGTTATGACAGTGGAACTCGACACGAAAGTCAAAGTCGTTATGACAGTGGAACTCGGCAAGACAGTCAAAGTCGTTATGACAGTGGAACTCGACAAGACAGTCAAAGTCGTTATGACAGTGGAACTCGCCAAGATGGTCAAAGTCGTTACGATACACAATCCCAGGATAGATGGGATAGTAAAAGTTTTTCAGATAAGAGAAGACCATTTCCGAATAAAGGAAGTTATAGAGAGGGTTTTAAAAACAATGAAAGTTATAGAGGCGTTTCCACTTCGAGAGATAATCATACAGATAGCAAAGAAATGTACAATAAGAATAAAGTGAAACTTGTAGATTATTGAGATTATTGTAAATGTATATAGGAGTAACTTTATGAATAAATGTTCATAATTAAGAAGAATTGCAATACTCCTTTGGCAATGAAATAAATGGTGCATTTGTCGTGTTTTTATTTAAATAAATAGTGTTTTGTTTAAAAACACATTTCTGTTTTGTTTTCATTAAATTGGACAAAAATGTCAATAATTTCAAACACAACCAATGTATTATTTGTCAAAAGAAAATAAGCTGTTTATTCTGTTTAAAAAGGAATAGTGAAGCAAACATATGTTACAATAAAATTCTAATATTTTTACATATACAGTGCAGACTCGCTTAAATCAGACTAATTGTTGTCCTAAAGCATTCGGATAATTGAATATAAGAAGGAAGTGGATTTTGTTCATGAAGGATAACTTACCTTGTCCGCGTACATGTGTTTGTGCAAAATAAAAAAAAACAACCACAATATGTATATAAGAGATTAGAAATAGATTTCCGTACGTCCAAATCTACATGCGCGTGTCGGCAGACGCATGGATTGTACTGAAGGATATTTTGATCGCGGTCGCGAATCCGTTAAGTTGAGGTCCGGATAATCGCGAATCAGTTACATTGAGGTCCGGATTATTACGAATCCGTTATATTGAGGTCCGGATAATTGCGAATCCGTTAAATTGCGGTCTGGATAATCGCGAATCCGCTAAATTGAAGTCCAGATAATCGCGAATCAGTTACATTGAGGTCCGGATTATTACGAATCCGTTATATTGAGGTCCGGATAATTGCGAATCCGTTAAATTGCAGTCTGGATAATCGCGAATCCGTTAAATTGAAGTCCAGATAATCGCGAATCCGTTACATTGAGGTCCGGATAATCGCGAATCCATGAAATTGACGTCCGGATAATCGCGAATCCGTTAAATTGAGGTCCGGATAATTACGAATCCGTTATATTGAGGTCCGGATAATTGCGAATCCGTCAAATTGCGGTCTGGATAATCGAGTCTCCTAGGTGCCCTCGTATAAAATCTAAGATGCTGCGACGCTTTATACGTTCCGCTCTTACTATTATTCAAAAAATATTGTTACGGCCCTGCTCCACCTGTGTTAGTGTTAGTAACTGTGACCAAATGCGACTTGCTTATAGCGTTAAAAAATAACGTGTTAATGTTAGTAATATTGGTATACATGAGTCATTAACCTAATTCCTAGTGTACACCTGCATGTGAGTCCCTAACTACTACATGTTAATACATCACAGGTGGAGCAGAGACATTAATTATTTGATTTTCAAATGAAGGAAAACTTTTTTGTTAATTAGAGTCCGCGGCGAATTAACTGCATAGGCCGCATAATATCTGGTTGTATATGAAAAAGCGCCTTTGCTGGAGCCAATTATTAGTAATTAAGAGTAAGAACGGCCATAAAATTTGGCACAGATTACAAGTTTGTTTTGAAAATGACCTATAATTTTAAACTTTATATTGTTCTTCGGTAGCTATAACTTATGGTACCGTCTATATATGTATCGTAAGATATAGATCACGATAGGTATATAATTATTTGTACAAATAAGTAATTTTACTTAAATAATAGCTGATAAGTATGTCTTAAGTTAAAACCCACTACATATTTATATTTTTAATTCATAATTCATTTCATACTTTGTATATTCAGTGAGTTTATTGTATAGATTATTTGATTTAATAAATATTATAATGATTTACTTTAGTTTTAATTAATGGGTGTCCTTTGCGACTTTGTCAGCGTAATCTTGATATTTATTACAAAATTTAATCATTCGGGTTGCTTATTTAAAGTCCTAACTCTATCGCCTCTTCCAAAGTATAAAGGGGCTACATTCCTCCCACAGAGAACTTTAAATTATTTTTTGAGTGATAATAATGATTATATTAAGATACTTTATTAGTGTCAGACATAGGAATGTTTGATACCTATGCCTTTTCCACCAAATCCTGGTATTTATGCTCTTGTAAAAATGTAATAATAAAATTACTAAATTGGCTTGCACAACGCTAAAAGCAATTGAGTAAAGCCCATAATCCGAAAGTTGCTTTAAGGTGTATTCGTAAACAAAATTTGTGCTTATTGTTTTTATAAATGTAATGAATTAAGTAATTTTTAAAACTAGCCGATTATATATTCATGTTATGTATATGTTTAAAGCGATAGATTTACACCCGCGTGCCATGCACCCTTTGAACCCCCGGCTAAAGACGGAACTGTATGTTAGGGCCGAGAAATATTGATGTCCTAAACCTAGCGAAGGACCGTTGGTGTGTACATCAATCAAAGGGATACCCAATGCATACCAATGGTCTGACCAAAACCACGTCGGTTGTAGTAAAGAATGCCGATGATAGCACGAAGTAGAGAATGAAAACTGGGAAAGCAATTCCGTGATTCTGAATGCACCTGGGAGTTAATATTGTTACGAGTTACGGGACTCAAAATGCCGTTGGAATTACTATAAAATTTATTAAAACTATACAAACACGTATAACATAGGTACAATTAAAACCGGACGCAACCAGTACAAACAGTTCTTAACTTTGCCTCACATCCTATGTTTGCCGATATTGAAAAATAAGCTAATCTTTTTTAAATTTATAATTCTGGAAATGTAAATTTTAGTAGTCTTTAGACTTATTATATGCCAACACAAAATAAGTGTTATTATGGTGGGGAGTTTTTGGCGGGAACTGAAAGGAGACGTTGTGCTGTGCAGTTTTATTTTCTAAAAATGTGTATAATTACTCTAAAATGAACAATAGTTGCAGGATATTGATAGTTTTTGAGTAGAAATTATGTGTTTTTGTGAGAAATGTGAACTGTATAGTCAGATGTGAACTTTCGAGTTTTCACAAGAACTCCATTGAATGGCGTCGGTTGTAGCCTGGAATACAACTGCACTACTATACGAAGACCTATTAATTAACATGTTTCCGACTGAAAGACTTTGATTCTATGGTCATGAATAAATTATAAATAAAAAAAAGTTAAAATGGTGGCAAAAAGCATACATTTTTGACAGTTCACCGTTAATCCAACGTATATGAAGGCGGCTACCAGAGTTGTGGAAAAACTTTTCTAATAAGTCTATGAAATAAGTTTTATTTTTAATTCTATTTAACTCATTCTATAAAATATTGGTGGTTTAATCAGTTTTAATACTTAAACATGAAAATAAAGTAATATTAACTCTAAAATACTAATTTAGGCAAAGTTTGGCACGTTTTACAAACAAATGTACCAAACTTTGCCGAGTCTAGGGTTGACGGCCTTGTCACTATTTTTAACCGACTTTCTAAAAGGAGGAAGTTCTCTCTCAATTCGGTTGACGTTCTTTTGTTTATGTGTGTACCGCTTTCCATCAAGTGAGCCGTCTGCCTGTCTGCTGAACTCCTGCAATAAAATGAAATGAATGTGTGTTACCGCAAAACTCCTTCACTTATGAACCGATTAGGATTCTGTTGTTGAATAGGAAATTCAATGTGATTCAATTGCGACATTCCCAATGTCGCAATATAAAATGACTTAACGTTTCCATTTGATCAATAGCGTTGCGTTTTGCGATTTTACATATTCCGCGTATTTAATTATTTTTATTAATTACAATCTATAAATTAAAGGAATTAAATAAAACGATAACCTTGGACATATAATTCTCAAGCAATAAAGAAATTATATGATAAAAAATTTACTCATATTTGAATTTCATGCATATTCCCACTATAAATTATTTTATTAATTAATTTTGCCAAATATTTTATTTTTATTGGACTGATTTTATAATTTTAATTATTATTGCTCACAGTGAATGAATGCTATAAGTATTGTGTGTGTGTGATATATTTTTTCTTTTTTGTTTGATTTTTAATTTTATAGAGACAACCTTACTCATTGATTATAAATGTATGGAGGTTGTAAAAAATTAAGACCTATCATTGCCTGTAGTAATATTTCGTACTAAAATACATCAAAATATGTTATTCGAAATTGATTTGTATTCTTTCGTAACTAAGCTACATTTTAGATTGTCCTAAAATTCAAAGCCCATGTTCATTTTGGTGTAAACGCATTAGGCAATATTAGGAATATGAGACATAACTTTGCCTGATTTTTTAATTATTCAAAAATATTGTTGATTTAAGCATAATGTCTAAATTAATTGAAAATAATAAAATTCTAGTTTCTTTTTTACCTTATGATATTCAAAGAATCTGCAAAGAGTCAATATATTAATTATTATTTCACGACAAAGTCAAATTTTATGAATATCTGTGAAAAGTTATGGCACTTGACGTACAGTGATGCACGATTCAATAACACGCGCAAAGTCCGTCAGTATATAGCTTATCGTATGTGCAGACGTCTTGCTCATATCGTATTCGTCGCTTGACTGTCTCATCTCTCAGTTGGGGGCATTGTTTTAAACTGCACCAATAAAATATGCCTCGACACAATACTCGACCGCGAAACAATTATTTCCAATAATCACACCTGGCTAATGACCATCTTAATAAGCATTGCAGATTCTGATTTCAAATTTTAAACACAAAGTAAACAAAAGAAGTTCAAATGCGGAAAGGTAACAAAGTGTGCTTTATGGCAGGCAGGTGTGCATTCACTTTTGTCGGCGTGTAACAATATTTTATCTTGTGAAGCTGGCAGAAGCAGACGGCCCATTTAATAAAAAGGGGTTACTGAAGCCAACGCTTTACCAGGCTTTAGGATGGTATAGAAGGGGTAGGATCAAGGTATGAAGAATGGGATAGGAGAGAGAGGAGTGGTCCATCGAAATTCTCATCCTACAACTCTATTCGCTTCCCTAAATTATTATGCATTAAACATATAAAAAGAGTGAATTTAACATTATGCTATTTGAGATTTATTTAGGTCCCAAATAAACCTAAGGATAGGATACGGAATATTTCTAAAATCTTAATATCCGTCAATCTTAAAAAAACAGCTGTGCGTATCTGAATACAATTTAGTAGAGACGCGCTGCTGCAATCGCCGTACTTAATCCTGCCAGAGTAATTATATACCAATCCGTAAATCGATGTAGGTAATTACTGAATAATAAAAACAAAATTTTCCATAATAAAAAGCTGTACATTTATTTTCTGGGTACACTTTATGAACATAATTGCATCCATATTCCATATAGTAGAGCTCAGAGCTGCCACTTTTAATTTCTTTATTTTTCGTGGGACTTTTATGGCTTCTATACGCTTGACAGAGATGAAACTATTTTCCAGTATCATCTTCGAGTCGCGTGAGATATCTTTAGATAGTTTTGATAAAAAATGATGTTCCTTAATATTCATACAAAGGTCCATAAAAGGTCGTGGTGGCGTAATGCCTAGCGCACGCGTCTCAAACTCAAAGGGCGCGGTTTCGAATCTTGCGCGAAACACATGCCCCATTTAGGCAGTTTTCTGACTTAATATGCATATTGTTACAATTACCATGCTCTACTAACAACGGTGAAGGAAAACATCGTAATGTTATAATAATCGAGAAATCGATGTTTCAAACCTGCCAAGCCGCCTTAGACAAACGTAGCGGGTATATCGTCCGTTCCACTATAGTGGGAGGTTCGAGCCCAGCAGTAGGACGTTTATGGGCTGTTATCTATAAACGTCAATAGGCGACGGTAACCATTTTCCATCAATGCCCGGTTCCTATGTATTACTAACCGTTCATTGGCCATACTGGCATACTAATTAATAATGGTTAAAATTTGACATATGCTTTATAATGTCTATATTAAACTGATGGTAAGCCAAATGAATGAACAGTAACAGCCTGCCTGTTTGCCCGAATAACGAAAAATAACGAAAAATCTTATTTGACATACTTGTTTGCAAAATCGAAAACCAATCCATAACTTTCCATACAGTGAAATTTTTATAAAAATTATAAATCGTTAGGTAGTTTTTTGAGGCATGTGGAATATACGATTGAATTGTCTTTAGGAGGTCATAGGATACCTCTATACTGCGGAAGCACTCACTCTGCGTCGCTTGACACGCACTTGGTCGATTGTTCATCTAAACAAATAAGTCTAAAACTGAACTTCAAATAAACGTCTTTATTACATATTTATTATCATATTAATATAAACGCACTCTTCATTAAAAACTACCTTATCATAAATTTTAATATATATTTTATAATAAAATATGTACACCTGGCAGTCGTTTCAAATGTACCTACTACATTTGGTTTTATTTTGTACGCAAGGCATTTTCTTTTGATACTTCAAACCATAATTTGGGGCAAGTTTAATTAGGTAATAAAACGTGAACCATTCATTCCTGCCTGAGGTGTGAAACACCAGACCACTACAGACAAACGAGGCGGATATAAGTAATTTCGCCTCATTTCGTATGACTGTAGGTATGTGATGATAATTGTGATATTAGTAAAATATATTTTTATTGAGCGAGCATTTTGTGCACGATTGTAATCAGACATGGGCGCCGCTATAAAAAGAGCAGTGATGGCCCGCTGAAGATTTTCAGTCGGCGGCGGCGTGACAATTTCAGGCCTTTTCAGGCTGCTGTGTATTTAAATCTACTTACTTATTTTTGTTTGCTTCGAAAAAGAGTCTAGTTTATAAATATAAAATCAGTATAGTTTTTTTTTACAACTCAATCAACATCTTACTACAACGGCGTGGCGCACATGTCTAATTGAAATCTATACGCGGTTTCCTAATTTCTCATTTTTTATGACAAAATTTTAACGACTAGTACAGTCTTAACTAATGGCGCGTTCTCAACTACCAACAGGTGCGGAGGTACGTTTTTTTTTTACTAATTCATGCTGGGCGTATAGCCATTTCAAAAAAATTTAATCGCTAAGCGTGTCGACGTCCACCTCTTGGTTATCTTCGTTAGGTGAGTCTTGGTCTCTGCTGGGAATATCGGTGGTGGACGCCACACCCCCTCTGCCTTCTTTCGTGTGCCGCCATTTCATGCGACGATTTTGAAACCACACTTTGACCTGGTAACAGATATCGTATAGTTTTTTAATGCTATAAGTAAGACGTATTCGGGCACAGTCAGAAGAATTTAGTTTAAATAAAACGGTTTGATTTTTAGAACGCTCAATTCTTGCCAAGCTGGTATGCAGGGAGACCACCCACTTACTGGAAACTGGTTACCGTCGCTTATAGCCCTTTACAAGACCAGGTGCAAAGCCAACGTGTTACCAGCCTTTAGGAAGGGATAGAGGGGTTGGGACAAGAGGTATGGGACACAGGAGTGGGATAAAGGGATGGGATAGGAGAAGGGGAAATGGGCCATCGAAACACTCACTCCTCGCACGAAACACAATTAGCTCAAGACTGTTTCACGCTGATATTCTGTGAGAACGTGGCACCACACCGATCGAGCCGGCCCTAAAAGCTGAAATCATGACAATGACTCCAATGTAGCTGTACCAAAATCAATTTAATTAAATATTTACCAATGCGGAAAGAAAGGTTGTCCGTGAGATTTTGGGTCCAACAAAGCGAGAGAATAGTAGCTGGAGAGTCCGAATCAAACTCGAACTCGAGAATCTCGTGACCGAGCTCAACACAATAGGAGAAATAAAAGCACATCGCCTCCGCTGGCTCAGACACGTAGAAAGGATAGGAGAGGATCGCAGCGTGAGGAAAGTATAATATTTGTGACGGCCGTCCAAAACATCGCTGAAAGGACATGGTGTACCTGTGTAAGCTTCAGGCCGATAATAATTAGCAAGAAACTGCGCAGGGCAGGGTAAAGTGGGGTGTTCTCGTTTCGGAGATCAAAACTCACTGGGTCGCTGAGCCAACGGAGTAAGTATTTACCTGTGCATCGGTTAATCCTAATGTTGCAGCTAACTGTCGCCTGTCTGGTTTTGTGATATATTTTTGAATTTGAAATCTCCTCTCCAGCCCTTTTCTTTGTAGATTACTAAAGACTGCTCGGGACCACGATCGTTTTCTTTTCCCGCTTGACGTAACGTCACAGCGAGGTACTGAAGAAGACTGAGGTGGTGATGATGAAGGTAGTGGAAGTCGGTAAACTGAAACAAGTATTATTATGTTTATTTTTATAATAAATCTATTTTTCACATCGTTTGTACGCCACGTTTGTGCTAATATTTAAACACATTGATTGATTACAAACTTCCAAGTCTACTGTATAAACTCCTTGTTTTTCCAGAATTCTTCGACTTGTATAATTTTGTTTTGAAGCAACAGATAAACATTACCTATAAGTTTATATAGGTGTAGATTAGCGATTATAAAACAACTATGGCCTTACTTATAATCGTCTGTAAATTTTTAAGACACTGCTCAGCAATTGATTAACGAAAATCTTACCCATAAATTTCTCTTAAGGATAAGAGGTGTAAAGTGGCTCATAAATAACTGTCAAAACTAACCAACATCGAGAGGTAGTTTAAGTGACTGTGCTAAGAGGCAATATGGCAAGTTTTATGTGAAACAGCCATTGATTAGGGGCTTAAGAGTCTCTTATTTAAGAGATGGCTAATCCTTTCTTAACGAGATTATTATAAGTAAGGCCCCTAAAATACAAGATAAGGACATACAAAAGGCAAAATACACAAATGGATAAGACAAATTTTATTATAAAATAGTGTCCAACTCAAGGTAAAAGAAGCAAAGGTAGACAAATACATATTACAAGGTGGGAAGACGATCTTAAACAAAGAGCTCTTTGGATGAGGACAGCAAGACTTAGATCGAAATGGAAATCTTTAGAGGAGGCGTATGTCAGAGGACAATGTGAAGAATAAAAAGTTGCCGAAAAATTGTGTAGGGTAGGCTGGGGCTAGTAGAACATTTTTTCACTTAATCTGTGATAGCTCCTCAACTAGACGTCAGAACAGTTTATAACGTATATTGATAAATAGGTATTTTAATCCTGCTTAAACTGTCCCTAGATATTAATTTCTAATAATTATTAAGGTTTTAGAGCTACAGCCGTAGGTATATATGAAAAATGTCAGACATGACACTTACTCCATTAGTTGGGTAAGTTGAGCATAACTGCAGTAAACCAGCTTAACATGGCCATCTTAATTACGTTCACTTTATGACATGACAACTCTTCTAGAAACACTTTTCTACTATTTTTCATATATTCAAGTATAATTGATACACAAATCCTTGAAGATAGAAGTTATGCTGTTCTTCTTTCTTTGTTGCATTATTTAACTGGTAAATTAAAACAGAAACTTCTATATTATTACATTTATATGTTTATATCTTAAAATAAAATAAAAACATATCAAAATTTCGGTTTTAAGCCGCCAGATTGTCTGAACACACATTACTCAACTAGCCCCGGCCAAAATAGAAGTAAATTATAAATAATTGGAAAAGGCTATTTATATGAACTTTAAATATTTATTTTATATTATAAATATAGTGAATTTATAAGAGTTCAACACTTATTTCATCAAAAACGGTCGATATTTGACGTTTTTTCTATTTTTTTTTGTTACAAAACAAATAATCCATCTGTGTTTTTAACTCAATTGATAAGTCAGCGTGGACAGTGGTTTGATGAATTCTTTGCATTTTTTGCTTTTTGATAAATTTGTATAGGGTGAATAATTTCCGAAATATTTCGACTGCCCATCTTATTACCCCTATGCTCAACCCCTCTCTACCCTACGATATTTATGAATATATAAGAAAATTTAAATTTACATTGTTATATATAGATAAGTCGTAATCAACGTTCATAAGAAAGAAATATGCAATCTAAATAGAATTGGGTTTGTCCCCGTCTGCCACTTTGAAAGGTTCTGCGAAGCTTTCAATTTTGTTCTTTCTGACGCTGAAAAAAGGATTTGATAAATTTTTCAATTAAATGGTTTTTTTCAAGGTTGGATTAAGATATGAGGTATTTACCTGATATCTCATAAACTTCATCTTGACCAAACCTAATTTCTTTCAGGACTGTTCCGATACCTTATCGACCGCTAATTTACCTCACTATCGGTTTAAATTTGACCTAAGCTCCATAGACGTAATTTCAAAATACAACCGATTGAAGAATAGTGATTATATAATAATATAATAGTAATAGAACCGACTATTAAAGTTCTTTTTATATTTTTGAGAATTTTCCATTTCATAGTTCAAATGTTGACGGGGTGACGCAACACAGGAAGACTCGCCGATTGTAGTTTTCGGGAAACACAAGAGTCTGGTAGCGCATTTCATAGCTCTACCATACGCAGAAGGAACATGGAGGGAAAACACTTGCAAAATATATATTCAAGTAAAACAAGCTATACTATAGTATAATAATAACAGTCCATAAACGTCCTACTGCCGGGTTTAGACCTCCTGCTTATAAGGAAACGGACAGTATACCCGCTACGCTTGTGGCTTGGGGGTTTGGCACATCGAGTATCACGTTGTTCAGTTTTCATTATGAGTTGTCCTTCACTTAGCACATGGCAATTGTAAAATATACCATGCACATTGGAACAGAAAACTGCATAAGCGGTACATGCTTTCCGGCCAGGATTCGAACCCGCGCCTTTTATTTTTGCATAGAAATTATAGAATAGATAAGAGATATAGTAGATAAGAATAGAGGTTATTAGTCAAAAATTGTGGACTTCTTCATGCAAAAACATCCAATTCATTTATTTGTAGTATCATTACTCCAAACATTACAGACGTATTAAAAACAAAAGGGTTTTTCTTAATGGTCGTTTCTTATATCCTCAGAATACAGAAATACACTCATTTGCAAAAAAAACGGGCACCTAAGCAATGAACCATTTCAAATGTTAATATTTCTTTGTTTGATAATTATAGGTAGTTTTATCCACACAATTTGCTAAATTAATAAGAAAATAATCGTTTTCATCAGTATTTCATAAAATTTAGATACAATTTATGGGAAATAATGCTAAACCTCGCTAGTAGTGTATATTCGCTAGTAGTGCATATGCTCATGAAGTAAAAATAAAAAAGATTTTTGTTTGTTTTTCTTTAATAAAGTAAAAGCAGATAAATGTTTAGTATCGAGTGTGACCCCCTCTAGCTAAAATCACAGCTTGAATTCGTCTGGGCATGCTATCGAGTATATCCCGGATACTTGCTTGCGGAATACGTTCCCACTCCGCAGTAATCACATTCTTCAGCTCTCTGATGGTCTGCGGAGCCGGGTGTACTGATCTCACACGCCGTTTCAGAACGTCCCAGACATGCTCTATGGGATTGAGGTCGGGACTTCGAGCTGGCCAATCCAAACGACGAATGCCGACCTCTTGCACATACGCATTAACATCGCGGGATCGGTGGGCGCGAGCATTGTCGTCCATAAAAATCGAGTCTTCACCTAGAGCGGCCAATGCGGGTTGTGCATGAGAAATTAGAACTTCCGTTATGTATCGATGCCCAGTCAGTGAGCCGTTTTCAATGAAGACTAACTCTGTACGATCCATTGAATTTATTCCTGCCCAAAACATAACAGAGCCCCCACCATAAGGTGTGATTTCTTCGAAACATGCCTCTGCAAAGCGTTCTCCTTGTCTTCTTAGCACTCGCCGACGTCGATCTTCACCGAACAGAGATATCCTGGCTTCATCAGAGAACAAAACCCTATTCCAATCGTCTTGAGTCCATGATTCACAATTTCTAGCGAACCTAAGCCTGTGAACTCTGTGCTCACGGAGTAATTTGGGGCCGCGGGCCGGGCGGTGACTGCGTATATTGGCAGCGAGAAGCCTCCTCCTGACCGTCCATAGACTAATATGCACATTTCTTACTTCTTGGAGGTTGTTCTTAAGATCCACATACGAAGATTTGCGATTTCTCAATGCGCGACTCACAAGAAAACGATCATCCCGTGGTTGGGTACATGGTTTTCTTCCAGAACCAGGCCTTCTCTCGACGGAACCAGTCTCCTGATATCGCTGCCAGGTCCTTTGGACTGTCGAGCGACTAACATTTAGCCTCCTAGCCACGAAACATTGGCTGCAACCCTCTTCAAGCAGCGCGATAATTTTGGTAGCTTTTACCACTTTATCTACCATTTTTGATACAGCCAAACAGCATTAAATAAAGCTTTGACAGTCAAGGATATGAAATTAATCGATAAAAATTGAATAAAAGTTATGAAAGTCGATGTTAACTTCTGGAACTTCGCGCCAAAAATGTAGGATAAAAAGGGGTTTTCTGTAAAAATGAACATCAAATGAAAAATTGAATTTAGAACGTACTTTTTTAAATACCACAGCATTTTTAAAACCGGCCAGTAACGTGTACAAACGATTGAAACCTTTTTGGTATTGTATCTTTTTAAATATGAATGAAAATCAAAACCGCCCGTTTTTTTTGCAAATGAGTTTATAATATCTTACTATTTATTCACTTCACTTACCATCGGTTGAATTTTGACATTACTTGTATAGAGCTTATGTCAAATTTTAAGCGATAGTACGGCAAATGGACACTCGGTAATATGTAGGAACATTAGAATCGGTAGTATATTATTATTTATTAGTTAGTTAATCGTCTCATAAAAATCTTATCTGGGCTTGAAGCTTCTATTTTAGGACGACGGACAGTATCCAAACCTGCTACGTTTATACAATCGAATTGACGGTTTTTACATCATTATAGGTACCTAATCTCGATGTGCATGTTTCCTCACAACTTTTCTTTCACCGTCTGGTTCGATACGTAGTGGTTATGCACAGCAGCCCCGAATTTTGAATTACTCCGAAGGGGGGCAAAGACTGGAAAATTTCGCCCCCGTTCGCCTATTTACCTTAAGCCTGTTTTTTTTAAATATACATACGTGTATTTGTCGGCGAAGTTTGATATTGCCGGCCTCTGAACTGGCCGCCAGGAGTATGAGCCCCGACTTGCCCCCCCCCCTAGATGCGGGCCTTTGCATAAACAGCCAGAAAAACTACTGAGGCGCATCTATATACTAGGACTTGAAGTCATTGAACCCACTTCGAAAGAAATTAGAATGAAAGGTAGACGTCTTCCCCAATTGAGGGTTTTTTTAAATTCCGTATTTGAGGGCTTACTTTGAAACGTCTTTCGGTGTTCGTTTTCGTAAGGCCTCTATAACACACTTATCAGATTTAGAGACCTAAGTTTATTATCAAAATTTGCTTCCCATTGCGCCAAATGAAAGACTTATTATGTAAAATATACATAAGTATGAAATCCTTTCTGCGCAAGACCCTTCAGTCAGATATTACTGTGAAGGTAGTTCTCTTTATATTGTTTATAAGACTGACTTTTCTACCGTAAAATACATGTTGAACAATGCCAGAAGGGGCGTAGTAATAAAAAATGGCACCCAGAGTAGGTACGCATCATAGTTGCGCTCCTTCATAAAATTATCTTAATATGAAATAGATACATTAAATAAAAATTTCATAAATCTTACTTACAAAACATAACATATTTATTTCTTTTTTTATAACGAGTTCGTAAAACATTTATTACAACTGCACCTTCCTGGCCTTCTGCGACGCAAACATATCGATGATGTTTTCGAAATAAGCGTCTAGGACTAGTAGCCTACTTGCTACGCTACGCCTCTATAGCTCTAGCTTCGCCTCTGAGCGCCAGCACATGTAAATAGGGGAAGTCCGGGCAGCCCGAAACACTTGAATGAACTACGAATGTTAGATAGATAGATAACACTTTATTGTACACCATTACAGAAAAACTTACGAACTTGTATTATTATAGTAGGGTACAAAGGGCGGTCTTATCGCTAAAAAGCGATCTCTTCCAGACAACCCGTGGCAAGAATATTCCGATTAGAAGTGGCGATTGTGGTATACATAATTATTGTACGATTACTTCAATTTTATTTATAAATATATAACTATACTATATATACAAATATACACATAAGTTATATACATATTACATATATAATATATGGCGATAATATGCAACTATTTAAACATAATAAATATTATACTATTAAAAAAATAGCTATATGAGCTATATGCAATATAATATATACTAATTACATAAAATTACATATCATTATATTGCAGATAGAATTTTCTGACTAAGTTCTTAAATATTATTAGGGATTTTGCTTGTCTGACAGCAACAGGCAATGAATTCCAAAGTTGGACAGCCTTAACCGCGAAAGAATTATTGAAGAACGTTGTATTATGAATAGGAGTAATAAGTCTATGTTGACTGGAAGGGCGTAAATTGTGAGAGCAAGAAATAAATTCGAAGCGTTCTTTAAGGTACTGTGGAGTAGTAGGGATGAATAAAATACTGTAAAGCAATAAAAGAATATGAGTATTCCGGCGAATACGGATTGGCAGCCACTTGAGCTTTTTTCGAAATTCAGAGACGTGGTCATACTTGCGTAACCCAAATATGAACCTTATGGAAAAGTTTTGGAGTCGCTCAAGTTTATTAAGCTGTTCTTGAGTTAATTGTTGAATGTTAAATGTTAAACAAATGAAATAAATTTCCGTCTTTATTTTATACTTAATCTTTATTATCTTGTACATTTTGTCAGCATAGCTCGTAAATTGTACAACAATTGTTTCAAATATGATTAAAACCTTTCAATATATAAAATTTCCCATAACCTGAACTTAAAAATTGAACAATAATTTCTATTTGCGACCTGCAATGAAGTTTGACAGATGCGATGACTTTTTTGGTTAGGATAAAACATTCACTCAAGATAACTTATTCGGCGCCCACGCCGCAACCTAGCTGCATTTGTTTCTACTTTGAAGGACGCACATTTTCAATCACGCTTGTTTACACATAGAAATTGAAATATCCGCGATTATCCGCCATCCGGGACTACCCAACTTTCCCCTAATGTTTTTGTCATATTGTTACGAAACATCAAATATGGTATTAAGATTTATGAAAAAAAAAACATGTCTTGTTAAAAACTATAAAAAATAAAATCGCCCCCTAATTCAAAATTTAGAGGGTGTAAATCGTCAAAACATTCAAAGAAAATTACTTCGAAGTTCCGCATTCGAATGATAAAAAAGAACTGTGGACTTACCTATTTTATACATATATACTACGGAACCCTCTGTGTATAATGCAACAAGAATTTGACCGGTGTTTTGAAATGACTGAAAGTAAATACTCGTGTATTTGTTTTTTCCGCGTACTACAGTTTTTCCTAATACATAGGTTACCTTACGGTATCTAACCTACTAATGATGTTTTCAGTTTATACAAACAAATAATATTATACCTATTATTTGTTTGTATAAACAAGAAGTAAGAAAATTACCTAATACTTATAAGAAGAAGATAGCTATATATTTAGTAAATTTTTCTTAAAAATAAAATATCTGAGTGGATGATTATTTTAGCATTATTCAAAGTCATATATAATTACTCACCTGTATTAGGTCTTAATGCTGGGTGTAAATGTGTGTATGGTAATGGCAAAGGCAAATGTAACATAGGTGGATCATCCCTACAACACCTATATAAAGCCGCAACACATCCCACACAAGGGGGCTCCTGAGGTCTCGGAGCTTCCGACAAAGAGGGACTAGTTCGCGAGTCATTATTCCCCAAAATACTATCAACACTGAACTTCAACTTGTTCGTTGTAATTTCACCACTCAACGATGTCATTTCACACAATGTCAACTACCACCAGGGACAGTGCTTCTGTCAAGAAGGCTTCTAAAAAACTGACATAAGTCGCGCGTGGTCGTCGGCGCGAGCGCAGGCGACGGGCGTGGCCTGGCCTAATCAAGCGTTGTGATTGGCTAACGACCATTGGGCGTTGCGCGAGAGCTTATGGAGTAAGCGAGCATTGACTGATCGTAATTTCCCAAACAACTGCATTTGTTTACAATAAACTGGGTCTTTAATGTCTTTTATATGACTCTGTACTTTAATTTTATTGCCACAAGGCTTGCATCATTCGTCAGATTGTTAGGTTATAATTTTTTACATGTGTTATTATAAAGAGATAATAGGCACCTATATATTAACAGATTCGTAGGTAAATAAAGTCTTTGTGCTTGTAGATATTCTCTAATGTACATTACAGTCATCTACATACCACATATTTACTGGTTTGTTCCTCATAATTTTTACATTTCATAATTTGTATCAATTGAAACTCAAGAAAATACTATGTACAATTTTAATTGACACACCTATATAGTAAGCGATATTTTTAATACAATAATAAATAAATACAATATTAATCTAGTATATACTCTATATATTATGATATATTTATTATACCTATATGATAAAATTAACATCTAACTAAACTAATAAAGACTATTTAACCTAAATAAATTTCAATTATGTACATGCTTATGCCATGCCAGGTAATATTTGAAAATTCTAAACATGCCGTGTCTACATTGATCTATTAAAAAACAACTGGAATAGACTATATAAATGCTGGAGAACACGATTTTTTTTTAGATTTCTTGTCTGTTTGTTCGGGATTCACGTAAAAACCACTGAGCCCATTTTGATGTGGTTTTCGCTGATCGACAGCAAATTTTTAGACTTAAAATCTGCTCTACTCTTTATCCTGGAAATCCCGTGGGAAATTTTCTGGGACTTGTTCAAAATGGCAAGATTTAAAAAAATCGAATCCAATGTGATTTTTTCAGTCATCAATAGCAAATTTTATGTACTAAAATGTGTGATATACCTACCTACCTACATTAAAAGAGGATTTTTTTCGAGAGCGGTTTGTAGTTCGGGTGCGTAAAAATTAGCTTATTCCGACATCATTTTTACTAAAAGGATAGCTGCGGTACTTTGTGTCTCGGGAACAAAGTACCGGCACAAAGTCGCGGACATATCCTAGTTTAGAATAAAATAGAATATACTTTAATGTATAACCATTACAAAAACTTACAAACTACTAATATATGTACAATCGAATACAATGCAAGAAAACTTAACTTAGTTGTATTGTACCTACCCATAGTCCCTCAAGACTATAAGTAGAATAGTGAGCCCAGATCACCGTCTTCTATGGGTAAGGTGCCCAGAAGACTGGCTTCGTTTCCTCGCTGAATATACTTGATTGTAAAATAAAACGAATGAAACGATACCCAACAACAGCTTAGAATTAAGTACGAATGGCGGCCTTATCGCCGGCAGCATTTAGTTTTTTATTTTACCTTTTTTATTCATTCAGCAGACAGGCAGACGGCCCATTTGATGGAAATCGGTAATCATCGCCTATGGACATTTGCAACACGAAAGGTGTTTACTAGGTGCTTACACTACAAATGCGCTGCTGTTTTCGTAAAGGAGACTGTAACCTGGTCACTAATGCCGGAACACAACTCAAGGTTGTTATGGCGACATACCTTAGACCAGGGGTGGTAGCCATCCAGTCGGGCAAATGCCCTACCACCTAGAAAAACCTGGCACCTGTAGTACATACCAACTCCAACACTAGGTGTAGAATGCTGACCATTCTACATAGGTACCTAATATAGATACAGGGGCAAATCTAGGCTAATTTGCTGGTGAAAGAGGGATCATTATCGATTAACTGCCTGATTGTAAAATGTTGTCTAGAAGTTGACAAACAGGAGATTTCCCATGCACCTATTCTAAAACATAGACTTGTGGCCAGCCCTTAGCGTCATAGTACATACCTACATGTTGTTATACAATTACCTACTTATAACTTATTTCCTCAATACTTGAAGACGAAAGTCTTTGAGCAGTGCGTCCTACCCATCATGACATGGGTACGGTGCCGAGACATCGACACTGACAGCGGGACTGGTCCACAAATTCAAAGTTGCTCAACGGGCTATGGAGCGAGCTATGTGAGGTGTTCCTCTTACGGATAAAATCAGAAATGAGGACATCCGTAAGAGAACGAAGGTAACCGACATAGCTCGCAAAATTAGCAAGTTGAAGTGACAGTGGGCCGCTCACGTCTGTCGCAGGGCCGACTGCCGATGGAGCAACGTAGCGTAGGACGCCCGCCAGCCCGGTGGACTGACGACCTGCGCAGGATCGCCGGCAGGGGCTGGATGAGGAAGACGGGAGACCGGGATATATGGCGCGTACTTGGGGAGGCCTACGTCCAGCAGTGGACTGAAATTGGCTGAAGAAGAAGAAGAACTTATTTATTATTGCCTACCTTATATTATAACAACAGCCCATAAGTGTCCCACTGCTGGGCTCGGGCCTCCCACTGTAGGGGACAGTATAACCGCCACGCTTGTCCAAGGCGGCTTGGCACGTTTGACACATCGGTCATCTCGATGTGCAGGTTGCATCACGATGTTTTCCTTCACCGTTGTTAGCACGTGGTAATTATAACAATATGCACATTAGGTCAGAAAACAGCCTCAGTGGTGCATGCGTTCCGGCCGGTATCGAACCCGCGACCTTTGGAGTTTAGGACACGTGCGCTAGCCATTACGCTACCACGACTCGGTACTACTTTATATTATTACCTACTTATTACTTATTTAAGCCTGCAGGAAGTATATTCTTACAGTTTAAAGTAGGTAGGTATACTTAAGAAAAACAGTCGATATTGGAATATGTGGGTTGAAACAAAACAGCTAGGAATAAAACCGACTGAATCTTTCGACTGAACTCGATTATACCCACTTATCTAAACATAATACGAAATCAATTGATTCAAGAACAACTGTTAGCTCTAAAACTCTAAAATCGATTACGGTTCAGTTTATTTTGCTTGTCAGAAAACACCTGTGGTACATCCGCGCCACCAGATATAGATCTGATTAGGCGTAACATCCACCGAACACATGTACACATCGCCGCTCAAATGTTTTCAACTTCTAATTAGGATTTTCATTTCTGTATTACAAATCAATAAAAAAAAACATACCATTTTGGTTTGTCATTTTTATCTGTTATCGCTTTTCATGTAACTTAAATTTACTGCATTATAACTTCTAAGCACCTGAACTGATCTTAACCCCTTCCAGGGTCCAAATTTTTTCGAGTTTTTCGACTTCGCCGACCGCTATAAGGGCGGGGGGGGGGGGGGGGCAAAGCGGTGAGGGGTGTCGACGAGCCTAAGCTAAGAATTACTATCTTGCGGTGGTTGGGGTTATGGAGGCGCGGTAGTGGTCGGCAGCTCTCATGGCCTTTCAGCGGCTTCCGGTGACATTCGCTGTCTTCGCGTTGGCTCCTTCAGCGGCATGATAGGCCAGTCTTGACGTCCGATGGCCTTCAAGGGCTTTGGGTGGCCATCTGAGGCGTCTGGGCCAAATTTAATGTTATTTTTGTCCACAATCTGCCAGCTGCAATCAAAATTGCCACCAAAACCAGGAGAATTATACCGTCTCTTTTATTCTAATACAAATTCTATGAAAGGCTCGATTTAATGATTCGAGCTTATGTTGATATGGTCACTTTGTTTGATTCATTCAAATTGAAAAATATACCGAAAGGAAGCGACTAACATCGGCTTAACCCGTGTATACATTATTTTTCAAGATAAAAGAAGATAAAAATCAGCCAAGTAGGTACGCGTCATACCATGCACAGTAAAGACATTTTTGTAAAGATTTTTGCAAAAGGTATTTTAAACTATTACTTTGTTATAAAACTTTAAATTTTAGTTAGATTAGATCCTATCGAATCAAAAACTGAAAGTCTTGGAACAAAGTAATAGTTTGAAATACTTTTTGCGACAAAAATATACTTAGCTCCAAATGTCGCTTACGATAAAATGGCGTTGAAGGCTCGATCTCAAAGTTACTTAACGTAATATTTACTTCAAACCAATTTTCTTCAGTACTTTTTAAATCTACTATTTTTTTAAAAAATATTTTATTATTTTTATATTTTCAAATTAAAACGAGTTATAAGACTTTGTATTGACGTAAGTAATTAAACAAAGTAACTGGGAAACATTATTATTATGGTTTATCAAGATCAAGAGCTTAAAGAAGTAAAAAAAATATCCAAACAGTCACATTTACATGTGTTTTTGTATCGTAACTAATTTTTTGTTGTTATACCTACGAGTTCTGCTCGGCACTGGTTGGAAGTTCCTCCCCATTTCCTTGAGCCACTAAGCTCTTTACCCTTCATGTCTAGTACTGATTTCGTTATTGCTTTCCACAGACGACGATAGCAACTTTCCATAAGCTCTACCACCATTTCGTTGTACTCCAGCTATTGAAAAACTTTGTTTAAAAGTAGTTTATATTGATACTCTGTTTTCGTGATTACCATTGATTACGTTAGAAAATCTTACAATTACACATCGGTACGATTTGGTTGTTATAAGTAGTTAAGTACGATGCTGGCAATCAACATTAAATGATAATTGAAATAATGTAAAAGTAAAAACAGACACATGACTTTTCCATTCGCCGCATAGGTACGTAGCCACAGACACCTATAGGTATATGATGTATAGGTATAGGTGACTTTCATAATTTGGAAAATATGCTACAAATAAAAGCCCCATCAAACCACTGTTACCGGGCAGTGTGCCTAGAAGGCTAGCAGCAACATTAGCTCGCTGGAGCAAATAGTAATCCTCTGAGAGAGCGTAGGCTCCAGCTTACCGGTCTCCTGTTGCATCGACCAGACATTTTTTATTATTATTATATTTTTATTTTGATACCGTTTGTGGGGCACTTGGCCCCATAGACTCAAAGTCCCCCCAAACGGCTCTAATATGTAGCCAAAGGGTCACTTATTTGAGCATTTTGAGGTGTTTGACAGAAGTCGCAGTGCGGTCAGCTCCAACTTCGGACTCCTGGAGATGGAAAGGCTTCAGTGTGTCGACATAGTGCATAGATTAAATATTTATACTAGACTTCAGCAGCGGCATTAAGATAGAGTGCGGTTAGGTATCGGACCAAGGGCGACAAGCATGAAATAGTTCGGAATCTGCCTCCAAATCTCAACTGCATTGATTTTTAGTGTATCTTAAGACACTCTAAAATTAGAAAAGGTACAGGTATATATAAATACATTATATCTTTTAGTAATTTTAGTAGAGACGGTTCAATTGAATATCCGTTTATTTTTTTTAGTTTCCCTTTTATGAAGACAAATTAAAGCCGGCATTGACAGACTTTATAGACATAGATAAGTCTTTATTATATATACATTACCAAAGAAAACTTACAAACTGGTACTATTCTAATTGTGTCCAATTCCGAAATTAATATCAATTCTATGTTTATTCCTAGTGAAATTCCAGAATTACAACAATCATAAGATTTTCAAAATAATCCAATATTATTTTGCATCAAATAGGTGCGAATTGTACCTAACCAGCTGCAAGAGCACTAAATCACATTCTATGGCTTATTTATGTACGGAATAATATAAATTGGAAAATAGTCGCACAGCTTTATCGTATATTATTCTAAAATAAATGTATGGAAAGCACCATAATTCTTAGAATATTTTAGATAAACATCTTATAGTTTCAAGAGGTCATCATATATGTCATAGGCCCTTTCATTGCCACTTCCCAGCGGCTCTCTGATTCAATTATTATCCTAGAGGTGCGGTGTAGATATTATATGGTACTTGAATTTTATGTAATGGGAGGAAGGAGCGTATGTAGGAAAGAATACTTACCCTTTCTGCAACCTCGTTGTCTAGCCATAAAATTTTGAGTGGTTATAAAAAAACAGCCTCGAAAGTTAAGACGGGAGCTCCGCTTCGTTTCTCCTTAGCCTTCTAACCTATACTTAAATCTGTGACATTTTAGTGCTTAAAGACCTCGTAAGTATATTTGTAAACTCAAATCGGCGTGATTTGAGTACAGGTATATACGTGTTATTATCAACATTAACAAATGATTGTAGTGAATTTTACTTTGTAATAATTAATTACAACCCTTTTTTTAACTCAAAAATAGCCTTAGTCTTATACAATATACATAAATAAAAAGATACAATATACATAAAAAACTCATACTATCATTAAATTCATATTAAAATATTGAACATTAATTACCAACGAAAAGCTGTTTCGTTTGCGCCCCATTTACGATCTTTTGTGGAAACTGGGGCCTAAAATCCTACGCGTTTAAAGCATTCGCTTCGAAGCCTGGAGTCCGGTTCCATACTTTCTTTTTTCCATTTCACAAGATCCTTTGTGAGATCATTCGCATACATTATAATGCCTCACGAGATCATGCTTCTTGAGGCTTGCCCCTCATTAGAACCTAGTGTGGCGAAATAAATAAATCTTGTTGCCAACATACTTCCACCGTTTCTATAAAATGTTAGTTTTTAAATACAAATTGTCGGGGTCAATGCTTGCAAGGACCTTGTAACTACATTTTTGGTGACATTATTTTTTTTCGTCAAAATTGGTCCAAGTTTATATGTACGTAGGTATTAACTTTAACACTGTTTCTTTTTATTATATCAAATCAGATCTTATCAATTTATTGTCAAAAAATTACACAGAAATAATGCTTTAATAGGTTCTTCACTAGGACTACAAGCCTGTATCACGAACACCAAGTACGTGAGTGACTGACTTAACAATATATAATTTAACATTTTTGATGAAAAAAATAATGTCACCAATAACGTAGTTAAAAAATAGCGCTGACGCCGACGAAATGTTTTAATGGCAGTCTTCTACTGCGTAAAGCAAATAGATTTTCTGAGGTAAGTAAGTACGTATCGTTAATTTATGAATGAGCGACAGCGATACCAAATTCCACGAAACTCGGTTTAAATATTACAAAAAGCTGCAATGCGGAAATAATAAATAATCACCTCACCTTCATATTTATTCATTAGTGGATATACATTTCACACATTTTCTTCTCACGATCTTGCAGATTGTTATGAACTTCGTCAGTGATAGTATCTATCTATATTTTAGATCGAAGAATAAGTTAGGGTTGTGATGGAGATATGACCAGGCCATTGACCGATTAATCATTTACCTGGGAAATGTTCTGAAATTGATCAACGGAAATTAGGAATTTATTTATAGCCGGTTCCTTTATCTTACTATTCATTCACTTGCCTTGCCATCAGTTAAAATTTGACATTACTTGTATAGAGCTTATTTCAGACTGTAACCGATAGTAAAGCAAATGTACGATTGATAAAATATAGGAACCCGTTAATGAAGTCATTATTGACGTGCGTCGAAAATATATGATATTAATGTACAATTTGTAACTTATAATGTTGCGAAAAAGCTAAGGACGTGGTTGTTCTAGTTTAGTTGATCACTAATGTAACGATGCCAAGGGAAGGAACATCCCAAGACCGCTCTTAACGTTCAACTTTACCTACTGTTCGATTATTCGGTCGACATGCAACATTCTCTCGAACATGTGGTGTACAGAGTCTCGCAAACATCTGTTTAGTGTCAGTCTTTCCCAGCAACTACTAAAAATGCGTAGCAAGACTTTCAACATCCCGTATGTTTGCCCCATCGACTAAGTCCTATGATATGAGAATACAAAACTTTGGCATTCCGTATGCGGTAATTTTCTTCTCTAATACTTGTTATTGTGGTACAGGCCACTTAAAATATCAATCCAAACAGTAAGTTCTTAAGGACCAGTTTTTTCTCCGCGGCTACGCCGCGTGGAACAACCCTACGTAAGGTCTCTATGGCACTTACATAAAAACTTAATTAAGTTTTTTATACACATAAACCTTCTTTGAAAAATTATCAAACTGATAATGAAAATTTACTTATTTATTACTTAAACTTACTTATGTGGTCTTCAATACTTAATGGCATTAACAATTAATAAAACAACATCACAAAGAACGCATTAAACTCATTGCTACATCTACGTGAAACGGTCAATAATAGAATGAAAAGTGGCAAGCTCAAGAACTAAACTGGCAATTTTATGTTTAAAAAAAGAATGCATATACATACAGGCAAAGAAATGGTATGGTAAATTAAGAAAAATGATGATTCTAATGGGATATTTATTACTATAAATAACATATTTGGATAAAGGAGGAAAGGGTTACATTCTGTAAAGCTATTCAAGCTAGCAAAAAGTAGATTTTTTTATCAAAAACAAACCCAATCATACTAAACAGCAAAAAAAATATTTTCTATAACATCTTGAAGTTGGTGCCAAGTAACATATGAAAAACAACAACAAAAATGTATAATGCACCAACTTCAAGATGTAGAAAATATTAATTTCTTGCTTTTTAGTTTGAAGTCGGTTTTGTTTTAGATAAAAATATTACAGCACCACTCTATAATAAAAAACTAACGGTCTTATTCATATTGAGTTAAGAGTAAGTATAAACACTCCTTTAAGAACCTTAGAAGCGTTGAAACTTATTCTAACTCAATATTAACAAGACCGTAAATTTTGAAGTTCTTTTTTATAAATTAAACTTTATTGCGATCCTGAGACCGAATAAAAGTCAAAACGGGTGTCGGTTACGACTTCCTCATTTAAGGATTTCTATAAAAAGAAAGTGCTAAAGCTTCCGATTGGCTAATTAAAACGACTTTCAGGAAATAACGTTTTATAAAGATTTATTAAGTCTGACTTTGTTTGTTTTATAATAAAATTGTTTTAAACGTCCACGGTCGTCCACCGAGTTACGCTGGACATCGACCACTGGAGACACACCGAGAGAACTTAGATTTCGTGGTTCGTATGTTCGGCACTGAATTTTATAGCACTTTATATTTAGCAAGTCCTAAAACGATACTCCTTACTTTATCAAATTTAATTCGGCATTTAAAAGGACCGACATTTTATTCGTTGTAAAACAATAATCCTTACGCATACCAAATTATTTTTTTACTTCGGCCACAGTCGGTAACCCTAGTGGACAGTTCCAGTAGTCAGTTCCAAATGTTTTTCATCTCCAACTTTTTGCGTTATAAGACGGCCTCGCAAAATATGGTCCACATGAAATTTAGATCTTGCGCCGACACTAATTTGATTGTAAGTATATAACAAAATGTAAGGTATGAATTATGAAAACAAATTATTAAATTCTGTTCGAATAAATTTATTTATACTTCGAAAGCATGTCTCTTAATGACGATATTACAACCCGAAGTAATTCCATAGCAATGTTCAATAAAACCATTATAATAATTCTCCCGGTGTGCCCACAACGGGTTGTATCGGCTGCATCGAAATAAGTGTATCAACAAACAGAACATCCTTTCGGGAGCGACGCCCCGCGTATCCGAGATTCATTTGTGAATGTATATTTGTCCAATGTAATACGTAATAATGGATTAATAAACATATAGATACTTTATTAGATCAAAGGGATTTAAATTTTCCTTTATTATGTGTTTGGTTTTTGACTGTCGAGATGTGAATTGGAGACATTAAAAACTTCTAACTAGGGGGTTTTAATGTTTATTTAATTATTTCTAGGTACACTACCCCCCGACAGTGGTTTGGTGTGGCTGGACGGGTTTTAGTTGCGATATTTTTCTATTATCAAGTAGGGATGTATCTTCAACTTTTGGATTTAGAAGATAGGTATTAACTAATATCTTGCAAATGAGAGTAAAAGAAAATAAACGGTTTTAGATTTTACTTCTAATTTAGGATCTTTATATGATAATTTTGGATGAACCCATGTTTAGCATTAATATCTTTTTTTTAATGGCTTTGCATAGGTTGTTTCATGCACGTATCTAAATAGTGTGAAGCAAGTATTTCTAAATACTCAAGTTTACGAATAATGACAAACAAAGAGGTATCAGGTGACAGCGAGAGTCATAATCGCCTATCTTACCTATAATTAAATTATATTTCTTTGATGAACGCCAAATAACGTATTTCTTCTTGACAACTTAATATTTCATATTTTACTAAAACAAATTAGATATTTTAAATAAACACATAATTCCTGTTCAACACATTATTTTTGTAAATTCTGTATCAATTTGTGACAGACGTGATAAATGTTACTTTTAATGCATAAAATTAATGTAAATGTCATATTTCAAAATTAAGTTAAAGTTTATTTAATTTTCTGCATACAGTGGCTAAGGTTACACCCTTAAATGTCTAATTAAATCAGGCGTAAAATCCATATCTCTGATAGAACTACCAGTATATATAAAGTACTCTGTGGATAGAACTCATTTAATACGTCACATATGAAACGTCAAGTAAATTTGTTTTTCTCTGGGCTTCTACCAGCCAATACATTTTTGTCACTGATGATAGTGTTTAACTCAAATTGTAAATATTTAACTCAAATTTATGTAAATTAAATAATGATTTAGTGAAAAGTAATTTATAAGCATAAAATAATAATACAAAATTGTTGATATTTCTTAAATAGGTTACTGATTATAATACTATTATTTCACATCAACAGTTCAAAATAAAATGAAATACGAAAATAAACTAAGTAATAAATAGTAAAACAATCCTATGAATAAACCTAACATAAAAATAAAAAACCTATATTAAAACCCGTCCAGCCCCACCCGACCACTATCGCTGGCCATTGTACCTAGAAGGCTGGCAGCATTACCTCGCTGAATAGAGAGGCTAATCCTTTGAGCGAGGTAAGCTCCAGCCTTCCGATTTCTTGTTGTATCGACCAAACGTTTGTTATATATTTTTAAATAAATTGTGGGCACTTGCCCCCATGGGCCCAAAGTTTCCACCCCAAACGGCTCAAATATGTAACCTGTTCCAAGGTTTGCATATTTGAGCCGTTTGAGAATTTCGGCAGAAGTGGCAGTGCGACCAGCCCCAACTTTGGACTCCTGGAGATGAGAAGGCGCCAGTGTGTCGACACGGGTAACGTCCCACACAAGCGGCCTTCCCAAGGTCCAGGGAAATAAAGTCATACCTCTTTCTTAAATACAAATTTTATGACGCGATTTAACAGTGGCTGTATAAAAAGTTCGGAAAGGGATCACATACTTTTTAAATTTTTTGACAGTAGGAAAAATTGTTTCCCAGGGGCGAAAAGTTTTGTTTCCATCCCTGTGATCGGGTTATTTTAAGCGTAACTTCCAAGTATGAGAAATGAAAATTACCTTTAATCAGCTTTCTTATAAAATGTTCATTTTGACCTTAGAGTAAAATGCTACTCCTGTATAGATAGATAGATATTAGACACCTAGGTACCTTCTTACATAGTTCAATAGAAAAATTGTAGCCTATCAATCACCTACCTAAAGCAAAAATACCGAATAAACTCAAAATTATATCTGTGAGTATTAATATTCCATTGAACAGGGCGAAAGTATCAAAGGAACACGATTATACAAATCACTGGCTCATATTGGGTGTCTGTGTCGCAATAAATATTAAATATCGAAGATGTTAAAATATCCTCTTACAGTTTACGAGAGCGCCCGTCGACATATTTACGTATGAGAGGGGGCAATCAATTGGGTTTTTTCGTTTAAGCTTATGTTAAATGTGGTTTTACTCACGCAAGCCTTGCCTTGTCCCTTATTCGTTACTAGTTGACCGGTTGGCATATACCAAGTATTTTTTTAAAATCATTTTTATAAGTTCGTTTTAAGTTTTTTGATTTTAAGTATGCAAATTGACTTACATCCTAAATAAAGTTAGATTATAAAGTTAGTAGACTAACACTAAAATTCTAATATATTATTTATTGAAAATTAATGCAATCACTTAAAAAACGAAATATTAAAATTTTATGAATTATAATTAATGGTTATCATTAATATTATTAATATACACATCATGAATATAAGTTTCGCTAGGGTCATTCAACTAGGGACCTCTTGATATACACGACCCACCGTTGAACTAAAGCCAAATTATGAAGAGCAAAAGCAAACCTTTCGCGGTTAGCCCAGATATTGCCAAGACCTACGAACGGATCTAGCACAGGGCTTTTCTATCGAAACTATTATGCGACGAGATACCCGAAGGACTTTGCAATTAGTGGGTGCAATATTATAGTTATGGTCGGCGAATGATGCTTTTTTTTAGGGCGGGGGAAATATTGTTTACGCACAATACACCCAGTATTGTGCGTAAACTTTGCAAGGGATTAGACCGTTATCGCATATGGAGGGATTCCCTTAAAGGTAATCCGTCCATAATTGATCAGCTTGTGTGCAGCACTAAAACCACCCTCCTCCCATGTGCCCCGCGTTTATGGTAGGAAAGGCCTGAGACTTAGAACGTAGTTACGCCCAGGCCGATCCTAGCGCAAAAGTGCCTGAATATACCCCGGGAATCAGAGCATATCAACTTCAACGACAGGGGTGAAGACTCCTCTATGCCCTTGATAGCTAGAGGGCCCCTGAAGCGGTATTATGGCGAATGCTGCTTGCATCAACCTCAACCTCAAACGCTGATGTGGGTTGAATGCTATTGCTGAGAGTGTTCCTTCGGTATATCAATTAATTAAGTAATACGCTGTTTGTTGACGACGTTAATTGCTATGCGCAATTCAACATTGGCAGTTTCCATTATACACACATTGGATTGACGACTTGCGTAAGGTCGCCGGCAGGGGCTGGATGAGGAAGACGGGAGATCGGATTATGTGGCGCGTACTTGGGGAGGCCTACGTCCAGCAGTGGACTGAGATTGGTTGAAAAACAAGAATATTATACACACAAAACAAATGATATAAAATAATTTAAGCTATAGTAGATGTGTTGCTAGGGAGTTTGTTGCTGCTTCTCCTCCTTAAATCTAGGTATGATAACATGCTGCAAAGTGGTGTGACACAGAGTTTCTTCTTCTTGAATCACGACTTTCAATAAATAATTTATTAAATTTGAAATAAAATAGATTCTTTTTGATTTTGTTTAAAAACAAATAAATCCTTTTTATAAATTTAAAAACATGTGTTTTATTAGTCGTTTGCGACACGCTCCGTTGTTTCTTATACGGATACACATTATAAACAAGAAATTTAGTTCAACCTAACAGAATAGGGAGCCGCGCTGCCCTATCAACATAAAGCTAGTAAACACGGCAATCCAGCTCCAACTTTACGCATTTTGTTCTTAATTAATAACACAGTGTATTAATTACTTAAATTAACCTAAAGACGTAATAAATGTTTTATTGCTTCCACATCTTAAAGAAAATAATGAATCTTTACCACGAAATAATTAAATATTACGAGTAAAACACTCGTAATATTTAATCTAACAATATTGCTGGATCAGTTGTATGAGTATATGGTTATATGAATACGTAACGTGGAAGAAGAATACAAGAAAAAATTAGGCCCGGATCTGGGGGGGGTGGAAGTCGCGTGGGGGGGGGGTTATGCCTCAGGCGGCCAATTCAGAGGGCGGCTAATTCAAACTTCGCAAACAAATATAAGTAGGCATGTTGTATACTTGTAAAAAATAGGCTTAACACAGAAAGAACAGCGCTAGACCGGTCACTGTGGCGTTCTTTCCGGGAGGCCTATGTCCATCAATGGGCGTCTGATGTCTGAAATGACGATGATAATGATTAAAGTAAATAAATTGAGTAAGCACTTTGCAGTCCGCGCACAACCAAGAGTTCTGCACGCGTTACATTAAAAAGTAGTCTATTTGCTGTCGATCAGCAAAAACAGCATAGAAATCGGTATAGTAAATTTTACGTGAATCCCGAGACAAGAAATCTGAAAAAAATAAACGTCTGTAAAGCTAGAAAGGTCAAGTCGGCAGAATCACTCGTTTTATATATCAAAATTTAGTGCTCATTTAGTGCTGATAACAGATATTTGGTGCTGTGATAGGTGGACTAAAAATAAGAACACTGCTAACTTTTCATTAAGCTAGCAGTGTACTATTCGTGACCGCGCTATGATACGGCTGTTGTAGTTGGAGCGAGAGGCACATCAGCTAATAATTTAGTGCTCAATTACTGCTGCCCGTACAAGCAAACAGATTCGTCGAATATTTTTTTTCAGTTTTCAAGTATAGATTACTGCTGACATAACGAAAAAGCAATCATAGAGCTAAAAGATGACTTTAAAATCGGTATTGGTGAAATTGAAAAGAGTTACTAATTATTGCTCAATTAATTCTGCCAGTACAGCAGAAAGTTTTTGAAAAATATTATTATTAAAATTTAAAGTCATCTTTTAGCTCTATGATTGCTCGTGTCGTTATGTCAGCAGTAATCTATACTTAAAAACAGAAAAAAAATCGATGAATCTGTTTGCTTGTACGGGCAGCACTAATTGAGCACTAAATTATTAGCTGATGTGCCTCTCGCTCCAACTCCAATCATAGCGCGGTCACTAATAGTACACTGCTAGCTTAATGAAAAGTTAGCAGTGTTCTCATTTTTAGTCCACCTATCACAGCACCAAATATCTGTTATCAGCACTAAATTAGCACTAATTGAGCACTAAATTATTAGCTGATGTGCCTCTCGCTTCAACTCCAATCATAGCGCGGTCACTAATAGTACACTGCTAGCTTAATGAAAAGTTAGCAGTGTTCTCATTTTTAGTCCACCTATCACAGCACCAAATATCTGTTATCAGCACTAAATTAGCACTAAATGAGCACTAAATTTTGATATATTAAACGAGTGATTCTGCCGACTTGACCTTTCTAGCTTTACAGACGTAAAAAATAATCGTCGTCTTCATCGCTTATACAGTCAATTTCATTTGTTTTTTAAATAGCTTCCATAGACACAGCATTTTTAGAATTTTATAATATTACAGACTATGGTGACCATTTCTTGTCACCATAGTCTTAAAAAAAACTGACTAACGATATCACGACTTGAATTGACGAAACTCTTGAGAACAATAATCTCACATACAAGTAACAACAATAGAAGTACATACGGAAATGAAAAATTTTCATTAAAAATAAAACTTTACTATAAATAAATCCCTAACAAATATATACAATAAAAAGAAAACACTACAAACTACAATCGGTACAGGCCGACCAGACCGCTGTCCCTGTACACTGAAAAATTTAGAATTGCACTAAGAATGCGTTTATGAATGACATTTTTAACGAACCAATAAACCTTGTATAGCTATTATGAATAAAATAGAATAAACATGTAATTTCGTTTTGGCTTTGTCAAAATCGGGTAAAAATGTAGCCTATTTCACCGGTACCATAATAACGAACCAGTCAACATCAGATGAGTAATTTAGATGCTACAATGGAACCATGGGAACATACCATAAATATAAACATATAAGTATGTAACTTTGCTAGGTGGTAGGGCATTTGCCCGACTGGATGGCTACCACCCCTGGTCTAAAGTATGGCGCCATAACATAACTTTGAGTTGTGTTTCGGCATCAGTGACCAGGTTCCAGTTTGTCCTTCAAGGCCGCAGCACATTGGCAGGACCTTTGCTATTGCTAATGTCCATAGGCGATGGTAGCCACTTTCCATCACATTTGGGCTGTCAGCCTGTCTGCTGTGCTTCGGCAATAAAAAAACTTACATAGCCTGCTAAAAATATCCTCTTAGCTTTTCTGTAGTCGGGTCAAAAGCAAAACAATTCATTAATGTGTTAATGTCTGAATTAATTACAATAATTAGGGTATAAGTGTCATAAATCGATACTAAATAAATTAGAATCGAACGTTAGCTATATTCCTTTTTATTGTCTTCTTTAGAAATTCAATATCTTTAAAAACGAGTTTTTAAATTATGTTCTACATTTACACATTTAAATATTTACCAAACAAATAGAAATCTTATAAATATTAACCGATATAAACTTTTATGAGAAAACTTATTGTTACATTATAACAGAGCACAAAACTATTAACTTTTTGAATAAATCCTTTCAAAGACACCTACGACCTCTCAAACACATATTAGTAATATTTAATTGTAGGCGCGATATCATCACGACAGACATAAGTAACTGTTAATAAAGTGTATTGTTGACGTGAATTATGCTCATAACTATAGTGAAACGTGCTTGTAAAGGGAAATGAGGGTTATTTCCAAAGTTGTACGAATGTGTTGAATGGATACTGTTGCATCTCCCACAGCAACAATAATATTATAGTTCATAAGGCTTGGCACTGGCCACAATAACTTAGGAGGCTTCCATGGAACATGTACCAGACGAGCTTCCCATTATCCAGGATGATGCAGATACTTGCCAGGCATAGGTGCAACGACAAGTATCTGCAGTGTGTGTGTTGCAAGAAAAGACATTCTCCCCGCGTTAACAATAAAGAAGATGCCCACAATCATTTCCTCCTTTTGCAAGCGAGTCATACTTGCAAATAAGGAGATGGAGCGGTAGAGGGAGCGTGAGCAGGGACTTCCTTGCTTCGCTCCCGCCAGAGCAGGATACGCTTTAGCTGAAGGTGTGGCCGAATATTCGGTATTCGGCGAAACTCTATTCTTGACATCTCTAGTCCTAACTAATTTGAACTAAGGTGTAAAACAGATTACATGTTTAATTGTTTGTGTGCACCTAATAAAATCTAAATATAAAAATATGAAACTTTTAATTTCTGAAATATAAAAAAAAATTACCTCTAATTTGCCGCCTTAGCCTATTGTATATCCGCCACAGCTGAACATAGCTCGCACCGTATATGGTTAAACGATTTGGTATAATAGTTATGGAATTATCCAACTGTCCGACTCCATTTCTCGGTCATGCATTGATATTCACCAACAATTCATTTCTGAACAAAAAGCTAAGTAAGTACAAGTTTCTTTTTTATTGACAGGCACACGGCAACATTTGCAACATCAAAGTTGCTACAAATGCGCTGCTGCTCTCTTAAGGAACTCTGGAACCTGGTCACTAATGCCGGAACACAATTCAAGTTTGCCATGGCGACATATTTGAGACCAGGGGTAGTCGCCATCCAGTCGGGCAAATGCCCTACCACCTGGCTGTGGGTTGTTTTGTCGCCTCTTACGACAGGCCGCCCGGCCGCAGGAAATTGTATTCTTTCTCCGTTCCTGTATTGAACTATTTTTCGACAGGTCTCATAATAAGGTACCGTGTGTGACTCTGGCGTGTCGCCGGAGGATATGCTTTATATCGGCGTACAAGCTCGCGTTCAATAAACGTAATAAATAATACCAGATCGTGTGAGACCAGCCACGGATCCCATAACAAGCGCTTATATCTGTTCTTACTTTAGTATCATAGAATAAAGTAAAAGATGATGTTCTATATTAAGCGAAGGGTTCAGTATCAGTTGTATAAAACAAGTAAAGACGTCGCAATTAACTCTTGGTATGTAATTATTATAAGACTAGAGTTTACCCCGCGGCTGCGCCGCGGGTTAACCTCTAGTGCGTGTCTCTTGTTTATAGAGTAAGTGCTACAGGTTATATTATATTACATTTTTATGTATTTGCCCACGGAACATTCACTTCATTTTATATCGCTAATTATATATACCATCCCCCGTCTATCTGTCAACAAAATAAATTACAAAACTTGACCAAAAAGGCCAAAATGGTCTAAATGACCAAAAGACCACAGTGACCGACATGGTTTAAATGACGGAATAGGCAAAATGACCAAAGAGGCCAAAATGACCAAAAAGGCCAAAATGACCAAATAGACCAAAATGACCAAATAGGCCAAAATGACCAAAAAGGCCAAAATGACCAAAAAGGTCAAAATGACCAAAAAGGAAAAATTACCAAATAGGCCAAAAAGGCCAAAATGACCAAAAAGGTCAAAATTACCAAAAAGAAAAAATTACCAAATAGGCCAAAATGACCAAAAAGGCCAAAATGACCAAATAGGCCAAAATGACCAAATAGGCCAAATGACCAAATAGGCCAAAATGACCAAATAGGCCAAAATGACCAAATAGGCCAAAATTACCAAATAGGCCAAAATGACCAAAAAGGTCAAAATGATCAAAAAGGCCTAAATGATCAAATAGGCCAAAATGACCAAATAGGCCAAACTGACCAAATAGGCCAAAATGACCAAAAAGGCCAAAATGACCAAAAAGGAAAAATTACCAAATAGGCCAAAATGACCAAAAAGGCCAAAATGACCAAAAAGGCCAAAATGACCAAATAGGACAAAATGACCAAATAGGCCAAATGACCAAATAGGCCAAAATGACCAAATAGGCCAAAATGACCAAAAAGGTCAAAATGATCAAAAAGGCCTAAATGATCAAATAGGCCAAAATGACCAAATAGGCCAAACTGACCAAATAGGCCAAAATGACCAAAAAGGCTAAAATGACCAAAAAGGCCAAAATGACCAAATAGGCCAAAATTACCAAAAAGGCCAAAATGAAAATTATCCCTTGTCCATCCTCAGTATTTAATTTACATACATACCGAATTTCAGCCAAATCGGTCCAGTAGTTTTTCCGTAAAAGCATAACATACAAACAGACAAATATCATTTTATCCCGGAAACTATCCCATTTTTCGGGATAAAAAGTATCCTATGTTCATCCTCGGTGTCGAAAATATATATGTACTGAGTTTCAGCCAAATCGGTCCAGTAGTTTTTACGTGAAAACGGAACAGACAGACAGACAGACAGACAGAGTTACTTTCACATTTATAATATTAATAGGGATATTAATAGTAAGTAAAAAATACACAAATATTTGTATACAAATTTAGATAGTGATTTTTGAGGAGTATATTAAAACATGTAAGTGACTTCTATCTAGATAGATAGAAGTTGTTCATTGTTCATTCACTTCATTGTTCACCAAAATAAACAAATTCAAAAACAAAATGTATACTTCAATACTTCCTGGTAAAACAATAGGCGGCATTATCGCTAAAAGCAACCTCCACCTCTAAGCAACCTAGCTTACAAGAATTTTTTAACTAATCTGTCGATCTAGGTGGAGCAGATACGTTCGAAACGCGTATTAAATTTGTAAAAGTTAAACGCTATTGTTTGTTCTAATATTATGCTTGTAGGTGCAGATTAGGTTTTATTGGGTATCCCCGACGGGGGTGGCATAGCTAGTGCCATACTTACGTAACGAATTCTAACCCACCCGCCACCTTTCTCCCCGCGACGAGTAGTCCTCAATCGGATTACACCTTGTTAAAAAATATTAGGATTCCTGCAAATCAGATTAATAAAGGATATATAGAAGTTAAAGCTATTTGGCCCTATTTTAATTGCAACCTTAAAATGGACCTCCGTAGTTCGCACAATGTATGTACCAGTTATGAAATGTATAAAACGGATCCCTAAAAAATAAATTCTTACCGATAACCGTAGATCACTTTTATTAGTACCGATAAATAACACGAATAACTTTTCTATGTGATCGATTCTAATGTGTTGTTGTATTTATTGTAATTAGGAACTCCGGCGGGCGCGCTGCTCGCTTCGTGTGGCGCGCCCATCAACATGTATAAACTGTTTATTAAGAACTAATAATATTTGCATAATCGTATTTCGAAACATTATTCAATATGAAACTCAATATTAATAGCCCATTAATAATTATAATTAGCTCAATATACATGTATAAAATGATTTTTTATATTAATAAATGCAAGAAATCATTAACTCCGATCAATAAAAATATTATTAATAGATATTTTTGGATAGATATCATATTAACTTAAGTGGGAAAAGGAAATAGCATTTTTATTGGTACGGTGAACTAAGAATGGAGTTTTTAAGTTCGACTTCATCTTGATATACTTGATTGCTGCGATCGTATCGTTTTAAACTGAGGGGTCTACGATCGATTTAATATCTATCCAACAGCGTTGTCTTTCTTGTGTCTTACATTGATTATATTTAGAACAAAACATCGTTAATAAAAATCCAATAGAATTACACAATTCCTCCGTTGATTTTTTAGACTCTGAAATATATACATTTGATGTATTTCAGAATGTTAATTTGAAAGATGTTTTTTGCAGTTTGTATAAAATGCGGATTAGATTGTATTCTAACCGTAGTCGTACTGGTGGAAAGTTCAAAAAGTTGAAATTTAGTCAATCATTTGGTACTTTTACTTGGAAAGTTTTGTGGGAGTTTCAAAATTTTAATTTAAAATTTAATTTTATATATTTCGATGTACTCTTTCCGAATGTCAATTTTGTCACCTTATATCGTTGCCGTTAGCGCCGCCACAGTGGATAAAAGGCTTTCCGACTTATTTTACAATAAAAACATTAAGTACAAAATTAAACTGCAGAAAAATTCCGATAGTTTATATTACGACAATTCTTCGTAAAATCAATAGTTTTGGCGTGCGAGTGACGCAAAATCTGCTCCAACATGCGAATTGGCTTAAAAAACTCATTTCCACGCCACTTTAAGTAAAAGTACCTAATTAATAACAAAAATGCGTACTATAATTTATAAAAACCTGAATTATTTACCATTCAATACATTATATGTAATTGAAGATTTGCTCAATTCTTCATTTAATTATTTTTTCTATATTATTAGACCTAAACTTTTTTGTTTCTTAACCGATTTTAATAATTCTATTTCGGAGGGATTCATTAAATTTTCGATAGACTATATTGATATAAATTTCATTAAAATTATACCTTGAATTCCGAAAATATTATTTAGATTAGAACAGTAATGCGTCAGGTTTCAGGTTAGTGGCGTTAAGAAATATCCAGGTAACTTCGTAGAGGATTCCATGCATTTCAATTGCGATTATTTTTTATTTAATATAAAGACAACTATAACCAATAGCGATAAAATATGCGTTGGTAATTTATAAGTATAATAATCACAAAATAAAAAGTCCGATTTGACAGTTCTCATTCGAATCTATTTAGGCAACTTCCAAATCGTTAACCAAGCTAACCGATTACCACGAGAAATCGATTTAAAATTATACGACTTTGTAATCATTTGATTTATTTTAAGTTAATTACTTTTGTTGTTACACAAATACCACACAAAATTGATATCGAGCCCGAAAGTTTTGTTTCACGTCGCCTTTCGCGTACGTAGCGCCTGCATTCATCACGTACCTACCACAGTTAATCTATTGTTTTTTTTATGATTTCACCCGATATATCATAATATTATATATTTATTCAATATTTTTTGTGTTCAATACGTATATGTACAATTATGAAGTATTGTTTTAGTATAAATATATAATGTAAAGTTTTGAAATAAATCTGTGTATATTTTTATCTGGTATCGAATTGAGTAAATAAACTGCAACAACCCTTTTGTTGCAACACTAAAACTAAAAATAAGACAGACGCCTTAGAACGTACTGTTTTTGGAACTTCGTCATAGTTTCACATAACACAATTAATAAAAAATCAGGTTATTTCGTCATTTGGAGGAAAATAATAATTGAAATGTGTTTTATAACATTATATAATGCAACAGTAAAATATGTATATCATCAACTCACAGTTCACTTGATTTAATTCATAGTTACGTTCTATAGATAAGATTCTTAAGTGTGAAATAGGACTTTTTATTTTGTGACTATTATTATAATAGCGATGATTTCAATGACTTTAGATCGATATTAAAGACAATGCACATGAATTTAACTTCAAAAAATATATTGCAGGAATTTTTATTGAGCATCAATAATGCAAAGTATCCTCAAAATTCTTAGTATTGAATACTGGCTTTCAATTTTTGATTACGATCCTCATAACACGGGCGGCCGAGTAAATTGTGATCGTACATTGCAAAAAAGGTGCAAAACGAGCAACAAAGGTCATACTTGTGTAAATCACAATAAAAGTCTTCACAGACGCCTTCGGGGCCGGTGCAGGGGCACGGAGACGAATTATGATTGCCGCGGGACGGCCGTAAAGAACCAGGGTAGCGCTTGTACGGTGCGCCTCATTTAGGATTATTGGCTCAATATTAGAACTTCCTCACTAATAATCATCGTGCCCTGTATTTTTAGAGGTTTGTTCTTTTTCTTCTTTTTTATAGTTTTATGAGGTGGTTTTTGTGAAACTTGGACAGATGTTTACGAAGTCTAGTCTAGGGTACGTCTAGTCTACGAAGAATTAACGGAATGCAATCAAGAGTTTTTAAAGGATAAATCTCTCTCTTTCATTTCACTTTTTACTAATCATTAGGGGTCAGTACCTATGTCTTTACCGTTCATATTTACCTCTCTCATATACCATATATTCTTTGTTACATCACAAACCATCTTAATTTTCACACACTCAACATCAACCGAGCGTTAAATCCTTGTTGCATCCAAGTTCATCCTATGCCGTTTTTGCTTGCCTTGCTCATATATTTTAATTAATTAATTAATCTCTCCAGTTGAACACTAATTTTATCAATCATATTAAACGATCATAAATAAAACTAAATAATTAAAAAATTCTACTCCGCAAAGCCTCCAAATTTGTTAAAAATTTATGACATGAATAAATTCATGGAAACACAACTGTGTCTGAATAATGAAAGTTTAATATAAGCCATAAACAATATAGAAATTAGACTGTACCCCAAGAAAATGAAAATTGTTGAAATATTAATATATGGATACTTGAATAGCATTCATACCTCATGCATATTAAAGTCATCATAAAAACGCATGATAACAAGCACTAAAACAAACATTAAATAAATTAACAATTACGGTATTAAACGGATTAATTCAATTATATTTAATTGTTTCCTTAATCGCGTCACGCAGTGGGCGTTTACATACAGAGTAGTCCACAGCGGCGATGTTGTGTGGTGAGCCTACTCGGGCGAGACGCGAGGTGTCCGGCGCGCGCGCAGCGTGCGATAAAGCAAGGCGCCGCGGGGTCCCCGGACCTCCAGCACGGCGGAACTCATGTTATCAAAACGTAGATACGCTAAAGGTAAATTCTGAATGAGCTAATAAGTCAGCAGTGATCAGATAAAAATATCAGATAAAGCTAATATATTGTTAATTTTTGCAGAAAAACAACTAACCTTGAAGAAGTTCGTATTTATATGTGAATGTAATCAAATCAAATCAAATAATTTATTGCATAAAAACATGGTAGTTATACAAATAGGTGTTAGTATTTTATAATGATCACATGTTTTTTGCCGGTTTGGCGTACAATTTACGTTATACATCAGTACGTCTGTATAAAGAAATCAGTACTGTATTACCATCTATTATTACAAAGCATATGAATATTGTACATTTTTATAACAGAAGCAAAGCCAGATGAATGCTATGACGATTAATAGTAAAGCACCTTAAGGCTTAATATACGAATAAGTGCATAATTAAATTTTATATTAAAAATTAAACAAATGAAAACTTTTCATTGTTCACCAGAAGCTTAAAGCAAGACAATGATTTATATCTGATAAGGCAAATACTGGCAAATTAGCTTGTTAACTATGCGCTTCAAAGTTCTAAAACACCTTCTTTAAATGACAAAAATAATTATTCTACTTTATTACTTTATTAAAGTGACGTTCTTTAAAATATTTCAATCTATTAGACTGTATAATATTTAATTGCATGCGAGATCAAACACTGAGTTATAATGTCGATATATTTTAACGATGTAATTAAATTCATATCAAGTTTATTCTTGTCCATACAAAGCTTTCTCCAAATGTCGCGCCCACCACTCCGTGTAAATAATAATTAATTTTATTGTAAATGCTTATATTTTATTGCGGGATTTGTCAACAGAGTGCGCGATGTATTTTGTTGTTTGAGATATTTATTGTTAAGTTACCAATTTAATGCCTAAGCAGGCATACGACATGCGCTCATGTGAATGCTGAATGGCTTATGCGTGCCTATGACTGTTGCAAACTCAGAAATACGTAGGTACTGTAGACCAAATAAATCTAGTATAAAAATGTTAATTTAAAAATTCCTGTTTCATCCACGTAATTATTAAGTTGATCACATATTATGCCTTAAATCAGTTTAAAATAATTAATTCAAAAACACATTTCTATAAATCTCATTCAAGATGATTATGCTGGTTCATATAAGTTATGCGCAGAAGGTTTGCCGGTCGTTTAGTTCTTAGTACTACTTATACAAGCCACGGTCCCAGTCCTTAGAAGCGGGAGATGCGACCATCGGCAAACCTTCTACGCACGACTTATAGAAGAACCAGATACCAAGGAAATGGGTTTTATATTGGAACTGAAATATTACGCCGAAGATCATCAAACTCATATTACAAACGGATCTTATACCTTTAAGAAGATTATGCATGTATATAGGAATTTGACAGTAGGCAAAACGATAAATGAGAACGATCAAGGAATTAGAACGATATGGGGAACATGAAATGCACCTCTTTTACTGCCAACTCCGTCAAGGCAAAGCAATGCAGGCCAAACTCCAAAGAGCGGGCCGAGACTTTACTCAGTACAAATAGACCAGGATGCTTATATTCACTTGAGGATGAGAGTCAAGTTGAATTTAAAGTCCACATTTTAAAAAGACTAGGTTGAAACATAATTTTCATATAATAAAACTACGTTTCAGCTGTTTTAAGCGCAGTAATTTATTTGATTTTGGTTTATCCGACGTTTCGGCCGCTTTTCAGTGGCCGTGGTCACTGAAAAAGAAAAAAACACCCAAATTTCAATAGAGAAGATGGTTGGCAAGTACCACCTGTTTGGGATCCGATCATCAAAACTATTAAGACCCAAAAGCAGCAAAAACCAACTGCCAGACCTCAAGACACTGTGAGCTCTTTCTGCGTACAACGGAACACAAACCAACTTGTCTGATAATTTCTTTTAATTTTCCTTCCACCCATTTTAATATTATATAAAATTTTTAGAACTAGGCATGTTTGCTGAAGAGTTTCTTGCGCCGCTTCTTCTCTTCAAGCCACAACATGTTGTGAAGCGGTGGTAAATTAGATTAGACTCCCATAGAGTAAATAATAACCATAAACAAAATTAAAACTAAATAATTAAAATGAACAAGTTGGCGGTAGGCTAAATAAAACTTTAACAATACTCGTTGCACAAATGTCATCTTTGTCGTCCTTTACCACGGCCACTGAAAAGCGGCCGAAACGTCGGATAAACCAAAATCAAATAAATTACCGCGCTTAAAACCGTTAAAACGTAATTTTAATATAATTTTCATATCTAAAATCCTGTTTCCGTAAATACTTTGAATTTTTACGGATTGTCGAAGTCGTTTTGTGTACCTATATAATTATATAAATATTATTCTAAAATACACGTGCAAAGCTTAATATTTTTATTAATTAAATGCTACATGAAAAACTAATGCCCTTATTCATAATAGTTATACTAGGTTTATAGGCTCTGTAAAAAATAATCACAGAAAAGAGTTTTTTGAAGCATTTAATGTAATAAATATTGTCCAAAGTCGCATTCAGAATGCGATTATGAACAATGCTACATTAAATAAGTCTTTTTTTAGTAAACCTATAAACCTAGTATAACTATTATGAATAAGCAATAAGTATTTGGTAAACTAAATTTGAGCGACTTCAGAATTTCTGTATCAGGTTCATATTTGGTTTGCGAAAATATGACCATGTTTCTGAATTTCGTATGAAGCTCAAGTGGCTTCCTATTCGTTTTCGCCGGAATACTCACATTCTAACTCTCCTTTATAATATACTATTTAATCCTAATAGTCCTCCTTACCTTAAGGAACGTTTTGAATTCCTTCGCCTCTCCACTTCTCACAATTTGCGCTCAGATACATATCGTAGACTCCTCACACCTGCACACACTTCATCCTTTTACGATAACTCTTTTACAGTGCAGGCCGTCAAAATATGGAATGCGTTGCCTCTTACTGTCAGAGAAGCCAAAACATTACCTACATTTCGGAACTCCCTTAGAAAGTACTATCTATTTTTAAATAATTATGTCTAATATATTAAACATTTACTTATTTATCTATTGCAATATATTTTAATATAAAAGCTTGTCTCATATAATGTTAACAAATATATTTTTTTTTTGTATATACGTATATAATAGGTTGGGGAAATAGTCTTTCCGCACTTAGTATGTATGAACTTATAATAAGATCCATTTGTATCTGGCTGGTTTTGGTATCATTAAAAAGTTTTAATTTTAAAGAAGATAATTACAAATTCAAATTAAGAAAATGTGTGATTTTCATTTGTTTTTCTTATTGTTAAAATGAGTGAATCTAATGAAGAAATACGACAAATTTTAAAATTTTACTACAAAAAAGGTAAAAATGCAAAACAAGCCGCGAAAAAAAATTTGTGATGTTTATGGACCTAATGCAGTGTCTGTGAGAGTAGCGCAAATTTGTTTTAAGCGTTTTCAATCCGGAAATTTTGATATCAAAGATGCACGTCGCTCTGGTCGCCCTGTTACGAATAAAATTGATGCCATTTTTGAAAAAGTGGAGCAAGATCGGCATATTAGTAGTTACGATGTAACTGGAGAACTGGGAATTGACCACAAAACGGTTTTGGTGCATTTGAAAAAAGCTGGGTACACAAAAAAGCTCGATATTTGGGTGCCTCATGAGCTCACTGAAAGAAACCGTATGAACCGTGTACCCATTTGTGATTCTTTATTACGACGTAATGAAACCGAACCATTTTTGAAGAAACTGGTAACAGGTGATGAAAAGTGGATCACGTACGACAAGAACATTCGAAAAAGATCGTGGTCAGAGGCCGGTCAGGCTTTACAGACTGTGACGAAACCCGTGTTAACTCGCAACAAGGTGATGCTGTATGTATGTTGGGATTGGAAGGGCATTATTCATTATGAGCTGTTACCGCCAGGCAGGACCATCGATTCTGAACTGTACTGCGAACAACTGATGATATTAAAGCAAAAAGTTGAGAGAAAGCGGCCGAAATTAATCAACAAAAGGGGTGTGGTTATTCACCATGATAACGCTAGACCTCACACATCTTTAGCCACTCAGCAAAAATTACGAGAGTTTGGCTGGGAGGTGTTAATGCATCCGCCGTATAGACCTAGCCTTGCACCTTCAGATTTTCACCTGTTTCGGTCTCTGCAGCATTCCTTAGGCAGTGTCAGGTTAACATCACGAGAGGACTACCAAAACCACTTGTCGCAGTTTTTTTTATCAGAAGCCCCAAAATTTTTATAGCAATGGGATCACGTCCCTATCTACAAGATGACAAAAAGTTATCCAACAAAATGGCACCTACATACTTTAGTCAAATGTAAATAAAGTGTATAAAAAAACCTTTTGAATTTTTATATAAAATGCGAAGAAACTTTTTCCCCGACTTAATATATTATATTGATGTATGTATTCAATTTACAAATTAGTGTAAGTTTGTAAATTGTACAGTCCTATCTTTTTCTGCACCTACATCGCCAGATTAGTTAAGAATTTCTTTTAAGTTAGGTTGCCTGGAAGTGATCGCTTTTAGCGATAAGGCCGCCTGTTGTTTTGCCAAGAAGTATTGTAATTATGCATTTTGTTTTTTTATTTGTTTATTTTGGTGAGCAATAAAGTGTTATCTATTTATCTAAAGTGTTATCTATTTGGTGAACTGTACCACTAGGACCGCAGACTCTTTGTGTGTGTATGATGCCATTTGATCGTTAATTTGTAAGGCTGGTTCATAATACTAACTCACGCTGGACGCGTATTATGCACCGCTCAACTAGATTTGTGAGATAGGCTTTTAAATGATAAGAAAGATTTATTCCGATTTAAATCGTAGAAGTTATTGGTTCAAGGAGTAAGTGAAACATTTTTTGGAAAACCATCAGATTGTACTAGTATTTTATATTATTTATTATGCACATTTCCAAAATTGTTCTAATATAATATTTTTGTAAAATATATGTACGTACCTACTACACCGGCCGACAAATGAAGACTTTTTGTAAGTTGTTTTGATATGAGTGATAAATATCACTAATTTATAGTATTTTAAATACAAAATTACCCACATAATTACTCTATCACATCAGATTTTTTTACAAACAAGAAAAACGGGTTTTTTTTAATTTTAAGAAAGAAATCAATCATTATATTATAAATACATATATTTGAAAACTTCTACAGAAAATACCATGTACAATAGTTGCTATGAAGCTATTTTGAGTGAGATCTTTTGCGTTTAGCTGTACAATTACGTCTGGCAGTAATTTTTTTATGGGAATCGTCAATAAATCGCGTCAATATCACGTTTTATTGAGCAGCAGAGTAATCAACCATCATATTCACATTCCATCGCCCTTGGTACCTTGTTTCCATAGTTTTGTTGTCTTGGTGAAACCTTTCACCCTGTTCTTCACTATAATCACCAAGATTATCAGGGAAAAAATCCAAATGTGAATCTAAAAAATGGAGTTTTATACTCATATTACACCCCAATTTTTGATACTTATTTAATAAATTTGCTATAATATTTTTATAGTCAGGGTGTTTGTGATTTCCTAGAAAAATGTCCACTGCCTTAATAGTTCAACACAAATAGTACACACAAAGTTCGGAGTTCACGATCTGAGTTGAATTTTAAAGCCAAAATAAGAATTATAAGTATTTTCCACAAATTCAGTAATTTTCAATTTCTGCTTTGAAGTCATAAAATTTCCACAAATGTAACAAAATGTATCTGGACTATTACGACACTTTCTTGAAGACATTATATTTTACCGCCGTTTTTCAACCACAAATCAATAATTAAATATTTTAAACACCAAAAATAAAATGTAAACAATTTTTTTCATTAAAAACACTCATTTTAGTAAAAAAATTGTAAACAAAGTAATTATAAAGGCTTATTTCCATGTAACACGTTTCGAATGGGCGTGTCGCGGTTCCAACTAATAAATTTTTTCACGATATGCCGCTTAATTCAATAAAAAAGCGCACTAACTTATTAATTTAATTCATTTTTACTGAATAATCAAAAATAGCTAATATATTCGTTTTATTAAAAATCTGATGTGATACGATAAAATGAGGTCTGATTTCGTTATCAGCACTATAAAATTAGTGGAAAAAATTTATTATATCTTAGATTTTTAAAAAACATGTCGGCCGGTGCTATTAATCAAGGTTATATAGAGTTAGAATGTACAAAATATATGGACTGCCTGCTACTCTATGGTACTTGGATTTCCAATTTCCCGGAGGATACGTCGATCTAAGCAATCATTAAAGACTGGGCATCTGATCAAATCACAATAGATGCAAGAGTCCCTTATGGCTCGGTTAACAGATATCTCCTAAGTACAGTGCCGTAAATACCCTTTTATGCGAGCTTCTAGAACTACGCTCTTGGTTTTTTTAGATATTATAGGTATTCTAGCTAGAGCAATGTTTTGTATAGGCCTACTTTATTTCATTCAGGATTATAAAATAACGCACAAGAACCTCGGTGTCGGTGGTCAGTGAGCGTATTTGTGTTCTAGTCTTTAACTATTTTTTTAAAAATAATCATAGTCCTGCCTGGTCTGGCCATTTTTGAGCCCCCCATAGTCTACGCCCTGTGCCTGGGCACCGGTGGCACCGTCCTATTTACGGCATTGCTTAAGTAGAGATGCCAACTATTTATGAGAAAAATAACCTATCATATTTTTAAAGTGCGGAATAAATAAAGTATTTGTAATATTTTTTTTATAATTATAATTAAGGCTATTATAATTGTTTGTATCAATTAATATACGAATAAAGATAATAATCTGTTAAGGTTATCTACCTTATTATAGTTGGTAGGTTACGATACTTTAGCTATTGTGCCGTATGTCTGCTTCCATAACTTATTTATATCCATCTTTTCTCTTTCATTGTAACATTGAATTGTTTTTTTTCTATCTATAAGTGTTACATTTCAACAATTTCATTTATTATTCTAGCCTCAAAATACTGGCAATTGATTTAGCTCATTTGAAACTCACTAGTATTTTAAAACATAATTTTCAGCCAAATAACCATATAAATGCAAGGATAAGTCTTAATAAATGCCGTTTGTAATAAAAAATAGTATAAATCTTGCATACTGACAATAAAAGTAATATCATATCATATGTTCATTGTATTAAATTGATTTATTCGGTGTAAAATTATTTTAATATCCGGTCGCGATGTTTGATTCAATTAAGTTTATCAATACCTAATATTAATACATATAACATAAGTACAAAACACTTATATTTTGTATAATTTAATTTCATATTAAGTTTATAGGTTTGTAAAGAACTATCAGGAAATTCTCATAGGACTTATGTAAAATTGTAGTGAGCATGCGTCTGACTGTTTTTAACTGAGTCCCAATTCTGCTATTCCTTGCTTCCTCGACAATTAGCAGCCGTCCACAGAACGTGGCACTTGGTTTTTCGTGTCGTATATGTGAAAGCCGTGGATGAGTTCCTCCTTCGATTTTTCTAGAGCGTTATATGGGGTTATACAAAAAGGACATGCACAGATTCTTCTGAATGATCTGTGATCGCTAAAGTCTCGAGAAACCATCGCCAGATCCTATAGCATTTCGGGGGCTGCAAGTAGAATAAATAATACATGATGTAGTGAAAAAAGATGCACACATTATTATCATCATACTGGCGTTAAATATTGGGTGCGTTTGGTGATTTTCAATGTTTCCTTCAGGTCTTCGCGCGGTCTTCCGTATATTATTTCTTACGATATAAAATCAGTATTTCTTGGGATTATTCTTGCAAGCAGACCTGCCACAGGCGACAGACATTTGAGTTCTTCACACAATCGATCGGCTTCCACAAAACGTATCAGCATAAGCGACTCTCTTGTAGAATGTGGTCAATGTCCTGCTTTCATAGTGAAGGCTGCCTGCAAGTATCCAAGATGACAGACTAGAGGAATTCTCTTTTATACGAATGTAAAGGAACAAAAGCAACATGCGAAAACTAGTTAGCTACAAAACACCTATCAATTTTATCGTGGACTATAAAAAGATACTATTATTGGTTTGGAATGAGTGATTGTCGCCGGACTTAGGTGGGTGGCGATTAATATCTTAAATGACATCAAATAGGTGAGGTTGGGTAATGCTCTCGGATATTACCACCACGTTTAAAGCTATGCCTTGTTAATGGAGTATTAAGTCTAGTATATTACCCAAGATAGTTGATAGTTTGGCGGTGAAGCGCTCTATGAAATCTATTAAAGGTTACGAGGAGGTTAAAACGGCCATTTCTGCAGATTTACTGTATAAATCTGTCAATGATTATTTATTTATTATTTGCGATTTAACTAACTAATATGATAATGCTGAAATGTTGGTAAGCTGCTGGTAGGCAGCCTTATATTTGATTTTACTATCTATATATTGAATAATGACATTGCAGAGTTTATGATATGAATATGCAAAAGTGGCTGTTTGAACCCCGTGGCCTTATATAATATTATATGAAGTCAGATCAGATGGTCATTGACACGAGGAACGCGGAAATAATAATATTTGCAACACCAAAGGTGCTACAAATGCTGCTCTCTTAAGGTATGCTGGAACCTGGCCACTAATGCCGGAGCCGGAACACACCTCAAGGATGTTATGGTGGCATTTTCTGGATCAGGGGTGGTAGCCATCCAGTCACCTGGCTGTTGGTTGCATCGTCTCTTACGACAGGCCGCCCGGCCGCAGGAAATTGTATTATTTCTCCGTTCTTGCTTGGTTATTCTTAGTCTATAGTTCCCATCTACCGAAAAATACGCGGTAAGGAATTTGATTCCATAAAGTACAGAGAAAAACTTCACATCGAGGGTCAATGTAAAAGTTTCTTCACGATGTTTTCCTATACTATCAGCAAGTGATAATTGTAATAATCTGCACCACCTACATCGTCGGACTAGATAAGGTACATTATTCTAATAAATTAGGTAGCCTGGAAGAGATTACTTTAAGTGATAAGGCCGCCTATTGTTTCTAACATGACAATATTGTAATCGTGTATTTTTGTAATTGTAATGTATTTGGTGAGGAATAAAATATTATCTATTATTTATATTATATTCTATTCAATACCAGTTTCAAAGCTCATATTTGTATTTTGGGATAAAAAAAACAATTTCGTCATAATTTTAGGGTTTTACTTATATTGAAAATTTCTTATCAGTTTATTTATTTTAACACAGAAAGCTTCTAATAAAATATACGATTAGATTATCTTCAATACTTCCATCATGTGAGATGTTGAAAGATTGGAATATTCGATAGAATATAATTTAAAAACCAATGAAATTCTATCAGTTTTCATATTTGTATTTTAGTATTTAACCTTTTGACTGAATGATGGTTTGCATCATAGGTATCATTATTTTTATTCATTTTACAACTCCATGTGTTCGCGCCACATCATTTCAACTCGTTCGTAAAGTCTTACGATGAAATCTTTTACGAGGCGATTTCGAATCGAATTCAATTTATTTTAGAGGGTCCTCGACCGTAAACCTTTGACCTAAACAAACTCCATTATGTCGCCTCTAAACGATTCATATTAGCGAATAAATCGAGCCATTTCAATAAAAAAATTAAATTATTCAATTGGTTTTGTAAACATCGTTTTAAAATGTGTAAATGTGTGTATGTGCATTTACAATTTATTCATATAAAAAAAATATATTGATATTTTGATTGGAAAATTTTGACTAGTGACATAAGTCACGCTAAGCAAGAAGTTTCTGCTATTGGCCGTATAATTATATAACATGGCCGGTTCCTATATCTTATCTATCGTTCATTTGCCTTAATGAAAAAATTCAACCAGTAGATCTTCATATTGTAGCGGGGAAATATAGAATATACCAAATTTCTATTTTTTGTCCAGCATATTTAATTGGACTGTCTATGAAACTCTTATTCTAACTTGTGTTTTGTTTTGTTTACAGAAAACTTTAACTGTATTATCATACCGATTTTTTTTCATAAAAAGCTTAATTTGCAACCTATGTTCACCTGTTTTTTATATATGTACAGTTTCTGACTGTAGAATTGACAAAACCATTGCCAAAGGCACCGAATCCAATATTAACAAGAAAAAATAAGGCAAGTGAATGTATTCATTCATACATCACATCACATAAATAAGATATAGGAACCGGCCAATAGTCAAATAGCAATGTGACCACGTCGTTGGCAAGATCTTGACAATGCTTACAAAACTTGATTCAGATCATCTCGTCAAAGTGGGCGCCTATACGACGTAGTTAACATAATTAATTAATTATATATTCAAATATTTGTAAAGCTGTAAATAGTCAACGTTAGTCAATGTATATTTTTGAGATAATATCTATAGTTCCTCTTATAGTTTTTAAATAAAGTTTTAAAATTCATAACAAGTGCCAAGTTTATGAAAGCTTCATTCATAACTTATTTAATTTTTATTTCTTTTAAGTTCTAGATGATACTCTAATAATAGTGTTACGAGTTACGGGACTCGAATTAAAATGCCGTTGGAATTACTATAGAATTTATTAGAACTATACAAACACGTATAACACAGGTACAAGTATAACTGGGCACAAACAGTACAAACATAATGCACGATTCAATAACACGCGCAAAGTCCGTCACTATATATCTTATAAAATGTACATATATATATATATATATATATATATATATATATATATATATATATATATATGCCTCGCTTACGATTATCGCTTGACTGCCTCACCCGTCTGTTGGGGTATTGCTTTATACTACACAAATACAATATGTCTGTGGACTGAATTTCTAAAAATCACAACTGGCTAATTACTACTATTGAGATTACAATACACAATGGGCTATTTTTTTCCAATCACAAATTTTAAACACAAAGTAAACAAAAGAAGACGGTCATAAAAGCGCTTCAATGTTATTAGCTCAAACGACACGGCGGGTAATAAATGTTCTTTGTTTGCAGGTGGCCCAAATTGTAAACAATAGTAATATATTTAACATTAATTAAAATAATAACTGACATTATCTATGTCAGTTTTCTTAGTAAGAGTTGTAATAGTTTTTCCATTTTCCCCGAACATTGCAACGGGTAGACGCCATAATCCCCATAACCCCCTACTTTTTGTTTTGTTTCATTGTCTACAATAGTCCTACACTGATCGAGGCTTGTCAATGGGTGCATTTTTATATGGTGTAGACAGGGATAATAGCGGGTCAGTATCACGCCACATTTACATTAAATATGTCAAGGGGTCTCTACGAGTTGGCCTTCCCATGGCCATTTTTATGGTCCGTGGTCTTCAAGGATATACAATTGTTCTAATAAAAATGATATTTTTATAAAATAATATATTAATTATATATTATTCCTTAAGTTAGGTTGCCTGGAAGAGATTGCTTTAAGCGATAAGGCCGCCTGTTGTTTCTACCATGACAATATTGTAATAGTGTATTTTTGAAATTGTATATTTGGTGAGCAATAAAGTGTTATCTCTCTATCTATTAATAACTGTAGGAAATTTGTACAACGACCAGGCAAGACATGTCGACTCTATAACAATGTCTTTCTTGAAGTTAACTTAAAAATAAATAAATAATTGAGTTGCGTGAATTAAGAAGCAACATATCTTATTATTTTATTGGCTCTAACACAGATAATCAAACGGGTAAAACCTAAAGCTATATGTAACATGTACATAGCTCAATGAAATAAATAAGAAATTCAATCAACTCTCCCTTTATTGGATTATCTTCTAACTTTTTACCGATGATTGATTGATTTTTTGAAACAAGTGAAATAACACTGCTTTATCTGTATTCCTTAAAACAGCTTGTTTACTTTATAAATCAGTAGTAGACAGGGTGTGACGATGTTACTATAAACAGAATCTTTGGTGAGTCGCACCGTATTTATTTTATTTTACTTACAAGTTTTGGATGACTATCTATTCTCATTGTAATAACAACACATCAGTGATAGTCAGCTATTAACAAGTCTGATATACAGTAGACATCTAATCAGAGAAAAACATGGTAACCTAAACATGAACAATTTCTCAAACATACTGAAAAAACCTGCTCATTTTTCTCACTTTCAGTTTCAGTTTTCTCAGTTTGAGAAAATGGTGATTCTTACATGATATAGTAAAGTATTTTAATTTAATTATTATAAGCCCTGTATTACTTAATAATACTTATAGATACGATAATAATCGATCAAATTGATGAGTCTCTTAGGACTATGACACCTCCTGCTGTCAGATATTTCTTTTTTCAGCCTCATTATCATCTCAAGCGTCATCTACTTATCAAACGGGTGCCTTTTCAACGTGGGCTATAATTGTGAATAAATCATTTCGTATTTTGAAATAAAATTTAGAAATAACTAGAGTACCTATTCCCGCGATTACTCCACGAACCAAATCTCAGTAAGTAAGCTTTGTTTTACTTACAAAAAACTTAACGAGCCGTAAGTAACTATAACTTAAATTAAATATCGCGAGCGAAGCCGCGACCAAAAGATAGTATATATATATATAAGCCTTCCTTGAAAATTTATCCTACTGATGATGGTGAAAACCGCTTAAAATCCGTTACATGGTTTAGGAGTTAGCGGATATTCAAACAGACAGATAGACAGACGTGGAAAGCAACTTTGTTTTATACTTTGTTAAAAAAGAAGATAAACAAGAAAATTTGATTATTAAGATCTAAACCGGGATATAAGCATTCACCCTGCAAAGATTTGTCAAAATTTAGCTTTTTACATCAATCGCTAACAGAAGGACAAAATTCAAAGATGTACATTTAAAATCATGTTTAATGAACAGCGTGCCTTAATTAACCTAAGCCTGTTTTTCTATGTTAACAATGCTGTTTTTAACATTCCATAATAAAAGTCATAAATCCGTTATTAATAGACTACCACCCAAGTGTAGCGAGAAAAAAATGTTTATCAAAGAAATATTTACAGCAGGACGTTTTTATCTAAAACTGTTTCATATAAAGAACACCAATGAGTTTGCACCACATGTCTGCATAAATCGCCGTTTCAATGTTGGTGGATAAATACAAAATTTATTTTTGTAATAAACGTTACACGGCTATTTCGCATCATGTTAACTTTGTATGTGGGCACCGTCCTGTAAACAGTAGAGCCCGCTCGATGACAGATCCAACGCAGCACCCCTCATTACCAGCTCTTACAAACAACGCTGAATACTTGTAACGCACTGGAATATCGTAAAAATGATACTTACATCACATAAAACAACACTATATGCTTCATGCATTAAAGATCAGTTTTATTCAACACAGAACATGACCAAATCTTCAGTTGAGTGGAACATACAATAGAATCTTTAAAGCTAAGATGCAGCTATTATTAGGTGTTAGCATGATTATTTGACAGTTTGAAAACGTTTACTGATATTGCCAGGCAATCTGGCTTCCTGCTTTTAATGTAAATACTGTTTTGTAGTGCAACTGGCTTTTAGTGAAAAATATTAATATCTTCATACGGATTATGTGCTGATTTTTATAGAGATTAGTTTATACAATATTGGAATATTTTCTGCTGTTTTAAATTTCAAATTACCGTAACAGACAAAAGCACTCATCTTTCAACGGTTTGAACAACTTTTTGCTTTCTTACACACTAAAAACATTAAAAAGCTAAACATGTTTACAATACTAACACATCATTTCCTTCGCTCCACTTTGCATAACTTTCACATAATTTTATCAAAACATCAAATAGTTCTTCTGGAGGCAGGTCTATATCATTGATACTTCTTTGCAATCTATTGTCTCGTCTTCTTCTTCCATACGATGCAAATTGAGCTTGAGGTTTCTTCTTTAAACCAGCACTGACGAACAATGTAGTCGGTTGTTGAGTTGGGTAAGCAGCATTCCCCTGCTTGGCTTTCACAGCTTGCACAATTAGACACAACAAGTACCCACCGAAGGCCAAAAACGCAAGCGTAGTCACGGACATAGAGAAAATGTTACTTATCTTACTCTCTTTCTTATATAATCCCTCTTCGTAATCTCCTCTCTTGATTGGCGGTGCTTGAATAGCCATAGCCTGAGCTCCAAAACTCTGCATATACGCAGGTGTAGCGCTAGTAACATTCTCTAAAGTTGGTGTAGTTACAATTTCCCTGAGAGATGATTTCAGGAGTAAAAGCTTGTCTAAAGGTAATTCGTTCAGATATTTAACACCTTCAGTGGTGGTTACATCCGCGGCAACCTTACAAAGCGTGAAAGTTGTAAAGAAAAGTGCTAACATGTTCGTGGACAAACTACCAGTGAGATATGTGGAACTGTAAGAGCATGGGTGGTTGCGATTATTTTGGTCTACTAAGCGCGACAGTCCTGTAACGGTCATGATGAATAGGTCGATGCGTTTTTCTTATTGAGAACACCTGATTCCTTTTCTGATAAAGTAATTATTAGAAACGCTTAAATGTTCATAAGTAAAACCGCAAGACAATGTCTATTTTTAAGTATAAAAAATGGTTTATAAAAGCGTTTGTAAGTTCTGATGAGAGTTACAATATTAGAAAGAATCAGAATATTGTTTATGCCTTCGATAAAATGTTATTGGGGATATTGTGCATTTTGTCTATTGTGTATTGATAGTATCTATCGGAAATCGAATAACTTTACTTGCTATATACCTAGCTTGCGTACATGTGAATAAAATATGTACACAAACATTATTTTTATTTTAATATGACCACGTTTAATGCACATATAAGGTTAGGCTTTATATAACTAGTATAATAAAATCGGCAACGTACATGTATTCCAGCTGCAGGAAAGGGTTTTGTACATTTTACTTAGTCTACTGTTTTCGTCATTTAGGTACAACAACCTAAATCTATCTTACTATTCATTCACTTGCTTAACCATCGCCACCCTTAAATTTTTGACATTACTTATATGAAGTTTATATCAAATTTTAACCAATAGTAAGGCAAATGAACGGTCGGTAACGTATAGGAACCGGCCATTAATCAAAAATGCCTCATACCTAAAAAGCTAGTCAATGAATATTGATCAAACCAACTATCATTGATAGTGTTTATATTGTAAGTTATCCGTGCAAGAAGGGAGAAAGAATAAAATTTCCTGTAGCCTGTGCCTTGTAGCAAGCTTGAGTCCTGTTCCGGCATTAGGGGCCAGGTTCCAGTCTCCCTTTAAAGAGTGGCAGCACCTTTTATGTTACAAATATCTATAGGCGATGGAATCCACTTGATGGAAAGCGGTTACCCGCTTTCCATCAAGTGGGCTGTCTGTCGGCTTGTCTGCTGAACTCATGCAAGAAAAAAAATAGAAACTAACAATGTATACATAAATAATAAGCTAGTACAATAAAGAAATTTATAAATAATCTAATACAATAAAAGAAAACTTAACTTATTTGTATTGTATTCTACCCATAGTCCCTCAAGACTATGAATAGAATACTGAGCCTAGATCACCGTCTTTTATGGGTAAGGGCCCAGAAGGCTGGCTACGTTTCCTCGCTGGATCGCCATACTGATCCGTTGCCCGAGGTAAGCACCAGCCCTCTGATCGCCTGAAAAGTCATTCGTCCTCGTCGTTCTGGTCATTCGTTGTACTCGTGCCTATTTTTCGTATATGCAAAAAGAAACAACAAACATTTTTATAGGAACCCATGGCAGTGTTTCTTCAGTGCTTGAAATTTGATCTTAGAATCCAATTATTTTTGTAAATTCCATTAGCAGATTCTTATAAGCGGATTTTTGCGTGTTTCACTATCACGAAACGACGTAAGAAACCATTGTACTTGCACCTTAATGTTTCCGTGTCCATTGTGTTCCTTTGTAAATTTTATCATGCAATATACAGTGTGTATTTTTTTCTGAAAACACCCATTTTTTCCGTGAAGTGAAACGTTTATTTAATAAAGTTTACCATATGCATCGATTAAATCTGCCTACGCGAATCTAGACTAGACATAATGTTCTAATTTTTGAAGATTTATTATTCTACTACTAGTAACGCCATCTTACATTTTTGTTTATAATGCTCCCGATAATTTTAGTTTGTTGAAAAAATCTTTTGATGTCTTTTTAACAATATTATTTTTCCTGACAAATAAAAATTAGATTGACATCGTCCTGTACTTTCCAAAGAACACAATTATTATAACATTTTATGCTCTAATGCGATTCTTGCGCTTGCGCAGCCATTACAGTGAGAAGCGGACCATGGCTTGGTGAATGTGCGTGGCTTTTCATTCAAGTGCAAAGGACGGCATCGAGATGGCGTCACACGTACTATTTCTTTTACTTTTATCTCAAACTGTATTTGGAGGTGAAAATTATAGAAAGGAAGAATTTATAAATAAACTGAGCAGTGGCATGAAATTTGCGCAGGATTTTCTTGGTAAGTGTTGTTATATTGTTCAAAACACAAAGGAAGTTAAACTTCAGTAAATAGGTACTTCAGTTTATGAAGTAAGTTTATGTAGGTAATAGTGCCTTATCATAATTATAATTTGAAAGTAAATCTATTTTTTTCTCATATCTTTCACTTCTTCTTGTAATCAATTTACGAGTGTAAAAGTTCCACTGTTCTTAACGTTTCAGGGCAACGGACTATATGCCCATCACGCTTATCATAGACCAATTGATGAGTTCCACACAACAGTAATCTTGACATGCAGGTTTCCTCCTAAACCTTAGCCACTGAGCTACCACCAGTTCCATGACAAAATGAAATTTACTTAGTAGAAGAAAAACTTGCTTCAATAGCAATATGAAGTACTAATAAGTAAAATATTATCTTAGGTATATAGTAAATATGTATGTATGTACCTACAATAACTACTTAGTGTTAATTAGCACTTGCTAATGATTTTTGAATAATAATATTATATAATAAAGTGTTTTTTTTATATATATTAGGTTAAAATTATTACTCATTAGTCCTTTTAGGCAAGATTGTAGTAGGTATTTAGTGAAGTTATCCCTTCATTACTCACACGTTTGAGTATAAAGAAGTAGGTATAAAGAATTTGTTCAATATCTGCAGAAAGTCATCAAAGACAATGATTATTTTTATTTGGTTAGTCTCCGTTACGTTGACAAATACGTACGTTCATGGTTCAGGTACAGGCTTAGTCTGTAAGTTCCTTTTTGTATTGGTGTATGATAAAGTGTCATCTATTTATCTACATCCATGAAGATTAAGCTATAAGCATAGTAGATGATAGATGTTCCCGGCAGACGATGTCTTGCCTTTAAAAAATAAAAATCTAGAAACCGATCCCAGCGCCATCAACCGGGACTAATTGTTAATCTTAACCATTCTATTTGAAAAAACACCAAAAAAATCATCACAGTCGGTCCCGCCGTTAAAGAGGTAATCAGCGCCGCCACCTACCGGGTCCAATCGTGAATCTAAACCATCCCGGGATCCACTTGAACTCACACAAAAATAATTTCACATAAATCCTGGAACCCGATTGCAGCGCCATCCACCTGGTTCAAATTTGAACCTAAACCATCCCGGTACCCGCTAGAACACACTCAAAAATAATTCACCTAAATCAGACAAATGAAAATGAGTTTAAATGTTCAAAACAAATGAATGGCTAGACTGATGTTGCGACGAATAATCTAATCGGCAGGTTTATTTTATGATAATTTTTTTATGGATCAATGACATATTTTAATACTTATTATCCTATTCCAGACGAAGACAATTCCAAAAACACAAAAAGTATAACAATTGGTCCAGCCGTTCTTGAGTTACAAATGGTGTAACTAACACAACTTTGTTTTATATATATACATATAAACAATTTTCAGGGTCCGAATCTGTGGCTCTTAAGGTTGCAGAATTTGTTGTAAGAGCATTTCAAACTGCGAACAATCCACCGTTTACAAATATAAAAAATCCTCCAAGCGCTGCTTATCAAGAAGATAATACTCCTGACGAAATTGCTGAGGAAAATAGGCCGAATACTGAGGTTCACAATGCTGTCAGTCCAATGACTCCTTTAAGACATTTGGTGAAGCTATTTGGGCTACAGCCAAATCAGATTAGTGCCGTTGCTGTTAATGCACTAGTTTTTGTTGCGCAGATGGTAAGAGAAACTATTTACCTATATAATATTAATATTTAAACATTAAAGTCATGTATCAACTATGTATACAAGCAATCATACAATATTTTAATATGTATTAAATATAAATTGACATCAGTCTAGGACCTTGTAACTACATTTTTTGGTGAAATTATTTTTTTCCTCAAGTAAGATATGCCCGTGGTTGCTTCCCCGCTTGACTTGAAATTTCCGCGAGATTCCTGGAACACAAAAAGTATCACAGCATTTAAAAAGAACGTATAAGTTATCGTTTAATGCCCGGTTTCAATATTACAAAAACGATTCGATGTTAGTGAAAACTATGTCGGAATAAGCAATTTTTTTTTGCACCCGAACGACTTCAAACAGCTCCCGGGAAAATTCCCGCGGGAACCCCGGGATAAAACATCACACATTTTATAAGTACCTACCCTGTATTTATCTGTATTTGTATACCACCGTCATATACTTTCGATTCCATTCACACAATCCACAGTCCGGGTTGTCTGGAAAAGATCGCTCTGAACCTTATGGGTTCAGAGCGATCTTCGCGCCTGCGTTTACACGAAATGACTGTAATTATTTTCTTTATGTATATATGTGGTGCACAAAAGAGTTGTCTATTTATCTACCTTCTACTACCATCTATACAAATAATTTATAATTATTTTATATTATATTCAAACATGTATTTCAGATTTCAACATTTTTGTCGGGAGCTAAACGGCCATCCAAGCCCTACCGTACAGACGATCCTACGGAATGGATTTTAAATAAGAATTCCCGAAGGTTGCAAGAGTTAATTTCAGCTGCTAGGAATGATTCCCTGCCGGATGCTATAGAAGAGTTGATTCGAGAACAAGGATCCGAAGAAGAGACTAGTTGCATACGACTTCTTGTGTGTAAGATAACACCATTTGTTATCAGAATGCAGGATGTGGTATTTGGCAAACCTAATGAAGCGAAAACTCATAAACTTACTCGCGGAGCTGAAATCATATACCGCCATCTACCAACAGCCGACGAAATTAAAGAGAGAAACGACATCTGTGAACAAAAACACAAAGATTGTGACATAAACGAGTGATCTATAACGGAAATTGAGATATTCCCGTGAATTTTTTGCATTTATTTCTTGTAATATTTTTTGTAAATCTTACATTTTTGTTGCTAGATAGTATTTTAAATGTACTTATGTGTCTCATAATCCTATTTTTTGTAAAAAAAAATAATTAATTCATTTATCTTTAGTAAGCTTAAGCTTTGACTTTGTAACCTCACTATTTTACCCCCAATAATAATTTCAGCACTTGAGCTTAAGTAAGTAAAATCAAAAGAGTAGGTACCTACCTACTTACACACAAACCCCGACTCGAGGTGAGATTCAGGGCCCCAAGTAGGCTATAATAATCGTGTCAAAACGGTTCTTCACTGGGCCACGATGACACCATAATGGTTATTATTATTATAATAGTAAGGCTCTTTTAAGATAAAAAAAAGTCCCTTAGTATTGTTATTATTGCTTTCTATCAAATTTCATAGCTTTCAATAATGGGGTTAAAACAGGACTTTTCTAATACAAATTACGCGAACGAAACATCATGGAAAGTTTAAGCTTTCCTATAACAAATAAAAGGTTTATATTATTAATAATATAAACCTTTTATTTGTGATGATCCAAACTTTTTAGGTACAATAAAAAAATGAAGTCAAAAATATAATCACTGTCTTACATTCTATAATGATAGAGTAATGGTAATAATTGTATGTTACTTAACATACTCGTATTTTAATTTTATGTTACTGAACAGACTGCGGGTCGTTTAAAATCAACTTTTGAGTTTGAACAAGTTTTCGAAAGTTTCAATTACTCAATGAAATTAAACATTACATCATGTTATCTAAATTTACGCTACGCCTATCATCTACTGGGAAAGACTATGCATACAGGTACTTTACGATACCAAGGTAGGTTTCTTAGATTTATCTAAATTTTCCCATGAATGAAAACCGTATTTACCTCTACGGCTGCTACTTAAGAATCTTATACACAAATGTTAAGTTGTGGGTGGGCGTAGTGAATAGGGGGAAGGTATACTTACCCCTATGACAACCCCTAAGGTCCGGAGGGTTTAAATTTTTTTAGTTTATAATCATAAAGTCACTTATTTTTGTTGTAAAATTGTGCCACTTTTGATAATAAAAAACCATGATTTGAGTTTATGAATGTACTCACGAATTGTTTATGAATGTACTCATGAATTACGTAGGTATAACCACTAGAACTTTTTGTAACACAAACTGTTTTTAATGTAGAAATAAAGTTTCAAATTTAATTGACGCATAAATACAAATTCATGCTAGACATATAATCGATTGATTAAGTAGTAGTAGAATTCGCCACAAAAAACGAATTTGCCTGCCGCAAAGGAATCTTAGTCCATACAGCCAAGTCTGATGTATTAAATCTTCGTATAGCAGCGCAGTTGTATTGTAGGCTACAACCGACGCCATTCAACAGAGTTATTGTGAAAACTCGAAAGGCCACATTTGACTATACAGTTCTCACATTTCTCACAAAAACACATAATTATTACTCAAAAACTATCAATATCCTACAACGATTGTTCATTTTAGAATATTTTTACACATTTTTAGAAAATAAAACTACACAGCATAACGTCCCCCTTCAGTTCCCGCCAAAAACTCCCTCGATTGATTAAAAAGTGTCATTTTTAGTGTCACTTTTGTTTTTTTTTTGGCTTGGCTAACAAGGTGTGATTATAAAAATAAATTAATCAATATGTCATTAATACTTATCAATTTGTAATTAAGAAATTCGAAATCTTGTAGGTCAAGATTTAGAATTAATTAACGTATTGTTTTATATAATTTTCGGAAATTGATATATTTCTATGAAAAAAAGTATTTAACCATTTACTATTTATTTTATACACAAACAGTCGGATATATTAGGTGATATTCAGACCAAAGCGCACGAGCCGAGCGAGCGAAGCGAGCGTGCCGCGGGAGCGGCCGGCGAGTGCCAGAACCGACTGTAACCATTTACTAATTTTTTTTACACACAGACAGTAAGGACACCTTGAAAGTTTCATATGAAACATTTGTTTTATTTATCAATGTAGTGGACGACTAGCAAGTTGGCTTTTAATATGACAATGAATTAATATATTAATGATATGAATTTTATTTCCATTTCAATACACTGCTGTTTTTTATATTGGTTAAATATAAATTAATGCGAATACGTAAAAAAATTATCGTCTTTATTGGTCGCCATTTTGAATGGTTACTCTTGTATTGTATACAACTGTGCTCTATTGTGTTTTTTCTTCATTTTTATCCAATTAAGCTGGTTTTTGGGTTATTTTGGCTGTTTTTATGTTGATTACTGGCTTTTTTGAACTTTGAAAGGATTTTTCGATTTCGGACCTATGATAAAAGTGCAACATTAGCGAAAAATCAGTGCAAATAAGTGAGGTTATGTTTATTAAAAAAAGTTTATTTCAAGATCGCCGGACCTTAAGGGTTGTAGTAAAGGTAAGTATTCCTCCCCCCCTCCCCACTTCACCACCCCGCTACTTGAAATTCCTGTATAAAGAAGCTATACATTTACCAATTCTACAATAGAAGAAGAATACCTAGGTAGGTATCATTCCCAGTAGGTACTCGGAAGGATACCTACCTAGGTAGGATTTCTTTCCCTGTATTTTTGTTTACTTTGACGTTAAATTAAAAATTATAAAAGGGTAGGAGGAGCTACCTCTTTAACTTTCAAAACGCGGGAAATTGTGAAAAAATTAAGGTTGAAGGGCTTTAAAAATATACTTTCGTCGAATATTGGTTTGAACAATAAACAAATACTTAATATTTGTTAGAAAGTATTTGAGATATGGAGTTTTTTCAAATTAAAATAGAAACGGACGTCTGTCACCCTTACGAAATCCTCGAATATGCGCACTGCCAAGTATTTCCAATGTTTCATTATTGTAACCTAGTTTTTAAAAAAATAATGCGAAATGTAATAAATACGTTCGAATATTATTTATTTAGGTTGGATTGCTCTAAGTAGTAAGAGTATATAAAAAACAACGCCGGTCTCATGGAGAAAGTGAACGCGGGTCGACGACCTTCCGCCGCCCAATTCCTACAGCCTTTGAAACCAGGGTTGCTAGTTTATGTGCACAAAAATCCCGATAAAAATTATAATGACTACCGCTTGTCTATATTGAACAGAGCTTTCGTTCTGTTCGACAGACTAACATACGAGGGTGATTTGATTCACCCTGGTATATTCGTCTGTCTGAGTTCTTGGAATTAAAAAATGCAAAAACTTTAACAAAAATATTTTATCTCCGTTCCTTCAATGCAATGCATTTAGAATAGTGCGTTTCTAACTTCCGTATTCCTTGCGAAAAAAAATGATTTTCTTGAGTCTGGAAAAACTCCTCTTCGGCAGCTATAACCGCATCATTATCGTGAAATTTAGTTCCATTATATAATTATATAATTTCATCTTTTAATTTTGGGTATAAGTTCAAATCATTTGGGTAGCCTCAAGTTCGGAGAATATGGTGGGTGGTCAAGGAGACTGAAGCCAGCACAGCGGATTGCGTTAACAAGGTGATATCAGACAGAATGCGTTTTTAGATCATTTTCTCAACCATTTTTACAGTAGTTATACACACTTTATTGCGGTGAAAAAAATATATGTCAATCTTGATCATATTTCTGACGTAAACTTTGTACTCAGAACGCATTTACGATAAATTTTCTCGATAGAAAATAATTGCAAAGTAACCTCTAAACGAGTTATTCAATCTTGGTTATTGTTATTACTGTTAATCGTACATCGCTAAAATAAATAACAGTAACATATTATATTATAACAAATTCAATTATAGATCTTTTATTGGGTTACTTAACTTAATTTGGAAGTAATTAATTATTTTATTAAAAATGACTGCAAAAATCCCGCCTGCCGGTCCCAATGTATGGAATTTATCATAACGCCCGAGGCTTTCGTCTAAACTGCACGCGCTGCTCTGCTCCGCGACCGCCATTGAAAAATAATTTTAAATAAACGAAGGAGCAATAATAACAAGAATTTTGAAGCGGTCGCGCTATACTTGTTTGGCGTATACGGTAGAGGTCTGGTCTAAATCACTAGCTGTGTGGGTTCGAACCCTACTAGTTTCACTTGATCTAGAAGATTTTTTTTTATAAGAAAGTTGATAAAATGCTCTTTTTCTCTTCCTAAATAATTTTATAAAATGCAATAAAAATACTTTTCTAAATTTTTATATTTCATTTCATCTGGACTTTTATACTATTGACAATAAAACGTATTTAAATCAATCTTACCGGTAACATTAAAATTCGAAAGCGCCATCTATGATTCTTCATAGAAAATTACGTTGATACGTGGATAAGTAGAGTTATAAATATTACAAACCTTTCAATACTTTCCTCAATGTTATTGTGGTAGAGTGAGTTGATACTAGTACACGTACGATTAGAGTTCATGGTTCGAGTGCTCATTTCATTTTTCTCTCTAATTTTTTTATGTTTTATCTATTATAATTTATTTTAAAGTTCTTATCTATACAGATAAACAAATGGTTTGTTTGTAATGTCAAAATATAAACTAAAAAATTGGACTAGGAGATTCCAAAAATGCAAAGTGAAGTGCCTGTTTGAAATGTCAAAATAAATTAAAAAGAAATCGGACCAGGAGATTCCGAAAATGCTATTTATAGAATTTTTGTCTGTCTGTCTGTGTGTCTGGATGTTCCGGCTAATCTCGGACATAGCTGGATCGATTTTGACGTAATTTTAAATGGCAGATAGCTGATGTTATAAGAAGTACCTTAGGCTACGTTTTTAGGGTTCCGCGAAAATAAATCCAAAAGCATATTTGTCTTTCTGTTTGTTATCCTTTTATGGACAGACTATTGAACCGATTTGGATGAAACTGGGTACATATGTTATTTTAATATCGAGGGTGGCCAAGAACTACTTTTCATCCCGAAAAATGAGATAGTTTCCAATATGAAAATATATTTGGCCGAACGGGCCTAAATGATCAAACGGCCGAATGACACAAATGGTCGAATTGACCGAAACGACTGAAATGGCTGAAATGGCCGAAATGGCTGAAATGACTGAAATGGCTGAAATGGCCCTAATGACCGAAATGGCTGAAATGAATGGAATGGCTGAAATTGCCCAAATGGCCGAAATAGCTGAATTGACTGAAATGGCTGAAATGGCCGAAATGGTTTAAATGGCCCAAATGAGCGAAATGGCCGAAATGACTAAAATGGCCGAAATGGCCTAAAAGGCCCAAATGGCCGAAATGACCGAAATGGCCAAAATGACTGAAATGGCCCAAATGGCTGAAATGACCGAAATGGCTGAAATGGCCCAAATGGCCGAAATGACCAAAATGGCCGATATGGCTGAAATGGCCCAAATGATTGAAATGACTGAAATGGCTGAAATGGCCTAAATGGCCAAAATTACTGAAATGGCCTAAATGGCCAAAATGACTGAAATGGCTGAAATGGCCGAAATGGCTGAAATGGCCCAAATGGCCGAAATGACCAAAATGGCCGAAATGGCTGAAATGGCCCAAATGGTTGAAATGACTGAAATGGCTGTAATGGCCTAAATGGCCAAAATTACTGAAATGGCCTAAATGGCCAAAATGACTGAAATGGCCCAAATGGCCCAAATGGCCGAAATGACCAAAATGGCCGAAATGGCCCAAATGGCTGAAATGGCCCAAATGGTTGAAATGGCCAAATGGCCCAAATGGCCGAAATGACCAAAATGGCCGATATGGCTGAAATGGCCCAAATGATTGAAATGACTGAAATGGCTGAAATGGCCTAAATGGCCAAAATTACTGAAATGGCCTAAATGGCCGAAATGGCTGAAATGGCCCAAATGGCCGAAATGACCAAAATGGCCGAAATGGCTGAAATGGCCCAAATGGTTGAAATGACTGAAATGGCTGTAATGGCCTAAATGGCCAAAATTACTGAAATGGTCTAAATGGCCAAAATGACTGAAATGGCCCAAATGGCCCAAATGGCCGAAATGACCAAAATGGCCGAAATGGCCCAAATGGCTGAAATGGCCCAAATGGTTGAAATGGCCAAATGGCTGGAATGACCGAAATGGCCAAAATAGCCCAAATGGCTGAACTGACCGAAATGGCCCAAATGGCCGAAATGACCGAAATGGCCTAAATGGCCAAAATGACTGAAATGGCCCAAATGGCTGAAATGACCGAAATGGCTGAAATGGCCCAAATGGCCGAAATGACCAAAATGGCCCAAATGACCGAAATGACTGAAATGGCCCTAAAGACCGAAATGGCTGAAATGAATGAAATGGCTGAAACTGCCCAAATGGCCGATATAGCTGAATTGACTGAAATGGCTAAAATGGCCGAAATGGTTCAAATGGCCCAAATGACCGAAATGGCCGAAATGGGTGAAATTACTGAAATGGCCCAAATGGCCAAAATGACTGAAATACCCCAAATGGCCGAAATGGCTGAAATGACCAAAATGGCCGAAATGGCTGAAATGGCCGAAATGACCAAAATGGCCGAAATGGCCAAAATGACTGAAATGGCTGAAATGGCTGAAATGGCCCAAATGGCCGAAATGACCAAAATGGCCGAAATGGCCTAAATGGCCAAAATGACTGAAATGGCCCAAATGGCTGAAATGGCCGAAATGGCCGAAATGGCTGAAATGGCCCTAATGACCGAAATGACCAAAATGGCCCAAATGACCGAAATGGCTGAAATGGCCCAAATGGTTGAAATGACTGAAATGGCTGAAATGGCCGAAATTACCGAAATGGCCTAAATGACTGAAATGGCCTAAATGGCCAAAATGACTGAAATGACCGAAATGGCTGAAATGGCCCAAATGGCCGAAATGACCAAAATGGCCGAAATGGCCCAAATGGCCTAAATGGCCAAAATGACCAAAATGACTGAAATGGCCTAAATGGCCAAAATAACTGAAATGGCCTAAATGGCTGAAATGACCGAAATGGCTGAAATGGCCGAAATGACCAAAATGGCCCAAATGACCGAAATGACTGAAATGGCCCAAATCGCTCAAATGACCGAAATGGCTAAATGACTGAAATGGCCCAAATGGCCCAAATGGTTGAAATGACTGAAATGGCTGCAATGACCAAAATGAAAAATCACAAAAAACCTACCCCATTTTTTGGGATAACCCATAATATTGATTACATAAATCCATTATACCGAATTTTAACTAAATCGGTTCGGTAGTTTTTCCGTAAAAGGATAACAAACAAAAAGACAAATATATTTTTATCCCGGAAACTATTCCATATTTCTGGATAAAAGCATCCTATGTTCATTCTCAGCATCGAAAATATATATCAAATGAATTTCAGCCAAATCGGTCCAGTAGTTTTTCCGTGAAAACGGAACAAACAGACAGATTTTCGCATTTATAATATCAATAGGGATAATATGAATTCATTGTTGTTCCATAATACAATGAAATGATTTTTATAACATTTACATCTAAAAACTAATATCATTAGAATAAAGTTTAACTGTATCAAAATTAGTTACAAAAAGAGAAAAAAAAAAACACTTGTGTGCGGGATCGAGTCTTCAACCTCCTCACTACCTTAGTATTAGAAAACCACTAGGCCGAACATGTTTAGTACCTCGTGTCGAATTTTCAATACGTATTATGCACGTGAACTTCTCTCACTTTATCATGTTTTGTCTCGCTTCCTCTTGTTCTCAGCCGCATGAATAGTGTGATATCGGTGCCGTGCAATGTTCGTTAGCTACGTATACACCTATTTATGTTAGGTAGCGTATATTCGGTGATATACAATATTTTACCACACGCACGCACGCCTTAAATTGGCGCTGTCCCATCGAAGTAAACATTGGTTGCGCGGGGGTAAACTATGTGAAACGCCGATTTGAATTAGTAGTATACAGGCTCTTAAGTGCAACTTCCGATCTATGAGCGGGAGCATTATCGTGATGAAACAACACGCCCAAAGAAAGTTTTCCACGACGTTTTTCTTTAATAGGTTAACGCAATTTCGGAATTAAATTTGGATCATAGGCTCATCAGTAAGCGTCTGGCCTTTTGGCATGTAATCAACAAAAAGGATTTCTTCAGTATCCCAAAATACTGAGGCTATAACTTTGCCAGTTGTAGGAGACACTCGAAATTTCTTAATGTATAGAGAGGATGATAGTTTCCAGACAATGCTATATCTCTTAGTTTCAGGATCGAAATGGTGGACCCACGTTTCATCCATGGTGACAAGACGACGGCAAAAATTGTCCGAATTACAAATTTCCAAATGTCACTTTTTGTTTTCGTCGTTTAACATTCATGGCACCCATCTTAGCGTAAATTTTTTGAACCCGAGTGAATAATTACAATGGATTGAACGCTACTAAAAGATAACTTTAGGATCTCAGCTATATGTTTTATATTTATTCTTCTGTCTTCCAAAACCAGACTCTCAACCTATTTGACATTTTCTTCCGTAACGGAGGTTGAAGGCCGCCGCCGGTCATTGTTACAGTTTGATCTACGTCTTTTAAATTCAACCACCCAGTACGCAACTGTAGAATGGGATACAGTATCATCCCCTAATATTTACTAAATGTCCGAAAAAAATTCTATCGTAGACATTTTTTTCAAGCTAAGATATTTTATCCCCGCACATAATTGACGAAACGATTTATTACGTGCGAATGAACTGACAAAAACAAGTAACAGTTGGCATAAATATTTTGTGATTGATATTCTTTAATTTTAATATCGAACTTCCAAAAAAGATTTTATATATTCACTTCTAAGAATTTTTTGATTCACCTAGGTACAATGTCCCGTATTAGGCAATTTCGCCTTCATTGCCTTCTTTATACTGTCGAACCAACAAAACCCTCTTCGCAGTTTAGCAATGCTATAATCTAAAACATATTGCAAAGACTATGAAAAATCCTAAAAAGATTTATCAAGTACCTAACAATATAAATGTTACCATATAAATACGACCTAGTTTTTATTAAGGTTTAAAATACTATTTACTCAATAAATCAAGTGTAGGTATTTTAAGAAAAACTAAATTACCTTCTATTCAAAGTCAAAATGTATCTTAAGCACGGTAAATACATAACTTCATTTATTAAATATTCCCATAATATAATCTATTATATGCGTTTATTTCACTGTTTAATTTGAACCTTACTTTGAATATGAAGTCCAACCAACATCACATTATACTAAAGTCTTGTAACATCCCCTTTAGAAAAGTCGCATTTAACTAAACATATCATATTTTTAACAATCAATATTCTAAAACTGCTGTTATTTTAATCGTTTTTTAAGTTGTATAGTCAAGAATTAGATCAAATTCTTGCCAAAAATGCTTTCAATTTAAGTAGGGAAATTCCTTAAGCTGGCACCTTTTTCCAGCACAAATCTTCCTAATTAACTCGTCAGCACTTTACTCGTGACGTAACTACGTATAAAGCAATAAATAATAATTAAAATGGCTATGAAAACATAATTTGGCAGCTGCATCTAGCATAAGTAATTAAAGTCATGAATGAGGTCTGTTAATATGCTGATGGTTGAAAGCAGGTGAATTTTAATTTATATTATAATTATTGCATACACACCCGCTAGAAAACATTCAATCTTGATTAATATTTATATAAGCTCGGAAGAAGAAGGATACTGAAAACTTGACGAATCTTGTTAGAATTTTTTTTTATTGAAAATACTTTTGTTTAAAGAGCTTTATTTTTCGTAAAAGAATTTTTACAATTCACATGAAGAATAAGCAACATTAATAAGTGAAAAAATAGAACGAGATAAAAGTACAAGTACTAAAGTTGCAGGTACTTATTTATTTAACTAGCTGACCCGGCGAACTGCGTACCGCCATATTTTCTGAATTCCTAAAAGGCTTTGTTTCATGACACAAAAACAAAATCACCCGAATCGCTCCCAGTGATTAGGAGGATTCTAGAACCCGACCTCAGCGTCATCTACCGGTTCCAATTGTGGATTTCAACCATCCCGGGACCCACTCAAACACACACACAATATTTTATCAAAATCGGTAAAGTCGTTCTCAAGTTATGCGCTTACTAACACATTTTGCGATTCGTTTTTAACCGACTTCAAAAAAAAGAGGAGGTTCTCAATTCGTCGGGATCTTATTTTTATGTTTTTTTTATGTATCAGTTCACCAATTACTCCGAGATTTATGATCCGATTTACGTCATTCTTTTTTGTTCGATGCCGAATAGCTTCCAATTGGTCCCCTAAAAATTTAACACAGTTTGGCCCAATAGCTTTGATTTTATGAACATTTTTTATGAAAAAAATTCTATTCCGTTCCATATGTACACCGATTACTCTGAGATTTATGATCCGATTTACGTGATTCTTTTTTGTTCGACGTGGAATAGTTGCCATATAGTCCCCTAAAAATTTGATATAGTTGGGCCTAGTAGTTTTCATTTTACGAACATTTTTATGTTCCCGTTTCTTGGGTCCTATATTTTTTTTAAAAGCGCGGCACCTTGCGTAGTTCTACCCATACATAGCTAGGCACTAAAAAGTAACAAATAAAATAAAAAAACTTCGTTTAAAAAAACCGACTTCAAAAACTAAAAAACTAAAAAGTATAAAATAACTTATTTCTAAAGCTTTGTATTATTATTAATATGAATTATCTAAAACATCTCGAAGTCAGTGCAAAGTAAAACATTAAAATGACTATATTTTTTTATTATATATAAGATAAGATGACCCGGCGAACTTCGTACCGCCATATTTTCTGAATTCCTAAAAGACTGTTTCATGACACAAAAACAAAATCACCATAATCGGTCCAGGTGATTAGGAGGATTCTAGAACCCGATCTCAGCGCCATCTACCGGTTCCAATTGTGGTTTTAAACCATCCCGGGACCCACTCAAACACACACACACAATATTTCATCAAAATCGGTAAAGTCGTTCTCAAGTTATGCGCTTACCAACACATTTTGCGATTCGTTTTTATATATAAGATTAGCTTCTGCCCGTGACTTCGTACACGTGGAAAGGAAGTTAAAAAACACCCGCGATTTTGAAACATTCTTCATTGGTGCTCCGCTCCTATTGCTCTTAGCGTGATTGTTTATAGCCTGTAACCTTCATCAATAAATGGGCTATCTAACACTGAAAAAAATTTTCAAATCAAACCAGTAGTTCCTGAGATTAGCGCGTTCAAGCAAACAAACAAAGAAACAAACTTATCTGCTTTATATATTATATATATAAGACAAAACTCTCTCACTGACACCACACCCTATCAAATTATCCGCTTCTATTATGTTACGTTGCAGAGAAATTATTTTTAGTCTGTTATAAGCTGTTTAAGTAATTAAAGCTTTCTAACTATCCCACGGGAACTCTTTAATTTTTCGGGATCAAAAGTATCCTATATGTTGACCAGGGATATAAGCTGCCACCATACAAAATTTCATTTCAATCGGTCTAGTCGTTTAGAAGATTAGCCGTTACAAACAGACAGACAAACAGAGAAACAAAAAATTCAAAAAAAATCCAAATTAGTTCTATTTCACTTCTTACATCCCCCTGACTCGGTTTTTAGCATTTTTTTTACTGTACAGAAATTTGACCTCTACAATTTTCTTATATATATAGATTTTTATGATGATTTATAGATAGATAGATAGATAACACTTTGTTGCTCACCAAAAAACAAAAACAAAATCCATAATTACAACACTTCTTAGCAAAACAACAGGCGGCCTTATCGCTAAAAGCGATCTCTTCCAGGCGAACCTAGCTTAAAAGAAATTGTTAACTAATCTGGCGATGTAGGTGGAGTAGAAAAACAAAGGACTGTACAATTTAAATATACATACTTACATTATTTTATAAATTTAATACATATATAAATACTAGCTGAACCGGCGAACTTCCAATCGCCATATTTTCTGAATTCCTAAAAGTTTGCGACTATAAATTAAGAATGTAAGCTATCCTATCTTTCAAGATGGATCAAACTGCACACGGTGTGCAAATTTGATTAAAATCGGTTAAGTAGTTTAGGAGTCCATCGCGGACAAACAACGTGACACGTAATTTATATATATTAAAATTACGATAATAGTAATATATATACAAAACAATCTAGATCAATATACACTCATTTGCAAAAAAAACGGGCACCTAAGCAATGAACCATTTCAAATGTTAATATTTCTTTGTTTGATAATTATAGGTAGTTTTATCCACACAATTTGCTAAATTAATAAGAAAATAATCGTTTTCATCAGTATTTCATAAAATTTAGATACAATTTATGGGAAATAATGCTAAACCTCGCTAGTAGTGTATATTCGCTAGTAGTGCATATGCTCATGAAGTAAAAATAAAAAAGATTTTTGTTTGTTTTTCTTTAATAAAGTAAAAGCAGATAAATGTTTAGTATCGAGTGTGACCCCCTCTAGCTAAAATCACAGCTTGAATTCGTCTGGGCATGCTATCGAGTATATCCCGGATACTTGCTTGCGGAATACGTTCCCACTCCGCAGTAATCACATTCTTCAGCTCTCTGATGGTCTGCGGAGCCGGGTGTACTGATCTCACACGCCGTTTCAGAACGTCCCAGACATGCTCTATGGGATTGAGGTCGGGACTTCGAGCTGGCCAATCCAAACGACGAATGCCGACCTCTTGCACATACGCATTAACATCGCGGGATCGGTGGGCGCGAGCATTGTCGTCCATAAAAATCGAGTCTTCACCTAGAGCGGCCAATGCGGGTTGTGCATGAGAAATTAGAACTTCCGTTATGTATCGATGCCCAGTCAGTGAGCCGTTTTCAATGAAGACTAACTCTGTACGATCCATTGAATTTATTCCTGCCCAAAACATAACAGAGCCCCCACCATAAGGTGTGATTTCTTCGAAACATGCCTCTGCAAAGCGTTCTCCTTGTCTTCTTAGCACTCGCCGACGTCGATCTTCACCGAACAGAGATATCCTGGCTTCATCAGAGAACAAAACCCTATTCCAATCGTCTTGAGTCCATGATTCACAATTTCTAGCGAACCTAAGCCTGTGAACTCTGTGCTCACGGAGTAATTTGGGGCCGCGGGCCGGGCGGTGACTGCGTATATTGGCAGCGAGAAGCCTCCTCCTGACCGTCCATAGACTAATATGCACATTTCTTACTTCTTGGAGGTTGTTCTTAAGATCCACATACGAAGATTTGCGATTTCTCAATGCGCGACTCACAAGAAAACGATCATCCCGTGGTTGGGTACATGGTTTTCTTCCAGAACCAGGCCTTCTCTCGACGGAACCAGTCTCCTGATATCGCTGCCAGGTCCTTTGGACTGTCGAGCGACTAACATTTAGCCTCCTAGCCACGAAACATTGGCTGCAACCCTCTTCAAGCAGCGCGATAATTTTGGTAGCTTTTACCACTTTATCTACCATTTTTGATACAGCCAAACAGCATTAAATAAAGCTTTGACAGTCAAGGATATGAAATTAATCGATAAAAATTGAATAAAAGTTATGAAAGTCGATGTTAACTTCTGGAACTTCGCGCCAAAAATGTAGGATAAAAAGGGGTTTTCTGTAAAAATGAACATCAAATGAAAAATTGAATTTAGAACGTACTTTTTTAAATACCACAGCATTTTTAAAACCGGCCAGTAACGTGTACAAACGATTGAAACCTTTTTGGTATTGTATCTTTTTAAATATGAATGAAAATCAAAACCGCCCGTTTTTTTTGCAAATGAGTTTATTTATTTTAATTTTAAAGATTTGAATCCTTTGAACATTTTCAGAATTCGTCACAACGTAGTTCAAGGGGCAGACACAGCCATACATACCAACACACATTTTACGACTTAATTCGTAATTAGTAACCTGGCACCTATTATACATGGATATGGGAGCCAATACACTAAGTATAAAAATTATTGTAATATCTGTAGACCTGTCACTCAATTACACGTATGGTGGCCACCCCATATTATTTCATTTGTTTTGTGTCGGAGGATAATATAATTAAAAAACAGTAGAAGCAAGACAATTTATTTTAGATATTTACTTGGTAACAGTTAGAAAGCTAATGTCTGTCTGTACGTCAGACAGTAGAATAAACAATATATTTGAATATATCATTCTTATGCTGCCAGGTATTCTCTGTATCATCACGTAGGTCGAACAATTTGTGTATATCATTGTTTAAAGATTAAAGACGATGTTTATCCGAATTAGTTACATAAAAAATAGGTCATTCTGCCAAATTGCGTTTGTATAGACATAGGGTCTTATTCATAGAGAGTTAGAGAAAATTTGAACGCTTGTTTAAGGACCATAAAGAAGCATTCACACTTAGGTACTATAACTTTCCATGAATAAGACTGTCAGATTTTATGAGAAAAATTGTCTTGACATAGGTATATACTACATAAACGGATAAACAAATGCATGGACATGACGATTTTATAAGTGTTCTGTTATTGCCAAAATAGCTATAGAACTTAGATACTTCTTCAAGTAAAAACTACTTAACCTATAAATAATTCACCTAAGCAGTTCACCTAACCTAACGATGTCATCTAATAGGACTTAAGTCTGATAGAACATTACCAAGACGGAGACACGTTGATAGTAGCGATTCGAATGGCGAGATTTTCAAGTCGTTGGTTTCGATTGTTAAAATATCTTGATCCCTGATTCTCGATTGCTCTAGCTCGTAGACAATGGTTTCGATTCCACGAGTATCGTAATGATAGTCGTAGCGATTCGGGATGTCAGAGTCCATGACTTCCATGAGCACCGTAATAGGACCCTACCAATGAATTGACGTGACTGACCTACGACACCGGCCGGTTGTTGAGTTGAAAATCGACCAGAAACAATCGGAAAACAAGTCAATTGTTCAATGAAGGAGCAGATCCATGGTTTGTTATTGTTCTTGATTGTTTTCAGCTTTGCCACTTTAGAGATGAGAGTGGGGAGGAGTTTTTGGCGAGAACTGAAAGGAGACGTTGTGCTGTGCAGTTTTATTTTCTAAAAATGTGTATAATTACTCTAAAATGAACAATAGTTGCAGGATATTCATAGTTTTTGAGTAGAAATTATGTGTTTTTGTGAGAAATGTGAACTATATAGTCAGATGTGATCTTTCGAGTTTTCACAAGAACTCCATTGAATGGCGTCGGTTGTAGCCTGCAATACAACTGCGCTACTATACGAAGACCTATTAATTAACATGTTTCCGACTGAAAGACTTTGATTCTATGGTCATGAATAAATTTAAAAAAAAAAGAGTGGTATTACCCCACTTTCATGGCGGCTAGCAGGAAAGTGTCCAGAGAAGTGGACAGCGTGAGGTAGTGCTTACATACGGCTGACGCTAATTAATTAAACACTGCGCGATCCCATTTTGATCGTTAAATATTTATTAATTCTCCTTGAACTTACACCGAGACTTAAACATTAACCTGATACTAACAAATGTCAATATTTAAATATATTGTTTCATAATAACAGATTGCATAACAATTAGATAATGGCTTGTAGATCGATGACCGTCCTAACCGTCGGACGGTGAGCGGAGTTACGCAACAGCTACTTACACGAAGAAAGTTTGGTATAGTCTTTTGAAAAGCATGAATGGATGACATGTTTAGTGACACTTTTTTTCTCCATTGTAAGTGTTAGTAAGCGTTATGTATAGTCTGTTTCTTAACATGAAATAGTCAATAGACAAAAGAAGTCTTGACTATTTGTTATTGAATGTAATTTGAAATATATGTTGAAGAAATAGTTTTCATATGTAACTTTTACATTTTATTTACGTTGCATTAGACACGTTCCGGTTCAAGAATTATTATGTGTTTGTGTTGAAAATCTGAACTGATTATTCAAATATGCTTTTTTGAGCTTCCACAAAAAATTCTTGTTTTAACGTTAATCTAAGACCTACATTTTGGGTAAGGATCTGGCTACGAATTCAGTATTAGCGACTAGGCACTCGACAGTGCTTGGTGCCGCTCCCAACGACTCGTAACATCTTTCATACGTTTTGGTTTTCCACCCGTCGTGTCGTACTGCCTTGTCACTGATGCTACTTTTTCATCTATAATAATGTAATAGTTATTGACCGTTTCATGCAAATGTAGCGATGCATAGGTTTTATGCATTATTTGTGAATCGATATTGTTGTTAGTTGTTAATGACGTTAAACATTGACAGATAACGTATGTAGCTATTCGTTAACAGCTATGAAAAGACATACTTGGCCACAGTCAATAAAGCATTATTCCAGATGGAGCTCGAGCATCGCAGCGACAATTCCGTGGTCGGCCATAATGCCGAAAATGGACGGTTCATTTCTGTCTTTCAATTTTTACAGAAATTAAAGGCATTGAATTGAAACTATTAAAAGTAAACGAATGAATTAGTTGTTAAGCAAGGTCTCATGTGTAATTTTTAAACTAATTATTTAATGGTTGTAGCGTAGGAAGTCTGCAATGAAGCGCCTTTGCTCTGAATAATGTGTATACTTAGTTTTTTATGGTTTTACAACCTAATTTTGTTGCTCGTACAATCGTTGAATTTGTATTCAGTCGTGATTTCGAATATAGATAAAATTTGTGACTATAAAAGTTTCGAATTGGCGCTTGGACGTAGAGTACTTTATTCTTTTGACCATGCGCGTACACACAGGCGCGTAGTGTTTTCATGCTCGGCTGAACCAGTGTGTACTTGCGTTGGTAAATCGTGCGCCGACAATGTTGTTTTTTAAATTATGGAGTATTTTCAAGGACAAATTTTTATTTAAATATTGTTGTATAACTAATACAAATAATAAAACTTGGAACGATACACAATAAAATAAAAAAACGAAAAGCTGAAAAAGTTACATAAGAAACATGTTTTAACACTAAGATCGGTTTAGTAATAAATATTGGCAGAACAGAAAAAAGCCGTTGCTATCTTATGCCTATAGTACAGTAAAAAATGATAAAATACATTCTTCAAACCCTTTATTGATGTATTCTTCAGATTCATGGATCTCAAATATTAACATTAAAGAAGTAATAAAAACAAATATAGACTGTATTAAAACTAATAAAAGAAATTATAATAACGACATACTTAAAAATAACCTTATAGAAGAACTAAATAACGAATATGATGACTGGATTAAAATATTCACGGATGGTTCAAAAACTTCAAACTCGATAGGAGCTGCATGGTATGATTCAAAGTATAGGATACACGAAAGTTTTAAAATATTGTCTAAAGTAAGCATCATGACGGCAGAATTGTTTGCAATTTCACAAGCACTTTCGCATATAGACACAAATAATTACAAAAGAGTAGTTATATTCTCTGACAGTAAAAGCGGTCTACAGCATTTGGCTCGATGCGTCTCTGGCTTCAGAGGATTATCGATAGCCTATTCAATACTATTCAAGATATCTGAATTTAATACAAAAAATGTTATTGTGAAGCTGCAATGGATTCCGTCGCATATAGGTATTGCTGGTAATGAGAAGGCTGATATGCTGGCAAAAAGCGCATGTTTCGAGGGCTCCGAAATATACATTGTGCCTAATTTCACAGAAGTTTTTGGCAAATATAAAGAAAAGTGCTATGCTGAATGGAAAGAGTATTTTGACAGAAGATCGTTGGAAAAAGGACTGTGGTATAAGGTTATTGTTTATCAGCCTCCTCGGGTTCCATGGTACATTAAAGTTGCACATAGGTTACGTTCCGGACACATTTGAGAAAGTTTGGGTTCTTAATGAAAAAGTCTGATTCCGAAAATTGTTTAACTTGCGACATGGTTGAAGATGTAACCCACATTCTTATGGAATGTGTTCGGAACGAGGCATCCAGAATTAAGTTATGCGCGGAGTTAAGTCTGGAGAGATTGGACTTGTGCACAATATTTAATATTTTGGCCTCCCCTGCTTCTCAAGAAGCTAGATCCATGTACAAGTTTGTGATGAGTTCCTTGTCCGCGAGGAACTGATCACAAATATTGTATCATACACTATGTATTCATATCCGTTTAATGTTAGTTTTATGTAAGATAGAATAAATTAATAAAAGGTACGATGGGGCTGACATAACCGTTTAGGTTCAAAGCCCCTTTTAAAATATAAGAATAATAAAATAAAAAAAAGATCGGTTTTATTTTGTTATATCTCATTTGTAGATAAATTGAAATATATAAATCACCCCGTTTCGGCTTTAGGCTTTGAATTAAATATTTACAATTGTTTGATTCGACCTAGATACCCAGATCGTGCCATTTAAAAAGAAGAAAAGTACCTTACCTAGTTAAATAAGCATGGTCAATTTTTGTTGAATGTTTTTCTAGAATTTATTGTGGTTCTGGTTGTAAAGCATTTTGAACCATAGCTGCTTGTTATAAGTATTGGTCTGCTGGGTCCCAAATGGATTAAGATTTAGGTACTTTTAGATGGGAATTAGAATGTTTTCTCTGAGATTTAATAATATGAGATAGAATGAGATATAGATTCAATACTTTTGTCTGCCATTGTAACGATTGAAATATGAATTACTTAACATGTTGTTTTATTTGCTTGTATAGACAAAAAAATTGTTTATGAAATGGCAACATTCAACATTCATGAAGTTCCTAAAATACGATTATGAATAATAATCGAGTTTTAAGCTTAAAATGCCTTTTATCTTACAAATGTTTAAAACGTGCATTAGTAGCGTTTCTTATGAATAAGACTGATATTTTAGAAGTAATTCTATGGTGGACTAAGACTCAACAAGAAAATCGTGTTAAAGTTTTTTTTTTACACGCACGTTTTCTTGTGTTTCTGCGCGCGTGGAATCCGCAGGTAAAAAGAACCCCGGATATTCCTATATACACGAAGCAGAAAATAAAAGTATAATTTCTTTAATAATATAATTTAACCTGTAGGTGTTTTGTAAAAGTTTGTTGAATAGCAATAAACAAAAAGAATAGGCTATAATATAGATTCAACCAAAACCCTGTCGATTAAGAACGTCCACCTTGGCTTCGGAAGTAAATAATCACACCACACATACACGGAGACTTAAACCCCTTCAACCAATCAGTCAAACAATAACAATCACTTCCCAGGGTGGCCGCCATTTAGTTTGTTTCAATAACTCAGTGCACTTGCCAAAAAACTTTGTCTTTTTAACACCGCAAACAAATCCGACGACAAAATGGCGGCATCTTCAAGTTGTAAGGGGAAAATTGGGGACAAATAAATATGTATTTATTAAGAATGTGTATTGTAGTTTGAATAAAAGATGGCGGTACCATGACTTGAAAATCATAATTCAACATTAAATAATAAACAAATATACTTTTTTTCGTAGCCACCACCTCTACGAAACCCTTCAATGTCAGACACAAACTTTACAGAAATGAAGATAAAAATCATTGAGTTATAACTAAAAATTAAGGTAATCTGGTTAATGTTATATCTATTTGTTCAAGTATGACAGTAACGGTCAATGATCCTAGTTTTTTATGAAAACATATAGTTTTGAATTGGTTTTACTTTATTAACCCAGAAATTATACCGATTCGGAGCTATTTAATATTCAACATAAATCTCATGACATTCTTAGTAATCTTAACATTAGCCATATATTATATGGCTAATGTTAAGATTATGATATGCTCTAAATAGAGCATATCATAATCATCTCTACACGTCAAATTTCATCCATGTAGACTCAGAAATGACTATGCCAGACGGACATAGCGATTACATAAGTAAAAGTAGTGACAAATTGAAATGAATGTAATGTTTCCTTTAAATATTAACCTAAGCGAATGTCCGCAAAGCCAGGCTTGGTTTTTGTTTTAATGAAAATCTGGGTGGTTTTTAGTAGCACGTCGCGACTATTGGCAACGTTCCCCACCAGACGTACTTTCACTAATGATACATTGATAAATGATTGATTGATTATAGAGTAAAACCTAATAGTAAGATAGTTTTAAGTTGGAATTTTTGCATCAGTCATGTTCACCGTTTAAATTTTTGGACAAATAAACACATACTTATCTGAGGAAGTCGTAATGACTGTGACTACATCATCGATATTACGTTGTAATGACATGGGTTCGAATCTTGCCAAAGAGCATAATGCATCACTTAGACAAATGTTAAAATTCGAGAATAATCTAGATGAATATGGAAAAAAATTACAAGAGTTTCATTCGGAGTTTTTAAATCAATCAATTTTCTATTTCTATAATTATTTGGTCTATGTCCTTTATAAATTTACTAATTTGCCATAAAATATACGATCATTTTAAGTAGAGAAATGCAAGGTAGGAATGACAAATTCCCTTGGTTAAAAATAATATATTTTCTTGAAATAATTGAAATTGAATTGAATTGAAATAATGATTTGTCTTCTTTGATCTGTTATTACAACACACAGAGAGCTAAACTCCATTAATCATCACAGTGATGTGTTTGTTTTTGATTTTGCTGTCATAGTTAAGATTATCACATATCTTAAGCAGAACAAATTGTCAAAAATATCAAATAAGTGAAATTGTTATTATAATATATTTAATGTACAGTTCGCGAAACAAAAAAAACTTAACTTAACAACACTTAATCCTGCCAGAGTAATTATTTGCTAATTCGCAATTCGATGTAGGTAATTACTGAATAATAAATGCAAAATATTCCATATTAAAGTCAAACAAAAAAACCCTATCAAATAGCGGGGTTGCCATTTTAGTTCTTTTATTTTCCGTGGGACACCTTTTGTGGCGCGGACGCTATCTACATTTCACTCAAAGTTCAACATTCATTGCAATATAATTTGTTTGAGTGAATAAGTAAAATGATATTATATTCTCTCACCTATATCAAAAGCGTGAGAGAAATTAGTCATTAAAAAGATATTATGGACTCGAGACGAGCAATTTAATTATTTAGTTGACCTTTTATTGTAATGCATACTTTCATAAGCTTTGTCTAGATGTTTTATTCTCTTGCTGGTTTATTTGTGTCTGTACGTTTTGTAGGGTGAGACATTTTTTGCGTAAATCTGTGTGTAGCTTTTATTCAAGGTCGTAATTACAAATTGCAACCATTCTCGAGTAAAAATCTCAAACAGAAAAGTAGTAAAACTGAAATATTGCGCTGCCGTGTAAGCCTCTCCTTACTGTTTCTTACACTTATTATGCATATGTATGAAAAATCTTAGACTAATAATAAATAGCATAAAAATAGCCCGGAGATTTGGAGGGCTTGCGCGGGGCCATGGAAAGGCCAACACGTAGAGGCCCTTTGACAAATTTATTGTAAACGTGACACTGATCGGCGATTATGCCTGTCTACACCATATAGTAATGTACCCAAGGACAAGCCCCGGCCAGTGTAGGACTATTTTGGGAAATGAGGACAAAAAGTACCGGGCTATTGGGGTTAACTGCTAGTGGTACTAGGGGTCTGGGAATATGGGGACTGCCCGTCGCAATGTTCATGCAACATGGAAAAATGGGCCGACGGTGACTCGCCACTCCCTGCATGGGCCCCAAAAAATGCCATAGAAGGCAGGAGCAACATGGGTGTGAGTGGCTAAGGCAACAATTTGAATTACTATCTCCGGGGTCGTTTTGCGTATGATTCTGTGCTAGAATACGCACAGAAGACACGGTAACACTACATTTGTTAAGATTTAGTTTCATTAAAACGAAATTCCATCATATAACCATAGGCCTCGGTAACTAAAGATGCTCTCCATAACAATCCACGCGTGGCCTACACCCATACGTACTGTTTGGCACTAATATGTACATACCTATGGTAGGTACTTATTAGTGTCAATACTGCAATTAGGTACTTTAATTTTAAATAGCTGTTAGCTTACTTATAACTATGTTCTACCCGCAACTTCGTCCGCGTGGAATAGTTAAAAAAAACCCTATTTTAAAACTTTCTTTATTGATGTTCCGCTCCTATTGGTCTTAACATGATGATATATAGCCTATATATATAGCCTTCCTCGATAAATGGGCTATCTAACACTGAAAATATTTTTTTCAAATCAGACGAGTAGTTCCTGAGATACGCGCGTTCAAGCAAACAAACAACTCTGCAGCTTTATATATTAGTATATATATAAAAAAACTTCGTTTAAACAAACCGACTTCAAATACTAAAAGACTAAAAAAGTATAAAATAACTTATTTCTAAAGCTATTATTAATAATATATATTATCTTAAACATCTTAAAGTCGGTGCTTAGTAATTTTCAAAATGTAGTAATTTTTATTTTATATTATTTTGCACCGACTTCAAGATGTATTGGATAATATATATTAATAATAATAGTTATAAAAATAAGTTATTTTATACTTTTTAGTTTTTGAAGTCGGTTTTTAACGAAGTTTTTTTAATTTTATTTATTACTTTTTACTGTCTAGCTATGTATGGATAGACCTACGAAAGGTGTCGCGCTCCTTAAAAAATATAGGTTCCAAGAAACGGGAACAAAAAAATGTTCGTAAAATGAATATTAGTGGGCCAAAGTAACTCAAATTTTTGGGGACCAAATGGCAGCTATTCCGCGTCGAACAAAAAAGAATCACGTAAATCGGATCATAACTCTCAGAGTAATCGGTGTACATATGGAACGGAATGGAAATTTTTTCATAAAAAAATTCATAAGATGAAAACTACTGGGCCAAAGTATGTCAAGTTTTTAGGGGACCAAATGGCAGCTATTCCGCGTCGAACAAAAAAAACACGAAAATCGGATCATAAATCTCGGAGTGATCGGTGAACATACATAAAAAAAAATCCCGACGAATTGAGAACCTCCTCCTTTTTTGACGTCGGCTAAAAAATTTAGTGAAGAATAAAAAATAATCTCCTGGGAAAGACTTTGTGCGTTCATATAATTATAGAAGCCAACTAACTTTGGATCGATATTAATTCTTCGCAGGATGTTGTATTTTTTTGCTTACATAAGACATACCTAAGACAAATACTATGCATTGTAGACGGAGAGCTGATGACGAATTTTGAGAAGGTTCTTTAGGCAAGCTGAAATTGCGATAAATTACAAATTCGTCAATTGGCGAATCTAGTCCTGGCTATCCTAGCTATCCTTGTCACACTTAAGGCTGCGCGTAAGACTTTTTTATCGCAATTATTTACATACTTTATTAACGTCTGGGAATTGTTTATAACCGGCAAAATCGTCTGGCGATTTGCAGGTATTATTGAAATTACTTAATAAATACGTGATATAAATTTCAGATTGCCTAAAGAATATTTTTTGGGAATTTAAAAATAATAATTTTGGAGTCGTCTGGCAGTACTTAATAACCGACAAAAACGTCTTGGATTTTTTGTTTTAAATTCTAGAAATTATAAATTAAAAGATAAAAAAGAATTCAAGTTGCCTAAAATACATTTTTTTGATGATTTTTTTGCAAATGTTATATGCTGCGCAGTAGCGAAATAACCGCTAAATCGCTAAAAGACTTCCAGGACTAGATTCGCCAATTGACGAATTTGTAATTTATCGCAATTTCAGCTTGCCTAAAGAACCTTCTCAAAATTCGTCATCAGCTCTTGGGCTATTGGGCCTTATAGCTTTCAGCCTCTTTTTGTTATCGGAAAGTCCTTAGCCTAGAAAAAGTTTATACCTACATAATCTTTATTTGGATTTTTTTATCATTTCATGATAACTTAAAGGCATTTGCTAAACCTTGTCCTGTATCGATAGTGAAACCTTATCCATAGCAGTTTTGATATTTTTGTTATGTACAGGAAAAGCGCAGCAGGTTGGCCAAATATTGTTTTGCTGAGTAATGACTTCTGACAACTTTCTTTCTTCACAACTGGTAAAAGGGTGTCGTGGCCGAAATTGTTATTATTAACACTTTATAAATGAAAGTAAAACGAGGAAAAAACTGATATGTTGAATTGATAACAGAATAATTAAGTACTTCCTTTAAATATACTATTTGAAATAGGATGGTATTGCTGACATGTATTAAACGTAACTTGTAGCGATATCGTAAACTTTAAGACTAACTAAACAGATATTAATTTTAATTATAAAAAAATACTAGGATATTCTCGCGACTTCGTCTACGCTTGAGTTGAAATTCCCGCTAGATTCCCAGATAGGAAGTGGCGCCGAGTTTCAGTTTATGAATTTGCTATCGTTCAGCGAAAACGCATCGAAATCGGCCTAGTCGTTTTACGTAAACCCCGAACAAATAGACAAACAGACAAGAAATCTAAAAAAATTACACCGTGTTTCCGACGCTTATACAGTACCTACATTCCAGTTGTTATTTTTTTAAATAGCTTCAATGTACAGACTGCACCACAAGTGATATTCAATTCTTTTATTCAATTTGCACCATTACATGTTCATAGGAAAATTTTATGAGACAGTCTAAAAATTAATTGGTTTGTTGGTATTTCTAATACATTGCATGGGACGTTCCTACTGAAACAATTTTGTTGTTCTTCCAGACCCCAAAGCAAATCTCTGGTATATCTTTTGATAAGAATTGAGGTTATATTTTAGGCCGTGACATAAAATACCTAATCATATTGTCAGACATTTATTTAGGGACCACGGACCACGGACGAATGATTAGGTCAATGACTTTTGGTTATTCAGATTAAGTAGTTTTTTTAAAGCAAAGCCTTCGTCATCAGCTTTACCATTAACCAAGTACCTACCTAAAGCAATTTGACAGAACTTTCGCTTTTTGCCAAGCTCCTGCGTCTTCACTTTCAAAAAATACCATGCAGGCTATTCACAGCAATAATACAGGGTCACAGCATATTCTCATATGTAGTATGCTACCTTGTAATTAGGGGCCGTCTTTATAGTAATCGCGACTTGTTGTTTTGTACAAAGTGATGCGTTCTGGTTCACATCGAGAGCAGTCTTCACTTTCTATGGCTGTGACATTGCACTCTGTTTACATTTAACTCTATTGTTCGATTGTGCATTTGAATCGTAGAAAAAGTTATCCAGTAGCACACACTGCTAGTTTTTCTTTCACCGCTTATGTATTGAAACGAACTGTTTAGTTTCTATTTAAACTGCAATTAGAGTCTACAGATACTGAAGTTTTTGTTAACATGATTGTGCTTATACAGATAGGTTTTTTGATATATTCACATATTTTTTTAAGAAATCAATATTCTTAATTTGAGTAAGTTGACGATGTTTACTCGAACAATCGTGAATAAACCGTTTATCAATGTCATCAAATATGACAGGAATATTTGTAATTTCGATAGCAGAAGGGAATGAACATTAGGGACTGTTCTTCTGTGAGGTTTTTTACTTTAGTAGATATAGAAGTTTGGGCTAGATCTCGACTTATGTCAAAAGTAGATGTGGTCTAAATAGAGCACGCTTAATTTGATGTATTTATTCAAATGGCATTTGAAAAGACTCAGGTTGTAGACATCGGAAAATACAAACTTGTGTACCATATTGCACACTCTTCAAAATGTATCCAACATAAAATTCTTCTCTTCTCTTCTTCTTAGGCTGGCAACCCTATTTAAGTCAAATATACGCGAGGTAAGGTCCATGGGAAATCTCAGCTTATACCTGGTGACAGTGAAAAAAATATAAAGTATTTTTTAAACATCGCCGAGTAATTGTCGCCTCGGGATGTTTTTCGGGATCTCCAAGTCCAGTGCTTATGGCATCTTATCCTATTCTTCTACACACGTCAAAAAATGTCTAGGGATATTTTGTATAAAGTTCTATAAATAAAAAAATAATAACATATTTTATAATAACTAAAATCGTTTGAAGATACCTTATTTTGTAGGCCTTTTAAATTATTCCAAATTTAAATTTAAGAAAATAAATTAGAAGCAAATAATTTGCACGGTATATGGAAATTCGTAGGTTTCAATTTACCTACCATCGTTTTTGTTAATTTTTGATGTCAAATTAAAGTTTTAAAACAAGTTAGCGGGTAATTTCGAACCCACCACTACTGTATGCATCGTGCAGCGACGCCATTTAATGAGAGAGAAGCAAAGGCAATAGGCATGCTTCCAAGCTGCGGCTACTCAACGGAGTATTACTGAGGAGATAAGAACAAAACAAAATGTGTTATCGAGATTATGGTTACGCTATCGTACCACTGCTGCAGTGGCTGAAAGATTCCCAGGCGAGGGAAACGCATAACTACTCAACGACAAGACCGATTTATGCAAGTGGACATTTGGTATACGAATATAACCGCGTTCGTAATACCGAAGTAAGAAAGAGAGTTGGTCTGAAAGAGGGTGTCGGGGTGAAGGTAAGGAAAGGAATGCTCCGGTGGTTCGGGCATGTGGAAAGAATGATATGATGAAAGAATGACTAAACAGATATACAATGCAAAAGTGGATGGATGCAGAAGTCGCGGAAGGCCACGACACACCTTTCATGATCAAATTGATCATGTATTAGCAGAAGGTGATGTCAGGAGCCTTAAGAAGAGACAAGCGTGCATGACAAGAGCTATGAATGTCAAAGAAGCAAGTGAGGTGTGTAAGAATAAGCCTAAATGGCGCTCTGTTGTTCGTGCCTACCCCGCAAGGGACCTGGCGTGAAGTTATAGAATAGTATAGAATATAACCAGTGGTCCGTAGTGCTGTTTACAGTTGTGTCTTAATTTAGTTTCTATCCATATTCACGAAGTGTACGTGTATGTTGTAATGAAATTTAGCAGATCTAAAGAATCCCCAGACGACGTTGATGTGTGTATTATTGAGTACTGTCTTATAGGTTTAAGTTTTAAGTCCCAAATACAGGTAAGTTGTAAACAAAATCAGAAACACGCACAGCAGCGATGGTGATCGGAATGCGCACGCGCATCCTTCTAGGTCATCACACTTGCTTGATAATAGTCTGTCATTGGCGGTAAGAACGAAAGCCAACATTTCGCTGATGTCCCATTGACCCACTGAGGCGACTCGTGTTTACACACCGTGCTATGCTAGTTTAACTATATTATTTGGCCTTTTCGATCCCGTACTAAAAATTAAATTTTATAAATCTAAGAAATTCTCCAAATTTGTACGATACTACTAAGAAAGCCTTAACAGAATGTTTTAAATAGTTTTAGTTAGTAATTATTCAAGTGCGCCTTCAAAAGAGTCTGCAGGCTGATTTTACGAAAACTTCTTACGTGATTCAGTATGATCGGATTTTTATATAATCAATTACCCTGGTCAGGAATCGAATCGGCACATGTTAAAAAATAAACACATCCAGCAATATACCAAATAATAGTGTAGCTTGTGAGGATCAGTCTGCGAAGGAATGTCAAACGGCAAACCAAGGGAAAGGGTTGCTTTTGAACAAAATGTTATATTTTCCCCATACATTAATTAAACATCGAATTGCGCCGGTCATTTGACCGCACCTCATTTGAAAGAAATCGGTGTTTACCTATTGTCTGATTTGATTCATCATCATCATCCGAGCGTAAATCCCTGTTGCGTTCGGAGCGTTCACTCCGACGCCCAGGGTCCGCTTTCCTACTTTTTCTACTCCACTTCGCGCGGTCTTCACCATCCCCCGTTTTGAGACCATTGGTACTCATGTTATCCTTCACGACGTCAAGCCAACATTTCTTTGGCCTTCCCCTTCGACCGGGATCTGGCGGAGGCGGCATGGCTAGACATTTGTTCGCCACATAATTGGCCATTCGCATTAGCGTTTGAAATATAAGTATATAGTTGCCTATTAAAAATACACCTATTTTTCATAATTTGCATATCGCGTAAAATGAGGTGAGGTCTATTTAACATATGGAGAATAGAATATTATATTCAAAAAACAATATTTTCCTTTAGTTTGAGGTTTGACATTCATTCACAGAAATCGATCCTTACAAGCTACACTATGGTATGATGTAAATACAGGTGTTTCTTTTTCAAAATCAGTCTATTCGATTCCTGACTAGTTTAATAATTTTTCAAAAATCAATTTCCCTACTTAGTCAATTACACTATTCCGTATAATTTATGATTTGGCCCTGAAGGCCCACTTGAGAAATACTTCTATATAATAATAAAAACCAATAAACTAACGAAATATGTAGATCTCGCGCACGAGATTACTGATATGAGGCATATGGGGTCAATAATAATCATCGTACCGATAGTGGTGTCCATTGCGGTCTAGTAGAGAAGAGCTTCGAGCGACATCTAGAGAGGCTATCGCTCGGTAAATGGTTGAAAGGCATACAGAAGGCGGTTCTCCTGAGCACTGCGCGCATTGTGAGGTTTCGGTCTTTGGAGCCTTAATCACCGGTAGCCTTACCCTAGCCCCGCTGCCGACGGACGTCGACTTTTTTTATTTTAATATGTATTTTTTTATAATATAGATATGTACCTATTAAAAAAAGTATACAGTGAACAAGAAACAATAGATATAAAGTAAAATAATAATGTCTTTATTTCAGGCCATAAAATAGCACGATCACAATAAAACTTTAAAATTAAGAACTATTAATTAAATTATATGTATATCCGCCTATAAATATCCCACTGCTAGTCTCGGGCCTCCCACTATTGGACTTTTAGTATACCCGCCACGCTTGTCCAAGCTAGCTTGGCAGGTTTGACACATTGGCTATATCGATGTGCAGGTTTCATTACGATGTTTTCCTTCACCGTTGTTAGCACGTGATCATTGTAACAATATGCACATTAGGTCAGTAAAGTACCTAAGTGGTGCGTGCATTCCGGCTTGAATTTGAACCCGCGGTTTTTGAGAGGTTAAGACGCGTGCGCTAGCGATCACACTACTAGGACTTCAATAATGAAATATTTCTGATAAATACACACATATTACATAATATATGTACATATATTAGTTCTAAAATTAATTGTTCTGACCCGAAAACTTGTCTCTATATATATAATACTTCAAATGTGTCTTTGACCTCATAACTCAGTAATGGGTTGATTCGAGCCTCATTCAGCCAAAGCCCGTCTCTTGTGGTTGCCGTGGAAACCGCTTCGAGGTCAACCAAATCGAACAAAACCTTCTGCCGGTTACATCTTATTACTAGTTCCGTTTATTAAGTACCTCCTCTTGTTGTATTTGAATCATTTTCACCAAGATTTTCAAAAAGACTCAACGACACAGTTGCTTTAGACAGATACGCCCTTCTACAACACAAAGGAGGTATTAATATCAGTACTAACATTAAGATTTTGTAATGGATTTATTTGTAGTGTTAAAGCTGTAGCATGAATACAAAACAAACCAGTGCGGTTTACATTTGGAACCAGTTCTAAGGAAACGTCAATCTAGTCTCTAGTAAGTATCATGGTTAACAGACGATTATCAAAATGAAAGTCAGTTGTATATTTGGATTAGTAGACGAGCGAAGTAGGTGGACTTGTGCAGTGAACGTATCACCTTTAAGCACTCTACAGTAATTTACAAATTGTCAAATAGTATTGATAATGAAGAGATACTTTTTTAATATTTAATAATTATGGGTTGCCACGCAGCTTCACTGGTGTAATTTTCGAACATGAATCTTATGGGAAGTCTAGCGTTTTTCGGATTGAAAGGCATTTTAACTGAAAAGTAATTTATAGCAAAACTTACCATCGGTTCAAATTTATGTTTTAGTTCTTCTAGTCTAGTCTTACTCGAAGTTTAAAACTTACCATCGGTTCAGATTTATGTTTTAGTTCTTCTAGTCTAGTCTTACTCGAAGTTTTACTTTACTAGTCAAGTTAAAGATTTTTATTTTTTCAATTAAGGGAAAAGAAATCTTAAGGCCTAAGAAGACTTTTGTAAGTACATATCTTAAGAAGTATAGAAAAATCATCGTGTAAAGATTTAAGTTGATAAAACAGCTTCTTTTAAAAAGTAAATCTGGTTCAGGACGTAATATGTAATTTAAACCGTATGTATATAAAAAGTTCCCCAAAAATGAAAGTGAAATGTAAGCAAAATGAGTCAGTGGCGAGCGGGTCACTGCTCTGACGCAACGTAAAGTGACGCCCTAGCGGAACATCTTCATATTATGAGTTTGTTATACCTTCTTTAATTCAATTTATCGAATTTGTTAATGGGTTCAGGTCAAGTCAAAAGTGCTGGATTGTTCTTAAGCAGATGTTTGCTGTATAAAATTAATACCCACTCTTTAATTTAAGTGCCTGTTAAGTGATAGAGTCGTTTGTTGTGGTAACTAGTATCTACTATTTGCGTCTGCTTGTGTTTATTTTGCGGAGCAATAAAGCATTATAAGCAGATCTTACTTTTTATCATTCTAGCGTAAAATTTTTGCTGCGTCGTAATTTCGTACTTTACTTACCTTTACTAAATACTTTCGCATGGTCTTGAGGATCTATCAATGTTAAATCCTTTCCAGCATTTACTACTTTAGAGAACTTTAACTTTGTAGTACTTTAGAACAGACAAGAGGATTTTAAAACAGATCCACCGTCTGAAGAACGGGGAGTGCTCCGATGCAATTATTATTTTGGTGACAATGTTGTCACTCTAACACCAGACCGCTCACCAGCGGTTGGTGATTATACACACTTCGTCGAAATTTGGCAATCATCAACTCGACGGGTGCAAAGTAAATAAAGTTATCTACAAAATGATGATTTTTAGTTTATTGTACAATCGTTTTAATAAAACAATTCTTTACAATATGACATTATTTGTTTTGCATATATCACATTATTTCAATAAATTTTCGTACGTAAAAAAAGCCAGCTACGTATGTTCTTTCAAAGGTAATACGACCATCTTTTCGCTCTCCTGTAAAGTAGCTATTTTGCAGATATCTCTTTTTACTTTGCACCCGTCGAACTGTTCATGGCCCTCACCCCTGATGTCGAACATTCGGAATCTTGACCATATTGGGCGCCGGGGTGCAAAAATCAGTCTGAGCCCCGAAGGCCAACAATAAAATTTATGTAACTTACAGGTTAAGTCCATTTTCAGACATCGTAATCAATTTTCTGGTTTTTAAGATGGCTTTGTAATATATAATATTGGTCTGTTTAAAACTAGCAGATTTTGATATGATTGAAGGTACGTAGTGATTTCCCAGCGCCCGAGTACCACGCGTCGCTTCCAGCCCCGGATAAAGACGGCCCTGTAGAATAAAATTCCTTATTTCTCAAGATTGTCCTTTCTACCGGGATATCAGAATAAAACATCAAGACGAATCGTTTGTTTTCCACGTAACTTGGCAGCATCCATAATATTAGAGGCAAAGTATTAAGTCAATGAATATTACTTAATACGAGCAGGTATTATATCTAGAATTGAGTTTGGATGTTAGTTTCCTCTTGATGATCTAGTGTATGTACCTACAGATTATGGATATAGTAGATAGTTTGCAAGTAGACGTTGTGTATATGTTACAGTCAAAAATCGAAGCTCTGGCGCTCTAAGGTTTGACTAGTCAAACCTCAGTTCTTACATAAAGTCTTAGTCAAAGTTCAAATAAATGCCCACTTTTGTGCCTTCGACTAACGAATTTTGTCTAACCTAGGAGAGACTAATTTGTAGACATTAAACATGTAATTAATGCAGTACGAATCGACGTTTGACAGAGTCTGCCTTAGTAGATTCTAGTATCGACTAGGCAAAGCCCGTAACATTATTTTACGTTTGACTAAAAAGTTAGGTACTTCTAGGTCTCACTACAAAATACTTTAGTCCAAGGCTGAAATCGGATTTTGTTTCGTGTTTTGTCAACTACTTAGTCATTCCGGGAAGAGACTGCATATCGGCCTTTGCCTATAACATATTATTATAACTAGAGCTATTTATCTGTATGTAATTTCTGATAGGTAGGTAGTTCTCGTGTAATACACATACAGAAGTTTATAAACGGAAAGCTACAGAGTATATACCTAAACATTTTAATTTTTCTATGTATACTACTTAATTATTCGATGGTGAGTGAGTGAAGATACGCGAGTAGTTTTTTACGCTACGTTAAAAAGTATAATATATCTCAATATAGGTCGTAAACCTTCGCTATGCTAAATTTGATTATATGTTGACCCATACTTTTGTTGTTCAGTGTACACCATAAGCAAGTTATCCAAATTTTGTATTTTTTTATCTAACATGTTCCCCAAAAATAATAATTCGTAATTTTTTTACTGAATTAAATTCAATACCTACACCAAAGATCAGTAAACTATGGGTAAATAAATAAAACAAAACATTTCATATTAATATTTATTTCAATAAATATAAATCTTTATTGATCAAAAGAAACACGCGTAATCATAATGACAACTAGTTATTTGCACTACAAAAGTATTATAATTTAAAAAAGCATCATCATCTCATAATTATTCAGTGAAAACCTATCGAATGAATTGAGAAAACTGTTTAGTCTATTTACCGATACAATCTTCATATCAACGCAAAGGAAACGGAAAACATTTCTTTGAATTGTTTTATTTTGTACATTAATCGCAGTGTTTAGGAACGCATAAAATACTCACCCGTTATTCTGATCCAAAACAGGCAACAACAGCAGTCGATGAAAAATCAGTGATAGCACTTGTGATTAACTTATTATAACATTAGAAAATAATAAAGATGGTCTATGGTTTACCCAAGAAATACTGAAAATAGTTACAAGTCTTGACACAGATTTTTTTATTACTTACGCTTTTTATTAATACTTAACTTTTATTGTACACGTAATAAGAATTCTGAAAAAATATAAATAAATGATAACCAAAAATTGTTTTTTAAAATTAATATTTCGTTTCACACAACAGATGTTTTGTCGTCGACTGAGCGGCATACCCAATGTCCCTCCTATAATGACTAACGACCTCCAGCCAGCGTATAGTCGCGCCTGCTGGTGATGGCATCAAGGCCGTCGTGACATTCCTCGCGTTCTCGTCTCCCTTGGACGGACGGAGACACTAATCTACCAGTCGGGGGAAAGGCAAGTCCGTAGTAATAAGTACTGCTGAGCAACCACCAATCGGCTGGTGTTCTACTATACCTACGTTTTTTAACCGACTTCGAAAAAAGGAGGAGGTTCTCAATTCGTCGGGATGTTTTTTTTTTTTGCTTTTTTTTATGTATGTTCGCCGATAACTCCGTGATTTATGATCCGATTTACGTGATTCTTTTTTGTTCGACGCGAAATAGCTTCCAATTGGTCCCCTAAAAATTTTACATAGTTTGGCCCAGTAGTTTTCATTTTATGAACATTTTTCATGGAAATAATTTTCACTCCGTTCCATATGTACACCGATTACTCTGAGATTTATGATTCGATTTACGTGATTCTTTTTTTGTTCGACGCGGAATAGCTGCCATGTGGTCCCCTAAAAATTTTACATAGTTTGGCCCAGTAGTTTTCATTTTACGATCATTTTTTTGTTCCCGGTTCTTGGGACCTATATTTTTTAAGAAGCGCGGCACCATTCGTAGGTCCACCCATACATAGCTAGACACTAAAAAGTAACAAATAAAATTTAAAAACTTCGTTTAAAAAAACAGACTTCAAAAACGAAAAAACTAAAATGTAAAAAATAACTTATTTCTTAAGCTATTATTATTAATATATATTATCTAAAAATTTAAAAACTTCGTTTAAAAAAACCGACTTCAAAAACTAAAAAACTAAAATGTATAAAATAACTTATTTCTAAAGCTATTATTATTAATATATATTATCTAAAACATCTTAAAGTCGGTGCTTAGTAATTTTCAAAATATAGTAATTTTTATGTTTTGCTTTGCACCGACTTCAAGATGTGTTAGATAATATATATTAATAATAATAGCTTTAGAAATAAGTTATTTTATACATTTTAGTTTTTTAGTTTTTGAAGTCGGTTTTTTTAAACGAAGTTTTTAAATTTTATTTGTTACTTTTTAGTGTCTAGCTATGTATGGGTGGACCTACAAATGGTGCCGCGCTTCTTAAAAAATATAGGTCCTAAGAACCCGGAACAAAATTTTTTTCGTAAAAAGAAAACTACTGGGCCAAACTATGTCAAATTTTTAGGGGACCACATGGCAGCTATTCCGCGTCGAACAAAAAAAGAATCACGTAAATCGAATCATAAATCTCAGAGTAATTGGTGTACATATGGAACGGAGTGAAAATTATTTTCATGAAAAATGTTCATAAAATGAAAACTACTGGGCCAAACTATGTCAAATTTTTAGGGGACCACATGGCAGCTATTCTGCGTCGAACAAAAAAAGAATCACGTAAATCGGATCATAAATGACGGAGTAATCGGCGAACATACATAAAAAAAAAGGAACAAAAAAAAAAAGATTCCGACGTATTGAGAACCTCCTCCTTTTTTCGAAGTCGGTTAAAAACATCTTGAAGTCGGTGCAAAGTAAAACATAAAAATTACTATATTTTGAAAATTACTAAGCACCGACTTTAAGATGTTTTAGATAATATATATTAATAATAATAGCTTAAGAAATAAGTTATTTTATACATTTTAGTTTTTTCGTTTTTGAAGTCGGTTTTTTTAAACGAAGTTTTTAAATTTTATTAACTATCTACTCTTTACTCTCTGGACAATAGGTTGTGCATGAAGCGCTTCATTGTATTCGATAAATAAAAAAACTCAAAGAAATACGACAACCCCAGCATTGTGATTTCATGAACTAAGTACTCATTGCCACATTTAGAGTCGAATAATGATGTATTTATTACCCTTAAACATTGACATTTTAGTTTTACTCATTTAAGTATTTTTTATTAATCTTTTTGAACTCGGCCGTCCTTTATAAACCGGGGAGTTCGGCAGTTAGTATAAAAATGATATCTTATCTATACTATAAATAAATCTGTAAATGGTTAGAATTTGTACATGGCGATTTAAAATGAAAAAAAAACACGGGATAATTCGGACAAGGACACCGAAATGCAATTTTTAGATTTTTCGTCTGTCTGTTAGAGCATCACGTAAAAACTACTGAATTGATTTACATGAAATTCGAAATGAAGCGAGCTTATATCCACGAGTGTAATTTAGGATACTTTTTATCCCGATAAATGACGCCGTTTCTGTGGGATAGACGAAAATAGCGAAAAGATGGCGTTGCGATCACATTTTTTTTCGAAACTAATGAACGTATATGAATGAAACTCGACAGAAGGCTGGCTTATAACCCGAATCAACACTTAGAATATGGCCCTGCAATTGCGACATAGACAACCATCGATATAATTCAATAACAAATATGTTGTCAGATTGCTCACATGTCATTCATTACATACCATATTAGGTACTTACTTCAAATCAGGTTGCCTGCGACTTTTCTTTATGTTTTGCTGTGCACTCGTCTACACTATATTCACTTAAGATTCTTTCTTTGTAATTGTAGTAAATTCAACAATAAACTTAAGTATTGAAAATTTACGTATATAAAACATCTAATTAACTTCTTATGAACGTAACGGACTGACTACCTAGGGTTTAACACGCGGCGCAGCCGCGGGGTAAACTTCTATACTTATATTATAAAAAGGAAAACTTTGTGAGTTTATTTGTAGCAAGTAATCTTTTCAACTACTGAACATATTTTGAAAATTCTTTGACCAGTAGAAAGCTACAGTATTCCTGAGTGACATAAGCTATATTTGATTTGTGATTAATAACATGTTTTAATGTTTTAATGTCGCCCACCTAAGTGAGCACGGATCAATTAGTGCCTTATAAGCGAATTTAACGCTTGTTACAATGAGGCTATTCTCTGTGGCATTTGGGCAGAAGGAAACAGGGGAGGTTGGTCTCCCTCCGGTATCGTTAGGTACTAGTCGAAGGGGACATTATTGAAGCATCGTTCACCTTCAACACCGTCTACCCTGGCGATAAATAGGAAAACGGCGGTGGTAGGCAGTAACGCCTGTCTCACCATCGCCAACAATGGTATGGTTTTTTGTATTGCATGAGTTCAGTAGTCAGGCAAACGGGCCACCTGATGGAAAGCGGTTACTACACCAAAGATGCTAGTAATGTGCTGCCGCTCTCCAAAGGGAAGTTGGACCTGGCCACTAATTCCGGAACACAACTTAAGGTTGTTATAGCGGCATATTTTAGACAAAGTGTGGTAGACATCCAGTCGGGCAAATACCCTACCACCTGTCTATGGGTTGTTTTCGTTGCCTCTTACGACAGGCCGTCCGGCCGCAGGAAATTGTATTATTTCTCCGTTCCTTCACGGATTGTTCCTTCGGCCTTTTATAGTACTATGGAAGTTCAGTTAGTCAAAGCGTCACAGCTTAAATAGTTACATTAAAAAAATGGCAAAAATATATCCTTACAGTAGTTGTAATAAGCAGTGTCCAAAAGACATCTCTTGTCAAAGACGTGCGTCATTTAAATAACATGGGCTTGAAAGAAGCATGCACCGTTATATACGATCTGAGAAGGAAAACATCGTGAGGAAACCATTAAATACAGATCATCCTCTATAGTACTCTATACTACAGAAACGGGGAGACCTGTGTCCAGCAATGGGACCTTTATGGACTGATATTATATTATGTAGGCCATTTACACACGAATAACATACTACAATTTCTTACAGAGAAATGTAAAATGGGAAGATTTCTACTGACAGGTTTGTCAAAGCAGTTATCGTATAGCAGTCATTAGAACACTTTGAACTAACATGTGATCGAGACATATTACCATTTCCTTTCTTTCCGATATACTGGTTTCTATACCTGAAACAAGGAAAAACTTGCTTAATTATTCAGTTTAATATTCCTTATCTTGGAAAAGATTTTTTTTTATATTACAGCACATGGTCTAGAAACTCACTTATAAACCAAGTGAAATTTAAAAATGGTTTAGATTAATATATTAGCAAAGGTATGCTCTGAAAATTTAGAAAATATACAATTACACGTTCATGGTGCGTGTTGATAACGACATTGTTGTTATGGTAAAAATAGATGTCCTTGACAAGGACCATGCCGGGACTCATCCATGCAACGGGATGGGAACAGGTTGGACACACGGACAAACGGACCGACTAGCACAGTTATCCATAGCTACTATAACTGGGTCATCATATATATATAGTGAAGTTCAAGGCGCAACACTCATTGCAAGTCAAACTCTCGCACGAGCAACACCAACTTTCACTGGTGACAGTAGGCTACTTTGTGGAAGATAAGACAGTGATCAGTGATATTGTGTTATCTATTCCCGAAGGAGATAAAAAGGTAAGAATTTTGCGGATACAACTCTACCGATAGTGAGAAGCAGTGGAGTGTCTGGAGACGCTGGACCGGCACAACGATGTGAAAGTTTAACGGGATGCCGGATGCACTTTACCTACATAACTATAAGATGTTATCGTGTACATGTGAAACTAATTTATTAATAGTGATTTCACTTAGTGCCTAAGTGGTTAGAAAAAATATTTATGGAAATCAGAGTTATTTTGTGCCTTTGAATTAAAGAAATATAGAACAAAAAACATAATTTTTGTCACAATTGCCTCAAATAAATTTAATAGATATTTTTGTAAGTCATGAACTTTAACAATATTTATAATAATTTATTAATTTGGGGGATAATATATCCCGAAATACAATTACGTGGATGATGATGAAAGTGTGTATGAAAGTACAAAAAAAGATTAAGTAGTTTTCTTCAAATATATATCAATTTGTCTACATAAATACAGTATCTAGTATAAGTAGTAATTGTACGGTTTATTTTATAGAATGATTCAAGATTACGTTTAAGTTGTATAAAGTGCCTTTGAGCTTAAGTTATTATGCAAAGCAATAGGCCAAAATTACGAACAAGACTAGCATAGGCCACGTGGTTGAACAATGGAACGAATTTGCCAAATTTCACAGCTATTACGTACAGCGACATGTTTGTTTTCAATGTCCGCTTTAGTCATGTAAATAAAGAACCTTCGCTTTCTAAATTATGAAGACGCACACGTCGTTTTTAGCCCTGAATTAGGTTTGGCTCTATAAAACAAAAGAATATACTGTTTTTCATATTATATTAATGTACTCTGTGATACTGTTGTTCTTTTCAAAAAGCTATATATTTGAAGGCTTTTGTCTAATATTTTATCAATGTCAACTAACTGCCTAGGATTTAATGACGCATGTAAAATTAATATATTTTTTATAATTTTTAAATCTGTGAACCAAATTTTTTTAAATCAGGTGCAGATCAGTCTACAGTGCTAATAACATTAACACTTTTTCGCACAGTTTAAATAAGATTCATAGTTGAAGCCATTCATTTACACTATTAAGAGTAATTTAAAATGAATGATTGGTTTTTTCAAACAGTTGTAATTTATTAGCTGGAAAATCAAGACTCATTTCTTTGCAAGATTTAGAAAGCGACGTCTGCGCATGCGACTTTTTAGATTCCTTTTCCAATAGTATGTTGTAAAAGTTCCATGAATATGGGTATATCATCAAAATTGGTTTTAGTAAATTTGGTCCTTCGCGTTCTTCCACATAACATTAACATATATAAAATTATGGAGGTGGGTAGTTGTCCATGAACTGATGAAGAGTTCCGTATGTCAACCCTGAATTTATATATACGGCAGCCGTCCCTAATTGTTACACCATTTTGTAACACCATATAGAATACACCCTCCTGTTATATTTCAATCATAAATATCTCAATAGTTTCTGAGATGAAATGAATGAAACGGACATGACGAAAGTACAATGGTTTCGGTTTTGGATATATGGCTACGGAATTCCAATCTATACTATAATAGATCTGTAAATGGTTCGAGTTTGTACATTCCGTTTAATGTGAAATTCGAGACAGAGCAAGCTCATATCCCAAGTCGTAACTTAGGATACTTTATATCCCTATAAATGATGTCAGTTGTAGTTGAAAATAGCGAAAAAGTTGGCGCTCCGATCGCACCTTTTTTGGGAACTACTGAACTACTGGGAACTCGGCACAGAAGCGGCTTGTATCTCGAGTTGGCTTGGATACTCTTTATTCTAATAACGTCATTTCCATAGAATAGATGGACTAGCAATATAGATGGCACTGCAGTCGCATTTTTTCAATTCACTAACAAGTCAAGTCATTCATTATATTACTTCAAATCAGATTGACTTCGGCTCATCTCTATATTTGGCTGGGCAGCTGCTTAGACTATATGGACTTAGTTTCTTTGTTATTGTAGTGAATTGAACAAGAAACATTAACGTGTTAGGTGTAATGTATGTAAAACCTATTTCGTTTCTATGTGAGTAATATAGAGCTATTACCCCGGGGTTTTTCACCCGGCGTAGCCGCGGGGAAATTTCTACTACATAATACCAAACAAAGCAATAATATTACTACGAGTTTGTAAATATTTTTTTACTACAGTTCGGTCGTTTAGTACATGTACCGGTTACAGGTTCTTAAGTAATTAAAAGTCCTCCAACGTGCGTATGCACAGAGTTGAAAGTGTCGAGGAAAGCTGTCGGTGACGGAATGGCCAACACTCGCGTGCCAACGAACAAGTCCGTCATAACATTTTCTCGAACTAACCAGTATGCACTTGATTGACTTATTATGATTGATAATAGATATATAACTTAACTATCTTGCGTTTGTATCGTATAAGATAAACGCATGAAAGGCTTATAATTAATTATACGGCGTAAGCTCTGAAAAATTGGTACACAAATTTCTAAACATTTTATTACAAGAGAAGCCTATCAAAATTTAAAATGATTTTTTTTTTGTCGATTGCTCTGTCATCTCACAATACTTTTAACCATGTTGTATGTTGTTAGAGGTTTAGTAGTGTATTTTAAAATATATCTTAATGTTATGTAGAATTCTTAAAACAAAATATATTATCATATTTGTTACGCGGGACACGCAAACGCAAAAACGTGGATAAGTGTTGTACACTAAAGCATGTAAACAAACAAAAGAAAAGGAAACATACATAGCGGTCTCTTCCAGGCAACCCTGATCGAGTATTTATATATTCCAAATTCTGACGGTGGTACAATTTATAAGTACTGATAGCTATACTTACATAAATGCATCCATCAATTTTGTCTATAAAAATGATAACTTAGTCATTTTATAGTAAAAATGGAAAATAAATGCGATTTTTTATTAACATTCAAATATTCATATATACCTACCTAATTATATTACATTTCTGGAATAAAAATTATTAAGATTTAATCCAATTTGTGGTCCTCTTGTAAAGAAGTACCCGATCTATGCTGCTATTCTTGAAGTGTCTGTCTCAATCTTGTCTTTGATTTCAAAATAAATAGATTGATAGATAACACTTTATTGCTCACCAAATATACATTTTCAAAAATACACAATACATATATATATATAAATACACAATTACAATATTTTCATGGTAGAAACAATAGGCCGGAATTAAGGAATAGTTTAACCTAATCTGGCGATGTAGGTGTTGCAGATCATTAGGTATATCATAAATAAACATACTTAAACTACAAATATGTACTTAATAAATAATAAATAAATGTTGGCTTTTAGAATTTTTGTTTCTCAGTCTGCCTGAACGTTTGTCTTTAATAGGCTCTAAAAAGAGCTCAACTTATTTCAATGACTGTTTTAGGGATAAATAAAAAAATATAATAATATAAAAGGGTAAAATTAAAAAAATACCAAAAAAGAACTTCAGCAGTAACTAAAAGCAAAAAAAATTCTACAAAATCTTGAAATCGATGCGAAGTAAAACAAAAAAAATGCTATTTTCAATATTTTTTTATTATGGTATCAATTTCAAGCTGTTATAGAAAATATTTTTTATCCTTTTTAGTTGGTTCAGAAGTGGCGTTCTTTAATTTTAAAAAATATACTTCCAATTTTCGTGTTTTATTCTGACATCTTGCTGGATTCAAAACATGGATATATATTCCAAGTCTCGGGCAGTGACGGCTAGTTATATCATAAACATATAAGCTTATGATTATAAGCTGCATTAAGCATAAATTATGATAAAAATTAATTTAGAAATTACGTAAAAGCCAGTTTATACAAACACGCGCGCGCTATCGTTATGTAGCCGCGTGTCATTTCCGAATTCGTAATAGTAGTAGTAAAATATATTTTAATTACCAATAACGCGCAACTACTTTCTTAAGCTTACTGAACAAGGTTATTTGTTTATTTTGAAGAACCGTTTTTTTTTGCGGTTTGATTCGTGTGAACGTTGGATTGATATAGGCACATTAAAAAGATCTAAAGCATATAATAGTTTCTAAAGCAAACCGATAATCGATAATAACAATGATAATATACATAGTTTATATGATATATAAACTATGTATATTATTCATTAAAAAATCAAAAAAATAATACCCTATATTCATTCCTATATATATATTATATATGTATATACAACATTTCAGAGTATGAGTTCATGTCTTAGGAGGTTAAGAACGTGCAAAGAATTGTACAAAGTTCCTTTCACGTTGGTATTAACATGGAAGGCTTTTGGCAGACAGGGAACGTAGTGGAATTACCATCAAAAATTAAATCCCTGCGACATCCGACAGTGGTCTGGTCAGGTTGGACGGAATTTTGTTTATTTTTATAGTATAATTTATTTTAAGGTTTTATGTTTCAATTACCTATTTATTTTATAATATTACGACATAATGAAAATTTTAGGAACCCTTGTTTTGCGTTTTTTCGAAATTGTGTTCCTGCTACCTAAGTAATATCAAAATACGGAATGTGGAACGTTTTCAGTCTAGTATTATTCTTCCATAGTGTTACATTGGGTTAGTGGCGCTTTTAGTTTTGTTGTATTTAAGACGCTTTTAATTAACAAATATAGGTAGGTAGTGTAGGTACCTAAACATAACATAATATATTATGCACTTTTACTTTTTACGTTTTTACTTAACACTTTCAAAAAACTGTTTATTATTTGGAATGATGAAATTCAAACAAAATTTGGTCCGTATCCTAAAACTTATCAAATCTTGCAAACTAAAATGTGAGACTATAACCCGACTAAATTTAAAAAAATACAGATTCACCTTCCTTAACAGCGTCACGCAACATTTTAATTTGATCAAATACGATCTCAAACATTGATTTGTGCACAAGTATTGTTTTGAAACAAGAAGTTTCATTTCCAACTAAAATAAAGCATTGAGAATAACGAATTTTTTGTATGAAAGATAAAGGAAGAGAGTTAAATAACTGCGCGTAGATAACAACGCGGTCGTGCCGTAAAAGATGTCGGAGCCTCCATGTAGTGTCCGAAAACAAAGTGAAAGTTGCAGCGAGAGGAAACTTCGTCATTCACCGCTGTTGAGTAATCGAAATTATTTTAAAACGAAAATTATACACCTGACGTACGTGTCCGGAGCCTCATTAGTACACTCTTGTGCTTCCTTAAGTATTATTTATACAACTAGGTAACAAAAACAGAACTATTGACGAAGTAATAGTGCTTACCTTTATGCTCTTATTACTTTATAGAATAAAATAGAGTATACTATTATTGTTGCCTTTTATCATATATAACATACTAAATAAATTTATTGAAGACATTAAGAAAACCTCATATTTTTATTTTAGAATAAAATAGAATAGGATATAATTTATTGCATAAACTGTCACATAAATACATAATTGAAAAGATATTGTATTCTTTATAGGGACGAGTTTGTCCTTTCGAACTTACAATACAGGCAGTTTATAATGTTGCCTGGCTATTATATAATATTAATCAATCAAATTATCCAATCAAATTAATATAAAAGAACGACACGGTGTCGACATCGCGGATTATGGATAAATATTAATTTATTGCTCACCAAAGTGAGTTCTTCTTAATAGAGATAATAAGAAACGTGTTATTGAACACATTCTTAGTTTAAATTACATCTAGATTTAGGTCAGATTTAAATTACTTACATTAATCTTATTTATTAGATTAGATTGTAATTTTTATGTGGTATGTATAAGATACATAATTTATGGAAAAACTGCCCACTTCCACGACAGCAAACAGGGAAGTGGAGACAGAAGAGAGCAACACTAGTATGAACTATACACAACTATCCCGTTATTGAAAAAAGTACTATACACAACTTATTTGAACACTAATACCCGCACTGTCTACTCCTCTCGCCATTTTCCTGCTAGTTGCCATGGAAATGGACATAATGTAAACGAGGGTAAGGAAATCCTCACTTCGACGATACCTACCTCTTGAATAATAAAGCGTCATTAAGACCAAATTTGGTGTTACTAGTTCCACTTTAGGCTTTAACGTGCTATTCGCATTATCAAAAATCCCACTTAAATATGAACTAGATGAGCCTGGTCTCCATTGACCACGTGTCATTGAAGACCAATCTACCTAGCTTATTGTATACCGGAAGACACATCTATCCCTTTCAAATAACATTTACTCTAAGTCAATGAATTACGAATGACAATCGTCTATTAAAAAAAGAAAAGCATGCGTCTCGGGACGCCCGACAGAAGTGATAACTTGCGTGAGGGAAAGGGAAGCCAGACAGACTGGCGCCATAACGCGTTACGTAACGAAGCGGTTTACCCTCCCATAATAAGTTATCACTTCAAAAAGTCCGTTGCCGCCACTAGTTCATTTTGTTGTTCTTATAGAAAATTGCAATTAAAACTTTCAGTCAACGAACGTCAACGTTAAAAAATATGTTTTAAAATAAAATTTAATTCAATCAGTCATAGGTATATTAAAAATCATCATTAGCTCGTTTTTATTTCATTTATTTGAAATGGAACTAATTAACACTTTCAATGTACGTATGATTAATTTAATTTTAAAACTATGTTTTAAATAATAAAATTTTGCTTGAACGTTTAATGGAGATTTTCATAAAAAATTATGACGAAATGGTGGCGCCAACTGTGATTTCAGAGTGTGTTAAGATTAACAACTTTAGTAGGCGATTGTGATTATTTAGTAGTCTTCTTCCAGTCTCATCAAGTGTCTTTCCAATCTTTAGTTTGGTTAAAAAAAAACGTAATTTTAGATTTTGTGATGTTTCTGGCGCCACCTTATCATATACGATTTAAAAGCTTTTAAAATTGTTTTTATTGAACGATTATTATTCCTAGTTCTACTTCCATGAGACAAATACTCCGACTAATTCCACTGTATAAAATCTATGGTTATACAATGTAACAGGATTTCGCCTTTACCATTTGGCTACGGAACCCTAATAAAGTAGGAAATATCTTCTTCGTCAATAAATCGAATACTCTATCAAACACAATTGATCCGCATCGAGAGCATTGTAACGGTTAGTTTTACACACGCACACCCATCGCCATGTTTGTGGGGCATAGAGCTGCAGTAGCTATTAAAGATAGCTGTAAGATTCAATTCGTATATGATGTATGAAATCGAATACCTATTAGTATCACAACTAGATTGTTTTCTTTAAACCATTGTTTTCGTAAAAGTTATGAACATGCAGTTCTTTTTTTTAAATTACATCGATATTCTTCCTGCGTCACTCAAAGTTTGATGAACATGAACAATTAATTATGATGAACGTTACTTTCAAGCATTTTAAATTACGAAATTGTTAATGTACTTTTATTGCTGGAGTACAGTGGAGTGGATAAAGTAGGTGGATTTTGAAATACATTATAAAAAGTAGGCAAATATAAATTTGGGTAAATCATCGCTTGTAGTTTTTAAACCCCTTGGAATAAATAAAAATGTAGGTACACCTTATTTTTATAACTTTTGTTTTTACTTCTTTTATATATACTTAGGCATAGCGATTGCATAAATATATCACGTATCCATATTCCATGTCCACATCCGCGTAAAAATCACGCATAGCGTAGACTTACGAACGGTTTTAGAAAGCGGATTGCGCGCTGGACCGGTCATCGAGTCGGTTAAAAATGCCGTCAAAAAACCCGGAAACTGATTAAAAATCTACTTAAAATAAAATAACTTTATAATTTAATCAAAATGTTTTGCTTTTAAATATTCTTATGCTACAAATAAAAGTTTGTATAATAAATTCTCTCATCTCATAATAGAAGCAAAGACAATATTTTGAAATGATAAGATCTAAAGAAAATTGTCTATGAGAGGTGAAATCTGAAATCCGCATAGCATACTCATTTTCCATAGTAAGTTTCCGATGAAAGTATAGCTAGTATACTGTAGGTAATAGCAGGTCCGAGTCCTCACTCCGAAATTAGAAAAACGTTAACCTTGCACGGCAGTGGCACACGCGACCGGTCAGAGACGCTTTCACCCATTGCCATGTTTGCTTTACTGCACACCACGCTCTACCTTACCCGACAATATAATTATACCCGATAAAATAAACGATAATCCCACATGACATTTTTAACAGTAACAGATTATTAATTTATTTTGTGAATGTAATGGACACAATATACAAACAATTTTAATGTTAAAATAATATTTGTTTATTTAATTAATCTTTTAAAAACTTATATGTTTCATACATAAAATCACAAGTAGGCCAACATCAACGTGAAGATCCGTGACGATTGAAAGTGAGGTTAGTTTTCCGTGCATTGCACCGCGAAGTTCAGTTGCCTGCGCTAACGCAGTTTACTAGGTCAAGAGGTCAACGCTACCTTCAACTTGCCCGTAAATAAACTTATTATCGATAATAGCTTTTAAGTATCATGAAGGTTAATCAATTCATCCAACACTATAAACAATTGATTATACCGGAATGCTATACTATATTTAATAAGCTGTAATATTACCGAGTAATGGCAGAATTTTGTATGTAATATTTCGAGTCCAGCTTTCTCTTGTTTATGTCTAGTAAAATACATAGCGGGTACATTTTATCGTTGTTTCGTGTAGGAATTCCAACGTTTTATAGAAGCAGTATTGACTTGTCGTGTCGTTACATAAAATTGCAATATGTATGTAGTGGTTTAGCAGTGAGAAGCGGCCACAAAGCATACATAAAACATAAGTAATGATGGCGAGCTAGACTTACGACAACAAATTTCTCCGGGTAGAATCACAATGGACCTAACTACCAACCAATATAATGGCGATGTGCAAGCGCTGCGAATTACACTTGCTGTCCCAAGTTTGCTTACACATAAAATTAAAATAGTAGTCCATGTTATACAAGATTATTTAATTATGTAAATAAACGCACACAAATATTGGGAAAAACGAGACGCAATTATTGTCAAGTCGGAAGTCGGAAGCAGGTGTTAAATCTGTTCTTTATCGGTCAAAGAAAGTGGCGCACTCATGGTTCAATCGTGGCTAACGGTCTTTCAAAATTTAAGTCAATTTAAATAACTAACACCTTATTAAAACAGGTAGAAGTTGACATCCGAACTACAGTTAGTAAGACCGGGTCACCTGTATTCGGTCTATTGGATAGACTCGTTACACACTTCTTTGTCGGATAACATTTTACCATAACAAACTTGAACGATCTTCACATAGCTTGAAGTCGAATCGATTTTAAAAAAGTTAAAAAAAACTCCACTTAAGGAGCTAATAATAGGCCACTTAAAACAAATGGTCTCAAAATTAGTCGTGGGGGAATAAATTGTTTACAGCGCTTACGCTTTACGTTGGTTTGTTTTAAAACTTAGATAATTTGAAAAAGCTTAGATCATTGAGGTATTTAGATAATAATTGCAGGTAACATCGTCAAATGTAAGCGTTTTTTAAATCGACGGTGACTCAAGGGGCCACTTTCTAAGCAACTCTAAGCGAGTGATCAATTCGCGCGATCACTCATCAGAACACTTTCTAATCGTCGTCCATTGCGCGAGAGCACAATTAAATTAAAGAAAGTTTGTTTTTCGAGTGTAATTCTTTTAAATAAATATAATTAAGTAGAGCATATACGTTTACGTAAGCGGAATATTTTTATTTATTTCCATACTTATGTTTACTTACCGTGTTTTCTTTTGTCCACAGGATGCATCCAAAGATAACTGGCTGGGCGTTATTAGCCCTGATCAGCTCATCAGTAATTCTTCACACACTCGCGTATCCACAGCATGTTCCTCTTATCTCACAGGTATTTCCCATATATATTTACACGCATACTTACATCACATATACAGTATTGCAAATTAATAATTCTTATGAATCGGGTAAATTTCTTCTGGCATTATTTGATAGGATCTATTGTAGCACATCACACGGCTCAATAAAAAAAATCTCTTATTTTTTTATTAGGGTTCCGTTGCAATTTTTGTAAAATGGAACCTTTATGAAAACTTCAATCTATTAGTCGTAACAGATTTGGACGTCAATCACTTTCCTCGGTAACTACTGGATAGATGGAATTTATCAGGAATATGCAATCTATATATGCCACTAAATAAATTTGTAGTTAAATTCCAAAAATAATAGAGATTAGACATGGTCACGTTACAGAAAATTGAGAGTTTAAAAGTTTACTCAGTGTACAGTTGTGTGGAATCTTTAATCTTAAAAAATCATAAAGGTGGTCTATAATGGTTTTTATTTCAGTCTATATGAATGGTGGCTAGATTTGCTTCCAAATTCACAAAAAACACCTTTAAAAAAATACTGTCAAAGTAAATTAGTTTGAACCAGTTCCGTTAAGCCGTTTTTGAGATATGTGGATTTCCAAATAAGTTTTTTAGAATTTCGTAGTCAAATAACAAAATCAGTGCACGATCGTTGCCTTTACGAAACCGATTTTTAGGAGTTCCGATTCTTAAAATATGTAAGATGTCCGGTGCCTGTACTGTCGCCAAACATAAGAGTAGAAAATGTTATTGAAGAAGTTAGCCAAGTTTGAGTTTTAACATCACAATCTGGATATTGAGATCATAATTAAAGTAAATAAATATATATAGAGGAACCTCGAACCTCGTGTTTTCATCACTATCCCAAAACCTGTTAAATAAAAAGATAATTTTCCAATATTAAATAATAAAAAATATTTTATTGCACATGTATAAATGCTGTGCAAAACTAATTTCATAATACAAAGACGTTGTTCTTTTTTTCAGGCCACAAGCAATGTTCGGACACACAGCCCACAGTATTACAGTAACTCAGTGCCAGAACCCCAACCAGAACAAATAGCTCAGGAAAGAAAATTCGCAGAAAAACCAAATGCACTAAAAAAAGTTGCTCTTGATGACATTGATGAAATTCAAAACAATTCCATCTCGGAGGGAGGTTTTTCATGGTCGAACATACTCGGTAAGAATGAAATAGGTAAATATTCACCCTGTAATGAAAACGCACGGTTGGGGATTTTATCATATCCTTTTGATACTTGTTTTTAATTAATTTAACGAGGAAACTCAAGTTGATACACATTTCAGGTATGATTATGCAAATGATTTTCAATCCCGGCGCGACGGGTCCAAACAAGAGTGACAATCTTGATACCGATTCAATCGCGCCTTCCCCATGGGCCAATCTTCTAACCATGGGCTTCAAAATTCTAACAGCCTTGCTAGGAGGTGGAGCATCTAGTGACGGCATTGATAAAGTGGACAACGCATCCTCACCAATGCAGGTATAAATCCCACCCACTCATACGCATGTTAATCATGAATTTACGGCGAGAGAAAGTTTTAACAGTATAGTATTTATAAAATGTATAAATAGAAAAGCATAGGAATCATTATGGTCATTATATATAAATACTGATCTACTAACATCGTTTCTGTAGATATAATAGTATTTAGAAAGTTTGCAATCACTCAAAGTGTAAAGAGCACAATTTGATCCTCACCTTAAGCAGACGCTATCCATATGTAGTTTATAGATACCTTAATTCATTAAACATTACTAGAACCTTTATATCCATCGATCACCTCAATGAAATATTTTATTTATTTGTTTACTTTACGTACCTATATTATTTTCTTTTTATGTACATTATTGTTTGAGGCATCATCCTGGGTATATTCTGTTGTCTTTCCTTGAGGTGGTCCCAATATATGAAATGTAAATAATATTTATGGTTATGGAAACGGTGTCGCTTCTCGCTTGCTTCAGAGTATTTTGGCTGCGGTTCTGTCAACGATGCTCGGTGCAAAAGATCCCGACCAAGTCGCCTCCATGGCAAAGCAGGCTGGAGAGGTACGCACCAATACATCCTCTCCTTTATAAAATTTATCTATTTACTAAATTTATTTTAAATTGGTGAAAGTTTCAATCAAATTGTTCTAAACATCACTCTTCACAACACATTTACGTAACATTAAAATTTTCAGTTCATCAACATCGTTGTGAACCTTCTTGACGCCCTGAAGACTTCTTTCTCACATAGATCCATGACTGCTCGTTCAATGGGCCGCAAAGACTCGGTCAGTGATGCCGCCATCGCTGGTATTGGCATTATGAAAACCTATGTGAGGTCATTTGGTACAAACGACGACAAATGCCTGCAGAGATACGTTTGCGACGCTAGTAATGAATGTTCTTCTGACATCGGTCCTAAGAGCGTCTTCTGCCAACTTGGAAGGTGAGAACATTTTTAAATAAGCCGATCAGTAACTCTTTCATTGATCAACATTATTAATTTTTATTTGCTGAGAAGAGATCCAATATTTTATCGAATACTTCCAAAATTTGTCACCATATTTTTATGCATCTGTGAAGGCTCTGAAGAAATTTTTTTTTGGTAACAGTTATGCAGCAAGTTTCGTCCTCGAGAGACAGTCCGGTGGCACTTTCGAAGAATTCTACGAAGCCGGACGTCGGGGCCGTTCTGGAGTCGATTGCCGCCAAATGTACCTTCAATGCAACGAAGTCTAAGCCATCAATATTTAAATCCACCAAATTAAAAGTGCGACGATTGAAATCTAGTGATAAAATTTTACATCTACAGTATTCTGTCTGAAGTCCTAAATTATAATAAGGTCTTTGATTTTAAAAACTGAAAAAAATTAACGGTGCATTGATTACTGATCCAAGATTCTGGGTATTTCAAATGAACTTTGGGGGTAATAATCGTGTGCCTTAATTTACCAAGATACATGCTATAAGTTTATCCCATCGCACTGAATTTACATCAAAATGTAGTGTGTGTTAATTTATTTAAATTATTATTTATTTCTTAACTTATTCTAGAACTTATTAAGTAGGCATTATCAAATGTAATGAGAAGATTACATCAAAAATGTTACACGAATCCATCGAACACAACCATAGGAAATGATTGTGAATTGGCATTTTTGTATTTATTAACAATCTGACGATTGTTTAATAGATTGATGACTGATGTAAAAAGTAAATGAATGTGATATAAATATTTTTATATCACGCAGTAGTTAATATTTATGTATATTTGTGAAACTGTGTGACTGTGGACGTCCTTGCGTGTTTGTGATTGTAAATTAATAAATAAAAAATATTTAAAAAATTTCTTTTCTTTTATGAAATCCCGTTTCTAAAAGCCATTATGTGAAAGCGCCGTTATGAAAATGTCACATCTCGTGGAGCAACTAGAGCTTAACAATTCTCATGAGCGTGTGCGCATCACAACATGTCAGTCAAATCTTGAAAACCTTTGAACGTGTTGTGTAGCTCACATACAAAATGACACTGGATAATATACTATCCCAAGTAGGATTAGGAACAAAGCAAATATCAGAAAGGTTAGTTTTAACATAATTATTTATTACACATTTTCCAACGTCAACGTACGCAACATTGTTAGACTTACTTTAAAAACCAAAATATGAAGACTTACGAATATATAGGTTATATAGAAAAGTGTAAGTTGAAAAACAATTATATGTTTTAAAATAGGTATTCGGAATATGGTGCTCCAGCTGATCAGCCCATATTTTACTCATACGATCCATCTTCATCAACGCATGGACATGCACCAATTACAAAATAGTAAGTGTTCAATTAGAATAATATGAAAAGAATAAACTCATTGTTGTTTAAGTAAAATAATACGTTTAGGTGTAATCTATAGTAATAAGCTAAAAACGAATAAACGCGGTTATACGTAAAAAAAAAATTGTTGTTTGAACGCAACGTGAGGAACCGGTCCCATTGACAAAAATATTTTTTGCATTATACAAGTTGTTTATTGATAAAAAATGACCAATAATATAAGCTACGTATTATATCATTCTACGACCCAAAGCGAGCAGAACATTAGAAACACATACGTTGTATATATAAATATCTTCGGCTTAAATGAAAATAATATACTTTAATGATTTTTGTACACTTTACAGCAGTTATGGCGGAGGTGTGAAAAGTAATGCATCCATGTCGGCTCTGACTTTGTTAGCCTTCTTGTTCTTTTTACACATACTCCAACAATGTATCAAGGAGCACATGAACGATATGAGCTCGGCTCCACTAATGGTGATGACAGCTGGAAGAGAATCTGAACAAGAAATAACTAAAAGCTTGACTAAAATCGATAAAAGTGGTCTTGATAAAAAATCAGATCTTAAAGGAGAACAATACGGAATTAATGAAAAGAGAAAAAATAATCAAATTTACGAAAGAAAAAATCCATACGAACAAATTGAATATTCCAACGAGAATAATTTGATGAAAATGAACGTGGCTGAATATTCACCGAAAATTGATAAACAAAAATACAAAGATGTATACAAAACTTATGCAAATCGAAGTTCAAATATTCCTGGATTTGTCACTGCAATGGATGATGATAGCTTGTAATCGGTATTTTTCAGGGACAGAAGCCGGATTTCTCAGTTTTCTTTGGTACTTTCGGGCAGTGAGCTTATATATCATTGCTTTCGGGACTAGCTGGATTTACGTTTAGCAGGAGTCAATGAACTAATATATATATAACTAGTACTGGACGACTTTAATTACTGAACGCTGTTACTAAAAAAATGGTGATCTAAATTAAAAAAAGAAAAAATACATTTTGATTGCAAAACATATTTTTTTAACATATGACATACAATTAAGTCTTAAAAGACATACAAGGATATTTTAAGGTTTTAAAGCATGCACTATTGACTAAACACTTGTATGATCCATCGGTCGTTTTTAAACTATTACCAAAAGCATCAAATAAACCGCAACAAAACACAATGAAAACGTATTTTTATTTAGTAGTCGTCAATTCCCGAAAGTACCGACAGAACCGGGAACCAAATTTCAAATTAGCGGTGCTAATATGATGTCAAAAAGACCGGTACATTCGAGGCTCGGACTTTCCGGTTCTGAACTACTTGTAATACAATTAATAAATTAATGATGTTTAATAAAACGAAAAATAATTATATCACATAATTTATTTAATACATTAAACTTATAGATACTTATGTATCTCACCACTACCATAGTTCATACTAAAATAAAAATTATTTTCAAATTGTAAAACATCTTAGTTTTATGTAGTATGGTTTATTTTTAAACTATATGTGATTTAACATGTGAAACTACTAAATAGTGGTCACAAAATGATTATTAAAATATTTTTAAGAATTTTAAATGAAACATATATATATAATATTATATGTCATAATTGACATTTCAATACCCGTCTCTAATAAACTCCTGTAATAGAAAAATAGCTTACAGCCATTCCAAAGGGCTACGAAACAATTTAAAGATCATTTTATTCAAAACACATCATGTTTTGTCAGAATGAATTTGTCATGTCAGTTTCACAAATTATACCATGTTCACCTTCATAACTAGTGGTGATATTCTAATATCTAAATTACACCTATAGTTGAACTAAGTTATCTGTATAAAATAAAAACACACTATACCTACAAAGTAACAGTGTACCTATGACGATGATACAACTGCTATAATAAGCCGAGAATAAAGAGTGACAAGCATTGTGTTTATTACATACAACGCGGGTGCATTATTACGTTGGTAGAGAAGAACACGAGAAAAACACTAATAAAATATAATTCAACGCATTAGCCGTAGAAAAAGTACTTTATTGTGATATAACATAAGAAAAGAAGAGTATGTATAACCACAAAAGTATGCCTGGATTTAAAACAGGTTTAAACGAATCCCGCTTGACTCAAATCTAAATTAAACGATATCAAGCGTGATTGACTCTTAATTCCTATTATTCCCTATTATAAAACAAAACAAAATGCTTAGATTTACAAACACATTCAGTGTTTAATAATAGTTAATCAAGTCATTTACGCCTCACACGCTCGATATATTTAGTTTGTGTAAGAGCACTAGATCCCATTGTAGGATCAGTCATCCTGTTCCAATCAGTTTGACCGACAACGAATCCGATAGCCCGCATCTTCTCTTGTTTCCTTCTTTCTTCAATGTCGGCCCAGCGTACCTGTTTTAAGTTAACAAGATTGAAAGTCCCGTTTATACTATAATAATAATACGCAAACTCACCTTTAAAAAATATCAATAAATTTGACAAGATTGCCAACAATTGCAAAAAAAGTCTGCTAAATTATATTTCATAATTCCATAAATGTGAAACTCTGTAGAACAAACGCAATTTGTTGTTTTACCAAAAATTGGCGTACAGTAAAATCAAACAAGACAAGATTACAATGTGTAATCAACCAAAACAAAAATGAGCGAGTTAATTTTTAACATAACCCAATAGGACCAACAAACGGTGAAATAAAACTGTCAAGTTAAAATTTGTTCGAGCTTGTAAAAGAAACCATTGTCAATTCTAGGGCAGTGTCTATAAAATTAGATTCACTGTAACCCCAAAATTATAAAGTGTGATAGCACAATTAATTTCGTCATAATAAAGGAAATGTTTATTTGTTAATCAAGTCCGATAGGACAAAATATCACGTACAATTTATAACGAAGATTAAACAATGTCATACACTTAAATACACCGCTTACCCAAAGTATAGGGTGGTGAAACAAGTATTAGTTGTCCAATTACCACGCTTTAGCAATAGCCGTTTGCTCCAACGTTATTTCTTTTCTCTTGCATACATGCACGGAGATTCAACAGGTTCGTAACAAATTACGAGACGACGCATAACGAGTTATTAATGTATTGTACACAGCATATTTAAAGAACTTAATTGTTCATCCCAAAAAAAAACGTTTTTTTATTTAGCATTGAACATGTTAAGAGTAGGCTTTATGTGGACTTTGTTCAGAACCAATATATCTATTGTATTTCAGCATCAAGATTGCCAGGTTCATCATGTTCCATGGTACGTTACCATTCTGCCTATATCCATTGAAGTCTCTTTTAGAATTTTCCGCATATTACGCACACAGACAAAGATTTTTTTTTGTAAATAATGGATCCAAAAAGCTTCTCCATTACGTATTATTTCAATTAAAAGTACAAACTTAGATTAATTATATCACAGACTGAGGATGACATTTGAAGCTATACTCACAGTTTTCTTTCCCGGTTTAGCAGTGCTCGGTTTCCAATCGTCTAGTTGAAGGTAGTCCTCCATGGAGAGCTGCGACGGCCGAAGTGGCTTGCTCGTGCCGTCGAGCCGCGCTGCAACAATGCACAGAACATATCACCCACATAAACTTCACTAATAATAAAAGCAGAACATATCACCCACTTAAACGTTGCTAGTGATAAATGCTAGTCGGGTGCAGAATGCTGTAAATAACGACTCTGCACCCTCGCGTTGCAGGAAGACGTATTTATTAAAAATTGGAATGTCTTCACGTCGCTTAAGGAAAATTTTTTTTATCGATAAACTACATCTGAAAGGCTTACGGCCCATCTAAAGGAAATGGGGTTACCGTCACCTGTGGACATTTACAGCATGAAAACTATTATATCCTCCTGACCTACATTAAGAAACCATTCAGTTCTGCCGACGTTTGTTTAGAAAATAATCATTTAAATAAATTCGTATATGTCGATTCGTGGTCGTTCGTTTCGTTATATTTCGTGGTTCATTCAAGTCGCGGCAGCGTAATGGCTAGCGCACGCGTCCCAGAGTTAAAGGGCGCGGGGGATTGATCCTGGCCGGAACGCATGTACCACTTACGCAGTTTTCTGACCTAATGTGCATATTGCAATTACACTATACCACGTGCTAACAACGTTGAAGGAAAACATCGTGATGCAACCTGCACATAGAAATAACCGATGTGTCCAAATCGGCCTCTCCGCCTTGGACAAGCGTGGCGGATATTCTGTCCGTTCCCCAATAATGGGAGGCCCGAGCCCAGCAGTGGGAAATTTATGCAACCTTTGCATTCGTATCCGCGCGTGTTTTATATGCCTACTAGTTTTAACCCTGTTTTATTTTAGGACCAAGCATTCAGAGGTCACATTGCAATAAATTTATATTTAGGTGCTGTTCGCCCACGGAAAGTTTACCTAATTTTATCCCGGAACTTTTATAACTTCTATATCCATTCTCATTATTGAAACATACATATAATATACAAAATTTCAGCAAAATCAGTACCGTAGTTTTTCCGTGAACGTACACAGACGAACGGGACATATTACTTTCGTATTTATAATATTCATATAGATAATATGGAATAATTATGGAAGTCACACCGAAGACACAAAAATAAGTTGTTTGGACTTTTCCAGCGTCACCTGCAAAGTGCTTTCTCTTTTCTTTATTTTCTATTTAACCAAACAAAGTCATAGTAAGTGTAGCCAGGTAAAGCTAGTTTATAATAATAGTATAGGCAACAATAACTTAGTACCAAACGACTTTTAAAAATACAGCAGCCGTATTATTATAATATGTAGTAGTAATGACATTGGAAAAATAATTATGTTCACATTGGTCAATTTCATACAGTGCAAACATTAATAATTTTGGCTTATGTAAACCATTTTGCTGAAGCAGTAGCAAGAAGCAGAATATTTATGTTGGATAAGTCAGGGTTACCACTGCAAGAGTGATCGGGTATTCTATTTGTGACAAATGTCACTGAATCTATCACCCCTATTAAAACCCATAGAAGTAAAGAAAAGGCTTAAAAAGTCGCATAAAACAACAAAAAGTTTTTTTTTATTACAATATCAGTAATCTCGTATCTTTAGTCCCAGATTTATAGGCTGGGGTAGACCTCACATTTCAGATAACTTTAAGACACTAACAACAAAATTAGAATAGACAATTTTTATATACCTACGTGTTTACAATACATATTTTTGATTCGCTTATATGTAAATTAGTAATCAAAGCTTTCATAAAGAACATTCAAGGATTGCACACTCTTCTGGTAAACGCGCTATTGTTTCCATTAACATATGAAATGAATAAACAAAATCGTGAGAAAATCTGAACATCCAGCTTGCTGGCTATCAGCAATCCTGTATGATTTTATATAGAGCGAGATAAAAACGATTATTTATGCTTGATGCTTTTAGAGTTACAGATATTTAAAATAATGTGATAAAGTAATACGAACTTTCATCATATGTTAAGAAAGATTTGATACTAATAAATATTTATTTTCATACAATAACCAAAAAGGTCTGTAATATTAAGGGGAACTCATAGGAAAACTAAAAAGAGTTAAAATTGAATCTTATCAGGAAATATTCAAAGGGTTTTTTTTAATAAGTAACACATGTTAAATACAACACTATACAAATGCATTGATCTACTATATATCATGCTCCACTGGATACCAAATATTAAAAAAAAATTAAACTTCTATGCAAGGCGATAATGCATACATACAAATATGAAAATAGCTGTTTGTACGCTTTAACTGTCTAAAGAAGGAACTGATTATTATGGTTGGTATATAAACATTGTACAAACATACATTGTTTCGGAAACAGATGTACATAACATATCATAGGAAAAAAATTGTCCCCAAAAACTGGATAGCTTCCGTGGCCTATGAATTTTGAATTAATGATCACGAAGTTTAGTATCTTTGTATACAGATAAAATAAGATAAGGAATTATTTGTGCTAAAAAACGTTATATGCTTTTCACTGGATACGAAACCTGAGTTAAAAAGAGAAATTCTATGTATGCCAAAAATAACTAAATTACTTTAAATCATCCTCGTTTGCTATAGTTTTCCACTGTGCCTAGACTTTCAATGTAGCCTAAACATACGCGGAGATTAAACCTATAATAATTAAATCAAGAAAATAATATCATAATTTCACCAATAACCTACCTAATTGGGCTGCGTCTTCCATTTTCTCCCATTTCGAAGTAAAACTGCTTTCAACCTGTTGTTATGTAGCACCTTACAAATTTAGTGTAATGCTGGAATAAATCTGATTAAAACTAAACTACCCTAATTATTATTTTATAAAACTTAATTGACATGAAATGACTTGTAAATGGGGAGGAAAATTAAATAAGAATATAACAATTTGGTTATAGAAGTATAAGGCCAATTGGAGATCTATCTAACTTTTAAGATACAATAAGAATATTTTCAACCATACTAATTATTTTAGTAATAAAATATGTTATTAAGACCGTTCCCCAAAAAACATTTAATTTTATGGGACAAAATGGGAATATAAGTAGAATATAAAAGATATATACATTAGTGCCCGTATTCTATGACACTTTCGGAAATCAATATTGTTTTACAATATAGGCCTAAATAAGTAGCTATCTCTATCATCTTTTCCCAGTCACTTAGGGTTGGCAGAGAATATACTTTCTTTACATACTTCTCTGTTCTGACACACATCCTTTTAAAGCTCAAATCATGTCATCCTCATCATAATCTATTCATATCTTATTAACTACCTATTATATTCATCAATCTTCCAGTTTAACGTTCTTTTTGTCACACGATTTTGATCCCACCTCATTACCTGCCTCTAAACCATCTGAATCTTCCTAATTACTTTTCGGTCACAGGTGCAAATTTTAATTTATTTTCTTTGTCAATTTCTCTTGATATATAAGAGACAACACATATACATGATATATTTCAATTAGAATTTTCGATACCTACTTTGATTATTTGAAGATAAAAGAAATCAAAGTTCTAATATCTAGACAGTAGACATCTTTAGATGCATCTTTTGTCCATAGTATAATTATGTGGTACATAAGTTTTAGTACTCCATTTGGTTTTTTTTATCAAATCCTCACCTCAGGTTCTTCTGCATCTTCCATAGTAAAGTCATTATCTTGAACATCCTCCATTTGTACATCTTGAATGGCGGCGCTTTGCAGCAATGTGGTTGCATCGAGTTGGATATGATGCAATGGTGTTGGGAAAAATCTACTACATATTACTTCTATGTCATCAAGTTTGCGATTATGAATGTTTCTTCTATAACAAGTTTGTGGATCTAGATCCATTGTGCATATGTATACCTGTAATTTTGAAAAAAAAACGTCTGGACACATAGTAAGTAAACTATACTAAGTTGATTTGGGTGACGTGACGCTTGTATGACAGCTATTGCCGGTGGTTGCGTTATTTCTGTAAGAGTTGAAGTTAAGATTTGTTTTACCACCATTACTATCAATTATCACGTTGCGAAGTGGTGTATATAGAATGGAAAATCTTAAATTGTAACTTATACATATGAACTTCAAAATATATCTTTCAGTTGAACTTAGTTTGAATAAACACTATTGAATTTGAATATCAAAAAAAATCTAATAATATCGTAACCTGGAAACACTTACCTGGAAACCATTTTGCCTAGCATAGTTCCATATGTCAGCATAGTTTTTCAATTGATCATTGACAGCATCAAATATAAGAAATGAAAAATAACCATCCGATACACTCCTTTTGAATGCTCTCGACAGTGACGTAAGATAAGTACTTTCACTTTCTTCATCGTATTCATATTTTAAAGTTTGTTTTTTAACCTGTAAATATAAGCTTTATATAACAACACAATGTTATTAGAATTAGACTATAAATTGGTACAGTCGGCTAATACCCCTAAATAAACTTTGAATATTATAATAATTTTATTGTATCTAAACTGATAACTAAATAATTATTTATGACAATAACAGCCTATAAATTTCCCACTATGGCTTCCCTATTATTAGACATAAGGACAGTATTACCACCAAGACATGCTTGGTCAATACGAACTCTTTGACATATTGGTTATGTCTGTGCCGGTTTGTAGCATGTGGTAAGTGTGACAATATGCACATTAGGCTAGAAAATTGTCTAATTGCTCGCGTAGACGGCACCGTCGATAAGCCGCCACCCACCGCGCTACTATTCTATGAATTTCTGTGTATTTTTTTATTGCAGAAGTTCAGCAGACAGGCAGACGGCCCACTTGATGGAAAGCGGTTACCATCGCCTATGGACATTTGCAACACCAAAGGTGCTACAAATGCGCTGCTGCTCTCTTAACGGAGACTGGAACCTGGTCACTAATGCCGGAACACAACACAAGGTTGTTATGGCGACATACTTTAGACCAGGGGTGGTAGCCATCCAGTCGGGCAAATGCCCTGCCACCTGGCTGTGGGTTGTTTTGTCGCCTCTTACGACAGGCCGCCCGGCCGCAGGAAACTGTATTCTTTCTGCGTTCCTGCACGGATAAAGGCAGGCAAATTCAGAATAACAGATTCTAAAAATGCAATTATTAGAATATTGCCTATCTGTTAGAGCAGTGTTTTTCAATCTTTTTGAATACTTGACCCCTTTACAGATTGACATATTTTGGCGACCCCCTTGGGATATAGACAGACAAAAAGTTAGTATAACTTTAAATTGCCTTTTCCCTTTTGCCGGCGACCCCCCCGAGCTAGGCACTGCGACCCCCTTAGGGGTCGCGATCCACAAGTTGAAAAACACTGTGTTAGAGCATAACGTGAACGTGAACGGATGTAAATAAAAGTCGACACGTTAGCTCATATCCCGAGTTGACACTAGGTTACTTTTAATCTCGATAAATTACGTCTTTTCCGTAGGATAGATTAATATAGTCAAAAAGATAGCGCTACAATCACTTATTTTGGTACTTTCATTGCAATTCACTAACAAACACGCCGTCGTGACAACGCGAAAGAAGTTCCGTTATAGCTTGTTTATAGAGCAAGCGCTACAGGTTATATCATATTAAATTTGCATGTATTTGCCCACGGAAGATTCACTTCATTTTATATCGCTAATTATACCATCGCCCGTCTATCTGTCAACAACATAAATTACAAAACTTGACCAAAAAGGCCAAAATGGCCAAAGTGATCAAAAGGCCACAGTGACCGACATGGCCAAAATGACGGAATAGGCAAACACGACCAAAAAGGCCAAAATGACCAAAAAGGCCACAGTGACCGACATGGCCAAAATGACGGAATAGGCAAAAACGACCAAAAAGGCCAAAATGACCAAAAAGGCCCAAATGCCCGACATGGCCAAAACGACCAAAAAGGCCAAAATAACCAAAAAGGCAACAATGACCGAAATGACCAAAAAGGCCAAAATAGTCAAAATGACCAAAACGGCCAAAATGACCAACATGGCAAAATGACCGAAAAGGCCAAAGTGACCGACATGGCCAAAATGAGTAAAAAGGCTAAAATAGCCAAAATGACCAAAAAGGCCAAAATGAAAAGTATCCCTTGTCCACCATCGGTATTTAATTTACATACGTACCGAATTTCAGCCAAATCGGCCCATTAGTTCTTCCGTAAAAGCATAACAAACAGAAAGACAAATATATTTTTATCCCGCAAACTATCCCATTTTTCGGGATAAAAAGTATCCTATGTTCTTTCTCAGCATCGAAAACATATATATACTGAGTTTCAGCCAAATCGGTCCAGTAGTTTTTACGTGAAAACGGAACAGACAGACAGACAGAGTTACTTTCGCATTTATAATATTAATAGGGATTTACATACAAAAGGTAACATTTTTACATACAATTTTGCCAGTAGCAGGATCTTTTTCCTCCACCTCACTCTCTTGCATAAAATAGTCGTCAATGGACATTATTCTGGCAGTGCCTCCATGCTCTGCTTCTCTATCCCTTATTAATTTAGCTAAATATGATTTTCCACTACCTGGTGGTCCTGAAATACAAGTCACAAATCTCTATCCACGTGTTGTATTTTTAGTGTATTTGTAGTTGTTAATACTATACAATAAGTATTTACTTTATTCCTGGTTATAATTGAAGACATGAGTGGATGAAGGTGATAAGTCGCATAATTCCAATTCTGAGTAAATCGAGATAAAAGTTTTACTTTTATTTGAAACTGAACTGAACTTAACACCTTTAGCAACTTTTTATTTTTTAAATATGCCTTATATCTATGGTCTAAGGTCTGTAGTCATTTGGTATCGACTTATAACGTTCATCTACGCAAAAAAAAGCAAATACCGAATATGCGACATATCACCTTTATCCACTCACGTCTTCAATTGACATAATTATAGTGCTTAATAGCACTTGATCAGAAATATAGCAATCAAGTGGATGATCAAATGAAGTAAATAAAATATGCACCTCTAAGAATTATAACAATCTTCTCAGGTCGCATTTCACGTCCTGGCAGCTCCAATATATCATCAATCATAACTATATGTTTAGATTCCTTGGACTCAATTCCAACAGCTGGTTTTTCCGGATTATCTTTAGATTTCTTAGAAACAATGCTGACTTCACTGTCCTTACTGTGACCACGTTTACGCGAATCCCTATCACGACTGCCACTGCGTCTTTCGTCTCTTAAGTCCCTAATCCTATCAAATCTATCCCTGTCCCTCTCTCTGTCTCGTTCTCTATAGACGGGGATATGGGGTGGGCCCTTATCCCTCTCTCGTTCTCTATACCTATCTCGTTCTCTCTCCCTATCCCTTTCTCTAGATCTGTCACGAAGATCGTCACGTCTTGTAAACTTATCACGATCGTCTCGTCTCCTATCGTCAAATCTATCATCTACCCTTCGTATGTCATAATCATCATCCCTCGGTGCCAATTTAGGGCGAAATTCATCCCTTAATTCATCCCGAGACAACCTATACTCATCTCTAAAACCATCCCTAGGCAATCTTCTATCATAAAATTTGGGCTCTCTATCTCTATAATGTGGTTCTCTAGAAACTGGTTCCCTGTACCTATCATTTTCAATATCTCTTTCGAATCTTTCTGCTCTCCTTCTCATTGAAGGAAATAGATCATCTATCTCCTTCTCAAAATCTCTTTTCTTCACATCACTATCTTTTGATTTGTGATTATAGTCAAACATATGAACAGGATCGATGAAATCTCGAGCTGAAAAGAAATAGGTACTTATGACTGTTTTATTATTATCAATGCCAATAGTAAATATTTTTTTAAATTATAAATTACTGAATAAAAAATATTGAATAAAGTTAAACCAGTAGTAATATGCTTTGATATATGCAATCAAACAGAAAGTGGAATAAGGAATAAGCAAAGTATTGTAAAGTTTCAAACAAATTTATATATTTTTGTTCATGTTGAGACATGATACTCCGAAACAGTTGGACCGATTTTTATAATTTTTTTGTGTATGTGTAGGTAATAGAATGGTTTACATTCACAAATGGACTCGCTGCTGAACTCCTCCTAAACGTTTGGACCAATTTTGATGAATTTTTTGCGTATTTAAGTGGATATGAGAATGTTTTACATTGAACATTGGACCTGGTTTGCGGCGTTAAATTGGGTTCCAGGATTTGGACGAACTTTTTTGTATCTTTAATATACTATAAATGCTGTTACTGGTGTACAGAAAATAGTTATTGTCATCAAAATGTCACTAATGTTTGAAAACTTTAATTTCTCTAATAACATTTTACCTTTTAATCTCAAGGGCTTATGTTCATATTCAACAATAAAAGCTGGTGTAAACATAGGTTCCTCAACCCATTTGGGACGTGGAGGTTGAACTGGAGGAATAACTTCTTCGATTGGAGGTCTTTCAGGAAGGGCTCTAGGATAATCAGCATTGTGCTGAGTAAGTCTTTCTAGTGGAGGCCTTCCGGAAGACATGTTGGGTCTCATCAGAAGCGGTCCACCTCTATGAGGGACATCATCATATTGTTGTTGCATATTTGATTGGTCATATGAATCATTGCTATCATAATGTTGCTCCTGCTCAGGCATACTAATATTTTGTTCCATTAAAGGTGGTGGATAACTTGTATCTTGATTTTGCTGGTTAATAAAACCAGGTCCCTGTCTGTTCTGTAACATGTTTTGTTGTCTGTTCTGTGGCATATTTTGTTGTCTATTCTGTGGCATAATTTGTTGTCTGTTCTGTGGCATATTTTGTTGTCTATTCTGTGGCATATTTTGTTGTCTGTTCTGTGGCATGTTTTGTTGTCTGTTCTGTGGCATGTTTTGTTGTCTGTTCTGTGGCATGTTTTGTTGCCTGTTTGGTAACATATGTTCTTGTCTGCTCTGTGGTACACTTTGTTGTCTGTTGTCAAAGTGCTCATTGTTATAATAATGCTGATTTCTATTATCTTGTGGCTGCACATTATCTTGCTGATTATTGCTAGGATATGGTCTTGACATATTCGGATTTAAATTGTTTGATGCTGGAGATTGAATGTGACTATTAACCATAGAGAGGATGTTCATAATTTTCTCATCTCCAAGAATACTGTTGATACCCTTTGATATAGTTGAATAGTCAGGACCCTTTGGCTGCTGATTTTCTTGATGTGGCGCAATTTCATGGTTATCATCAGTTATATCTACTACTTCATGTGTTTTGTTAGTATTCTTATCAACATCAGGCACCAAATCCAAACCTGGTATGCCTTTATTAGGATCAGTTGTAGGCAGAAAACTAGAATTATCATTAGCCTCATAGCTATGCTCAGAGTTAGTTTGCTGATTCACGTCTTGGTAGGACTCATATCTGTCTTGAGGATCAATGTTTTTATTATTGCTCCTGTTATAAGACTGGGGCATATTGTGTTTTTGTTGTTGTTGAAATTGTGAGATATTACTTTTATCTGAATAGTTGTGTTGTGTTTGAGAGAAGTTTGATGTTGGCATATCTTGTTGAGGTTTGTTTATATTAACTTTTGAACCAGGAGCAGCAGCTATGTTACCTGGTATGGAAGTTGTTGATGGCTGTGGAGAATTGTGTGTAAGTTTGTCTCTTTTTAACTTCATTTGGCGACGCCTTTCCATCAGCTGTAGTCTACATGCCTCAAACTTCTGTTCATATTCTTTGTACGCTTGTTTATCAGGGTGATTCTCATTTTCTCGACGCCATTTCTCAATTTCCTGTTCCCACTGTTTAAATTGTATGTCAAAAAGCCTTTCTTCCTCTGCCAACTTTTTCAAAGCTTCTGCATTGCCTGATGGTTGAGAATTGACTGGAGGTTTAGTGCTCATGGGCGGCTGTGTGTTAAGTAAAGGTTGAGGCGCCGCTTTACTAGGCACTTTATTGTATGACCAACTTTGGTTGTTACTTGTTGTATTCTGATTAGATTGATTGGTATTGTTCCATTGGTTGGATTTATTCCATTGATTTGTAGTTGGGACTGGTACTGGTCCCGGAGGTGGTGCAGCCGGGGGTGGGGGTTTTGAAGTTTGTGCATAAAGAGGTTGATTATTCTCATGAGGGGGTGGTGGGGGCTTATCAGGTGGGGGTGGTGCAGGTGGTGGTGCAGTATTGGCTGGTGGTAGGGGAGGCATCCCACCCATAGCTTGTATCGTTTGCATTTGCTCTGCATACTGAAAAGAAATAAGACCTATATCAATTGAAATAAACTAAACCATCTGCTAGTGACCAAAGATGTTTAAGACTTTAATAAAATATTCTTAAGTATTGCATATCAAAAGCAACTATACTCTGATTTTTAATTACCTAGAGAAAAATGACAGCTGCTTTATAGTTGACAGTGGTGAGTTGAATCAATGACTCACACCACTCACTCAGAATGGGCTATTCTACAACACTGCTCCAAACATTGAACATAAAAAACTCAATCCCAGATGTCATTTTAATCCAGATAATAAAAAATCAGAGAATAATTATGTTTTTCTCAAGCCCAACTTGAATGGATAATGTCATTGAGCAAAGTTTTTTGTACATAACTGTTCAAAGACAGGCAATGAGATAGTGTCACTAGTAGACAGTAGTGACTACTGGAAAAAATAAAATCACCCTAGTGTTCCTTTAATCACTTAAACAAGATCATGGAAGTAAGCCAATCCAAAACCGTGAATCTCATCGGTGTGAGTGTCATGATCCATCAGGGTCATGGATCCCATCTGCCTGCATCGTTTTACATTAAGCATGCTTTTATTTTTTATCAGGGCGAAATCAACACTCTCAGCAAGTAAATAATCATATTCATGCAAGATGTAAGCATCCCGAACTAATGTGTGTTCTCATGTCTATAGACATGAGGTGAAACACATAGCCATTCTTATATGATAGCAGAAGTTCCTTGTAACATGATCTTAAATCTCTCCATTTAATAGTTTATAGACAACACTTTTTTATTTACTTTTAGATAGACAAGATGATCTACCTGCTGACAACATATTATAGAATAAATAGATGCCTACATATATATATTTATTTAATACTAGGATATGCCTGCGAGTTTGTCCACACTTGACTTGAAATTCCATCAGAATTCCCCGGACACAAAGTATCAGTGTTTAAAGAAGAATGTGAGCCATCGTTTTAGTGAAAACTGTGTTGGAATAAGTTTTTTTGTGCATCCAAACAACTACAAAGTGCTCCTGTGAAAATTCCCAGAAGATTCCCAGTATAAAAAATAGAAAAGAAATATAAAAAAAATCTATTCTATTCTCCATTGTTTATTCCATTTTTTTTAATAGCTTCAATGTACATTTACGGCGTGTTTAGAATTTTGTCCCTATAATCCCTATCCCTATAAATATTATAAATGCGAAAGTAACTCTGTCTGTCTGTTCCGTTTTCACGTAAAAACTACTGGACCGATTTGGCTGAAACTCAGTATAATTTTTTCGATGCCGAGAATGAACATAGGATACTTTTTATCCCGAAAAATGGGATAGTTTCCGGGATAAAAATATATTTGTCTTTCTGTTTGTTATGCTTTTACGGAAGAACTAATGGACTGATTTGGCTGAAATTCAGTACGTATGTAAATTAAATACCGAGGGTGGACAAGGGATACTTTTCATTTTGGCTTTTTTGGTAATTTTGGCCTCTTTGGCCATGTTGGTCACTTTGGCCTTTTCGGTCATTTTGGCCATGTTGGTCATTTTGGCCGTTTTGGTCATTTTGACTATTTTGGCCTTTTTGGTCATTTCGGTCATTGTTGCCTTTTTGGTTATTTTGGCCTTTTTGGTCATTTTGGCCTTTTTGGTCATTTTGACCATATCGGTCACTGTGACCTTTTTGGTTATTTTGGCCATGTCGGGCATTTGGGCCTTTTTGGTCATTTTGGCCTTTTTGGTTGTTTTTGCCTATTCCGTCATTTTGGCCATGTCGGTCACTGTGGCCTTTTTGGTCATTTTGGCCTTTTTGGTCGTTTTGCTTATTCCATCATTTTGGCTATGTCGGTCACTGGCTTTTTTGGTCATTTTGACCATTTTGATTTTTTTGGCCTTTTTGGTAGTTTTTGCCTATTCCGTCATTTTGGCCACCTCGGTCACTGTGGCCTTTTTGGTCATTTTGGTCATTTTGACCATTTTGATTATTTTGGCCTTTTTGGTCGTTTTTGCCTATTCCGTCATTTTGGCCATGTCGGTCTCTGTGGCCTTTTTGGTCATTTTGGCCATGTCGGTCATTCCGGCCTTTTTGGTCAAGTTTTGTAATTATGTTGTTTACAGATAGATGGGGGATGGTATAATTAGCGATATAAACTGAAGTGAATCTTCCGTTGGATTTGCCCACATAAAAATCTTGTTTATAGCGCTTGCTCTATAAACAAGAGACATGCACTAGAAGTTAACCCGCGGCGCAGCCGCGGGGTAAACTCTAGTGTTATTATAAATAAGAAATAAATACAAAACTATTGATAGACATATTGATTGATTGATTGAGATATTGAATCACACTAACACTGTTATTACAAAATGCATTATTATACATGTACTGGGATCCATTTGCAAATCAATGTAGTGTTATTACACCACACAGAAAGAATACTGAAATCTATAATTAGGCTACTATGCCTGCACTCTACAAACAGTATAATATACTATCAATTCTCTTAATTATATTAAGTTCCTGACTTATTAAAAACTGGTTGTTATAGTCTAATGGTTTTATCAAGTTCACCTAACATGCAGTATGTATAATATATATGAAGAAACAAAGTAAAAAAGGTAAATCTATAGATGTTTTATGCATGAATTTTACATAACGGTTGGTGGAATGGGGAAAGGGGAAGGCCTGGGTATGGTCTGGAAATCTAGGGTTTTTTAAAATAAACATAACCGCACTTGTTATTTCACTAATATAGCACTTATAAAGTTAATCTTTTTAAAGTCATAAAAAAAATTGTTTAAAAAACTGACTTTTTATTTATTTATTGCAGGAGTTCAGCAGACAGGCAGACAGCCCACTAGATGGCAAGCAGCTACCATCGCCTATGGACATTTGCAACAAAGGTGCTACAAATGCACTGCTGCTATCTTAAGGGACTTCAAAAATTAAAAAGTATAAAATAACTCAATAATAAAAACTAAAAAATAAATATTTAACTGACTTCTTGACTTCTTTCAACAACATCTTGAAGTCCATGCCAAGTAAAACTAAAAATAAAAGAACTATAAATTTACAAAATATAGGAAATTTTTGTTTATGTATAGTTTATGTTTTAGTTTTTACTTTTTATTATTAAGTTATTTTATACTTTTTAGTTTTGAAGACGGTTTTTATAAACAAACTTTTATTTGTTACTTTTTAGACACTAAGTTATGGGTGGCCTATTGCACCTTAAAAAATACCCACTACGCCCACCCACTACTTGGAATTCGTGCACCGAATAGCAGCCAAAAAGAAAGATGAGAAATGACACCACAACAAATATTTGAAGTATTCAATATTGCCTATGACCATTAAGGTAGCCAATGTATTGCATACTTTACCAAGTTTAAATATGATTTATTGCATGAGTTCAGCAGATGACCCACCTGATGAAAGTGTTTACCATCACCTAACCTATGTGCTGAAACTCTCTAAAGGGGGCCTGGAACCTACTCACTAATACCGGAATACAACTATGGAGGCATAGTCTGCATCCCGGCTTTGGGTTGTTTTCTTGCCTCCTATGACAGGCCACCTGGCCGCAGAAATTTGTATTCTTTCTCCATTCCTTCACAAATCTGTTTATGTACAATATTGTCTTGCCAGAAAATCTGGGAGTTCTTTCCACAACTTACATTAACATATAATCAGTATTTGAAGTATACATAATCCACGCACTTTACATATATTTTTTCAGTAAGCAGAATTTTAGGTACCCTTAATAATTTGTATGTTAGATGGACCAAACCAATAATCCCTCATACATACGAGACAAACATTGGGGAGCACTGACCTTTTCTCCATACTGGCTTTGCCATTGAGCATACTGCTGTTGCCATTGGGCCCATTGTTGCCAATTCTGCTGTTGCAATACAGTCCATTGCTCAGCTGAATAAGAACCCATGCCCATGTCAGGCGTCATAGTCATAGCAGGATTCCAGGGCCCTGGTGGCGGCATAGACCAAGCCATTTTTACTTTCAAGTTTCACTGCAGCAAGATTCTATTTATTAAATCAAATAAGTAAAAATTATATTTCAATGCTACATCAGTTTTAGTAAATTAATGCACGAATATAGTAGTCATAAAACACATATTATTAAAATATTTTAACATGTGTCCGCCATTTTGATTTTGAAGTTTTTTGACCGACCGATGAACACCGATGAATGACGAAATTCTCCGAAAGTTATGCCTAGTGATGTTCAAAACTTTAACGAAAAGTAATTATATAAGTTGAACAATTATAGAAAATTACCACATTAAACAACATAATTATTGATACAATTTTGGGATCAAATTCAAAGAACACTTAAAAAAAATTACCTTTAGCGAATTTTAATTTTGAAATTCTTAAAAATTATTACAAGTGTTTAGTTCTTCTTATAATGGTTTTTTGTTTCTTTTCAGCCTAGCGTGTTATTTCACGCTTATGGCGGGTTCCTATAATTTACCGATATATGACCGGTTCTTATATCTTACCGTCCATTTATTTACCCTACCACGGATTAAAATTTAATTGACAGAAGTTACACACATGTAACGTCAAAATGCAACCGACGGTAAGGCAAGTGAATTAATAGTAAGATATAGTTACTGGTCGGATGGCCATTAGTGAAGAATCCGTAGACATGATGAACATCCACTGTTTATATAATTTTTCTACAGAACTCTAAAGTCGTAAAGTGGAAGCCACGTCTCGGTAATCATAACGTAAGACGGAGTAGTGTAATCCAATGTAAATGTTGTGTTATATTTTTTTTAATTTATCACCCTGAGTGTTTTCGCATAATATTGAGTTGTAATATAAAGTTCACAGTTATATTTGAACTTTAAATTTACTAAAACATGGTTATATTCTAATGACATGTCTAAATCTATCTAAATTACAATTATTAATTTAAGAACTCAAAATACAATAAGTGAACAGTAGATCATTCGTAATTGATTACAATAAAACCGATTTTAATTGAAATCGAATCTAAGAATCGATTGATCTCGAATCTATTTCAATTCTTAAGACAAGTGACAACTCTAAACTAAAAGGACGCCATTTTCGCTTATATGTTTAATGTTGCTGTGCATCTAATAAAACAAAATTACGTTGTTATTTACATAAACATTGGAAAGGTGAATTTATCAATACATAGGTTGATGAGGAATTATATATGAAACAAGAAAAATCTACTTTTGTTATGGCTTATTAGATATTTGTGGAAAAATCCTTCAGCGCGGGAAATGTGACTATTGACTACTTCCAACGCTGTCAAATCCAACAATCAAGAATACAGAAGAATTTATAAAGTGTAGCAAAATGATTATAAATAAAATACGCGAGACACGGAAGGTAAAAGCTATGAAACTATCCAAAAACATTGAACGTTTATATAAGCAAGGAAAGTGTAGGGAGTGTGCTGTTGTAGTAACTGGTATGGACTTTGCCAAAATCCTAGGTAAATTCACAAAAGTTAAAATTCAGTATGAAAGCAGCTCAACGCGTAAAGACAGATTATCATCACCACATGGCAAGTCAAGATTTAAAACTAATGAAAATGGTGTGGTCCATGTACAGAAACAGGCAAATGAAAAGCCTACAAAGAACTATATTAATTCTAAGACATCTAAATTAAACGAAAACGTCAATCGTTCACCAAATATTTTAAAAGAAAACAACAGGTTAAAAAAAATTAAAGATGACAACATCTCTATCAACAATAATAAAGCTATTGATCCAAAAAAGCAATATACAATCATATTTGAGAATCCTATTAACAATAAAAAAGACTCAAAAAGTAAAATAACCTTAATGGAATTGCTGCCGCATATAGACAGTAGTGTTTTCCCTTCAGAAGACTGGTTAATTGACTATTTTCCTAAGATAGATGAACCAAAAGATGACAAAGTGTATGACAGAATAGCTGCAGAATTAGAAGATTTAATGTTCAACGAGAAAACAAAGACAGATAAAATTGAACAACTTACACCAACAGAAAATAAAATTGATGAATTCCCCACAATTATGGATATTTTGAATGATAATATAAATGATGTTAATAAACCAGAAGACCAAGCAAATAATGAATTTAAATCTAATCTAGAGTCGAGTGATGTTGAAGCGATGCTTCTTGGTAAAACAAATGATACAAATTCAACTTTAGAAAGCACCCCAATGGAAGTTGATACACCTGATATGAATAGTTTAATAGCTAATGTTGATCAGTTGAATGTTATTCCAGAGGGAATTGCTCCATTAACTGTAAATAGTGACCAAAAGGAGATGATTGTTGATAATATTGACAATCCCCACAGCCCTTCCATTCTTGATGAAACTCTCCAAAAGGGTATTGAAGAACACTTACCTCCAGGACATGTTCTTGATAGAACTGTAAATGAAAAAACGCCTACCAAAGACAATTCATCTGCTACTTGTGTAAGTACACCAGAGACTGAAAATTCAAAAGATACAAAGAGAGTAAACTTTTTCCTGCCAATAACAGGAGTTGAAGAAGTGATTTTCAAAAAGACAGTAAATGGAAAATGTTTCAAGACAGTTATATGCCCAAAGAATCTGAAGTACAGCATAATGCTAGAAGGAAAACCTGTAGAATTCTTAGGCGCACCTAAATATATCTCGAGTTTGGAAGATTTACAGGTCCTATTAGAAATTGTTAATGACACTGAACTTCAAAACTTCTATGTTTTGCACTAATAGATGAAAATCAGTATACATGTTACATCATATAAATTTATTTATGATTATGTAAAAAATATTTTTAAACTGTGCCTCTTTGATTTTAAGGTATAGAATACCTGAGTTGGAATTTTAAAATATTTATAGATTTAAATAAACTGGATTTCTATTTCCTACAAATTAAATTCCTTACATTTTGTAATTTCTAACTGATCTACTGTCTAATTTTAGTAGAAACATGAATTAATATTATAATACAGTCTAAATAAGTATATTACCAACATAGCTTTTTAATTCTAGTTTTAAGATAAGTTTTATAGTGTTATTAACTGATTTAAACAACGTTATGCTTAGTTGCCTTATTTTGTTGTACACATTACTTATATTTTTTAGAAATATAAAATGGAGTACGCATTAGATATAAATTAAATGTTTTCAATTGCTTTTCGAGCACCTGAAAAATACTTCTGTAGGTTACTTCAATTTAAAATCCTTCATTCTGTTCTATAAAATATTAATGAAAAATAGATTTATTATCATGCATATAATATGGCAATACTAGCAAATTTTCCACTAGCTTTTCTGTAATTCGAATTTGACATTTTAGGTTGTCACTTAAAGGTATGTAAACTGCCTGATGTACTTAAAACTACTGATGTGTGTGGGGCTGGACCTTGGATAGGAGTCTTCTGTTGCAAAATTTAAATAAGAAATCTGCATAGCGTTATTTTGGTTAAATACATAAACCATGTGAAGCTATATTTAAACTAATGAGCATTACCACTTCCTGCGCATTTGTTCATGTTGGCGGTTTCAAATTAAAAAGTATAGCCCGCGCTTTCTTTATTGCCACTATGAATTTGCTAGAAATCACTACGTAATAGACTAATTTTTTACAAAATCAATTATGTCGTAGTCAGTTTTTCTTCTTTATTAAAAGAGGGTTTGGCTGCTAAGTGGCCACGTTGACCACCCTACGCAGTTTTCTGCAGGTAATCTGGAAAGTTAGACTAGCGCGGCAATGTGTGATTGTGATTTTATAAATTTCGATTTCCTTTATTCTTTAGACTCAACTACTTTTATAAAGACCACGAATTGAAGTAAAACAAAATATATAATGTTCGAGCGTGTTTTAATAACAATTGTTCCGGTTCCTGTTTATCTCTTTTACACATCTGAAAATACTTCTATTAAAGTCCTCTCTTCGTTGCCTTATGATTACTTTAAAATTTAATAACAATAGTAAACTGCCCACACTAAAATACTAATAACGCATTTAACAAAATAGGATTATACTTGGAATAATTTTAGTTTTAATAATTTTTAAGTTTACTGAATTTGGTTATTTTATTTTTCGATAATGGCAATATTTATAAGACATCTACATACATATTGAGAACAAATATTGTCGTAAGGATGATCGTCTGTGAAAGCTTTATGCTATATTGTTGTTGACTGATGAAGTTTGATAATGAAACCAGATATTGCCAGTAGCAATTATGACTTCAAAGCTATGGAATCGCGCAAGAAATTTTCATGCGTCCTTTTTTTCATGTGCATTAAAATATTGCAAACGAAATTATAAAATTCAATTCTTATTTACTTTAATGTTTATATCCATAAAATTTTATGGTTTTACGGAGTTTTAAGTATTGATTAACTCTTTTATTACGAAATCGATGCTAATTTTTAAAAATTTAGTAGTTAAATATAATAATATTTTTTGAAAAAGATTTAACTAATTATTATTACAGAGTTTTCATTCATTATTAAAAAAAACTTTAAAATTATCATAAGAGTTTGTGGTTATGTTTAAAGTCTTGTTTGGATAATTTAGATTTTCAGATAAATCTTTTTCAAATCTACAGATCTACAAGTTTATGTAGTAGTTATTATTGTATAAGAAAGTAATAAAAATACTTTAAAATCATACGATGAGTTTTATTTTCATTTTTTGAAATTCTATAGCTTAAAATATTTGTATTCTTTTGTAAAAACATTGCTTTTTGTGGGATAACTATTTTGAGTTCCTTCTACTGTAACAGACATTGTAGCAATGTGACATGCCGCGCCAATAATTTGATGCAAAGGTTGAATCTTATGCGTCACTAAAAAAGTAGCCAAAGCTCCAACAAAAGCATCCCCTGCTCCCTGAAAAAATATATATATGCATTGCATATTTAAGTTAATTTTTAACAACTTTAAAATACATACTGTAAATTTTACTAAAATTAACTAATAAACCATATTCAAATGTAATTTAATCTTATATTATTAATATATATTATCTAAAACATCTTAAAGTCGGTGCTTAGTAATTTTCAAAATATATTATTTTTTTTTCAAAATATAGTAGTTTTTGAAGTCGGTTTTTTAAACGAAGTTTTTATTTTTCATTTGTTACTTTTTAGTGTCTAGCTATGTATGGGTGGACCTACGAATGGTGCCGCGCTTCTTTAAAAAATATAGGTCCCAAGAACCGGGAACAAAAAAATGTTCGTAAAATGAAAACTACGGGGCCAAACTATGTCAAATTTTTAGGGGACCACATGGCAGCTATTTCGCGTCGAACAAAAAAAGAATCACGTAAATCGAATCATAAATCTCAGAGTAATCGGTGTACATATGGAACGGAGTGAAAATTATTTCCATGAAAAATGTTCATAAAATGAAAACTACTGGGCCAAACTATGTAAAATTTTTAGGGGACCAATCGGAAGCTATTCCGCGTCGAACAAAAAAAGAATCACGTAAATCGGATCATAAATCACGGAGTAATCGGCGAACATACATAAAAAAAGCAACAAAAAAAAAGATCCCGAAGAATTGAGAACCTCCTCCTTTTTTCGAAGTCGGTTAAAAAGTGACCAGTAATACAGTATTTGACATGAGTGGAAATAGAATATAAAACTAAACTACGATGAAAGGTCATATTACAAGAAAATTTACAGTACTTCGAAAAATAAGAATAATAATTCGTAAATATACATATTTTCTTGAACAAAACTATGTTTTTAACCTATATATCAAGTGACTTTAAAATCCAATCACAATGCGTGACGTCAATTCTCAGGAGAGTGATAGATTTTTTTATTTTGTTGCAATTATTATGACACATAATAGGGTCGTATAAAAAACAAACAAATAACAATGTTGCTGTTCTAGCGACTATGACTTTGTCCCTAATTCTAGCCGTTTTATTTCAATCTTCTTCTTCTTCAATGATCTGATCTTGGGCTACATTATTGGAGTTTTAGTAAGGACCCCTAATTTATTTGTAAATATAATATACTCCATGTCACCCGGGAATAGTGTAGCTTGCCAACAGTGAAAGAATTTTTCAAATCGGTTCAGTAGTTTCGGAGCCTCTTCATCAAAACATGAGCAAACGAAATTTTATTGAGTTATTTTTTTTGGAAATATTTTTCTGTTATCATAATTTGATGTCCGAATGAAGTTGATGACGAAAGATGCGCATTTGTTAATGTTCCGTTGTATGTGTATAATTTTAGAGTAGACTATGAAGGTTTTTTTGGTTCCAGATCGAATTCAGTTTTTTGTTTGATAAAATAATATATGTTTAAATTAAAAAAAATGCATGCATTAAAATGTACCTAACCTAACCAAATCATAATTTGCAGTAAACCTGCGAAAAATCGAAATGAGTGCTGGGTCACATTAGAAGTGAAACTTCAACGGACAAGTTGAAAATCGAATCGCAACGGACAAGTGGAAAAACGAATGGCAACGGATAAGTGAAAAATGAATCGCAAAGGACAAGTGGAAAAACGAATCGCAACGTACAAGTGGAAAATTTTTAACTGACAAGTGACAAAATGAAAAGCAACAAAATTTTAACTTGAAGTTTTACGGGCAGGTTTTTAAATTGGACAAGTACATTAACAATCTACCCGTTAAACTTAAATTTTACATGATGGACTGCTACTATTAGCAGCTATGTGATAAGTGTGCATTGTCGTTTCCGACGCTGCTTCGCTGTTGCTAAATTTAATTGATATTTTATATTTTTGCTTTTTGTTAGGAGGCTTTTCTAAATACATTCCAATAGCACTTAGAAATGGACACGTCGCATTTTCTCTAACGAGAATTAGCAACACCAAAAGATCTAGATTTCTACCAAACGTTTGCGCTCAAGGACGTCCCAAGGGTACGTCTGATGTGTTGTTGTCCCATCGCGTGAAAATGTTCTCGGAAGCGGTTTGTCATTTACAAACCGCAACGTACTGATGCATAAAACTTAGCTTATTCCAAGAAAATTTTTAATAAAACGGTAGCTGAGATTCCTTTTTTAAATGCTGCGGTGCTTTGTGTCCCGAGATTCCCGTGAGAATCTCAAGCCGAGCATGGATGACGTCGTGGGCTATCCTAGTCTTAGTAATATTATAAACTAGGTGTGTCCGTGTCGAAGATATTTAAAAAAATAATTGGAATAGACTATATATACGATGGAGAATACGACGTAATTTTAAATTTTTAGATTACTTGTCTGTTTGTTCGGGCGTCAAGCAAAAAACCATTGGACCAATTTTATTGTGGTTTTCGCTGATCTATGACAAATTCTTAAGTATTCTGGGAATCCCGCGGGAATCAGTTATCATAATTACATAAATCTCCCAAAGTCCACCGTTATTAAACAATCGCTCCGAAAGTACACTAGGTAATGCTTCGTTCGCAGTCAGAACATGCTAAATCCTTCTTCGACTGGCCGACCTTATCCATTTACAAATTAGACATGTCCTTTTAGCAATATGCCCACCATTCCTTTGTATTGTTTATAAGATTTATATGGATTCTATAAATTTGCATTAAATATAAATAGAGGACGTCTTACAGCGGCGTGAACAAAGAGATTAGCACGAAAAATAGATGACTCAAATTCAAAGTAGTAATAAAACACCTGCAAGGACAGGGTTTGCATCAATAGTAATATAAATTGTGATTTTTATCGCGGAAATTTTCCCGAGTGTGGTTTAAAGTTATTCGGGGTGCATGAAAATTAGCTTGTTCCGACAGTTTTCACTGAAACGATAGCTTATATTATTTTTAATTGCTACGGTACTTGTTTTTTGCGGGGAATCCTACGGGAACTTCATATCAAGCATGGACAAAGTCATGGGTATATCCTAGTTATTAATATAATCCAGATTCTAAGTCGTGGCTTTTAGCCGCGTCCGGTAGTTTCTTTGGTGCATAAGGCGTGAAGGTTATAAAATCAGGCTCCGGGATTTGGTCTCATCTCTTTAATACCTGCATGCTAGTACGATCATCTGTCAGTTTCTCTGGCTCACCTATTCTTATTGATAACCCAGTGAGACATACTGAAGATCGTGCTACTGTCAGCAACTTCCCGCGCTGGCTCTGGTCAGGAAAATACTTTTGCGTTACGTAGCGTTATGGATAATTTGTGGCTAGACGTGATACCATACCTCTAACTTGGGAATGACCAGTACAAACCCAAAACCAGCCCGGTCATGGTCTTAGTTATACTGTACACGTATGATCTCATTGAACTTTATATACATTTAAGGCCGATTGATTTAGGTAACCAGATTCCAAGCGACCTGAATCCTTATTTTTATTGCTTTGTTCAAGTTCTGTATAGCAATAGAATGTTATCTATCTGTATTGTTATACGTACTGTTGTATCAACTGGTAACATGTTTTCACATAAAACGTGTATACACTGCAGGTCGTTTTTCGTTCCATATACAGCTCCATTGGCTCCCAAAGTAATAATGACTGTTTCACAACCCGTATTTAATAGTTTTTTCAAAGCAATCGCCGCATTTCTGAAAATATATATGAGACATTGAATTATGAAAACACTGAAAATATTTTAACCTTTATTCTTTATGAAGGTAGTTAGCTGATGTTTGAGTGTAATTTTTATATATATTATACACACTTGAACAGAAGAGTATTTTATATAAATACTATATATTATGCACTAATGGAAAATATTAAGGATAAAAAATCTTTTTTTTTATTGTAGTATTCGTTCGCGTTTGACCACGATCTGTCCCTATGTGGAGCGAAAATATGGTCTAGGATAGTGCACGTACCATGTATAACTAGAAGGTACCTATTCACACGGGACTTGAAGACACCCGGAGTATAAGTATCAGGAAAGACAGGCTCCGGCAATGAGTTCCACTACTTTGCGGTGCGTATGATGAAGCTAGATGTAAAGCGCTTCGTTCTTGCAGGTGGAATATCCACCATATGTCGGGGTCACAAGCCGGTGCGTCTGGTTGTCCGATGATGGAAGGGCGATGACGGCATCAGATCGAAGAACTCAGCTGCACACTCTCCAAAATGTATCCGATAAGCTGGCAATCTTGTGTCGGTGCTCGAGAGTTTAAGTTTTGACATCAAAAAGATGGTTGTTGCGATTGATTTATTGAAAAATCGTTTTGTGCTAAGATCTTATAGCCACAGACTCCAAATCGTTGTTATGACCACGATATGGCTATTTTTCATAACTATAAAATGACCATGATCATTGGTGACCCCGAATTAAAGAACAAGGCAAACAAATACAATGGATGGTAAAGTTGCAACTACGCGCGCCCCAGGAACGTCCGCGGAAACAGATGAAACAGTGTGCAGGATTGGGGTAAGATTGCCACCTTTTTGGCCAGAAGAGCCAGCTTTATGGTTCGCCCAAGTGGAGGCACAATTCGTTTTATCCGGTATAACGGCGGATGCTACCAAATTTTACCATGTTATATCTCAGCTTGAACACAGGTGATGCCAATCTCCCTGTACTTACTCGGGAAACGCCTACGGCAGCCGAAATTAGCGGCTAACGACTGCCTTACAAGCCCTCGCCGCCTCTTTGTGACAGACCACGACACTAAATTGCAATTCTTGTGGATACAGGCTCTGACGTTTGTGTGTTTCCTCGATCTGCCATCAAGCAGCAACACAGCAAGACAGACTACCAGCTCTTCGCAGCCAACGGCAGTACAATAAACACATACGGTTGGATGGAGCTGAAGCTAAACCTGGGCCTGCGACGCGCTTATACATGGAAGTTCGTCGTTGCCGATGTCAGAAAGCCAATAATAGGGGCAGCTTTCCACAACAGCGACATCTGCCGCGAAGACTTCGGCTATTGCTTCTATAAAGGCAGTAGGTGGAGGTTCAGTATAGCATGAGCTGCTGCGTGAGTACCCACCACCCAAAACTGTCAAGGGCATGCGTCGGTTCTTAGGTATGTTCAATTTCTACCGCCGTTTCATACCTAATGCAGCCAAAATACAGGAACCTCTAAATGCTGCACTGTCAGGTCCGAAACGAAAAGGGTCTAAAGACCTGCTAATGACATCCGAGATGATAGCAGCCTTCAACCTCTGTAAAACTAGCTTATCGAGGGCAGGTCTGCTAGCACATCCGAACCCAGAAGCTGAATTAGCCATTCACACCGATGCTTCAGACTCAGCGATGGGGGCAGTACTTCAACAGAAGACTTCAGGCAACACCTGGAGGCCATTAGCCTTCTTTTCCCGCCGCTTGTCCGCAGCGCAAAGGAAATACAGCCCATATGACCGTGAATTACTCTCCATCTACAAAGCTATCCGCTACTTCAGGCACATGGTCGAAGGGAAACACTTCACAATATTCACAGACCACAAACCCTTATCATATGCTTTCCAACAAAATAAAGATAAGTGTTCGCCCAGACAATTTAGATATTTGGACTTCATCGGCCAGTTTACAACAGATGTCCGTTATGTACGTGGAAAAGACAACATAGTGGCTGATTGTCTGTCACGAGTCGAACTATTAACAGAGAATATTGATTTTAATGCACTTGCACATTCTCAGAATGAAGATTCTGAACTGCAAGAGCTCCTTGGCTCTTCCAGCCTCAAATTAAGAAGAGTGAAAGAGGAAGAGACCATTTTTGTACGACAAAAAGATACTTAGAAAAGTGAAAATAAAAAGCCAGTTTAAGATTGAAGTTATATTTATTCAAGAACCTTACATCACAGCAATAACATCATAGCACACTCTTCATTGGTGCTATGAGTGTGCTATGATGTTATTGCTGTGATGTAAGGTTCTTGAATAAATATAACTTCAATCTTAAACTGGCTTTTTATTTTCACTTTTTTAAGTATCTTTTTTTGTCGTACAAAATGGTCTCTTCCTAACTCTATCAATGGAGACTGTGGTCTCTTTGCCTTTGACCTGGATTTTAAAGATCTTCTTGCCGCGCTCCAAGACTTTATATGGCCCAGTATATGGTGGATCGAGTGGGTGTCTCACACCGTCATTGCGGAGGAATACAAAATTGCATGTAGCCAAGGTGTTTGGGATATAAAATGTCTTCTCCCCATGACGACTGGTTGGTGTTGGAGCCAGTCTCGCCATATGTCGCCGCAGGCGTATGGTAAAGTTGGAGTAATCCATTGAGTGACAGGCAGATGGGTTGAAAAATTCACCGGGTAGACGAAGCGGTTCTCCATATACAAGCTCTGCTGCCGAAGACTTTATGTCCTCCTTCCAAGCGCTGCGTATGCCCAGGAGCACTAGAGGAAGGGCTTCACTCCAGTTGGTGTCGGTATGACACCTGATAGCCGCTTTTAACTGACGGTGTAGGCGTTCAACTATACCGTTGCAAGTGGGGTGATATGCAGTCGTCGGACGGTGCTGACTGCCGAGCATAGCAGCCAAGGAGTGGAAGAGGCTACTCTCAAACTGTTTGCCTCTGTCTGTAGTGATGCTCTGCGGACAACCAAAGCGAGATACCCAGCCTGCTATGAAGCTGCGGACACATGTCTCAGCTGAGATATCTGATAAAGGATATGCCTCAGGCCAACGTGTAAACCTGTCGATGACTGTAAGGCAGAATCTGTAATCAGATGAAACAGGTAATGGTCCTACTATGTCCATGTGGACATGTGCGAAGCGTTCAGTCGGAACCGGGAAAGAGGGTATTGGTGAAACAGTGTGCCTGGAAATTTTATTTTTCTGACATTCAATACATTCTCTAGTCCAGTTTCTAGTCTTTCTTTATCCCATGCCATACAAAGCGCTGAGTGATTAACTTGACAGTTGCCCTCGACCCTGGGTGGCTCAAGTTGTGAAGTGTGTTAAATACTTGTCTTCTAAATGGTGCTGTAATATAAGGCCGAGGGTTTGGCGTGGATACATCACAAAATAGTGTGTTCTGTGTGCCTTCCACTTTCACTCTTCTTAATTTGAGGCTGGAAGAGCCAAGGAGCTCTTGCAGTTCAGAATCTTCATTCTGAGAATGTGCAAGTGCATTAAAATCAATATTCTCTGTTAATAGTTCGACTCGTGACAGACAATCAGCCACTATGTTGTCTTTTCCACGTACATAACGGACATCTGTTGTAAACTGGCCGATGAAGTCCAAATATCTAAATTGTCTGGGCGAACACTTATCTTTATTTTGTTGGAAAGCATATGATAAGGGTTTGTGGTCTGTGAATATTGTGAAGTGTTTCCCTTCGACCATGTGCCTGAAGTAGCGGATAGCTTTGTAGATGGAGAGTAATTCACGGTCATATGGGCTGTATTTCCTTTGCGCTGCGGACAAGCGGCGGGAAAAGAAGGCTAATGGCCTCCAGGTGTTGCCTGAAGTCTTCTGTTGAAGTACTGCCCCCATCGCTGAGTCTGAAGCATCGGTGTGAATGGCTAATTCAGCTTCTGGGTTCGGATGTGCTAGCAGACCTGCCCTCGATAAGCTAGTTTTACAGAGGTTGAAGGCTGCTATCATCTCGGATGTCATTAGCAGGTCTTTAGACCCTTTTCGTTTCGGACCTGACAGTGCAGCATTTAGAGGTTCCTGTATTTTGGCTGCATTAGGTATGAAACGGCGGTAGAAATTGAACATACCTAAGAACCGACGCATGCCCTTGACAGTTTTGGGTGGTGGGTACTCTTTAATTGCGTTGCTATTTTTTGCTATTAGTTGCTATTTGAAAAATCGCAAAAAAAAATGAACATATTTTAGATCCTTTAATTTTTTTCCATTAGTGTATATGTACAAAAATCCAAAAAACGTATATTTGTGTCCACAAATCTCAAAAAGTAGCCGAAGGATTGCATTCTTTAATAAATGATGTCAGACTGAGCCACAGCAAAGCACAGATGGGTATAGCTAGTAAATACCTCTCATATTGTCTTATAACTTAAAATAATACTTACGAAATATTTACGTCTAAATTAGTGAGTAACGAAGCTTCACTCTCATTTACGCAAAGTATTGAACAAAATGGTAATATTTCTTCTATTCCAGTTTTAGCAGGTGCAGCATTAAATAATTTTATCTGTATAGTAAATAAGTTGTTGCATTGAATTGTATATTGAATAATTTTAATATTGTATATTATACGAAATTGACTGCATTATTAATTTTATAATCATACATTTATAACAGTTGATGGGGATTAATGTTTTAACTTACACCATTGTTTAATTTGAACGCAGCCAAAGTTGTTTCGTATGGAGTTTCCAGTTGACCAATTAGAACATCTGCGCTTTTTATTAAATCTGCAGAGTTCTCCACGTCCGCAACGCTTAGATGATTATTTGCACCTTGTACAATAACTATTTGATTTTCGCCATTATCAGCAACAGCTATTAGTGCAACGCCTGTTGATATGCCCGGAGTTATCCGGACGTGGGTAACATCCACACCTTCATCTCTTAGATGATCTTTATATTTGATACCCGACTCATCATCACCTAGCTGAAATAAATAAATTATGTATTAGGTATAAGTCGTTTCATTTAAGATTCCTAATGGATAAAGTTAATGTTACATATTTTATGGTATCTTAAATTTCAACTTACTCTACAAATCATAAACGTATTTCCACCTAATCTAGACGCGGCTACACATTGGTTAGCACCTTTACCACCAAAGCTTGTAGTAAATTTATGACCGATTAATGTTTCACCAGGTTTTGGAAGTCTTGGTGCATATCTGTAAAACGCAGAACAAGCTTTACTAGCATAATAGTACGTATAGTAGAATTATTTTCTCCGTGCAGTTTGGGTCATAAATCAAACTCAGCCTCAGGCCGGCTAGGGCGGTGAGCATGTTGCGCGGGCGCATCGCCATTATCGATAAAAACTCATTCTTATCAAAGAAAGATTATCATTCTTATAAAAATCATTATTATCTTTTTTGCTGTTAATTTTAAACTAAGATATAAGTATTTATATGTATTTTTAATATAACTTGTCACATTCTGAACTTTTGTTCTTATAGTTTTTTAATACATAGATACCTAATTAATAATTTACTTTAAATCATTATTATTCTTATTTTAATTAATACGTTGTTTTATCTAAAAAAAATCTTTCATTTATCACTAACCCACAAAATGACAAAACTAAATACACTATCAATAACGCTTATCGACAACAATAATGCGTATCACTATGCCTGCTCATAAGGCTCGTGAGTGGAAGAGAGAGCGAAATACTCGCTTCACCGCTCCGATTATTTATAACCCAAACTGCACGGAGAAAATAATTCTACATATTATAGGCGCCGTTGGCAATGGATATAAGATGGTTACTATTTTTTAACAACATCGTATTCATAGGTGTCACGTGGAACAACCAAAATATACATTCATAATACACCTACTCGGAAAGAGTATTAGAGCTTGTTTTCAAAATTAGGCCGGAAGAATGTCGTAGAATTAAGCGAGGAAAAACATTGTTGCTAAATATCATTTATACCTGCTACATGGTTTTGTGGTATGACAATTTTGTATTGATGGAAACTTGATATGATATTGACGTTGTTTGATATAAGATTGAACCCCGATGATTAAAAAATAAATTTGGATTAGATTGCTTATTCTTCTTTCTAGATTGATATTAATTTTAATCAAGATTTGATGAATCGATATTCACTTCCAATTTTATTACATAAATGTGCAAATAGTTCAAGTATCAAAAAGTGCATGCCTTACGTAAATATTAAAAAATAGGTATCTATAGATTTGGCACTAAAAAAATTGTTTAATACATACGTAGCAAAATCAACGCCACAAGATCCGAGAATTACAATTTTAGGTAATGAAGACTTCGGCATTTTGGTAATAAATTATTATCTTTGCAAAACTACAAAGAATTTCGATTAAACAAACGTCGTGTCACGCGTCGTCTTCCTTATACACAAAGATTACTAATGCGAGATGTAATATAAAATATATAAACTAAGTAAATAAACTATAATATAAAGATAGACGTTTATGTTAACAATAATGTTTTGATAAAATGAATGAATTGTGTGTAGGTTATTTGCTTATCAATCATTTACCGATAAAGAGTTTGTATAATATTTAGTGTATGAGAGTAAAAGAGAAAGAGAGAGCGAATGTTCAATTTATTTTTGAAGCAAGTTTGTAAGCGGATTAGCGGACGTTCATAAAAATAAACTTAGTATTTTTTAGGGTTCTGTTACTATTTTGGGAAAAATAAAAAAATGAAACCTTATATTTTCGTTATGTCTGTCCGTCCGTCTGTAAAGCTGCTTACAGACAATCCCAACGAAAGGCCTTCGTTGATTCTGACGGTCGAAAGATTCGATTGTTACCGCTCAGACATTTCAATCCGTTCTCGCCACGTGGCGAATTGCCTCCAAACAATGAATAAGGTCATTATAGTAATATTATCCTTCTAAAATAACAAGAAATAGCTATAGATTACATTTTTATAATTGGTTTTAATTTATTATACACTAATAGTGTATATGAGTTTGGATGGATGTTTATTGCTCAATCATGCCAAAACGGACCTAGATGAAATTTGGCACAGAGATGGATTATAGTCTGGAATAGCACATAGGCTACTTTATATCTCTGAAAACTGGGATTCTCATGGGAAAATCTTAACGCCACACCGAAGCTGCGGGCTAAAGCTAGTTTAAAATATTTTAGACCAAAGCAATCAAAAGTTTTAAAATGGATTTTATAATACTGTTATAACGTGAGAGGGATTGCGCGCTTCGGATTGAAAGGAAACACCAGTTTTTTAACTAACTGCTTTTATTAACGTACACAGCTTTACGTGGTTCTTCTCCCCAGGGTTGCCCCTACACGCACAATTATTTTTTTTTATTTTTTTTATTGCAGGAGTTCAGCAGACAGGCAGACGGCCCACTTTATGGAAAGCGATTACCATCGCCTATGAACATTTGCAACACCAAAGGTGCTAAAAATGCGCTGCTGCTCTCTTAAAGGACACTGGAACATGCGGCATACTCTAGACCAGTGTTTTTCAACCTTTTTCATGACACGACCCCCTTAGTATCAAGAAATATGTCGCGACCCGTTGCTTGTTTTTCATGTATTTTATTTTATGACAAATATTTTTTAATCCAACATACGAGGGATCAAAAAGTAGTGAGAATGAGATAGAATATAATGAGTATTGATGAATATAATTATGAACTTAATAATTTATTTTTTTACGTAGTCTCCGAGTCTCTCTACACACCGAGTCCAGCGCTTTTCCAAGGTTTTAATCCCTTTAAAAAAAAAGTTTTGTCTTGGTCCTGCAAAAAGCTCTCCACGGCATCCATCACCTCGTTATCGTCTTCATGCCAGTTTCCCCTTAAGTATTCTTTCAATTTGGGGAAAAAATAAAAATCGCTAGGCGCCAGATTTGGTGAATAAGGGAGGTGGTCAACCAATTCGAAGCCAGCTTGCTGAATGGCAGCCATCGCAACTGCCGACCTGTGCGTCGTGATGAAACAGCACGCCCCTTCGAAGTTTCCCTCCCCTTTTCTCTTTGATGGCATTCCTCAACTTGGGAATTAAAGCTGCATAATATTGGCCTGTAATAGTGGTTCCATGCTTCAGGTAATCAATCAACAATAACCTTCTGAGTACCAAAATATTGAAGCCATAACCTTGCCAGCCAATGCCACGGCACGAAACTTCTTCGGGGTCGGTGATGATGGACGTTTCCATTGCCAAGATTGCTGTTTTGTCTCGGGATCAAAATGATAGACCCATGTTTCGTCCATTGTTACGAAACGAGACAAAAAGTTTTCAGAATCTTCTTGAAACTTGTCCAACAATATCTTCGAAATGTCAAGTCGATTTTGTTTCTGACTGTCGGTTAACATTCTCGGCACCCATCTTGCGGATACTTTTCTCATATTCAAAGATATGAAATGCCCGTTTCCTGAATTAAGTACCGGATGGTAACTCTTCGATCGCTCAATACAATTTTCTCGACTTTCACAACATTTTCTTGGGTGACTGACGTCGATGGACGGCCGCAACGATGATCGTCTTTCGTGCCCGTTCTCTCTACTCGAATTTGCGAAGCCTACCTTGAGACAGTGGAATACGGCGGAGTAGACTCTCCTAATGCCTCCAAATCGCAATGAATCTCTTGCGTCGTTAACTTTTTTTAACAGAGGTATTTAATAACGGCTCGCACTTCGTTTTTCTCCATTTTAGAGAACAAATTCCGACACGAAGCAAACAAACCATGCGAACGAGCCTCGCTGTGGCAGCGGCTACCGCGTCTCAGAACCATTTTTTCACCAACCATTTTTATAAATGTTTTTAACCTTTCACAATGTGAACATTTACAATCTATCAGGTTTATTATTAATTAGGATTCGATGTTGTACCAGTTGTAAATATTAGTTGCTTTAGCAATTTTTTTTTAAATATATGTCGGAGGGAAGTTATAGTTGAATGGATTATTATTTGGATGTATAACGCACAATATCATTTGTTTACATTTTAATTACTTCTAAAATTCTTAATGTAATTTAATTTGATTTGTTAAACGTTTCTATAACTTAAAGATCGTTCTAACCTAATAAAAGTTATGAATATTGTAATTTAATAAACGACCAATCGGAGCAGAGCTTATGGCGGAGCGGGGTCAGACGCACTCTATACTTTGAGTAGTATCTACTTCGGTAGACTGAGGAGTTTTTGTGACACATTTGGTTGGTGCCTACAGGTCGAGTTGGACCTTTGAGAGTTTTAAAGAAAGTATTGAAGCTGGAAGTATGAGCGGGTGCCCTGAACCCGCTGCTCGGTCTAAACTATGTCATAATGTTGATCAAATCTAAATTAAAAGTGTATCAACCGTGGCTATTGTGTTTTATGCTCGCATTATATCCTGATGACGCCCACTAAACCTGCAATAACTAAAGATGATGTCGTGAGAACGAGGCCGTTCTACGACATATATATATTTAAGAAAAAGCAGCTGAAATAGACTGTATAAACGATGGAGAAAACGATACAATTTTTTTTAGATCACCTGTCTGTTCGGATTCACGAAAAAACTATTCGACCGATTTCAATGGGGTTGTCGCTGATCGTCAGCAAATTTATAGACTTAATAGCTGCGCTACTTCTTACCCTAGGAATCCCGCGGGATTTTTTCTGGGGATGATTTAAAATGCCCATATTGAAAAAGAAATCCGAATTATAATACGATTTTTTCACTGGTGGAAAGAAAATTTTATATAATAAAATGTGTGATATTTTTTTTTATCCCGGGAGTGGTTTGAAGATATTCAAGTGCATAAAAATTAATTATTCAGACACAGTTTTTACTAAAACCATAGCTTCCATTCTTTTTTAAATGCTGTGTCCCGGGAATTTCAAGTCATGCATAGACGAAGTTCCGGGTATGTCCTACTTTTACATATAAAGCGATCCTTTGCCTTTCATAGTGGCGAATTAGATTACTTGTATATAATTATGTGTACTAGTGGTTGCCGTGGTCGAAATTCGACCATAATAATTAATTTAAATTTTATAATTAAAGCTTCAAACTTATGTTTGAACATAATTAAGATTCTGTTGGGACTATAACTTCTATAGCACAGCAGGTGTGCTATATATTGTTTGAAATTCAAATAGATTGTTTTTTTTACTGTATTCTATATAACTGAAGTTCAACTACGCCACCTACCGCATCCACCATCGCAGGAATCCACTTGAATATACACAAAAAATTCATCAAGATTGGTCCTGAGGTTTAGAAGTTCAAATACAAAGAAATAACTTTAGAAATCTTATACTACTAATAATATATAAAGCTGAAGAGTTTGTTTGCTTGAACACACTAATCTCGGGAACTACTAGTCTGATTTGAAAAATTCTTTCAATGTTAGATAGCATATTTAACAAGAAAGGCTATATATCATCACACTAAGATCGATAGGATTGGAGCACCCATGAAGAATATTTCAATATCAGGGGGGTTTTTAACTTACCTCTTCTTAACTGTTCCATATGGATGAAGTCACAGGCAGAAGCTAGTTTATATATAAAGATGATAGATTAACAGTTATTATTATTAGTAATTAAGAAAAGTGTATACCCATATCTGGAAGTGATCACTTTTTAGCAATCAGACCACCATAATTAGAATAAAACTAGTTTAAATTTTCTGTAATAGTTTACATTAAAATATTATCTATCTATCTCTAAGTGTTTATGGTGCTTTTGATGGACTCAAGACAAAAATATTATCAAATGGATGTAGTCAGTACATGTTTGCTGTTGTGTAAGAAAGTAAACTATAAAAGTTTGGATAAATGATTGATAACTGTTTTTGTCATTTGGCTTCAAACTCTAAATCTATTTTTTTTTCATATGTTGTTTAATTACATGTGCGGTGGCCACAATGTATTTTATGATTTTACTACACCAACATTTAGTTGTTAATATGCCATATGCTAATTTAATAGTAGTTTTGAAAAAATAGCTGAGACCTTATATATTTGTCAAAAGGACAACAGTTTTGATTTTTTCCAAAACCACATATCTCTGAAAAAAGACTATACTATTCACTCAATATTTTTTATATATACTAGTTACAACTATTTCTTTTACATTTTTTCTTAAAGATATTTCTATAATAATACTATCAATAATCATTTAAATTTCATAAGTTTTATTTTCAATGGGATCCTTGGTTTCTTTTATTGAAATGCTCTCTTTGCTATTTCTGCCTTCTTTCACTACATCATTTAGCTTTCCATTACTTTCTTTGACCATTTTCTGGGCAACTTCAGCATACTTAGCTCTTCTATAATCTAATTTTGCTGCATCAAGAAGTACATTTTGTATTAAATATTTGTTCTGAGGTTGTTTAGACATTAAATCTGGGTATGGGTTGTCTCTCAATTCCAACACAACTTTCTCACTATTCCTTGTGTTTTGTGCTCTTGGTGCATTGATTAGTCTTGTGTATGAAAACTTTGAATTTTCAAACCTTGGTACTAAGACTTTAAATAGTTTGTGAATTAATTCTTTTTCAAGCAACCAATAGTCAGCTACATCCATTGTCGGTTTATGGCAGTCTCCATGCCTGATGGCTTCAGATATAAGCTGTAAAAATATCACTATTTCAATGTTGTTTTCATATGATTTAGTTTGTTGATAACACTAACCGCATGTTCCTATATCTTACCAACCATTCATTTGCCTTACTAGAGGTTAAAATTTGATATGAGCTGTATACAAGTAATGTCAAATTTAACTGATGGTAGGTAGGGCAAATGAATGTATAGTGAGATATAAGAACTGGCCATATGAAACAAGTTATAGAGGCTAACAGACCAAGGAATCCAAATACATAGGATAAAATCTGCACAGGGCATATATATTATATTTATATTTAATTTAAAAATTGGTTTTATACAGATACTACGAAATTTAGACAAGGATACTACGAAATAGTTTTTAAACTGATACTTACTCGCTCTGCATATTGGCGAGCTTCATCAGCTCTGTTCACATTAAGCTCAATTCTCTCATACTTTACAAGTCCTGTTACCGTTTTACGTAATTTATCTAACCTGCCTTCGGGACCTTTTGGGTTTTTTAGGTTACGGTGATTTGGACGCACTTTGATGCGTAATTTAGAGACTAATTTAGATACATCCGCCTGATTCATATTTAAGATTAAACTTGAGACTATTAAAGGAAAGGTGTGGTATCTTGTAAATTAAATTATATATTTACTATTTTACTAAAACAAAATGTAATAAACTCAAAAACAATGTATTTTAAGGCTACGTTCCAACAGTAGCTCACAAGTGCTCACATGCTCACAAGACTCACAACGACCCGTTCCACTTGCTTACGAGCGTCACAATCGTAAGCTCGAGTGGAATGGTTATTCGACCCACCTCTTGAAATGGGTCGTTGAGAGCGCTGCGTAGGCGAAAATCATGACGTCATTAGTGAGGTCTTCGCCACGACCATAATCACCGCGGTCGCCTGGTGGAACGGCGGACTGAGGATTTTGGGTATGTTGGGAGCATGTTGAGATACAAAAGGAACGCGCCTTCCTTTAGTAGCCCACAACGCCCAAAATGCTTAATAATTAATATTACTTAACGCACTAGCGTCTTTAATGACGCGGGTCCTATCACGGACCGGAGAGCATGTACCACTTAGGCATTTTTTCTGATCTGAATGAGCATATTATCACAATTAGTACCATATTTTAACGGTGAAAGAAATTATAACCGAGATAACCAATGTGACAAACTATTACAATATAAATAATTATAAGTAATCTGTAATATGAAATAAGTAATATCTGTAACAAAACAGTACTTCTTCCTATAAGCACTTGGACAAGTCCACATAATCCATACTGTTGCCAACTTAGCGCTTTCAGTGCTTGATTTTTATCTTTATGAATACCCAAAGTTATTATTCAGCAGTTAGCACCGCATTTAGCGTTTTTTTTTTAAATTTTAAAACACTTCACGAAAACATCAACGTGTATACTATCGTCAAAAGACAAGCATTTATAATAACGTAATTTATTTATTCGTATTACTTTATTTTAGGGCTTTTTCCAAATTCATGCCAATCTAGCCCTTTTTTCAGAGTTGACATAGCTTGTATTCCCCGAAAAGAGTTGAGAACACAAAAGCCGCGTCTGATGCGCCCAAAGCTGGGCGTTTACATTGCTGTCAATGTGTGAGCACCTTTGCAGTTTGCATAAAATGTTCATTTTGTTCTGCTAAAATGAAGTTTTTTTTTTTTTTTTGGAGCTGACTCAGCTGAATAGCCGCAGATGGCTGTTTCAGCGATACCGGGCTTTGGGGGCTTCCCGCCTCCGTGGGAGCGGAGGCGTTCAGCCCGGAAGCAGCACGCTCGAGGAGGCACCTCCTGTGAGGTTCGACCTCGGCTCGACCGCTGCGGGGGATTGACTCTATATTGGGAACAAGCCGTAAAAGGCTGAAAGAGCTAAGCCAACAGGCTGAAGTGATTATTTGGGGACTCTTCATCGACTCCGCCGGCGGAGCCGATCCTAGTCTATCATTACTACCGCTTCGCAACGTGTTATAGCTGGAGGAGAAGAAGCGGCGGAAGAAACTCTCCAGCAACACGCCTAGGCTAATCTTGTATGGCTACTTGTGTCTGTAATGAGTATGGATTGGTGGGTCTTACGATTGTGTAAGAGGATTCGAGCCGGGGGCTCTCCGGCGTCTGTTGTGTCTGCGTCTGTTATGCCAGGCTGATGTTCTGAGCCTCGGGGGGTTCATGATCGCGATTTGACGTGCGATATGGTCAGGCTCGTCAATGAGTACATTGCGAGGTCTGCGTTTACTCGTGGGAGCGTTTGGAGTGGGTTTGTAGTTGACCGTTTCCGTCACCAGAGGGTTCGGGTGATGGGGGGCGAGGTCAAAGAATCTGCGCGATAGTGAGGTTATATAGTCCTTGATGGAGGGAAGCTCCAGGTCGCGATGCAAGTCGGCCAGCCGCATATAGCGCGGGCCGTCGACTGCAGCACGTAGAAAGTGATTCTGGATTCTTTGCAGTCTCCAGATGTTAACGTCGCTGGCGTGGCCGAAGACCACACTCGCATAGGTCAAGATGGGGCGGATGCAAGTTTTGTAAAGAGTCACCTTATTTCTAAGGCTCATCTTACTCCTCTTGCCTATCATCGGATAGAGTCGGCCGAGGATCAGGTATGCTCTGTTCCCGACCGCTCTGGTATGCTTGTGGAAGTACAAGCCTCTGTCTAGGGTTACCCCAAGATATTTGACTTCGTTAGCCCAAGGGATAACTTGGTCGAATAGCTTGATGGGCATAAGTTGGTTGGAGGGGCGGGTATTGGGTGAGAGGCATTTGCGGGAGAACATGATGGCTGCACTCTTCTCGGGGTTCACCTCAATCCGCCATCTACGGAACCAGTCACCTAGTTCTTTGATGGCGGTGTTGAGCTGCTTGCAGATTCTGTATCTGCTGGGGTCGCTACTGAATATGGCGGTGTCATCCGCATATAGGGCTAGCTGGGTATGGGGGTGCCGTGGCATGTCGCTGGTGAACAGCGTGAAAAGTAGGGGGGAGAGCGCGGAGCCCTGGGGGACTCCCGCTGAGATGGTATGAGGGGAGGAGCGGGTGCCCTCCACTCGGAATCTGAATTTACGGTCTTTGAGGAAGTCCCGTAGAATGAGTACGAGTCGGTCTGGCACACCGAGCTGATACAGCTTGTATATAAGCCCGTTGTGCCAAACTTTATCGAAGGCTTTCGCGACGTCGAAGAATACTGCGCCTGTCGGCCAGGGTCTTCGTCCGACGCGTTGAAAATGGGAGAGGACGTGCTCCGTGATGCGGAGCACTTGTTGCGGGCAAGAGTGTCTAGCTCTAAAGCCGAACTGCTCGTGGGGGATGAGATTATTGCTGAAGGCAAAATCACTCAGTCTAGTGAGGAGGACTCGCTCATACAGTTTACCCAGTGAGCTGAGTAGACTGATGGGGCGGTAGCTGGAGGGCTTTGAGGCCGGTTTGCCTGGTTTGCGGATGCCAATGACCTCCGCTTCTTTCCAGGCCTTGGGAAATTGGCAGTTATTTATGGCAGCATTGAAGATGCTTACCATAATTAAGATAAGATGGGCGGGGAGGATTTTCAGAAGCTTATGGCTGATTCCGTCATTGCCTGGGGCCTTGCGCTAAAATGAAGTTAGCAAAACTAGAAGAATTTATGTGACTAAGCGGCTAGTAGGCTCTCAAATTAAATCTGGTCACCCTGATACTTAACGTCAATGTCTAATCAGTTTTTGAGTTTTTGAGCGATACTGACTTGTTTTGTGAATTTGTTTATAAACTTAGAAAGAATTTGATCTTTGAAAGCTAGTTTCAATTCAATAATGAAGTAAGAGTTTCTTACACATATCAGTTAGTTAATTAGTTTCTTCTTCCTTATCTTTAGTTCTTAATCAATGGCTTCGACACATCATGTTAATTCGAAAGATGCTGGTGTTTACGATCTTCTCACCGAGCTTTGCACTAAAACTGCTTCAAAACACTGTACTCAAAGCAGAGTTTCACGAAAGCGGCTTGTTACTAAAATGCGATCCCACGCTTATGAAATTATTTTAAAGAAATGTTTACAAGAGTTACCAGTAACCCAAGGAGAACCTATTATTGACCTTTTGTCTTACTATTTTGTTTCTCAACAAAATGCAAAGAATGTTTCTGAGTATAGAAGATCAGTTGATTTGAAAAGAATTATTAGCACTATCCGTAGTACTGATTTTGGTGATAGTAAGGATCATGTTTATACCATGTTAAGGTTTCTTATTGCACTAAATAATTCTGTCAATGAAGATTGTTCTTCAGAATCATATCAGGTAAGGCACATTATAATAAACTAATTTAAGAATGAACAGTGATATATCGTATATAAATATTATTTAGCGCTGAGTGGATTAGTTCATATATTTTAGATCTAATCACATAAAAACCAACTCAATTTGGAAGAAAAATAGTTCTCGAAAGTCTGTTATTATATACTAAAGTTTGTGTTGGCTGGTTAGTCAAATAATACCAAAATCACTATATTTGTATATTAGTATCAATACATTTTGTGGGTCTTTGTGTGAAGTGAATTTAAAATAATGCTTGGGTAGATTTTTTGCTTCAAGTATATCTGATTGAAACTTACCAGGCAACTTATACAAAGTTGGGCTATGCATAGGAAAAAGGTATGACAATGATTGACTAATGCTCCTATAGCTCTTATGCACACCCGTGCCACCTCACATTGTTTTCACAGCTTGGCTCACTATAAGTTGCAAGTATATTTATAAGTGAATAAAATTAGATTATACTTATCATATATATTGTATATTAAGATAGATAACACTTTATTGGACATCAATGCAGAAAATTTATGAACTAGTATTTAATTCTAATTGGGTACAAAGGGTGGTCTTGTCACTAAAAAGCAATCTCTTCCAGGCAACCCGTGGCAAGAATATTCTGATTAGGAGTGGTGATGGTGGTATACATAATTATTGTATGATTACTTACATAATAATAAATAATATAGAACTATACTATATATACAAATATACTTATATACATATATAAGATATGGTGATAATATGCAACTATTTAAACATAATAAACATATAACTATATGCAATATAATATCTACTAATTATATAAAATTACATATCATTATATTGCAGATTATTAAGTTAATAATAATAATTTACAATACAGACAAATAAAATTGAAGTGTCTGGTTGTAATGTGAAAATAATAGCTTTTTACAAAATGCATTTGAAAGTATACAGAACTTATAGCAAAAAATCTATTTAATTTTTTTGTGTATGTCCTATTGATAGTGTTATTAATGAGATAATGAATTATTAACTGAAATAAGAAGTGAATAGCATCCAAATTCCAATACTGCAGTTATCTTAGTAGATGTGAAATGATACTTTTCAACTTCTAAATATGTAACTTTTCAGTTGATTCTTTTATAATTTTTATATTTATATGTTTGGTTTTAATTCAAGAAACCATTCACATTTGGTATGTTAAATGAAATGCTACCAAAGCCAAAAAGAGAGTCATTTGGTTCACCACAGCCATATCCATACTACCCATCATATATTTTTGAGCTGCCATTTTCATTGAGACGACAAGGAGCTGCTTTGGACTACCACAAATCACAAACTTATACTGAATATACTGTTGAGAGCTTTGATTCTAGATCTTGTAAGTATAGATTGACAGTTTGAGATTGTATTTGTATCTATATAATGAAATATTTTTCATAAATTCTTTGAATGGATTGTCTAACATTTTTTTATGTATTATGTGTTATACCAGGGTTGAACATGGGATATATATAAAAAAAAAATTGCAGGGGCTCAATAGACTGACATACTGCCCACTTGATGGAAAGCGGTTACCATCACCTATGGACATTTAGCAACACTAAAAGTGCTACAAATATGCTGTTGCTCCCTTAAGGGAGACAGGGACCTGGGGTTGAGTTGGTTGGTTGAATATGGGTAAAAATATGTTCTACAGTATAAGAATATCATGCAAGCAAAGTTATATCTGCTACAGGCAATAAGAAAATGCTTCCTGTAATAGGTCTTTAATTTTTTTATTGTTCAATGCCCCTTTGGATGTAGATTATTAGATTGGATATAGGATTAGATGTAGATAGCCTGTTTGCTTTTTCAGTAGATAGTCTGTAAAAAACTAAAATAAATAAATATAATAAAATAATATAGGCAGATGTTTACCTGCTTCAGGAAAGAAAAGAATATTTTAAAGCTGTATGTATTTTGAGAATGGATAAGAACAAAGAAAACATTTTACCCCAGAATGGGACTCTGTGGGAAATATTTCAAAGCTTGCAAAGGAGGCCGAAAAGCCTGATGCTATCTATGTAATGATGACTGTTTTATTTTTGTAAAAATGTTTCATTTTCAAAATGAGTATTTAATAATTTTTACTTCACTGTTTAAGTGATTTTTTTTACAATTAATACAATTAGGAAATTTATTTCACAGATTTAGTGGACGCAAACACTGCATCACAAACTCATGGAGCATGTGAATTGAAGACATTTCTTAGTCCAATGTCTTTAGCCTCAATTACATCCACGCACCTATCACCATATGCAGAATCTGGCATATTTAATTATCCAAGACTTACTGGGCCAAGAGATTTGCTATTACCAAACTTATCTACTGATGTTAATGTTAAGGTAATTTCAGTCCCATATTATTTTAAATCATGAATCTTTAAATTAAAATAGTGTTACTTTCTTTTCATACTTTAGGTTCAACATATTAGGGTTCCATAGCTAGCTGGTAACTGATCTATATTGTAAAACATCCATGGACATGGTTTAAATTTACAAAGCCCACAACGGCCGTTTTCACACATTCATATTATGAGTATAACAAGTATCAAATTGAAATTCAAAAGTTTTTATTCAAAATAAGTTCCACTGGAGAACACTTTTTGAAGGTCATACATGTAGATTAAAATTTAACTTTACTTCCTAGTCTATGTACAGCATTTTGCAATGTGTTATTGCTTGTTAAGGAAAAGAAGCGGCAAGGAACTCCACAGCAACATGTCTAGCTAAAAATTGTTTTGCTTTATATTTCTCTTATTCTATTTATATCTCAAGTTATTTTTTTGCATTAGTTTTATACAGAATTATGTTACAGAATGACTTTAGAAGTATGAATGTTGTAGCAAACAGTGCATGTTCAATAAGACAGGGACACAATAAAAGTAAAGGAAAATATTACTATAGTTGTAATAAAGACATGACATACTACATTTTTTTATTTGTTTTGCTGCAACATATTTCCATAAATTCTATACAAACTTGGCAAGATAATTTATATAAAATATAATATAAGAGGTGGAGCTCGTTGGAGCGAGCTGCCATGTAAATGAAGTTTTGTCATACTAGTGTAGATCTTTATACCATATCTTTCAAGTATTGGTATATCTAGACACATCCAATTTCACTAAGTGATTCTCCAAAAGCTCTATAAAAGGCCATCAGATCATCCCTAAATTTTGTGTTTTGATATTAGATTACTGTCTTATTTTAGGTATCAGAACTAAGTACAAGTATTAAGACAGATGTGAAGGAAGTATACAGAGCAAAGAACGAAGATAAATCTGTTGATATTTGGGAACTTGCCATGCAAATAGATAAGGATGTCCCAGAAGATATATGGGAAATTGTATGTAAGTTTATTGTAATCATATTAGCCTATGTATGGAAAGTCGTGGAAGCATATTGTATATTATGTATAAAACTTAACATGAAGGTGCAGTTTGTATAGTGCTAAAAGCTTAATTAGTTATATGCCAAAAAAATAAAAACTGGAGGTAGCTGCCATAATATGTATCCAAAGGTTGAAAATTTTTTTAGTGTCCATAGTTGTTGTGGGGTGTCGTTAAATGGATAATTGAGAAAACAATGTTTCATACTAATTTATTTAATACAGTCAACAAATGGCGGGAATATTAGCTCCCAGAATCGTGAAAATGTGTCCCTACCCTTTCAACTGTTAAACAGGGACATGAAAATCTTGATAAATCAAGCTTGTAGAGCTTCAAAAATACTATTCTTATAAACTGTCAAGCATTTATCCATTATTTTGGAAATTATATATTATAATGAAGAAAGCTACAGTTTGAATTATTTTTATAATTGCAGCAAAACTACCACCAATCAATGAAAGGCAATTAATAGCTACGTCCTCCCGTGAGATGACGTTGTGGAGGGAAACTTATGCAGGCATGATGTCGGATTTGCGTGTTGTGTCGGAGAAACAATTCATTAGGCATATCATGTATTTAATAAGTAAGTAAAAGTAAAAAAAACTGGGATAAACTATATAAACGACAGAGAATACGCTGCGATTTCGCAGCATTTTTGAGCCTTGGCAAGCATGGAAACGCACCATTAGACTTAAAATCTGCGCTACTTTTTATACTTGGAATGCTCTCTTTCTGGGAATTTCTGGGAATCATTTAATATGACCAGTTGAAAAATAATTAAATTCTAATGCTTTTTTACCGTTCAATAGCAAATCTTTCGTAATAAAATGTTTGATACTTTTTATTCCTGGAATCCCACGGGAAATTTCCCTGGAGTGGTCTGTAGCTGTATGTTGTGTGTCTGTCGATTAAAAAAAGAACAGGCAGCGCGAGTGCGATTTCGTATTTACACACTGCTCTCGAGCTGACAGACAAGAACTACAACATGCTGTTACAATGTATTGATGTTATTAACGTCTTGCAAAACGGTGATTATTTCTTTTGTTAGGCATAACAATTCGAAACACTCAAATAATATTTTTTTTATAAATTCAAAAAATTTTGTTGTCTGTCTTTGCCTGACGTAGGATATAGGAGCAGCATGTAAACACTCACTGCTTGCGATGCTGCTGCAGAAATATTTTAAGAATTATTTTAGACAGTGGATTGAAACGGCGAATACTTTGGACTTTTATGAAGAGTGTAATTGTTTTTCAAATAAATGTAGTACCAAACTTACATTCTTGTATTACAGTTGGTGTAGAAACAAACTCTTTTCCATTCAACGAAGAACTCAACTGTTTTGAAATGAAGGAAAACTTAGTTCTAGAAGGAATATCAAAGGAACACATCAAAGGGTACATATCAGACTTGTTGTTGATCGGGACATATTATAGGAGGCTCTACAAGTTTGCTTTTAATCAAACACTTGAAGATCACTTTTGTAGTAATGGCTTAGTGTATGAAGTAAGTGTAACTCTTTTTAACATTTCTTTTTTCTTATATTAGAAATTTAAGTATATTACACTGAAATGCAGGAATTTGGCTTTTATTAGAGAAACAACAGGGGTTCATATTTTATTGCAAATGTGTTATTTTATTGTCTGTGGCTGGCCCTTCGTTCCCGTAGAATAAGAATTTTATATTCATATCTTCTGAAACCTGCGAAATATATGAAATGAAACACACATGAAAATCCTTATTTTTTTATTATTAAGATCTGGGATGACTTGAAGCAAATACAAGATAAATTTTTAAGACAAAAATTGAAAAATATAGTAAATTATGATTATCTGTCATATATTGCTTAGTAAAATTGACACATGTGTTTATCTTAGGTGGAAGATATAGTATACTACTCAGTTCAATTTATTTGACACTTGTCATTATCATAATACAAATCTGCGAAAGCAGCCGCTTTAGGCCCCCACACTTCATTCGAGTTTTGATATTTGTAAATCTCACACACTTCAATTTTATTCGTACAGAAGATATTCTATGAAAATGAAATGCTTTTCTAACTTAAGGAATTATGGGTTGTTTATACAAATATTCTCGCTGTGTTTTATCTTTTCGAAATTGCGTTCTTGAAATAAAAGGTAGCTATATATTATATCCTTGCCAAATGTAGATAGATAGATAACACTTTATTGCACACCAAAATATACAAATTACAAAAATAAACCATATTTCCAAAATTTTCTAGGCAATACAATAAACAGCCTTATCACTTAAATCGATCTATTCCAGGTAACCTAAATTATAGGGGATCCTTAGCTAATCTGGCGTAGGTGGTATAGGAAAAAAGGGGCAATAGATACATAAATAAAAATGTAATTAAGATCTGTTCATTTGTTTAGTTATAGAAAGGTAGGAAACAGAGTTACTATTGCAATTATAATGCTTATATCACTTTCAGGCGGCTAGAGAGGTAATAAGGCGTTATCTATTAGATTTTCGTCTATTAGCAACTGAAATATATGAAGAATGTACAAAGACAAGGGCTGAGGATATTAATTGTATGCCGACATTGCTAGAAATATTATATCATTTGGAACCTTTGAAATATGAGATAGAAACGATTGTATCTATCTACAAGATGATTGATACAGGTATATCTAAATAATTTGCTTTTACTTCTTAAAGCTTAATTTGCTATTTATGTTTATCTGTTGTTTTTTGTATTTGTCCAGTTAATCACTTGACATTGGCAAAATCAATGCCAAAGGCGTTGGAGTGGGAGTGGAGTGGAGTCAGCTTTAACAAAAATAGATAGATGTAATTACAGACAAAACCGAATATAACGACATCGTTTATAACGACAGATCGGTTATAACAACCGAATGGCAAGGTCCCGGCCGAATCTCTATAAAAACTAATAAGTACACATACCGCCTATAACGACATCGGATACAGCGACATATCGCTTAAAACGATGAAACTTTATCGATATTCATCGCCTATAACGAACAACCGTTTACCTATTCCAGCAAAACAAAACATTACGAACAATTTTCATCTTTATACTTATTAGTATAAAGATGAAAATAGTTATATGCAGCAAAATATTCCTGCATATTATTATATGCAGAAATATTTTGCTAGAGGCTTATTATTAAGCCTAAGAGGGATTATTATTCTCTTACCTTATCTGAATTCCTCTTTCCCGCTCTTTGCCATTTGACCTTGCATGTTTTACTTCTTATTCAGTGAAATAGTTGACCGTGTGCATTTATTTATTTAATTTGTTTGGGAAATATACAATAATTAATATTCTTAATTATAAAACACAAAATTAATACATATATCAAACATGTTTCCACTAAAAAAATAATTATTATATAATACAAATAGAAATTGACTTAAACAGTTAATTACAAGAAAAAAAGAAATACAATTATAAGAAAATTACATAAAATGTCTATTTAATTTACATTAGGTCAATATTGAACAAAAAAACTAAACAAAAGACACTACAATAATTACTGATAAAATAGATATAAAAAAAGGAGGAAAGTATACAAAAAAATGTCATTATTCTAAAAAAGCAACAAAAAAATCCCGACGAATTGAGAACCTCCTTTTTTCGAAGTCGGTTAAAAACTGTAAGTCACTGGATCATTCCAAACTAATATATAATATTAATAATTATAGGTTGATTTCAAAACTTTTGGTTTAGATCGTGTGCTTATTACGCGTTACTGACTATCAATATGACTATGTACATGTGTATATTGCTTATAACAATTATCGGACATAACGTCCGAAGTATACGGTCCCTTCACTGTCGTTATATCCGGTTTCGACTGTACTTTTCATTTCAATTTTAGATCCAAAAACGTCGATACCTCACGGTGCGGAGCTAATGTCATACCTTTTTAGTGAAATATCTCTCGTCACTCACAAGAAGACCGCATTCACTATGTTCAATTCATTGGTGACCATTTGCAGGGTTTATTTCAAGTATGTTATTAGCTATAGGAGTGACTAAGGCAATAACATTTTAACGTGAAGTTTTACGGGCAGGTATTCAAATTGGACAAGTACATTAACAATCTGTCCGTAAAACTTCAAGTTAAAATTTTGTTGTGGTTCGTTGTGCCATTCGTTTTTACACTTGTCCTTTGCAATTCCGTTTTCCATTTGTCTGTTGAAGTTTCACTTCTACTAAATATCTATTATAAAAAAAGAAGTGTGTTAACTTGTGAAACTGGCAACTGGACAGAAATTTGTCAAATTAATAATAAGTTGTCGATTAATAACCGGTTCCTATATATTAGCATTAATTCACTTGCCTTACTATCATTTGAATCTGACGTTTCTTGTATGGACCTTACTTCAAAATTTAACTGACAGTAAGACAAATGAACGGGGAGTTAAATATAGGAACAGGCCATAAGTGGATGGCTCACAAAAGGACAATAAGGTCTTAACTCGTCGGTTTCTAAAGTACTGCCTTCTTAAATAATGTAAATGTAAATCAGTCAATGTTAAAAAAGAAACTCATGGTTTCACTCTGATATCTGTCTATCTACCTGGCAGTATCCGTAAAATGTATATCTATCGAAAAAATATCTATATTAAAAAGCGATTTCTTCTAAGAAACCAGGCAACAAAAGAAAGAGATGAAATTGTTCGTTACTATAGGTTATAAGGGCTGTTTCTGTCATATGGCTTCGGATATTTAGAAATGTATCTCCTTCCAGATTCATTGAGAGATTCATATTTGAAGGTGAATTGGACGATAGACACGAAGAGTTTTTTATAAGGAAAGACTCACAAAATGTGAACTGTAGATCTAAACGTTATTGGGACAAGGGGTTTCATATAACGCAGAGTGTTGCCATCCCTGAATTCTTGAAAGCATTGGCAAAGTGTATCCTGTTGTGCGGCAAATCTTTGAGATTGTTGAAGCTGTGTAATCCGAGCGTAAGTATTTTTCTTTATAAATGTTTTAATTAAGAAAACATCAGCCATTATGTATTTAATTAAAGTACTGACGTGTTAGATCCATGCTGGAATCGGTGTGATAATACTTTCTCACGGCATTTCCGAGTGAAACGGTTCCGGAAACGGAACTCATCTGATCGTTTCGTATGATAAATATTGTGGCGAACGATGGTGGAACCATCTAGCTAGTTTTAGAACTTTTGGAAAACTCTAGAAAAATCAAGAACGAAAAGACAAGGACGGATATATTTAGAAAAAGATAGACGATAAACGAAAGAAAGAGATAGATAGATGTTAGAAAGAGATAGACGACAAAAGAGAGAAAGAGATAGATAGATGTTAGAAAGGGATAGACGTATAAACGAAAGTTCCCGAACAGAAGGTTCGGGAAAGAAAAGACAGAGACAGATAGACGGGTTCTAGAAAATTCTTCCGGGTATATAAACAGCGTAAGGCGCGCCTACCGGGCAGTTTAGAGTTTAAAGTTGAGTTCAGTCCAAGACGGTGAAACGACAAGTGCGATACTAAAGAGTTATCAGAGAAGGTTAATAGAGTACAGAGACGAATTAAGTGGTGAATTTAGTGAGCAGTTTGGTGGACAGATACGTGAAGGAGCTGTGTAGCGCAGTTCGAAAGAGGAACCAGACGCAAGCTACCCGCGATAATATCGGAGGTGGTCCACGCAATATCGGCGACGGTATTGAGGGTGTGACAACTTATCATCGAGACTGTGCATCGTTGGTCGTGCGTATAGGGGGAACCCTGCAGAGAGGTACTACGTGCGGCTGTGTGAGTTAATAAAAGCTTTTAAATTTAAAACTGGTGTTTTCTTCCAATCCATAAGTGCGTACCCCGCTCGTACGTAACAATTGGTGTCAGAAGTGGGATTGGAAGATAAAATGCCAGTAATGCCAAGAGACGGCGTCAACACTCGTGCTAGGGCCGCCGCCCAGCAACAAGAGAATTTGGAACCGGAGAGCTCCGTGGAAGAAAACCCTGGGGAGTTAAACGATCCTGTTGAGGGGACTTCAACCGATTCATCGAGTACGCAGCCCCCTAAATCGGAGTTCTGGGCATTGTTAGAGCAGATGCGAGCAATGCAAGAAGAACAGGCCCGTCGTCAAGAGGAACAACTGCGAAGAATGCAAGACGAACAAGCCCGCCGTCAGGAGGAACAGCTGCGAGCAATTCAAGACGAACAAGCCCGCCGTCAGGAGGAACAGCTGCGAGCGATGCAGGACGAGCAAGCTCGCCGTCAGGAGGAACAGCTGCGAGCGATGCAGGACGAGCAAGCTCGCCGTCAGGAGGAGCAAGCTCGCCGTCAGGAGGATCAGCTGCGCGCCATGGAAGGACAACTGCGTGCTTTGGGGGAAGATCAGAGGACCAGTGAAGGCAGCATTCTAGAGGCTATTAAAGATAGTGCACAGGCAGTACAGGAGGTAAGAAATAAGCTTCAGGTACATGAAGAGTGTCTGTCTGGGCATGAGGAACGAATTTCAGCCATGGAAGAAGATTTGCATAGAATAAAGGTTAGGGGTGTGCCAATCCCAACGGTGACAACTCCATCTGCCATGAATTTTAAGGCACCTCCTTATGATGGAGCATCTTCATGGGCAGCTTATAGGCGGCAATTCGAAGCGGTGGTACAGATGAATGGATGGGATAGTGAACAAGCTAGGACTGCGCTTGTTTTGGGACTCCGGGATAAAGCGACGAATGTGCTGGAGGCAGTCAGCAAGGATGCCTCTTATGAGCAACTAATGGAAGCTCTGGAATCACGGTTTGGTGACTCTCATTTAGAGCACGTGTTTCGAGCCCAACTTCGAGAGCGTTATCAGAGACCTAATGAATCGCTGCAGCAGTGGTCACTGGAGGTGGAGAAGCTGGTGCGAAAGGCATATCAGAGTTCGCCTTCGACACTTGTTAACAGCATACTCCTGCAAACGTTTGTGGACGGCATATCTGACGTTGAGATAAGAGCAGCTGTCCGGTTAGGCCACCATGATAACATGAAGGATGCCTTAGCACACGCTTTAGAGGTAGAAGCTGTTCGCCGAGATTCGAGGAGCGGACGCATACGTGAGATCACGTCAAGCGATGATTCCACGGGAGGTCGAAGGACTTTTACATTCAGATGTTATGCCTGTGGAGAGCGAGGACATTTCCGAAACAGGTGCCCAAATCGACCCTATGGAAGACAAAGAACTGACGCTAGTGCACAGGCGTCAGAAAATCAGGAAAACTAGATAAAGTCAGAGCTGCGGGGTGGGCGCTGGCTGGTAGACGAATAACCCCAAGAATAAGGATTTATCAAAGCTCAGATGGGAACAGTCTAACTATTGATGGAATAGTTAATGGAGTTGCTTGTTTACTGACCATAGACACTGGAGCGTCACGTACGGTAATTGGACCGCAATTAATGAGGAGAAATGGTAAAGTAACTAATGAAAGTCGGACGGTCCAGCTCACGACGGCTACCGGCCAGCGTGTACCAGTAAAAGGGGAGCAGAAAGTAGCTATCAAAGTTGGTGACAAGCTTTATTGGCAACGAGCGATAATAGCCGACATTATGGATGATTGCATAATTGGACTGGATTTCCTCAGAAATCATCAGTGTAACCTTGACATACAGAAGGGCATTCTTAAGTGTGGAGCCATGGAACTCCCAATGAAAGGTGGCAGCGGAGGTAGAGTGTACACCTTCCGGGAAAATGATGGAATAGATCTCAGTAAAATTATGGAAGGTTGCAAAGAGGATTTAACAGCCATGCAGATGGCAAAGGCCGAAAGTCTATTACAACGATACTCTGAAATGTTTTCGAAAGACGACAAGGATATTGGCAGAACCGGATTAGTTCGGCACCGAATTAATACTGGGTATGAACATCCGATCCGACAACGACCACGTCGAGTTCCATTTTCTAAAGAAAAGGAAGTTGATGACATGATCAAGGAAATGGAACGAAATGGGGTAATCGAACCATCTATTAGCCCGTGGTGCTCTCCTGTGGTTTTAGTAAAGAAAAAGGATGGAACTACTAGGTTCTGCGTAGACTACCGTCGATTAAATGATGTCACGAAAAAGGACAGTTATCCCTTACCAAGGATAGATGAGACTCTCGATACTTTGAACGGTATGACATGGTTTTCTACCCTAGATTTGAAGAGTGGATACTGGCAGGTAGAGATGGACTCAAGGGATAAGGAGAAAACTGCGTTCTCTACTGGTAAAGGATTATGGCAATTTAAGGTAATGCCATTTGGACTATGTAATGCTCCAGCTACATTTGAACGTTTAATGGAAAGAGTCTTAGAGGGCTTATTAGGAGAAACCTGTTTGGTTTACCTCGATGACATCATTATAGTGGGTCGAAATTTTGATGATCATCTGAAAAAGTTGGAGATGGTGTTCGAGAAATTAAAAAGCGCAAATCTCAAGTTAAGTTTGAAGAAATGTTCCTTCTTTAGACGACGAGTTAACTACTTGGGACATGTTATTTCTGCAAACGGCATTGAAACTGATCCAACAAAAGTTTGTGCAGTCAAGGAATGGCCTATACCGACGGATAAAACACAAGTCCGCGCATTTTTAGGGCTCTGCTCTTATTACCGACGGTTCGTTAAGAATTTCTCACAAGTGGCAACCCCTTTACATAAATTAACCGAGAAGAAACGGACATTTGTTTGGGATCAGGAATGTCAAATGGCGTTTGAGGAACTGAAGCAGCGCTTATGTAATACACCAATACTTGGCTATCCAGACAGGGTCAACGATTTCATAGTTGACTGTGACGCAAGTAATACGGGTATTGGCGGGGTACTTTCTCAGAAGAAAGGAGATCAGGAAGTTGTCATAGCGTATTTCAGTAAGTCTTTGTCAAAGTCAGAAAAAAACTACTGTGTTACCCGGAGAGAATTGCTAGCAGTAGTCAAAATTTTACAGCATTTTAAGAAGTACTTATTGGGACGGAGGTTTCTGGTCAGAACGGATCATGCGGCATTAAAGTGGCTGCTGCAATTTAGGAATCCGGAAGGTCAAGTTGCGCGTTGGATTGAACAACTGCAGGAATACGATTTTGTGGTGGAACACCGAAGTGGAAGAAGTCATGGAAATGCTGATGCTTTATCCAGGCGACCGTGTTCAGAGGATTGCAGGCATTGTATTAGACAAGAGGAGAAAGATGGTGCTATTTACATTAAAGCAATAAGAACGGACGCTCTTAATGATGAGTGGAGTCAAGATGCTCTACGGAAGTCACAAGAGGAAGATGAAGATCTGAAACCGATATTGCTTTGGAAAAAGGCTAATAGATCTCGACCTGATTGGAGTGATATTGCTGGTTTTGGCGCAACAACTAAGGCCTATTGGGCGCAATGGAATAGTCTGGTGCTTAATGAAGAACTATTATGTCGAAAATGGGAGAGTCCAGCTGGTAATGAAAGTCATTTGCAAATAGTAGCGCCCAAGTCTAAAATCCCGGAAATTTTACGGGCGTATCATGACGGCACTTCAGGAGGACATCTCGGTGTGAAAAGGACTTTGATGAAAGTGCGTCAACAATTTTACTGGCTTCATTGCAGGGAAGACGTCGAGGAATGGTGTAGGAATTGTACGAGGTGTGCTTCTGTGAAAGGACCCCAAACACGAAGTCGAGGTAGATTAAAATTATACAACGTGGGTGCCCCTTGGGAACGGATTGCAATTGACGTGGCGGGACCATTTCCTTCGACAGATAAAGGAAATCGTTACATTTTGGTGGTTATGGATTATTTTACTAAATGGCCGGAAGCTTTTGCAATTCCAAATCAGGAAGCTACTACGGTAGCGGATAAATTAACGAAAGAAGTTTTCTGCCGATTTGGTTTACCCCTGGAGATTCACAGTGATCAGGGTCGCAATTTTGAATCTCAAGTCTTCCAAGAGACCTGCAAGATACTTGGAATACACAAGACTCGAACTACCCCGTATCACCCACAATCTGATGGAATGGTAGAGCGGTTTAACCAAACTTTAGAACGGCATCTGGCAAAGGTTGTGGATTCTCATCAACGAGACTGGGATGAGTACATTCCCCTCTTTCTCCTAGCATATCGAACGGCTGTTCATGAGAGCACTTCCACAACGCCGGCTCGTGCTAATTTTGGAAGGGAACTCCGACTTCCAGTGCAACTTCTTTCAGGATGTCCGCCTGATACTCCAAGTTGTGTTTCGGACTATGTCCAAGACTTAAGAAGGAGGATAGAAGAAATTCATCACCATATGAGAATAGAAAATCTACAAGCCAGTGAACGGATGAAAACCCGTTACGATAGACGTGCTAACTTAAGGGACTTTGATGAAGGCTCATTGGTCTGGCTTCATAATCCTGTTCGACGTAAAGGAAAATCTCCAAAATTGCAATCGAGTTGGGAAGGACCTTACACAGTAGTCACTAGGATTAATGATGTTACCTATCGAATTCGGAAATCATCAAGGAGCCCTGCAAAAATAGTGCATGTAGATCGACTAGCGAAATTTCATGGTTCTAACGATGCTCGGGACGAGCACGTTTTAGGAGGGGGTAGTGTGGCGAACGATGGTGGAACCATCTAGCTAGTTTTAGAACTTTTGGAAAACTCTAGAAAAATCAAGAACGAAAAGACAAGGACGGATATATTTAGAAAAAGATAGACGATAAACGAAAGAAAGAGATAGATAGATGTTAGAAAGAGATAGACGACAAAAGAGAGAAAGAGATAGATAGATGTTAGAAAGGGATAGACGTATAAACGAAAGTTCCCGAACAGAAGGTTCGGGAAAGAAAAGACAGAGACAGATAGACGGGTTCTAGAAAATTCTTCCGGGTATATAAACAGCGTAAGGCGCGCCTACCGGGCAGTTTAGAGTTTAAAGTTGAGTTCAGTCCAAGACGGTGAAACGACAAGTGCGATACTAAAGAGTTATCAGAGAAGGTTAATAGAGTACAGAGACGAATTAAGTGGTGAATTTAGTGAGCAGTTTGGTGGACAGATACGTGAAGGAGCTGTGTAGCGCAGTTCGAAAGAGGAACCAGACGCAAGCTACCCGCGATAATATCGGAGGTGGTCCACGCAATATCGGCGACGGTATTGAGGGTGTGACAACTTATCATCGAGACTGTGCATCGTTGGTCGTGCGTATAGGGGGAACCCTGCAGAGAGGTACTACGTGCGGCTGTGTGAGTTAATAAAAGCTTTTAAATTTAAAACTGGTGTTTTCTTCCAATCCATAAGTGCGTACCCCGCTCGTACGTAACAATATTTGTAAGAAATTGTAAGAAAAGTAGTACTGTTGTTTTTTTTAAATACCATCACCATAAACAACAAGTTTGTCAGGGCTTTTTTCTGTCTGCTTTCTTTTTTTTAAGCTTTTATTTACTTATACTCCCTTCAAGTAGTATGGAGTTAAATTGACAATAAAATATTTTATTTGTAGTAGCTGATATTTCTATTCTTTAGAATCTAGAATTTAAAACACAAAAGCTCTATTCTTGTAATTAAAGATCACAGTGTACAAAGTTAAATTAAAAAATAATAATTAGGTAATATTGTTACTCGTTGATTTATGATTTTGTATCAAAAGTTACGATATAAAAAGAAAAAAAAAACTTTTGTTTCAAATATTCTCAAGATTATTCCGGACGAATTCACTTGCATAGACCAATGTTCTACATAGTGTTAGATATAATGGGGCATGATTATAAAATGAGTTTATAAGAGTAACATGACATTTTGTACTGAACCAGTACAATGTACCATTTTAAATGAGGCGAGGAGATTTTTAAAGTTTGTATCGGCAGTACATTTGAAGTAATAAGGCCGGTGAGGCGGTGATCGTCAGTCGCTCGTTTGTCCCATTCAAAATTATTAGTTCGGGGATGTTCGTTATGAATCGGACGTGATCGGCCTCGGTCACCTCATTTTACTAGCAGTTGTACTATGACATATCATATTGTCATTCTTTATCATGTGAATATCCGTAGAGGCGTTATTGTACTGTTGTAGCATAAGCCTCGTTCCGTCCTTTCTCTTACGTTTGAGGCGTGAGAAGTGGCGCGACAAAAAAGTCTTACATTTTCAAATTTCCAGCCGTATCAGAACAAATGTATTTTGTACGGGACAAATGTACTGGCTCACACGTGTACTACACATCGCTAGTTCTATACGAATCTATGCAAGTGAAAATACTTGACGAGTTTAAAATGTGGATTACTGATTATGAATATAGTTCATATAAACTGTGACTTTTAGGATCCATTGGTGCTTCTAATATCATCAGACCATCCCTCAGTGAAATGTTGTGCCAGTTTTGATGAACTCGAAAGGCAACAACAAGTGCTCGACGTGTATCGTACGAGGTGTCTTTTCGTTAGTGGCGAATTGGTCACGTTCGATCAAATATTACTGAAGAGGGAAGCTGAAAGGAAAGCCTTTACTGAAATGGCTTCTTTAAAACAGGCTGAAACGCTGGAGAAGATTGTTGGTATGTACGAATCTACTAAGGATTTATTATTATGTATATAAATTGTGACTAAAATTATACAAATTAATAGTGTTTTGGATGTCACTCTAAAATCAGATAGAAAACACTTTGTTGCTCATTGCTTGCTCAAAAATAACAATTACAATATACAATATTGCAAACATACAATAAATACAATGCAGCAAAACAATAGGCGTAGGCAGTCATTTAAATTTAGCAATTCTAACTAAGATTTAAGAACGAAACGCGATTTGGGTGCTTCTGATTATGTTTCGATGAATCAAATCGAAACTCAATTCCCAAGCGAACTCCCAGGGGGGTACACGACTTTATTACTGACGTCTACTTTATCGCAGCACCAAAAAATAGTCCTAACGTTAATGATTAGTAACACGAAAAATAAAATGGAAATAAGTAAAATGCGTATCAGTCTATGGCAGTTCAGGGTTCAATGGAGGTGATCAATGTATCAATCTCAATTCCAGCTGAACGTAAACGCTTGGCCCAGTTGATAATTGCGGAAAAACAACATTCGCTGCGAGTTCTCGAAGCGGCTATGGCTGAAGCCAAAGCGGCTAAGAGTAAAGCGAAGAAACGTGAGCGAATGCGTTCGGAAATGGAAGAAGCGGCGCAAAAAGCTACTGACGAACTTGATTCTAAGTTGCGGGATGTTGAAAGGTGTGTTTTATTTTCTGTATATATATCTTTTCTATATCCGTTCCTAATAATATTTGTTGATTGTAGATATTCTGATATATTTTTATGCGTATTTTTTTTCCTACATTTTTAATATAAAGCCATATATCTAGTCCAGTAGTAGTTTTATGCAATTAATAGATGCCACATGTGACAAATGTTTTTGGTTTATGGTCTCCTCACTTTTGTTCATCCTTATTTATGAATCTTTTAGGGTTGTATGGGTTTCCATAATTGATACTTGTCCTCTGGATTTAAAAATGTATACTGATTTTTGAAGAATCTATTATAATGTTTAAAAAAATGATATTTGTTGTATTTAGTTAAAGTCCTAAAAGCCTGAATGCAATTTAGCCTTAAATATATTTTTTTTAATTTGTAGAACTAAAATCATGGCATATTACTCAAAATTAAATATGGAAGTTGAAAAAAGTAAAATTCATACAGAATGGAAAATAAAACGTTTGCAGCTAGACCAAAGTAGAATGCAACTGCTTTCTTCTGAGGAACGAAATTTAAAACGAGAAAAGCTTGAACTGCAACATCAGAAAAACGAAGAAATAATGGCTATGTCCATACAAAGTATCGAAATGCAATCTGTAGATGTCTTAGATTCGAATGATAACGAAAGTATTCGTGAAAATAACATTATAAATTCTAATACTTCAATAGACTTGCATACAGTCCATGATGCGAAAGGAATTAATCAAAATACAGATTTAACGGAAAACAAACTTAAAGCTAATAGTTCAAGTGATGTGTTTAGCGCAATATGTAATGTTGCCAAAAGTTTTTTTGGTGTTTCTAAAAGCACAGAGCTTAAGAGCTGCGATAACAAAAAGGAGCTTGACTCTCAAGGAAACATTCTAGAAAATTCAGCGTACAGTACTGAAATTAATAGGAATGAAGGAAAAACGTCTAACGATGTAATAGGCGCTCAGTTAAATGATGTTTATGACAATGAACAATATTATAAAACAAAACAAGAAGCTATGTTGAATAAACAGAAAGTAATGGCACATGAGTTTGGACGGATTGATAACGAAAATAATTCAATAAAAGACCCACCCATAATGAATATAGCTTCTGTTGATATAGAAAACAATATCGGTGATTGGTCACCATTTATGCAAGCTAAGAAAAACAAATTGAAAGTTTTAGGAGCAGAGTTTGGAAATGAAAGAGATTTTAAACCAATTGTAACGGAACCCAAAACAGACGCTCAGAGAGAAGCTTTATTAAATAAGCAAAAAGTTTTAGGTGTTGAATATAACTTACCTCCAGAAATAATATGTATAAAAGAACCGGCGAATATTGCCCAAGAGGAAGCATTGCGTAACAAAAAGAAGATACTAACTTCAGATTATGAGGCAAATGTTCCAAGTCAGAAAAGGGAAATAGCGAAGCGATCAGGATTAACATTGAATTTGAAACCTTATAGTGAAACTTTGGGTGGAAGTCGAAGTACTGGGAATACGCCTAACACTGATGGGGTTACACCAGGCGAATTCTACGCGAAGGTAATATTTTAATACTGTAACATTACTTACTTAAAAACTTCATTTTATACTGAAATAATCTATCCGAATTAAACGTTTCCACAAAGATATAGTTATGTATGGAAAATTGCGATGGTTGAATAGTAGCAAGAAGAAAGGTGAATTAACCATCATTAGGGATTGTAATCTTTAATACTCTTCTTCCGTGATTTAGTAGTTTTACTAGAAATGTGGCACTATTCGTTATCTATTAAAATATTTTTCTTATAGTAATAAAGTGAGAGGTGAACCTAAATTTACAATTCAATATATATTTATTCTAATAACATAATTTTCTCTGTACCTATAAAAAATAAGTCATCAGGCATGGTTATTTTTCCAATTATTACACTGTAGTAATGTTTCAGTATGTACTATAGCACTATTTCGGTTTTTTTAGTTGAATTTAGAAACGCCAACTACTGCTGACATACCTCTAGAAGGAGCAATAACTAGCGACATATTCACATCACAAATCCAAGGCAACAAAGACCTTGAATCAAAGAAACCTAATCAAGATTTTTTAACTTCCGATGGTTTTAATTTCTCAGTAGTTGTTGATGATGAAACTGCAGAATCTGAAATCATAAGTGACGTACAGACACTTGGCAGCTCAGATAATTCACCAATGAAAAGTTTAGATACAGAAGTAACAGGAATAAGAACAAAATATTCGTTTTTCAATTTACTCGATGGTTCATATAATCTTGAATATTTTGATCCATTTGGGGTTAGAGATTTTAAAAAGTACTCCAAAGATTATTTTACGAATAAAATGGATTTAGAAGGGTCATGCTATACACACCCCGCTATAATTATGGAGGAAGTTCAAAAACAACCGTACAATAATATCTTCGCTTCTCATTATGAAGAAAAAGAAAATAAAATTACATGTGATAATATAGCAACATTAACTGCTTGTTTGCAAAGATCAGTAATGTTGCCACTTACATATCAGTTGGAGGTTGTTAATAATTCGATTTTAACTTATTTCTTAGTAAATTTAGACATGTACGACCACATGAGGAGTTTGAAAGATTATTTCTTTTTGATGGATGGAGAGTTTTCGAGGAGTATTTGTCGCAATTTATTTACGAAATTGGTTAAAACGCTCAATCCACAAGAGTTGTTGAATTTTGGAACACTTCATAGTATTTTAGATAAGGCATTAGGATCTTCTATATCACGTAAGTTTTTACTGCTTAGCTAATTTGCTGTCTTTTTCGGCTTGATAAATACCTAAAACTCTTTATCTTGCAAACTAACATCTATTTTGGTCTAGTTTTGGCTTTTTAGATATTATTTGGTAAAAGTTAAATTAAAAAAACAATCTGTTACAAAACTAAAAACATGAATTGTAATAAAATTTTGTTAGTGATGTTTCTTTAAAGTCAACTATGATGGACTTTATATACCTCGAATTGTAATTAGACCTGAAATTAGACGATATGCTCCAATGCAATTTTGATGAAGTGAATAAGATAGGTATTCTAGTTCTATTCTTGATTTAGTTGTTGAATCACATTTTACAATATTTTTCAGATGTACATAAATTCTCGGAGAATCTATCATTTACAATCACCGAATCTCCTTTAAGTTTCCAACACAGTTCGCCAGACGTCCTGCAATGTTTATCTCTCACATACTCTGTGAATTGGCCTCTAAATATCATTCTCTCTCAGGAAGCTCTATTGAGATACGCGAAAGTGTTCCAGTTTCTAATTAAAATGAGACGAATATTTTGGGTTCTAGGGGAAGATTTCGAAGTAAGTATATTTGTTTAGGGTTAACTATTTGTGTACTTTTAAAATAGCCTTTATTTGTATTTTTTCATTTAAATACATTAGGTATTTTACACCAGTTACATAATTGTTTTTATAAATAGCATTATTTTCTCAGGTATTTTATATCCTCATTTAATTTTATTTAGCGAGTTCTTTTTCACTCAAAAAACATTTTTTATTTGTTTGTGCATAAATCAACTGTGGAACTACTCTATAGATGTAATGAAACTTTATATATAGCTTATGATCAATATATTAAATCGGCATAGAGTTGGTTTTAGGATATGTAAGTTAATTTGTTTTGTATGGGTCGAAGGGTTTTCTTAGTACATTTATATGAAACGGACTAAGGGCCGCTTGTATAACGATCGCCTTTAAATAAAATTAGTTAATCATATTAAACTGCCTAAACACGTTTTACACAAAACGTATTGACAGTTCTTTAAACATATTTAGCAGCAAATTTTGCATTGTGCAAGACGCTAATTGTATTTAAGGGTGTTTAATACGTTTGTGTTTCTTAAATAAATTTAAGCAACCTTACGTAAGCGGCCATAAGTCTAGTGCTAGTACACACATTTTAAATTAAGACCAATTTACGTATGCAATTTTTATCAATGTTTTGTCATCTAATATTTTCAGTCACTAAAACTGTCAGCAAAACTTTCTCGTGAACACTCGCGCAAATTCCTTCGATCGCCGCAATACATTTCAATACAAATATACCGGCACATAATGGCATCCATGATACGAGCATTAGACAATTATATTGTCACGACATGCATTCAGAGTTCTTGGACTGAATTCGAAAAGGATTTGAAAAAAGCGAGAACTCTTGATGACTTGTATGAATGTCATATGGTTTACTTGAAGAAGGTCTTGTTTAGGTGTTTATTGAATAATAGATCGACACCGGTCATGAAATTGCTGAACGATATATTCACCGTCGTATTGAAGTTTAGCCGCGTTTTGAAAGCTGGGTGAGTGATTTTTTGGTGATTTTTTAGATTTTTTTTTATTATTAAATATCCAACAGCATATAATAAAAAAATCCAATTATGGCATACTTTATACTCTTTGACGGATCAAATTTTCCATAAGCTGACATCAAAATTGCCGCGCCAAAACCAAGAGAATTTTAACGTCTCTTTTCTTCTAATACAAATTCTATATAGTTAGAGGGAGAAAGCATCAGTTCAATCTTCATTTCAATTATCTGTATTTGACCACAATTTGTGGTGCTTCCCAATTAGCCGTGTGTGAGACAGTTTGGGCAACAAATCTGTGGTGGTTCCGTCTTAAGGGCTATAATACTTTGTTTATATATATTTTATTATTCGTAGTTCGGCTCTGATTTTAATAGTCACGTGTCCTAATAATGGTATTAACAAAAAAGTATGTTGTGGAAATTAATTTTTATTTACATATTTACCTTCACATGAACTCTTTGTTTCCATGCTGATACTATCTGTATAAATATCTGGCGTAAATACAATAACTATTAGTAAAACAGACTGTACATTAAAACACCAGAAATACCCTGTTTTACAATATGTCGCAATAATAACTTTGTAGGATAACATAACCTTACAAACCTTACTAGAAATTTCCCTTTTTATAAAACAAAATCTTTCCACCACCAACTAATGTAACAGACCAAGAATCTTTTTAAATTTTCCATCTTCACTGTCACGTTATTATTTAGACAAAAACAAGTAAATTATCACGAAGAACAACGTACCATTTATCTAATAGTCGTCAAATTATAGCTCTCATGCTAATTGGGGGCAAAGTAACAAAGAGTTACAAGATATTTTTCAATAACACTTCTAAAATGGTTAATTAACGGTCCTTTATTACAGTGAATGGCAACAAAAAGATACAAATGGTAATTTTACACATTCAAATTACGCGCAATTGGAAGAATTGTTTCATTTGTTCGAAAAACTTGCCAAATACCTGCATAAAGTGGTGACTAAGCTGATGGAATGCGGGTACCAGAGGCACCTGGTCGAGCTGTTGACCATGGTCAATTTGAATGGGTATTATGACCCGGAAAGATCGAAAGAAGAACAGAACACTAGTGTACAGTCTGCTTAAATAGCCGAAGTATTTTGTCCTGAAAAGTTGTAATATGGGCAAAACTTACAAAACTTTACTGCACTTACGCGTGTAGCCGCCTTCGGGTTTTGCTTCCGACTGGCTTTTTGCAATTGGTCTGAAGATGCCATAATAGATTTAATGTCTTTTATAATAGTATATGTTCGCATTTGACCATTATCTCGCCTGATTTCGAGCGGAGATATGAGTCGTATAATTCCAATACCCGCCAACTCCCTTAAAAATCAAAATTAAGATATGTATGTTTCTGGATAGTCTATGAAATTTCTCGTATGTCATTTTGTTCGTTTTTTACCAAAAACCGCCAACTTCCAAATAATTTGACATCAAAGTTTCGAATTTGTTCCAAAATCCGAGATATTAGAACACTTTTTTGCTTTTACTGACAATATGTTGCGTGTGGAGTTAGCGGATATTGGAATTATACGACTCATATGGTCCAAGATGGAACACGCTTACCGAATAGAAGGTACCTTATTTACACAGGACTCGAAGACACCCAGGATAAGGTTTAGGGAAAAAGGATTCAGGTAGTGATTTCCAATTTTCCACTTCTTTATGAATTATGTAATCGAAATGCTTGTAAAGTTTGTGGAGTTATTATAAATCCGCTTTATTTAAAAACGCTTATTAATTAATGTGCCTAGTTTTAATAAAATTAAGTAAGTTAATTGTAACAAAATTATATAGGTACCCCACCTCTTGATCATGTGATAATTTTACCGTAAGTTTGTTAATTTTTATATATAATGAGAATGTACGTCGTTGTGTTGCCAGTATGGGTATTTTTATATTTATTGTTACTATAAAATAATATTTTTAAAGTTTTATCATTTTGACTTTTTTGTTTATTCATAAGATAATAAATAAAGCTTAATATACTTTTTAATGATTATGATTAAAATATTCCTAATACAACAGGAATTCAATAGTGGTTGATCGAAGTAACAAGGTAACGTAAACGGTTTAAAATTATTTCCGAAATACGCTAACAGGTATCGAATACGAGAGCTTCTGCTAAGCACGCTAATATTTAACTGGTATATTATTGAAGCTGTTAAAATTGTGTTTTCTGATAATCGTTATGTCATGATGACTACCAAGTGATGTGCTTGCAAATGAATTCAAATCTGTCATTTACAACTCATAATACATAGTATGAAAGCTATAATAGACTTGTTGAAGCATTATAGCCAGAAATACAATAAAAAACTTGAAATTAATAAAATGTTAATTGAATTAATCTACATTTTAATGTTAGTAGTACTATTAATAAAGTAATCTTTTATAACAATGGTCGTTTCTTATTTGACCCTTTTTTAAAGTAAATTTGAAAATCAAATACTAGCGAAGTGACTACCTATTTGTGCTGGTAAATAGTGCAAGGGAACCCACGGCCCGATCACTGGGTGGTAGAAGGACACTCGAAGTTGGTTGAGTGGATATGTTCCTTTTGAAGTTACGCAGTGCTCAGACCGTAGCCGTTGCACGGACTAGAGATCTCAATTACTCGGCCGGGCTAGAGGTGAAGCCGTAAGTGAGCCCACAACCTGCACACAGGACTTTTTAGAGGGAAAGGCCAGGGATTTTAGTTGAAATCTCTGATCGTGGTGTAGCAATAGCAATTCTGCAGGGGTGCTAGTGCCACCCCTACGTGGTGAAACCCGCACGCGCCAACGCGCTCTCCCCGCGGGGGTTTGTTTTCAAACGGAATTTATCCTGGATAAATAAAAGGTTGATATTACTTATTTTAGCTATTCCTCTATATGAGATAAAAGTGCCATCTCCTGGTGATACTGAAATGCACTGACGAATTATAACACATTTTTATTTCCATATCGTACTAGATGGCGTATTTTTAGCATTGTTTGTATAGTCCTCTGTTGTGCAATAGCGAAACTAAAAAAAATGCTGTGTACAGTATAATAAAGCTTTATAATATTGTGGTACGCTTAATTTGTGTGATTAACTCTTTTTGAATCATAGATAAAAGGTGACATCATTAAGATTAAACAATAATCAATCGCATACTATCTGATGATATTGTGTATGGAAATATTTGATGTTTTCGGAAGCGGCCGTCGCGCTAGTGGCGCCAATATTTTCCTTATATTCAGGGTATGTTTTCACGAATACTTCATTCGGCTGCAATTCGTGATAGGGTTAACACCTTATCTTAAACAGTGCTTAGTGCGCGACATTGAAGTGAAAGCCGGCATTTTCATAAATAAATATACTTGTTGATGCTATATTTACAAAACATTATATTTAAAAGAAACAAATATTTTCAAGAAAATTACTTATGTTGTGTATACAATCGCAGTTTTCAAGTATTGATTGCTGAACAGTTTTCCAAGAGCCAATCATAGCTTTTTATCGGCAACTAGTCGAGATTCGACCAAAAACGTTAAAACTCAAGAGTCACCGTCACCGCCGCCGAGATGGCGTTTATGATGCCTGTAATGAAGAACGATTGGGACATTTACAACTCACAGCGGTCGCGGCGGACCTCGGAGTCAGCGGAGAAGGCGGGGCTCAGTGGCGGACGTGTGAGGAAGATATCGGAGTCGCGCTCCGAGGGCCCGGCGATGTCGCCGCGCTCGGCGGCGCTCAGCCCGCACCGCAGCGCGCCCGCCATGCGTTCACTCTCCTACTGCCGCGCTCCGCCGTCACGGGTCTCACTGCGCACCGCCAACGACAGCCCCAGCAAGGGTTCGGCTAGCCCTGCGGCCGCCGCGCCGCAGGACAAATTCCACAGCAGGTTGGTGGAGAAGTTGAAGCGGGCCCTGGGCCGGTCGGAGTCCCGCCGCGAGGAGAGGACCTCGTGAGTTAACGAGTGCTTGTGTGCAGGGCGCGCGCGGAGTCCCCGGAGCGCCACTCGCGGTGCAGCGCCTGCGTGCCCTACCTGTGACGGCCGCCCCTCGTCGGGCCCGCACCACAAGCGCCGCCACACTATCTGTGATATGTTTCCGATAGTGAACTCGACGAGTTGAGTAAACGTTTGATGAATGTTCTGACTAACCGTCTATGGTACTTCGGACGCTCGACCTAATCAAATTCCCGTCTGAGCTAAGTGATCGTGATGCAAATAATTTTAAATAACTTATCACACATTATATTCAGTTCGCTTTCCATAACTGTTGCATGTTTGTATCACCTGTAATCATCTATTGGGTTGTCAGTTCTAAGGTTGTAAAGGGTACACGAATGGATTTTAAGACTGCGATTAGTTTAAGTTTGGGCGGCTTGGGTCTTGCGATCGTGTTGATTCACATGCCCCTAGTCGCCAATAGATTTATTCATGGCAGTTCATGAAAGGTATCTGTGATTTGTTACTTATATTTGTTAGGGTGAGCCGTAATTATTTTAAGTTGAAACAAGTAAGGTTGAGTTCCATCGCTTGAGTCTTTGATTTTGAATCATTAATAGACTTCTGCTGTAAGACAGTATTTAAATGTTTAAGACCAAGGGTTACAGTAAATTGGAACAATGAGGGGGTTAATAAAAGTTTGGACGTGATAGATAAACTAGTGATGGTTGCTAGATAAATGTACCATTAGAATAATGAAAGTACCTTATATGATAATAATGATATACAAATGTACACATAGTGCAAATTGTCGGTTGGTTAATTATTAATAAAGTGTAGTATTCAACATAATTATTAATTAAATGGAAAAATTACAGGTCCTTTTAAACAACATTTTTTGTTATGAGAATTTTATTTTATGTAATGTTAACATTGTATTTTAATTAACATAATTGAACATAATTGATGTCTTAACTAATCAGATTATCGTAATTGGAAGAAAGTAAAATTGAGAACCAACGTAGCAAAAAATATTAGAGATTATAACATCTTTCAAACTCAAAGCGTAAAGCGATTTAATATTCACTGATTAAAAGTTCCTTAACACTCTTAACTGCCATAGTAGGTACATTCAGGTCCATATTCTAGAACGTAACCATACATTTGTAACGACGTTTCAACTTCAAAGATTGTTACCTACCAGCATCGAATAGCGCTTGAGAATTGTTCTAGAATCCGGGCTTGGGAAACATAAAGTAGTTATAAGATTCGTTAGAATATTCTAATTTGCTTATGAGCAATTTAGAATTGGTCATTGATAACCATACCAATCATGGAGTGTGTAATGTTGATTATAATTAGCTTGCAGTTTTGATGCCTGTATTAAATATTGCATGTAAACAATAATGTATGTCTGATCTGATCTTTTATAAACTATTAAATATTATAAGCTTATTCTTTATTTCTTGGGTTTTATTACCATCCCTTATCTATACTTCTATACTAATATTATAAAGAGGTAGTTTGTGACATTGTACTCTCTGGATCTACTAAACCGATTTTGTAAATTCTTTCACCAGTGGAAATTATTCCTCATCCTGAGTGACATAAAGGGTATATTTGATTATGATTAATAATAAGTATTTATATTTTTACGGAAGGCCACGACACACCTTCCATGATCAAATTGATCGTGTATTAGCAGAAGGTGATGTCAGGAGCCTTAAGAACAGACGAGCGTGCATGACAAGAGCTATGAATGTCAAAGAAGCAAGTGAGGTGTGTAAGAATAAGCCTGTATGGCGCTCTGTTGTTCGTGCCTACCCCGCAAGGGACCTGGCGTGAAGTTATGTATGTATGTATTTTTTTTTCTGATGCCCAGCGAAGTGGGCACCGGCCAGTTATAGATAATTTCTGTTTACTGGCCTTCACATTATAAAGGGAACGCATAGTATAGCATGGGTTGCACACATCCACACTTCTAATTTGCAGGCCCTTTACAGCTTTCCACCGTTATCAGTAGGTATGCTGTATTTGTAAATATACCTACACGAAACTACTTTGCTCTCTACTAGGTCTAGCCAGATCTTATTCTAACGTTCTACGTAAGAATAAAATTCAGGTGTGAGTAATCATTGAGTTATTCCTACATTCTTTTGTGATAACAACGTGGTTTTTAGTAAAAGTAATTATACCTAATCATGTTTGAAAATAAGTGAAGTAAAAAATAATTTAATCAGTAACAGCGAGATAAAGGAAAATAATGTAGTGATTTAGAAGTTCATGTCAAGGATAACTTAGTTATTGTCCTGAGAGGAAAAAAAACAATTGTTTAAAAAACAGGCCTTCGATGCGACCCAAATACTTCTCTCAACTTATATGAGTAAAATTCGTAATTCATAGAAAAACTGAGATTCCTTGTAGTTCTCTGAGCGAGTTGCAGAAGGCAGAAGCAGCTCGTCTGGTACTTTATGTCGTGGAGTTGAAGTTCTACCAATGCAGTATTTCCTTTTGCGATTCTTCCACGTGAATCCACTCATCTACCGCAGCATATTCATCTGAGAGATATGCAGCCCCTGCTTGATGAACAGGCCATGTTTCGCTGCTACTCGAAAATATAGTCTTATTTTTTAATTTGAAACAAGCCGTAACATTATCTTTTATAAAGATTTTCGTCTGAGAAAAGCAAAAATAGGTACCTACAATATACGTTTAGAATATTTTTAATGTATTTGGCACGCTGTCCGTCTTTTATATTACTGTTTCAAGATAGTCATGTGTTCGGCCACGTGCATTGAAGCATGCTATAATAAAAATAAAATAAATTCAGAATACATTACATTGATAATGCGGCACAAACGGGATAATCACATAAATCGGGAGAAAACACGTGAAAAGCAAAAAAATATGCTAAAAGTTTTAAGTTTATTTTCCTGTAAAATCGTTTTAATTTTAGTCGACGTAGTTCTGGTAGCATATATAATGTAATAACCCATAAATATTCCACTGCTGGGCTCGGGCCTGCCATTATAGGGGGCAGGTTTGACACACCGCTTATCTCTATGTGCAGGTTGCATCTCGATGTTTTCCTACACCGTTGTTAGCACGTGGTAATTGTAATAATATGCACATTAGGTAAGAAAACGGCCGTATTGGTGCATGCGTTCCGTCCAGGATCGAACCCGCGCCCTTTGTGTTTGGGATGCGTACGCTAGCCATTACAGAGGTGGCAGTATAACTATCGTCAAATTCCAATAACCTGAGTTCGAATCTTTACCTCGGAAGCATTCACCTTCTGGTTTTATTTTTCTGACCTAAAGTGCTTATTGCTACCATTATGTACTATATCCTGACGTTAAAAGAAAACATCGCGTGGAAACCTACATATCGAGATTGTTGATGTATGAAACTCACTAATCGTTAGACAAGAATGGAGAATATACCGTCGGTACTTCCAAAAAATTGGTAGACATCAAGCCCAGAAGTGGCATGTTTATGTCAAAAAATTTTGAAGTGTTTCTAGAGGGCATAAATACACCACAAGCGTAGTATCATTTACAAATGCTTGCCTAGATGTAAAGGCCTGTTATTATGTTACTTAAAGTGACATGCATGGGTGACGATGATCAAAATAGACTCCAATGTTACATTGTAACAACAGTGCTATAACTATGCAGACCACGTCATGAGAATGGGTTTCAGGGCACGATCGATCCTACGAGTACAAGCATTACAACTACGCCTCTATATTTGCATAGAAATCGAACAATTGTTTGTTATGATTTGAAAGCTTTTATATGTGGACTGTGACTTTTATAATGTCAAAGCTTTTGTTTGTCATATTTTATGTTACTTTTATAACGCGAATGCTTGATCTTCGTTTGCGTTGAATGTACTTGGTTATACCACAGGTTCTCTTTCATGTAATGAAAAATTCTAAGATCTTAGATAGATCAACAGACCTAATAAAACTATTATTTAGAATGTATAATATTGAACAACAGCGCTTTGTACTGTATGTCTCCTTCGTGTCAAAATACTGTTTTTTATTATTATTTTATTTTTTAATTAGATATGCATGGTTTACGGATTTTGTATCAAGTGTTAATTTATATTGTAATAACTTTGAATTTGTATTGTGCTACTAAATTGATTTAATTATTCTCTCATTAAAGATAAATTATTGCTTTTGAAGCTTAGCTTAGCTTACATATACACAGATAAACACACAATAATGTTATTAGTAATATTTTTTCCTCTATCTATGTGAGAAATTAATGACTAGCACTGGTTTGGTCTTCTTAATGAAGGACTAAATATATCCATTGTATATTTACGACATGAGGGATATACGGCGTACTATAAAGGCTAGTGTGATAAAGATAATAAAACACGATTACAACGCAGTAAAGAAAAAAATTTCATCGCTATAAAACTTTGTTTTATGTATGATATCAGCATAATATATCATTGTAACCAATTTTGGTGCGTCATACTCATAATTGAACGAAATAAAGAGATGGAATTTACTATCAGCTATGAGGCTATGAGTAGGTAAAGAGGGAAATTTCCTTTAAGTTTCCATATTTTCTGAACCCTGCGAGATAACATAATAATACATAAAAATTTACGATAATTTTTTTTATTGAATTTGAGCTGTTTCGGAATCTTTTTAACTTTCAGACATAGGTTCATAGACAAATCCTACAAGCCAATGACTGATCTTTTACGAGTATAATAACAATAAAAAATAAATATACAAAAGCTCACTGCTATAAACTGTTGTTTATGGTTAGGTGTCGTAATTTATTTTGAAATCAGAGACAAATAAGTTTTGTTTATTAGTATAAATAACATTCAAATTCGAACATTTTACTTCTTAAAAGGAGTTGCTATAGTTGCTATAGTTTCAACGGCTTTTGGGGTTGAGCGAGTTAAGCCTTTGTCGGTCTACCTCCCTACAATTCAGAGGCTCCGAGTTCGATTCCTGGTACGGCAAAGTTCGGAAACGAATTTTCTCCGTTATTTACTACGGTCTGGGTGTCTTGGATCGACCACAGAGTAGTCCGTTATTATTATATTACATAGCAAAATATATAATAGGTACGTAGTTTGTTGACCAGTATTTAAAAAAAGTTAAATACGATAGTTGCTGTGGCAGAGTGGTCTAAACATTAACCCGCCTATCGCATTGTAGCTGGAGATCCCCGGTTCGATTTCTGTCATGGTAAATTTCATAAAACGAACTTTCATTGCTTACGATGGTCTGGGCGTCTGCGATCGGTCCCAGAGTTGTCCATTGTATATTTCCCATAACAAAAGCGTAACTTGCTTCTCGGGAATATATTATGTATGATGCGTATGGTTGTCTGCGAGTTTGTTTATAAACTTTAGTCGCATATTCATTCAAAGTCTAGAATATTCCAGTTACATAAGGTTTCACTCGTTTACAACAAGCGTAATCGAATTAGGGTTAATCCTATTACCACCAGGGCTACTATGGATGAGCAGAAATGGAACTTTACTGCACTACCTTAGACATTGACTTAGCTAAGATAATTCACGTTTTACATTTAATAGACGTGGTTCAGAAAATAATTAAAATCTCTTAAAATAATTAATTTATGCGTTTATTTAGCTTTAGTTTTAACCATGTTTGAACAAATATTATATTTTTAGTGTTTTGTTTTTTTTTGTATCAGGCCGCGTATGTTTGTAATATTCTATAAAAGCGTTTTCAGTTCACTGAACTTGAGTTAGCTAGTCTATGCTAATATACAAATGTAAAATTATAAATATTTGTTTGTTATATTTATGGTCAAACGGATCATAATTAAATTTAATAAGGAGATTGATTGTATCTTGACGAAGGACACAATATTGAAGGTTGCAAAACAGCGATAAAAATGTGCATTGGCTAGGGACATAAAATACATATTTAGGCTTTTAATATGTAATGGCATGATACATATTTTATGTACGTAGTTTAGCAATTTCACAAAATTATACTCTAATGAGTTTTTAGTATGATTCGTTCTATCTGTCATCTATTATATCATTTAAGAGCATCGATCACTAATTAGAGGTATCCTTTTGTTACCTCCAATCATCTCTATTACGGGCCAGCTTTTTTTTTACTTTGTAAAACACGATACTTGCTTTTTCCTGCATGCTCGCCTTGGTCTTTCCTTCCCTCTCCTTGCTTCCACTTTTGATGAAGCGTTATAAAAATTAAAATTAGATGCACTCCTTAGTAATGTCAAAAAATAAATGCAGACTAAGTATCGGATAACGCCATCTTCTATAAATTATCTAAACTAGTACCTATACAGACATACACCGTAGGCGTATAATTTGACATTTACTTTCATTATTTTGTAATTTTTAGAATTATCAGTATTCAGTAATCTTTTGGGAACTGTTGAACAGAGGCGTCGTTGAAAAGGCACTGTGTGGGTGTTTATAGGGATTATGCTAAACGAGACCTTTAAAAGGTTGCTTCAAAAGCTCCTTTGTTTCTTTGTATATAAATACGCCTCTATCTTGCTTGTAATATCGGCTCATAAACGTCCTCCCTATTGCTGAGTATGCGCCTGCCTTGCCCCAGTATTTCCTGTATGCCCTATTAACTATACTCGCTATCCTTGTCCAAGATGGATCATCAAGTTTCATATATAATTCTAATACATTATTCAAGTTAGGAAACGTCCAAAGATAGATATCAAATATCAAAGTGGAAAATGTTTTAAATTAACCATCTGAAAATTAACTTAAGAAAACGCTTAAAGTCACCTGAGTTATAAATAAGTTAATATAGACTATGTAACAAATCGCTGCCAGATGGAAACGTGCCCAAAAGGCTGGCAGCGTTCTATTCTGTATGGCATGCTTTTGGCGAAATACAAACCAGCCTTCTGATTACGGGCTTGAAAAAATGATTAACTAATATAGTTCTTGATTTAGAGGTTTCTTTGAGATAGTTTAATGCACCGTTAGCGATGGCATTGCCGAGAAAACCTGCCAGGATTCAAACCTGCGTTATGTGGAGTGTTTTGGTTTCTGAGCCTACCAAGACTTCTCTATGGCTTGCTTACACAACACGTAAGTACACGTTCACGTATAATACTAAAATTTGCTTACTTAAACTGTTACGACGCTTTAAATTATCATAGACTGTGTATATAAAATGTCTGGAGAATGTAGTTTTATTACTTTGCTAATATAAACTTGAATTCTAAATAAATCGAGCATCCGACTGACATCAGTGCTTGAAGTTTACTCACGCGCTTCATTATTATTTTAGCATATGATTGGATCACATTCAATTTTATGTTTTTCAATATCGCCAAGAGGTTATACAAACGTAATAATTGATACGAGATTATGTCTATGTAGCCTATGGTAAAGTCATCTTGGAGCTATTGACATAACACTTTTCTAGCAATGGCGATACGTCACCACGACTCCTTGGCTAGTGCAAATCTTCTTTTTCTCAAGTTTGCGTCACATATTCCGGTCCTGCGTTTCCCTTATCCAGTCCTAGCGGACGACTTTGCGCAGGTCATCAGTTTATCGGGTAGACTACGTTTAAAGAGAGGCGGGGCTTAAAGTGATCGCTTTTAGAGAATTGCTTTATGAATATGACACGTGCCTAGATATAGTGGTGGGCAGGGGCGTAGCTACCGTGGTATCAGGCGTATCAATGATACGGGGCCCCCAGGCTACAGGGGCCCCGAAAGTGCGTAAGCAAATGATCCCAAAATGTTATTCACAATCTTTTATAGATTGTGAATAACATTGATTAATACAATTGTAAGCGTAACTGCGGCGCCAATTGAAACGGCTTGTTATTATTGTCGATAGAGGCAGAAAATCTAGAAAAACTGAAATCGTCTTCAGCTATGGATGATTTTATAAATAAGCTTGCCGAAAAAAGGCGAGAAAAATGTATCTTTGATTTAAAATGCTTATCTTACTTAGCTCCTAGGAGCATTAAGTATTATGAGGAATAACCTATAATCAAAACAGAATAATTTTAATTCAATTCGAGTATTTTTTTTCTTTTATACAACACTTTATCTTTACTTTGGGCCCCCTAACATATTTTGATACAGGGCCCATCTAAGGCAAGCTACGTCACTGGTGGTAGGTGTACATATAAAGTTCCATTATCTTGGTTACGCGAAACTAATCCTGGATACTTTCTTTTAATTACTATTCATTCGTTTTAATGTTTTAAAACGATTATTTGGAATTTGGATAAGATTATGGAAAAGATTAGATATGCTTTATAAATAACAAAGATAAAACAATGGATATATAAAAGACGTACGTACCTATTTTATTAGATCTAATAAAGTGAAGCCTGTAATTTTATATTCGCTTTAAATATTATGATAATTTATAATCTCAACCTTGAATAAGTATTTTATCAAAAAATTATCCAAATACCTAATACGTAAGGCACACGAGGTTTACCTACTTTCCTTTTCTTTGTAGTCGCATTCATAAGCTTACGCCTATGTCTACATCTTCTCTCTTTTAATATTAACATATAATATACCTATGCAATGTTTCCTGTGCTTCATAAATATATTGTAATAAGAATTTTTTCTTATTTTTTGGCAGGAATTTGAAGGTTGTTCTTTTTGTATTATAATGTTTTATATTCTTCTTTCAGCCTGCATTTTGGGCACGATTCTCTCTGGTAGCGATTTGTTACATAGTTTTTGTTAATTTATTTGTAACTAAGTTTGTTTATTTTAATTTTTTTAAATTCTAATTCATAAAATGTTTTTCATCGCATATTCCGGGGAAACTATTGATGATAGAACAAAAAAATGTTCTATTATATTAAAGAACTTATCAATATCTACAGAAAACTTTGCGATTTGTCCAACTTTGTAGTTTTGTCACTATAACTATAGCTACATTTTCAAAGTTGATAGAAATGCTGACCAAAATCAGACCATGTTTGTTTGACCTTTGTATTCATACTCTTATCCAAATAAATTATTTTGTTTTCAAGACTATTTCAATACCTGTATTACTTTTTGAATTATTCAAACCGGACATTCCATTCAAAGGATAATAAAAATATCAATCTAAACAAAATAGTTGGCGCTGGAATGGGGTCTGGGATTTTGATAAAATTTTATGTGTTTGGGTCCCCGGATGGTTTGGATTCACAATTAGACCCGGCAGGTGGCGCTCAAATCGGATTGTAGGTAGATTTTATTTTTTCAGGGCAGGATACCGTCGTCTACTGGGACGGCTAGTGTTGTATATAACACTGCGTACTAAACGTCGTTCAATACATTGACACGCACACTATCTATAAACCTTAATGTTAGATTTCGCTCTTGACGTAACCGGGAACGTGCGTATGTCGGGATCATTGAAACCATGACGTAACTTTCTAACAAACAATATAATTGGTTCTATGGGTTTATTTACAATGTATTTGCGCTCAAACTTGTTTCAGCTGCGCTGACGCTCATGGTAATTTATTTATTTTTAAATATATTGCAGCGTTTTTAATACTATTACAGAAATTATAGTTCTTGAAATTCATGAAAGCGAGCGTGCTTTGATTGTGCTCTATCTGTGCGTGCAATTCTCCTGCTACACCTGGGGTAATGTTAGTCTAGTTAGTTTCACGCAGATGTTGCTAAGGGTTTAATGCTTTATTTGAGATACGATATTCTTAGTGACGTTAAATATTGTCAGATAAGTAATGTATTCACATTACTACGCCTAATCAGTCGCGGCGATATTTTTTTAATTGCCTTACTCTGTCTTTTTATCTTTTTCTTTTATATCTTTTGTGACCTTAGCGAGAGATATTAAAAACAAGACAAAAAATTAACTAAACTACCTTACAAAATTTAACTACTTACACTATAAAAAAACTAAAGATTAAAAGTACTTACTAGAAATATAATGTAAACTGGTATATATTGTATACTATACTAAATATATCAATTTTATCTTTTTATTATCATGGGGTATGACCTCTTTATTTGCTATTACATAATGTTACTGACAAAATTTTACGACTTATTGACTATGTCTATATTTTATATACTCTTATAATACATGTTTAAACTACTTATTCATTATATTTATTTCTTTATACAATCTTATCTTTTTACGTCTATATTCCTATTTATCAATTTATTACATGTTTTTCAACTTTCTAAACTATTATTGCTAATATTCTTCAACGAAATAACTATGCTTCCACTTTTATCATACGCACCGCTGAAGACTTTACCGTCGTCTGTTTTTCGTATAGAATACAACCTAGATATCTTCTAGGTAAGCGTGCGCCACTTTAGACTGCATTTCCACCTGACATCAGGCGCAATGTCAGTCAAACGCGAAACTTTTTATTACAAAAAAAGGCGTGGTACCTTAGTGGCTAGGGCACACGTCCAAAACTCAAAGGGGCGGGTTTGAATTCGGAAAGTATGCACCATTGTGCATATTTTTACTATTACCAAGTGTTAATGGTGAAGGGAAATATCGTGATGAAAACTGTACATCCATAGCCTAGCGTGGCGGGTATACTCTCCGTTCGCCCTATAAATTGGGAGGTTCACGCTCAGCAGTGGTAGTTTTATATGCTGTTCTGTATAAATAAGTTGTACTTGTACACAATCATTAAGTATAACGTTATCCCAGGTGTAGCAGGGGCATGAGACCAAAAGTGGGTATGATTGGACAGCAAGCATCAAAAATTGTTCGAACCGGCGGTTCTCGGGTCGGTGAACGATGGACTTTTTCCGGACCGAGGAGTCTTTACTCCCCCCCGACATGGCGTTGCAAGAAATTCTCCAGCAACATAGTTAAAAATTCTTTTACTTCATATTTACTGTCTCAGTTTTTTTAAATGCATATGTTAGTTATTCATTGAGTACTTTAAAGTTACTGCTCTATCTTGGATAATGTTAGTGTTAGTCATCGTTTCACGCAGATGTAGCGATGGGCTTAACGCGTTATGTGATGCGATTTGTTATTAATTAATAACGTTGAATATTAACGGATAACGTATGCATATACACTGACGTAGCCACTAACGGCGATATTTTTAACGCTATATACAAGACGCATTTGGCCACAGTCACTAACTATAACATTATTCCAGATGGAGCCCGAGCATAGACGAATACAAACTTTGTCTCGAAACCCACGCGAGTGTTATACTGGTAGAATCAGATTATTCGAATGTTCTTTCGCGTGTAGGTCAACAAAGAATAATATACAAGTATAATCCCCGGCTCGATTCTTGAGCGGTGACCTTGGCCTGCCTGCGCACAAGTGAAATTTCTGTTTGTTATTTGAATTATGAGGTATTTATTGTCTCTTTCGGGGAAAAGGACAAAACATAATATTTTTTCCACATTAGCTACGCTCAATTCGCAAAGCAATCCCTACTATTCCGCCGACCGTTTAAGATCTGCGCCGGGAACTATATCAAGATTACATTCGTTGTTGCAAAAATGTTCAATATCGGCGCCAGTCGCGGTCGGTGCGTTCCAATGAATGACTGTACGATGTTATTAACTGGTTATAACCGGATCAGCGGATACTGCCGGCATTGATTTCGTCGGCTAGCTTCTATAAATTTCTGATGTGACCACATGCTTCAGCTTTAATATGGATAAGCTTTCAATCAAACAATATCTTTATTTGCAAGAATGTAGTTTATACAGGTTTTGCACGATTGTAGATGCACAGTACATTCTATCACATTGTGGTATTTAATAAATACTTATTAATACTTTATATTTAATAAATACTTTTTCATTTACTTATTTTATTAAAACTTACTAATATACAAAACAACATATATATAAAGAAATAATACATCCATTCTGTAATATTAATTCAGCCAGAAAGTCTTTGAACAAAGGTCAAAAAGTCTATTGTGTATTTATAGACTTGGAGAAAGCCTATGATAGAGTGATAAGAAATGAGCTATGTTCAGCACTGGCCAAGTACCTAGGGGGTACTGGTCAACCTGGTGCAAGCATTGAAGTCTCTTTATGACAATTCCAGTGCATTGGGGTCAACGGACACTGAATGATTTAGCGTAGAAAAGGTTTTTTTATATATTTAAGCACTGACATCTCTGATGACGTCATTTTCGTAGGGAGGAGTTTGGAAAAAGAAAAAATGGTAAGTGTGGCGGGGTAAGAGGGTGTATATGCGGGGAGGGGGAACATATATTTATACATCTAAAGAAGATAAAAATTTAATACATCCTTCCAAAACAGCAGCGGGAGTAACGGGGTGGCCGTTACTCCCGCTGCCCATCCAGCCCGAGTCCAACTCAGGTCGGGAGGGCATGCAATGATCCAGAGGGGAAAGGGTACTCGAAACTTATTTCTGTATTTTATAATAAATATCTATAGAAGTGTTTTGATATGTATTTTACCTTTGTGACAGATATGAACTTATACTTTTGTGAAACGGAGAAAATGATCTCAGACAGCGATATGTAGCGTTGCCGTGGCTAATCAACCTGTTTACGGATAGTTGCTTAGTTGATTTGAAAAAAGCTATATGGGTTACTTATCAAATGTCTTCTCTACGCCGATGATCAGATAGTACTTTCATCATCGGAAAAAAGTTACAGGAGATGGTAACATTCATGGACAAGTCATTTGAAAGAAAGTAAGCATATGCCAGATGACCTTGAAGAAAGTCAATTTATCTGAAACACGGATACAAATTTTGATTTAGAGTTGAGAGCTGTCAAGATTTTCTTATATCCGTGCAGGAACGGAGAAAGAATACAATTTCCTATGGCCGGGCGGCCTGTTCTAAGAGGTGACAAAACAACCCACAGCCAGATGGTAGGCCATTTGCCCGACTGGATGGCTACGATCCCTGGTCCAAAGTATGTCGCCATAACAACCTTGAGTTGCGTTCCGGCATTAGTGACCAGGTTCCAGTCTCCCTTAAGAGAGCAGCAGCGTATTTATAGCAAGCACCCTTGGTGTTGCAAATGTCCATAGGCAATGGTAACCTCTTTCCATCAAGTGGGCCGTCTGCCTGTCTGCTGAACTCCTGCAATAAAACAAAATCTTATATCTAAAATAATATTTAATACTCTTTTAAATGTACGAAAATATTGACAGCTTGGTGCCACTACTCATTGGTATTGTTTGTTCACAGCGGCTTCGATACAAAATCCTGTGCTATATTAATCGACACTTGCAGACTTGTATGCCATTTGTAGTTTCTTAGTACTACGTTAAAAGAATGGCTGCTTCTAAAAATTCTGAGATTTTGGGGTTTCATAAGGTCTCATTTCATATTGGCAAAAACAAATCTTTTATTTAACAATTTAAACAGATTTAAAGAAATCCATATCGATGTTCGTTAATCACCCTAATTTAAGCCATTAGCTATCACCCTGAATTATAATATGTGGATGTCCCAAAGGTACCCCGGTGTAGAGATTTAGAGGGGGGCAGACCGAACTTCTTGTACCTATACACACTATGCATGATTTATTTATTAGTTTCAATATAAATATAACTTAAAAACTAAATTTAACTTTTTATTATTGCGAAGGACAGGCTGATGTACGCTTCATGGTTTGGCTCCCAGTATAGTTAAGATGGCCCTGTACGCGCCCTAATTGGTTTACTGACCGCTAAATATCTCATCTGTGTTAAATGTGTTAAATCATAACAAGTAACTACTTGTTATGAATACACAATAGTTATGTATAACTAACGTGACCATTTATATTTTTTGTCAAAGCGGGACATCTGCGGCATTATATAATAAAAAAAGTTTTTAGTGTTTTATAAGCATTTTATTATATAAAATAAAATAACACAAAATAATCAACGCACTAAACACAAAATAGTACACGGAGAAAAATGCAGGCTTAAATTTCACCAATTTTTATTATGCTGTTCACTAAACTTGAAACGCCTCACCCAGAGCAGAAAAAGTTATTATGCTCATTTTGAAAACGATTGTTTCAAGTTTGTTAAGCAGGTAAAAATTAGTGGAATTTGAATCTGCTGAAATAAATTTATCATCTGGTCTGTTTCCAAAACCGAGACTATGTCGGCCTCGCTGGGGACAGCGGGACAGACTGCCTGAGAGCGGGACTGTCCCGCCCAAATCGGGACGTATGGTCACGTTATGTATAACTATTGTGGGGTCCTAACGCTCTAAAGGTCTACCGTGACGTCGCCAAACGTTTAGTAGACGTCACACACGACCAGAAGGCTGACATCTATTTTGCTCAAAGGTTAAGCGTTAATATACAACGTGGGAACGCCGCCAGCCTTTTGGGAATGTTCCCAGTAAGTGACAGTGGTTTACGACCAATAGCTTATCTTTACGTATTTTACCCTTTTTATTCAGTTTTGGTTTTTGTATAGTATAGTTAGTGGTTTATGTTTCAGTTTATATTTATTATAGTAATATAAATAAATCCTAAATAAAGCGAAAAAAGTTAAATGTATAATATATATTGTTACGAGCTACAGGACTCGAATTAAAATAAATGCCGTTGGAATTACTATAGAGTTTATTAGAACTGTACAAACACGTATAAAACAAGTAGAAAATAAAACTGGATTCAATCAGCTCACATTGCACGATTCAATGCAATTCAACAGGCGCAAAGTCCGTCACTATGTCGCTAATCGAAAGTACTACACGTCTCAATCGTATCATAGTCGTCGAATGTCTGCCTCACCCCTCCGTTCGGGCATTGTTTTTTACTCAATTGTATAATAGAACAAAGGATTGCGTTCGCCGAGTTAATCTCGAACACCTGCCAGCTTCGACGGCCATAAAACAAGGATTAATTCGTTCGACACTAATTACAGCCATAAAATAAGTACGATAACAATAGATGTTTTTAAAGTTTCAACACGAAGTAATAAAATAATTCGTTTTTACAACATGCCGGATGTGCGGCCTTTGTAACAATATCAATCTCAAAGCTGATCTTGGGTCATCCCAATTCAGGGGAGCAGGCTGTATTCATCACTCTTGTCTAAGGCGAATTGGTGAGCCTCGTATTTTGCTAGGATTCGAACTCACGTCAGTCATTGTAATAAGTTGTAATAGACTTAGCCATCACAGCTTTCCTTTCTATGCAGCGTTATTGTGTGGAACCACTATTTTATATGTAGGACGCAAAACTTACGATCAATTCGGGACATGAAGGCTTTTACCAGATTTGATGGGCTCTGAAAGGGACATTATGAGGTCGAGCCGCCGGAGCCGGGTCATCGCGTGAAACTTTTACTCGTTCTCGTTTTGTATTTGAATGGTATTTGATTAGAGTTCCCCCACAACCCTTAACCTTTACAAAATCATGATGTTTTTCCTCTGTCCTTTTCTCTATAATATCTTTTTCTATTCATTCCATTAATCACTCATTTTTTCATAATCAGTAGATTTCATATATCATTTCATAATCAGAGATCAAACTTCTTTTATACAGAATCAGTTACTACTGATTATGTAGTATATTTTGATTAAAACAATGTAGTAGCGAAATTGCTAAAATAAAATTAGGGACCACCGACACACATGTCAGTGCTCGGACGAAAGGAATGATCGCACACTTCTCCCGAGATCGGTTCGTATGAGCCGTGAGGCAGGAAGGACCATGGGTTGGTAGTAGTAGTAGGTAGGTAGTTCATATGTTCAAAGTCGTGCGGCTAACGACGATGGAAAAAAATGCCGGATTCTATTTAATCCAGCACCTCCATACTCTTGAAACTTCATGCTTGAACAACAATTACTGTCCTTTACCTACACAGATATGCCTATCATTCCCGTAATTACGTAAAAGCAGATGATCGCAAGACCTTCCCGATCAGGCTAAGTGTGGGCATGAGCCTGGCTACTGCCTGATCTTCTTATTCTTTCTATATAATGCCTCATGTCTTCGACTATATTGCGTTAAACCCATGTCACATTCTAACCACGATTATTCAAACCACAAACAACCTTGATAGGAAATTTAATACCCAAGTCCACTATAGTTAGTGTTTAACTTATGATGTTACTTGTGATGTTGAACTTATGTGCATACCGTACACGTGGCTATACACGCGCCGCAATGTTGTGAAGCCTACAAAATGTTAGTTTTATTCAGACACCAGTTTTCCCCGCTGCCACGCCGCGCGTCAACGTAACACAAATACAATAATAGTAATACAGGTACTTACATAAACAGTTCATTAAGTTTTTATATATATCGTTACGAGCTACAGGACTCAAAATAAATTCGTAATATCGTTGCAATTACTATAGAGTTTATTAGAACTGTACAAACACGTATAAAACAGGTACAAATAAAACTGGATGCAACCAGTTCACACTGCACAATTCAATGCAATTTAACACGCGAAAAGTCCGTCACTATATCGCTAATCGAGAGTACTCCAAACGTCTTACTAGTATCGTAGTCGTCGCTTGACTGCCTCACCCCTCCGTTCGGGCATTTTTTTATACTAAACTGTATAATACCGACAAAGGGGCCACGTTAACCCGCACATCTGGCAAGCTTCGACGCAATGCATTATGCAATAAAAACAAGGATTAAGTCGTTTGACACTAATTACAGCCATAAAATAAGTATGATAACAATAGATGTTTTTAAAGTTTAAACACGAAGTAAATAAAACAATTCGTTTTTTACAACATGCAGGTGTGCGGTCTTTGCCGCTATGTAACAATATAAACATTCAGTAAACAATAACCTAACTGATGGTGAAAACCGTTTAAAAATTCGTTGCGTGGTTCAGCAGGAGTTAACGGCTATACAGGCGGACAGACACATAAAGCGACTTTGTTTTATATTATGTTGACAATTTTTCAGGTCCGGCCGGTCCGGCGGCGTATGCTATAATCCCTACTAATATATAATTATAAATGTGAATGTATGTTACGCTTTCACGCGAAAACTCCTGAACCGATCATCATGAAACTTAGTACACATATTCTTGGAGGTATTAGAAGTAACATAGGATACTTTTTATGAAAAAAAAAATCCACGCGGACGAAGTCGCGGACAGAAGTAGAAGTACTATTATAAAATTCTGAGTATGCCGTGTCTGTATATTAAAGCTTTTAAAAAACAACAACTGGAATACAACACTATATAAACGATGGAGAACGAGTAGCATTTTTTTGAAGATTTATTGTCTGTTTATCTATTTGTTGCTTGGCTGTTTGTTTGGGATTCAAGTAAAAATCATTGGGCCGATTTCGATGGGGTTTTTACTGATCGAAGGCAATTTTTTTAATTGTAGGAGTTCAGCAGACAGGCAGATGGAAAGTGGAAAGCGGTTACCATCGTCTATGGACATTTGCAAGACCAAAGATGCTACAAATGCGCTGCTACTCTCTTAAGGGTCACTAGAACGCGGCCACTAATGCCGGAATACAACCCAAGGTTGTTATGGCGATATACTTTGCACCAGGGGTGGTAGCTATCCAGTCGGGCAAATGCCCTACCACCTGGCTGTGGGTAGTTTTGTCGCCTCTTATGACAGACCGGTCGGCCGCAGGACATTGTATTATTTCTCCGTTCCTGCACGGATAACTTTTTATTTTGAGAATGTTCTATATTCTAATTGAAACACAGAAATGAACCGTCTAATGTCGACTTAAGGCAATTTTTATTTTTTGTGAATATTTTGAACCATTTTTATAACAATTTGAACTACACTAATTATGAAATCGTCTGTAGTCATGACTGAATTGTTATCACTTAATAGGTAAAATAAATATTTATGTTTGACTCATTGTCACGTGAATTTATATTGCCAATTGCGACTTACTCTTATGACGTGTATCGATATCTACACGATACCTTATTCTTAAAATGACTGTTTTTAGACTGTTTGTAGAATTTTAAAAATCGGTTTAGTAGATCCAGAGATTACCTCCTACAACGTCACAGACTCACAAACTTTTTATAATATTATATACGTATAGATATAGATGAACCTTTACTATATCGCTCAATAAAATTGAATTTTATGCGTCGTAATAAACAAGTTTCAGTTTTCAATATCTAGTCTTGCATTTTCTAAAATAAATAATACACTTACTACCATTTTGGTCTCTATAACTAGATGGCCGATGTTATTGAATTTTTACTTATCTTTAGTGAAGTATAACGTTTAAATATAATAAAATTAATGCATTGTATGTTTCAAAAAGTCCTGGTAGCTTAGTGGTCAGCGCACGCGTCCCAAACTGAAAGAGCATGGGTTCGAATCCTGGTTAGAAAGCATGCGCCTCTTAGGCAGTTTTGTGTCATGTGTATATTGTTATATTTACCACGTGCTACTGGTGAAAGAAAACATCGACGTGTCAATTAATTTCAATTCCCTTTAGATAAGCGTGGCTGGTATTCTGTCCGTATCCCTATAAAAAATGGGAGGCCCGAGCCCAGCAGTGGGACATTTTAGGGCCTGTTATTATTATTATTTTATGTTTCAAACCGTTTTAAGCGCGTTATCGGGTTACTGAAAATATTTGGTCTGGTTTATTTTACGAATATTTTATCAACCCTTGGGTAGTAGCTGATAATATTATAATCATCATCGGCCAGTCGCAATCTATTGCTGGACATCGAAGTCTTCCTCAAGTTTGAGCACATATATGTATCGTTTCCTTTATCGACCACCGTTCCGTTGCGAGCTTTATCGGTTATTTTGGCTTTTTCACTAATATAGCCTTTAGTGATTTTATTCATGAAAGAAACATCTGACAAAGCTCTGTCCATCACTTTTTAAGTAACTTTAAATTTATTATTTCAGATATCTTAATTTTTTTATTGTAGGAGTTCAGCAGCCAGGCAGACGGCCTTGATGGAAAGCGGTTACCATCGCCTATGGACATTTTCAATACAAAAGTTGCTACAAATGCGCTGTTGCTCTCTTAAGGGAGACTGGAACCTGGTTAATAATGCAGGAACACAACTCAAGGTTGTTTCGGCGGCATACTCTAGACCAGGGCTGGTAGCCACCCAGTCAGGCAAATACCCTACCACAAGCCACCTGGCCGCAGGAAATTGTATTCTTTCTCCGTTCCTGCACAGATAACTGGTAGAACTGTCTTCTAATTTATGACAACAGGTGTAAAATAAACACTATATTTATTCATATTATACTAATTACACAATACGTTTTACTCTATTTGACTACAAGATAACATAAATTCTGTGTAAATTAGCAATTAATGCACGGTAAGCAGTAGTAATCCATTTCTGTTTATTCATTGTTAGATAAACAGTACCTATATCATTAGATAGCCTGTATTAAGTAAAGTAGTAAATAAACTGTGTATTATATAATTCGTTTATTTTTGTTTAGGTGTCGTATTTAATCCTCCTAAAATCCTATTAAAATCCATGGTATCATATAAATAGACAACTCCTTAATTTATAAATTTAAAAAATTGTTTATGTGTGCAATTCACACGCAGTAGAAGTGAAACTTCAGACAATATACTCACAGATAATTCTTCTCTAACTTTATATTAATATAAATATAATTTCTTTTAGCCTTCATCCGTTAACTTATAATTCAAAATAAACTTCTTAAGTATCACTTTCAAATTTTGTCTGTTTCACTCTAAAGAAAATTATTATGAGTTTAATTTCGGTCCACATTGGACCTATGTTTAATCATCGGTCTTATTGACTCCCTAATCTGTGCTGCACACTCGTGTCTCATTCTGTCTTATTGCTTAAACTGATCTCTTTCAGATAACCCGTTATTATGATAAAGTTTACACAGAAATAATTGAATGAATGTGTAAAATCGGATAAAATATAATATACTTATACCTATATTCAATTTTGTTCAAAATAGTTTCTTATTTCTACAATAAGTAAAAATATTTGTACATACATAGATTTACCTACCTATAGAAACATATTGTTTCTGATACAATCCGATACGTCATTGCTGTTATCAACCGTCATAGTGCCAAATAAAATAGTATTTTGTATTTTGGTTTAAACGGGGAATTAGTAGTTATTATAACAAAACTTTATGCCGCGCGCAGGAGGTTTGCCGATGACTACTTACTATTATTTTATTGTATTACTTGCTATTATCATATATACTTATGTAGAGCATAAACAATAATAAATTTATTGCAACAACTATTTATGTAACTTTTTTTGGCAATCCTACTGACTGACCTTCGACGCTTGACATCATGAGGCTATCGGCAAACCTTCCTCGCACGGGAATGAATGAGTGAATGAATGAATGAGTAAATGAATGAAAACACTTTATTGTTCATCAAAAATTAAAATTACGTTCTTAAAAATAAGTACAGTAAACATTGATTTCGATAGAACATTGTTATCAAATGTAAATGGTTAGAAACATTTTAGGCTACTAAACCCATAATGTAAACGATAATGAATGTTAAGAGGAAACGAGTATTATAGGGAAATTTTACTTCGTCGAATTCCTTTTCTGATGTTTTCCTTCCCCCTTAACACGTGACAATGTTTCCCTTCCCTGTTGGCACGTAGCAAAAGCACAATAAGCAAATTACTTGAAAACTTCCAAACTTACCTACCTACTTAAAACCAGAGCTAGATCCCAAACTCGTGTTAGGCACTTTTTTAATTATGTTTGTTTTTGGTTGTTAACTAAATGAAACAGTTATAATTAATAATTAGAAACGTAGAATTATGAATTACATTGTAATAGGTATACAAAGAATATATGTAAATTACCGGGAATTATGCCATATTCATTGTGTTACAATACTACTTATTGTAACTCAATGGCCATATTACAATATTTGTGTTAATAATTTAATATTTGGCTCAAAATATTAACAAATTTACCGAATTAATTCGTTGTTTACAACGCCTCCTATTAAAATCAGGAAATAAGTCGAATCTTCTGCAACAAAGATGCTTAAACTCAATATATAAATTATTTAATTTGAATAATAATTACCGGCAAATAACTACCTATGCCTCCATCAAGCCTCGATAGGTGTGACAATATTATGTTTCGCAATGAGGGATGTTGAAGTATAATTAACTTTATGCCAAATGGTAAACAAAAGTGGTGAACCAGGGGCTCCGAATCAAAGACGCCGGATACAGATAACCGAGATTTGCAATAAGATAATGCCTATAATTAACCGATTTCGGTTGTATTTATGTGAATCCCGAACAAACAGACAAGAAATCTAAAAATAATTGAATCGTGTTCGCCATCGTTTATTTAGTCTATTCCAATTGTTTTAAAACATCTCCAATGTACAGGCACGTTATTTTTAGAATTTTATAATATTGTAGATAAATTTTATACCCAGAAGATTGCAACATGTTTCATTATCAATTTTGCCCATCACATAAACACAAAGGTACCTAGCACAATACTCATAAACAAATAGAAGATTATGGATGGATGAAAGTTATGACGTAATATCATTAACACTCCTGCACTCAATCTGATTAAGTATTATGAAGCATTTGCGTCGAAATACTGTGACGTCGGTGTGACATAATTATCTTTATCATCCACATCCAAGTAATCCACACTATAAATGCTTCGACAAATAATTATATAAAATACATTTTTCTGTAGTATTTAGAAACATTATAAACATATCACTAAAACATAACTATATTATATATATACGTCAATGATTAATATCATTGATATACGTAAACATTAAAATAAAACTAAACACAAAGAAAAATACATACAAATTAAAATTAAACAAAAATACATAAAAACGAAAATTACATATAAATTGTGAGTCCTAAACCACTGCGCCGTTAGTTGGGAGGGTTCCCAAGACGCTGCCTGCATTTACTCATTAAATGGCAACGCTAATACGTTGTCCTAAATACAGGTCAGCCGTTTGATGACTAAAGAATTATATCAAACGTACTAATAGACTAGAGATAAAGTCAATAAGCTTCTAGAGTTTCGACACTGAAAGACACAAGTATCCATTGTAACGTGAGTATGTGAACCCGACAGTCATGTTGCACATGGCGTAGTCGCGCTGCCCACTTCTCTCGTCACCTTCCTGCTCGCTGCCATGGAAATGACCATGCATTAAACGAGGTATTACAGAACCACACATCTGTCACTGACTTACGCTTCTGTCGTTCAATATAGCGTATGTCATGCGATAATTCGTTTTATGAACACAATCCATTGTTTATTACGTCACTTTGTGGTGGGCTACAGGTTGTTTTTACGGAAATTTTCCGTTCCAAATAGCTACTCCAGACACGTAAGGCGAATTTTTTAAGTGCTTTGTTATGTCGATGCATGGCTTATAGGAAAATTTTAACATACGACGTGGAAAGCTAGCTTTATGGAAATAGTCCAAGAAATGGAAAGTAATTACATACACCATTACAACACCATTATTTTTAGTGTTTAAGAAAATTTATTCTTAGATTTAGTTGAAAATAGAATTACGTTAGCAGCTCTGATGTTGAGACACTTGGGTCCCATTACAATTACGCGAGCTCTGAACATGATTTATATTGCAGTAAGACAATCACAAACAATACCTTGCAGACTGCATAATTTTACGATGATTTTTTACATTACCATTACAGATTACCCGGGTTAAAAGTAACCTGTATTCATCTCCGGTAACTTATGTTAAATTTCATGAAAATACGGTCGTCAAAAGGAACAAGTAAAAGTTCCACGCGGACGAAGACGCGTGCAGAAGCTAGTTAAAAATAATTTTTGATCGCCTTACCTTAGGAATGGCGACCATAATTTATTTTTATTTATATATAAGTATGATTTTTTTTAATTATATACAAACAATACAAACTTTTGAATTATGAAATATTTTCATAGAAAATTGGTTTGAAGTAAGTATATACATGTATTTAATAGTTTTTAGCATGTGAGGTAAGTAATTTTGACTAATGGGAAGGCAAGTGAATGAATAGTAAGTTATAGGAACCAGTCGTAAATGACTTTATGGTCTCGTACCCAAATCATGAAAACTGTACTTTTGTGTGTCACCTCTACAGAACATTCGATTTATTATGAATCAGAACGACGCAAATTAAAGTATATTTGTGAATTTCCACTACTCGTCATTAAATTATCATTTCCATTTAATGAAAATTAAATATCTTTGGCGAGTTATTATTCATGTTTAATAATGTAATAGGAAAATATTGTCTATGCGATGGAATATTTTCTTTTTAAATTTGTTCCATTGTTTCGATAAATTTTCCTTCGATGTGAGACAGATTATTTCAGGTCAAAACGTGTTTTTTTATATCTTCAAGCTGAGCTAGTTACGCTTGTGTGGTGTTGTGGGTGACTATAGTAGAATTATTTTGTCCGTGCAGTTTGGGTCATAAAATAAAGCGAGTATTTCGCTCTCTCTTCCACTCACGGGCCTTATGGGTGGGCATAGTGATGCGCATTATTGTTGTCGATAAGCGTTATCGATAGTGTATTTAGTTTTGTCATTTTGTGGGTTAGTTATAAAAATGTAAAAAAAATAGATACAACAACTTATTTATTAAAATAAGAATAATAATAACTTATAATAAATTATTAATAAGGTATCTATGTAAAAAAACTATAAGTACAAAAGTTTAGAATGTAAGAAGTTATATTAAAAATAAATATAAATACTTATATCTAAGTTTAAAATTAACAACCAAAAAGATAATAATGATTTTTATAAGATTGATAATCTTTCTTTGATAAGAATGAGTTTTATCGATAATGGCATTGCGCCCGCGCAACACGCTCACCGCCTTAGCCGGACTGAGGCCGAGCTTGATTTATGACCCAAACTGCACGGACAAAATAATTCTACTATATATGAGCTCTACTATATTATAGCTGTGTCCGCGACTTCGTCGGTGTAATAATTTAAAAGTAAGTTTTAAAAGTAGTCTAAGTTACTCCTTATAACATCAGCTATCTGTCAGTGAAAGTCAAAATCGGCCCAGCCATTTCAGAGATTAGACGGAACATCAGACACAAAAATTCTAAAAAATTTGGAATTTCCTGGTCCGAATTATCCCCCTGATATTTTACACATGTTTATTTTGATACTACAAACAGACATTTGAATTTTATTGATCTGTATAAATATACAGACCATAGTATAAATAATAATTTAATTTAATTGTTTCCGAAATTTACCATGCAGGAATCGAACCCGGAACCTCTGCTTCCCAGCGAGTTCAGCCGGTTAAGAGTTGCCCGCTCAACTACAGTGGCCACCTCCGAAGAATTGTTTAGAGGCGTTGAATTATTAAAGTTTGATAACTGGTTCATTGTTGGGTATTCAGTCAAAGAATTCCAAACTGCCTGACACTGGGGTTAAAGGGTTCGGTGTTCGCTTGGTGTCTAATTCCTAAAGATAATTCGAAGCTAACATCATTGTTCTTATTTTCATTAGATCCTTATATTAAACGAAATACGGGCCTAAAAAAGTATCTCTCTTTTTTTACCCTGCTCCGAATTATTTGGGTTCAGCACTGTATGTTTTTTTCTTCCATATTCCTCAATTCTGGCGTTCTCTGTGATCTGTTCCACCATAAATCATCAAGTCATCCATCACACAATCCATCTATCTCTTTTTTGGATTATCTTTACATTGCTCCCATCAATCGTCCAATATACCTAATGTTCTTTTTGTCACGTGACTTTCATCCCTCCTTTGCCTTTCCATACCAGTTAATCTTATTCCTCTCATATACGCATACAAACGTGTATGTTTATTATAAATAAATAAAATTAACATTAAGTCAAAAAAGCTAGATTCAAACCGGTCTTAAGAGGAAATGTTCCCAAAAACAGATCGCATTATTATAAAGAATACAAAAAAAACTATTTGCTTGAAAACAGATAAAAAGAACAGTTGTGAATGGGTATATGCTGGTATTGAAAATACAATATCTTTTTTTATGGTGCTCAATATAATGTCATACTACATTGACGCACTTTCATTACGTTTCGGGAATTACCTGGACTTTACGTGTCGTAAATTATAAGCATTTGCGGCTTATTAAAGTACCGTGAGTGTAATAAAAACAAGTTTAACGTCACGTATATTCCAATTAGTTAAAATTATATTATTATGAGAAAATTGTCACGTAGAGTACGTAAATTAATAGCAATATGTATATAGTTATACATATTGTTACGAATTTGTGGGATGTGAATTTAAAATTCCGTTGGAATTATCACGAACTTTATTAGAAGTACACACATGTAAATCATAGTTCTTACAAGTACAACTAAATATAAGGAGTTCAAACCGTAAAGCAGAACTTTGTAATCACATACATCGCCCAAAGTCTGTTACTATATGCGAGTATCTTAATACTCGCTCCAAAAGTGCACTAGGTAACGCCTCGATCGCAGTTAAACCCCAACTCACTTACCCGCGCCTGACCGACCTTCTATATTTATAGAAATAGCTATAGTTTACATAGCACCATACGCATTAGTCCTTGGAATGCTTAATTTGGAAGCTTTATGGCTTCTATGAATTTGCAAATAATACAAAAGAAATACAAATGAAGGATTTGTGACGTCTAACCGGGAGGCATAAGAAGGGATTAAAACGAACAATAGATCACTCAAATTCGAAGCGATAATAAACCACCTGCAAAGGATCGGTTCGCAACAATATATTGAAGTCCTTCTGAATAAGTATACATGTATATAAATTTGCTTATCTGATAACGTTTAACCATGTTTCAGAGCTGTGAAGTGTTTTGTCATTTAGGGTACAAAATTGGAAGGTGCTTTTATGACTTTGTTAACATCTTCGCATATTGATTTAAATAAAAGAGATAATATACAAAGTTATGATTTTATTTAAAGATTTGTATCAAGATCCGGCGTTTCGTTTTTGTTAAAATGTCTGTAGAACCCTAAACTGGTATTAAATTCAAATAAAGTGTTTGCTTTCATATTTTACATAACTTGTAACTTAACCTACTTGTTTAATAATAATAATAACCCCTAGTACCACTAGTAGTTCACCCCAATAGCCCGGTACTTTTTGTCCTTATTTCCCACAGTAGTCCCACACTGGTCGGGGCTTATCATGGGTGCATTATGGCGTAGACAGGGATAATCGCCGGTCAGTGTCACGACACATTTAGATTAAATTTGTCAAGGGCCCTTTACATGTTAGTCTTCCCATGGCCCTAAAAGTGCTAAAATTCCGTGAATTTTTTATGGCCCGTCTTTAAATACATACATTATAATAATAATAATTTATTGTAAAAAAGCCAGATAGAATTTTTAAATTAATTTACATCTATGTATATAAGTTGACATGTCATTTCCCTAACCCCCAAACTAGGTTTGCACTTGTTTTTTGGGGGTTAAAACTATGTGATGTTTGTATACATTAATATACCACGGCCCTGATTTAAAAAAGAATCAATAAGAATCTGACCCGTTTATTCATAATGTATTAGTTGTTCCTGTGTATGTCTTGGTTAGTTTTTTTATAAAAATAAACTAAATTACAAACGAAACGAAATTACTAAGATGATGCTGATTATGTTCATATAAAAATAACTACGTTTCGTTGTACGTAATAAAATAAACAGCTTATATTATTAGGTAGCGATATACTAGCTTGGCCGCGTAGATTTTTTTTCGCAAAGGTGGTTAAGTTACTCTTTATAAGATCAGTTATCTGTCAGTGAAACTCCCGTATCGGTCAAGCCGTTTCGGGGATTAGTCGGAACATCCAGACAGCAAAATGTAACAATTGATTTTTTGATATAAGCACCGTATCCACTGACCTCCATATATATACAAGTACGCTGGACCTATGATACCCTATGAAATGACAGCTCTATATTGTGCCTATTTGAACGGGTGGGAAGAGAAATAAATCTGACGTAACTTGCAAATGGCCAAAAATTTAATAGTGCTGTCAAAGTTACCTGTCGATAAAACTTATCGATAGTTTTCCTATCAATATCTATTTACTTTCAAGAACGGAAATCGCCGATGACCGATTTTTATTATCAAATACATATAATTTTAAAATAATACACAGGTTTCCGACTGACAAAATAAGACTGGAATTATGGCTGAAAAACATTGAAAAGTCTAGTTTGCGTCCGAAGAAATATGATTACATCTATTCAAAGCACTTCGCTGATGACTGGGGTTGGGTTAATATATATATATATATGTCCGGATGATTTTAATGGTGAATGTGTTTAGGAATATATTTAAGACTTATTTATAACAACTCAAATTGGTTTTGAGTGAAAAATGAACATATTCAATTAATTACGGAAATTTAAAATTCACGACAATGATCTTTTAATTTTGACAATAATAAAGTGTGATTTAACTTTAGAAATATACTCACTTTTGTCCAGAACCGACTGGTAACCATTTACTATTTACTTTTTATGTTAAATATTCGATTTTCATTGGATTTTGCAACTTTGGATCTATGATAAAGTGCAATATTAGTGAAAATCAGAAGTGAGGTTAGATTTACAAAAACATTAATATCTCAGGAACTATACATATTCGCCACATAGGAGTTGCATAAGGGGTAAGTTTTCCTCCGCCCCCTCCCCCCTTCATTACTTATAATAACCTGGACATATATGTAAATCACACCCGAACCACTTCAAGGATACTTTAGTGTCAGATAATTTTAACAGTCACTTTCATATTTTATTGAAACAAATAATCAACAAATATATAGGCATCCGTCTGTAAGCAGCCGTAAAAACCATTCCCTATATATTATAGGTGTAATTGTACAAAAAATGTTGTCGCGACAAATTATTTGGGCTCACCAATGAATAGTTTGTTGCTGTTGGAAATGTCTTTTATCGATGTATTTTATCTCATTGTCCCATCACTATTATTAGTTCCGTTCCCACCCACTTCTGCGATCAGCGCCAAAATGGCGAAAATCAAATCGTCTCACTATGGTTCGGCTAATCATAGGTCCAGCGTACTTGTATATATGGAGGTCAGTGACCGTATCATACTTTCATATGCATTTAGAAAAAAACTGTTATTTTGACATACAAACAGACACTTAAATTTTATTTGTCTGCATAGATGTAATAAACTTTATAAAATATATTTAATTTAAATATTAAGGGTCGCTTGCATAATGATCATAAATAAAATTAGTTAATCATATTAAACTGCCTAAATAAGTTTTACACAAAATGTATTGACAGTTTTTTAAATATATTTAGTGTCAAATTTTGTGTTCTGCAAGACGCTAATCGTATTTAAGGGTGTTAAATGCGTTTAGTGTTTCTTAAATAAATTTAAGGAACGTTATGCAAGCGGCCCTTAAACTGTAGTAGTAAGGCAACCGCCCATGCGCGAACAATCCGCCCTAGGACAACGTTTGACGTCACAACTCCCAACCAGTCGATCGAGGTCACTGACCGTATGACTTGCGCAATATTCCAGGCAACATTATGACTTAAATCAGTATTGATAGACTAATAGATGAATGATGAGATAAATTATTAATAGCTAGGCATCTTTAACATAATACACAGTTTTAGAAAAAAAAAATAGATTAAAATAGTTTTCATAATATTGTTACGACTCTGGTCTCGACAAAAATAAGTTCACACCTGCGTACCTGTGAAAACACATTTCAGCATTTGGACTTCTTTTGTTTACTTTGTGTTTAAAATTAGTGATTGGAAAACAGCCCATTGTGTATTGTAATCTTTCATGGCAGTCATTAGCCAGGTGTGTCGGGTTTAAAGTACAAACTAATTCTAGGAAATTCGGTCCACGCAGCCGTGCAGACATATTGCATCTGTGCAGTATAAAGCAATGTCTCGATGGAGGGACGAGGCATTCGAGCGATAGCCACACGCGAATCAACACGTGTGTACTACAATCGGGAATCTTTTAGTGAAGGACTTTGCGCGTTTTATGGAATAACGACCTTCTGCATTACGTTTGGTTTGTTGTGTTCGGTTATATTTGTACCTGTGCTATACGTATTTATATAGTTATATATTATATAGTTCTAATAAACTCTATAGTAATTCTCACGGCATTTTAATTCGAGTCTCACGACTCGTAGCAATATTATCGGGTTTAAATTTGAAAATAATGAACTCATTTTTAAAACTGTCTGTATACCCGCTAACTTCTCCTAAATCACGCAACAGATTTTTAAACGGTATTCGCTATCATTTAGATATTTTTCAAGGAAGGTATATACTAGGTATTGCCCGAGGCTTCGCTTGCGACATATAATATAATAACCAAATTACTTTTGTGCAAGTAAAATAAAGATACCTACTTACTACGGTTTGACCCAAGGCTACGCGCCGCGGGGAAATACTCTAGTAAAATATAAAATGAAAAAATATGAAATATAAATGAAAAGTTACAAATACACGAATAAAACAGTTGAATTGCTTAACATTCATATTCAGTTAGATTAAAAATAAGTTCTCAAAAAAAAAAAAATATTTTGGACGAAGTCACAGGTAACACTAGTACCGTCAAACTTCTTAACTTTGCCTCACGTCCTATGTTTGCCGATATTGAAAAATAAGCTATATCTTTTTTAAATTTATAATTCTGGAAATGTAAATTTTAGTAGTCTTTAGACTTATTATATGTCAACACAAAATAAGTGTCATTATGCTGGCAAAAAGCATACATTTTTGACAGTTCACCGTTAAACCAACGTATATGAAGGCGGCTACCAGAGTTGTGGAAAAACTTTTCTAATAAGTCTATGAAATAATTTTTATTTTTAATTATATTTAACTCATTCTATAAAATATTGGTAGTTTAATCAGTTTTAATACATAAACATGAAAATAAACTAATATTAACACTAAAATACTAATTTAGGCAAAGTTTGGCACGTTTTACAAACAAATGTACCAAACTTTGCCGAGTCTAGGGTTGACGCCCTTGTCACTATTTTTAACCGACTTTCTAAAAGGAGGAGGTTCTCTCTCAATTCGGTTGTATGTTCTTTTGTTTATGTGTGTACCGCTTTCCATCAAGTGAGCCGTCTGCCTGTCTGCTGAACTCCTGCAATAAAATGAAAATGAAAAGAATGTGTGTTAGCGCAAAACTCTGTCACTTATAAACCGATTAAGATTTTTTTGTTGAAAAGGAACGTTTCCATTTGATCAATAGCGTTGCGTTTTGCGATTTTACATATTCCGCGCATTTAACTATTTTTATTAATAAATTAAAGGAATTAAATAAAACGATAACCTTGGACATATAATTCTAGAGCAATAAAGAAATCATATGAAAAATTTACTCATATTTGAATTTCATGCATATTCACACTATAAATTATTTTATTAATTAATTTTGCCAAATATTTTATTTTTATTGGACTTATAATATATTGCTCACAGTGAATGAATGCTATAAGTATTGTGTGTGTGTGATATAATTTTTTCTTTTTTGTTTTAATTTTTAATTTTATAGAGACAACCCTACTCATTGATTATTAATGTATGGAGGTTGTAAAAAATTAAGACCTATCATTGCCTATAGTAATATTTCGTACTAAAATATATCAAAATATGTTATTTGAAATTAATTTGTATTCTTTCGTAACTAAGCTACATTTTAGATTGTCCTAAAATTCAAAGCCATGTTCATTTTGGTGTAAACGCATTGGGAAATATTAGGAATATGAGACGTAACTTTGCCTGATTTTTTAATTATTCAAAAACATTGTTGATTTAAGGATAACGTCTAAATTAATTGAAAATAATAAAATTCTAGTTTCTTTTTTACCTTATGATATTCAAAGAATTTACAAAGAGTCAATATATAAATTATTATTTCACGACAAAGTCTTTATGAATATCTGTGAAAAGTTAGGGCACTTGACGGTACTTTATAATTTGTCTTTCTTTATATTCTAGAAACATTTATTGTTAAAATAGAAAATAACCGATACTACACATAATATATTTGTAAATAATGAATGGCCTAGTGCGTGTATTTCTTATTATTAAGACAGACAATGTTATTACTAAAGCGAGTACGAAGTTAAAAACCCTCTTAGTAACAACCGTTACTGAGGTGAAGTAATTAGTTACACGTGATTCAGTTTTCTAAGTATTTATTATAAGCATCTTATTGAATAGGAACAGAGAATAAAACTTTAACGTGTAAAATATGACGCTACTTATATGTGAAATCGAAACTTTTAAAGAATATGAAAAAAAATCGGTTGCCTGTAAAGTCGGTTTACTGACGATAGTTGAACGTGACAACGTTCAACACTCAAGTAGGAGAGAGACAGATGTCGAACGGTGCCGAACGCGGAGGCCGATTGTGCCTCTTTGTCGCTCGTTCCGCGCTCTCGCTTGCACTTCAAGCCTTATATGGAACGCCTCAGAGCGAGGTAACGCCGCATGAGTCATGTTTTTTCGTGCGTGCTGCCGGCTTCATCAAATTATAAGACGTTGTCACGTCAAAAAAGTACCTATTAAAATATTTATAACATGAGGGCGACGACTGAACGTAATTTTATATAGTTTACGGGATATCATTATAGCTTTTTTAGCGTTGCTTCGCTCGCATATACTTTAGGTCTAGGTAGGTATAAATTATATGTACTACTAGGATATGCCTGCGACTTTGTCCACGCTTGACATAAAATTCTCGTGGGATACGCGGGACTCAAAGTACCGCAACATTTAAAAAAGAATATAAGCTATTGTTTCAGTAGAAAATGTGTCGGAATAAGTAATTTTTTATGCACTCAAACAACTACAAACTGCGCTCGTCCCGCGGGATACATAAAATTTGCTGTCGATCAGTGAAAAAAGCGCATAGGATTTCGTTTTTCTGCAATTTAGCCATTTTAAATAATTTCCAGAAAATTCCTGCAAGATTACCAGAATAAAAAAGTCCACTGCAAGATCACGGTCAAATTTGTCATAAAACTTTACGTAAAATTGGTAGGTTTACTAAATACATTTTTTATAAAAAAAAAGTTTAAAACATAGTTTTTATAAAAGCGCTGGTTTTTAAATACATTGCTATCCATCATAATTTTCTAATATCATACCAACAATGAATCATTTTTATTGCTGCTGAAAAAAATAATTAATGCATTATTTGACCCGTTAATGACCCTCCCAAATTGTATACAAGCATAGCAATGCTTGTACACAATTTGGGAGGGTTCTGCTATTTTAAAATGACATGTTACAGATGATTTATTTTGACTATCAAAAACCCTTACTCTGCCGTAATAACGCACCATCGTTTCAAAGATTTCTTCATTTGGACGGGTTTTCTTTAATGATGATTGACATTTCTGAAACGTCAAAATATAATAAAAATGGACCTAGAATACGGATAATATGTTAAGAAGGTATTGGGTGTATTCGTTATTATTAAGATATATATAATACAGAACAAAATACGAGTCACTTTTTTAACGTAAAGTAATTTATTCCATACTACGCCATTGTCAATATTTGCCTATCTTCATTTTCTACGAAAAGTTAATTAGCGGATTTTCGACTATACTTAAAACAAAGTTTGCGTATAAATGCAAACATTGTTATCAAAGTTTACGCTCTATGTTGTTTCTAGAGCAACTCGACAAACCTGTGACATATTTTATCTAATGAATCAACCAAGTTACGTGGATGATTCACAAGGGAAAATCTCGTCTTTGACTAATGACACGCGTACAGTAATCAAATCATTCATGATGATTAATGACAAACAATAAACGTATTATAGATGTAGAATTCCACACTATGTGTGTATGTATTAATTAACCCATCAAATTAAATATCAGAATATTGTCAAGAAATTAAGAAGTTAAAAAATAAATCATATATATATATATATATATATATATATATATATATATATGTGTGTGTGTGTGTGTGTGTGTGTGTGTGTGTGTGTGTGTGTGTGTAGTTTATAACATGATAATTTTTTGTATTTCAGTAGTTCAGCAGACAGGCAGACGGGTCAACTCGATGGAAGACGGTTACCATCGCATAGGCGATGGTAACCGTCTTCGGACATTTGCAACACCAGAGGTGCTACAAACGCGCTGCTGCTCTCTTAAGGGAGACTAGAACTTGGTCACTAATGCCGGAACACAACTCAAGGTTGTTATGGCGACATACTTTAGACAAGGGGTGGTAGCCATCCAGTTGGGCAAATGCCCTACCACCTGGCTATGGGTTGATTAGTCGCCTCTTACGGCAGGCCGCAAGAAATTTTATTCTTTCTCCGTTCCTGCACGTATTTAATTAATTATTAACCGTAATTCACCCGCAAATTATTATTGCAACACCAAAGGTGCTATCAATATGCTGCTATCCTCCAATATAACCTGGTCACTAATACCGTAACACAAATCAGCGTTATTATGTCGGGAAATTGACCTATTTCCTGAGGGTTATTTATTTATTATGACAGACCGCTTTGCCAAAGTAATTAAGTATTCTTTCCTCGTTCATGCACGGACAATGATCTTAGCCTCCGAAATGAGAATTAACAGAAATATTACTTTTCTTTTTACTACCGCAGTGTCTTGCTAATTATAGGGTTCAAGATCGTAGGGATTAGCCGGCACTAGTTTTCTAGCGAGACTGCGCGGCTCAACACTCCAAAGACGTTTTGTTTACATTACGAGCATCTCATATCCGTTCTACGTGATTAGTCCAACGGAGGCGATGAGTTTTCTTATCCTATTATATTGGGCTTAGCGTGTGAATGATTCGGCGAACCGGTATCAAATTTACACCAATACATTCCACGCAATTTTGTCAGAAATCTTCTACTGTGCAGGCTGTAAGGTTGTGGAATGCGTTACCATGAGCATCAGAAGTGCAAAGTCACTTACATCTTTTAATAAACTCCTTAAAGTGTGTATGTGTAACTCTATGTACATATACTTCTATATAAATATGTACGTGTATTTTTATTTACTATTAATATATGTATATATGATTGTATATATTTTTAAAGCATGCGCACTGAATACCGAACCATTATTAGAAGTGTGAAATTATCTTCAGAAGGTTGTCTGGAAGAAATCGCTGTTAGCGATAAGACCGTCATTAACTCATGTGTATTATTTTTAACCGACTTCGAAAAAAGGAGGAGGCTCTCAATTCGTCGGGATCTTTTTTTTAAATGTATGTTCGCCGATTACTCCGTCATTTATGATCCGATTTACGTGATTCTTTTTTGTTCGACGCGGAATAGCTTCCAATTGGTCCCCTAAAAATTTTACATAGTTTGGCCCAGTAGTTTTCATTTTATGAACATTTTTCATGGAAATAATTTTCACTCCGTTCCATATGTACACCGATTACTCTGAGATTTATGATTCGATTTACGTGATTCTTTTTTTGTTCGCCGCGGAATAGCTGCCATGTGGTCCCCTAAAAATTTGACATAGTTTGGCCCAGTAGTTTTTATTTTACGAACATGTTTTTGTTCCCGTTTCTTGGGACCTATATTTTTTAAGAAGCGCGGCACCATTCGTAGATCCACCCATACATAGCTTGACACTAAAAAGTAACAAATAAAAATAAAAACTTCGTTTAAAAAAACCGACTTCAAAAACTAAAAAACTAAAATGTATAAAATAACTTATTTCTAAAGCTATTATTATTAATATATATTATCTAAAACATCTTGAAGTCGGTGCAAAGTAAAACATAAAAATTACTATATTTTGAAAATTACTAAGCACCGACTTTAAGATGTTTTAGATAATATATATTAATAATAATAGCTTTAGAAATACATTTTATTCATTTTAGTTTTTTAGTTTTCGAAGTCGGTTTTTTTAAACCAAGTTTTTTTTTGTAAGCAATAAAGAATATTCTACTGTATGAATTTAAAAATATTTTTATTTTTATTTTCAAGTCTTTTATATTATTTTGTTATTAAAATACACGGTTCAAATGTCACTAGACATTTCTCAATCAATAACATACTAGTGTTATGTAAATATTTCATTAAAATCATTGTCTGTTTTTTCTTATTATCAATTTATAGTTGAACTAAGAGCAAGGCCAAGGCATCGACGAAGAATTATCAAATAAATAATAAAATTTATAATATATAGATACCCATAAACCGATAACCTGTTATTGATAAAGTGTTTTTACTTCGTGTTTTATAGAACGATTTTGTAAGCTATGTATGTTCTTCACAGCTTTTTTTTTTTCAAAAATCTTACTTTGTGTTGTCTTTAGCCATTTAAAACGTCCCACTGCTCCGCCCGGACTCCCACTATAGGGGAATCGACAATATACCAGCCACGATGGTCTAAGGCGGCTTAGCAGGTTTGTCACAACACGTACCTCGATGTGCAGGTTTCATTACCATGTTTTCATTGACCGTTGTTAGCACGTGGTAATTGTAAAACTTTAAGACTAACACAACTTGAAATTCAGATAATTCGGCTTCATATATGAATATTATTTATATTTAATCAGACCGGCATATTGTTAGGAGGTTAATACAGGTCTTCTTTGCCAAAGAAAATATTTAAAAGTTAATATTATGAAAAACAAATCTACAAACATCTGAGGTCTTTTTAGAATGGTCATTGTTTACAAGTACATTATGCTTTTGGCACTGGTACAGTAAACCACATAATTTAACACAACGCCCGATAATACAAAATTTGATTTTGGATGTAAAGATAAGTTAGTTAAGTTCAATGGTAAACATTCTTATTTAAAATAATGCTACAAATTGGGCCACCTGCATATCTGTAAACAAAGCATATTTATTACCCGTCGGTGTTTGAGCTGAAGCTGAACATTGAAGCGCTTTTATGACCATCTGCTTTTGTTTACTATGTGTTTAAAATTTGTGATTGGAAGAACAGCGTGCGCGTGTTATTGAATCATTGAACAACACCAGTGCATTACGTTTGTACTGGTTATGTTCGGTTATATTTGTATCTGTGATATACGTGTTTGTATAGTTCTAATAAATTCTATAGTAATTCCAATGGCATTTTAATTCGAGTCCTGCAACTCGTAACAATATATTATAAAGCAGGAACTAGACACATATGTAGAGAAGTGACACTTGCTTACCAACCCACCCCTTATAGGGCTTTATAGGGTATCCCTTAGGTACCCTATAAAGCCTATTAAGTTATTTTTCGCTTCTTGTTCATGGTTTTGATTGTAAAATGTTGAAATAGAAGCCAAGGGTTGAGTCTAGTGTATGTGTAGTTTTGTTATTATTCAATTTTGCCTCTGTATGTCACTGAAATATACGCTAGGAAGATCCACACTGGTTGACAACCATCTGTTAAGCTAGACCCAATTTAAAACTTCATGGCTCTTTTATTACTAAGTTATAAGTACATATTTTTTGTTGTAATAGATATTTTTATATTTTTTGTTTCTTTCTATACATTACTCAGCTTGTTATTATTAATATAATATAAGAGGGAATTGTCCCTCAAAATTAAGCGAGGGCCAGAATAGCCAAGTATAAGCGAAGGGCTTATTACGATATCATGTATTATTTAAAGATTTGGAGAGTTATCTATCAACGCATCAAGTGCCTTTTCATGACCCCGGTCCTTGGCCTATTTTCCTGTATACTCTGATGCAGTATTTATATCAAACGAGGTTATACCGCTATTGATTTTTCTAATTTAATATCATAATTATCAGCTTTTCTTTCAAACCATAGCTCTTGTTAGATATTGAAATTGTTTGCGTGTACTTTCGTGCATTTATTATCACTTACTGTTGTCACAAAATAAAAAGATATAGAATGTTTAGCTTGAAAAAATAATGTTGATTACCGTGAAAGATTTATGCCGAGTCTGAGATAGTGTTCAGATGATGCAGACGTTTATTTTAATATTAGATTCTTTTCTGTCGACATGTAATCCACCGAAAAGATTTACTTCATCACCATATGCAACAGGACTTCATATTGATATGCAAACGATTTACGCAGCCAACGTACCGCTACTTCAGTTTTCTCAAAACATCAGTTGGAATGCTCAATATCTGAGCTGTGGCTAACCCTTTCTACCTAACCAATGCTTAGTTCTTAGTGAATCTGATTTGTATTTTACTTTTCTTGTCCATCCAAAGGTTGCCTGGAAGAGATTGCTTTTAGCAATAAGGCCGCCTATTGTACTACCTTTTAGTAAGTAAGTTTTTTGTGCATTTCTTTTTCTATGTAATGTTGGTGTACAATAAAAAGTATTGTATTGTAGTATACTTTTTTACTAAGATTGTGATCGATTCAGATCAAATCCGATACTGTTTTCACAAATTTCCTAATTAGAATTTTAATGTTTCCAATGTCGGCACGCCAATACATTGACTGTCTTGTATCTTTTAAGTTTGTATAGTTATATATAGTTTTCTGTTCTTATATAAAGTTTAGTAAAACTTATTTTCTGAAACTGTCTATTACATTGCCGTTGGTGTTAAAAGTAAGCCTACAGTACTGCTTTTGTGCTTCTTATATTTATTAATGGCTGGTGTCTAATTAATAAAGTAATTTATTGAACTACTATTGAACTACTATTCAATAATTATTTATAATAGCCACATGTAATCAGAATATTATTAAATCTGGCACAGAAATCAAATAAAATTCCATAATAAATTGTTGTATTCACCTTTTAGTTGGCCCTTTAATCAATATTGTTTCCAACAAACAACTTTCAGGAAGCAAAATGGAAACAAAGTAACAACGTCAATTACATATTTGTGTACTAAACTGGTTCATTCCCGTAATATCCGAACACCAAATGAATCTGTATTTACTGTATCTACATTGAGCACACGTCACATCGCCCGGGATCTCATAAAGTAATAAATTTAGCTACCTAAATTGATACCGCTTCGTTCTTCTTAATGGAGGACATGTGGGCTCTTCATAAAATGGATAGCGTTTTATTGCAACCGTTTAGAAATATAAATAGCGTAGCTATTTTTATAGGTGTTAAATGAAATGCGAATTGTATCGCTCTACCATCATGTTTGCGAGCCATTTTGTTTTTCAAGTAAATAATTTATGTTTGATGCAAAACAGCTTGATTGGTTCACGTTGTTTATTTAAAGGAGATGAAATAACTGGATTGCTTTTTATAATTTTAAAATTTGGTTTTTTGTTTAACATTCAGTTTGTTTTATTATTGTTATTTGGCAGATGTTGAAATAACCACATAAGTCTTAATCGACTCAAATACTCATACTGAATATTCGGCTGGGATATTCGTGGTACAAAAAATTGCATACACCTAAAGACTTAGATAATATAATCGTCTATATCTTAATGCCTGCAGAAATACAACACATAAATTATGTAGATCTAAAATCGATTATTTGATTGGAATAATAAAAATTCAGAAAATTGAAGTAATAGGTTCCTTGGATATTAATATAAGAAATGTAGAAATGGTTAATAAAGTAACGAAACGAAATCAGCAAAGTATTAAGTTGGGTGATTTTCAAAGCCATATTTCTAAAGCCACTATAAACAAATAACGTACTCATACTTCTATATAATAAATAATAACCATAAACAAAATTAAAATTAAATTAAAATGAACAAGTTGGCTGTAGGCTGAATAAAAACGAATTCATGGACACTTGACGTCTGCCGTGATCGCGGCAACTGAAAAGTGGCCGAAACGTCGGAGTAATAAAAATCAAATAAATTTACGCGCTTAAAACCGTTAAAACGTAGTTTTTTTATAATGTAGAACAAATTAAGAATAGTTTTATTTTGGTCCGTGAGAGTCTTGACGTGTTATCAATTCAAGCGCCAACCAGATAATAGCCGAAGAATCAGCATTAAAAAGATATAGCTTTATACCAGTTCTGTTTTTACATCAGACGGAAACCAGACAATTTATATAACCAAGTACATTCGTACTTGTTTTGTTCAAATTGCAGTATCCGACGCCACGTATTGTCAATGGAATTTCGTTTATAAATAGGTATAAATATATTATTTTAGGAATGAAATTCATTTGGCAGGTGTTTTATTGAATCAATGTAAGTGGGACGAACAGCGGCGACCTTGCTTGCCACGTGCTTAGACCGTGTCAGCGCACTCAGTTAAGAAAACTTAACCCGCGATTTGTATTACTTTGAAATATTTATGATAAGTAGTAATTATCTCATAACAATAATTGAAACAATATAAATCGTATCGAACGAACTACAAAATACATAATTATATCAAAATTATTTTCACTTATGAGAAGAAGTACATTCATCATTTACAAGGTTGTAATCAGCTGTTACTGTTTTCATACAAGAACATGATACATCACAGATCACTGTATTGTTTTACATTGGTATAGTATTAAATAATTATTATAAAGCAATATTCAGTACTTTTGCAAGAAATCAGATGTTTTAATTACTCAGAAAGCCTAAAGAAAATACAAATAAACGCTATATTATGGCCATTATAATATGGACTTAAAGGAAATTTCTAGAAATAATTTCTCGAACATAGCGCAGCATTCCGCTCATCGTTGCTAGGACCCTTTGAGATAGCCCCTCTCATTCATTAATTTGAATAACATGTTTGCCTTGAAGCAGCTTTGAGAGGAATGTGCCCGTAATAATAGCAACATAAAATATTCACAAAAACCTCAATCCCTACTATAATAAATCTGTAGAGGTCGAATTTCTGTACAATGAAAAAATGCTAAAAACCGAGCCAGGGGAATGTAAGAAGTGAAATAGAACTAATCTAGGTTTTTTTTCAAATTTTTTGTGTCTCCGTTTGTCTGTCTGTTTGTACGGGCTAGTCTTCGAAACGACTGTACCGTTTTAAATGGAAATTTCTATGGTGGTAGCTTATATCCCTGATCAATGTATAGGATACTTTTGATCCCGAAAAATTAAAGAGTTCCCGGGATAGTTAAAAAACCTTTCCACGCGGACGAATCGCGGGCAGGAGCCCGTGTATTTATAAAATTGTAGCGATATGGTTTTGTTTCCGTACTGGTTGACCTTAATAAGGCTTCTGCATTCTTTATCATCTTTTATGGATGCATTGCTTCTAAAATTAAACACAGATAAAATGTTTAATATGTTTTTGGTTTTCTCTGTTTGAGTTTGGTGATGTGAAAACAATTTAACAATCAATAAGGAATAATTTATTATTATTGCTGAAGCACTGCAGACAGGCTGACGGCCCAACTATGATGGAAAGTGATTACCGTTGCCTATGGACTTAGCAATACCAGAGGTGCTGCCGTCATCGAACGAGAAAACTGGAACCTGACCACTGAGTGTACACAACTCAAAGTTGTTATGTATTCTATGTACTCTAGACCAGGGGTGGTAGCCATCTAGATGGGTAAACACCCTACCACCTGACTGTGGGTTGTTTTGTCGCCTCTTACGACAGGCTGCCCGGCCGCAGGAATTAGTATTATTTTTCCGTTCCCGCTTGGAGAAATATAATTAATAGGACTTTTTTCGAGCTATGAATCATAAGTATATATAAAACTATAAACTAGCTGTGCCCATCACATCGTAACGATGAACTTGGGATTTATCCCTCTGAAATGTGCAAGATTTCAAAATAAAACATAGACGAACATTTTAGATTTCCTAAAACTTTCAGTGTAATCTGTTGAGCCGTTTTGGAGTTTATTTCAGATAAACATTCAGACTGACAGACAAAATTCTAAAAACTAAATCATTTATGATAACTGATTAAATAATACACTTATGACTAATAAGTATAGACAATGTTAAAAAATAATACAATTTAATTCGTTAGTGTAGTTAAAGTTATAAAAATTTTGGTGATAGATATAACGATGTAAGGCAATAACGCCAGCGGGGTGCGCATGAGCATGCGAAATAGAAAGCAAGTGCAGGTCAACGAACCTGTGACCGCTCGGACCGACAAACTTCGCAATACTTATCTGAAGAGATTCATACGTTTTTGAATTCCAGGTTTGTTGGCCTTAAACTGCCTTCTATCAAATCAGAGATTTCATATTTAAAATAACCTCAAAGGTAGATGTTCAAAGGCCTAATAAATGTCAAAAATTAAAAGAACTACTATTCCAGGTTCTGGAATCAAAGTAAAATAAAATAAAACGGAAGAAGAATATTGTTACGAGTGCGGGACTCGAATTAAAATGCCGTTGGAATTACTATAGAACTTATTAGAACTATACAAACACGTATAGCACAGATACAAATATAACTGGACACAACCAGTACAAACTGCACGATCAATAACACGCAAAAAGTCTGTCACTATATCTTATCGAATGTATGCATCTTGCTCGTATCGTAATCCTCGCTTGACTGCCTCACCCCTCCGTTCGGTCATTGTTTTACACTAACTATACAACACAACACTCGATCGCGTGGACTGAATTTTTCCAAGAAAACGTAATCTGCACAACTGCGGCTATAAACGAGAACAGTAACAACAGGATGTTTTTTTTATTACAAATTTTAAACACAAAGTAAAAACTTAAGTCCAAATGCGGTAAAGGTAATAAACTATAGGTGTGCATTCACTTTGTCGGCGTGTAACCATATTAAGCCGATGGATATTAGTTGGATAATTTCTGTCTTTCAATTTGGATGAATCCACCAAAGTGATTCATATAACCGTAAACTAGCATCATTCATTGCCAGTGAATACCGTTGTGTCCTTCCAGTTCTGTCAACCAAATTGATTGGATTTGGTTGACCTGTCTAATATCAGAAGTATTCGAACGTGACATATACAGTCGAATTAAATGAATGTATTTATTTCAGAGAGGAATATTAAAGATTACTTATTGAAAAGTTATGAGTCTACCAGCGCTTCCAAAGCAATTTTAATTGCTGTAAAAGAGAAGAAGCGGCGCAACAAACTTCCCAGCAACATATATTTACTTCATAATTATTGTTATTATCATTTGTCTTTTTAAAACAATGTAGTTTATACTAATACAAGGTTTAACAAAGTAAAAATATGAATGATTACTGAAAAAGTTTGGTTGCGTTCGCATTATCCATTCAGGGCGGTCATCTAAAAATCTTTCGTCGTATAAGGGCGCGTTTCCACTATGTCGTAACGATAAATTTATCGTTGGACGACTGTCGTCTCTAGCTGTCCCCATTATAACGATTGTTTGTCGTCAAAAAAATTTATCGTTTGGCGACTATCGTATCTAGCTGTTCCCATTGGATCGCAACGACATTTTATCGTTTCACGGCAGTCGCTTTGTCGTTTACACATCATTAGCAAGCTACAAATTTACAGTCGCGAAGGGAAACACGTGTAAACGACTAGACGATATTTCTATCGTGGCTACGATAGATTTGCCGTCACGATTTAGTCGTAACGATCTTTTATCGTTTTACGACTGTCGTGCTAGCCGTTCCCAACTGTCATGACAATCTGTCGTCACTGCAAAAAATGTCGTAGCTGACAGTAAATCGTGTCGTTCTATATGTGAATATCTCCATTTAAACATATAAGCCACGACACTTAAAACTACACGATTATCTGTCGTCACGACAAAGTGGGAACGCGCCCTAAGCCTTCTCGCACCAATGTTGTTTTACTAATGTTTAAACTTGTTTATTGAAAGCTGTTGAACGTTTTCTGGGATCCTACTTGTGGAAGTTTGCAATTTATTTTTGTTCCTAGTATTTTTACAATGTACGTCACCTTATCTGCGCAAATCCGAGATATTTTTCATAACATATAGTACATACTAAAATCTTGTATTTATCTTAATCGTGTTTTTTTAAATTCATTAATTTTTCCTATATTTGTGGTGAAATGTACAGATTTTAATAAATAAAGTCAGATTAATAGTTGAATTAAATTATATGTTGCTAAAAGATCCATATTATCAAATGATGCTACTAATAATATAATGATGATATCAACCCGTAGACGGCTCATTGCCTGATCTCAGGCCTGCCTCATTGTTTATGCTTGCCCGAAATGTAAGCCTTTATCACCAGTACTAGGAGAAAAAAGCAACCTTATATTAAAATAAGTGATGCCGGCTCTCCTAAGATTTGGACTCACGTCAATAGAATATTATCCCCGCAAATCGCTATTGCGCCTGGCCGCCATTTTGGTGACGTAACCGTAGCCGAACACTCAGTACTGTAAGCGTCACTGGCCGGCGAGTACGCGTACATATCGAGTTGCGGATGACGCCAGGTGAATGTTAATTTGACAAGGTTCCAGCGCATTAGCAATTTGCGGGGATAATACACGGTAGTATAGGTGACAGGTAGGCATTGAATGCATTTACATTCCAGTAAAGGAATATACAAGTATCTATACAATAGGCTTAGATAATAGGTAAATCTTTATAGGTACTGGTATCTACCCTTTAGAAAGAGAAGCCGATAATACCGAGTTATAACAATTACACTGAAGCCTTCTTTACTATTGGACACCTACATGGTCTTGTATTAGAAATAGAAAGTAACAAGGCCGTATGAAATCAATGTGAGGCATGTCTGACTTCTCAAGTGAGATTAAGAGAATAAAATTAGAAGGGCGAAAAGAATCAAGGTTCGCAAAAATATTCGCTGATTAAAAATAGGAATGGCTGCCAACAAAAAGATTTTCATTTGACGTAGGTAATGTTATTTCTGAACTAATCGAATAGTTTATTTGAAAACGGATAGTCCTCCTGAAAGTTTCGACCAAGCGATATTTTCGTATAGATTCGAAAAAGCATTAAAAAAAATTAAATTACATTGTTTTATGCTAGGGACATAACTTTCCTGGTTCTAATAGGAAGGTCGAGTTTGGGTTATTAGCGCATGATAAATAGAAGGGTTATAAAGTTGTGACATTTGTAGTGTCAAAATATTTTTTTGAAATATTTCAATACTCCTAATTCGATTGAGCGTCATCAATCGCGCGTAAGAGGCAAAGTCGCGGCCAGTGAGGATTCGCCAGGTCGGGGTGGCACTTGCATCTCTAGGCAAAACTAGAGATGCTAGGGATACCCACTAAAACCCTCGGCAGTATGTCGTCCTTCGCCTTGCCACTTAAGCCTCAAGGGCCTCGGGTTTATTATGGCCTAGCCCTTCCGCTAGCCCTAGTAACCACAACGCTATCCTTTCACTAAGATAAAAAATAGTATGGAATTATGTGAATAATAATATAACTAATGATAGATAGGCTTGCACGTGGTATCGAATAAATACGCGTGGTGTAAGAAATTAGGTTTAATAATAGATTATACTACAAACAGAAGCAACTATTGCAAAGTTGAAAATATAAACAAATTATTGAAAAATCTTACTTCTCATCTAAAAAAAGTAATGGAATGCAGTGTTTCTAAATTACTTTCATGCCCACGCACAATAGAGATCGAAACACTTTTAGTGCGCTCAAAATTTAAACTTTAGTAAATAAGCTTTTAGTGAATTTGTATTAAATATGCCACAAATATAAACGCGGAAATAAAACACTTAATTTGTCAGTTGATATTTCTTTTAAATTAAGTAATTTAGATAAATACTAGACACTATTTATGATCACACCATTTTTGTAAATACGGGAAATATCTCCAAGGAAAACTAGGTACCTTTCAAAAATTTAAAATCCGTAATATTCTAAGTTCTAAGCACACAGAAAGTATCATAGTACGGTATTTCAATGTTACTGATTACCATCGCAACTGATAGATATCAATCTATGTTACTTGGAAAGGAAAAATTGCTCAGTAAAAAAAACGAAACTTACAGGACTAAATAACGTCATTGGTAGCATTCTTCTCTCAATTTGTGATGTATAATTAATTATACTTACTTAAATTTTTTACACCATTTCAATAAAAAAATTAGTCTTATATATATTTCTATCCTTTTTTTCACATTTCATCATTATCAGAATTAACCAAGTATCGATAACTATTATGTACGTAAACTATTATAAGATTTTTATCAATCTTTATATATTCTGTATATTTTTGTCTAATTTATAAATTTATTTTACTTCCCATTTAAAAATATTGTTACAACTCTCTAGGCTCCGATAAAGACAAATTCCACGTACAGATCTGTAAAAGCACATTTTTTATCTGTCGGTATTTGAACTAATGTAATCCTTTTATGATCGTCTTCTTTTATTCACTTATTTATTGGCATACGTCTCTAGTTATTGTGTAGAACAGCCTATTGTCCTATTGTACTCGTTTACGGCCCCTCAGGAGCATCATTAGCCATGTGTTGCGGATTATAAGTACAAGCTAATTCTAGGAAATCATGTCGACGTTGGCGGGCGGGCACATTTGCATTTGTGAAGTATAAAACGATGGCCTGATTGAGAGAGGAGTTCAGTGAGCTACAACTACGATCTAGGCGTGACGTGTGTACCTACATTCGGGAATCTAATAGTGACTGACTTTGCGCCTTTTATTGAATAACGACCTTCTGCATTACGTTTCGATTTGTTGCGTTCGGTTATATTTGTATTTGCGTTATACGTGTTTCTATAGTTTTAATAAACTCTATAATAATTCTAACAGCATTTTAATTCGAGTCCCGCAAACCCGTAACAATATATATTTTGTATTACTTCACATCCCAGTTATAATTCAATACAAAAAAAATGTCTAACCAATTCTAAAGTTTCTCTAGAAGAAATTGCTTTTAGTGATAAAACTGCCTACATATTGTTTTCTGTACTTACATTTCTTGAATTGTATCTTAATGTTGTGCAGTAAAGTATATTCTGTTCTATTCTATATTAATGTTCTCTTAATCTTTCTGGGTGTGTAAGGGACAGGAGAGACAATTAAAGCGTTAATGATTAAAGGTATGTAGCGTTAACTGCCTGAAATATGTAAGCATGACGTGGCTGAAACGCTCAAGGTCCTTGAAAATAATAAAATACTTCGTCCGTTCGATAATTATGTTACGTTAATCAACACCGGAGTGATTTTGACGTAAAATAGTAGTTATTTCTGTTGAAAATGGCACACCGTGCAGACGATAGGAGTGGTAGCAAGTACTACCCGTACTTATTGCTCGACGATCATTTTCGCTTTTTAAAGTTCGAATACTTAAGGTGACATACGTATGGGTGAAAAAGGTCGCCGAATATAGTTGTATATTATCTATGGTCGCCGAGCCATAAAAGTATGCGGCAAAGCTCGCACGTCTATCAGACTGTCATCCGCTGGTACTTATTAACAATGTGAAATCACCTAAATATAGATATCGTTATTTGATTTAAAGTTCTAATGTCATGATGATGATGAAACAACCCACAGCCAGGTGGTAGGGCATTTGCCCGACTGGATGGCTACCACCCCTGGTCTAGAGTATGCCGCCATAACAACCTTGTGTTGTGTTCCGGCATTAGTGACCAGGTTCCAGGCTCCCTAAAGAGAGCAGAAGCGCATTCGTAGCACCTTTGGCGTTGCAAATGTCAATAGGCGATGGTAACCGCTGTTCATCAAGTGGGCCGTCTGCTGATCTCCTGCGATAAAAAAAATGATAAAAAATCGATCAAGCGAAAGATTCCGCTGTTTTTAGGACTCCGTAACTATTTTAGCAATAAACGGAACAACAGGCAACATGTAAACACTCAATGCTTACGATGGTGCCACAGAAGTATTTTGAGAGTTATTTTCGGCAGCGGCTGAATGTAGAATAGAATAGAATATACTTTATTGCACACAATGTTACAAAATAAATTCAAAACATACAATCATAATGATAAGTACAATGGGCGGTCTTATCGCTGGGAGCGATTTCTTCCAGACAACCTTTGGATGGACAGAAACTCGGTATGGATGGGGGTAGGTATGCAATAGAAATAATATACATACGTAAATATACGGAAAATGTTACTACATTATAATATAAACATACATATTTATCTAAATATACAAGTTGTGTGTCTTAAAACAACACCATCCCAAGCACACAACTAAATAAAATTATTATTCATTTACGATTTTGAGATAGTGTTGTTTGACAAGGTCATTAAACGAATCCACAGACTTGGCTCGTTTTATGTTTTGAGGTAGTGAGATCCAAAGCCTTACAGCTTGCGCAGTGAAAGATTTGTCATAAAACTGTGTAGTATGTGTAGGCATTCTTAGTCGGTAATTCAAAGATGGTCTCAGAATCCTCGAATGACCGCCTTGAAGAAAGAAAGATACGGGGGTGTTCTAGGATTAAACAATATATTGTAGAGAAGGGATAGGATGTGAGCATTCCGGCGAAGGCGTATTGAAAGCCACTTGAGCTTATCCCGAAATTCAGAAATATGATCATATTTACGCAATCCGAAGATGAATCGGATACAGAAATTCTGCAATCGCTCAAGTTTATTTAGCTGATTTTCATTGAGAATGTACTTAATTATCATACGATATTTTTCTTATTTAAGAAAGATTGTTGGATCTTTTGTTACTTAATAGGTATTTTACCACTAATCAAAGAAAGACAATAAAGCTAGGTAGTAAATTGTTTTGTATTTTTCCATAGCCAAGATTGGTAAATATCCAGTTTTTCTTAGCGATAATAGATATTCAAGTTAACACGTTTGTTCTGTAGATAATAGAATACTTTGGATACGTGTGACCGTTTTATACAATTATGCAAGCTAGTAAATTGCAAGACGATAGACGCCAGACGGTTGAGCCGTGGACGGCGGACCGCGTCGTTTGGGGCTCCACTTTTCGGGCTGTAATGCCGAGGTCATTGTTGTATCGACATCGATAAGCAATAGTTAATTTTTTAGCACATACATTATAACTAAAGCAACAATCACTGTTTGGCGAGATTATTGTGGGTTTCAATAGTAAACGTAATAACAATGACAAAGAATTAATTTTAAGTTTTCAACCAGTTGTAGTTTTGATAGTAGAGTGATGTTACACAGCCTATTAGTTCTTTTTACTATTATATAGGAATAAAATAATTTTTCAAATCTATCTTATACTTACTGAGATTGAGATATCCGATTGCTCTACACCTGTGTATATATTTAAAATACCAATATTTTCTGCATGTTTCCACTAAACCCCGTTAAAACCTATTTATAGGTGCGCAAAATACATACCTAAATTATTAAAAAATAGTTTTAGGTATATACATATCTAAAACTATTTTTTAACGGCGTTTTAATTTTCACGGTATTTTTACTTAGAATTTGACTGTGTGGCTTTTTTAACAAGCATCAACTGAAAAGTTTTAGAAACGTCATATTAAAAATGAAAAATAACATTTGTGTGATTGATAAACTTTAAAAAGCTCTACAAATCCGAGGACTATACCGCACTACAAGAAGGATCTTAACATTTGTTTCAAATTAGGTGCATTACTTATAATGAACCTAATTTAAAACAAATATCCACTATTACTTCAGCTATGATAGTTAGAATTAAAAAGCTTTTTCTATTTATAAATAACAGCAGTCTCCGCAAGTATTTCCTGTGTATCTTCCTTGCCGCTGACTGTAAGTATATTAATCTAATCAGAAATATTTAATATTATATTATATTATAATTAATATTATATATAATCCCAGGTGTTCTCATTATTTTAAATAATTATCCTTCAAATGTGATTTAATATATGGGTATAATCGGCAGACAAACGCACATATTGTATATCCCCAAATTAAACAAGTTACGCTTGTGTTATGGGTAATATACAACAGACTAATCTGGGCCGATCCCAGACACCCAGACCATAGTAAATAACGGAGAAAATACGTTTCCGAAATTTACTATACCAGGAATCGAACCCGGAGCCTCAGCGTTGAAGCGAGGTAGGCCGGCAAAGGCTTAGCCCGCTCAACCACAGAGGCCGTCAAAGTGGGGAAGACATAAATAAAAAAGGTATCTACTGATGTTGATAAAAAATTATCTATGTTTATTTTCATAAAACGAAATATTGCTTTTTAAATGGTAAATCTTACAGATAGTATATAATCGGAGTGGCAATGGTCGAGCAATGATGATTAAAAAAGGCACTTCATAAAAATAAAAGCGGAAAATCAAGAGAAGCGAATAGGCAAAGTATTTCAAAATTATCAAGAATTTGGCAACATGCCACCGAGATTTTTAGCCAACAGCAATAAAATGAACAATAAAAATGATTTACATGTCGATATTAAGTTAAATTTACATCACTAACTCCTCATACGTTCAAGTTTCAATTGTATGCAGTGGAAATTTCCACGATAAAACATGTAACCTTCGGATACACTGCTTTAACATTACTCACTTAATATATTTCTTTCTCTTTCATACAATATTAACGCAGGCGCTCTGACCTAAGTAGTACTCGCTGCTCTAACACGCAACTTAAGTCGTAAATCTTTCTCTTTCTTTATCGTTCTATTTTGCGAATAGCTCTGTGCTATGTATACTTCTCGGTCGTCGGCCAAATGATTTTTGTTACCTGTCTTTCTCTAGAGCTTGAATGGAGTAAATTTTGTTTTCTTGATGCAGAGCTACAGCTTCAAATCCAACAAAATACTATACAACCAGCACGTGTTCGAGAGGTTAACGACTGATAAACAGATAACATTGGAAATAAATAAACAATTATGTCATAAGGTCAAAAAGCGGCGTTCTGATTGAAGCATTTTTACTTTTTTTTACAGGATACTCGAATCTTCTAGATTTCCAATTTGTAAAAAAAAATAGTAGTTGCACCGTCTATAAATTCTGTCATTTTTGTTCTAAAAATTGATTTATTTTTAATTGGGTATTACCTACTTCATAAATGAATACATAATAGAAAAGACAAGTTTGTATGGTCTGTCTAAAGTGAAATTTAAAAAAAATAAGTACTATACATTTTCTTTCTTTATTATGATAGTAAGTACTTTTTATTATAGAAAGTATTGAAATTTACTTATAACAGTGACTGTCTACCAAAAACAGATACAAGTATAGTATATGTAATATGTAATGGACTGGCGCAATTGAACACACATCTCGAATATTCCATGTTCCATGTGACTCGCGTCGTTGTACAGCTCGTTGGGATGGCTGCCTAGCTTTGGGCTGCGAAAAAAATAAATTTAGCCTCTGATTCACATTTTCAACGTTATTTTACTTAATTTGATACAAAGAATTGAAGAAATAATCCTACGTTTATGTAGGTACAAACATATATAGAGACTAAACAATTTGTTATTGCAAGCACGCAATAAGTAACAAAAGCAGCGATTTGTGTGAAATTTAGAAATCTTTGATTATGTTTGTACATACAGCACATAATAAAAATTGGATATATATGTAATCCTAGTAGGTATTGCTCTTGGCAAGGTCAGACTCTTACGGTCTTATTCATAGAGAGGTAGAGTAAGTTTGAACGCTTCTTTATTGTGTTCTTAAGGAATCGTTCAAACTTACTTCAACTCTCTATGAATAAGACCGTTATTATTGGGTCGAAACCCATTGATATATTTTTATATATCAATGGTCGAAACCCTTGGAACAGCATTGTGTACATTAAATATAGTATTATTACGTCTCATTTTATAAACAAATCTGATTCAGTTCTATAACTCTTTCGCAAAGCAGGAATTGGATTGGAATGTGTTCAAAGTAATTTTCTCAGTGCATGCGAGAAGTTGCGTATAAATATTATCAAAATCGCTTATAAATAACGTCCTTAACGATCGTACCGTCTGTAAGGCCTCCCACAGTAATACCAGCCAGAAGAAATTTAAATGGAATGTCTAGGTCAAATGTATTTATTCAAAAGCATTTATTGAACAATGAAGACATTTTGTTGGTAGTTTCGTTTTACGTTGTATCTAAACTCTTAAGTAAGTTCAACTGCTTCGGTGGTCGTGGATTAAGCCTTGGTCTGCCTAGTTCACTGGAAAGCCGTAGTAGCCCCGGGGTTATATTCCCGTCAGGGCAAATTTTATAAAAGAACTTGTCTTTGTTTATGGTGGTCTGGGTGTTTGATATCGGTTCGAGTTCTTCGTTTTACACCCATAACACAAGCGGAACTTACTTATCTTACAAGGTGTTGTGTGGTGTGTTGTCTGCTGGTTTATGCTGCCATTATCACGAATTGATCCTAAAGAAAAATGTCGTAAAAATCTAAAAGTAAAAATGTAGATTTGGTACTTTTTGCCAAATACTGTTTTGGGCCTTTAGCTGATACTCTAAAAGTCTAGAATATATCCAATGCGAGGTTTGAGATAGTAAATTGTAATTGCTTTTGTCAAGTGGTGATTTCAAAAAAACCTTTTTAATTTTACTGTCCTGTTCAGTATGCGTGTGATGTTTAATATATGTCCCTAGGCTTTAATTGCAATATCTTATTAGACTACTGCTAAACACCGCTCAGAACTGTATAGTCAGTCAAAAAGTGCTTCCTGTTTTTACAACAATTCGTAGTTAATAAAATTTTCATAAGGCCGAAATTTGAAATTGGAATATATTTGTATCTTTTATTAATGTCGCATAGATTCCACAAGCGAAAATAGATCTTATGAGGTGTAAATGACATTCGATCTTGGGGTGCATACTTAATTTTCACCATACCAGCCAGTATTGGTGTTATTGTCATTTCCAGTACTTTTCTTTCATAATGTAGCTGTCTCTGAAGCGAAATTTCTTCGGTACCCAAAAAAACAATACATGAATGTCGTGAATCAGGACATGCGAGAATAACTAACATAGCCCGAAGTGAAATTGCAACAAAAATCAGGATTCGAAATTATGAAGCAAAAATAAATAGATCCTAACAGGCGCGACCATGATATGTCACATTTGTGGCTACCTTTCTTTATTTATTTATCAAAATGTTATTATAATGCGAAATATTGGTCAAAACACTCGTGACATTGGTGACGTCGACGCCGACGCTCAGACGAGAAGATTTAAAATTAGACGCCACATTTATTTCTGTTTCCACATTCATTTACGATACGATTGTTGCTCGATATAAATACAATAAATAAGTCCTCGTAGCTTAGTAATTAACATAACTGCGTTTTGTTCCAATGACGTGGATTCTGATCCTGGTCGAGTCGCAAGTTTTTCTGACCCGATAGCGAAGGATAACATCGTTAGGCACATCAAGCTAACGGATGTGTAAAACCCGCTAATCCACTTTGGATTAACGTGGCTAATATAAGTACTTTTCGTTTCTCTGAAGTGGGAAGGTCTGTGATTAGGTGTGGGGCCGTTTATGGGCTGACATTGTAAGTCATTTCAGATATCATTTTTTATTTGCAATAAATTTCGATTTCACGATAGTTAAACTTTATACGTCTGATAAGAAATCGACAGCTCGATCGGTTATTTGGAATGTGCTTGGCAGTAAACAATAAAACATAATCTGAGTATTCAAATATATTACGGGAAATAAACTAAATCAACTTTATAGCCACAGAGTGATGATGATCTTACATGATTCTTCACTTTAGCAATACACAAGGCATGGGGCCTAATTCTTCTTTTTCGATATCTTGGCGTTTCGAAGATATTATTCAAAGAACGATTTCATTGTGATAGTGTCAAAAATCCGTACTTTACTAAATCCGCAATATGTTCTCTCGATATCGTCGCGGCCGAATAATAGTAGAAAATAATTGGTATTTGGTATTCTTCTTGGTATGGTATTACTATTACTTAATATGGCGTTAATCAAAATGAATATTGAACTTGAATTTTTAATTTAGAGTCGTGTTGGCAACACCAACACAAAATAATTTTTATTTTTAAACTTGCAACGTTGTTGCTGCATTTCTGTCTTCTTCCGTTTGGGTTGTAGCCGAAGACAGACGCTTTCGTTTTTAAAATGATTTATTACAGCAACTCACAGTGTTTTACTTCTACGATTACATCGATTTGGGTATCCCAGGCCCACCACCGTCAGCGTGATCGAATATTTATTGTATGGGCGACGAGATGCGCATAGTCGCGTGCCACTGACACGTGTTTGTAATGGATAGAATATAGAAATCAGGCAAACAGATTAAGACGATAGTTTCCGGCGGTTTTGACGGGATAGTCATCTGTTATGACTGGGTCCTTGGTTTTCTTTTTGTGTCATTGTTGGTTGGTTAAGGGAAATTGAACTTTTCATTCCACAAAAGATTTTAAGGCCGAGAAGAGGGGTACAATGGATATATAGATTGGGGTGTAAATAGTGTGACGTTTCAGCATGTGGTAACTTTGGGAGTTGGCACTTGGCACGCGTTTTGTTTATTCCATTTCTCGTCCGTGAATTGTGTATGCTGTTAAAGTTCATTGGTAGAACATCTGACCTTACAGTTTTGCCATTTCCTAGCGGAAATATTAGTGTTAGTTGATTCTACCAACAATCTGTTGGGACCTATTGAGGAATTTATTCCGTGAGTTTTAATGACAGTCTTTAAAAGTACAGCAGGTACTTAAAGAGTTATGTTAGTCATAATAAAATGAAATGCTGAAACCTGCTTTAATGTTGCGAAGAATGGTATACGTTTATATGGCCTTAGATTGGAAAAAAGTACATATCGCAGGAGAGCAGGAGAAGTAACTGGAAAGAGAACCCTAGGCCTAGAGGGCTACTCTCAAACGCCTTTCGTCGTTCATTTTTGTTCGATCAGCCCGAAAGAGTCAATGAAATTTTAGATAAAGGAAAGAAAGAACGGAGACTACAATAATATATTTTACAAAAATAAATGGAATATACATAAATATTGTAAATATAAAAAAGAAAAAGTTCTAAAACGAAAACGAACGACAAGAAACGTTTCTAAGAGTGTGAAGCGGAAGAAGACGCAACCAGGATATCATGTATGAATACAAAAGTTATCTTGGTTCTATTAGGAAGAAGTACTTTGTGGTATTATTTATTTCAAGGTTACGACTGTTAGATATAATTATTTCAAGGTGTTCGGTAAGTGCATATTGTGATGAGAGTTCACAGCCCAGCAGTGGGATGTTTATGGGCTATTATTCGTATTAGTGAGTAGAAAAAAAAATGGGAAGCAGTAAAGAGCGTCAAATGGTTATAAGAAATGTGTAAAGAACTACACATTCGATATTATTCGATTTTAGCTGGTAATAAATTACATAGGTACGTAAAATTATGGAAGAAGAAATATAGACTGATAATAGAGTAAACAATGCGGTACAATTGGAGCGTAGCCAATTTATGACACTATGATTGAAAAGGAAATAGTGCTATAATTTATATATATATCAGCAATATACGTCTTTCTAAATTTAGTCTTATTGTTAAAATTCTAAATACTTACGTCGACATCTATCGCGTAAGAGTTCAATATTTTACATATTTGAACGTCAGTGAACTCAGTAGTTTAGCTATTCTATAACAGATGGCAGTGTTTGAATAAAACAATGAATACAGTCATATCAAGTGGTTCTATTATATACCTCGTTTCCTTATACTACGAATGACGCTAGATGGCTTTACGTATTTTTAACTGTAGCAAATTATTTCAAGGGGTCGCTGGACAATATTTTCCAATAACGACCTGTGTAAGAATACCCGTCATGCTCGTAATGAAAACTTGTTTTTTCATCACTCGGTCATCACATCTGGTCATGGTCATCATCATCATCTCATCATGGTCTGTCACCAGTTTTTTCGCAATATCACCTATAAAGAGCGGTCTAATATAGAATACATATTCATAGTAAATTTTATCTAACTGTACTCCCAACCTAAAGATATAAGAAGAAAATGGAATCATGCCGGTATTATTGCATTTTTGAAATTGTATAAGTAGCTTGTTACTAGTAGCTCTCTTATCTATTTCTTAAATGACTATATTATAATCTAATAGAGCAATAAGTAGTAGTAGTTTTTCTATCGTCTAGGTCTCTTAGAAGGCTGAGAAACTTTTTGCCCACTGCCACCAAAATTATACTTGCAGAGTCCCTCCTACTTCCCATATTTGATTATGCTGACGCCTGCTATCTAAACATAACCTTAGAATAGCTAAATAAACTTGAGCGACTTCAGAATTTCTGTATCAGGTTCATATTTGGTTTGCGAAAATATGACCATGTTTCTGAATTTCGTATGAAGCTCAAGTGGCTTCCTATTCGTTTTCGCCGGAATACTCACATTCTAACTCTCCTTTATAATATACTATTTAATCCTAATAGTCCTCCTTACCTAGGAACGTTTTGAATTCCTTCGCCTCTCCACTTCTCACAATTTGCACTCAGATACATATCGTAGACTCCTGACACCTGCACACACTTCATCCTTTTACGGTAACTCTTTTCAGTGCAGGCTGTCAAACTCTGGAATGCGTTGCCTCTTACTGTCAGAGAGGCCAAAACATTATCTACTTTTCAGAACTCCCTTCGAAAGCACTATCTGTCTTTAAATAAATATGTCTAATATATAGGTAATACATTTACTTATTTATCTATTGTAATATTGTTAATTAATATAAAGTGCTTGTCACATATAATGTTAACAAATATATTTATCTAGATTGTTTTGTATATACGTATATATATTACTATTATATTTGTATATGTATTAAATTTATAAAATAGTGTAAATTGTACAGTCCTATCTTTTTCTGTTCCACCTACATCGCCAGATTAGTTAAGAATTTCTTTTAAGCTAGGTTCGCCTGGAAGAGATCGCTTTTAGCGATAAGGCCGCCTGTTGTTTTGCTAAGAAGTGTTGTAATTATGCATTTTGTTATTGTTTTTTGGTGAGCAATAAAGTGTCATCTATCTATCTAAGTATATAATACATAATAATAATAAAGATAAAAATAATAAAGGTCCGTCCCACCTGGGCTTAGACCTCCCATTTATAGGGGAACGAACAATATTCCCGCCACGCTTGTTCCAGGTGGATTGGCGAGTTTAACTCATCGGTTATCTCGATGTACATGTCTTATCACGATACAGAAGACTTTTTTCATGATCGCGATGTTTTTGTTCACCATCATCTTCTCATAAAGTAACGATATCTAAAATCTGACTAAAAAAACCAAAACAATAGAACAATGCAAAAAGCATAATGAAATAATAAGTAGCACCACCTGAGCAAGTTCTTTTAGGCTTCTCTAGTAATTTTAACAAAACGGTAATCTTATGATATAGTGATCTGTTTATGTATAATACATATATGTCATTTTATGTGGTATTTTTGCATTTTATCAAATTTTAAAAAAATAATTCAAGTTCTTCGCCTCTACAAAACCCTTCAATCTGCGTGATCTGATCCGATCCGACCGACGTACTTGTCCAATTTTCATCAAATAATATGTACCTACGGGGAAAACTTGCTGAAATTGTATCATTTTGGGGTAGTTTTTTGGCGGATATGGGATTTAAAAAAAAATTCTAACTGGAGACCCTATTGCCATGAAACGTGCCAATGCGGCCAGCATTTTCTAAATTATTACTGATGGATTTTTCCATCAAATTATATATAAATTAGATTAGGCTCCCATGGAGTAAATAATAACCATAAATAAAATTAAAACTAAATAATCAAAATAAACAAGTTGGCGGTAGGCTAAATAAAACTTTAACAATACTCGTTGACACACATCTTTGTCTACCCTGATTACGGCCACTGAAAAGTGGCCGAAACGTCGGAATAACAAAAAAATTTATTATTTTTGTTATTTTATAGGTAAAGTTTTATTTACAGTTAAGTTTAATTTATTATCTAGTTTTATTTTAGACACGCTTAAGTTATAAATCCATGTAAAATAATAATCACTCGTTTGTGGGAATTGTATTTGTCACCCTCCGTTGCGATTAGTTCCAGTATCAATTACACGCAATACATTTGTAATAATCTTGGGCCAGTTGATTTCCCTTGATAACAATTCGTTCACACTCAATCTAATACAGCACGTGACCTGTCACCACATTCTATTCTAGAAAACTTTCTGATTATAGCATTTTCTTTGGCTAATGAGTCTTTTATTGTTCAGGGTTAAGAAAATGCATCAATGTTAGAACATTTAGATAAGTATTTACAAACAAATTAAGTAAGATGATATTTTATGTATGTATTATTTATATTGCAAGCGTGGAACTAAAGTAGGTATGTATTATATTCAATTTCTGTTCTTCTTCTTCTTCTTGTATAATTATTCCAAGCAAAGCTTTGAAAAAAATATTTATTTTTATAAATTTTTACAAACTCACGTTTATTCTTAAGTGATTAGCACGTGATCTGTCATCACGTTATATTCTAGACGTCTTTCTGATAAAATCATTTCGTTTGTCTAATGTGTCTTTAATTAGTCAGAGTGAAGAAAATCCCCCAAGGTTTAAGTGTTTACAAATAAATGAAATAAGATGATATTTTATGTATATTCATTGATATTGCAAGCATGAAACAAAAGTATGTAATCTATTCAATTTTAATTCTTCTCCTTCATGTATAGCTCCAAGGAAGATACCGAAACATTATTTATTTTTAATAAATATTTACATCGCGTAAATATCAAGACCCAGAAATTCACAAACTCACATTTATTCTCAAATAATATTCCGACCAATTTTTTTTTTTTACTAAATGTACTGCAAATAACTATAACATAAATTTATTGGTTATATTATTATCGTTTCCAGTCTGTTTGATTAAACAATAAATGGAGTGCTCATTATTCTAATGTTGGTTTTGTCGAATTTCAGTTCTGCACTTGAGAGCCCGATGGTCTGTTTTTACAATTAATGTAACCTCTTTTTGTTTTATATTTGATCTATTTGCGAATATTTTTGTACATTATTAGCAAGTTCTCTGGGAGATCATTTATTGGTGTTATATACTCTTATGTCTTTCTATCATAATTATACATTATTGTACTTAGGTATGATATATTGACAGGTAGATATCAGATTTCGGTCTCATATAGTCAAGTATAGTCCTCTTTATTCATATTCTGATTTTTACGTTCAGTTAGTTATATAATATAAAAAATAAAACTATAATAATTCAACATTATATAAATATCTATAACTATCTACATTTTTTTTATTAAAATTGTAATTGAGCTAAAAAAATATCTTAACTAAATACTTAAAAATTAATATAAATGATGTAACAAATATCTACAACCAACCATACCAATTATCTACATATACACAAACATATCTTTAATTAACATAAACAAAACAACAAAGTCCATTCAAAATACCTGTTTCGGCTACTTTTCAGTAGGCCCAAAAGACGTGGTTTTGTAATCAAACTTAAGATCTATCTGTACATCAATTTACAGACGTTCCCCATTCAACACGTGTTCGGTGTTGCACTACATTGGCGGAAAATTCACTTATAATGCCATTACAACCCCAATTTGGACAATGACCGAATTAAAGGATTGGCGGGAAATAAATTTATTTATTTTTATAAGGGTTTTCATTAAAAAAATCGTGATGGAAGAGAGTTTTTAAGAAAAATTGGTTTGAACAGTTGTTGAGTGATTTTACAATGTTCTTATTTTATTTTATTAAATGCGTATTTCAGGTTCCGTAACCAAAACATATGAAAAACAGTACATGTTTATTATGTTTACGGCACATGGACTTGGACTTGAGAATTACAAACATAACTAATCAGTTTTTTGTCACAGTCCAGGAATAAACAATGGGATAGCGGATATGTACGAGTATAAGTTTTATTACAAACGATTCCCTTAAAAGAAATACGCAAATACTTTAGTATTAATTTTATTTAAAACGCATATTACAAACAATTGCCACAAATTATAAAAAACCGGTATATAAGGTACAAATTCTGTTAACATTTTTATAATATTTTTAAAATTTTATACACATTCTAGTCATTGTAGTTGTATGATGTATTTATTTTCCTTTACACGACATTTATTTTCCTCCTGGTTTAGTTCATTATTGGCTCATAATAAATGTATTAGACATCGTTGGAAAAGGGATGCATCTGGAGAAGGGCTGACGTCAACACCGATATGCTCCCTTGGGACGCGCACCCCGAAAGTTGAAAGGCTCGCACCTGCGTCACACCATGTCTATGTCTAAATACTCTTAGTAACCAAAGATAACACTTCATTGGAATTCCTTTAGCCCTAACTAATCACTGATATTCTTTTTATCGCACACCTGCGTTAATTTACGATATCATATCGAATTAACTACGTAGATTAATTCAGTCGCCGTTTCTGAGCTTCTTTTAGTAAACCGTTGATATGTCTAATGAGCAGTCGTCATGATATTAATAATTAGCTTAAATACTAAAGTGCAAAAATAGTGAAAGTTTACTTTAAAACTTAGAATATTTTGATAAAATGACGTTTGTAGTAGTATTAACTTTGCTATGTTTGTGGTCTTCTACGGAAGCAAGATGTCGTATGCGTGGAGAGTGTATCGAAATAGCAGGGAATGCCAAACCCTGTCCAGTGGATTCAGAAGCCATTGCTATAGTTGAAGGCTTGTCAATGGCAGAAGCAGATGATATCATCGAAATATTAGGCAATAGATGCCCAACGTTTGTCTTCAATGATGCAGGTGAAGTCAAGCCTTATGATGAAATTAAGACATGCTGTGACCATGTACAAGTCAGAAAAATGTCTGAGAGCCTAACATTGGCGGATAGTATCCTCGGTCGTTGTCCAACTTGCGTAAGAAATTTTGCTAGGCAGATTTGTGAAATGAATTGCTCACCAGACCAAAGTAATTTTGTTGACGTTTACACTGAAATCTCCAATGATATTGAATATGTCAATGAAGTTGACTATAGATTATATGAGACATTTATGTTAGATGCACATGCATCATGCGCTGGAGTATTAGTTCCTCAAACTGGTCTTCCAGCTATTAATATGATGTGTGGTAACGCTGTCACATGTGACGCTGATGCATGGTTTGGATTCACCGGAGATACCTCAATAAATCCCCTTGCTCCTTTACACATAAATTTTTTGAGATGGCCTACGATGCAAGACTCTATGAATGTCACGGCCCCTCCTTGTAATGAAACAGCTGAAGGAGATCTGCCTTGTAGTTGTGTAGACTGTGAAGTAACCTGTCCTACCGGAAATGAGCCTTATGTACCAGAAATTTGTAAAGTACTAAATGTCAACTGCATCGGATTTTCTGTCGGAATAACATTCTTTGTTATATCTGTCACAATATTTACTATTTTAACTTTAATACAATATAAAAAGTCTGGAATAAATGAAAATAAGTCGACAATGCCCATTGACCATATATTTACAAATTTCTTTAAAGCTTTGTTTATTAAAATTGGAGTATTTTCTGCCAGTCATCCTGCTATTATATTGATGTTTACTTCATGGATAGCTTTTGGTATGCTATTTGGAGTTTTAAATCTTAAAATAACTTCAAATCCTATTGAACTATGGTCTGCTCCTGATTCACAAAGTCGTGCAGAGTTAAACTATTTTAATTCAAGGTTTGGACCATTTTATAGAGCCGCTCAAGTGTTTTTGAGATTTAATGGTCTCGAGCCTTTACAGGTGGGAAATGTGACATATGGACCAGCATTCAGAATAGAAGCATTGCAGGAATTGATTGATCTTGAAGATGCGATAATAAATATTGGCCACGACGATGGGGGCGTTACTTTGGAGGAAGTATGTTATGCTCCACTTCGACCGCGGGGAGGTGATCCAAGGTTAGATCAATGTGTTATCATGTCAGTATCTGTTTATCTTGGTGAAAGCCGAGAGAACATTAATGAAAACACGTACCTTGACACAATTCAGGGCTGTCTGAATAATCATTATGCAATGAATTGCTTGGCCTTGTGGGGAGGTGGGTCGGAGCCTGAAATTACATTTGCTGGTTATGAAGATGATATTTTAACTGCTGATACGTTATTAATAAATTTTCCTATAGCAAACCATCTTTTAGAAGAAAATCTGAGACCTGTTCTGGAGTGGGAAAAAAAGTTTTTGGAACTTTTACATGATTATGAAGCAAATAATAAATCAGATTACGTGGATATATCATTTGGAGCAGAAAGATCTGTTGAAGATGAAATAAGACGTGTATCGGTTGCGGAAGCTGGGCCTATTGCAATTAGTTATGTTTTAATGTTTATTTATGTTACTGTTACATTAGGGAAGCTCCGATCTTTTAAAACGTATTTCGTGGACAGCAAAATTATGGTAGCTGTAGGCAGTATTATAGTTGTGGTCAATTCAATTTATTGTGCATTGGGTCTTATGGGCTATACTGGTATTGTTACAACATTATTAGCTATCAACGTGATTCCATTTTTCGTATTATCAGTAGGTATAGATAACGTTTTTTTGATGGTTAATGAACTAAATAATATTCAAGACAAATTGAAAGACTATGACGACTATGATCCAACTTTTAGTTTCGAAAAAAAGAAACGTTTTGTTTTTGAAAAAATGATGTCAACTGTAGCTCCTTCCATGTTTGTGGCTTCTGTAACTCAAATTACATGTTTTGCAATTGGGTCTCTTTCTAATTTCCCAGCAGTTGTGACATTTGCTATTTTTGCTAGTTTTTCCTTAGGTTATCTATTCATCTTTCAAATAACAACAGTAGTTGCTATTTTAGCTATAGATTTTAAACGAGCATCTCAAAATAGACTCGATCTTTTATGTTGTATTCAAACTAAGGTAATCGATGATGAAGAACCACTCAATTCTGATATTCCTTACCAAGGTGTTACTCAAAGATTAATGGTACCATATTCCCATTTCATACTTGATTGGCGTGTTAAAATTACTGTTGCTATTCTTTTCATGCTTATGGTTTCAATCAGTGCAGTTTTAATACCAGAAATAATAGTGGGCTTAGATCAAAAAATGGCTCTACCAGTCGATTCTTATGTCTATAAATATTTAGATGCAGTTGATAGTTTAATGAAAATTGGACCACCTGTCTTCTTTGTTCTTAAAAGTGGCTTAAATTTTACAGATCCTAATCACCAAAATACAATTTGTGGTGGTCAAATGTGTTACGAGGATTCTTTGACAACTCAGATCTTTTTGGCGTCTCGCCATAGTAATATCACTTACATAGATAGAAATTCTAACTCCTGGTTAGATGATTTTATTGATTGGAGTAGCCTGTATGGAGCATGTTGTCAATACAATACAACAGATGGTGGTTTTTGTCAAAGTACTGACACTTCTCCTGAATGTAATTATTGTACAATCGACAGACTTGAATATGCAAATGGACTACGGCCAGCCGCTGAGGCTTTCGAAAAATACATACCCTTCTTTTTGCGAGACGAGCCAACTGATATTTGCAATAAGGGTGGTTTGGCTAGTTATTCTAGTTTTGTCAATTATCTCATTGATACCAAAGGTCGTGCCACAGTTCACGATACCGCTTTTATGACTTATCATTCAACTTTAGTGACTTCTCAAGATTATATTACAGCTCTTAAATATGGTTATGAGCTTAGTGAAAATATTACAGCGGCTATCCAGAATCACACTGGAACAGATGTCGAAGTTTTCCCTTATTCCGTTTTCTATGTGTATTTTGAGCAATATTTGAAAATGTGGAGTGATACTTTTGCATCTCTTGGATACTGTCTTATTGGTGCTTTACTTATTAATCTGATAGCCTCAGGGTTTAATATATTAACAACATTTTCTGTAATGTTCACAGCAATTTTAATCTTGGTTAACATGATGGGCGTCATGTATATTTGGAATATTCCTCTAAATGCGGTTTCTTGTGTAAATTTGATTATATCAATAGGTATTTCTGTAGAATTTTGCAGTCATATCGCTTACGCATATGCTACTAGCATAAAACCATCAAATGAAAGAGTATCTGATGCTCTTAAACGAGTAGGTCAGACAGTTATTACTGGTATAACATTTACTAACATACCAATTATTGTATTAGCATTTTCGTACACGGAATTAATAGAAGTGTTCTTCTTTAGAATGTTCTTTAGTATTGTGATATTAGGATTCTTGCACGGAATTGTATTCTTCCCTGTTCTTTTAAGTTTTTTGAATGACTTGCGACGAACGTAGCGCTTATTTTGATAATTTTACAACGTAAGATCTGCCCCTTTTATATAATAGCTACAAGAAGTTTATAGGCTCCTTAAAATTCTGATTCCGATTATGAATAACACTTTTTTCAACTCTTTGCATGAGCCTATATAACCCTCGTAAAACTATTACGAATAAAGGGGTTTATATTTAAACTGATAATAACGAGATAATGAATAGAGTATAAGATAATAATTGTAATCAAAATTTTATTTTACTTACAAAACATATGTGTTGACTGAAATGTATTAAAAACATAAATACTAGTTGTAAATAGAAGGAATTTGTAATATACTGCTTTTTTATTTTCCCGACATTAAAGTAAAACGCATCATGAATTTGACAACATCGTTATCTTATGGTTATTTGCCTAAGGATATTTTTTCAGTTATCATTCATTATCATATTTTTTGGGTGAATTTTCCTTTAACGGGATATATGCATGTAGGTAACTATTTACTTTTATGTCTATAATGTTATCAAATATCATACCCAGTATAAGTTAATTCTAATAGTGACGCTTCATCTGCGATAATGTTAAAGATTTCTAAATCTTTAACATTATCGCAGATAATAGCGTTGAAAAATAACGCCGATATGGAAACGTTATTATATAACATACGTTTTCTGACAATATTTAACATCATTAACTATGTAAAATCCTAATTAATAACGCAGTAAACCAATCGCCATATTTTATGGGTGAAACGACCTAAATCAGTAACATTATCGCAGATGTAGCCGCACGATAATATTAGCAGGAACAACGAATATTTAAAAAAATCTCTCATACTTGTATATGAGCAATGAGCTTGGACGATGGAGCTGGACTTCGTCAAGAAAGGCGATTATCTGTGGGATAACATTACGCTTCTATAAAAAATTAAGTGCTATCGTCTCTTCTATATTTATAAAATTCTTCTGTTCGATTGTATGTCATTGAACTGCTCATAAAAGGATGGGCCGATTTTGATGACAATTTTTGTATGTTCGAGTACCCAACTTAAACATACAAAAATTGAACCGGTAGGTAACGTTGCAATGTACAATCTACGTTTGCAATACAATTTGATCTGCAATCAGATAAAAAAAAGGTATAATAAATAATAATAAAAATCATTTATTCATAGCCATAATGCATAACAATAGAATAATAATAATTTTGTCCAGGCCGTTAGCTATCAAAGTCCCGAACTAGGATTCAACCTGTAAATTATAGTTGACTTTGGCAACTTTCGGTTGCTGCGGAATACAAAATACAATAAAGGCTTAAAGCAAATAATGCAAAATTTTTGCAATTCTCAACCCTATACTAGATTACATTCATATATTTGTTTATTATTTTAGTCACTATGCTAGTTACTTTTGCACCTAAATTGTATATATTTGATATAATATTTAGTTGCTGAAAATTAATTTAATAGCTTACTTAGTAGTTGTTCTGCATTAATATAATCATGCGGTTTGGATAGTTTGACTTTTACTTCATACCTAGACAGATTGTTAATATTTTTTTTTTTTTTATTAATTTTCCTATACAAGGTGAAGTTATAATGTCGTTTGGCAAAAGAAGTTCTGCAAGCTACAGATACAGTAAGGTACACTTTGTCGTAGCGTAGTTTACGTGTGACGGAACAAAATGTAGTTAAGCATACATAAAATATGATCAGTATTTATGAGCAGCATTGAAATAACTATTAAGTCGATTATTACAAAGGTCGATGCTAATAATAAAATTATAGATCGGTGTTCTCAGACGTAAAATCTGGAACAGTTCAAGGTGGCAGAATCTTATGCAGGCCTATAAGGCTTATAAGCTTACAAGTAGGCATATATGCCTTCTGTACCCGACCATCCAGCGACAAATCGATCGATCCTCCTATTAGTCCTATTCGAAACAAAAAATATAAAAGTATATTGTTTTTCACGTCCTTATGATATGACGATTAGAGACTTTCTGGCTCGAGCTTTATAGATATAAATGAACAGAAGGCATCATCGATGTTGCCCATGGGTATCCAAGCAGCTAGCGGCAAGCTTGATGTAAATAAAATAAAAACCTTAGTAGAGTTTAGATGTTACAACATTTAGAAATTTGCTCATTAAACACTATTTGTCCACAAATTGCTATGTCTGGTTTACGGAATATAATCATGCTAACATATTTATTATAATAATATGTATTTGTATATTTATTTTTTAAATTAGTTTGATTATTATGCCATATATTCTATTATTATGCCATCATCTACTGCCTTTTTCATGCACCACCTATTTTGCCTGATTTAATTTCTTTCATTTAGGTTGCCTGGAAGATATCGCTTTGAGCGATAAGGCAGCCTATTATATTGCCTAAAAAATGTTGTTAATATAGTTTGTTTTTGAAATGAAATGAAGAAGAAATTGGCTTATAATTTTAAGCTATAGAACGGTGATTACGTAGGATTAGAACTATTAAATAGTTGTAGTGACTAGAGTTAAAGAAATTTTAAAGTTACACTAAGCAGAAATACAAACGATATATTAGGTAGTACTTAATAAAACTATATACATATTAACATTAAATTCTAGGAAAAACTATAATATTTTAGACATTTAACAAACAAATCACGTGTCTAAAACATGATTAAGATATGCGATGTAACAAATAGCTAATCTTAGTATTTCTATTTTGGACAGCTTTTTATCTGGTGGAAGGGTCGGTAATAATCTCCTCAGGGAAGCGAATGCTGCATTAAATGCTTCTACACGAATTCGTTCTCTAGTAGCATGAGCTGTTCGGTATTTTAAGGTTGCTCGACGACGTCGCCTTCGTTCTTCTCTGGAAAGACCAGCGCAGGGAGACCCTGTACCGCTGGATAAATATGCTTCTTCAGCTAATGCGCAGGGCTCTAGAGTTCTTTCCCTGGAAAATATACAATAATATAATTTTTATAAATAATGCACCTCAAACATAACAAAGTAGACTCATTTATTTTTCGATAAATCAAAATAAGTGTAGCGGCAATCACATCTACATTATAAAAAATTATCTAGCGGCAACAGGCTTCTGCGAATTCCCAATGTTAACTATAGTGAATATTGAAATTCTTATGACTCATTAAACTTCAATATTGGATATGAAAAGGGTGATCTTCGTAAATTGAAATAATTAAAACAATACATAATATATTGCCGTATTATATTATATAACCCACTGTGACTACATCAATCGAGATCTTTCTTCTTTTGCTTTTTGATGATTAATTATTTTAAAAAAAACTTGAGAGGTGTCAAGGGACACCCAAGGGGGGATGGAACGAAGTTCCTTTCGATAAATTAGTGAAGGAATTGTAATATATATTTTTTTTAGTTTTAATAATATTTTTTATTATTATTAACAAATATAATGTAATATAAACTTAATCAGTAGGCTCAATTTTAGTAATAATGAGAGAGAGAGAGAGAGAGACAGACAGAGAAACACGCGCAGGTCGCACGGCTTACAACTATAGCAAAAAGTGTCGTTACAACTTTTGGTCTTAATTTTTTCCGTCTAGCCCCCTTTCGCAATGCGCGATAAGGAACTTCGTTCCAATTACATTCTACTTACACTGAATAAAACACTTCAATGAAAAATGGTTTAGGCATAGTTCACAATATTACAAGATATTTCGCACAACGAATAAGCATAAAGGGCGGTAATGCAGACAGCGTTCTGGGCACGCTCCATCTGGCAACGATTCCTGTGGTAGGTACTATTTGTAACTTAGTTTATTTTTACTTTTTAATTGTATTTTTAAAGTTAGTTTTAGTTTCCTACTGTTTGCGTTTTACATTTTACGAAAGCTCAACGTTGCTTCGAACATTGGTGCAACAGGATTGTTGGATCCTCACAATTTATGCCGATGTGGGTAGTTTTATAAGTGCCGCTGGCTTTCGGTTTCGCCGCCATTGCGTGGTGGCGAAACCGTCTCCAACGCACGCGAGGTCAGTCCGGACGTTCCGTTTTCTCCGTGCACGTGAACGTTTCACATCCCATTCTTGGAGCTTTTTTATTGAACTTCATATACAAGCCGTGCTTGCTATTTTGTGTGAGTGTGCCATTCTTAAAACCCGAAGTGCGATTCGAGGTTCGTGCCGTGCACTTTCAGGAGCTGTCTAGCTGCCCCATTGGAGGTGAATTCCGAGGTTAGTGGTGCTTATTACTCCATTGGTTTTTGTGCAGGATTTGGCATACCTCTCACTCTCTCATAAATAACCTATACAGTCCATAAACTACTAGAACCAGCGAAGCTGTGTATTGATCCGTGATCCAGCACTGCACGAGGATAAACAAAAAGGTTATACGATATCGGCATAGATGTAACATTTTACATACTTATTTTTTGTTCTCCTAATATTTGTAAAGTTAATTAATTAAGAATATGAAAAAATCTAGCTAAGGGTAGGAAATAACTTTAAAGACTAAAATTAGTCAAAAATTGAAAACAAACATCAACATTGATATGATCTAAAAGATGTTTTAAATAATAAAACACCGAACAGCGAAAGAAGAACGACCTAGTCATGTATACATACATACATATTCAGCGTTATTCATATAGGTTGATTAATTTTTAAGGAATCCTTTAGACCAGTGATTCCCAAAGTGGTCTATATCGACCCCTAGGGGTCTATGACAACCTGCAAGGGGTCTACGTCAGCGAAAAAAAAATTTGGGGGTCCATGAAATGAAAATGGGGATCCACGATAGTGGATCTCAACACATACACTGATAGTACCTATTTACTTACATCATACTATCTTATAATATCAAAACATATACATTATTTATAAAAGTACCTATGAAGTAAAAAATTGATTATATATGTTTATAAAATTGTGTAAGTTGTAGGATGTTGGTATTCGCTTTGTGGTCGCAATACATTTTGAACTTGTAAAAACCTGAGTGTCGCAGTCTCAGAGGTTCGCTAACTTGCACTGACTTGTTCAATTCGTCACTCTATAAATACGAATGTGGGACAAATACGTTTATTCGTTTCCTGAATCTTGAAAAGGAAAGTGCTAAGAAAATATTTAAAAAAATATAAACAGATAGTATATCACACAAATTTTAGTGAGTCAGTGTTATTTTAATATTTTCTTAAGTTTTCGCGACTTGTACACATAATAAAACTACGTTTTAACGGTTTTAAGCGCGGTAATTTATTTGATTTAGGTTTATTCGACGTTTCGGCCGCTTTTTAGTGGCCGTGGTCACGGAAGACAAAGATGACATTTGTCAAACGTGTATTGTTAAAGTTTTTATTCAGCCTACCGCCAACTTGTTCATTTTAATTATTTAGTTTTAAATTTTGTTTATGGATATTATTTACTCTATGGGAGCCTAATCTAATTTACCACCGCTTCACAACATGTTGTGGCTTGAAGAGAAGAAGCGGCGCAAGAAACTCTTCAGCAAACATGCCTAGTTCTAAATTTTTTTATATAATATTAAAATGAGTGGAAGGAAAAAATAAAAGAAATTATCAGTCAAGTTGGTTTGTTTCGTTGCACACAGAAAGAGCTCACAGTGTCTTGAGTCAGTGTTATTTTGTTTGAGAGTGCTGGAGAAAAGTAAGTACATTATTTTTAAATTAAATTTTAGATTTGTACTCGTAGTTAGCAAAGATAGATAAATTACGCCAATCATGGCTTTAGTTATTAGTAGTTTAATATTCAATCATGCAAAATTACACGAGTACTCCTCAATAGTTTCTTTTTGAAAGTTTTAGCAATCGGTATTATAATTACAGTGCAATCTTTGTAATTCGAGCTAATTGTTGCAAGAAGATGTTCAAATTATGGAATGTTTTCGGAAAAATCAAAAAATATTTTTAATATACAGCTGCTGGATTTTCTGTCCTATTTAAATAATTTAATTTTGCCCACAGATGATTGCTGCCATGTCCGAATCTAAAAAGAAATGTAGACAGTACAGTGTTGATTATTTGAAATTTGACTTCATTCCATCATTGCCGGACAAACAATCGCCTATGTGCCTTTTATGCAACAAAGTTTTGGGCAATGACGCTATGAAACCATCTAAACTGCAAGATCATCTGAGAAGATGCCACCCTGATAAAACAGAGAAAGATTTGAAATACTTTCAAACACTCAAAGATAAACTTCAGAAGAGACCTACACTGGACAGAATGTTCGCTTCGACGTCACAAAGAAATGATGATGGTTTGCGGGCGTCTTACAATATCTCGTTACTTATAGCAAAATCCGGAAAACCGCATACTATCGGAGAGAAGTTAATTTTGCCAGCCGTTGAAGAGGTTTTAAAAACTGTTTCACACAAACCTGCATCTGATATCATTAAAAGAATTCCCTTAAGCAACAATACTGTTGAAAGACGTATTGATGAAATGAGTTCTGATATTGAAAGCTTCTTATGTAATTATTTGCAAACGACCCATTTCTCTATACAACTGGACGAATCAACTTTACCTGATAATGCAGCATTATTATTGGCATATGTTCGTTTTATTATGAATCAAGAAATCTACGAAGAACTGCTCTTCGCAAGAACTTTGATAACCGACACTAAAGGTGAATCAATATTTCATGTTTTGAAGGATTACTTCATTGAAAAAGCAATTCCTTTATCAAATATAATATCAGTAGCTACAGATGGAGCACCTGCCATGGTTGGACGTTATCGTGGATTTATAAGCTATTTAAAAACAAAATGTGTCAGGGGTGTTAGCAATACATTGCGTCATCCATCGACAACATTTAGTTGCTAAAAATTTGAGTGTTAGATTGCATGAATCACTTCATTTAGTCATTGATGCAGTAAACCGAATTCGAAGCAACGCGTTGAATACGCGGTTATTTGCGCAGTTGTGTGAAGAAAATGACGAACACTTTCATCAATTACTCCTTCACACTGAAGTACGCTAGCTGTCGAAAGGCTTATGTTTGACAAGATTTTTTGCACATTTTGAGACTATTTTAGAATTTCTGGATATTAAAGATAAAATCTTAAAAGAAAATTTAATGAAGAGGAAAACAGACATCGCCTATTTAACAGATTTGTTTACAAAATTTAATATGGTTAATTTGCAATTACAAGGCGACAGTTTAAATTTGATTAAAACAAAGTCCATCTTATCAGCGTTTCTTGCCAGAGTTAAACTAATGAAGCAAAATATTGGACGGGGTGAATTTTCTCAGTTCCCCAATTTGTCACAGACAAGCTGCCAGGAAGACGACGTTTCAACTTACGTTCAACATTTAAATGCCCTCTATTCAGATTTTGAATCTAGGTTTGAGGATATTTTGACTATGGTAATACCACCGTGGATAATTAATCCATATGGTGACATAGAAGAAACGAATGTCATAATACAAGAGGAACTGACTGAACTAAGTACAAACCAAGAACTTAAGGTTCAGTTTAAAAACGGATATCAGCAATTCTGGCTGCAAAACAAGATACCCGTTACTTATCCCGTATTATGGAATATAGCGAGAATTTTTTTAATTTCCTTTCCATCGTCATACCTAGTGGAAAGGGGGTTCAGCGCTGTTACCAATCTCCTAACGAAAAAAAGAAACAGACTGGACATCATTAGCCGAGTAGATTTAAGATTAACCCTTACAAAATTGACGCCAAATGTTGATAATTTATTATTAAAGCATCAGGTTCATCCTTCTCACTAAAAATATTGACTTATTGTTTATGTTATTTTATGTTTATTTAATGTTACGTATATTTTACATAACAGTTACAAAATTTTATTTTGAGTAGTTTTAATTTAAATTCAAATAATAAATGTATAAATTAACACGTGTTTTTACTTTAAGTTTTTAACACTAACTTCACTACAGTTAGAAATTTACAGGAAATCAATATCAGGTAAGTAGGGGGTCTACCCAACACGGAAAAACATGGCAAGGGGTCTACGACAAAAAAAGGTTGGGGAACTCTGCTTTAGACAGTTATTTAAAGAAAATTATATTCATAAACACTATTTAGACTTAATGCAGCATTATTCCGATTTTAGACCTTTTGAGAGTATTTTACGATTGTATCTTAGTATCTTTCTTTGACACTTCTGGTTATCATATTCTTATATGTGGTGACTTGGTGAAATCATTACCTTGAGTAATGTTCCACGAAGTCACCACATCAGCCAATACAGTTCATAGGGCTGGCTCGATTTGTATAATACCAGGCTCTCATAAAATATCGACGTGAAACGGTTAGCCTTAAGAAACAGCGCCTTCCTCTAGTAGCTTACAAAGCCCATAATGCTTTGTCTGCCAAACGTCACTCATGACGTCATGATTTTCACTCACGCAGTACTCACAACGACCCATGTCAAGAGGTGGGTCGAATAACCGTTCCACTTGAGTTTACGATTGTGACGCCAACAAGCAAGTGGAAAGAGAAAAAACGCGGTCATAAACATGGTCTTTATGAGTCTCTAATGGAACGTAGCCATAATCGTTTCTCGTACGATGAGTGACAGTATCAATGGCCTTCTCTCTATCCTAATCCTACTTATCCCATCCCCTTTAGCTCATGCTAAAGGCTGGCAACTCGTTGCCTTCGGTCCCTGATAGTACAAACGTCTATAGGTGAAGGTAGCCACTTTCCATTAGATAAGCGGTCTGCCTACGAGCTTCGCAATTTAAAAAAGTAATGAAATACATTTTTATTTTTTCAATTCTTTTATTAATATTCGCCGTAGATAATGACGATATGAATAACAACAGGCTTAGACGTTATCGGAAAACAATTACTTGTGCTATCTGATATTTTATCAATGCACTAGGATATGCCCGCGGCTTCATCCACGCTTGACTTGAAATTCCTGCGGGATTTTCGGGACACAAAGCTATTGCTTTAGTGAAACTTGTGTCGGAATAAGTTAATTTTTATGCACCCGAACAACTACAAACCGCTCGCAAGAAAATGTCCGATACCCGAGATAAAAAATATCACACATTTATTACATTACATTTGCTATAGGTCAATAAAAATCATATTGTAATTCTATTTTTATTAAACTGGCCATTTTAAATCTGTCTCAAAAAAATCCCGCGGATTTCCCAGAATATGAAGTAGCGCCGATTTTAAATCTAAGAATTTTCTGTCGATCAATGAAAACTGCATCGAAATCGGCTCAGTAGTTTTTAGATAGATATCTTTATTGTACACCAATACAAACATGAACTTAAGACTAAAATTATATCAAGTGCGATCTCTTCCAGACAACCCCAAGTTTTTATATGAATTCCAAACAAACAGACTAACTGACAGGCAAGAAATAAAAAAATGCATTCTTTTCTCCATCGTTTAATTCCAATTGTTTTTTTTTAATAGTTTCTAAGTACAGAAACGGCATGTTTACAAAATTTATAATTTTATAGATGTTAAATGTTGATTTTATAAGATATTTTTATAAGAGGTAATCTTTCGCAAGGTTTTCTTTCGCATAAATAATGTTGATAAATAATAGGTAAACATAAAAAATAAACTATTTATTCGTTTTACCCTGCATATTATATTTCCATGATTAATTTTAAGGCTTTCCTCGCGACTTTACTCAAATAAATTTTAAAGAGATTGTATTCTTAAGGAATTTTTGTATTTTCCTGGATGAAAGTATACTACGTTCATCTTCAGAATCTTTTTCTTTTTTTAATATGGCTTTGCATGATTTACCTAACTACCTAGTGTCAACTACATAATTATGCAGGAGTTCAAATTTAAAGCAAGTCTTAATTACTTTAAGACGTAAAACCAGCATTTTTAAGATTGGAAAAAATAAGTGATAACTACTTATATAGAGTCTCAGAGCCTTTTTTATGTCTGTGAACAGAACAAATAATTTTATCAAACGTGTTTTCGCATTACAAATCAAAAGCTTAGTGCATTCAAAAGACTGATGGGTGTACCTATAGACTCCGGGCAACGTACTGGTGTTGAATGATAACAATATTTAATTTTCTGAATGGAGTAAGTAAAAGCGCTACTCTAGATATCTGTGAAACAGGCAGTTATTAATCATTTATTAAACGATTATGAATGTGAATTTTGATTATTTCATCATTTCACTTAAATTAGATGATTTTTGAGACAAAACGCAGCTATGACCTACCTCAGGACATAATTTAAACTTCTTGCTAAGTTTCACTAAGGACCGCGCCGCGCAGTCGTTTGTATATTTACTAGTAAAATTGATTTACAAAGATAATTAATTCTTTGTGGGTACAATCTTAATGTATATAGATTATGTGTCACGTTGTTAGTCCGCGATGGACCCCTAAACTACTTAATCGATTTTAATCAAATTTGCACACCTGTGCAGTTTGATCCAACTTGAAAGATAGGATAGCTTACATCTTAATTTATAGTTAGTTGGTTAAGCGATACGAAGTTCGTCGGGTCAGCTAGTTATAATATAAAACAAAAAATGTCTGGGAGAGATCGCTTCTAAGCAATAAGACGACCACCTTTAGTACCTTTGTATACGTTTCTTATGTTTTTCTGTACCTAATGGTCTACAATAAAGAGTTGTCTATGGATCTATAATTTTATTATCATTCCGACGTTTCGGCGACTTTTCAGTAACAGGTGATCACTGTTACTGAAAGACAAAAATGTCAAGTGTGTCAATGAGTATTGTAAAAGTTTTATTTATTCTACTACCAACTTGTTCATTTTAATTTTGTTTATGGTTAATATTTACTTTACGGGAGCCTAATCTAACATAAAACCGTTAGAACGTAGTTTTATTATATATACTAATCGCGAAAACTTAAGAACATATGAATTTTCCTTATGAGTATAGGTAACCTTTTCCTTGGTGTCAGATTCTCGCGACCAGTGATTGGCAGCAGCGCCTCGCGAGGTTCGGCCAGCATGCAAGACAGCGTTTCGTCCTCCATACTACCCGCTGTCTCCAGCCAGCTCTTCATAGTGGTTCTAAAAAATATGTATTTGTCATTACAACTGCATAAAAACAATAGGGATTTATTGGTCTAGTCTAATCTATACACTAGAATAAAACACTATAAACTACAATCGGTCCGGCCAGACCAGACAACTGTGGGTAATGTACCTAGAAGACTGACAACATTACCTCGCTAAATAAGGCTTCTTAGGGGTACGACCTTATAAAATTCAGCGAAGGAAATTATGATTTTCTAGAAAATAAATAAATTAAAATATCGAGTTTACAGTAACAGTTTACGGTGGGCCGTCTACCTGTTTACTTTCAGACAATAAAAAATTTCAACTTGCTTAAAACACCAAATTACTTGGTACTTCCAAGTAATTTGATGCTTTAGTCAAATTGCGTTACGATTATATTTTTCTTAAATTAAATAAATATTTTAATATTACATTATACCTTGTGTTAACCCATCAAATTCTTCTAAGATAATAACCTACAGAGAATACAAAAATCGGAATTTGTGCATGACATTTACGATATCATTTATCGTGCAAACGTAAAGAGGAAATCGAAAGACATTGGTAAAGATTGAAGATATAGAATGATATATCCGGTGAATTTCCATATCTCAAATTAGTTGAGGAATTTCCAATATTTTTTCATTTGTATACCTACTTACTAACATGGAAGAAAAACTATCATTTTACAAGCCTTTATTTAACATGCAATGGATGTACCTATGTATGTATCTATGTAAGTAAGCAAAGTTGTAAGGGTGGAATCTTGCAAGTTGACCAACTTTTCGGTTTCCGATTGAGCTGAAATTTTGCACGCATATGTATATTGCATGACAATGCAATAATATGGTACCATGGAGCTGATCTGATGATGGAGTCGAAATGTGGTCATAGGAATTCCTGTACTAAACAAGATAGACCCGTCGTGTTTGGGCTCGTTATACTTGTCTTAGCTAGCAGTCTGCTGCTACATAATATCCAGGATTTCAAAAGCTTGTATTTAAATACCTTTTTAAAAAACAAGTTATTCCATGGTAGTACCTACGTTTTTTCATTATATTTATATTAATAAAGTAGGTAAAGACTACATATTCCAGAGGAAGGGAGTATCTTTCTATAAATATATAATTCCTTTTTATGTGTGTTTATCACTGAACTCCTTCTAAGCCGTTGGACCGATTGTGGTGAAATATTTTTGTGTATGAGTGAATGGTGAATCCACAATTAGACCCGGCAGGTAGTGCTGCAAACGCGCTTAGATTTTTATTCATTTTTATATATAAAATAATACAAAATTAAATAATAAAAAACAAGATCAGGTTTACTATATATATACTGTATATTTGGAAAAATTAATTATGAAAATAATATTTTCCTACATAAACAATCATACTTTTACTTAGTTTCTATAGAGGTAAGAAGGGTTAACTGTTATTACGTTAATTGTAATTATTACTTTTGTTATGATTCTTGAAGTTTTCACTTCATGCAAGAATTTCTGTCTTAAGAATGAGGAAATGTAGCCAGCTTTCTGGGCAGTGGGCATACCCATAAAAGACGGTGCCCTAGGCTCAGTATTCTGTTTGAAGGCTAACAATATAACTAAGTTTATGTTCTTTCTTTTATTGTATAGTATTGTAGTATGTTTAATAAATTAATTAGAAATTCAAACAACAAAAGGTAGGTGTTTTCAGTACTAAAGAACCCTTCAACACTCACATGTCCAGTCAAAAGGCATGGCCGTTTTTTGTATAGTAATTGTGGTTATATTATAAGAAATATTAAACTAAGTATTTTCTAATCTAGCCCTAGGTAATATAAGAATTTATTTTAATATAACCCTCCCTTTGTGACTCAACCATCACGTTTGTTTTGATTTCCTATCAAATCAAATTTACTGCCCGCAAGGGTAAAGTGCTTGAGATAAATAATACAACACGCGTTCACACCTCGGCTTCTCTCACTCTTAAGCGGCGTCTTTAGGGAATAATAAATCCTGTATTTATTTTTTTTATTCCGACCCCAGCAACCCTTTCCCTAATCGAATCATGTGCGGTAACCGTATCGAATCGATGCGATACCCATCAGTTTCTTGCGAAAAGTACAAAGATAGAAAAGTAAACTACATGTACTGTAATATTTTCATAAGTTTTCGCGACTTGTATACATAATCAAACTACATTGTAACGGTTTTAAGCGCGATAATTTATTTGATTTTTGTTATTCCGACATTTCGGCCACTTTTCAGTGGCCGTGATCACGGAAGACAAAGATGTCAAGTGTCAACGAGTTTGTTAAAGTTTTATTTAGCCTACCGCCAACTTGTTCATTTTAATTATTTAGTTTTAATTTTGTTTATGGTTATTATTTACTCTATGGGAGCCTAATAATTTTACCACCGAGTTTCAGCCAAATCGGTCCAGTAGTTTTTCCAAGAAAACGAGACAGACAGACGGACAGACAGACAGAGTTATTTTCGCATTTATAATATTATTAGGCATATAACAAATAGATTACTTTGTTAATACATCTTAGTCCGTAAAATATAGTACATTAATATGTAATAACGGTGAAATAGTTTGCATTGGCAACATTTTTGTTACCCAAACGCAAGCCATGTGTATACTACTTAAGTTAACGCACATATCGTTGTAAAGAATGCTTCACTTCATTTAACGCTTTTATTTACGTAGGGTTTGTCTATACATTAATCGTCAAGGTAACGATTAACTAAGTAAGACTATAATAAGCCATCTCTTACTACATTAATAAGTATTGACACTGACGTTATTTGACACTTATTTTTCTAATAACCCCATTTACTGCGGTTAGTTAAAAAGAGTCTTAGTTAAATGTATTCAAAAATATATATTTATGTATTTATAAATATTTACTTATATAATAACAACTTAGAGAACAAATATATGAGAAGCAAAAAGTTATATCTGTCATGGAGAATCTTAATTATTCTACGAGTAACCCGAGTAAATTAAAAGGACCCAAAGATCTGAACAGTAACAGGAAATTGAAAACATTCATAAATCTATAAATTAATAGTGATATTTTTATTTTTTTTCTGACTTATTTGTTTGAAGCTTAATCGCATGCACGCTGAATTCTTACCGGAAGGTCAAACGGCAAATAAAGTACACTATTTAAGCGTTATACGGCTCTAGGAGAGCAAATTCGTCGAAAAAGGCCAGATTTATGGAAATATTTTTATTGGATTTTGCATCAAAATAATGCGCCCTCGCACAAGGCCCATCATTATGAATGAAGTTTTGACCATAAACTCATCAAATACCATCGAGCAACCACCTTATTCACCAGATATGTCTCCAGCCAACCTCTTTATTTTTCTAAATAACCACTTTGTGGCGCCCGTTTTTATTCAGTAGAAGACATAGAGGAGAATTCGCGACGAGAACTAAACTCAATTCCGGAAAAAGCGTTTAAAAAATGTTTTGGTGATTGGATTATTCGTTGGCGTATATCGTTTCTGACGGAACATACTTTGGAGGTGATAAAATAAAATTCAATTAATAACTAAAATTTTGTGTATTATGCTTAAATAGCGGCCTTATCGCTAAAAAGCGTTCTCTTCCAAACAATCCCAGGAATGAACTGAGATGATAACGGTGATGGTGGTATACGCAAACTATAGCACGAGTACTTACAATTTAGTAACAAATACACAAATCTATATATATATATAATGAAAATGGTGTTCGTTTGAGGCTCAATCACGCTTAAACCACTGATCGTATCGACATGAAACTACCACCATTCGATGCGAAATTTTTCCTAGATGGTTTATGGCTATCTATCTTCTATCTATCTATCTTCTATATCTTCTATATATATATATATATATATATATATATATAATGAAAATGGTGTTCGTTTGAGGCTCAATCACGCTTAAACCACTGATCGTATCGACATGAAACTACCACCATTCGATGCGAAATTTTTCCTAGATGGTTTATGGCTATCTATCTTCTATATCTTCTATATATATATATCTTATATATATATAATGAAAATGGTGTTCGTTTGAGGCTCAATCACGCTTAAACCACTGATCGTATCGACATGAAACTACCACCATTCGATGCGAAATTTTTCCTAGATGGTTTATGGCTATCTATCTTCTATCTATCTATCTTCTATATCTTCTATATATATATATATATATATATATAATGAAAATGGTGTTCGTTTGAGGCTCAATCACGCTTAAACCACTGATCGTATCGACATGAAACTACCACCATTCGATGCGAAATTTTTCCTAGATGGTTTATGGCTATCTATCTATCTATATATATATATATATATAAGCAAAGTTTGTTTTCTTTGTCCGAGGTAAACTCGAAAACTACTGGACCGATCAGCATGAAACCACAACCATTCGACGTGGAATTAATCGTAGATGGTTATAGGCTATATATATTTTTCAAATTCTATGAGCCCTTTGCCATGTTTTCTCGATTTGTTTGTTTATTAATTTATTTGAATAAGGCGGTATGAAGTTCGCCGAGTCAGCTAGTGTTATATATACAGACATTAAATAGATATATACATACCATACAAATACATACTTACAAAGTATATAAATGTTTATAGATGAATAATGATGTATTGTGGTATACTTATGATGTTGCACAATTGTGTAGAAAAATGGCAAAAAATGGAAGCCACTAATGAAGTATACAAACAGCATGTAGGATGAAAAAAACTTTCAGAGTGCATTTGTGTGCGGGATGTCGTCATACTGGTATTTGATGTTTTTAAATTAGTAACATATCGAGGGCTTCATAAATGGGCGTACAGACAAAAGTGCAGTTTTACACAAGGGACAAAATTGTAATTAAAACAAAAATAGTTGATTGCATTAGGCTGAAATTTGGAATACCTTCTTCACCTAAAAAGGTGCACTTGCATACTGGTAAGATTTTATAAATACATGCTTAGGTTTTAGTAAACAACAAAAATATGTGCATTTTTGCGTATACGCCTATATCTAATGTATTGTAAACCCTCGATATATAAGTATAAACTAGTACAGTGAAGGACACTAAGCTTAGATTATCATCATCATCATCATCCGAGCGTTAAATCCCGGTTGCGTTCGGAGCGATCACTTCGACGCCCAGGGTCCGCTTAGCTTATATTATGTTCTGCCTAAATCCCTTAAAACTCTAAGTAGAATACTAAGCCTAGCGCTTTGAAAAATATGTTTTAAAGTGACTTTTTATTTAAATTAATAGGTATAAGCTTCCAATGTTGTAAAATTTTTAATTGAAAAAGAAGTACATACTTACATTTAAAATCCCGATCAATAAAATTTAAAGTCACTTTTGAACCATTTTTTACCACAGACAAAAATTATTAATAAGATTATAGGACTACAAATATTTCCGTCAATTGAACACTGCTCACAGATTCACAGGATACTATGTCAGAGGACAGCATCCCTCCGTATTTAAGCCCTCTGAAAGGGGATGGACCAACCCTCTCGTTGGAGGCGGGACTGAGCAAACCATTCAATAGTAAAATACAGATTTTAATATAAATTCAGGTTTTCCAGATTTCTTAAAACGATAGGTACTATATTATTAAGAGTTTAGCGGGACTCGAATTAAAATGCCGTTACAATTATTATCGACTTTAGTAGAACTATACAAACACGTATAACAAAGGTACAAATATAACCGAACACAAACGTAATGCAGAAGGTCGTAATTCCATAAAACCCGCAAAGTCCGTCACTATATAGATTACCGGATGTTCACAAGGCTTGCTTCGCTCGTGGTTATCGCTCAACTGCCTAGTCCCTCAATCGAGGCATTGCTTTATACTGCACAGATGGAATATATCTGCCCGGCCGCGTGACCGAATTTCCTAGAGTCAGTTTATACTTTAATCCGACACACCTGGCTAATAACTGCCATAAAAGATAACAATACACTATGGGCTATTTTCTGAACACAATTTTAAACACAAAGTAAACAAAAGAAGTCCAAATGTTGAAAGGTAATAAAATCTGTTTTACTAGTAGGTAAGCAGGTGTGAATTTGCTTTTATGTCGGCGAATATATAGAAATGAAAACAGATGAATCATCAACAGCAGTCAATGATGTAGATAACGAGATTGCATATCTCCTTTTTGATAATATGTGTCTAGATTACTTTCCACTCATCTGTTTCCGGTGCAGTAGTAAGACTATTTTGTCATTATTATCAAGAGTTTCCTGTAGTTGTAAAAAAAACGTTACTAGTTTGGACTTAAATTTTGTGGTCTGGAATTCATGACTGTAGTTATTATTGGGTAAGGGAAATTCATCATTATACCTAATAATAAAGTGTAGTGCTATGTGATAAACATTAACAAAGAACACATGAACAAAGTGTCTTCTCCTTAATAAAGACAATAGGAAACGTGTTATTGGACACATTCTTAGTTTAAGTTATTTATATAGTTATTTTAGGTCAGATTTAAATTACTCATTAGTCTTATTTCCTAGATTAGATTGTAATTTTAATGTTGTATCATTAAGATGCATTATTTATTTATGTCTGCTATCTAGTCATGTATAATGTTGGAGTTTTTCAGAATTAGTTTTTTTTATTGAATGACTGGTTTTTTAACATTACAATTATTAAGTCTTCTTGAAGTTTATTAGTAGATTTAGCTTTTCATTCAAACATGTTCACGTATTTTAATCTTTTCCCGCAGCATCTGGTCTCAAACTGGGACCGCCCAAACTGGAGATGGGCCAATCCCTGCCGACTCCGCCTATCGATCCCGGGACGCAGGTGTTCCCGGATAATTGACGCCCGGGATCCTTTTTATACGATGCTAAGGATACATTCAAAATACGTTTGCTGAAATAGGAAAATCTAGCGATAGTACATTTTTAGGGTAGCGTAGACATATTGGCACAAACGGAACTTTTATACAAGCGACATGTCATTCTCAAAAAATATTGCGTCTCTGTTTATAAAATTTGGAACAAAAATTAATAAAAATATTTACATTAGGTATAATGCTTTAGTGGTATCGTGAAAAATTAATCCTTAATAGGGTGTCTGTCATATAAATAATTGAGGGTTTTAAAAATTACATGTAGGTTTAGGAGTGTTTGGACAGCTCTATAAAAATCTTGACGGTGTCCCTTAGTAACTTTACCCTTAAGATGTTCAGTACCAAAGATGTAATAATTGTGATACCGTCTAACTTTCAACTAAAACGTGACAAATTCTACAAAAAGTCAAGACAAAGAGTTTATAAAATACAATGAAAATTCGTTACAACAAGATCCTTACGTTTTTAGAGATATAGGGCAGTCTTTCTATAGTATCGTAGTAAAAAAAAAGTCGATGTTTGTTCTTTCTACGGGACCTTTACAGGTCTAACTTCCATATACATTTGAGCTTGACATTGAATACAAACCGAACATTCATCGACAAGCAAAATTACTTGCAGTCATCAAACTAAACGACATCCAAATTAGGACTCCGTAAATATTTCCATAGCGCTCGCTTCTGAAGGAATTGATTTATTGAATAACGGACTAATATACCTAATTTATGCAAAAAATCATGTACCGGTCGGGGACATCCTCGGTATAATGTCAGCTCGCAATTTTGTATTAATGCCATAATAAACAGTTATACGTAACAAATACAGCAACGGACAACATTTACGAAGGTCACGGCAAAGGATAATTTACTTTATACTACTTTATTGCGACATCGCAACAAAACACGCGATTTAAATGAAGCTTTATTCTTTTCTGCATTGTAAATTGTTATACTTAATAATTATAGATAACAATTGCAAATTTTAGATGTCATGTTCTCTATTTTCTTTCATCTTCTTCCAATTATATGGGGTCGGCACAATACGTATGTTTTTTCCTTCCACATTCCTCTATTCTGACATACGTCCGCTGTCACACCACAAATCATCATATCGCCCTTCACACAATCCATCCATCTCTTTTTTGGTCTGTGAGATGTACATATATGACGCAGAATTGTTTTGAAATATCATATTCATATCATATTGTTGACTCGACGAAATAAGATTAAGATTAAGATTGTTGTATACATTAATTGCAGTATTAATAAAAATAATTTACCTAATGTCAATATTAATATATGATATGATATGTTGTCAATATCACTCTCACGGAGCCTCGTGACTACGGAAGCGGGGCGACAGGAGGAAAGAAGATAACCTCTTCTAGAGAACGGTCGCCAGCGCACCAAGTATTTCGACGAACTGCGATTCATTGCTTAAGCCAAAGTGAATTATAACGTAATCAATGATAATATCCAAAGAGATGATTGTTATTTAAACAAAAGAAACATTACATTGGCAAAGATCACAAAAGATGTTAATTCCATGAATATACCCATATACATCATGCCATGCCATGATAACTTCTGATGAATAAGCTCGTCATGAGCTTATACGGCTCTGATGAGCTTACATATAGATAACGGAATGTCCACTTATGTCGATGTTCAATATAATATACATTTTTTTATATACTATAGGATAAAATTATGTGTGTGTGTGTGTGTGTGTGTGTGAGAGAGAGAGAGAGAGAGAGAGAGAGAGAGAGTGAGAGAGAACACTTTATTGTACACCATCACATTAAAAACATTCTAATAAATGTGCACAATGGACGGTCTTATTGCTAAGAAGCTATGTCTTCCAGACAACCCGTGGCAAGAATAAAGCAGATTCAATTTGATTAGTGAAATAAAATTGTTGATTAATTAATATATAAAGCTGAAGAGTTTGCTTGAACGCGCTAATCTCAGGAACTAGGACTACAGGTTTGATCTGAAAAAATAATTCAGTGTTATATAGCCCATTTATCGAGGAAGGCTATATATAGGCTATATTATCGCGCTAAGACCAATAGGAGCGGAGCATACCAATGTAGAATGTTTCAAAATCGGATTTTTTTAAAACTATTCCACGCGGTCGATGTCGCGGGCAGAAGCTAGCAAACTATAAAAGTTATTCATAAAATAAAGAATAACATGAAAGAATTGAAAATGTTAGTGATATAAATAAAAGAGTTGAATGGTTACACTTTTGAATTAAATCAGGTTACAATTTATTCGACTGATAATTTTTATTTGTTGGTTGAAAAATCGGCTCAAGTACATTTTTTTCAGACTGTTTTAAAGGAAGCTTACCCTTATTGGCATTTTATTGAAGAGATTTATAGATATCACGTGACAACTTCTATTGCTTAATGCGGTTTTATTCCCTGGAATCACATAAATGCTTACATTGAATACCTTGATTTCTCGATAAATTATTTCTCTGCTGAGGACAGCGTACATGCTGAAGGTCCATCTGATAGTGGTTATTGCGGTTAATTCCCAGGCAGCTGGCTTCCGTGACCACTGTCATGTCCCCGAGTAGTGGCGTGTCTGTAAAGGGATTGACATTGTTAAAAAAGGTTTAACTCGTAGTCATTTGTTATCAAGGGTACTGGCCTCGAAGAAATTTAATGACAATTAAAAAAATCCCATGTTGTACTGCTGTCCCGTGAAATCCATCCAATTTTCCAAGAAAAAAGGCGTCTATTTAACCGATTTCGAAAAAACTAGGAGGTTCTCAATTCGTCGGAATCTTTTTTGTTGTTTTTTTTTTAATGTATGTTCACCGATTATTCCGTGATTTATGATCCGATTTACGTGATTCTTTTTTGTTCGACGCGGAATAGCTTCCAATTGGTCCCCTAAAAATTTTACATAGTTTGGCCCAGTAGTTTTCATTTTATGAACATTTTTTTATGAAAAAAATTTCCTTTTCGTTCCATATGTACACCGATTACTCTGAGATTTATTATTCGATTTACGTGATTCTTTTTTTGTTCGACGCGGAATAGCTGCCATGTGGTCCCCTAAAAATTTGACATAGTTTGGCCCAGTAGTTTTCATTTTACGATCATTTTTTTGTTCCCGTTTCTTGGGACCTATATTTTTTAAGAAGCGCGGCACCATTCGTAGGTCCACCGATACATAGATAGACACTAAAAAGTAACAAATAAAAACTTCGTTTAAAAAAACCGACTTTTAAAACTAAAAAACTAAAAAGTATAAAATAACTTATTTCTAAATTCTATTCTAATCTATTATCTAAAACATCTCGAAGTCGGTGCAAAGTAAAACATAAAAATTACTATATTTTGAAAATTACTAAGCACCGACTTTAAGATGTTTTAGATAATATATATTAATAATAATAGCTTTAGAAATAAGTTATTTTATACTTTTTAGTTTTTGAAGTCGGTTTTTTAAACGAAGTTTTTATTTTTTATATACGTACTAAATTTTACAATACGAGTACAAGCTTTTATTTAACTTGCAATGGATGTAAGTTCGGGTCAAACTGAAGTTTGACCAACTTCCCGGTTTCCGATTGAGCTAAAATTTTGCAAGAATATGTATATCGCGTGACAATGCAATAATATGGTACCATGGAGCTGATCTGATGATGGAGTCGGAAGGTGGCCATAGGAACTCCTGTACTAAACAAGATAGACCCGTCGTGTTTGGGCACGTTTTACTTGTCTTGGCTAGCACTCTGCTGCTACATAATATCCAGGATCTCAAAAGCTTGTATTTAAAACCCTTTATAAAAAAGCTTATTAGAGTTTTATCTGAAAGTTTGTGTCGAATATGCATTGATATGTTTAAAGGCTTTCAATGAAATTTAGGGATTAGAAAGAGCGTTTTATCTTAAATTTTCGTGTCCTTCACGTTTCAACATGATGCAGGATTTAATAAGTATTTGTTATTTGCGTGAACAAAGTAACGGGCATAACTTTTGTAGTATTTGTATAATATAGATGAAATAAAATCTTATGTCACGATAGTTTCCGAATTCCGAGAACTATTCTATAATGTCCTTTTAACATCGCTTAAACGATAAAATTGCATTTATATTGAATTACCGAAGCCTCAGTTTCGTTCATGCAATTTCGGAGGGGATACTTGAACAAGCCAATGAACTCTGAAACGGTTTAAAGTGTTTCCAATGGAAAACTCATCGGAAATTAAATAGCTGCCATGGCAACCGTATAGTTAGGCCGATAGACCTTTCCATTTTCCTACAGATTCATACCTGCCGGTGAGAAAACGATTTTTGACATGTTTTACATTTTTGACACCTTTTAAACTGCGACCAAAGAAATCTGTGATATTTTCGTTGCAAATTTATATTTTCAAAAAGTTCCGAGTGTTTTTTGAAGAATGGCATTTAATTTCGATAGTGGACAAGTAAGTAAATTAAAATTAATATAGGTTACTATTGGTAGACGACCTTTAGGTTAACCATAAGTACAGTAAGGTAAAGTGGGATTCACGGCTTTTCCTCGGAAAATCAGTACACAGCAAAAGCATTCTGATGTTTTTTCTATGACATTTTTATTGCATGAGGTTTTTTTGTCGCCTCTTTCGACAAGCCGCCTGCCCGCAAGAAATTGTAGGTATTTTTTCTCCGTTCCTGCACGGATAAAGTACGGTAAAGTAAACAGCCTAGTCAGTACCATAACCCTTGCAGACACAGGTCTGCAAGCTGGCTCTATTTGTGTTATAGGTAGGTGTTAAGTTCTAGGAGTTCATAATCAAACTTCAATAACTTTTAAAAAGATGCAAGGAACGTAAATGAATATCTTAACAAAAAAAGATTTTAATTTTTCTGCAGTAAACAGTATGTAGACTTACAGAGTTCAATTAAACGTCTAGTTTTTCCTTTAAATACTTCTGTTTTGGGTCCCAGGTCTCTGCAACTGTTTGTTCTCTCCATTACGCCATTATCTTTAAATTGCACACCACCATCCTAAATTATGAAGTCTTACATTTAGTACCTATCTAAACTCAAAAGAGTAGGTTGGCCCAATGCTTTAGTCTATCTATTTAATTACGCATGGTCTTCAAAAGTTTTTAACGAGTTGATTATAGCATTTACTCAAAGAAATCACCTTTACAATGTCAATCTAGCATTTTTTAGGAATTAGGCCGCTCGTCTTACACAGCTGTAGGTACGTGACTAGACAAATGATGAACATCTGTATTTTCTTTGAATGATATTTCAGATTATCAAGTTTTTAAGTGTTAAAGTTTTTGCACAGAAATGCAACTAGCTTCCAACTAGCCAGATTCGTTAATGGCGTATATTTTTTATGTAATGCACCTGCACCTATTACAATCCCCTAAGTTTTTTATTTGCGAACAAATTGTAATTCCTTTAATCCAAGTTAGATACATCCAATTACATCGTAAACATCGTACTGGCTATTTGAATTTTATCAATATTACACCTTATACTTATAGATATAAGTATCAAAATTCATTATATTTGTTTGGGATACCCAAGGGTGATTCCACAGGGACCAACTTTTTTAACACTTGTGAGAGAACGACAATTTTTCACGGTATTGTGTACAATGTTAATCCCTGTTTGACACATCTAGCTGATGGTCTTTAGTTAATAGGTCCTGTATGCCAAGTTGAACTGTATTTATCATTGTTGTTTTGATAGGAATTGTGTACATCAAAGTCACGGATTTAGGGATATTTATGTTTAAGAGATTGAAAACATCTGTGTTTTATTTTCTTCAAACAAAATCATATTCATTAAATATATTTATGTTATTCATTTCCTTAATTTGAACGCTTATTTCGAAATTTACGAATATTCTGTCGGTGCAGTAAGAACGGTTACCTGAATGAGGTTCTATACGATATACCGAAATAATAATCTGAAACAGGGAACAATGAACAATCTATCGTTTTGTTCGGGCCTTGAAATTTCAGATAAACAGACGATATACCCGTGAAGACAGTCCAAAGCCGCTTGACGGGTGATTCTCCTTTGTTCTTCTCAATGTGCAATTTTTGTCACCACGTTTGCCTTGATCATCACGTACATTAAGCCTGAAATCTGCCTAAGCGATGCATGCTCTATTTTTGTAGGACTTGAATTAACATTATCGAAATGAGGCAAGGATGTTTTACTAATAGGACCATTATGGTTTTTATTTTTAGTGCGGAATATAGGGTAGTTACTCCGAGATAAGAAAGCGACTGCAAATAATGTTACGTGATCAAAGCTGAATGAATTCTTATTTAGTAGGCATATAATCATATAGTTGCGATAATACAGATGACTATAGAGTACTTTTCCTCCCGGATAGTGCAATAGTTTCTGTAGGAAACTGATGTAAAAACTGGGTCCGCGGTATCGCGTAGAAATTTTGGTAGGAATAGAGTTATTGCCATATCATGACGCTGCTAGAGACTTATTTCTAGCTATGTAGCTTTACCAGATCCCTATAAAAGGGATAGGGCTAAGAAATGTATGCCAATGGTCTCACAAAGGAAAATACACGAAAGCGAAATCGGGCTTCGAAGTGGACGCTCCGAAGGCATTTGGGAATGCTAGGGCGATGATGATGTGCATTCAAAAATATTTCATACACGGAACAGAACTTATAGCCAGACATTTCAGTTGTTAGGCGCTGTAGTAAAAACAAATAAAGCAGGAAAGTAATCAGAATGCTAAATTAGAAATGACAAATAGCCTAACGGCAGAAATGACGTACGAGCTTCTAAATGAATGTCATTATTCCAGCACGCAACAAAACGAACAAAACTGAATGACACGCACATACATTAGGTTTAGGTTCTAGTCAATATACCTACAGATTCTAAATTTAGACACGATTAGGCGACAAAAAGACGTTAAATGTAATTACTAGCATAATTACAGGTTGATATATCAAGGTTACATCGATCTTCAATTATTAAATTGAACAAACGCTTTACTCCGTACTTGTTGTTATCAAATTAAGTAAAATGTTTTACTTATAATCCCGTCACTTTAGTAAAAAGTATCTAGCATCTATCCACGTGACTTTAATTTTGTAATCTTTAAATCCGATCTCAGGGTAATACAATATTAATTTCATTATATGCATAGTTTACGCGAGTGGACTACGTGGATTCTAGTTTAATGCATAATCACAACTGAATATTATATAGTTTATAGATTTTAATCAGTCAACAAATCTAAATCATTAGTATTACCACTAACAATGCACAAATAGTGACATGGTAATTCTAAATTATTATGGTCATTTATAATTTAGTCAAATAGGCGAGTGATGTATGGGGTAAATAACAATTTGCAACCCTTTGTTAAGGGAGTATTATAACGCCCACTGCGAAGGGGCTAGACTGACACCTGATCAATGGGAGACGCGTGGATGATGCTTTTGTTACAATTTTTTAATTGAAATCATTCAAGAGCAATCATCTGTAGATTAAAATCAAACAATCAGAAATATTTAGATACTTCTTCGATCGAGATTCTTGTTTATAGTAAATGACTAAAATTTATTTAAACTATGAGATGCATAATTCTTGAGTACTTTACGGAATTGATGATTGTTATCCGTATCGAAACACAGACTCCGCTTTTCTCATTTTTCCTGAGTGTCAGACCACTAGCACCTTTTTCCATGATCGAACTAAAATGTACTACCTACAGTGCTCTCTCAGATGATTGATGTAGTGCATATGCGTTCGGCGCGGCGCCAGCAGCCATTCTTGAGCATTCCAGCGTGAAAACGTTTTTGACGTCTATTCTCTCTAGCAGTGCGTTCCATTTGTAGCTCACAACGCCAAAAGTGCTCTCTTAGCCGTTCCACAAGGTGACCGCGGTTTTTGTGGTGGTGGCAAAACGTCACTAATGACGTCATCATTTTCGATCACACAACGCACAACGACCCATGTCAAGAGGTGGGTCGAATAACCGTTCCACTTGGGTTTACGGTTATTACGCCGGCAAGCAAGTGACACGGGAAGAATCGCGGCCGTGAACGTGATTGTTGTGATTTTCTAATGGAACGAAGTCAAAATTATATAGAATGCACTGGAAAAACTGACGCGAGTTTAGACATTTCCAGGCCGAACATCGGTGTAACGTCACACCGACGTACAACGGCGACTGAACACAGCCTTACGTTTTACACTGGGCAATGCCTAATCACATTTTTCATGATTTAACTGGCTAAACACATCCCTTACCCTATTGCTATATATGTAGACCTGTGGTGTTTCATATTTCGACTCACTGTTGTTATATCTTCATTACATTTTCAATGTTTACGACACGTGTCCCTTTCCGCAGTCACGTGTGCTTTCCATGATCACATAATCAAGATAATTTGACGAAAATGTAAAAATATTCAAATAGAATCCGTTCTGAGCAATTAGCAAAACATTCTTATCGTACCTCATGGATTGAATTTCGTAATTGATCGAAATTTGGGTCTTAATTTGATTACAATTTGACTTATCGGATAATTTATTCTGTTTGAGGACGACATTATCACTCTAGCCATGAGTATTACTTATAGACATGTTTGATAGTTTGTTCTTATAATGCCGTTGCTACATTTTGGATAATATTATTGTTAGTGACCATTTCACGCAGATGTAGCGATACGCTATTAGTGATGCGACGTGCTCGTTAATGACATTAAACATTTGACATATAATGAACGCACGAGTACATCTATTAATGTAGGTAATCATTAAGGGCGTTAGTTTTATCGCTATAAACAAGACGCGTATGGCCACAGTTGCTAACATTAACATTATCCTCTCACATCCTTGCTCTTCTCTATAGTATTTTATTTGTCCCTAGTACTCCTGATTACCTTAAACAAAGTTTTGAATTTCTTTCGTGCTCTCATAATTTACGCCCTTCTACTAAACTTAAATTGAACACTCCTGCGCATAACTCAAGTTTTTATAACAATTCTTTTACAGTTAAGGCTATACAGCTCTGGAACGCGCTTCCTGTTACAATTAGACAAGCAAAATCGCTAGCGATATTTAAAACTATGATTAAAAAATACTATCTGTCTTTGGACATGATATTTAAATTCACTTATAAACATTTATATATTTTGTAGATATGTATTTGTATGGTATGTATATTAAGTATATATCTATGTAATATATAAAATTTATCCATACATTTATATATAAATATATATATAATTTATGTATTTATTATTAAAATGTAAGTAGTTTGTACTATATGTTACGTATACCACCACCACCATCGCCATTATCATCTAAATTCATTTCTGGGGTTGTCTGGAAGAGATCGCTTTTTAGCGATAAGACCGCCCTTTGTACATAACTAGATATAATTTTAGTCTTAAGTTCATGTTTGTATTGGTGTACAATAAAGAGTTATCTATCTATCTATCCCTAAGAAAGTGAGTAACTTTAGAAACGTGATAACTATGTGTGCCAATAGATTAATAGTTCATATTACCGAATTAAGTTGGTGGCTATTCCTTTCGTCCAAATCCCTTGGAAGGTTGAGGAATTTCTTACTCATTACCACGAAAATGAAGCTAGCAGAGTCCCTATTACTCTATACTGATTATGCTGACGCCAGCTATCTAGATTTAACCTAAGAAAAACTTTATTTATATATATTCATTTGGCCAACAGAAATATGACCACGTCTCTGAATTCACAAGTTTTCGCATAACCATATATAGAAGCTTGTAAATGCTTTTAAGTATTTTTTATAGTTACCAATTAAAAATATATTTAACATACATTTTAGTTTAACAGAGAATCAACGCCGAAACGTCTGGGAAACTGGGAAGTGCCACGTTGGGCGCCAACAAGAGCGCGACCTTTAGAAATGAGACCAAATCCAAAGCCTATTTGTGATATCAATGGACACTTTCTACCAGGCGCTCCAAAAGGTTCCTCGAAGTGTTTTGGACATTATACTGGTACTTGGGATTTACCTAGGAAGATTACTAGGAAAGTAGGTAAGCGCAAATTAACTAGGAAAAAGATAATTATATAACTGTCAGACTTGTAAACAGTATGTTTATTGCCTGAGAGATTCACTATATAACATATAATCTTCATGCAAAAATAATCATTATGCGATAAGAATTGTTTTCCATTTTTTTGGGAAATAGGTAAGTAAAATAGGTACGCAAACCTTTATTATAAAATTCTAAAAATGCCGTGTCTGTACATTGAATCTATTAAAATACAGCTAGAATAGGCTACGTAAACAATGCATTTTTTATATTTCTTCTCTGTCTGTAAGTTTGTTCGGGATTCACGTAAAAACTACTAGACCGATATTGATGCGGTTTTCAATGATCGATAGAAAATTTTATAAAATAAAATGTGTGATATTCTTTATCCCGGGAACCCCGCGAGCGATTTGTAAGATTGTAGGATTCGGGTAATAATAATTAGCTTATTCCAACAGGTTTCACTAAAACGATAGCTAAAATTGTTTTTTAATGCTTCAGTACTTTGTGTTCTGGGAATCACGGGAATTTCAAGTCAAGCGGAACGAAGTGGCGGGCATATCCTAGTATGAATATAATGTTGTAGATTATCCTAATCTTATTAATATTAGAATCAGACGAGGGATTCTTATTTACATTTAGTCGTGAACCAAGTCAAAAAATACTTATAAAGGAATATTTAAATCAGGTTTATTTTCATACCGATAGACATTTAATGTAGATTAATTAAAAAATAAAGGCTAGAAGAAATGGGCATCGAACTGACAACTTTAAAAAAATAGTAACGACTTTTTTATAAAAAGAAGAGACGATGTTCAAAATGCGGCTTGAAAGTAGTATAAGAAAACAACTATCCTATAACTATAACAATGGCTGTACTGTGACAAAAAAATCTCCCTTTTGTGACGAAAATATTTTGACTGGTATATTTCCATCAAGAGGACGTGTTAAAATATTTAACATAGTCCCCCATTGTTTTCCTCAATATGTGCATTCATACTGCAAAGGTAATAGGGGCGTTGAGAACATCTGAATATAAAATATTACCAGGGGATGGCAAAGATTATGCAAAAAAATGGAAATAAACCACCACTGAAACTTGCATCGTGGTACCTTTGTTTTACAATCCATAAATATCACGAATCCTGACTCGTGTCGGTTGTTGTGTTGTGTTCGTTACAGAACATAAATTATCTTTTGCGTATTTTAATAAATTGCAACATTATCAAATTCGCCCTTGACACAACTTTGAAACAATAATGTATTTGTCAACGTACACGCAAAGAGCTTCCTGTTTCTCATAATGCCGTGTTACGAAGTAGTTGGGCTGCTGTTCTTCGTATATAATCGTATTACGACGATACTTTCGGTAACTTCAATGCTTGCATAAATCAGGGTTAAAATCGATGACCTATTAAAACACGCATGCTACTCTGCGCTCCATTTAAGTTCAGGTCCTCTATTTGAGATATTTCACTATGATTTAGATCGGTATTGTAAGAGACATCTCCTGCAGCAATTTCATGTAGTTAACTCGCCTATAAATCTGTTATCAATTCAAACTTTAGAATCTTAATAATAATAATCTATACATTTGATAATCGACAGATAAACACACATATCGTCTATTCCCCAGTTAAAAAACTATATACTTATATTACGGGTAATTTAAAATGGATCGATAACTCCGGGACCGATTTCCAGGATATCAAAATGAGTAATGAAAAGTTATTTCCTCTGAACCCAGAACCTCTGCTGACGCTCTAGTCTTCAGAGGCAATCAAAGCTCATATTTGGTGTTCCATCATTTATTTCGCTTCGCAGGACATTATTCATAACATAACATAATATATAGAATTGTAACGAAATATTACATTGAAGTAGCTACAGAATCTGTGCATCATTGCCTATTTAATTTTCTTCATAATCAATTTCAATATTAAAATTATAACGTTGTACATTAACTGATTTTTTTATGATCGTACGGTTTTTTGTTTATACATTTTATACATGCATATACACAAAAACATATTCGACTGTGGCACAGCTGAAGAGTTGGCGAAGGAACCGCCAGATGGAAGGTTTCCGGATTGGCTAAATGTTCGCGTGCAAAGGCCCAAAGCCGTGAATCTGCCACGCACGCGCGGTGGCATGCGCGCCAAAGGAAAGGAGGACGACAGGACAGCCGTGAAGGAAGCACAGACGTTCCAAGTGAGTGTCTTGAGCTACACGCGGTAGTATTGGCTTGTAGATAGTAAAGCCTTTGCGCGCGAAACGTGCTTCTGTTTGTTTTTTTCGTGGAGTTATATTTAGAGTCCTTCAATGTAGTCTCTCACCTTCGAGCCTTCACCTCTCACTTTGAAACTTCTATGTTTAGGTTAGTAACGGTAGTGCAGAGAATTTTAACGTTTTCGTTCAATTTCGGTACATATATTACAGAATTAGATAGTGCAGCTTATATATAAAAATAATTTTTATTTTGCTCTTATTTCTTTCAGCCATGCCAGTGCCCATTTCACAAATATAAGCACAAAAAGGATAAGAAGTGAGATTGATGCCTGTCTTTAAACTTATATCGCAAACAAAAGCCAGTTAACATCTTTCTACAAATATTTTATTAAATAATACGTATTGTTTCTTTTAAATCTTGCATGTCTGTACAATAAGGACTCTGAACAAAAAGAAAATCAAACACACGAGTTTGATGAACCAATCGATCAAAATCAAGAAGAGTTACAGAGGACCGACGCCGATCAGAAACAGGAAGATCCTTTAGGTTTGAATGAAAATAAATTGCCAATAGATGAAGACGGTCGTGGTCCTTATGTTCCTGGCTCACTGACGGATCCTGAAAAACGGCATGATAGTCATGAAATTTTAGTCAAAGACGCTGTCGAGCAATTACACGGACCACAAGAAGAGGAAGAAGATAAATTCTGGCGAAAAGTTGCTGAAAACTCAAAGAAAAATGAAAAAGATAAGAAAGATATGAAATACGATAAAAAGAGCAATACTCCAAAATTGCCCAGCGTTAACGTTGCTCGAAATTTTCAATTTGCCAAAAAAATGCACGTTGGAAACTTAGAACATCAACCTTTGCCCGATACTTTGGGTTACAGGAATATGACAAAGATCGGTGAGCACAGGGATTCCGATATCATAGTAAAGCCTTATGCAATTAGTTGGAAAGGTTATGGTGCTTCTGGACCCACATGTTGTACGAAAATGCGTGTACATAGACCGAAAACGTCGGATCCGAAAAAAACTGATGATGATCAAAAGCAAGAACTGAGACCATCAACTTCCACTCCAGATTTAGGGGGACAATATAAGAAACCAATGTCTTTAATGGATTTGGCAATATGTTGGGATTTTAGACCAGATGATCCGAAAAGAGAGCCAAAACCGCCTAAGCACATAGATGGTTCAAACGGTTCCAAGGCACCGGCAGTGTTTACAATGGTACACACGCCGAAAGAGGAAGTTGACATACATTTGTCACATTCAAACCCCATTTTCAATCAGAATAATGTTGCGGACGACGTTGGACATCATCCAGTGCCGTATTTCCAAAAAGACATGACAAAAGAAAAACGTAAAGATTCATGTGAAGTGCAAAACTGCCCTCAACATAACATGCCTTTTGGAAAAAGCTCAAGATCAGGATCATCTAGCAGGAAAAGTTCAGCTCAGTCTGTAAAAAATACTCAATGTGACGGTATCCATGGATGTGGTACACCATCAGAGAAAAGTCGCAGGTCAAACAATGACGACAGACCGGATAAACTGCAGCCTGTTAAAAACGCTTGGAATTCCAACAAACCTAAAAATGGTTATGACGTTAATCGGAATCGTAACAGTTTAGAGTCTTACGAAAAGACGCCATTGGCACAAGGGAAGTTACACCATAGTTCACCGAATGAATCTGAGATTTCAAAGCGCTCTGTCAAAGACTGTGATACGTCCAACGTCACTGTTAAGCACAAAAATTGTTTGCCTTGCAATGGGTTGAAATTACCGCAAGAAACAAAGTCAAAGGAAGATTATAAATTTGCATTTAAGGCAGGGAATCCAAATTCAGTGCAAAGTGTAACGAGTTCGACGAATTCTAAAGGGATAAAAATTCCTAAGATGCGCAATCCATATACTAAGAAATCGTACACCATACCGACGTTAGCACCTCCTTTTAGTATCTGGCGTGATGCGAATGCTACTGGATATCCTGAACATTGGAGATTGGCAAGTGTTTATCAACATGCTTATAAACCACCTGAGCAAAGGCGTAAGCCGCTCATCGACAGCGTATATCAATGACATAGCAGAATATACCATAAACCATAAGGGATATAATTTAAATAATACAATGCTGTTATTGAATTGTTTATTGAGCCCAAAAGGAAATAACAAAGTTGTTAATCACCAGTTGTGAAAATAAATTATTTCTTAATCATACACATATATCATTTACAGTCTAAACACCTGCAATCAGACAGATTAAACCCTTTTTTATCTCTACGCACTATACATTTTTAACGGGTTTGTCTGAGTGATTATTTTCATATAACCGCCATTTCATAGTTAACAACATTTAGACTTAAGTACATTTTTTGTTGCAAAAAATATTTTAATTTATTATTTTAAGACTTTCAGTCAGATAATTTTAGTTAGGTTAGATACTACCGAATCAAAAACTGAAAGTATTAAAACAAAATAATAGTTTAAAATACATTCTACATCTAAAAACAATCTTGGGTTCAAATGTCGCTTATTATAAAATGGTGGTACTGGCTCGATATAGATCTTGCTTTCGCTTGTTACGATTTTTTTTTATAAATACCAAACATTTACAAAACGAGTTACTATTAGAATGTAACAAACAACTTTTTAATATTAAACTTGGAAATTTATTTTTCAAAAGCATATCATCTAAATTAATTAGTTTACGAACTATAGTAATGACCTTCAGTGAGACATATTTTTGAATTATTCTAATATCGGAATTTCATAATAACTAAAATGCATTTATAATCAATACAAAATGTTAGCTTTGAAAATGACCTAAAACCTAAAGAAACACCATGAGGCATAAGTTTAGGTGCTATTGAATTTTTTTTGTACTTATTTTGAAAATCCAGACGTGTACTAATTTTGATACTTGAATCGACGTGCTTTAGTACGAAAATTCTCACTGACAAAAAACCACGTAATTAACCTCAATAAATCTTTGAGGAGAGACACAAGATTAAACTTTACAGTCTTATCAAGTGGAACATGAGTACCTTTATATATCTCTTTAATCATGGTAAAAATCTTTCATACTCCATGAAAAATGTGCATTTTCTTATCGTTTCCCAAGCTTTGTTGCAGTAATGGAACCAGCCTTTTTCAGAGAGATTAGGAACATTAGTAATCTGGTGTCTGTTGACGCCTAGGATCATCCACCGAAGTCGTTTGGCCAGTTGCTCGAATGGAGGGTGACCCCAATATATTTCTCGATTATCTATTAAAAAAAATATTCATAATATTTTTGCGTTTTCAACAAGAAGTTCAAGAGTTTCGCATGTATAGTTTTATTTTCAATAAATGTAAAATATAGGTTAAAAATACACTTTAATCGTATTGTGTTGATATTTTTCAAACGAAGAATGGTATGTCTGTGTTTAAAATCTTAACTGTTTACTGATATGTGCCTTTTCGAGTTACCGCGAGAGCTCTCCCTAGTTTAGCGTCAGTCAAAGATTGGAAGATGTTCTAAAATTTTAATGATCATGAATTTGTACACTGACTAGATGCACAAATCGCGATAAGCCATATCTAAAGACAAGATGATACGATGAAAAATAAGTAATAATTATTAACTGGCTGTCATTGCCCATAGCATGAAAAGCTACATACTAGAAATCACAATAATCCAGAATAAAACGTAACCCTCTATAGTAAATACAACATGACTGGATGCTGTCACAGATCATATTTATCTTGCTTTCAGAGATTTTATTATTTAAAACATATTTTTGGACCAGCTTACACAAAAATGTATAAGTTTCTATTTCACTCATGCAGTCTAAACAGTGTATTTTAAGTAATAAAACGTCAAAAATCGAGAAAAGAATCACGTGTGATCCTTTCAATTTTAAGATTGATTGCCATTAAAGAAAGTGATAAGTGCTAGAATATAACACAATAAGTGTTATAGCAGAACAGGTAGTGTACAATACATATACTAACGGTCTTATGCATATTGAGTTAGAGTTAGTTTAAAGGGTTCTTTAAGAACCATAAAGAAGCCTTCAAACTTTAACTCAATATGAATATGACCGTTTGTGTCTTTACAAATTATAGCCCATGTGTCATTCTGATGTGTAAGCTATATTATTGTAAAGTTTCATCAAAATCCATTCAGTAGTTTTTGCGTAAAAGAGTAACAAACATACATTATTACAAACTTTCGCGTTTATAATATTTATAGAGATTAAATCTTGTATACTTACCAAAATCAGTAGTGATTTCAGGTAGAAGGAATAAATTGATAGGCGTTCCGCAAACATCGACATTGTACCCTTTATTCACGCTGTCCACATTCAAGCCATTTTTGTTTGTATCACTGTATAAATACATTCCGGAATGTAACTGAAGATTGGATCTTTGGAATGCTTTCCTGTAACAAAGGAAAACAAAACTCTTATTATAATGCCAGTACATTGTAGAGGACATTTTTCTCAAATTGTAAATACTAGTGGTCGCCGGTGGTCGAAATTCGACTATAATAATTTATGATCAAAGACTATATCCCTATTAATATTATAAATGCGAAAGTAACTCTTGTCTGTCTGTCTGTCTGTTCCGTTTTCACGTAAAAACTACTGGACCGATTTGGCTGAAACTCAGTATATATATGTTTTCGATGCCGAGAATGAACATAGGATACTTTTTATCCCGAAAAGTGGGATAGTTTCCGGGATAAAAATATATTTGTCTTTCTGTTTGTTATGCTTTTACAGAAGAACTAATGGGCCGATTTGGCTGAAATTCGGTACGTATGTAAATTAAATACTGAGGGTGGACAAGGAATACTTTTCATTCTGGCCTTTTTGGTAATTTTGGCCTATTTGGTCATTTTGGCCTTTTTGGTCATTTTGGCCTATTTGGCCATTTTGGCCTTTTTGGTCATTTTGGCCTTTTTGGTCATTTTGGCCTTTATGGTCATTTTGGCCTTTTTGGTCATTTTGGCCTCTTTGGTCATTTTGACCATTTTGATTATTTTGGCCTTTTTGGTCGTTTTTACCTATTCCGTCATTTTGGCCATGTCGGTCACTGTGGTCTTTTGGTCATTTAGACCATTTTGGCCTTTTTGGTCAAGTTTTGTAATTTATTTTGTTGACAGATAGATGGGGGATGGTATAATTAGCGATATAAAATGAAGTGAATCTTCCGTGGGCAAATAAATAAAAATGTAATATAACCTGTAGCAGTTGCTCTATAAACAAGAGACACGCACTAGAGGTTAACCCGCGGCGCAGCCGCGGGGTAAACTCTAGCACGGATTTCGCCAAGGCAATAATAAACAAGATAGATATATATGCGTGTGTGTGTCAAATACATGGTAGTATGTGTTATGTATTTTTATTGATTTAAAGTATTCTTCATGCATAATAAAAAAAAAATAGCATTCAACGCTTCTTCTCTTTAGTTTATTTAGTCTTTCATTAGCATTCCGCGCAATTGTCTTAAAAAGGGGTACAAAGTTTTTGCTTCACATATTAATATATAGATTTGGAACATCAATCATCATCATTATATTTTTCAATCAAATTCAAAATAGACAAAGTAGGCTTTTCATTTTTCACATTTTTGAGCAGGTATCCTTGAAAATAAGGAGGTAGGGGACTGGAAGCAACGAATATTGTTGATTATAACTTGAAAAATAGAGCTTGGCGGAAACTCATGAGTATTTACGTTGTTTATTAAAAGAACAATACGTTTTAGGATATTGATCGTTTTTAACAAAAGAATTGAGATTTTGTGTTGAAAATTTCAACTGTGTAGTGAAATGTGTCTATTCAAGCTGCCACATGGGCTTCATCGTTTGGTGTCAGCCAGACGTACAATTTGGCTGAAGCTTTTGTTTAAAAATTATTCCAAAACTGAAATATTCTTTGATAGTTGACACTACCTAGATACTCTGATCGTATATTCATATCTATATATCTATAAAACAAAGTCACACTACTTTTTTATATATAGTATACTAGAGTTTACCCCGCGGCTCTGCCGCGGGTCAAACTCTAGTGCATACCTCTTGTTTAAACAGCCGGCGTTAAAACAGGTTAAATTCTTTTATATTTTTATATTGGTGCTAATTGCCCTCATAAGATTTACTTTTTATTTATTTATTTATATCGCAAACTATCCCATCTCCCGGGATAAAAAATATCTATGTCCATTTTCGGTATTCAGACAGACAAATCGAGTTACTATCGCACTTTTTTCTATAGATTATGATTTTCTATATCTATAAACTTGAGAAACGATTAGTCTCTCACTCAAACTTTCACCTATTTTAGTTTTATTTTTGCGATAAAAAGTATGACCAAAATGGTCAAAATGACCGAATTGGCCAAAATGACCAGAAAGGCTAAAATGGTCAAAATGACCAAAAAGGCCGGAATGACAGACATGGCCAAAATGACCAAAAAGGCCACAGTGACCGATATGGTCAAAATGATCAAAAAGGCCAAAATGACCGACATGGCCAAAATGACCAAAAAGGCTACAGTGGCCGACATGCCCAAAATGACCAAAAAGGCCACAGTGACCGACATGGCCAAAATGAGTAAAAAGGCTAAAATAGCCAAAATGACCAAAAAGGCCAAAATTACCGAAAAGGCCAAAATGAAAAGTATCCCTTGTCCACCCTCGGTATTTAATTTACATACGTACCGAATTTCAGCCAAATCGGCCCATTAGTTCTTCCGTAAAAGCATAACAAACAGAAAATATATTTTTATCCCGGAAACTATTCCATTTTTCGGGATAAAAAGTATCCTATGTTCATTCTCGGTATCGAAAATATATATATATATACTGAGTTTCAGCCAAATCGGTCCAGTAGTTCTTACGTGGAAACGGAACAGACAGACAGACAGAGTTACTTTCGCATTTATAATATTAATAGGGATATACCATTTACAACTCAAGACGGCTGGACGATTTTTTATGATTTGTGGTTTAGGAATTGTCTTCGTCAAGAACAGGATAATAAGTATTAAAATATGATATTCGTTAATAAATAAATTATCCTTAAAAAACATCAGTCTAGCTATTCATTTGTTATGTTCTTTCCCGGCCGATTTCGGCAATGGTTACCGCATTTAACACATTTTCATTTGTCTGATTAAGATGAATATGTTCGTATGTGTGTTCAAGTGGGTCCTAGGATAGTTTAGATTCAATTCGAACCAGGTAGATGGCGCTGCAATCGAGTTCCAGGATTTGGGTGGAATTATTTTTGTGTGTTCAAGTGGATCCCGGGATGGTTTAGATTCGCGATTGGACCCGGTAGGTGGCGCCGCTGAACACCTCTTTAACGGTGGGACCGATTTTGATGATTTTTTTTCAACGAGAATGGTTTGGATTAACAATTGATCCCCGGTTGGTGGCGCTGCAATCGGTTTCTAGATTATTATTTTTTGAGGACAAGACAACATCTGCTGGGTACAGCTAGTTAATTACAAATTAGTCGCAAAATAATTTTGAAATTAAATTTCAAATTACTTCTTCGGACACCTATTCAAAATTTTATAATTTTGATGACAACATCTGTGTTCATATTGCTAGTCTTAGCAATTCCCAAGGTAATTAAATATGACAGAAAGGCAACATAGTGAGATCTTATGCATCCTTTAAGCCTGTAATAAATATCGGACTAATAAAAATATAAACTATCGTTACTACACTGACAGAATAATGTCTATAACGTGAGTCATATCTATTGATTAGATAAAACGCTCGTTCAATGCCACACAGATAACATGATTATCCCTATAATAATCAGGTAAATAGCAAAGTTATTAGTTTACAGTGACTTTCAAATACGCAGGTGTTTTGGCATAGATATTTTTTTTTTTATTATTCATTACTATACACATTTAAGCAGTCTGTAAGGCGTGGTTGCCTAAAACGCGCGGCCAGCCTTTAAGATGAGGTAGGGGGATGGTGTAGAGAAGATTGCATACCGAACCCATGTTCCGTATGCCATGCCATGGAATAGGGGGGGAAGGTAGTGGGTCATCAGAACCCTTTATCATCATATGAATCACAATTAGCTAGAGGCAAACCGTTACACTGATACTCCGCGAGAGCGTGGTATAACACCTATTGATTCGCTGTAATCAAGATAATTTTTATTTCATGCTTAAATATTTTAAAATTAGCAGTAAAAAATATTGAGTTTTTTTTATTCTGACACAGTTTTCACTAAAACGATGCTTAACATTCTTATTAAAATTATGTGGTACTTTGTGTCGAGGAAATATCAAGTCAAGTGTGGACGAAGTCGCAGGCATATGCTACTTAAAAATAAAATTTTAAACTCCGAAGTACCCGAGGACCGAAAACTCGCCGAGGGCGGGTGTATGTTTGTTTTGTAACTTGTGTATGTTTTGTAAATCAAAATTATTTTTGTGTATTTTTTGTGACTCTAATGCACTATGTATTGTGTGTGGTGCTGTCATGTCAATAAAACTTTTGTTTTGTTTCTTCTTTTTCTTTACCTGTAAAGCTCCTGCATGATCTTCACACTTTCAGGCGTAAAATCTTCAAGCTGACATCTGTTGTGAAAAAGTAATAAGTGGGGATTGCTTTCACCCACACCAGTTGATTCTGAGCCTTCTTGACTGCTTACAGTATTAGAGGCTGATAGTGAAGGCTTTAGCATTTCCGCTGCTTGGATATATCTGTGTTAAAGTTAAAGGAAGAAATTTAATACACTCACAATCTATAAAAGAAAAGGGATTAAAAGGAATTATATAGTAGACACATCCCTGACAATTTGAGATGTATATACGAGGGTTTTATTTTATTTTTATTTAGGTTTATAGCATGATAGCTAGGCCTTTAAGCCAGATCTTAGATTACAATATAGTTTATTCAGTTTCTTAAGCCTATGTACAGCTCAGCTGATCTGTAGGTTACCATCTGAACCCATTCAACGGAGTTCTTGTGAGAACTCAAAAGGCCACATTTGACAATACAGTTCACATTTCTCACAAAAACGAATAATTACGACTCAAAAACTATCAATATCCTACTACTATTGTTTATTTTAGAGTAATTTTATACATTTTTGGAAAATAAAACTGCATAGCACAACATCTCCTTTCAGCTCCCGCCAAAAACTCCCATGTACGAGGGTAAATCAAAAAGTCCTTACAAGTGCGTATATATATAAAACTAATTAAAGAGTGTCAACCACGCTATATTTAAGCCAACTGTCACTTGTTTTTGACAGTTCCTTCGCACGTAGTCTTGCGCACCGAGTTGCTAAAAACGCAAAATTATGGATAAAAGTGAGTTGCGTGCGGTGATAAAATATCTCAGATTGAAAAAATGTCTATGAAAATGTTTTTCGCAAATTCAGCAGACATTAGGGGATGATGCTGTACCCTATTCTACGGTTGGATACTGGGTGTCTGAATTTATAAGAGGTAGATCAGGCTGTAAAGAGACCCACGGCCTTCAACCTCCGTTACGGAAAAAAATGTCAAATAGGTTGAAAATTTGGTTTTGGAAGATAGAATAATAATTATAAAACATAGCTGAGATCCTAAAGTTATCTTTTGGTAGCGATCAATCCATTTCAATTGATTCACTGGGGTGTAAAAAGTGTCGGCAAGATGGGTGCCACGAATGTTAACCAACGAAAACAAAAAAGAGACGTTTGGAAATTTCTAATCGTAATCTCGAAATGTTCCAACGTGATTCGTATAATTTTTGTAATAAAAGTGTGACATTTTCATCTCGGGAATCGCTCCGGAATTTTCCAGGAAGCGGTTTGAAATTGTTATTCCGGCTCAGTTTTCACTAAAACGATAGCTTGCATTCTTTTTTTACATACTGCTATACTTTGTGTCCCGGGAATTTCTAGTCAAGCGTGGACCAAGTCGCGGGCATATCCTAGTTACCTTATAAAATTATAATCTGTGAACCAGTCCTGCACAGCTATAAGAACATGACATATGGCCATCAAATATGAAGCAATTTGGAGGCAATCAACTGTGACCACATTTGCACTTCTCGCAGTTATAGGATTTGCATTTGTTTCTTCTATTAAAGATGGAGACCACAGTGCTTGACAGTCCAGTAAGATAACACGATCGTTCGTAACATACATATCGATACCTGGAATATTTTATTGTTTACATTTATCCATATCTTGTTTTTCCTTATGAGATATTATTGTTACAAACTAGGCGCCGACAAAAACAAATTCACACCTGCATATCTGTAAAAACACATTTTTCTGTCGGCATTTGAACTAATTGTAATTCTTTTGTGATCGTCTTCTTTTGTTTACTTATTTATTGGAATGCGTTTACTAGTTATTCTAGAGAACAGTCCATTGTTTATTGTACTCGTTTATGGCCATTGCGGTCGAATCATTAGCCAGGTGTTTCTAATCCTCTGTCCTGTCCTGTCTATTCCTTATTAGGTCGATTACAATACGGGCACATTTGTATTTGTGAGGTATAAAACCAGGGCCTGGTTAAGGGAGGGGGCAGTCGAGCGAGAACCACAATCAAGGCGAGACGTGTGTACATTCGGTAATTTATTAGTGACGGACTTTACGCGTTTTATTGAATTGCGATCTTCGTGCATTGCGTTTGTATTTGTTGTGTTTGGTTGTTATTTGTATCTGTGTTATACGTGTTTGTATAGTTCTAATAAACTCTATAATAATTCCAACGGCATTTTAATTCGAGTCTCGCAACTTGTAACAATATTTTATAAAACTTTAGTCATATTGTGTGTGTAATTTAGTAATAATTATTTATGGTTTATTGAAAATATTTTCTACTTTAATATCTAACTCTAGGTGGTCCTTATGTTGACTAAGAAATTTAACATCATTAAATAGTGTAATTGATTGCAAAAATCTTGTGTTATTCACCAAAATTATCTTTTAAGGAAAAAATTGTGTACATAAACATAAAATTTGACAATCTCTATGATTGAGTGGACTAAGCCTTTGCTCACTAGGTCATTAGCTAGTTAGCTCCCGCGCACATAGTTTCTCGCATAAAAATGTTCTATTATTTACTACGGTCTGGGTGTTTGGAAGTGGCTTCAGAGTTTTATGTTCTATATTTATAGTGGATAGCCATAACACCAGAATATGTTGCTTAGCTCAAGGAAATTCAATGAATTTGTAAATTTGTAAAAAAATATAATCATATCACTTAGTGAACTCTTAATATAAAAATAATAGCTATATATTCTATACAGAATTGAAAGCTTTCTTTACCTTTGGTACAGTGTACACCTCTCTCAATTTGATCAATGTCCTGTATTTTAAATTTGAAATAATTTTCAGTCTGATTCTCTTTAGATTCAGGAACCCCAGCAAAATTCAAAGTTTCCAATTGATTCTCCAGGTTAGTATTATTGCCCTCCAAATTAGGTTCTGCAGGTATTTCATGAGAATTCAATATTTGATTACATAGATTCTTTTCGTGCTTATTTTGAGCTATGAGATTGAGTATCATCGACTTTCCGACTCCTTGTGTGCCTAGAAATAAATATGTGTAAGAAATTTTAGTATTCATATTAATCAGTGTCATAGAAATCCTAGAGTAATTTATTAATTGCATAAACATGATTGACCAAACTTTAATGCACCAGATAAAAATGTAATTTATTTACAAACTTTGTTTTGAAAAGCTAGCCTATGCCATTATAAGGCAATTTTTGATCTTTAAATTGATAAATTACTCTGGGACAACAAATTTTTTATCTGTGTAGAAAAAAAATAGAAAGAATACATTCATCATTCATTCCTGCCACCGGCGGCCTGTTGTAAGAGACAATAAAACAACTAACAGCCAGGTTGTAGAGAATTTGCTCATCTGGATGGCTACCACCTGGTCTAAAGTATGCCGCCATAACAACCTTGAGTTGCGTTCCAGCATCAGTGGCCAGGTTCTAATCTCCCATTTGAAGTTGGGGCACATAGAAAACATTAGACTTTTGATAAATTAATTACCCTGGTTAAAGGTTTAACATTCCTTCATATTAGTTAAAACCTGTGAAGAGTACGCTGTAAGTCACGGTTTGGTATACAACATTAATAAAAGTAAATGTATGTTTTTTGGACCGGATGCGAAGAAGCCTCTAAATATTCCCTCTATTCGGCTTAAAAACATACCCTTAGAATGGGTTGTTCAATTTAAATACTTAGGGCATGTGGTTATGTCTGACCTTAAGGATAATGCAGACATTGAAAGGGAACGAAGGGCCTTGTCCATAAGAGCTAATATTTATGATTGCCCGCAGATTTGCATGGTGCTCACAGAGAGTAAAGTTAACGCTTTTCAAAGCTTATTGTACATCTCTCTACACGTGCAGTCTGTGGGCAAATTATTCACAGAGAAGCTACACGGCTCTTCGTGTCCAATACAATAATGTGTTCAGGGCGGTGTTGGGGCTGCCCCGCTACTGCAGCGCCTCAGGCATGTTTGCCCTGACACGCACCGATTGCTTTCAGGCCACTATCAGGAAGGCATCGTATTAATAATATGGGACATGTTTTCCTGAAATAAAATTATAAATAAAAATAAAATAAATTAATTAATCTTTACAAGATACACTATTATTTGGTATTACAATACAGTATTTGATTTTTTTTTCAATATCAGCCGATCAATTTCCATGATAAGTATAAGTGATTTTTCAAAAATCTAATTAAATCACTTTAATTTTCATCAAAATCGACCCTGAGACGCCTTTGAGTGTTTTGCACTATTTAATAATATGGTTTAGAATTTGGCCTTGGAAGCCCACTTGAAAAACAGTCTATACATATAACTGTGACAGTAGTGGCTTTGTATAGATGTAAATTCTTTCTTCATCACAGTTTTACGAATGAACTATAATTATTATGTGTTCGGACCAGAGATGGCAGGAAGGGGCTGGTGGATGCTCTGGGAATTAATCTGATGGATGTAGGTGCTTTCCAGAGCATTTCGCGGCCACAGTCTGCTGCGACTCTTTTAATTTATAAAATAGTTAAAACATTTATATGATTTGTGGAATTCTATGATTAGGGTAAGATGGGGCTGACATGGTCACTAAAAGCCCCTAAATAAATTAGACAATGAAAAAAAACTAATTATTATGAAAAGTACATATATACTTTTTCATAACAGGTATGAACAGAAAAGACATTTCATCCTGAATGTTGGGTAATATCCACAGAATAAGGTTTTAAGATTTACGTGAAGTGATATGAATGGATAATTCAGGAATTTTCATATCAGCCACAAACTTTGTCTTTTATAGATCAGGTGCAGACATTTTTTAGGCCTCTTCCTCATTTATCAGTGCAGTGGTAGTGTGGATATATTTTTATGAATGAATCAGGAAATGCTGGGCAATTTATATTTGTTTAAAAATATTGTTCAAGTTTACAGTATACATTTTCCTTAGTAAGTAATGATTATAAATATTAATTATTAAAAATTATTCTTCCTGCAATTTTTTTTTAAAGTGACCCTCAATCAATCCTGAGATATTCGGCTGCGACAAACAGAGGGACAGATATACACCAGAATAAGACCAAAGATTCTCTTATGGGAAAGCTCAATAACAAAGATAGAATATAAATCTTACCTATAATGCCAATAACTAAATAATTAGTGCTAGAGTCATGTAGGAATTCCAGAGCAGCTGGATTGAATTCCAAATTTTCATCAAGCAGTTTGACTGGTTCTGACATAAACTTCAGGGGTGGTGGTGGTTTTGATTCTGTAAAGTAGAAAGATAACAATAGTTAACATTACGACAGTCCATCACTCCTACAAAAATTTCATCCTATCTACTAACACCTAACCAAACTTTTAGAACACACAAAAAATTACTAAACACAATTAAACCCTCTAAGACGGAACCACCACAAATTTGTAGAACACACGGTTAATTCGGTAGTTGACAGTATGAAAAATATAGGCTGATTTTAATATATATCGTAGATTACAAATTTAACAAATTAGTTATGTGAACATAAAAGTTCTGACATCTGCATTCTGCGTTTCACCATCATCATACCTATAAATATATATGGCACATAGCTATTTGCCACTTACTTGCTAAAACATCATGAGGAAATCTGTAGCACTTAAGTTACTTTTTCTAACTTAAGAGACACTTTAGTTCAACCCCTACATTCATATCGAGGGCTTCATAACATAAAGGTGTATATGAAAAAATGACAGTTTTTTGTTGTTTTTTAAAACTATGCATGTTACAATTTAAAAGAAAGTCTTACCAGTATTCAAGTGTACCTAAAAAGAAGGGTATTCCAAATTTCAGCCTTATACAATCAACTAGTTTTGTATTATTCACAATTTTGACCCTTGTGTAAAACTGCACTTTTGTCTGTACACACACCTATTTGTTATGAAGCCCTCGATATGTACCTACAGTAAAACTGTAATAACTAATGTGGGAAATCTATATTGAATAAGCAAAAATATATACCCTTCCTTGCCCTAAAATGGGAAGAATAGTGCATTATTTATAAGTAGAAACTGGTGGATTAAGCTGAAAAGAACAAATACTACACTTTGATCTTTGCCAAAAGGCCGAGAATCGATTCTTATTTATTTTATTTTATGGTGGATTAAACATACCTGAATTCTTTTTTTCTTTGTTTTCGTTCTGAGCTATTTTACATGGATGAGGTCCATCATCAGCTGTTGGTGATTTCAATGTCTTTGGGCTTAGAGGCCGATCTTCTTTCGGTGTGCTCTGTTCACGAGTTTTTAATATAATCGTCGGTTGCTTTTCTTTTTCTGGTTTATCTTTGCTTTGCTCTTTCGTAGTATCTCTATCTGATTTCAAAATTACTGGCCTCCTTGCAGGAGCAGATTCCTATAAATATTCAGTTTAACAGCAATATAATTTTCATGGATTTTAAAGTATAATTAATTATGTTAGAACTTTTTAGAATGGATTATTTTTCATGATTTAAATACATAATAAATATTAGCTAATACTATGTCGAGTTACCTTGGAAGTGAATATTTTTTTCTTTTTTTCTGCCATTCTATCTACAAAAGAACCTAGAAACTAAAGTCCTTAAACGGCTGGTAAATGTGTTGATTTTACTGTATATTGCTTCGATATTATAAAATATCACAATAATCAATATTGTATAATTAGAAGGATACGAATTTAAAATTTTAGTTTTGAACTTTTGAGGCTCTGAGGTAGGAGTGCACGATATATATCGATATTGAATAAAATATCGATATATGTACACGATATATCGATTCTTCCCGATATTATCGAATAATCTAGTATCGATATGTACAATCGATACATTTTATCCGATACATCAAATATCGGTAGAAATTATAGAATAAAGTTTTACTTTTTTAAACTGATTTATGGTTGGTAACTTGAGTAAAAATAAAACGTAAAACCCTGAATTATTGAATAACTAGCCTTCCCAGTAACGAAAGTTTCGTTGTTAACAAAATACTCTAAATGACTTCAAATTAAACTCCACTACATACCTAACCTACAATGTATATTCGTCTCAACAGCTAAAGAGTGATTTCTGAGTTTCTCCAATAAACTCTGTTTTATTTTTTTGTATATTTTCAGCGCTGGTCGATTATGAGATATACTAATGAAATGATTCAATTATAAAATAAGTAAGCTACTAATTTCATAATCGATTTTCAATATTAATATTCAAAAATAATTCGATTATGACATTAGTCATAATCGCCCCCCCGCTAAACAACATACTACTCCTACTCTTAGTAAGGGCAGCACTAGTATTAAAAATGGTATAATCTGTGTCTGTGGGTACTCGTTTCGGTCTCAGTACAAAATAACTTACAAATAAAAGCTATCTGTTTTGATTGTTTTGTTTGATACATTTTACGAAATGTAAATACAGTTATATAAAAACTAACTAATAAAAATAAATAGCACAATATATAAAAGCGGCTACAATTCAATTGTATAGAAGAAGCAAGCTGTGGCAATAAATTGATTACCTGTTTTATATATTACATTTTAATTTAAATTTTGTTTAAGCAAGGTCTCGACAAAAAGTATTGGGAATTATAAATAATTAAACTTGATTTGTTTCTTATTCCCAGCTATTTTTACTTATATCAACCTGATCCCTATCAAATACTTAATATTAAAAACTAACTAAGTAAGAAAATTACATTTTGTTACGATATATCGAAGATATCGATATATTTCTACGATATATCGCCGATACAACATTACGATATATTATATCGAAAATAATATCGATATTTTTTTTGTATGAACATCCCTACTCTGAGGTTATGATCACAGAGTACTTTATATTTATACGAGTATAGAGTCAACAGTCATAACATATATATACTAACGCACTCTATCGGTATACGACACAATACAACGGCAAAAACCGTCCAAGGCGTCTAGTATTATTTTGATTTTTATATTAGACTTTTGGAAATTGCGGGAGTTAATAATTTAACTACTGCAATTCCCAAAAGCCCTTTCAAAATTTTTTTATTTGTTAGTAAATAAAACAACAATTTAGCGGTAGCGTGATTTATTATGTTTCCTTTTATTAAAATATTCAAAGGCATACATTTTTATAAGATCATTTGTATCCACATCTAACCTGGTGCCGTTAGGATGATTTACTTACAAATTTTACCGCATCTGGGCACACAACAACCTCTTTCAGAAGAAGCCATAATCCAAGTCAACAGGGAACAAATCGTTAGGCAAATCGGTGTTCAGGGTACATGCGTAAGTCCAACGTGATCACAGAACACTAGTAAACGTGATAAGCGAAGTCTTCGGAGTCCATCAATCAAACAAAATTGTCGAAAAATAATCAAAATACAAACAAAGTACATAAGTTCACTAGTGTGACTCGTATCGATCGGAATGTCGTTTTCGTTTTGACATAATTGACATCTTTGAAATAAGTTTTTGGTAAATCGACAATTCATCAAAAATTCAATAATTAAAGTTAAAAAGAGCTTTATAATTTGAAAAAGGTAAGGAATAGTACTTACCTACATACTTTAAAATATATTTACTAGCTGATATGGCTTACTAAAACATAAAAACATATCAAATATTTCTTAAACAAGTATTAAAACAACTGCGTATAACGAAACATATTATTTTCTTTCATTTGATATTTAATTTGAGAACAGTGACATCTACTGCAATAAGTACCTACTAATAGAATGCAAAAAATCTCTAAGAAAAAATAATTGTACTGACTGTTAACCAAAACGACATTCCGATCGATACGAGTCACACTCGTGAACGTATGTACTTTGTTTGTGTTTTGATTAGTTTTCGACAACTTTGTTTGATTCCTGGACTTCGCTTATCACGTTTACTAGTGTTCTGTGATCACGTTGGACTTACGCATGTACCCTGAACACCGATTTGCCTAACGATTTGTTCTCTGGTGACTTGGATTATGGCTTCTTCTGAAAGAGGTTGTTGTGTGCCCACATGCGGTAAAACTTGTGAGTAAATCATCCTAACGGCACCAGATTAGATGTGGAGACAAATGATGTTATGAAAATGTATGCCTTTGAATATTTAAATACAAGGAAACATAATAACTCACGCTACTGCTAAATCGTTGTTTTATTTACTAATCAATAAACATTTTTTGAAAAGGTTTTTGGGAATTGCAGGAGTTAAATTATTAACTCCCGCAATTTCCAAAAGTTTGATATAAAAATCAAAATAATACTAGACGCCCTGGACGGTTTTCCCCGTTGAATAGTGTCGTATACCGATAGAGTGCGTTAGTATATGTATTATGACTGTTGACTCTATACCAGTATATATAAAGTACTCTGTGATGATAGTGTTATCCAAAGAGTACATTGAATATATAGAGGTATTATCAAGAAGCTTATACACAATGGAGATTGCATTGCTAACATTTTTTTGAAGATCAAAAACATGAACTTCATTGACCTTTGCGATATCTTCCATCTCACTCGCTCTATTGTTCGGGTTACCAAGACATACGGTAAATTTCATCCAAATAATATTTTTTTCGTTTATCTTGTTATATATTAATAACGAAAAATTTAGCAAAATATAATATTAATATCGAATAAATTAGCATAATATAGAAGCTATAGGTTTACTTTTCTACAAGAAAATTAGATGGCATAATAGAAAGGGCAGTACTGGGTTTTTTAAAGATAAGGAACCTCGGCTTTTAAAGCCAAAGTCACTAATTCCTTAAATAGTAATAGTAGAGTAGTTTACTCCTTCTAAATAATAAATCACAAAACAATTTCAAATAATCTATTAAAGATTACAATTGTTACAAAATAATGTTCAAATAATAATTATAAGTACACAATGTAAATAAATGAGTGAACACTGACTGAATTCGGGGCTCTCTGCTCCAAGACTCGAGGCAGTGTCCATTGCATCTGGTCCAGGTCGGTAATTATTAAACAAATGCTCATTAATCGATATAAAATTAAAGAACCTGTTATTACTTATATGTTATCATTTGATAATTTACACCGACTAACATAAAAGCAAACTAACACAGATGCGCTGTACAAAATAAATATTTTTATTATTGTAAATCAATTATTTGTTCATAGATAGATACATATATATTAACACGCCTATTCCCATGGGGGTAGCCAGAGACTTTGGATCTCCACTTGCGACGATCCTGACAATCAGCTTTCGCTTCATCTACTTTCATTAAACTCTTCATATACGCACGTTTATTTGAGATGCTTTTTACCCGACCTTTTTTTAACACTTCTATTAATTTGATGATGTGTACTCGTGGTCTACCAACACCAACTCTGCTATTCACACTGCTGTCATACGTTTGCTGATTTTAGATTAGAAAATTTAGATTATCCTTTTTCTTACGTCATCTATAAATTAATTAACATATTCGCGCTGACATATATATAAAAGTTAAAAAAAGTCGTCAATTTCCATCAGTTCTAAAAAATTATTATAAAATTTGAAAAGTTTTTATTTTATTTGCAAACAACAGACAGAGATTAGTTCTATGTAATGGAATCTTTTATTAAATAAAAAGAAAATTTCCTTTGATTCAAAATATTATAATAATATTATTTCACAAAGTTGTCCCCAGCATTCGGCAAAAATTAAAAATCTACTTTGGCAACACTGAAACTAGATATGGTTTCCTGACTTTCCTGGGAGTTTTTGGCGGGAACTGAAAGGAGACGTTGTGCTGTGCAGTTTTATTTTCTAAAAATGTGTATAATTACTCTAAAATGAACAATAGTTGCAGGATATTGATAGTTTTTGAGTAGAAATTATGTGTTTTTGTGAGAAATGTGAACTGTATAGTCAGATGTGATCTTTCGAGTTTTCACAAGAACTCCATTGAATGGCGTCGGTTGTATCCTGCAATACAACTGCGCTACTATACGAAGTCCTATTAATTAACATGTTTCCGACTGAAAGACTTTGATTCTATGGTCATGAATAAATAAATAATAAAAAAAATATGGTTTCCTGTCAAAAAGTTAGTTTATGAGTTTCCTCTAATTCGATCGTATAACTGAGATTTTATATGATAAATGGTGTGTTTAAGTGATATTCTAGAATGAGTTGTGTAGTTCGTGGTTGCAAAAGTGTTTGGCATCCAATATCAGGCGTGAAATTCCACAGGTAATTTGAATTAAATTCTTATTGGTTTACATTAACATTTTAGGGAAATTAACACAAAAAGTCTTGCTATTTTATAATAACACATACAGAAATTAACGATACTTTCTTTGCATCAAATCCCACTGCGGATTATTCTACTAATATGAAGTTAAATATGATTTATTGTATTGTAAACTATACATAAACAAGAGGAGTAGGGTCACAAGCTTCTTATTCTTAAAAATTTGTCTAATGATAAAAACTTGCTGTTTAAAGTATTTACTGATACGTAGTGCTTGTACCTTTTAATCTACATAATGAAGATCGAAGATTTTAAAACATTGAAAATTAAATGAGAAAAATGATTTATTAGTTAAAAACAGTTTATAGCTTAATTTTGGACATTTCTACTATTTTGCTTTTTATTTCTATTTACAGTTTCCTTAAAGATCCAAACAAGAGGATTGCTTGGTTATCTGTACTACCATTAAAGGGAAAATTTTATGAAACTGTGAAGATTTGTAGTAAGAATGCAGGGTATAACTAGCAGGCCAGGTTGTTTGCTAAAAGATGCTGTACCATTCTACTCATATCAGTTGTGTAAATGTTGCAATGTGGTGGTAAGTGTTGGATAAGAAAATTTGTGATCTTTATAGTATATATTATTATGTTCTTATGAAAAATGTATATCTCTATAAATCATTTTTAATTTCAGGATTGTGGTAATGTCCCATCAATTTCATGGACTCAATCACATACAATCACTGTCAATAAAAATGTTGTGAAATTGTTTTACTTCAGATACTGCTTTTCAGATCGTTTTATTTGTTAATTCTATTTTTAAACGAACAGTTGCTATGAGGCATATAAGGACTTAGAATATAAAATTTAAATTAATTCTGGCCACATAGCAAAAATTTCAGCCAATTTTACAAGACCTGTTTAAGCCACGACACCCCATCACAGAATCAATTATTTGTCTTGATTTACACGAGACGGAGCTTGTTAAATATATTGCAGACAAATTTCTAGAGATTAGAATTTCTGCACATTTGAAAAATCATTAAAAAAAAATGTTAGGGGATATACACACAAAAAGACAGAAACTACACAAATGTGGTTTATTTTCACACATATAAACAGTTTTTGGAACGATGTTCCTTATGGGGCGTTGCGGAGGGGTTAAGTACGTGTCTTTATATTATGGTATTCTATCAATTAAATCTAGAAATAGCAAAAACTAATTGTAGTTTTATTTGCCGAAAATCTCTATTGTTGATTATAAGTTAGGTATTATTTTAAAATTGTGTGTAAATACACAAAGTATTAAATAAATAAGTAATCCTAAAGTTTGGACAATAATATTTGGTATGGACATTTGGGTAGTGATCAGCCCCCATATTTTCTAAAGAATATCTATCAGACAGTATGACTGAGTATGACGAGGTACTGAACAATGTCAAATTCCGTATCGTCATATAAAAAGTATAGAGGGATGTCATGTTTGTTAGAAAATTAAATTAAAAAAAAACCAACAAAAAGGAAAGTAAACATTTAAAAAGTCGAAAATAATACCTATCTTTGAGCCATCAAATTCGATTGAGTAACACCTATATATGCTTTGATTGATGGATGGCACGATAAGGTTTGCTCGTTGAAACGGCGTTATAATATCAAAGCGGGATACAAAAATAGTATCCGAATTGGTTCACTCGTTCAAGAGATACGGTGACACAGACGGTCAGCGGTCAAACTTATTACTTCAATTTTTTCGTCGGGGGTTAAAAAATGGCAGCTATCATTGTTAATTGTTAAGCAAAATCAGTCGTGGCAAACGTGATACAAAAACGAAAATTAATTCATTGTCCATATTTTTAAAGAAAGTATTGTCACCCTAAAGAGAGAGATAAAAGATACCTGTGACGTCATTCAAGGACAAATTATTGGTCTTCAGTTAGGTATTCCGAACGAAATCTCCATTGTGTATAAGCTTCTTGGGTATTATCCATGTTGTTGTTGTTTAAATTTGCCACAAAGACAGGCCAAGCACTTAGTCCATACAGCCTTGTCAGTTGTATTCGTTACAAAGAAGTCATCGTCAATCTCAAGGTCAGAGTCCCGGATTTCCGCGCGACTCATCGCCGAACCGCCTATAATGTAACAGTGTTGGTCTCAGGAGATTCTAAATCTTTCTGCCAAGTTCGGATCATGGTCGCGGTTTCCCGCGTCTTGATCGCCTCATTCTCTGCCCGGCAATAAGCTAGGCCCTTAGCTCTGGCATTTTGTTGAAAGCGTTGAATCTTGGCAAGCACGTCCGCTTGGAGTTCCTAGGACGGATCTCCCACCAAAAGTGTCTGTCAACGCCGTCCATGACACCGTGCGACACCCCCGAATGGATCTCTCTGCCAAGTTTCGCTGAGTTCACCTCAGCAGAGTCCTGTTGTGGCGGTGAACAAGAAAAAAAAGAAAATGATATTTCTTGCTGAACAGAAATCAAAAGTTTTATAAAACAACTAGTGATAGTATAGTATAGTATATATATCAGTTTTTTATTTAATTTTTAATAGTTTTAATATATTATTATTTTAACGCGCTGATCGTCGACATATCGAAAACGTTCTAGGCAAGTAGGCAATAAGAATCACTATTCTAGCTTAAAAACCTAGTTGCCAAGCCATAAATATATTTTAAAAAAAGAATCATGCTATTATCATTAGCGTGACCAGATTTAGTAGATTTCTACTTTTTTGGTAGATTTTGAGGTACTGGCAACAGAATTTAGTATGTAAAAATTATTTGGTAGATTTTAGTAGAATTCATGCATTTCAGTTATTCTATAGTAGAATTATTTTGTCGGTGCAGTTTGGGTCATAAAATAAAGCGAGTATTTCGCTCTCTCTTCCACTCACGGGCCTTATGGGCGGGCATAGTGATGCGCATTATTGTTGTCAATAAGCGTTATCGATAGTGTATTTAGTTTTGTCATTTTGTGGGTTAGTTATAAAAATGAAAAAAAAAATAGATACAACAACGTATTTATTAAAATAAGAATAATAATGACTTATAATAAATTATTAATTACTCTTTTGGTAGAATTCAGTAGTTTTTAACCTTCACAAGCAGTAGATTCGTCAAATAAAATCTGGTCACACTGATTATCATACTAATAGAAAAAAAATTGCGCAGGTACTAAATAGGAACATTGGGAAATATTGATAATTTCTTTTTGTTTTACCAAATAATGGATTTCGTAAGGAGTCTAGCTTTTTGTTTCTGTTGGTTTTATTTTATATCTTTAACAGTTTGCACTGATGATACTTGTAAACCACTAACTTCGTGTAGTTGTGAATTTTCAAACGGTACTGGGATCGACCTTACTCCAGCGGAAAAATCGACGTTTTATTCCACACAAACCTACAAACTCGACGATATTACCGGCAATATTGAGTTACACACGTATTATTACCATCCTTGTTACGATGCAAAGATGCCAGTACCTGGAAATGCAACAGAAAGTTCAACATGCTCTGTTCCTTTGTCAGTAAGTGTATTTTTCTTTTTGTGATGTATTTTGTTTACCAGGCTTTTAGATTAATGTACTCAATGTCATACATGACACGTTAATTGACCTCTCATTAGTTAAAATTTTATACCTAATATGTGTGGTTAACACTTCATACCTTACAAGTACATATCTTCAAAACTAGTTTAGCTTGATATTATTTTTTAAATTGGACGAACTGGTTTCGTGTCTCTATGGTCAACATGTTATACTAAAACATTTACTACAAAAGTAATAATGAAAATCTTCAAAGGCCAATAGACAAGAAATAATAAATTCATATATTTTTATTGTAATTGATTTGTTTTGTAATAACCAATTCATTGACATATTAGAAAAGAATCTTGCTAGTTTTCTGCTAAATGGAGGAATAAAACAAATGTTTTGTACAAGATATAAGCTGTTGCGACTATTCATGAATATAAAATAAATAGTAAACAGTTACTAGTTAGTTCTGGCTCTGTTGGCTGCTCCTGCTGCACACTCACTTCGTTCATTCGCCTTGTGCGCTTCAGTCAAAAGTTAACCTAACCTAAATCACTGTTCTAGTCACTGGTCGTGACCTTTTACCACTAATCACAATAATATTAGTGATAAAATAGGTGAGGTTATGTTTCCTAAAATTAATATTTCAAGAACTTAAGACCATAGAGGTTGCAGAAAGTGTAAGTACAAGTTACCGCCCTACCCACTACTTAAAATTTGTGTACCGGATATGGCAATAGCAGCCAAAGTATTTTGTTTATAATTGGTCTCAAGGTTAAGAACCTAGGTTGGAGAATTTATGAAAATTAATTCCCATCAAGACAATTGTTGAGGATGTATTGTGTATGTGTGTTATGTAGTAAATGTATAAAAATGATTTCCATTTCCAAATTTTATCTACACATAGTGAGAAAAGGTTCACAAACATACTGCAAATTATTACTAATTTAGCTAAAAACTTCAGTAAAGCGGGTTCATTTTAACTGATACATATGATGATACATAAAGATAAACTAAATCCAAAAGTACTTGTGGTTGGCATGAAATTTGATAAAGACAATGAAGGTTTGCTTTCAGTACCTTCTATTTTATTATTTTAATAATATTACATTTTAAAACTATGTTTTAACAGTTTTAAGTGTGGTAATTTATTTGATTTTTAATATACCAGTATTTCAGCCACTTTTCAGTAGCTGTGATCATGGAAGACAAAGATGTCAAGTGTCAACCTTGTTCATTTTAATTGTATAGTTTTAATTTTGTTTATGGTTATTATTTACTTTATCAGAGTCTGATCTAATTTACCACTGCTTCGCAACAAGTTATGGCTTGAAGAGAAGAAGCGTCACAAGAACCTCTTCAGCAATATGCCTAGCTCTAATAATTTTATATAATAATAAAATAGGTGGAAGATAAAATACAAAGAAACAATGTTGATTGTAATTTTAGTGATGTTTAGCTGTATATAAGCATCCTTGTGAAAAATATGATCTTGGGATTTTTCAGACTTTCTTTTTGACTGGGTGATTATCCACATCAAACAACTGACTGTACTAAATATTGTTTCTTCATTTGTTCTGCAATATTCAATATAACTAGTCTGGTCATAAATACTGTTACATAAAACTTTTCTTTTTTTCAACATTTTAATTATTTTGAATTTGGAACACATATATTTTTTTTAAAACTTCTTTCGATTTTATGCCATTCCACATATTTTTCTTGTTCATTATCAAATCACAATATGGAATGGGGTGTTAATGAAAATAGGATTGCAGTGATCTCCTTGTACAAAGTGGGTATGGAGCCGCCGGTCATATTCCAGACACTTCAAAAGCTTGGTATCAGCCATATGTTCGTATATCGTACTATCAACAGATACAACAACACTTCGCCTGTTGAAGACTAGAAAAGATCGGGGCAGCCACGTGGTATTAGAACTAGGCTACCTAACTAGGCTGTTAATGCTGTCAAAGCCAGAATTCGTCGAACCTCATTAGGAATCAAAAAATCTTATCGTGAGAAATGAAGATTCCCGCTAGGACTCTCTCACATATTATAAAACAAGACCTGAAGCTCTGTGCTTATCGTCGATATACAGGACATGCCCTAAATCAATATTTACAATTAAAGAGAGTGGATCGATGAAAACACCTTCTGTCGTGATACACAGGTGAAAGGCACAGAAATATTCTCTTTACAAATGAAAAATTTTCATGATTGAAGAACACTACAATAAGCAAAATGATAAAGTGTATGCTCACAGTTCTAAAGAAGCTGCTCAAGTGGTTGGAAAGGTACAATGTGATCATTATCCTGCATCAGTGATGGTTTAGTGGGGTGTGTCTTATCAAGGAGTCACAAAATTACATTTTTGTGAAAAAAGAGTGAAACTTCAGCCAAAGTGTATCAAGATACAGTCTTGGATCATGTTGTGAAACCTCTCAGTAATACACTTTTTAAAAATATACCATGGACTTTCCAGCAGGACTCTGCACCTGGTCACAAGGCACGAACTACCCAAGCCTGGCTTGAAACCAATGTTCCGGACTTTATAAGAGCTGAAGACTGGCCCTCATCTAGCCCAGACCTAAACCCTTTAGACTTTAAATTATATTCAGTTTTAGAGGAACGGCCTGCTCTAAACGACACGGCGACATTGAGTCTCTTAAAAAAACCTTTGGAGCATGCGTTGGCGAAATTTTCCTTGGAAACAGTTCATAAATCCATAGATTCCTGGCCAAACAGATTAAAGGCCTGTATAAAAGTTAAGGTGGCCATTTCAAATAGAATATTTTTTTATTTTTTGCTGAGACCTTAATAAATATGTAGATATACATTTTAATAATATTACATTGAAATTCATTTAAAAAAATGCATTTTCTTTTGTAACAGAACTTATGGCTGGACTAGGTACATTTTATCTATTACATCCCTGATTTTAACATAATTTTAGCATACATAGTGAATGATTAGCTGCATAGCTTCATATTATATTCCATGTATGCAAACACAGGAAGAATAATATTGTTGTCCCATGAACTGCATGGTAATGAGCTTAAATTGGTAATAGTTGTGACAAAGTTAATAAAGAAGTTGAGTTATTCCTAAAAGAAGGAGAAGAGTGAAAATGTTGAGTTTTGCGTGAACAGAATTACTTTTATACATCATTTACAAATGACAGTTGCTGATCATTAATTTTGTGGTACTTCACAGTTGATAATCAGCCTTCTGTAGCTAATCTCCAGTGGGAGTTATAAGTATAGTAAAAGATTAGCTGCAGTCTATTTTCTCTATATTAAAATGAATTTTTGATGAATTTTAGATTTGTCGGCATGTCAATATCCTGACACACGTAAATGGTACCATCAACAACTACACCATGAGCCCGGGGACATATGATTTTATTGGAAATACGGATGTTTCAAAATTCAGTGCTAATGGAGATGCTATTGTTTACTCTAATGGACCATCGTAAGTATTTGGCAAGAGGCAAACAGGTTGAGCAATAACTCTTATATTGTGGATCAGTCTGGGCATGTTTTAATTATTTGGGAACATAAATTCCTTCCCTTCAAGATTACCAATCACATATTGATTTGATTCATAGATCAAACTTAGCTTATTCCAACACAATTTCCACTAAACGATAGCTTATATTCTTTTTTGATGCTGCGATACTTTGTGTCCCGGGAATTTCAAGAGAAGCGTGGACGACGTCGCGGATATATCCTTGTAATTAGTATAAATTAAATTCTTCACTACAGTAGTTATGTTATGTGCTATACATTAAAATATCAATAAAATTGTTTGATATTTTTGGACACAACTGTTGTTCATTGGCCTCAAAGGGAGCCAATTCATATGCAAATTAAAATTGACACATTTTCCATTCAGAATATTGATGATATTAAAATTAGGATTTCAAGGCCGATTATTGAATTAATAAAAGTACTTAATCGAAGTCAAGTTTACTATAGAAACAGCTGTTATAATTTTTTATTAATTGTAACAAAACACGATGCTCATTTTCTCATCTTATTATAAAGGTTGCAATATTCAAGTATTACTTGAATATTGCAACCTTTTTAAGCTAAATATGAAATCGATCGTCGTCGTCTTTATCCGAGTTATGCAGTCTTGTGTATCGCCGCAAGGTTGCTAGTGTCTTGTCTGTCGGTTTTCTACCGGATACACTTATGAGAGTATGTAGTAATGCAACATGGTTCAAGTAAAACATCTGTATAAGAATTTCAATGTTTTCAAATGTAAAACATTAAGATTGAAGACACCTATTGATAATATATCAGTGGTTACCATTACAATGGGCATCAAAGTTGCCACAATTAGTAACTGTTTAAGTTTCTGGAAATATACACACATAGAAAGTGATACAGTATATTTTCTAAATTTTTCAGATCTACTACTGTCCTTCTGGTTTGTGCTCAAACCGAGGATGCCGTCCACATAGTCTCTTTGGATGACCCTCAAAAACTCGTGAGTATTATTTAAATTTAAGGTCCAATTAATACATGGCTTTTTACATTTAAAACATTGAAGCTATTAATTTATTTTCTATGTACACATAATAATATGGTGTTAGTCAAGGATGTAAAAATCATAATGACACTACTAAATAAATAAAAAAATTAAATCTATTGATGAGTGTGACTGTGTGACCTCTAACTTTTAACTATGAACTGTCCAAGTTCTGAAAAAAATGTGGTTCTAAAGCCCAAAAAATACCTTTAACGAAAATTCGTTTTAAATATGTGACATGTAAAATTAGTTCATCAGATTTAGATATGGATTTAACGCCTGATTTCATTAGAGAAGTAGTTGTTTGTTTAAGTACTTTAAGTAATCAGTTTTTGTTTACTTGCATCATATTCAAGATTGAAATCAGAGTGTTAACCTCGGGTGAAAAGCCGTTCGAACTATAAACGGTCTCGCTACGCTAGTGCGCCAAATCATCTCATGCCTAAATAGGTTACTTTCGCCTCTCGTGTAACAATCTACTATTTCTGTGGCATTCTACCAATGAGTATTTTTTTTTTCGAAAATAAATTCGAAATATTTAGCACTTTAAGTAAATTAAATAATAATTATACGTGTGTTGATATTATTTTTTTATACAATTTATGCCACGATCAGCATGTATTTTATGGTTCCCATAGTTAAATTTTTTTTGTTAGCATGGAAAATCGTTCCCAGGGCGAAAAGTACTGATTTCATCCCTATGATCAGGCAACACGAAGCATACTTTCAGAATATGAGAAATGAAGAGCACATTTCCGTGCTATATTGAAAAATTTCTTTGGTACCATTTGCTAGGTTTTAGAAAGATACAACTGATTTGTTATATATTGTTCATTTGCTGTGTTGTAATTTCAGGTGTTATCTTTCCATTCGAGAAGTGCTTGCCTTAAGCAAATCGACACGGGAAGATCGATTGGCTCCACTTTAATTATAGTTTTCTTCTCGTGCCTAATATTCTATTTGGTACTTGGGATTTGTACAAAGAAATTCTTGATGGGTGCCACTGGTATCGAAGTTGTGCCGAATCTCGCCTTCTGGTCTGATCTACCCAATTTAGTTAAAGTGAGTATTATATATTTTTTAAATAAAAGATTATAGACTAAAAATAAACTGAAATAAAGACTAATGGTTGGGGACATGGGTATTCGGCAAACCGGTTTTTTCGGATAATCGAACTGTATTGATTCAGCCGTACATATTTGTGTACAGATGATTGAAAACCTTATTTACATATTTATTTCTTTAATGACATGTAGCAATTAAACAAAACAGTCATAAAACATATTATACATACAATAGGTAACATATTATAGGTAACATATTATAGGTACAATTAACGGTTAAAAAAGGTCTTCAATATTTATCTGTCGAAGTAAGCTTACCTGCTTACGAGCGGCTGGGTCACGTACGTAGTAGCTTTATTTTACTTACATATAAACTTAATCGTTTTTTTATAATGATAACAAAGAAACTAAGTATACTATAGTGTAGACTTGTAGAGTATCATTTCTAGATTTCTTTAAATATACTTAATTATTTTTAATTTATTATTATTAACTAGCTGTACCCGGCAGATGTTGTCTTGCTCTTATAAATAAAAAAATCTAGAAACCGATTGCAGCGCCATCAACCGGGACCAATTTTTAATCTAAACCATTCTCGATTTTAATTCATCAAAATCTGCCCCAGCATTAAAGAGGTGTTCAGCGGGGCCACCAACCGGGTCCAATCGTGAATCTAAACCATCCCGGGACGCACTTGAACACACACAAAAATAATTCATCTAAATCAGACAAATGAAAATGAGTTTAAATACAGTCACCATTGCCGAATTCGGCCTAAGATCATAACAAATGAATGGCTAGACTGATGTGACCGAGGTTTTTTATTGATATTTTTTATTGCTGAATATTAGTTTCGAAATAAACTTTCTCACGACTTTTGTCGGTTTTTATAAATATCCCGTCCCGTTGCCCACGGGAAAAAAGATATTTATGTCCTCACTATTGATTCTGGACGGTGTGCGTGTGTGTGTATCTCTTCTTTGTCTTCCTCTAACTGTCTGTGTTTGCGTGGCTCATGTGTGTATGTCGCTTCGGTGTAATGTGTGTGGTTCATTGTGATGTGTGTTCTGGTTGTTGCGTTGTGTTATGTGTGGTTGAATTTAAGGTGTCTGTGTTGTTTACAAATACGGCATCTCCTAACACGTTGCGTAGAATGTTTGTGGTGTGTAACGCTGCCTGCTTCTGTAAAATAGTTATATCAATCGAAGCGTCTAGTTTTTCTATGTATTTATTGATGGATATTATATTTTATTACTTATTATCATAATAAATAATATTATATAATATAATAGATCATTGAATTTTGTATATCATTTCTTTTTTCTCTTTCTTCTTCATTCTAATTTGAAGATATGTAAATGTGTTACTGTTTTAAGTCGGTGTAAAATAAAGAGTATTGTTGTTGTTGTTTGATAGTAAGCCATTTCATAACACTTTGAATCTAAATTCCAGGATGGTTGGGCGTTCATGATAAGCGGTTTCAAACTACCAACGCGTGCTGCGAACGGAATCGTCAGGACCCCTGACCCCAACAGCTACGACAGTATATAACATCAGAGGGAAGAAATACTCTCAGAGGGTCAACTTGTATTACTCGAATAGACCTTCAGAACAGTGCACTCGACGTTGTGCGACATTGGAAAAACATTTGTAAGTTAATTTTGTACTAAAGTATAATGTCACGTCTCATGTAGTATTTTCTTAAGTTTTCGCGATTAGTATACTTCCCGGCACGAATCTTGAGCGGTCGGCGGAACAGACGGGATCGCTTTGCGCATGTATCATAACCAATGTAATGAGATTTATCGAAAAATCGACAAAGAACCTCATACTTCGAAAAAGGATCGAAATTTCACTGGTGGTACGACAAATTGACCGCTCAAGAATCGTGTCGGGGACTGTACATATGTGTACGTAATTGAAACTACGATTTAATGCTTTTAAGTGTGATATTTTCTTTCATTTTTGTAATTAGATTCCCGTGGAGTAGCCAAACAAAAATTAAAATTAAATATTTATAATGAACAGTAAATTTAACTCATTGACACTAGGCATTTTTGTCTTCTGTGATCACGGCTACTGAAAAGTGGCCGAAACGTCGAAATAGAAATCAAATAAAATGTCGATGTTAAAACTGAATTTTATCAAGTCTCATGATTGCGTGACGTTTATTGAATATGGTAAATGGAAAAGTATTGTTATTTTTATACATTCGGCAGGACGGGACCTTTGTTGGTGGAGCGTGCAACTAATGATCTAATTGTATTGTACTGAGTTACTAAAAAACCCATATTTTAATAAACAGAAACATATTGTATATGCTATTAAGCAAGTTACGTTTGAGTTACGGGTAATATACAATGGACCATAGAAATCCAGACAATAGAAAGTAACGGAGAAAATTTGTTTCCCAAAATTTACTATACCAGGAATCGAACCCAGAGCCTCTGCTTGCAGTGAGTTAGGCCGGCAAAGGCTTAGCCCACTCAACCACAGAGGCCGTCCAGGTAGATTGGACTGGTATCTTTAATGTAAACAGCAAGAACCGAGAGTCTGCCAACGATAAAACTGTCTATACGACCTAATGTGAACCTAGCCTTAGGCAGTCTTCTGACCTAGAAGTCCACATTGTTACAATTACTGCTCACTATCGACGAGATATTATCATTTCCATGAGCTCCCACCCTCTACTGCGCAACGGTTCTGTAGAACGTTTATTCCGCATACAACAATGATCTCGAGCTTCCCTCTAGGCTTTGATATGGGGTTCTTTAAGAAGGGCGTTATAACATTTCTTAGACGTCCGCAACACGTTAACCCTGGTGTTGCAAATGTCTGTAGGCGACGGTAACCACTTTCCATTAGGTCTTTTCCGTCTGACTGTTTGCATGCTCCAAGCATTTACCACCTGTGACAGTCAAGATATCCATCCAAACCAAACCTGCAAATCCACCTTGGGCAAGCATGATGTGTTAGTTCTTTCTAAAAAAACGAAAGCTCGAGCCCAGCAGTGGGACGCTGTGGTCCGGTTTTCGGTTAATTACTTGTAATGTTGATTTTGTTTTTTTCTCATTCATATATTTCACTTAAAATGGCAGTCCGAGTTTGTATTTATTGTTGCATTAGTGCCAATTGTTAAGTACATATAAAAGTATATTCATCCAATAACAAGTAAATTTATCTTAAAAATGTAATCATAGTCTAAATATGTAAATAAAGATTGTAACTTGATTACTATGTGCATTTTAATAAATGTTTATTTATCAGTTTCAAGAGTAGATACATAAGTAATCTGTAAGAGCTAAAACTACAGTCTAGACATAGCCATATTGCGGGGTATTTTATTCTTGGTCATGTATTATTTTTTAATTTAGTGTGCTGGGTGAAACTTTGAATTACTCAACTCTACTACTCTACTCAAAATTCAAAAGAGTCACGTCTGCCTCGTTGGATCTAAAAATTTATGCCATACTAGGATTCGCCTGCGACTTCGTCCATGTTGGACGAATACGCTAATTTATACGTGTCCTAACAACTTCAAACCATTCCCGGGAAAAATTCCGTGTGATTGCCGGGATATATACAAAGTATCACGGGTTTTATTACAGACAATTTGCTATCGATCAGTGCAAATAGTATATCGGAGTCCGTTTTTTTTTCAACCGAGCTACTTTAAATCGCCCGAGCTACTTTTAATCCCAAGAAAATTTCCGTGAGATTCCCGGCATAAAAAGTAAGGCAGAATTTAAGTCTAAGAATTTGGCTGTCGATTAGGGACAATTGCATCGAAATCGGCCCGGTAGTTTTTAGAATCCCGAACAAACAGACAAGACATCTAAAAAAAAAATCGTCGTGTTTTCCATCGTTTGTATAATGTATTCTAGTTGTTGTTTTTAAATAGCTTCAATGTACAGATATGGCATATTTATAATTTAATTAACTCCAAAAATGTTGATTTTGTTGTAAAACATGTCCAACATCCACCATTTTGAATATTCGTATATGCATATGATACAACCTAAAGAAAGAAAGAAAAAATCAAATGGCGACGTACTTACACTTGATTTTAACAAATAGCATATTTTCAGTATTCTATATCGCGTTTTCAGTAAACAGGGTTTGCACTCAGTTTATTGCTGTACCGGAATTATATCCGACACTATGCTGATTTTCAGCGCAAACCTTTTAGTGTTACACCAAAACGACTAATTATTTTTATTAATCTATTTAAACTATGACATGATAAACTAATCAATGATATATTTGGTTTGTAGCGAAAACTATATGTAATAGATATTTATAAGTCGCTTCGTAACCGCTATTTTGCTTAGGCCCACTTGCACCTGGGTTAGCTCAACCAACTTGGAGTTAACTGCTAACATAGGGTTAAATAAACAATTTATCTTGCGCTAGCAAAAGTTAAGGAGTAAACCCAGGGTTAACCTTCGAAATATTTTACCCACCGTTGTGGAAAGGTTAAGTTGCTAACACAGGGTTAGTGAAGTTTAATTTCAAGTATATGTTAGCTTTCTGGTGTTCGGGAACAACTAGGTGCCCAATTCTGCAATAAAGAGATAGATTTTCTATTTAAATATCTGGTGGGGTTACAACAAAAAAAAGATAGACCTTCCAATGTTACCAACTATACATAAGAAATGTCAGGTTAGTTACCCGGTGCAATTTTTAGTGGCGCAAAGGACAATGAGAGTTATTTTTATAATTAACTAACCTCGAGTTTATAAACTCTGCTTTTATTTATTTCATGTGACTATGCGCGCAAGTGGGCCTTGGTAATTGATTAAACGTGAACTATATAATATAATAATATATAACTATACAAAACCTGTCAACCCTACCGCCCTAAAGTGGATTATTACCAAAGTATTATTCAACCTTCGTGTCTTCCTCATTTGTAAACTGAGTAAATTTAGTTTATTTAAGATGACTTACATCTTCGTAGGTATATAATGTTGTATGAAATTTTTTATAACCCAAACGAAGAATAATCAATAATGTTCCAAGTAAGTAAATACCTCCTGTCATCTCGCCACACCCCGCGCGATAGCTCTGTCTAGACTTGTATTTCGGCTGTCTACTTAGTTGTTTTTAGGCTATGATATCTACTTATATATTAATAATGTCATTGAATACTTCGGACCAATAATGCATATTTGTAAAATATATTCTGCAGTTTTGATTTTTATTTATCAACTACAAGTCGGAGATTCTTTGCAATGTTCATGTGATTAAACTTCTTAAGCCTTCGTCCATACTTGTATCATCGTTACGATCCGATCTTGCTCGAGTTGCATGACAGTTTATATTAAATATGCACGGACAGGTTGTATTTTTACAACACAGGTAATCAATGAAATGTTGAATCCAAGTTAGCAGTAGTACATGCAACAATGCAGTGCAACGCAACAGAGATCGGACCGTCACGATGAAACAGACGGGAACGCCGCCTAACCTGTTTGTGTGGCTGATAGCAAATTAATGGCCGGTTATTATATCTTACTATTCATTCGATTGCCTTACCAATGATAAAATTTTGACATTACTTGTATGGGACTCATGTCAAATTTTAACCGGTAGTAGAGCAAATGAACGGTTGGTAAGATTTGAGAAGGAGCCTACCACAAGATGAAAGTAAGTAAGTAGGCGTTACTCTTGACCGTATGATAATGATGAGGATAGTAGTTTTTGTACTGTAAAGCACAGTTTGCTCCTGTGCTTTACAGTTGTTCTTAATAACAAATAGCTTTCTGTATCCAATCTGGAGAGGCTATTAATTTTCACGTAGACTATATAATATGTCGAAAAATTCAGACAGTTTAATGAGAAATATTAATAATTGTTATGAGTTCAATAAATCTAAAGTATACCTGTACTTGCCAACGTGTTACGGTAGTAGTAATTCTTTATCTGAAAATGTAACATTAGATAACAAATCGAGCCATTAGCACCGATTTAGCATAAGCGACAATTGTACCTAAATGTATATATCGAGCTTTCACCACCATTTTGTAAGCGACATTTGGATTTATGTATGTTTTTTGTTGCAAATTATATTTTAAACTATTATTTTGTTTTAAGACTTTCAGTTTTAATTAGATTAGACCGTACTGAATCAAAAACTGAAAGTCTTAAACAAAATAATAGTTTAAAATACATTTTGCATCAAAAAATAAAGTTAGGTCCAAATGTCACTTACGATAAATGGCTGTAAAGGCTCGATATTTTATGTTGGAAAAGGTATTCTAAACTATTATTTTGTTTTAAGACTTTCAATTTTAGTAATATTTATGATTCGATTTTGAGCATTATGTTACAATAATGCCTCCTTGACTGACGAGCATTCGCCTGTGATGTAATATTTAGGATTCGATTTTGAGCATTTAGTTGATTCCACAATGTCACGCGAAGCGATCGTTGTATTACAAATTGTGTAATTACAGTTTGCGCCCTGTAATGCTTGGTTCTCATCCCTCACCGATGTAATGCTCGAATCAGTGGCATTACAGGTTGCACACTGTAATGCTCGGATCTGTCACCTTACATTACAGGCGAATGTTCGGGTTGAGGGAGCACCTTAATAGTTTGTCATGTTGCAATTTGACCATTGGAGCCTTGCAACACCGACAAATTGAATTCAAAATCTCATATGCCACAAAGAGGATGTACATAGGCACAAAAGACGCTAACGTTAAAGTGGTGGTAAAGACTCAAAATATTTAACACTACATTTATTACTTTGATAATGAATTGTAATCGTCAATGTATGCGCGTATTGGTTAGAGTCAATAACAATCTTTAGCCAATCAAGTAATTATTAATATCGCTTGTGGCGTGAATAGGCATTTTTGCGTACATATAAACAATGTACCAGTTTGTAGATGCAGATTTACCAGTTGAAACGGCCTTGAACTCGTCTTTGAAAGTTTTTAACTGTTGCGGTATTTGATCACGCGTATGTACGAACTATCTGTGACAGAGCAGCTCAGCAGACATTTATTTACACGGGCGAGAAAGTCGAACAATACAATGATGATAACGTTCATTCTACAGCAGTGAACTCTACTCGGCTCACTTCAAGTGGTACAAATTACTATCTCAGCTTAAAAGCGAGGTCACTCTTACAACACAGTCTAAAATCTTGTCCTACTTAACACTATTTTCGTAGATTAGATGTAGATGGCGCGTCAAATAAACATACATGACTAGTCAGGAGTTCTGCCTATACCAGCGTAATAATATGGAGTATCATCTTAAAATAAGTTTGTTAAAACACGATTTGTAATCTAACTTTCAGAGTGTATATCGGATTCAAATTGAACAGGCTTACGGTGTTTAGGCTTATATAGAAGTAAACCAATGAATTTTTAACGTCGCTGTTGTACTGTTTGACTTGTATTATATAATCAATGTAATTTAGTTAATAAGTAAGTAGTATAGGATTATATTTGTAACACAAAATTTACATATATTGATTTGCCATTAAAATTATTGTTATTATTTTTAAATTGTATAATTTAAGTATATGATTTTTCATCATTATTAAAATTATTTATTTTAAATTGTTTTCTATCTTAAACTTGATATTAAAAATACATCGATAGGGGGGGTAGTTGACAGATCCATTGAAATATTTTTTATAATCTTACAAAACGCCGAAGCCATCTAGATTTTCTGTGAGCGTTGGAAACTATGACATCATTTCTATGACGAGCTATTTAACTCATCGTATTAATTATAGTTTCAACAGTAATTAATATTAATTTTATCAATATACTGTGAAGTAATGATGAATACATGGTTCTTGAACGCCCACTCTTTTATGATCATTTTTTCGGAATTTATTGTCATGCGTGTCAACTACCCTCATTGTGGACTGCTTGGAATCTCTTTAGAGGGAGTGAGGTATTTAGGGTAGAAGAGTGTAGGTGTGAATATGTTTTTTACAAGTACAGGCCAAAATTATATCAACCATACATCCATATCAGTTTTGTATAATTGCCTCAGAACAAATAAAATATTGTAACCATGTTTTTATTTTATAAGCACTAGTCACCGCATGTTTCATCGAAATGCGCACCGTTCACTGACTTTTATAGAATTTCTTTGAGTTATGTTGCTTTCTATCTATGGTTTTGTTATTTTTGCTTGTGTATACAGGTTGTTAAATAGAAAAAGGATCAAATGTATTTTTAGTCAAGCCTTTGGGAAGTGTTGCCTAATTTTATTTTTCTTTCATCTTTAGGGTAATTTGTGTGATATATTGTAATCAGCCTAATATATATTATATATAAATCATATAAGTAGTAAATATTCACCAAATATGTATTATATATTTTGTATTCAACATTGTTGTTTAGTGTTTTATAAAATTATAATAAAATAAAGAAAAAATTGCTCAAACATAGTTTTATTTATTTTATAATTAAGACACATTTATTCTCTAAACAAATAGTTGAAGATTTATTTTCAAACAACACAATTATTTTCTATGATAATTAGTCACACTCAACCACAACATGCTATATGCCTCCACAGTATACCTGCCACGTTTATCCAAGGCGGCTTTGCAGGTTGTATCACGATATTTTCCTTCACTTGTTAGCACGTGACAATTGTAATAATGTGCTAACTTAAAGTATAACATTAACAATATAAGGAAATTAAGTTACCGATGTGTGAAATCGGCCAAACAATGAACGTATACTGGCTTTTATACTAAAATGGCGGAGGGACAGAGTCTAGCATAAGACGTTTTTGAAGTAAAATTATAGTCACATTTGGCTTCACAGTGCAAATTTACTTCAATAATATTAGATCGATTTTATGACAAATACCAATAGCTTTGCTGGTAATAAATTAGCACTAGTTTTTTAAATTCTAATTATTTATTTTTTTATGGTATCCGAATACTTGCAGTTATTCTTCTGGCCCGTCGGTTGGAATTACCTCGAATCCATACTGAAACATAAGTGAAAAAGTCGTAGTCGCTTAATGGCTAACGGATAGTCTCATTTCAATGAGTGGATTCAAATACTGACTGGTAAGCAGTACATGGTCTCAAGCTTAGGCAGTTTTTTCTGACATGAGCCTATTGTTGCTATTAGGTACCACATGCAGATAATTAGGATCGTATTGGAATGATCTCAACGAAAATTGGTTGTATTGGAGATCCGTGGAAATATTTGTTACTTTTGGTTAATGGTTCGTTTTTATTAAAGAGCTCGGTTATTTTAATTAACGATATAAAGATAATTCAGCAAAGAAATACCTCTTTAGCATTTCCAATCAGACATTTCGAAAGTAACAAAGCCCTGTCGCATCCATCTTCTCCGTCGGTAACGGGCTCGTCATTTACTGAAAAAGTATGTTTATGAAGTGATATACTACAGTAAGTGTACTCTCCGAAGTAAGGTCAAGTAGGTTAGGCCCAAAAACAGTGAGCGATGAAGTGTGGTTGGCTGTCGGTACGAGGAATAAAAGGTAACTTCGTATCGTACACTTTTAATAAAGACACACTCTATATGTTATTTACAAATCAGAAGGGTTTTTGTTTAGATGGTGGCAAGCAGCACGATCGAGTACTGAGTTTTTACACGACCACGAATTGTGTTGCTGCGTTGAAGACGTGTGTCGAACCACAAACTACTATGGATACTGTCTTTATATTATTCAATCAGTGTTGCCAGATGACCATGTCAATTAACCCCCAAAATTTTTCAAAAACCCCGAGATATAAGCTTTTTGAGAAAAAACCCCCAAAACAGTTTTTTCTTATTTTAAAGGAGAAATAAAAAAGCAAAACCACCATCGTAGCGAAAACGTCACTAATGGCGTCATCATTTTCGCTCACCGGGGGGGGGGGGGGAGGGGGGGGGGGGTGTAATAACGACTCGTGTCAATAGGTGGGTTAAATAACCGTTCCACTTGAGTTTACGATTGTGACGCCAGCAAATAAGTGGAACGGGAAAAACCGCGGTTGTGAACGTGATCATTGTAAGTCTCTAACGGAAAGTAGCCTATGAGATACGACGCATACGAGAGACGGCATAATAAATAAAATAAATGATGTACATAACCGTGCCAAGCCATTATTGGACAAAGAAGAAGAAGAATGATGTACATGAACGAACGAATGAATTGAATTATTAAAATGAACTATTGAATTAAAGTATGATTCACTAGTAGAGTATAATTCTAAGATAAAGTAATAATACCGTATTATACCTTACATATAATCATTGTACTGACGAGAATTGTGTTTGTAGATGAATTATTGATACTTAAAATATCGCCAAAACTTTCTCACAACAAAATATTTACCCCCGAAAGTCCCCCCAGACGTCAAAAAATCCCCGAATTTGCAGGATATCCCCCCCATCTGGCAACACTGTATTCAATGTACTCTTGGATACTGTCGAACTGTCCCGATCTGTCGTTCGGTTTTTGATAGATGGTGTTTTCGCGCCAAGAGAATCGGCGGGAAACGTGTGAGCCCGCGCTGTCATATAACGACGTGATATTTTATTATATTTATGGCTTGGCAACTAGGCCTTTAAGCCAGAAACGGCGCGATCTTTTGCATGCTACACAGATTAATATTAGTTTTGCTGCTGCGTGCTTGCTTATAACGTTGGCATTAAGGTCGCCACAACGGGTTTGCCTATTTGCCTATGCGACCTGTACTGTCGAGTGTAAGGTAGGTACGCAAGGTTACGTTTAATTTCATAAAATATTTAAAATGCGACGTGCGATATTCTTTAAAAGTGATTTAGCAGACAAAGACGTATATTTCTAATGCCGGGGCTTCATCTGCCTTAGTGTTATAGATTTAGGCTGGGGCCGAATGCGTCTTATTTAAAGCGTTAAAAAATAACGCCGTTAACGGATAGCCACATTAGTATATATACGTACATCATCTATCAATATTCAACGTCATTAATAATGTCGCTTCTCAAATAACACATTACCTAAACCCATTGTCATCTGCGTGAAACGGCCTTAATCTTTTAAAACTAACGCAGATGAAACCCACCTTAGGGTAAACAAATTACCACTACTAATTTGCCAGGTGGTAGGGCATTTGCCCGACTGGATGGCTGCCACCCCTGGTCTAGAGTATGCCGCAATTTTCACAACCTTGTGCTGTGTTCCGGCATTAGTGACCAGGTTCCAGTCTCCCTTAAGAGAGCTGCAGCGCATTTGTAGCACCTTTGGTGTTGCAAATGTCCATAGGTGATGGTAACCGCTCTCCAAGTGGGCCGTCGGCCTGTCTGCTGCACTCTTGCAATAAAAAAAAACTAATAAATAAATAATATGTTACACGTCTCTTTTCTTTCACTTTCTCTCAATTATTTGGGGTCGGCACAATATGCCTTTACCTTCCACACTCTTCTATTCTGAAATACGTTCTGTCACACCATAAATCATCATATCATCCTTCACACAATCCATCCGTTTCTTTTTTAGTCTATCTTTATATGTAGGTATACCCATCAATCTAGCAGTTGAGAATTGTGAATCGTGAAAGTCACGTGATTTTAATACGATTTTCATGAAAATTAGTCGCTCAGAGACCGGAAATGACCATGGCATGTCCCTTGTCGGATATGTATGTTCTCTTCTGCGAGCAATTACGACAATTTTGCGTGGGGTAGAATAGAATAGAATATCTTGTATTTAATAAGTTGTCAAAGTAACAGGGTGCAACAATGGGATAGTAGATATTAATTAGATTATTAAGAAAATGTTATAAGTACTATTTTTTGAATTTTATTGAAATAGAAAGCTTTTAATAAGAATCAATGAAAGAAGTATTTCTTTTACCTTTCTTGCAAAATTGAAAGAGTTTCTTGCCGGCTTCAAGTTTCGTAGGATTATCAGCATACTCTTTCTCAGAAAACGCAGTGGCTTGCTCTAAGTCAAACATGCCTTTGGAATCTAACTGCAACGTAAGAAATTGTTATAGACACTTAGGGAACGTATTCATAGTATTTATGACCCAGTTTGACCAACCAAAAAGTTAATATAAAATTATTTGGTTCATTAGCCGTTTTAAAAGCGCTAAACCATGCGATGCGAACCATATATTTGAATATAGCATAATATACTTATATTTCCTTATATACTAGACAGTTAGAATGTGTTCATTTCACGTTTTCTTTATAGTGCCACACCTGCAATAATGATAAAAATTTAGATTGTAACCGAATGCGTCTTATTTAAAGTGTTATAACAAAAACCACCTCTACGGCACCATTCTCGGAGAGCGTGGTATCATATCAGACGATCCGGCCTAGTGAGCTGTGGTCAAAATAATGATTTCAACATGACTCTACCGCATCAAAAATTGATACAAATATATAAATGTGTGTTCTTACCCAATTAGCTCTTTTAAAAACGCATGCACCGATACATTTGCTGTTCCTTGATTCGGGAAACTGATGTTGGTGCATTAATTTCATTTCTTCAACTGTCACTGGATGATCTTTACTGCATTCAACGCCTTGGCGAAAGAACCACGCTCTAATTTCTGTATCCGTTCTTGCCTGATATAAAATTGTATTTATAACATATTAAAATAGATTTTAGTATTAGGGGAGAGCAGGTAGGATTCGTACGTTTTTTGTTCTGAGCCTTATAAAAAAGAAACTATTAGCTATTAAAAAAATATTTTAATAACGGTATATTACCCATTTGTCTGGCTTTAATATAATGAAGTGCAGTTTTCATATAAAGCAACACGGAGAAGTTACGACCGTCTTCCTAAAAAATGGAAAACGCACGAAAGCACCCCATGCATGGGGTAGCTTCGTGCATAGCCTGTGGCACATTCGGACACAGTAGGGAACCTCCGTACAGTAAAAGAAAATGCTATTTATTCAATGTAGTAAAGTCCTTTATTGAGGTCAAAGTTAAAACAGCATCGGCCGTCATATAGTAAACTAGCTATTATTGTATTCAGATTACCTATGTATAAATAGAACACAAATATTTTTTTTCTTCTATAATAATTATGAAACAAATGATCTTCATCTAGTAATGATCAACAATATTGTTTTAAGTACTTTAATACTTAAAAATAAGTCCTAAAAATATTCATGTAACAATACTTTTTCCATTAATAAAAGAACTAAAAATCAACATTATAGTCTCTTCCTTGGTAGTAAAACCTTGATTTGATGTAAATTTGGAACTGAAATCACGTGCCGGTATATTATCTCCTTCTTCAGCTTGCTTTGCTTGTTTATAAAACTTTGTTAAACGACTTAGAAGAGTCGTTGGTTTGACGCCATACTTTTGGGCGGATTTTCTAATAGATAAAGTGCTATCCACGACCTCTTGCATTGCCGAATTCATAGCATCTTCATCTTCCTCTCCTGTTCGTGTCCCTTTTTTATTTATATTCTAGGCATGATTCTGTAACACTAATATTTTTTGGTGAATTAATTTTTTGTAAAGACTTAAAACATATAATCGAATTGTATTCATCGTGAAATTAGAACAAAATTGCCCATAGGTACAATATCTACTGGTACATATTATATATAGTAGAGGAGGATTCAAACAGTACGAATCTACCCCACTTATAACTGCACGAAGGTACCCCATCCAGAGAATTCAACAAATTAATTTGAAATAAAAATAACCGTTATTGTTAAGCTAAAAATCTATTTAAATATTAAAGTAATATTTTAAGGCATAAACTGTAATAAATCACTTTTATAATTTGAGCATTACTTATACTAGCCAAGCTAATTCAAAGATGAAAACGAAAAATACTTACGCAGAGCGAATGCACGTATCGACTTACACCATCGAAGCCAACGGCACTATTGTGGCCCCACTTCGCAGGTACCCGGTCCCTACGAACGGCAATCACGCACACAAATGCGAACACATCAATGTATTAAAATGGCGGAGATATCTTCACTGTACGAATGCTCCCTGTGTACGAATCCTACCTGCTCTCCCCTATGTACATTTTTCCCTAGCAGTGTCAGCCATACATCGTTCACATTGCCATAACGATGTATTTGATAATGAATTACAACAGGCACCTAAAAAAATATGACCGCACCATATTTTTGGTTATCTCGTCTATCACGTAGAAAATATGTCTTTTATCGGGATAGAAAGTATCCACGTGTGGATACTAGTGAAGGAGTTATTTAGGAGAGAAGAGAGATTTTGAGATTGAAGATTGTGATAATTTTTGTTAAAGTGACTTATTTGGTCTCAAAGTAGATATTCTTTAAATAATAAATCTAAAAAAATGAGAACGAATCACCGCTGGCGCCATTTAGTAATTTTATACATATAGGAGCGTTTTTATTGGGTGGTTATCATTGACAGTGCCGTACATAGCTTTTTATGCGCCCTATGCGATCTTCTATAACTGCGCACTTGTTTTTTAGATATTATAAGTACTTGCTATGTATAGGCCTACTTTATTTCATTCTGGGTGATAAAATAACACACAAGAACCTTGGTGTTGGTGGACCAATTATTTAATATTTTGGAAGAAAAATCTATTTTTTTAAAGAACTAGTAATCGAATACGCTCGTGCGCTGCCAAAAATATGAGCGCGATGTTTTGTTTAATTTAACAGACGTTTTTGATGATACTGGTATGTAGGTACGTATGTGTTGGAATTGAGCACTAGGGCCGCAGCGGGAACTTATCACGACCAAACCGAAAAAATAATAGTCTTACCTTGTTGGCCATTCTTGCGCCCCCCAGACTCTACGCCCTGTGGCACAGGTGGCACCGCCCTATTTCCAAGGCTTTTAACATTTATTGTAAGAGCATTGGGCACTTATATCATCACTTGCGACGCTATTATTAGACGTAATTAAGTCCATTATTATGGTGTATAGTGGAAACATTACATAAGAGTTCTTAATATAACTTTATTCCGAAAACAGTGATCAGAATATTGTAACCGACACTTTGTGGGTGTAAAAACTGTTAATTTTGTTGGGTCATCGTCAGTCAACCAGCGTGCCAAGTAAATTACATAATATCTATACTACGGTACCAATTTATTTCTAGTTCGCCCCAAATATTAAACGTTTAAAATAAATTAAATAAAAATTACTTACATAACAGGCGCCTACCATACAAAAACACAATATAGCTAGGAAGTACATTTTTGTTACCCTGTATAAATGAGATTAAAATTTATTACATTAAACATCCTTTTATATTCGTGTAAACAATCATTAACTTGTCATTATGGATAGATAAAATCCATCAGATCTTAAATCTACTGAAAATCTTAATATGTTTTAAATTACCATTATTTTGATGGAAAAAACTTAAATAAGTTTGCCATGGTTATTATATAAGTAAAAAGGTTGGTAAATCTTTGTACGCGGGTAGTTTCACTCTTTTGCAGTTATTGTAGTCGGGTGATAATTATGCAGGCTTAAGTTGTCTAGAGACCAAAATACCTATTTTTGGAGAATCGCATTACGAAGTTGACATGTATTTAGATAAAATGGATGAACGTGATAGAGCCCTACTGCAGTCATTATTATGATTTAAGCTCTTAAGGCCGGTTCGATCGGTGTAACAACGCTCTCACAGAATATGGCCGTGAAACAGTAAGCCTTGTTCATCGTGTTTCGTACGATTAGTTTGAATTCCGATGGACCTATCCCATTCCTATCTATTCCATATCTTGTTCTTCCTGTCTGACCTCCTAAAGGCAGGCAACACGTTGGCTACTCGCCTGGTGTTGCAAACGTCTATAGGCGACGGATACTCATGTCCAGTACGTGGCCCGCTTATTTGCCAGCTTCGCAATTAAAAGAGATAATTGGTGTTAGATACATCATAAGGTTCCACGGTATTTTGATACTTGCCACGTTCGGAATAAGAATCTAGAAAGATGGCTATTTTAAACGTAGATTTAGACTGTCCAAAGACTGCGACGTTGTATTCCTGTATGCGGGAGCAATAAATTAACCCATTTTATAAGCAGCACGCAGAAGGTTTGCCCATGACTACTTATTATTATTGTATTTTATTACTTACTATTATTGTATATACTTAAGCAGAGCATAAATAATGATAAATTTATTGCAACAACTATTTATTTAACCTTTTTTGTCAACTCTACTGACCATCGAGGCGTGACATCATGAGGCTATCGGCAAACCTGCGCTCGGTTAGTACGTAATATTCCATAAGTCGATAATTAAAGAGATAAAGATACTCTATATCTAATAGCAATGAAAGAGTATAAGGTAACCTAAATTATCTGGTAAAGGATAAAAATCTTTGATTTACATTGAACTGTGAGTTTTAGTGTAACTATTGGGAGTCCTAAACCACTACTTCTATTCCCGGACATTAAGGTAACAAGTAACCAAGATAAATAAATCTCAAGAAACTATGGTCTGTGTAGTCATCCTAGGTCATCATCAACCTTTACAAATGTCTACCAAAATGTTTTATTGACTCTTCAGGTGATCACAGGGCTGGTTCTTACCTCGGACCACGGATCAATATCCAGTGAGTGATGATCCAGTGAGGCAACCTAACCAGTTATCTGGGTACCTTACCCATTGTATTCGATGATAGTCATAGACCCAGTATTCTAACTTAAGGGATTATGGGTAGAATACAATATAAGTTAAGTTTCATTCATTGTACTTACTAGTTCATAATGTATTTCAAAGTTAGATTATATTGATTTGTTTATTTCCTATTAAAATCTATGGATGTTGATCAACAGCAAATGGCTCAAACATTCGTTAAATAAACATCGGGACAATCGTCATTAATTGATAGGTTTTTTCAAAGTAAGGACACCGATGGCTCCCTAATTTTAAGTTGTAAAAATTGGTTTTTCGACATATTTGCTCAAAAAATACATTTACGAAGCCTGTATACTGCGATCTATGTAAATATGTTTTGTATAATAAATCAGTCTTGTTACCGCCGTCATCGTTTGAGTCTTACATTGCCTGGCGCACAGTGAAGCGCAAAAGTTCGAAAAATTTCTTCGAAAATTAAAAATTACGCATCATACAATGGAACGTGTGGTGAAATAGGTACTTAGGTGAAATAAAATATGTTAGAACTAGCTGACTCGGCGAACTTCGTACCGCCTTATTCAAATAAATTAATAAACAAACAAATCGAGAAAACATGGCAAAGGGCTCATAGAATTTGAAAAATATATATAGCCTATAACCATCTACGATTAATTCCACGTCAAATGGTTGTGGTTTCATGCTGATCGGTCCAGTAGTTTTCGAGTTTACCTCGGACAAAGAAAACAAACTTTGCTTATATATATATAGATAGATAGATAGCCATAAACCATCTAGGAAAAATTTCGCATCGAATGGTGGTAGTTTCATGTCGATACGATCAGTGGTTTAAGCGTGATTGAGCCTCAAACGAACACCATTTTCATTATATATATATAGATAGATAGCCATAAACCATCTAGGAAAAATTTCGCATCGAATGGTGGTAGTTTCATGTCGATACGATCAGTGGTTTAAGCGTGATTGAGCCTCAAACGAACACCATTTTCATTATATATATATAGATATATATAGATTCCATCAAGGAGTTTCACATTACGAATATATAAACTGAATCATCGAGCCTCTATGGAAGCGCATTTGATTAATACATTTGTCTCTCTTTAATACCATAGAGAAAATGAGACGAAAGATACGGTTCTAATTTTCAAATCCCACAAATGGAGTGAAAGCGCACAATATTAGCAACATCAAAGATTTTTTTAACTTTTCTACTGATTTTTATGTTTGTTTTATTTCACATTGTACTGTTTTCTCGCAAATGTGTTGAAGAAAGTTGTATGACACACGTGCGGTTGTTGGTTTTTACAAACTCGTGACTATGGTTATCCCTCGACTACGTCTCGGGCTCACATCCGTGTACTCGTTTGTAACAACCAATTTAGCGCACTAGTATCATAACTTACAATATTATATTGTAAGTTGTATTTAAATCACTCTATATGTTAATGTATTGTTACTTTTTTGAATGTGGCATAACCATCTTTATGATTCATGGCCATGGTCGTACGAGGATACTAATCGGTAGGTAATAAACAAATATAGAATCGTTTTATAAACATATATTTTATTAATTTCCATCTATGTAACTTTTTGTAACTGTAATATAGTTGATATTATTATGTTATATTTTCGTGCGCAGTGGGATGTGGTAAAAAAATTGCAAGTTAATGGATTATTATCGTTATAGTACCACTGTAATTACCTCGTGATGGACAGGCGGAAATGGCTGAGTACAGCGCATGTATGATGTATGTAGCTATACAATATTTAGGTATAACGTTATGTAACTATGATAAAAAGTGATAGCAAAAAAGTATATTTGCAGTATATACCTGCATATGCCTTAAAAGTAGATACTTTTAAAGCTTTGATAATGTTAGCACATTCCACTGCTGGGCTTTATTCTCCTCTACTACATTACTATTTATCTCAAAAAAATATAATGTATTTTATAAATTTAAGATCGTCGTAATTTATATTATAAATCGATCGGGATCGATTTGACTGAGACTCAACTTATATAGATATTTTCGATGCCGAGGATAAACATAGGATACTTTTTATCCCGAAAATGGGATAGTTTCCGGGATTAAAATATATTTGCCTATTTGTTTATTATGCTTTTACGGAAAAAACAATTTGACCGATTTGGCTTACATTTGGTACATATGTAATTTTAATAACGGTGGGCAAGAGATAATTTTCATCCTGCATAATGGTATAGATTTTAGGATAGATTTATGTAAAGGTTATCCCAGACAGTAGAATAGGTTTTTTTGATTGTCATTTTGGTTAATTTGGTCATTTTGGTCAGTTTGAGCAATTTGGTCATATTGGTCATTTTCGTTATTTCGTAGTTTCAATACCGAAAATGGACATAGATACTTTTCATATCCGGAAATGGAAGAATTTGCCATATATAATGAAGTGAACCTTCCGGAGGCAAATAGCACTAACAGAAAAATTTAATACAAAGTAACCTGTACTAATGCTTGCCATTTAAACTAGAGGCACGTACAGTTTGTAAATCCAGTATCCCGTAACTTACGTTGCCTGGAAGAGATCGCTTTAAGCAATAAGGCCGCCTATTGTTCTGCCTAAAAATACTGTAAGTCATGTATTGTGTCTGATATTTTGGTGAGCAACAAAGTGTTATATCTATCTATCAATCCTCAATTAATATCAATATGTTGGCGACTAATTATATTTTCGTTGTTTCAATTGAAATTATGTTAAGTAATTTTCAAAACTAGCACATTATGCAAGGCAAGTATGTGTATGTACAAGGTCGTCGGCTTGTGCCCCTAACCTTTGCACCTGGGTGCCACGCGTCTTTGAAGACGGCCCTGGTATTCACATTTCTCACCATGTTTACCTTTGCATACTAGAGCAAAAGACTGTCAAAGCAGTTTTTAATTATCTACTTCGTAATTCTAAAGTTATAGGAGCAGACATTTGTACAACTTTGGAAGATTATTTTACAAAGAGACGGATGGATTGTGTGAAGTTATGACATGACGATTTGCGGTGGGACAGAGTAAGAAAAAAGGATTATGGAAGTAAAGTGCCGACCCCAAATATTTGGGAGAAGGTTGGAGGAAGGTTGTGTTACAAATACTACAAATGTGACAAAATTAAAACATTGGTTTCGTTAAATAAAATAAATAATTACCAATTAAATTAATATATTTTATGGAAAATAAAAAATAGATGGATTCGCTTCATAAATACACTTAGTCATATGAAACGAAGCATCGCAGATGTCCTTGTGACCGTTCGCTGAAAACAAGAAATAATATACTACATTTTTTATAGCAGTTTTTCAATAATTGCATAGTCATTAAGTCATTATACTAGGAAGCGCATTTGTTTTAATGGCTGATGTATTTGTTGGGGAATTTCTTGTTCTGGTCGTTTATTTACAATATGTATAATAATGTACAATAATAACAGCCCATAAATGTCCCACTCCTGGGTTTGGGCCTCGCATTATAGGGGAACGGACTCGCCACGCTTGTCCAAGGCGGCTTGGCAGGTTTGACATATCGGCTATATCGATGTGCAGGTTCATGATGTTTTGTTTCACTGTTATCGCAATATGCCTATCTAATGCATGCTTTCATTAAGCAACCACGGCTTATATGTAGGCATGTTTTAGGTAGATTATTGACAAGAAGTGCAAAATGCTAATATTTTTTTTTAATTATACATAAAAAATACATTAATTAACCTTCTGATCACTGGTTCTGTCAAAGAGTTTCTTACATATGTCTTTAAAGAAACACTTTGCCGACGGATCCCACGATTCTAGATACACTATTACAGAAAATTTAAAGGTAAGTAAACAACTCAACAACATTTTTCTTTTACTCGTTGAAATTCTGTTGCAGTATTTTTTATTTTATAGCAGACAGGCTACTGGTCAACTGGTGAAAAACGGCAACCATCGCCTATAGACACATCAAAGATGCTACAAATGCGCCGCCACTCTCTAAAGGGAGGCTGGAACCTTGCGGCATACTCTAGACTAGAGGTGGTAGCCATACAGACAGGAAAATGCCCTACCATCTGGCTAGATGCTAGATTTCTTCGTCTGATACACACCTGCGTTTTTACAAGTTGTTAGGGCAGCTTTAGCATCTTCTTTTATTTCCTCGGGTAATAACATGTCGGCTTGTTTAAGTGATTGTTCATAGTTGATCTTGCCATTTTTTACCTTAAAAATTTAAATTAATAAATTTATTTTATCTGTGTAGTGCAGGAACGAAGAATTAATAGAAATATTTGCGACCGGACGATGATTTTTCGCAAGGGGCGACAAAACAACCCACAACTAGTGATAGTTCCGACACGGTCTAATGGATTTCAATGAAAATTAAGGGATTAAAACAGGATTTTTCTTAATATTACTTGTAGGTTCTTCAATATCCTTTAGCATTCAGAAAATATGAATATAACCATTAGTCAAGCCAATAAAAACTAAAAAAATAAGTATATCTTACCGCATTAGCCATCTTCATAATACACGCCATGTAGCATTTCAGATTAGTATCGTCCAAAAACTCACCCTTCATTATGCCATCGACTTTATCTGAAAATTTCAATGACATTCTTAAGAAAGGTACTATACTTGCAATAATCTTACACATAATATATATTGGTTTAACTGATGACTTAAGCCAAAGCAGGTTAATTCAATACGTCCACCCCTGGTCTAAAATATGTCGCCATAACAACCTTGAGTTGTGTTCCGGCATTAGTGACCAGGTTCCAGTCTCCCTTAAGAGAGCAGCAGCGCATTTAAAGCACCTTAGGTGTTGCAAATGTCCATAGGTGATGGTAACCGCTGTCCATCAAGTGGGCCGTCTGCCTGTCTGCTGAACTCCTGCAATAAAAAAAAAAGTATAGCGGTTTTAAAGCCAAACTTAAAATTATGTAAGATTCAGGCTAAAATATGTCTTCTACACAAATAAAATCAAAATGTCTGTTTGTTATGTCAAAATAACAGCTTTTTACTATGCATATGAAAGTATATACGGTACATATCAATTTTTTATGTATTATATTTGTCTATTTGTCTGTCTGTTTCTTCCGGCTAACCTCTGAAACGACTGGATTGATTATGACGGGATTTTCACTGGCAGACTTTGGCTACTTTTATTTCAGAAAAAAAATTGATAGTCCCATGCGGACGCAGTCGCTGTCGCTGGACCGGAAGGCAAATTAAATTAAATTCCACTCGGACGAAGGCTTGGTTAACTGCTAGTTTTAATTAAAACACCTAGAAACATAAAATATTTTTTTTAGGTTTAAGAAATTTATTTCTCAAAAGAATTTACAATTCACTTACAGATAAATAACTAGTTACATTATAATATAGCTTTATGGCTCCAGGCAGTTTCATGTAAGATTTACGAACTTTTCAGGCTTAGGTTTTTACTGGGGGATTATTATTCTTAGTCCGATTTTTCTACAGCAATACACATAAATATATAAATGTAGTAAAGAGTCATCATCGTTAGTCTCATTCGTGTGGGTGGAGTCGGTTAGAGAGTCGAGTTAAAACTATTTCCTCCAGCTTTAACTTGGAGGCTCACGACCGACCGGTGACGTGACCTTGGAATTGGAGGCTTCCTGTACTGGAATTTACACAACGGCTCACGTTCACCAATTTGCGGTTTCCGGTGGTCTTCAATGGCTTCAGGTAGGTTGCATCAGCAGCTCGCTCGACCAATGGCCATGTCAGGTTTTAGTTGGCCTCTCTGCAGGTGTAGAGAGTTCCTGACCTCCCCTTGCTTCGGTCTCGTCTGAGCGCGTGAGGTTATGGGACTCTAGGGAGCGAGCGTGTAGAGGAATATATAAATAACCATATGGAGATTTACGAGTCGGCCGTTGTCGCCATGGCCGATCGCTGAGCGAGCCTCCATCGCAACGAATAAATAGTCTTCTGCACTAAGTGAAATATGATTTTGGGCACTACACATAATGAAAAACCCGTGAGAGATATCCATTGCAGGCTTCTTCTTCCATGCTTTCATCTCTTAAAGCAGTAAAGTGTTAATAGCAAATAAGAAAATAATTACCATCTGCTACATTATTTTTAGGCTGACAAGTTTTTCTCATCATTTTACCGGAATTTTTCATTTGTTTCATAGTCATCTAAAACATCATAAATTCTAATAATCAATTATGATACATCAATTGGTTAAATACTAAAGTAAGATCGGTGTTGTTAACTTGCAAAATATTTAAAAAAACGGTTTTGGGGTTATCGATCCTCTCTCTTTTTTTACCATATCCCAATTAATTGGGGTCGGCACAATATGTCTTTTCCTCCCACACTCCTCTATTCTGAAATACATCTTCTGTCACACCACATATCATCATATCATCCTTCACACAATCCATCCGTCTTTTTTTGGTCTACCTTTACATTTGTACCCATCCATCTTGTAGTATAACATTCTTTTTGTCACGTGACTTTCATCCCTCCTTATTATATGCAAAACCAACTTAATCTTCTTCCTCTCAATTTTTCAGTCACGGGTGCAACTTTCAAGATCCCCTGGTGTACTCGTTTTTCCATATCCATTCTTGTAACACCACACATGGGATTATTGATCCATGATGTGAAAATGGCTGTGGATTTGGGTACTTATTTAAGGGTCTCAGAAATCAACCGATTGCTATGAAATAGATATATGAAGGTTTATTTGATATCGGGGATGATATGACTTGTATTCTAGAAAATAGAATAGTTTCGGATAGTTAAGAATCCAAAGTTACTTGATCTTTAATTTGAATATTAAAATAAATAGAACTCATAAGTTTCTCAAAAAAAAATAAAGACTATTAATTGAATGGTGACATCGGATTCATTTCATAATAACAGCTACAGATGGTTCATTATGCTAATGATAATGATGTTGATTGATGGTTGCGGATGGATGCGGCAGACAAAAACATGTTTGAAATGATTAAACCGTATTTTAAATCATAGGTAATTTAATGTTCCAAAACGAAAAGAACAGAAAATTATCTATTTTTTCGTAAAATTAAAACACTAACCGCTTCACAAAATGTCCAATAAACAAAAAGTTGAATTATCACTTTAAGAAGCATAATTTGACGACTCTTCTACACACTTGTGCCACTTGACCATATCACTACGCATAATGAATTGCCTGATCATCTTTGCCACTTTATAATGTAGTCGATAAATAACTCATTAGACTCATTTCTAATTACATATACAATTATGCGTATGATTATGGATTTTCTTCCGGTAAGGATGTGAGTGACAATGTGGCAATGTGCCATGGATTTTTGTAAAATCATTACTTTCTTAAACGTCAAGTAAAACGACAAAATCTGTGATTTTGATGACAAAATGATATTTTTATACGCCTGGCATAGGCATAGAATAAAATGTATGCGAATTACATAATGTACTACTTAGCCTAACCATATGTCATTCCCATACATTTTTTTATTCTACTCGTTTAGCTGTAATGCCACTTATCTATAGGGTCTGTTGTTGTATGGTATCTAATTTAAATTATTTCACAATTAATGTATTTTTTAAAATAATTGACCCAAGCCATACTAATATCCACCCACATATTGCACAATTTTTCTCTAATCCATCCTAAGGTTGTCTGGAAGAAATTGCTTTCAGTAATAAGACCGCCTATTGTTTTCTGTAGGTACTTAAACTTCTTGAATTGTATTTTAATGTTATGCAATAAAATATATTCTATTCCAATATAATCATTTATAACATCCTACTGCTGGGTTTTTGTTTAATTTTAATAATTTGACATGACCTATTAAATTAAATTGTCTTCATTTAGATTTAAGTATAAAATATTGCACACCGACACCGGTAGAATATAGATGTACTAACTACTTAATGTAACACCCTTTACCTACACCTATATTCGCAATAAAATGAATTTGAATTTGGATTCAGAACTCGCTTATTTCAGAGGATCGGACAGCATGCCAAGTTTGTCTCAAAGTTAAGTCTCAATTAGTAAGCTCGCTATCCAAGTACACTACCAGAACTTGATTGTACGTACTTGTAGGTACTTAATCTCGTTATTGAGGGACACGGTAACAACTTACTAATTGTAATAATAGAAAGAAGAAAGAATATTTATTTAGGACAAGATACAAAAAGTAATACAAGGTAAAATATCTAATAATTAATCATGGTGTCCTAAAAAGGCTCTTGTTCAGCATAATGTTTGTTCCACAACCAGCGCTGATCTTCCGCAAGTACCTCTAAGTGATGCCACGGCTTAGCTCCACAAAGCAAATTAAAAGCAATACGCATTAGTTATAAAATTTATGCAATTAGTGGTGCATATGAACATAGTTATAATTACAAATAAAAGAAAACGAACAAAAAACCAACGGACAGAAGTGACGAATAAGACAGAAATATTGCCAAAACAACTGCAAAAGACGTGTTTATTCTCGTTTAGGACGCCAACGTACGTCATTGGAAAGAAAAGAGGACAGAGAGTATAGTCACTATTACACTCTCCACGTAATGAGCCTACATAGAGAGAATGGATGAAAAAGACATTGACAAGAAACAACGTGGTTTCTAATTGGTTGAAATTTGTCTTTAAAAGATATCATTTGCCAGCTAAGTCCTCGCTTGGTGACGCCTTTTTAAAGGAATCTTTCTAATCTATATAAATAAAGATGAATCGTAGAAATCTATAGGCGCGCAACTTGAGAATGGCTTTCCCGATTTTGATGACATTTTTTGTGTGTGTTTGATTGAGTCCTCGGATGGTTTAGATTCACAATTGAAATCGATAGGAGGCAGTAGGTTTATATTTTTTTAAGGCAGGATAACGTCTGCCGGCACCGCTATTTTGGAATCAAAATACTTACAGTGTAAAATCGATTATCTTTAAATTTCAATTTTTTATTCTCAGTTAGTATTTTCTTACAGATTAAGTGATATGCCCGTGACTTCGTCCACGCTTGACTTGAACTACCCGCGCGATTCCCGAGCCAGAAAGTATCGCAGTATTTAAAAAAGAATGTAAGATATCGTTTTAGTGGAAAATGCGCCGGAATAAGCAAATTTTTATGCACCCGAGCGACTTCAAACCACTTCCGGGCACATTTCTGCGGGATTCCCGAGATAAAAAATATCACATATTTCATTACATACATATTTGCTATCGGTAACTGAAAAAATCGCATTGAAATTTGTGTTTTTGTTTCAATCTGGTCATTTCGAATCGTTCTCAGATTTTTTCCGCTGGGTTCCCGGAATAAGCGCATATTTTAATTCTAAGAATTTGCTGACGATCGATGAAAACTGCATCGAAATCGGCCCAGAGCTAACAGACAAGCCGACAAACAGACACGAAATCTAAAAAATTGCATCGTGTTCTCCATCGTTTATATAGTCTATTCCAGATGTTTTTTTAAATAGCTATTGAAGCTATTTAAAAAAAACATCTTGAAGACACAGCCTGTTTAGAATTTTATAATATTATAGATTGCATACATTCACTAAAGAAGCCAGAGTATCTAAACTACATAAATATATGTCCTCAAATTCTTGAAATCATTTTCTTGTAGTATCAGCACCACCTTATGCTCTTTATCTTTAATGAACCTTCGTGATGTGTTAGTGTTACTCCTAATTAGTTCGTGATGATTATAGAAACGTGGCAATAATACACGTGATTGTTACATTGTACAACGTTACCACCCTTTTCATGTACTACAATTGTTCTTAGTACCATTATGAGATTCCTTGATTAGTAACTCATTCTTAATTTGACTGACGGTCGGTCCTATATCAATGCTCATTTGTCTTACGAGTAGATACGAGTAGATAGATAAGCTCCGTACATATAGTGCAAACTCTATCAATGGTAAGAATGAATAGTAAAATATAGGAATTGGCCATGAATAAAAGGATCGATTGAGTTATTAATTTTCCGAAGTTAAGTTATTGATATAAACGGCATATCTATTACGTATTCAGTTTTTTTTAACGATATGTAATTGGAACGCAGTAAGAATATATTTCTAATAAACAAGTCTTTGAATAATACGTTATAAGTGGCTATGCTTTATTATCACCTACAGCACTATGTATTTACTTAAGCGCATGGAAAAATATGTCAGACATCACACAATATGACATCTGTGTGTTGATTTTTTGGTTTCAATTTCCTATCACTGGCTTACTGATGAGTACGTTATTGCATTTATTTTGCTAAAAAAACAAAGGTAATAATGGTAAAATCATTATCACACGGTCCATATTGTGTGATGACTTTTACAACACAAAGACGGTGCCAGAGCGTTGCCAGCTTCTTAGTTAATTTTATAATCCTTTTATTCAGTGTCGTATCACGAAGGGATTTTAAATTGCAGAGTTCAGGAGACAGGCAGACAGCCCACCTGATGGAAAGCGGTTACCATCGCCTATAAACATTTGTAATACCAAAGGTGCTACAAATGCGCTGCTGCTCTCTTAAGGGAGACTGGAACCTGGCCACTAATAACACAACTCAAGGTTGTTATGACGGCATAGTCTAGACTAGGGTGGTAGTCTATCCAGACGGGAAAATACCCTCCCACCTGGCTGTGGGTTGTTTTGTCTCTTCTTATGACAGGCAGCCCGGCCACAGGAAATTGAATTCTTTCTCTGTTCCTCCACGGATGAAAACTTACTCCGGCAGGAAGTTGTCCAGGTATTTATAGTGCAACAGCTGTTCTAGAAAACCGTTTAGTTGTATAGCGTAGACTGTCACACCGTTATGTGGTAAACGTATCGCCCAAATGAATTTGAATTATTCCGCGTAGTGCGTTATTTTATTATCCCCGCAAATTAGTATTGCGGCTGGCCGCCATTTTGGTGACGTATCCGTAGCCGAACACTCAATACTGTTAGCATCACTGACCGGCGAGTATGCGTACCTACATATCGAGTTGCGGATGACGTCACGTGAATGTTAGTTTGACAAGGTTCCAGCGCATTAGCAATTTGCGGGGATAATACTTTTCCAATACCTACGCACCAACAGCGACTTAGGACTTAACATAATCATTAACATGTCTATAAAATTTTGAAGTTGGAATGCCTAATTTATACACATATGTAGTAACGTTTTGGTCATAATCGGAAAATAAAAATTCATTAAAGATGTGTTTGAAATAGGAAAAACAAACCAAACAGCAACAAAAAGTTTTTTAAGTTCTCTCCTTCGAGTCCTCTTAATTCAAATTCGGCATATACTATATTTTTGCGTTTATCAAGCAGTGCTAGTATCTGAAGTGAGCTCTGACACAAATGTCGGAGTGGTTCCATAAGGAAAGAGATACAGTAGCAGTCAGTTCATATCAACTTCAACGTATTGTTACATACCGATAAAGAACGCACACCTGCATGTCGTAAAACGCCGTTTATCGCCTTCTTTGATTTAGGAATTCTTTTGCTAACTTTGTGTTTAGAATTTTTAATCCAGAAAAACATGCTATTGTTATTGAACTTGTTTTATGGCCGTCGAAGCTTGCCAGGTGTGCGGAATTAACTCGGCGAACGCGATCCTTTGTTCTATTATACAGTTTAGTATAAAACAATACCCGGACGGAGGGGTGGGACAGTCAAGCGACGACTACGATATAGTACTTTCGATTAGCGATATAGTGACGGACTTTTCGCGTGTAATTGAATCGTGCAGTTTATACAGTGCGAATTGGCTGCATTCAGTTTTATTTGTACCTGTTTTATACGTGTTTGTACAGTTCTAATAAACTCTATAGTAATTCCAACGGCATTTATTTTAATTCGAGTCCTGTAGCTCGTAACAGTATGTTAGATGAGGTCTAGGTAGTAATTATACTCTAATCAGCAAGAACAACGCAATTGATAGTCTTAGTATAAATTACAAATTCCATAAACAAACAAAGCATTGGGCACAACTTGTATTTTTAATTTTATATAATTTCTTAATTAGATGTAGTACGAGACACTAATAAGACAGTTTTTCAACTACCATCCATGTATATAATTAATGAGACAGTTGTCTTATAAATATCCTATTTTTATAGTTTTCTCTCATTTTGATATTGTTGCTCCAATTATGTACTACACAAGAACACAAATATGTATTCAAGCTCTTTTCTTCATTTCTTTGTTGGTCGGTGATTGTTATGCGGTAAGCATTTAGCATTAATTAGCCAAAGATATACAACAGTGATCTGTAATAGTTTCGGCAAGAAACTCCGGTAACGTTCTAGGTACGTCTGTCTATGAATGTAAAAGCCATTTTTTAACCGACTTCGAAAAAAGGAGGAGGTTCTCAATTCGTCGGGATCTTTTTTTTTTTTTTTTGCTTTTTTTATGTGTGTTCGCCGATAACTCCGTGATTTATGATTTGATTTACGTGATTCTTTTTTGTTCTACGCGGAATAGCTGCCATGTGGTCCCCTAAAAATTTGACATAGTTTGGCCCAGTAGTTTTCATTTTACGATCATTTTTTTGTTCCCGGTTCTTGGGACCTATATTTTTTAAGAAGCGCGGCACCATTCGTAGGTCCACCCATGCATAGCTAGACACTAAAAAGTAACAAATAAAATTTAAAAACTTCGTTTAAAAAAACCGACTTCAAAATCGAAAAAACTAAAATGTATAAAATAACTTATTTCTTAAGCTATTATTATTAATATATATTATCTAAAACATCTTGAAATCGGTGCAAAGTAAAACATAAAAATTACTATATTTTGAAAATTACTAAGCACCGACTTTAAGATGTTTTAGATAATACATATTAATAATAATAGCTTAAGAAATAAGTTATTTTATACATTTTAGTTTTTTCGATTTTGAAGTCGGTTTTTTTAAACGAAGTTTTTAAATTTTATCTCAGAAAAGATTAGTTTTATATGGATGTTTGGCAGGAAAATGTATTCTATATGCTGCTCCACACCCGTATAGTTAAAATTAGGAATCACCGCCGTAAATGAAACGGAACACTGCGTAATTAATTTATCCACGCCGGCACCTTCTTAGTAGTATGTAAGTTGCCGCGCTGCGATTTTTTATGATTTTTTATTTTGATATTTTTCTGAAGTCGTTAAAAGTGAATTACCCTTTTTATCTTATTAAGTGAATTCTGAAGCAAACATTTGAACTTAGAACTTAAAAAATAATTTCTAAAGTGGGTTAGTGGGCTAGACGATTTTGTTCACTTCTGAAAGTTCGCGCGCACGTATATCTTAATAGACCTCATAAGATATCTGAAAAAGACTAAGGGCCGCTTGCAAAACGATCGCCTTTAAATAAAATTAGTTAATCATATTAAACTGCCTAAATACGTTTTACACAAAACTTATTGACAGTTCTTTAAACATATTTAGCGGCAAATTTTGCGTTGTGCAAGACGTTAATTGTATTTAAGGGTGTTAAATGCGTTTTGTGTTTCTTAAATAAATTTAAGCAATCTTATACAAGCGGACCTAAGATTAGTTTTTAAGATATAAGGTATATAAATGATTGAATCCTTCCGAGAGAATTCGGTAACCAAATGACAATGATCAAACAGTTGAAGGTTACTGTGCCTGAGCTGGAAGATTTTTAAATTTTATTGTGTTTTAATTTGAAGATGACGAAGCAACAACTAAAGAAGTCTGGAAAAATCATGAAGAACAGCTGCATGCCAAAGAATGATGTGACTGAAGGTAATTAATATTTATATTTTACAATGAGGTTTACCGCGTTTTTGCCCGCGTGTTCATCGATTTCATATTCTGCGAAAATTTGCCTATGAAATAATAAGTTGGGGAAAAAGTCTTTTTGCATATAGTATGTATGTAACTTGTAATAAGATCTCTTTGGCTATACCATTTGTATCTGGCTGGTTTTGGTATCATTAAAAAGTTTTGATTTTAAAGAAGACAATTCCAATTTAGGAAAATGTGTAATTTTCATTTGTTTTTCTTGTTGTTTAAATTAGTGAATCTAATGAAGAAATTCGATACATTTTAAAATTTTACTAAAAGAAGGCAAAAATACAACACAAGCCGCGAAAAAAATTTGTGATGTTTATGGACCTAATGCAGTATCTGTGAGAGTAGCGCAAATTTGGTTTAAGCGTTTCGAATCCGGAAATTTTGATATCAAAGATGCACGTCGCTCTGGTCGCCCTGTCACGGACAAAATTGATGCCATTTTTGACAAATTGGAGCAAGATCGGCATATCAGTAGTTACGATGAAGCTGGAAAACTGGGAATTGACCACAAAACGGTCTTGGCGCATTTGAAAAAAGCTGGGTACACAAAGAAGCTCGATATTTGGGTGCCTCATGAGCTCACTGAAAGAAACCTAATGAACCGTGTACTCATTTGTGATTCTTTATTACGACGTAATGAAACCGAACAATTTTTGAAGAAGCTGATAACTGGTGATGAAAAGTGGATCACGTACGACAAGAACGTGCGAAAAAGATCATGGTCAAAGGCCGGTCAGGCTTCACAGACTGTGGCGAAACCCGGGTTAACTCGCAACAAGGTGATGTTGTGTGTATGGTGGGATTGGAAGGGCATTATTCATTATGAGATGTTACCGCCAGGCAGGACCATCGATTCTGAACTGTACTGCGAACAACTGATGAGATTAAAGCAAAAAGTTGAGAGAAAGCGGCCGGAATTAATCAACAGAAGGAGTGTGGTTTTTCAACATGACAACGCTAGCTAGACCTCACACATCTTTAGCCACTCAGCAAAAATTACGAGAGTTTGGCTGGGAGGTGTTAATGCATCCGCCGTATAGTCCTGACCTTGCACCTTCAGATTTTCACCTGTTTCGGTCTCTGCAGAATTCCTTAGGCAGTGTCAGGTTAACATCACGAGAGGACTGCCAAAACCACTTGTCGCAGTTTTTTGATCAGAAGCCCCAAATTTTTTATAGCAATGGGATCACGTCCTACCTACACAATATGGCAAAAAGTTATCCAACAAAATGGCACCTACATACTTTAGTCAAATGTAAATAAACTTTATAAAAAAACCTTTTGAATTTTTATATAAAATGCGAAGAAACTTTTTCCCCAACCTTATATAACAGATTTTCCAAGAAAAGAATCTTCGATCTCTCAAGTTTAATAAAAAAAAGAAACAATTATTTATACTAAATATTCATAGTAGTCAGAAGGAAGCAACAAATAAGTATAAAAAGCTTTCTACACGGCTTCGCACAGACTTCCGATACTTATTACTAAGAAACCACTTCATTCAAGCTCCTTATCGAAGATGGTTTAAGGTTTAAAATATTTATTTCTCGAAAGAATTTACAATTAACTTACAGAGAAATAATTAGTTATCTACATTTAATTAACATTAACCCCTATTAGCGCATCTGTCCATTTATTATTATAATATTTAAAATATTTTGTTTTCGAGTGAATTTAGTAAATTATTTATAATATGTGAGTGTAGTCTTGAGACAAAAGTCGGGACAAAGCAAGTTGTTCATTAAGGCAACGGGCTTATTAAAACGCGTAAAGCGATTTGAAAGTAAGGTTACGTGTTTTTGTCAGTCCGTCTGTCTGTTAGTTACTAAATAGCTTTACAATAACAAATGGTGCAGTGCAGACAGATGGATAGATTTATTTTAGGTTGGATAAATAACTTTCACATTAGAGTAATAATTTAGTCAAGTAGAGAGTAGTCCTTTAGAATGTGGTTTTTCAATCGTTTTTTTAACAGTAAGAATGATTTTACTTCTTTAATGTTTTTCGGTAGATTATTGTATAGTACAGCGCCTTCATGAGTTATATTCTTTTTTCCGTAGTTTGTTCTGGGTATATTGATTAAAATGTTATTTGCTTGCCTGGTTCGTAGTGTTGCAGTGGAATGATCTTTATTTTTAGTAAATAATAGTAGTCTTTGTGTAGATTTTTTCTTATTAAAATACATGTGTTGTATATGTAAGTTTGATTTATACTTAATAACTTTGTTTCTTTATAAATTGTAATTGTAGGAGTAAGATAGGTAAATTGGAAAAGTATTTTTATTATTCTATTTTGTGCTATTTGTAGTGTTTTAGGTTAGATTTTGCTGCTGTTCCCCAAACTTCAATCAGATAGTCTATATGTGACTTCACCAAGGAATGATATATAGTGTTAGGGACGTATCTCGGGAGACACCGAGCTATGCTTTTTACAGAGCCGCTTAACGATAATAGTTTTTTTCGAACTTTTTGTATATGTGCTTTCCAAGTGAGCTGGTTATACAAAATTAAGCCAAGATATTTATCGTCAGCTACTTTGTTGATCTTTTCATTATTAATAGTTAAAGTGGGATAGGTTCCGATTTTTTTGTTTTTTGGTGCTAAAATTATGTAGTTGGTTTTAGAGGCATTTATAGTTAGTAGATTTGATTGAAGCCAAGTGTGCATAATATCCAAGTCATGTTGTGCTTGCTTAATTATAGTGTCTATTGAGTGTCCATAATAAACTAAATAAACTAGTGTCACCAGCATATAGAGTTATATCTCCTATTAGACCAATCTCATGTATATTATTTATATATATAGGAAACAGCAAGGGCCCCAATATGGATCCTTGGGGCACACCAGAGTTTATTATTTTTGGTTCACTTAGATATTGATCAATCTTAACTATTTGTTGACGAATTTTGAGATATGATTCGAAAATTTTAAAAGCTGTGTCGGTAATTCCTATATCCTGCAATTTTAATAAAATAATTTTATGGCAAACAGTATCAAAAGCTTTTTTTACGTCAACGAATATCCCTAGTGTTAGTTGTCTGTGGTCGATTTTAAGTTTTATATTTGTGACCATGTCAACAGTGGCAGAAACAGTGTTTGAATGGGGTCGAAAACCATATTGTTTTTTGAAAAGATAATCTATTGAAGTTAGGTATTCGCTAAGTCGATTGTGAAGAATTTTTTCAAATATTTTCGATAAGACTGGAAGAACTGATATAGATCGGTAATTATTGGGATCCGTTTTGTTACCTGACTTAAATATTGGAGCCACTTTAGCTAATTTGAGAGAATCAGGAAAATAACCTTGTTCCATGCACTTGTTTATGCAGTTCACTAATGGTTCAGCAATAAAGGTTTTAATACATTTAATTGCTTTTGTACTAATGCCACCTAAGCCTGAGCTAATGTTGTTATCTAGCCTATTAATAATTTTTATCACCTCAGCTTTATCATATTTATAATATTTTCCTTATGACTGATTCATTCCAAAGACAAGAGACAAAAACATCAAAATAGTCACTTTCACGTTTATATTTCTCTGAATGTATGAATAAATAAAGTATGAACTTAAAAGGAAAATGTATTATTAATTCAAATTTTAATATGAATGAAATCGCAGAATTATACATTAAAATGAACGTTTTTGCAGATGAAGTGGGAGAAATAGAAAATGGAAAATTCATTGAACAGAAGAACGTTATGTGTTATATTGCTTGCATCTACACTATGGGAGGTGCAGTGAGTAACAAGTTTATTCTACTGAGAAATTAATTAGAGTTATTATTATTATATATATAATAAGAGTAGCAAAGCTATTTTTCCAAATATGGGACTCTTAAATAGACATCTTGTTCAGTCATTCGTTAATCTTCTATCATATATTACGACTCAATTTGACTGCAAATCAGTCAATGTCTGAATTGTAACTTATTTGTTAATTTTTAATATTTATTTGTTTAGATTTTATTATGAAATCCGTGACAGACTAAATGAATAAATAGTTACCTCTCACCCAGCAGCCCAACGAGAGCCAGAGAGGCTCTCGCTAGGCTGTTGGGTGACATCAAATACAGACAAGTAAAGCATTTTTCTATTTTGGGCTAGCCTATTGGGGTACAGGAATGGGCACTTCTGAGCATACAAAACAGTAGTCAGATGATCCCAGAGGACCTCTGACCGAGATTTGGTAGTTCTTAGAGGGTGTGGTCTGCATGAGGTCTAAGAAAGAGAGCTCGTGGTCCAGCTCTTCCGTGTATGGGTAAGCCCCGTCAACAATTAAGTAAAACCATAACCGAGAGCAAAGCCACGGGTGGTAGAACCCGGCAGAACAACCCCAACTATTCTGTATGGTGAGCGTTAGTCCCCAAGGAGGATTACCTCTGCAGAGGGGTACTGCCCTAAAAGTCTGTTTGTCTGTGAAATGAGCTATCTTACAGTCCTGTCGCATTCTCTGCTGTGGGACCTATACAGGCACGAATAAACTCGGATGGAACCACCGAAATCGACCTGCAAAGACAAGGTAGATAGGTTCTTATTTTCAAAGCCGTGAAGACGGTGGCAACAAATATTCTTACAGACATGTAAGGAAACCACGGCTTTTGGAAGGAATTCATATTACAGACTATAGCCGGGGTAGTGTATATATGATGTGTCCGTGGGGAAGGGTATTTGATTCTCTGATAGAAATAGTAAGGTCGGATTCGTTGTCTCGAGGTGTTGATGGACGGCATTAAGATTGGCATGTATGCCCCTGATGTTGTAGATCCTCCATGGGACCGGTTAGTCCGGATTCGGGATTACTACTACTTACTAGCTTGAGGGGGAACTGAATCCTGGTTATAATACCAAACCACAATACGATTCTGGCGGCATGAATTAACCAGGGGTGGTTGCAATCCAGACGGGCGTATACCTACTCATACCATCGCGCTGTGGGTTGTTTGGTCGCCTTTTAAATTAGGACCCCCGACCGCAGGAATTACTGGTCTTTCTTCGTTTCTGCACATATTGATTATTATATTATGAATGATGTCTTACTTTCTTACTTTTTTCAGGTTAAAAATAACAAATTAGTCCTCGACTTAATAATAAAGCAAATAGACACAATGTTTCCAACTGAAGTGAAGGATGAATTAAAAGCAGCCGTTAATTCATGTAAGGATAATAGTAAGTATTGTGTACATTATTTTATACAATAACATTTATCCAATGTTTTCGGGATGAAGTAAAATAAAGTACTGTAATTATGCATATTCTTTTTGTATTTTTTTGGTGAGCAATAAAGTGTTATCTATCTATCTATCTAAAATACTGAGGATAACAATCGCAAAAGATAAGCACACCTCGGGTATTTAGTGTGTGTATGAAAATTGTTTACAAAGTTCAACCACCATTAACTACCGTACGCGCCGCACGCCTGTCGGATGTCTAATCCGAACTAATTTCAACAAGATTTCTAACTTCTTACTTTTTCATTCCGCGGTAATACTTTCTTCTGGAATCTTTTCTGCATCTTCGTTAGCTATCTTTGAGACTTTATCTTCTCATCCTGTTTTTCCATGTAAAATTTCTTGTTATCAAATTTTTCCGTCGTCGCCGCGTCGGTTGGCGAGTCAGTTAATTTTAACCAAAAAGCCGTCAGCTAATTCTTGAACCGCCCCATGAACTACCATATTACCATATTATCTCAAATACGATATGCCTGACACATAGGTTTATATCTGACATAGGTCCCAGTGTCCCTTAAGAAAGTAGCAGCGCATTTGTAGCATCTTTGGTGTTGCAAATGTCCATAGACAACGGTAACTGCTTTCCATCAAGTGAGCCGTCTTCCTGTATGCTGAACACCTGCAATAAAAAAAAACAAAAGAAAAACATCCCATAGAACGTAATTTGTAGCAACATTTTATACTCGTCCTAAGAGTTAGATATTTAACATTTTACTGTTTACCAAATCAACTTGGATTTTGAACTTGAACTTCGTCGTTGTTGTAATGCATTCGGATTGCTATTATACACATAGCGTCCGAGTGATTATTCAAGCACATTCGGCCCAAGTCCATTCGGTCCAATTATATTCGGTCCAACTGCTTTCGGTCCTAGTGCATTCGGTCAAAGCGCATTCGGTCCAAGTGTTTCTATACCTCCTACAAATGCTTTAAATAATTAAGGTACACGAGGCATTTAACGCCCACCTAACTTAAAACTTAATTTTTACCTTGATTATTCATTAAATGGAATAAAATAAAACATGGCAGTCACATAAAAAATTCTTTATTACAAACAAAAGGAATGAAATTAATTAAAATTTAACGTAAAAACTACGAAACTTTTAGCACGCTTAAAGTAGTATGAAACATTGGGCTATAATCATTTCTAACAAAAAAATCTATATCAGAAATATACATTAGTAAAAAATAACAATATAAAAGGCGTTTTTTTTCAAAAACAGTAAGATTTGTCTAATTGAACATTGGGCGCTACTAAACGGTAAAGGGTAATAACGCCCAAAGGTAGTGGGACCAACACGTTCCTGAAGGTCATGTTTAAAAATGATTGAAGACAAAAGATTACTTTGATAGTTATTGTCACACATTAATTATTTAAATTTAATTTAATAATATAATATTATTTTAATTTTTAACATTAAACGCCCACGTGTAGGTTAATAGCGACCACGAAGGGTAATAGCGCCCAACAGACATTTGACTGGGAGTTATTGTCCTACTGGTCGTTACTGTAATTTTGAACATTTTTCTCTAAATTATTTTGGGCACAGTGAAAATGTTAGCAAAATATGAAAGATAGTTGCCTACACTGTAAATAAATGTAAAATTATACAAGAAATATAACAAAATAACGAATTATTTACAATTTCCTTAGGATAGATTTTATAACAGCGACGTTTGTTTCTGAGCTTCTTAAACTACAGCGCGTCGCTGACATGGCGGCGGCTCGCGAGGTTTTGTTTTACGCCATGGACGTATAAAGACGTCCATGTTTTACGCTAGTCGGGTCACTAATAGTGTATTCTTTTGTGCGCGTGAGCCGTGTCGCGGCTAACTCGAATAAAAGTACGTTTTATGTCGTTTGGGCGTTATTTAACAGAGGGCGTTAATTGCAATACCTACCTTACATACTCGTGCATTATTAGATATCTCATTGTTATTTTCGTTTTGTTTCAGTTAAAAAATACAAGGATATTTGCGAGTCTTCATATTACATGGCAAAATGCATCTATGACACAGCACCGGATGCCTTTCTCTTCCCTTAACAGCGATGATATATTTTTTAAATATTCAATTTGCAATTGATACGTAATTCTGATGTACAAACATTGTATTCAAATAAATGTTTTTCCAAACCACATATAACAATTATTTTTAGGATCATGAGATTTTTTACAACTTATGTTACAGAATATTATTTTTACATTTCATTTATTAAATTTCGGCAAATTATTTTGCAATTTTTCCAGCATGTTGTAGCAACGTGTAATTAGGTCTGGACTTAGTTTAATAACCTAGTTTAAAATAGACAGATGCATATATTAGTGTAACATTTGTTGGTTCTTCCTAGTAAACTAAAAAAAACGTAGGTTTGGTAACGAAAATTCTAGTTATAAATGCAAGCCCAATCTACGTTTGTTACGTGCATTTCACGCAACAAGCCGCCGTCAAAAAGGGGAAATAATCACACAGATCAGCCCAGCCACGTCGTTATGTTGTTTTTACTAAGTATTTTAATGTAAATATTATATTATATTGTTACCCTATTTTATAGTCGCAATCTTTCTAAAATAATGTTGCTTTTCTAATATTCCCCTGCGCGAAAATAACACCGCGTCTACGGGACTTATTTTGTGAGGCAGAGTCTAATGTACAAGATTTCTTTCAAATGTAAATAAAATATAAAAAACTTTCTTTCAAATATAAAAAACTAATAAGAAAGATATCTGTCACATCCTTTTTTTACCAGGGGGAAAATTGATGTCTAAGCCGCGACAAGGGCACGGACAATTCGCGACCTAGTGTGGGATTCGCCAGATTGGGGGTGGCACTAGCATGCCCAGTCAGAACTGGTGCCATGATATTGCCACTGCCCAGTTAGGGATACCCACGAAAACCCCTGGGTGTTCCGTCCTTCGCCTTATGCCAGGGTTACGGGTATATGACCTAGCCTCTCCGTAGCCCTGGCAGGCATGGGCCCCCCTCACGAGGCCTCTTCCATTGCCGGGGGATTCATCCCCCGGCATCGTCATGCTCCCTTTGGCGTGGGGCGGTCTGTAACGCGCCCCACGGAAGGAGAGGTGAGCGCGCGCGGAACACTCGCGTTCTCATCTCGACGGCATATGCGGGTGAGTGAGAACCCCTATACCCCAAGGGGCCCCATGCTGGCCGCTTACGGTAGCCGAAGGTCGAAATCCGCCCTCCGGTGTCGGCGCGTCCTTCTTTGGCGGGAGCGGAGCAAGGACGTCCGCTCACGCTCCCGCTCTGCCTCCTCCTTCGCAAGCATAAGGCGCTCGCAGAAGGAGGAGACGAATCTGAATCTGTCACATCCTAAACGAACTGTCAAGTTATGCTCTGCCTTGCTGCTGTTTAGCTGCCGTTATAGTTCGCGCCTATGGCTTCTCTATTTAACTGCATAAGGCTGCAAATTACTTGATCACATATGATACCGTCTGTAGCCACCAGCTAGGTTTATAAGGTTCGCAGTTATGATTACAATTAAATAAATAAAAATAAAATTCATTTATTCATAGCCACTTTAGTTAACAAAGGAAAAAGGTAAAATATAAATTTTGATCAGTCCGTCTGCTATCAAAGTCCCGAACTAGGATTCAACCTGTAAATTACAGCTGACTTTGGTAACTTTCGGTAAAGCGGATACACAAAATACATTACAGGCTAAGGTAATCGATTCCATAAAGTTATTTGAGTTTCTGAATACGCATGGAAGCGTTCAATAATTATGAAACCGACAACTAGTACCAAAACTCGCCACTAAATGGGTTTATTTAAGACAAATGAAAATGACGAGTTGGCGGTAGCCTACATAAAACTTTAACAATACTGATTGACACTTGACATCTTTATCTTCCGTAATCACGGCCACTGAAAAGTGGCCGAAACGTTGGAATAATAAACATATTATATCATTAACAATGTCACATCTAAAATAACGCATGAAAACCTTAGCTACATCTGCATTTATATTATTGTTACGCGTTTGCGGGACTCGAATTAAAATGTCGTTAGAATTATTATAGAGTTTATTAGAACTATACAAACACGTAATAATACAGGTAAATAATACAGGTAAAAATACTAACCGAACGCAACAAATCCAAACGTAATGCAGTAGGTTGTAATTCAATAAAACGCGCAAAGTCTGTCACTATTAGATTCCCGAATGTACACACATCACGCCTATATCGTAGTTGTAGCTCTACTCACCCCCTCTCTTAATCAGGTCGTCGTTTTATACTTCACAATTGGAAATGTGCCCGCGCGGCAACGTCAACATATTTTCCTAGCTTGTACTTATATCCGCAACACATGGCTAATGATGCTCCTGAGCTGCAGTAAACGGGTACAATAGGATAATAGGCTGTTTTCCACAATAACTAGATACGCATGCCAATAAATATGTGAACAAAAGAAGACGATCATAAAAGGTTTACAATTAGTTCGAATGCCGACACGTAATAAGATATGCTTTTACAGATCTGTACGTGGAATTTGTCTTTATCAGAGCCTAAATATAATAAAGAGAGACTATGTTTGAGCGGCCCTAGCCTTTACTAGCCTACCTACCACACAGCAACGCGGAGGTACTGGGTTCGGTTTCTGGGGCAGTAAATTTCGGAAACTAATTGTCTCCGTTATTTACTATGTTCTGGATGTCAGGGGCCCTAACATATACTATGTTATGTACTAAGTACAAAAACTACAACACAAATGTAACTTGCTTAATTTGGGGATAATAAACTAGTACAATATGTGTGCTTGTCTGCCAGTTTTTTTTTAATATTGCAGGAAACTAGGACCATTTACGACTTAAAATTGTTTGTTTTCGAACCCATTAATTTAACAAAATGTCCAAAATAACTCAATTATGTAACATCTGATTAAATGCCACTATTTACTAGTCATTATATTTTTCAAAATTACAGGTTTCTTAAAAAGTAGGCGGTACAGTTTATGACACTGGTGACTATAAATTTGGTAATTTTGAAGTATAATTTTAGTATTTTTGGTTATTCGACACAAGAAAAACTCACGTAATCTGCTTTAAACAGTCAACATTGACTATAATTTTAAGAAAATCAGTAATAATAAACAGCGTGGTGCAATATTAAATTGTCTACAAAAGGCAGCATTTTGTTTTATAGTTAAACGAGTCAACTAAAAGCAAATAAGTCAGTAATTGTATTAGTTGTACGAACAATGTTTTGTTTAATAATGTTATTAGTAATTGCTAATTTGAATTTGTCACATGCGGTAAGTTCTTAATATTAACGTAGTTTTAATTCAATCATTTCGTAAATAATATATTTTTTTTAAATTATACTCACACACACACATATATCGCACTGCACTGCAATGCAGTGGTATACCGAGAGGCATTTATCAGCGCTGTCTTTATTTGCTCTTTCCATTTCAAAACAGTATTTAATTTCTATAGTTATAGCTGTACCCGGCAGACGTTGTCCTGCCTTTAAAAAATTAAAATCTAGAACCATTCCAGGGTCATCTACCGGGACCAAATGTACTAAACTATTCTCAAATCCACTTCAACAAACAAAAAAAATCTTCAAAATCACCGTTTAGGAGGAGTATCGCCATCGTCGCCACCAATCGTTTATTTAAACCATTCCGGGACAAACTTCAACACATACAACAACAAAAAGAACACCTAAATTCTGGTACCCGATTGCAGCACCATCTACCTGGTTCAAAATTAAATCTAAATCATCCCAGTAGAAAATTATAAAAATACTAATATCGCTATTAAAAAATAGGGGTTGATCGTAGAGGGTTGAAAATTTAGGGTTGTATGTATTTTTTAATGATGTATCATAAAAAAATAAAAGAAATTTAGGGGTGGACTACCCTTAACATTTAGGGGGATGAAAAACAGATGTTGTCCTATTCTCAGACCTACCCAATATGCAAACAAAGTTTCATGAGAATCGGTCTAGCCGTTTCGGAGGAGTATGGTAACTAATATTGTGACACGAGAATTTTATATAAGAGATTAGATTAAGTTCCCAAGCAACCATAGCTCACATAACTCAGCAACAGACATCAGACTGATTCCTGATGAAGCAGATGAGCTGGAAGAAGAAAGTGAACTACTAGGATATGTTTTTTTAGAATGAAGCTGGCAAATAGGCAGGTGATGGAAAGTGGATATCGTACCTATAGACGTTTGAAACAATAAAAGCACAAAATATGCGTTATCAGCCTTTAGATTAAGATAATAAGAATAGAATAAGAGAATGCGATAAAGGAATCCGACAAAAGGAATAGAATGAGATACAGGATAGGAATAGGGGGATGGGGTAGGGAAGGTGGGATAGGGAGTGGGCCATCGGGACTCCCAATCATCGCATAAAACATGGTATGTGGTGCAATTTGGAGAGGTTTATGCCTACCAGCGATATAGGAGATTAGCTGACGACGATATGATATTCAAGGAATACTTATGCTTTATGAATTATTTCTAAACTTTTAGATGACGAGAGCTCAGGTAAAAAATACAATGACAATGATGAAAAAGCAATGCCTGCCTAAAACAGGTACCACTGAAGGTATGCAGTTTTCTGTTTTTATTTCTTCATTTTGATACAATTAGCGGGTGTTGACTTTATAGGGAACAAAGTAAAGGAACTTGTATTATAGACTAGTAAACAAGTGCCTTTTGGACCAACTTTTTTCAGCAGTCTCCGAAAATTATAAATGAGGTGTCATTCGATTCGAAATGGAATCTAGAAGATTTTTGAAAAAAATGAAGTTCCGCTTGCAAAAATTGTAAAAGTTATTAACAATTAACTAAAAAAAGAAGGGGGGGTTTAGTTTTTTTGCAAATATCTCAAAAAGTAATAAAGATTTTTCAAATTTGAAAAAAGATTCGAAAAGAGGAGGAAATTTCCTAAAAAAAGTCTTGACACCCGAAACTATAACATCAATATTTATAATTTTCCCAGAGGGATGAAAATACGGCCGAAAACGGGTACTCTGGCTTACGCAAGCCACACCCACTTCGGCCCTTTAATGAATAAATATTATTTAAACATACTAAATATGAAAATAAAAAATTGAAAAAATTCAGGCACTAACTGAATAGATGAATGAACAATAATCTGCTTGAAATTTTTTTAATAACAATTTTTCATTTAGTTATTCAATAGTTAATTAATAATTTATTTTTTGCTTGAACATGAACATTGCAAGGGTGATAATTGTTAAACTATAAATTTAAGATTTTTTTCCTTTTTTGGAGCAATTCTTGAAAGGCTTTAGAATAGAACCCCGTTGGAAAAATTAGGAAATGTTTATTTTTAATTTTTTTATTAATAATTTTCGTTGTTACAAAATTAAAAGTTTAAAACACTCCTCTTTTCGAATCTTTTTTCAAATTTGAAAAATCTTTATTACTTTTTGAGATATTTGCAAAAAACTAAACCCCCCTTCTTTTTTTAGTTAATTGTTAATAACGTTTACAATTTTTGCAAGCGGAACTTCATTTTTTTCAAAAATCATCTAGATGCCATTCCGAATGGAATGACACCTCATTTATAATTTTCGGAGACTACTGGAAAAAGTTGGTCCAAAAGGCACTTGTTTACTAGTATATTAGGTGGATTCCACCATTCGGTCTTAGACAAAGAAACAAACGTAGCAGGTTTATTGTCCGTTTTTCCAAAATGCTAGAATACAGCAGTGTGACGCTTAGTTGAGCAGATTAAATCTATCCCTATTAATATTATAAATGCGACAGTAACTCTGTCTGTCTGTCTGTCTGTCTGTTCCGTTTTCACGTAAAAACTACTGGACCGATTTGGCTGAAACTCAGTATATATATATTTTCGATACCGAGGATGAACATAGGATACTTTTTATCCCGAAAAATGGGATAGTTTCCGGGATAAAATGATATTTGTCTGTTAATATTATAAATGCGAAAGTAACTCTGTCTGTCTGTCTGTCTGTTCCGTTTTCACGTAAAAACTACTGGACCGATTTGGCTGAAATTCAGTACATATATATTTTCGATACCGAGGATGAACATAGGATACTTTTTATCCCGAAAAATGGGATAGTTTCCGGGATAAAATGATATTTGTCTGTTTGTTTGTTATGCTTTTACGGAAAAACTACTGGACCGATTTGACTGAAATTCGGCACGTATGTAAATTAAATACTGAGGATGGACAAGGGATAATTTTCATTTTGGCCTTTTTGGTAATTTTGGCCTATTTGGTCATTTTGGTCCTTTTGGTCATTTTGGCCTTTTTGGTCATTTTGGCCTCTTTGGTCATTTTGGCCTATTTGGTCATTTTGGCCTATTTGGTCATTTTGGCCTATTTGGTCATTTTGGCCTTTTTGATCATTTTGACCTTTTTGGTCATTTTGGCCTATTTGGTCATTTTGGCCTATTTGGTCATTTTGGCCTATTTGGTCATTTTGGCCTATTTGGTCACTTTTCCTTTTTGGTCATTTTGGCCTATTTGGTCACTTTTCCTTTTTGGTCATTTTGGCCTATTTGGTCATTTTGGCCTATTTGGTCATTTTGGCCTATTTGGTCATTTTCGCCTATTTGGTCACTTTTCCTTTTTGGTCATTTTGGCCTATTTGGTCATTTTGGCCTTTTTGGTCAATTTGGCCTATTTGGTCATTTTGGCCTCTGGTCATTTTGACCATTTTGATTATTTTGGCCTTTTTGGTCGTTTTTGCCTATTCCGTCATTTTAGCCATGTCGGTCACTGTGGTCTTTTGGTCATTTAGACCATTTTGGCCTCTTTGGTCAAGTTTTGTAATTTATTTTGTTGACAGATAGACGGGGGATGGTATATAACTATAATTAGCGATATAAAATGAAGTGAATCCTCTGTGCGCAAATACATAAAAATGTAATATAATATAACCTGTAGCACTTGCTCTATAAACAAGAGACACGCACTAGAGGTTAACCCGCGGCGCAGCCGCGGGGTAAACTCTAGTACTATAATAAATTTATATATGGTTCGAGTTTGCGCAATGCATTAACAAATGTGATAAAAATCAGGAGGAATAATTCGGACCAGGAGAATCTAAAAATCCTATTTTTAGAATTTTTGGATGTCTGTTTGTTAGAACATCACAGGAAAACTACAGAACGGATTTCAATGAAATTTGAAACGGAGCAAGATCATATCCCGGGGCGTAACTTAAGGTACTTTATACCCCAAAAAATGACGTCTATACCGCAGGATAGACGAAAAAGATGGCGCTGCGATCGCATCCGTTTTAAAACGTACAGAAATTATATAAACAAAATTCGACACAGAGAAGAATTGTTTCTATAGAATAGACGGATTAGCTAAATAGATGGCGCTGCAATCGCATTTCTTCAATTTACTGAGAAATACCTACGTTTACATAACGAGCATGTCATTCGTGTATTACTTCAAATCATGTTGGTTTCGATTTGACTCTGTGTTTTATTGGGCAGATGTCTAAAATATTATATGAACTTACCTTCTTTATTATTATTACCTTCTTTATATTAGTAAAATAAAGCTAATGGGAAGGGTTTGACACGCGGCGCAGCCAAGAGGTGGACTCTAGTTCTTATATAATTAAACATTTTATTGACTGATTAAAAATTACCGAATGGATTGTGTGATAAAACTTGACAATAATATAGCTTATGCATCAGAGTAGTAGGTACGGTACACAGGCTATAATTTATAAAGACATTTTTTATTTTGACAAAATAAATGTCCTTCATGCGTTAAAAAAGTCTTATTCGTAGATAGTAAGGGATAGAAATGTAATATTACAAACATATTATTATACTAGCTTCTGCCCGCGATTTCGTATGCGTGGAATAGTAAAAAAAGTATGTTAAAAAGACCCCCAGATTTTAAAACAGTCTTCATTGGTGCTCCGCTCCTATTGGTCTTAGTGTGATGATATAATTATAGCCGTAGCCTTCCTCAATAAATGGGCTATCTAAAACTCAAAGAATTTCAAATCATACTAGTAGTTCCTGAGATTAGTGCGTTCAAGCAAACAAACAAACTCTTCAGCTTTATATATTAGTATATCATTATGATTTTTCTCCTTAAAGATAAAGTTGCAAGAATAGAAGAGGGTGTTTTCATCGAAGAACATAGTGTTATGTGCTACATTGCTTGCGTCTACAAAGCCATTCAAGTGGTGAGTTCAATTTAACTGTAGAATTGTTAATCGTTAAACTTTAATCACGTATTTAGTTGAAAGTGTTTGACCGACTTCCAAAAGAAGGAGGTTCTCAATTCGTCGATATGTTATTTTTTGTTTCCCGCACCATATAGACCCGGGACCCGGCTGCAAGATTACTACGTTCGAGCGTTATTTAATTAAAATAAAGTTATATATAATTATATATGGAGGAATACATAATTGCTAGGTGGCTTATTAAAAAAATGGCCGCCAGTATTTTTAATTGTAAATATGTGTCTTTATAATATGTTTATTACTCGTCTCTCATACACACATCAAAATATTTTAAGTCTTTCTTTTACTGCTCTGCATCAGAACTTAAATGAAAGCATTTATTTTTTCTAGGTTTTCGCAACTACTATACATAATAAAACTAAAGCATTTATAAGAAATTTTAAAACTGTATTCTGTTAATACATTAACTGTGTCTTTGGTGTCTTTGCTGTTTGTTTAGGTTAAAAATGATAGACTCGACATGGGATTAGTATCAAAACAAATCGATTTATTGTACCCGCAAAATATGAAGGAATCTGCTAAAAAAGCTGCTGGCCAGTGTGTTTCAATCCGTAAGTATTCTTTTAGGATTTTGTAGCTATAGCTATTTTATCACAAACAGAACACTTATAGTATTGTCGCTTCCTTCCGTCTGTCCGTTTCTGCTTGTTTTGTTGCAGTAATTATTCTTATATACAATGACCTAGATCAGTGCTTTTCAATCTTTTTGAACACGCGACCCCTTTAAAGGTTGAAAAACTTTTGGCGACCCCCTTGGGTTATAGACAGAAAAAAAGTTAGTAATTTAAAATACTACGTTTACGTTTTTCTCTATTTTGTTACTCATATTCATTATTAGAGCGTTATACTCTTCAAAAAGCTGCTGAGCTTTGCAAGTACCTAAGTACCTACAAGGTTGAAATTTAAATTGCCTTTTCCCTTTTGCCGGCAACACCCCGAACAAGGCTCTGCGACCCCACCCCCTATCGGTCGCGACTTACAGATTGAATAACACTGATCTAGATTTTCTTCAATGACTTTTGTATTTAATATATTGAGACAGAAATTAGTTTTAAAGTCATAAAAATTGTGTTCTTCCGTCTAACTTTTCTACGTGGCGATAGTTTTTAGAAAAAAATCAACAAAAATTGATTGGAACAAGGTTCGCATTAGTAGTTTTCAAGACATCTTTTAGAAACGAATGAACCGATCTGTATAGGGTCTGTCGGATGTTTTTTAATAAAAAACTTTTTTGACTGGCTGACTAAAAGTGCACCAACAGATAAATGGATGGACATTACAATTTTGTAATATCATAAATAAGGACCCTAATAAACTTTGAATTCCTTTTACTTATACGGAAATTCGTATTTAAAGCAATTTTTAATTTTAAATAATCCAGAAATTGGTTTGATAAAACTGTACCATCTTTACGTTATTTTGTTTTCAGAGGATAAGTACAGCGATATGTGCGAAGCAATTTTCTATGCGACGAAGTGCTACTACGAAGCCGATCCATCAACTTTTATTTTTCCTTAATTTTCCAGAACCAATTTATATGCAGTATTAAATGTAATACGTACACTACGTAAGTAATACTTACTTACTGGAAAATTTGTAATATAAATAAAATAGTAAAAACGACTTTTAAAAATACAGACAAACCTAAATTTTACCATTCTATCACCAACCGCTATTAGCGATATTAGTACTTTAATAATTTTCTACTCTCGGTGGTCGAACATTGATCAGTTACTCGAAAAGTTATTCCCTCCAGGCGGATGGCGGTGTCACTTCTCACCTCTTAAACAGCACAGAGTAAGGATGAGAACGAAGCCGATCTCCTGTCTTTCTCACACAATAAGTTTTCTGTCACCCAGGCCCTAAACTTTATTTAGGGCCTGAACCGTTTTCGGCCATTATTATTGATTGTGCGTCGATCGTAGCAGTGACGCTTACATAATTTATCATTTTACTTTCTCAGTGCAACTCTCATATTAAGTATATTCTCATACTAAATGTGTCATTAATTTGCAGTGATTATTTATTCCCATTTTGCTCAAGATAGTTCTCACGTTTAGGTAATTAAGTGATCGCATATAAAACAATAGTTTTCAATACCTACGTTGTAAGTTTGTCCTCAATTTCTAAAGCGTTGATCAGATTCTAATGAAACCTTATTAGGGTGAATTGAGGACGCCTGCAAGGGTTTTTGAACCAAAAATCTTTATATATAGGTATATAAATAATATAAAAATACTAAACATTACCATTTTTTTCCTATTCATATTTAATCGTTTTGAATTTATGAGTATCTTCTGACATTTCCTTGTAATTGTAGATCGTAGATTGTCTTGTAAGTATTTATAAGAAATTTAAGAAGTAATACATAATTTAAACAATAAATTAGTTGTATGAATCATATTTTTTTTTACAAAATTCACACACACTTATTATTTTTTTGAATTTGTCGATAATGAATGTCAAAGACTTGGTAACAAAATGGTAAGCTCTCAGTTACCTTAAGATTGCTACGTTCCTTCCTTATGTTCATAGAAATTCATAGGATATATCAAATTTATGATGTATTATTATTCAAAATCAAAATGAAGGAAGAAATAAACATTAAAATGCCGTAACAAAATTAAATTAGCTTCATGATTAATTTATATATTAGTAGAGATTTGTTTATTTTTTATTTATTTGTCTATTACTAATGTCAATCGAACCACCGACGACAGATTCGCATGTATGTTGCATCTTTTCAATATGATTTTTTTTAAACTAACTGTAAATAGTTCCTGAGAAGTGCTAATTATTATTAATTATTTTCAAACGAAAGTTTATACTTTGTCTATTTTAGATCACGTTTTACTTTAAGTCAGGGATTCCTAAAGTGGTCAATATCGACCTCTCTGGAGTCGACATAAACGGAAATTGATTTTTGGGGTCGACGAGGTCTAAAAATCGACCTCTAATAATTAACACAAGGTATTATTTGAAGCTTTCCAGATACTGTATAAGTTGTGTTACGTGTATAAATGTGTGGCTTTATTTAATAAATAATTGTCTACTTAAGTACTTTTACGTAATTTGTATTAATAATTATTAATTACATGATAATTACTGAAATCTATGTCTATTTATTTTGTAAAATTATGATGAGAAAATGATATCAAGTTTACTCACCCAATCAACTGCGAGTTATTAAATTGGTAAGTATTTTGTATCAATACGAAAAAACCAAAGATTTTTAAAATAATTGGCTATGGGGGTCTGATTTACCTGTTCATTTTGGATAAGAGGACCTTTGTTCAAAACAGTTTGGGAATCTCTGCTTTCAGTCATCGACTATTAAACTAACTGTAAGATTTCAAATTGCGAATGAGAATCCGACCATTCTGTACAATAACATGTCATAAATGATGAATTAATAATCGTACCTCACCTACTATTATGGGTTCAGCATGTTTATAAAAACACCTTGCATTGTGATACATTGTAAGTGATCTTGAAAATATCTACAATGAACTTGGATAGTTTGTTTGTAACGGTATTAATATTTTCAAATATGTTGTGTGTTTTGTCGGTAAGGAACAATTTTTGTAGTGGTGTCTTTAGCAAGAGTTTTAAATTAATTATATAAACTACCTAAAAAATTGAGCTAAAATATATAATATTAACAAATATATATACAATATATCTATACCGCACTCGATGTTTTTAATACATATTCTTTCGTATATGCTTATAATAAAATAAAAACAGAGTAATTATTTTACAGGTGACAAGACAACAATTAAAAAATTCTGGCAAACTATTGAAAAAGGCTTGCATGCCGAAACATAATGTTACAGAAGGTCAGTACTAACTACGAAGCCTTGACATTAAGTGTATGCATTTAAATGATTACGCATTGTGTATTTGTAATAATTTCAATTAGCGTTAAGGAAAATCTAGTAAAGTAATTATTTTCCGCAAAAAGGTGTGCAAATGGCCCATAAACACTACATAAGTAATTATAGAGATATTATTCTAATGATAATCTACGTACATTAAAGCTATGTTACGGCCTTCGTAATATATTATTCTAAGCGTTTCCTCGCCTAATTCGGAAGTTGACGATTTTTGAGAAACAGGTTTATTTTGAGCCTTATGGTCTATTTTAGCCAAAATATTAATATTTCAGCAAAAAAACAACATTAACATGTTTAATTTAGCAATTTTATAAATATTTTGACATTTCGTCACAAAAACGCGTCAAGCTGTCATGGCGTCTCGCATGACGTCACAGTGTGCAAAACAAACATCAGCTTCATTGAATTGTTATCTGAGAAGTCATTGATAACTTCTTTTGTTTTGCACACTATGACGTCACGCACTCTGATCGGCGTTCATTGTCACGTGGCTAATGGCTGCAATATAACAATTTTATTTCACAAAAATATCAATTAATATTTAATATTTAGTTAAAATAATTTATTTTTGTCATATTTAGATCGTAATCTACGATATATATTAAAATCAGCCTATATTTTTCATACTGTCAACTACCGAATTCGCTGGAACGCAGTTGTACCTGCTCCGATACCCGACAGATTAAATTTCGTAATTGAGTTTTCTGACATTTTTTAATATGGCCTGGGTGTTTGAGACAGGCGCCAGCGTTGTCCCGTGTAAAAAAACAAGCGTAACTTGTTTAGCTAGGGATTATATATACAATGTGTGTTTGTCGAATTATTTATTTCAATAAATCCAACACGTCAGTTATGACTGGTTATGACAAACCACAAATCCTCGCAGAACTACTTGATTCAAATATTGCCAGTTCTTCAAATTCAAAACTTTTTATTCAAATTTTACACTAAAGCCAGCCAGCTAAACTTGTGTAAAAACTTTGAGTTGTGTTCCGGCATTAGTGACCAGGTTCCAATCTCCCTTAAGAGAGCAGCAGCGCATTTGCAGCGCCTTTGGTGTTGCAAATGTCTATAGGCGATGGTAACCGCTTTCCATCAAGTGGGCCATCTGCCTGTCTGCTGAACTCCTGCAATAAAAATAAAAAAAGTTTAGCTGGAGAGCATTTTTTTATTCATTTAATTAATTTATTTAGGAAATATACAATAATTAATATTCTTAAATAAAAACCACAAAATTAATACTTTTATCAATCTAGTTTCCACTGAAAATAATTTATATAATAAAAAATAAAAAAATAAGAATTGACTGGCGGAAACAATTAATAACAAGAAAAAAAATACTTTTGAAGTTATAAGTTAAAACTTAGCCTAATTTCTATCATATATACACATTGTATTTCTACATAAATGTTTTTCTTTGTTTTCAGAACAAGTTGGAAATATTGACAAAGGTACATTTATCGAAGATAGAAACGTTATGTGCTATATTGCTTGTATTTACAGTGTAGGGCAAGCTGTGAGTATTATCCATACTCCATACATATAAATAAAATTGGAGTGTCTGTTTGTGCTGAAATAACCGCTTTTTACTACATGCATATGAATATATATACGGTACATACACCAAAATAACATTTTTTACAAATTTTTTCTGTCTGTCTGTTTGTTCCGGCTAACCTCTGAAATGGCTGGACTGATTTTGACAGGACTTTTATTGGCAGGTAGCTGATGTAATAAGGAGTAACTTAGGCTACTTTTATTTTAGAAAAATGCTTTTATTTTGGAATTATGACGATTTTCAATCACCACGCGGGAGAGACCGCGGGGCGCAGCTAGTCCAGAATAAATCACAAACTAAAATAAGTGGCCGCATGCGAGTCGGTCTCGCGTATGGAGAGTACTCTATATAATACAATACTTAAATATATCTTCAACAATACCTATTTTATAGAACTATGTATATGTATCAATAATCAAATCACATATGTAGCTGGTCCGTACTTTTGGATGAGGTTTGGACTCTACAAGGCGAAATTGTGAATTTGTTCAATAAATAAAACGACGCCATCAAAGGTTAATAACGGAAGAGGAGGTTTTTATTTTCTTTTAAAATAAGGTTATAATACTTTGACCTTAGATAATGTACGACATTGACAAACAATAAGGAAGACATACACTAACGGCTAATGGCGGCGCCTGATATTCGAGTAGTAAGCAACATAATTTTTTGACGATCATTGTTTGCATATTTTCACACTAATTTATCCATAAATAAAACGAGCTGAAAATAAATAAAAAAATCTTTTTAAATGCGGTAATAGAGCTCTTATGTTTGAGACCTGATTTGGAGATATTACGTACTTTTGTATATTTAATTTTTCTCATTTCTTTGAATAGGAAGGACCCTGACTGAACCCTTTTAATATTTTTCAAAATTTCATATTTTAGTTACACATGATTTGTATGCGTTACAGATTTCATATTTCTATCCAAAATACTTCCTGAATGATTCAACTGTGACACATTCATTTGACGGCCTCTGTGGTTGAGCGGGCTTAGCCATTGCCGGTCTACCTCATTGCAACACGGAGGCTCCGGGTTCGATTCCTGGTACAGTAAATTTCGGGAACATATTTTCTCCGTTATTTACTATGGTCTGGGTGTCTAGGATCGGCTCCAGACTAGAGTAGTACGTTGTATATTATCCATAACACAAGCGTAACTTGCTTAATATAGGGATGTACAATATGTGTGTTTGTCTGCCGATTATAAAAAAAAGATTATTATTCAAATAGGTAGACACCCTAGTTAGTTAGACACCTATGGATCCTTTTTTATATTTAGGTATTGGAACCCTAAAAATATGTGACTATAATATATGTCTTAACAAGTAGGAAAGTAGCGAGGGAAATAGTCATCGTGAGTAAGTAAACTCAAAAAATATGTTGAACACTCTTTACTCTGAATAAGTACTACGCCGAAAGCGTCCTGAGAACTGACATCACGCGGGAAAACACACACAAGTTACTGGACGGAGGAATTTATTTAGTTCGCAATGAAAGCCGTAAAAAAGATAGTAAATATGTAGAAACCAGCATTACATGTTGCCCACAAATAAACGCTGTAGCTATATAGCCAGATGATAAAACAATGTAGTCCTAAGATTTATCTTATTGCAAATCGTAGAAATAAATAAGAAATAGGCAATATAAATTAATGTGTATGTATTAAACAGTAGCGCGTAGAATAAATTGGTCATAAAGTAGAAAAAACAATAAATAATGTACCGTATAATAAAAACATAAACTAAAAACCTCTGTTGGAATGCAACAGAGGAAATAGCGATATTTAAAACAACGTTGAAAATGGCATACCTACTTGTGCTGCCGTCTATCATTGTCTCTGTCCTGCCGGCTGCCTTGGAATATGAAATGAGCATAATTTAGATGAGGCTAAAAAAATATTATAAATAGTTTGGGCGGCATCAAATTTATATGTGCGTACAACATGTACAAGGTTCTTAGTAACTGGATAACATTGTAAATAGTAGTTTCTTTGTTCAGCAAATTGTGAGAAGATTTTTTCTGCTATTCAAAAAATCGTACCTTCCGACAGGTAAAAAATGATAAAATCATACACGATGCTATGATTAAACAAGTGAACCAGATGTTTCCAGCAAACATGAAAGATGCAGTAAAGGCGGCTATTGAGAATTGTAGAGGAGTTGGTAAGTCTACCGTTCGTAATAAATTGAAGTTACTTGTATGTAGGTTATGTCACATTTTAAACAGCATTAAGGAAAAAGTAAATTAGGTACAGATAACTGATATAAGAATAAATGCATAGCAGTAATGTCAAAAAATGTTGAGTGGACGACTTATAAAGCTAATAAAAAAAACGAAGCTGCGTCGAAGCAAATATAGGGATTTAATGTTGATACACGAGGTGCTTACCCAACGTGAAAATCGTTAAGGTGCCTTCACTCTATGCAGCCGCAACCACGACTGACCGTGATCGTGGATATGGTTGGTAGCAGAAGCTTCGATAAAGATGCGGCCTGCTCGTGATGCTATTTTTTGCTCTATTTGTTGCACTGAAGTCATTTAGAATAGTAGTATAGGTTTTTATTGACGGAAATGATTAGCAACAAGCGCTATTGGTTTTTTTTTAAATATTGTTTGAAGCAGACAAACAGGCAAACGGCTCAACTGATGGAAAGTGGTTTGACCTATGGACACTTGTAACATGAGGGGTATTACTAACGCGGTATGAAATTTTATAACGCTTTTAAAGAATCCCATGTTATAGCACAGAGGTAAAATCGCAGGGAAGTTTTCTACAGATCATTATTGTAACCGGACTGAATGTTCTAGAAGACCGATGCGTAGTGGAGCGTGTGATACAGCAATTGTTAGAAATAAGCTATATAGACAAAAATCTGGGACCTGTGACCAGATGGACTTTATATCCCGTAACTATGTAAGTGGTGGTTGGAGCCCAGTATACGATAGGTAAAGTTATAAGCCGAATTACGTTGTTCCACCGAAACCTACCTATACGATTGTCTATGGTCATTTGTTAGAAGAACTGTTCAGTTCCGTTATGTATCTCTTCTATGAACCAATTATCTACGAAGCACTTTGTATGCACTTCTTTCCTGGAATACAACTAAACCAATTTAATCTCTATGTTGATCAGCTCTGTTCTTACTGATTGTAATTTTTATTTAATTTCAGCCAAAAATTATAAAGATATATGTGAAGCGTCGTACTGGACTGCCAAATGCATGTATGACTACGATCCGTCTAATTTCGTGTTTGCTTGATGAAATGTATTAAAGCTTCATAGCAAACATAAATAAAAGAAGACAATAAGAGAAAAAAATAAACAGTACTTTTTGAAAATACTATTTTCAAAATATGTAGTTTTATTATTTATTAACTCCTTAAATAATGTTAGACCAGAAACCTCCAGTGGGCACTCATGGGCTTCCTCCAGCAAAATAGACGGTATACTGGCCAGATTTGTTCAAGGTTGACGGGGCGGGTGTCTCTTCATGGTGTTTTCTATTGCCGTTTGCAATTTTTGCTACCTTGAAAGCAAATATCTCGCCACGAATTGACTTAAAAAAAATAGTCATTAAGATCTATCAAGGGGTATATATGCCTAAATTAGGTACCATATGTATGGCGGCTACCTCTTATCTTTATTTTCTTCAGAACTTCACTGCATCATTGTGTAAGATAAGATTACAAAACTTTTCTCTTTGGTCCACATTTTATTATATCCATTGATTTTTGAGAAAAATTACTGTTATATACAAATACAAACAGACGGACGGGCGTAACAATTTCATAACGGTTCCGTGTTTGTCTAAAATTACTACGTAACTCTACTAAATAGAGTTATCATAACATTACATCTCAGTAATTAGTACAACAAAATTATGTTAAAGACTACGATGAATTTATAAACTAATACAATAAGAGAAAACGTATTTATATTGTATTCTACTCATAGTCCCTCAAGACTATAAGTAGAATACTGAGCCTAGATCGCCGTCTTGTATGGGTACGGCGCCCAGTAGGCTGGCTACGTTTCCTCGGTGGATCGCCATACTGGTCCGTTCTCCGAGGTAGACACCAGCCCTCTGACCTGAAGATCAATGACTCTTTTTGATATACTTTAGTAGATGCTCATGGCCTCAGGAACCCATGGTCCAAGCGTTTCAACAGCAAACATCACAAATACGTGCGCCGTTTGAGTGATTCTGTATAACAATTGAATTAAATGTAAACGGATCTATTTTTTATCTATTTTTATATACAAAAATAGATTGTTATCACAATAATTATGAAAAACTGGCAATAAGTTTATTATAGATCCTTCACATAAAGATCTGTTCTGTAGATAACGTCATTTACTTACATAAGTAAATGGCGTCATCTACTGTATAAGTCGTGCGCAGAAGGTTTGCCGATGGTCGCCCCTCTCTCTCTTCCTACGACTGGGACCGAGGCTTATCTAAGTAGTACTAAGAACTATACGATCGCGGGTCGCGGTTGTGGGAGGCAGGATTTGGATTATCAGCAAACCTCCTGCGCACGATTTGTAAAATTAAATATTTAAATAACTATCAGCAAACAAACTCACCTGTTGTATACCTTTAAGCACCAGACAAACAAAATGGGTAGAGCTCCGAGCTCTCAGAGTGGAGGAAGAGGAAGAAGAAGACGGAAGCCGCTAACGCCACAATGCGCTGTGAAAACGTACTATTAAATAAAAGAATTAGTACTGATAAAGCTGGAATAGTTTCCAATGGATACAATACTCTGACGCACAGAGAAGCAAACCACGTATACACAACATAAGTTTACGCACACAAGTTTAAAAAATTGCTTTACTTAATTATATGCTTTTGTTCACGTAAGCTACGCCTATACTTTTAATCATCTGAGCTCTAAGCTAAGCAAGCTCCCTTGTATACAACGGACAATACTGAGAACGCTCCCAGGCACCCTGCCTGTTTACAAAATTTGCTATATCTGAACTAGATTTTAGAATACGCAACGACTAAGTTAGATAATTATGAACAGTCAATGTATAGGAAATGATTAGGTACTTGGTCACTAGATAATGAGACAATATGAGTAAACATCTGCTCATGACACTTTATGTCTCTGATCTCTGATCCATCTTCAATGTTATGCGCGTACATATATTTCTAGGATTCATTTTCATTTGTATAATTACTACACTATAAGGATGTAATTAAACAAAAAGCGAATATTTATCCTTAGCTAGTTACGATTATGTAGGATTTAGGTCGCTTTGTCATTTACCAGTGCAGCAGCATTGCGGAATTAGTATGGTAGGATTTCGCGGTACTCAGGTACCGCGAAATCCTGTTATCTAAAATACTGTTATCTAATTACTATACTGTCTAATTTTTTTAATAGTACCTAGATGTTTCAGTCCCGATGTTTGTCGTCTGACTAGTACGCCAACTGTAGTGCTAATGCATATTAAACGTAACGTGTACGAATACTGTTTTCATTTAACAATGTGGAATAATAAATGCAGTCATTTTTCCTTTGGTAGACTTTAATTATTTAATTGCCAAGACTGTGAATAACGCGCAATTATAAACGAGATACCTACATAGTACATATATAACAAGTCAATCTGTGTTTTGGAGATTAAATAATTCAAGATTTGATGTACAAAATATCAATTATGGGTAACACCATCAATAAAATATAGTCGATCTGCAAAGTTTTTGGTAATTTTTTATTATCATAAGTTTTTATCCGTGCAAGAACGGAGGAACAACACATTTTCTTGCGGCCGGATGGCCTGTTGTAAGAGGTGACAAAACAACCTAAAGCCAGGTGATAGGGTATTTGCGCGATTGAGTTCAAACTAAAAAGCAAAAAATGATTATTCTCTACAATATCTTGAAGTCGGTGCATTTTATAATTTAGATATTTTTTTTGTTTTACTATGCACTGACTTCAAGATGTTGTAGAAAAGATTTATAGATTGTTTTTTAGTTTGGAGTCGGTTTTGTTTTAGTTGAATAAATTTACTTTTTAGTTGCTTGTGTAGCTTTAAAAATAATATTATATGCACCTGTAAAAATTGTACTTCTAACACGCGTACGCAAGTTTTACTTCTCGAAAAGTGTAGTCTTTCGGCGCTCTTCAACAAGGGTTGCATTTTATTTCGATTCACTTATCAGATCTTGATTTGGTGATAATGGCACCACCACCGGAGTATACACTTCCGAATGAAGAAAATGCTTTGAAAATCGGTTCACAATTAAGGAAGTAATATTACGAGATTCCTCCGTTAATTGTGGACTGATTTTCAAAACATTTTCTACTTTTTACGACAAACATACAAAAAATATACACTCGAATTGAGAACCTCTTCCTTTTGGACGTCGCTCAAAAAGAGGAAACTCTTTGATGCCATCCAGTGCGGCAATACAGCTAGCCTTCTGGTCATGATTTCCCTTAGCAGCGTTTTGTACATAGTACTAAATTTTTTTGTTTAAAACTTTGTTTCTTGTTCACTATTGTTATCTGAGCATCTCTGGGATCGGCCCCAGAGTAATCCGTTCTGTATTTGCAACACTAAAGGTGCTACAAATGTGCTGCTGCTCTCTTAAATAACGCGTTAAGCCCATTGTCTTGTCTGCCTGAGACGGCCTAAATCTTTAACACAAACGCGGATGAGACCCTTTAGCCCCTAGACAAACCTTCATTATGATTTTTTGAATTAAAGTTTAAACCACGTACCTATTACCTACGTTTAAAAAATCGAACGAAAAATACAAAGTAATAGTATACAACGATCAAATAGTTTTGATGTGCAATTAAAGCGTTGTACGTTTAACATGTTTGTGTATTGTGTGTAATTTTAAAATCATTATTTTTTATTACCCATATTTACACTATTTGGATAGATATGATGGAAAGATACTTAATACAAATAACTTGTATTACATTGTATGGCAAAAATACGATAATATTGTTACGTACGAGCGAGGGTACGCACCTATGGATTGAAAGAAAACACCAGTTTTAACTAAGAGCTTTTATTGACCTTCAAAGCCGCGCGCAGTACCTCCCTGTAGGGTTGCTGTCCTTAAACACACGACCAACGATGCACAGTCCCGACGATAAGTTGTCACACCCTCAATACCGTCGCCGATATTGCGCGGACCACCTCCAATATTATCGCGTGTAGCTCGCCTCTGGTTCCTCTCTCGAACTACGCTACACACTTCCTTCACGTATCTGTCCACCAAACTTGTCACTAAATTCACCACTTGATTCGTCTCTGTCCTCTATTAATCTTCTCTAACAACTCTTTAGTATTGCACTTGTTGCTTCACCGTCTTGGACTGAACTCAACTTAAACTGCCCAGTAGGCGCGCCTTACGCTGTTTATATACCTGGAAGAAATTTCTAGAACCCGTCTATCTATCTCTGTCTTTTCTTTCCCGAACCTTCTGTTCGGGAACTTTCGTTTATACATCTATCCCTTTCTAACATCTATCTCTTTCTCTCTTTGGTCGTCTATCTCTTTCTAACATCTATCTATCTCTTTCTTTCGTTTATCGTCTATCTTTTTCTAAATATATCCGTCCTTGTCTTTTCGTTCTAGATTTTTCTAGATTTTTTCCAAAAGTTCTAAAACTAACTAGATGGTTCCACCATCGTTCGCCACAATATATAAAGGCATACATTCAGCAGAGATACATAATTCCTTTCGAATAGCAAACCATGTCGGCGATTTGTTACTTTTTTATAGTTTTTGTCGCCAGTTTGGAATATACATCCGTAAGTAAAATTTGTATCAACAATTATTCCAAAACAGCGTTTGAACCCCAGCGAAAACCTTTTCAGATTTTTAATTATATTTCACATCAACCCAAAAAATGCAATATTGATTGCACACATAATTATATCGGCTCTTTGCTTGAGTAATGTATTATTTTGAAAATTTTGAAGAGTTTTACTTTTAAAAAATTATTGAAACAAATAACGTGGTACCTTTTATACACATATGACATAAAAAAATATTGGTTTCAAAACAATTATATTTAAATGTTAAAAAAAAGTCGTCTAAAATTTCAATTTTCAAGATAACACACCATTGAAGCAGAGGCGGTATAAATATCTATTTAATATGTAGAACATGTATACTTGCGTATTTATAACAAAAATGTAAGTACCTAGTCGTACTATAGAGAAAGTGCACAAACCATAGGTGGCACCACAAATCGACTTGTGAGCCACAGTTTGATTCAGAAAAGAAACTTTTTATATCTGTCATCATGTTGCCGTCATTGTTTGCATTATACTTAAATCTTTTTTATTATGATTAAAGTATTTTCTGAACTCGTAACACTCGGAGTATTTTGAAGTTATGTTTACTTTGAGATTTGTTTGTATTCAAATCTTAGCTATTTTTACTTACAAGTAACCATTGAGTTATAACACAAATAACATTATAAGTAATCCCTATTAATATTATAAATTACTGTCTGTTCCGTTTTCACGGAAAAACTACTGGACCGATTTGGCTGAAACTCAGTATATATATATTTTCGATACCGAGGATGAATATAGGATACTTTTTATCCCGAAAAATGGGATAGTTTCCGGGATAAATATATATTTGTCTGTTTGTTTGTTATGCTTTTACGGAAAAAACTACTGGACCGATTTGTCTGAAAATCGGTATATATATGTTTTCGATACCGAAAATGAACATAGGATACTTTTTATCCCGAAAAGTGGGATTGTTTCCGGGATAAAAGTATATTTGTCTTTCTGTTTGTTATGCTTTTACGGAAGAACTAATGGGCCGATTCGGCTGAAATTCGGTACGTATGTAAATTAAATACTGAGGGTGGACAAGGGATAATTTTCATTTTGACCTTTTTGGTAATTTTGGCTCTTTTAGCCTTTTTACTCATTTTGGCCATGTCGGTCACTTTGGCCTTTTCGGTCATTTTGACCATGTTGGTCATTTTGACTATTTTGGCCTTTTTGGTCATTTTGGCCTATTTGGTCATTTTGGCCTTTTGGTCATTTTGGCCTATTTGGTCATTTTGGCCTTTTTGGTCGTTTTGCCTATTCGGTCATTTTGGCCTATTCCGTCATTTTGGCCTTTATGGTCATTTTGGCCTTTTTGGTGATTTTGGCCTATTTGGTAATTTTGGCTTATTTGACCATTTTGGCCTTTTTGGTCATTTTGGCCTATTTGGTCATTTTGGCCTTTTTGGTCATTTTGGCCTATTTGATCATTTTGACCATTTTGATTATTTTGGCCTTTTTGGTCGTTTTTGCCTATTCCGTCATTTTGGCCATGTCGGTCACTGTCACTGTGGTCTTTTGGTCATTTAGACCATTTTGGCCTTTTTGGTCAAGTTTTGTAATTTATTTTGTTGACAGATAGACGGGGGATGGTATAATTAGCGATATAAAATGAAGTGAATGTTCCGTGGGCAAATACATTGTGACGTAGCGGTTTGCGACGCTACTCACTTAAAATCCCCATTCAAATTCCCGCCATTTTAAACTATGATTATATTACCATTCGTACACAACGTCCCACCGTTAAATTACTTATTTTTCCAAACAACCTCGTTTCTTTTAGAAATAAAACATTTCTCACATTCTAAACCTATTAATTTGTTTCATTCAAACGATAGTTATTCACTATGGAATATCGTTCATTCATCGCATACAACCTTAACAAGGCGGTATGAATCGGTTACCTCGCCTGCCTACCTGAAACGTGAGTTATGTCAATGTCGTGACACGACAATATTATTGCTTCCTGATTCGTTCTAAATTCTATGAAGTGTGTCTCAAAACGGGATTGGCACAAATAAAGCCGTCGCTTTGCGATTGGGCCAGCGATCATAGTGAAGTGCTTATCCTAAGTGCAACGGCAACCATTTTGATAGCTTCTTTCTGCTGCCGGTCGTCCGCAGTGATACACGCGTCGATTTTACCTTACTAGGGAGCGACGCACCTCTGCCTTTCTTGTAAGTAACCTTACATCTTCCTTATTCTTTGGCGAATTATTTCTTACCACACCTGAAGGTCAAACGTCATTTCAGTACCATGATCTGGACGGTGTTAGCTGATCTTGGCCACGCGGTTCGTCCGCCCGAGTAAAACTACTCGCCTGTCTCCTGCATTTTGCCTGCCTTGCTGTCGAATATATTAAGCCAGTAAGTGCTCTTTTCTCCTAACAAACTATTGTTCACGGTCCGACTCAACATGGTCTGACACGTCGGTATTTTCTCCAGCAGGACCCGGCGTGTATGCCACGCGGTCTAACCAACTTTTTGCACGTACTCTCGATGTTGGTTATTTTAACTACAAAGATTATAAATGTAAATCGTACCCCTTTTATCATTATTTAACTGTAATTGCCATAAGGCATAGCATCTACCTTTCTTGCCCTCGCTTAATCACCGCCGCCTGTACGCGCTATTAACATCATCACCTCGGCGTATTCCAGGTCTGAAGTTCACCCACCTAGTGAGCTGTTTATCTGCGGCCTGCCGTTTAGGCTGCTCATCACCACATAGTTGGCTCGGGACGTATCGCACTCAGCCTTCCTGTAATTCCCGCCTGCTGCGCTTGGAATTCAGCTAAGCTCGTTCATTTACTCTACGACTCCTAAAACCCTAAATAAAACTGATTTGAACACCTAGATTTTGACACCACCGAAAGTAAATTGATCTGAAAACATCGGAATACCTCTCAGTATATCTCTATCTCTTAATGCAACCTTCAAGCCTGTTGCCTGACAGCCCACATTTTTATTCCCCCAAACGTCCGTCTCTGCTTTGCCCTCTGGCAGCTCCAACAATATATTATGAGCCTTAACCTTCGAAGCATACACCTTAGTTTATATATACTTATACGTTAAGTTCTGTTTATTAAATACCTTTGTTCCTTGTATAGTTTTGTTAAACTGAAATAAACTTGTTACTTCTAATCCGTCTAATTCTTTCTATATACCTCCCGGATAAAAAGGTAACAACATAAAAATGTAATATAATATAACCTCTAGCACTTGCTCTATAAACAAGAGACACGCACTAGAGGTTAACCCGCGGCGCAGTCGCGGGGTAAACTCTAGTTTATAAATATTTTTGAAACTCGTACTTACATATGTTTTTTTCTGCACTTATTCACTTTAGTAATTTATCACATAACCATGGAAAGTGAGAACTATTCGTGGGAAAGTAATAGAGTTTTACACCATTTCACTTATTTTTATTTGACGTGTTCGTGCATCCAGAAATACGATAATTAATATTGTCATGTTGTTAAATTTTATTTTTCTCTTCTTTAATGTGTTTATTTAATAACTTGATGTATTAGTACACATTGTTTGCGAAAAAAGATTCGAATTTGCGCCAACAGTTAACAGTGCCTTCGTTGTGCACGTTTCGTATATTTTATGTATACCACCATTACCGTTAAGCGATATTAACCTTTATGTACAGTTAGATATCTATATTTCCAAATGCTTGCTTCTTTTATGACGTAACCAAGAAAGAAGATGCGCGTTCGCATGGTGTGCAAAATGGGCATTAAACCGAAATATGTATTACGAGTGTAATTTTACAGGCTGAGAAACTCGAATATTTTTTGACAACTTACTCTTGCCAGTTTCAAGGGAGTGCGCATCAGAAATGGGTTTTAGTGAAGATGACATGCTTACGGCAAAGAAAGATCAAAAACTTGATGATTGCATGCTTAAATGTGTATTTCAAAAAATAGGATTTGTAAGTATATTAGAAGTAATCGAATTATTTAAGGTTGGTGGAAGCTTGCGAACAATGAAGTTCTTGTGTTAAATAGAAGAGCCCTATTTCACTAACCAGCGCAGATTTCAATTTCAGAGATTAATATTCTCAAAATACTTATTGATCATTAATTTTCTATCTATAATATTATAAGATTCTAAACATGCCGTGTCTGTATATTGAAGAAGCTATTAAAAAAAGGAACTGCAATTGACTATATAAACGCGATACAATTTTTTTTAGATTTAGTGTTTGTTCGGGGTTCATATAAAAACTACTGGGCCGAGTTCGATGCGGTTTTTGCTGATCAACAGAAAATTCTTAGATTTAATCTACGCTACTTTTTATCCTGGGAATCCCGCGGGTATTTTTTGGGAGCGATGTGTAGTTTTTCGGGTGCATAAAAATTAGCTTATTCCGAGAGAGTTTTCACTAAAACGATAGCTTACATTCTTTTTTACATGTTGCGGTAGTACTTTGTGTCCCGGGAGTCCCGCGGATTAAATAAAAAAAATGTAAGTATAGTATGTGTATTTTTGAAAACTCAAGCAAACTCAAATAAGCTTTCAAAATGTACCAATTACATTACTAGCATATTTTATGTCCTCTCTTCCAATAGAAAAGTTTTCTCCGGTCTTTTTTCACAATATTTTTTCGCTTTTTAAGTTTTGTGTGAGTTTCCAAACTTTGTTGTGCTAGTTCAGATTAACATTGTTATTTCCTTATAGCTATTACATTTGGTACATTATGGCATTACATCCTTATATCTAACACTATTATATAATGTAAGTAAATTGTATGATGCAGAGTTTATTAATTTAATTCTATGAATTATTTTGGGGCTAGTTATGTAATAGTATTACTCGGTCCTAATCTTCTAGACTAGCTGTGCCTGCGACATTGTTCACGTGGAATTTTTTCTGCCAATCCCTAACAAAAAGTAAAAGAAGTAGTAAGTAGTAGTAAGTGTTACTCCTTGTAACACAAGATATCTGCCAGTGAAAGTCTCATCAAAATCGGTCCCGCCGTTTCAGAGATTAGCCGGAACATCCAAATACATAGAGGCAAAATTTAAAAAAAAACTTGTGTACATATTTATAAAATACCGTATATATTTTTATATGCATTTAGAAAAAAGCTTTTGTTTTGACATCACAAGCAGACACTTCAGTTTTATTTATCTATGTAGATGAAAGACGAAAAATGGATTTGGATGCAACATATGCTTTGGCGGAGAAATTGTTTGATCCTTATTCTGACAAAGAAGATATCCGTTAAGTATCCTTTGATTGTTATAAAGGTTGGTAATATAATTATATATTATAAAATCTTTTGCGATGAGGCGGGGATGGCTCGGGAAACCAAAGCGTGCTGGTGGAAAATTACAATTACAAATATTTTTACTACAAAAGCGTATCCTTTAGCCGTAAGTGGGCCTAGTCGGCCCGGCCCTTTACACAGTCGTAAAAGGTGACCAGACAACCCACAGTTAGGTTGTCGGGCATTTACCCGCCAGGATGGATCCACCCCTGGGGCTCGATTCTGCTATTTCAATATTTTGGCGTTGCGAAGATACTCAAAGTAGATTACATTGCGAGGGTGTCAAAAATTCGTATTCTACTAAATCCACAATATCTTCACGATAACGTCGCGGTGGAATAATAGTAGAAAAAATTGATATTACCATTAGCAGAAATGGCGTTTGTCAAAGTAAATATGGAAAAGCTACCAACATTTTAAACACACATTTCGCGAGTTTTCGCTTATAAATATGTATAAAGGCAGTGGCGTACCACGGGCATACCATTGGAATTAACAGAATACCGAAATCAGACAAAACTACGATTGAGACGATAGTATCCGGTGATTTTCAAAATGTAATGAAGAATAAAGAAACAATAGCCTTGGGTTCTGTTCTGGTATTAGTGGTCAGATTCTTGTTCCCTATCACAGCAGCACGTTGATAGCACTTTTGGTGTTACATATGTCCATACGCGATGGTAACCACTTTCTGTCAAATGGTAGTCATCCTGGGACTCAATTCTTCAGTTACAATATTGTCAGAATGGTAGTTTTCTCATACAAAAATAGCCATTGTGACGCTACTGGTCGATCATGATGACGATATAGTAAAAGCGGCAAAAAGTTTAGCTATCAACTCGTTTTTTGAAAGAATATGCTTAAACATGTTAGGTTTAAGTGTCATTTTATGTCATTATAATTCCATTAAATTTAATGACTCTAATTCCCTGGCAGCGTGGCAAGCCTTTGGTGTGGGATGCGACTTGCGTAGACACGTTGGCCGCATCCCATTTACCAAACACGTCTAGATCGGCCGGTTCGGCGGCGAAAACAGCGGAATCACTCAAGCGGCGCAAATATGCAACCCTCAGTGAGAGTTATATGTTTGTGCCGTTTGCTGTCGAGACGCTTGGACCGTGGGGTCCTGAGGCTATGAGCCCCTACCAAAATTTATCGAAACGGCTCATTGACTCTTCAGGTAATCAGAAGGCTGGTGCCTACCTCGGCCAACGGATCAGTATGGCGATCCAGCGAGGAAACGTAGCCAGCCTTCTGGGCCCTTACCCATAGAAGACAGTGATCTGGGCTCAGTATTCTACTTATAGTCTTGAGGGACTGTGGGTAGAATACAACACAAATAAGTTAAGTTTTCTTACATTGAATTCAATAGTATGTAATTTTATAATTGTTTTAATAATTATAAGATCAGAAATTATATTATTTATTTCAAGTCATAGTGTCATTTTTATGAGTAATGAAAACTGATTGTAACTTAAGAATGCGATTAAGGTAAATAAAAATATTTAAATTAGTCGTGTTTTCCATTTATATGAGCTCAAGAGTTGAGTTGCCTAAAAATAAATTAATCTTAATTCAGGTACATCAGGTATCTCAAATTAGGACACCCTCGTGTTTGATTAGAATTTTCGTGTTATTTTGTTAAATCACTTGTAACACAGAAACGAAAATCACTTTTGCTAAATTATTTACAGATTTGAAATATATTGTTACAAAGACCACACATCTGGCATGTTGTAAAACGAATTACTTTATTACTTCGTGTTTAAACATTAAAAACATTTATTATTATCGTACTTATTTTATGGCTCTAATTAGTGTCGAACGACTTAATCCTTGTTTTTATAGCATTGCACCGAAGCCTGCCAGATTTGCAAATTACTATTTCTCGGAAATTCACTGGTGTTTCCGATGGCCGAGTTTTTTTTTACTGTGAAGTTAATACAAAACAATGTCCGAACGGAGGGATGAGGCAGTCAATCGACGATTACGATACGATAAAAACATGTAGTTCTTTCGATTAGCGACATAGTGATGGACTTTGCGCATGTTGAATTGCATCGAATCGTGCAGTGTGAACTGGTTGCATCCAGTTTTATTTTGTACTTGTTTTATACGTGTTTGTACAGTTCTAATAAACTCTATAGTAATTACAACGGCATTTATTTTAATTCAAGTCCTGTAGCTCGTAACAATATCTTAAATTTTTAGTACTGTCAGTTAAACTTACTTTGTTACCTTTGATATTTTATGAGAAATACGTAAAAATAAAAAAGATGTCTCATATTTGGCACCTTAACCCTAATCTATATGCCGCGACATGAAATTGTAGCGATATCACGAAGAAAATTAAAATAATTGGTGGTCGCCACATATATGACTTTATCTTAATTTTTTCTTAGTTTAGGGGGTTGCCTGGAAGAGATCGCTTTAGGCCTCCCTTTAATCAACACTTACTGTACTTAGTTTTCAGAACGTAGTTTTAATTTTTGGTGAACAATAAAGTGATTTCATTCATGACTGAGGAATGAAGGTTTTTAGTGTACAGAGTCATGTAAAAAATGTATTTAGAGGACGAATTGAGAACCTGCTCCTTTTTAAAAGTCGGTTAAAAATTAAAACATGGTTCCTTGATTATTTTTTAGGTTTCGATATATGTGTAAGCTCCCCAGTGACCTCTGATTTCTTAAGATATGAAGTAAAAAACAAGATGATGGAACTCAAAAATGCTGAACGAAAAATGTTTTAATCAAGATTCGTTAAATAGTCTTTTTAGCTATGGTGTATTTTCGATTAATTTTTTAGGGTTTCATATCCAAATGACAAAAACAGTGGCCACACTCCCCGGTAAAAAGTTTTTGTGTCTATTATGAGTAATTTCGGCTAATCCGAGCAGCCTATGTTTATAGTATGTTTTTTCCTATATATGACTTGTAATAACTCTAGTAGCTTAATGATAATAATATACGAGTAATTATAAACAGTCATTCTTACGAGACACTGATTTGTTTTAGTTAGGGACGAAAAACTAGAAAACGATGAGAAAGGCTGTAAACGAGTTCGTTTAGTGTTTAACTGTCTTAAGGATAATAGGAAGGATATGTAAGTATTGTGCTATTTTCATGAAATAAGAACGTTTTTTAAACAAAAAACACTGTTGTAATCAGAGAGTTTGAAATTGAAAACAAACATTAAAAAATGAATACATCTTGAAACTGAAATTTTTGTGACATTGACATATATAAATGTTCATTCAATCAGGTATTCCTTTTTTTATAATGGTTTAATAATAATTGGTTTCTATATTCATTCATTCATTCATTCATTTACTTGCCTTTCTTTTTTTTGTTATATGCCTTTAACGCATACGGCATTGATTTTGCCAATATCAGAGATATACAATGGAAACGCAGGTGCAAAAGAATAAAATAATTATAAACCTGAAAATTTATAATATTTATAACACAATAAATGTAACACTATAAAGTTTAAGGGATATAAAAGGAAACCACTTTACAAACTACCGAGAGGAATAAATTATTATTCCTCTCGGTATATACTTTGTATATGTATGTACATATTTATACAATTATTAAACAAACAAACTACGTAACCACGGGAAAAAGTCTTACAGAATAATTTTTTTGAGTAATATATATTTGATATAATATATTACTCAACAAATATATATATAGAGAGAGAGAGAGAGAGAATTTGTGAGATAAAGTTAGAAGAAAGCTGTTATTAACAGGACGAAATTAACAACAGGAAAGATTTCATACAAAGGAGTAGTAATTTTTCTATAGCAAAATTGATTAATTTAAAAAAATTCTGTTAAGTTAACAGAATTTTCGCCAAAACCATGTGGTTTGGGTCAGTAACTACGGGTGAGGCATAGTATAGTATAGTGGGGTAGTATCTATCGTATACCTATACCGCACCCGTAACCACAATATTATCCCAGATGGATTACGAGCATAACAATATAACATACAAAATTGCGCATTAAACTCATTGCTACACCTGCGTGAAACGACAACAACTATCATAACATTATCCCAGATGAAGCAGTAGGGTAATAAGTAATCATTCCATAAAGTTTAATCAGATAACATAATATAGCGCCGTCACAGTCTATATATATGATAGTCTATAACATTGATGCTGCTCTACTGTAAAAAATAAATTGCTTTTCTTATTGTGTTTTTTAGGTGAGTCTGGTTTTTTTAAAACTAGCTGTTGAGCGGACCGGTTGCGAATGATGGACATACAATTATTATAAACTTATCTACATGTATACTTGATTTAAAAATTTGCACTTACTAATATAGTTTGATTCTTTCGTTTTTTATATCTTTATTTGTGAATTCCCGTATTCTAGAGCAATAGTCATGCTCGAACCGATGTTTGTTACGATAAATAGGCCAAATTAAAAAGTGTTTTAGAACTCACAAGCCACTCTAGACAAGTGGCATTAGCGCCAAACGAGTAAATTGAAAATATAGGAGAATGTTATGATACTTAGCGTAACGATATGTCATTCCCACACATTTTCTATTCTATTCATTGACGGAAGGTGTCAGAGGACGGTGAGAATTTTATTTTCCCGATTATTTATGAATAAAAACGTAGATTTATTGAATAAATAATCAAGATTATTAATTTCTTAATAAAGAAGAATGATAGAATAAGAATAAAGAATATTATCTAATCTATTCTACATACATACATACATACATACATAACTTCACGCCAGGTCCCTTGCGGGGTAGGCACGAACAACAGAGCGCCATTTAGGCTTATTCTTACACACCTCACTTGCTTCTTTGACATTCATAGCTCTCGTCATGCACGCTCGTCTGTTCTTAAGGCTCCTGACATCACCTTCTGCTAATACACGATCAATTTGATCATGGAAGGTGTGTCGTGGCCTTCCGCGACTTCTGCATCCATCCACTTTTGCATTGTATATCTGTTAAGTCATTCTTTCATCATACATTCTTTCCACATGCCCGAACCACCGGATTATTTATTATTTATTTATTCAATTTTATTACTCTATTCTGATTAATAAATTTGAAGTGTCTGTTTATAAGGTCACAATAAAAATGTTAAAAAAATCAGAACGGATAATTCGTATCAAAAGATTCAGAAAATGCCATTCTTAGAATTTTTGGCCGTCTGGATGTTCCGGCTAATCTCTGAAATGATTGGACCGATTTTGACGGGACTTGAATTGGCAGATAGCTGATGTTATAAAAAGTAACTTAGGCTGCTTTTACTACTATTTTTAAGGTTCCGCGACAAAAAAATTAAAACTTATATTCTTCTATTTTCTTTCTTTTATTTTATTTATTCTAGTTAATCTCTGAAACGGGTGCACCGATTTTGACGGGACTTTCACTGGTAGACTAGATAGGTGATGTTATAAGGAATAACTTGAACTATTTTAGGGTTTATCGAAAAAAAAATCCAACCAAACGAAGTCGCGCGCCCAGCTAGTTCATAAATAAGAAGAAAACAAGTAAAGAACGACTCGACTTGCGCAAATATGACCATATCTCCGAATTTCGTAATGTGTTTCAACGGCTGCCTATCCACCTTCGCTGGCATGTTCACTTACTCTCACTTCTGCACAATATCCTTTAATCCCTCCATATTTAAAGGAACTTTTTAGTTTCCTCTATCAATCTCATTACCGTAATTTGCGCTCAAATGAAAATCTTCTGCTAACAATACCTAAACACTTCGTCCTTTGTAGGAAACTCTTTTGGCGTACAGGCTGTTCGCCTGCGGAACTCCCTCCCCTTGAAAATCAGACATGCTACATCCATTTGTACATTCAAACACTTGATCGCTGACCATTATTTGTTCATGCAATAAAATTTGTTGCAGTAAGTATATGGAGTTCTATTATTGTTTCGCATGTAAGTATATGTAATTTATATTATTATATTTTATTTAATTATGTATATTTATATTAATTTATTATTGTTATTGTTGTGTATATTAATTTGTTATATTATCCGTGCAGGAACGGAGAAAGAATACAATTTCCTGCGGTCGGGTGGCCTGTCGTAAGAGGCCACAAAACAACCCACAGCCAGGTGGTAGGGCATTTGCCCGACTGGATGGCTACCACCCCTGGTCTAAAGTATGTCGCCATAACAACCTTCATTTGTGTTCCAGCATTAGTGACCAGGTTCCAGTCTTCCTTAAGAGAGCAGCAGCGCATTTGTAGCACCTTTGGTGTTGCAAATGTCCATAGGCGACGGTAACCGCTTTCCATCAAGTGGGCCATCTGCCTGTGTGCTGATCTCCTGCAATAAAAAAATTGTGTTTTTTTATTTTTTTTATTACGGTTGCATTAGTTTTAATTGAGTTAAACCACCAAATATTATTCATTTTTTTTTGTAATTTCTCCTTAAATACCGGGTTGCCTGGAAGAGATCGCTATAAGCGATAAGGCTGCCCATTGTTCTAAAGGAAATGTATTTATATTAAATATCTAGGTTTAAATTGATGTGCGGCGTGCCGTTGCGGCAGGTCGCACATCAATTTTTACTTGAAACCGCATGATAACAGCGCACTGATTTGCGGCCAGCCGTCAACCGCTCCGGTTGTTCTGGGGTACGGCCAGCCGCACGGGTTGAATGATGCGGCGCGCCGCATCCCCTCCACCCACGGCGCAGTTAGCCGCAAACGCCTCAATCGTCGCCAAAAAGTACAGTGAATAATATAAAGATAGTCTTTAGTCGCGAAAATGGTGCTACTAGCAATATCTAGCGGATAAAAAGACCATATGGTTATCCGGAATAAGGCGTGCCGTTACGGAAGACCTATATACTACGGCCTGCCGCAACGGCGCGCCACATCGCGGCCAGCCGCTAGTGCGTTCTAGGCCTAAGGTGTAATAAATGTTAACGTTTGACTGGGCCAATGTGATCTTATCAAACTACCTACAGTCGAAGCGAATTTAAGTTTTGGACGTCCTGTACTTATTTTTTGCTATGAAATATGACACCATATCGTAATACGTTAATGCCAGCAAAGCCAAATATATATCACTAGCTGACCCGCCGAACTTCGTACCGCCATATTTTCTGAATTCCTTAAAAACTTTGTTTCATGACACAAAAACAAAATCACCATAATCGCTCCCGGTGATTAGAAGGATTCTAGAACCCTATCTCAGCGCCACCTACCGGTTCTAATTGCGAATCTAATCCATCCGGGAACCCACTCAAACACACAAAAACAAAATCACCAAAATCGCTCCCGGTGATTAGGAGGATTCTAGAATCCGATATCAGCGCCACCTACTGGTTCTAATTGCGAATCTAAACCATCCGGGAACCCACTCAAACACCCAAATCAAAATCGCTCCCGGTGATTAAGAGGATTCTAGAACCCGATCTCAACGCCACCTACCGGTTCCAACGGTATAAAAAGTATCCTATATCTGTCTCCTGGTTCCCCACCAATTTTCAGCCAAATTGGTACAGCCGTTCTTAAGTTATAAATAGTGTAACTAACACGACTTTCTTTTATATATATAGATATAGCTGTCCCAGCAGACGTCGTCCTACCCGGTAAAAAATAAGGGTTGATCGTAGAAGTTGGAAATTTAGGGTTGTATGTATTTTTAATGCTGTATCTTAAAAAAATAAAAAAATAAAAAACTAAACAAAAAAAAATTAAATAAATATTTAGGGGTGGACTACCCTTAACATTTAGGGGGATGAAAAATAAATGTTGTCCGATTCTCAGACCTACCCAATATGCACACAAAATTTCATGAGAATCGTTCAAATTAAAATCTAAATCATCCCAGTAGAAAATTGTAAAAATACTAATATCGCTATTAAAAAATAGGGGTTGATCTTAGAGGGTTGAAAATTTAGGGTTGTATGTATTTTTGTATGTTGCAACATAAAAAAATAGAAATTAAAATTTTTGTCTAAAAAATAAAATAAAAAATTTAGGGGTGGACTACCCCTAACATTTAGGGGGATAAAAAATAGATGTTGGCCGATTCTCATAGATACCGGATAAGCACAAAAAATTTCATCAAAATCGGTCAAGCCGTTTCGGAGGAGTATGGCAACGAAAACTGTGACACGAGAACTTTATATATTAGAGAGATAACCCTAGTATTAATTATGATGGGATGGCATAATTATGAAATCTTTCAGGGTAAGAAAATAAAGTAAATTAAATTAAATTTTATTTATTTACTTTACAATATTTTGAGTCCACAATCCTTTTACAATAGTTAGAAATAGGAATTTTTCAAGAACGACATTCTTTTTCTTTCTGTTCTCAACTGTTTAGAAGTCCAAGTTAAATCCGTACTGAAAATATAAGTTACCAATAAATTAATGCTATTCGCTGACTGAATTGTTATTATAATTTATGGCTAAGTAACGCGGAGTTAGGCGATAAAGGAATCCACAGGTGATAGAGCAATTGCCCCTCTGGATAACTACCACCTCGGGTCTAGGTTATGCCGCCATGACAACCTTGAGTTGTGTTCAGTGGTTCCAGTTTCTTTAAAGGCTGGCAATTAATTGACAACTCCCTGGTATTGCAAACGTCCATAGGCGACAGTAACCCCTTTCCGTCAGGTAGGCCTTTTGCCTGTTTGGCTGCTTCAGACAATAAAAAAGTATCAGTTTTTACATTGAATCGTGTACATATCAATGTTAAAAAATATAGGCCAAGTGCTTATCGTTTCTCGCATAATGAACTGTTTCCCAGAGGTGACAAACATCTACTGTCTTTGTTATTTGACTACAAAATCATAAAAGAAGCACTTTATAAAAATACTTCATATCACAAAAACTACGCAACTACTGCGAAATAATTTTTGTTGAAAGTATTTTTTAAAACCTATCACTGTTTTTTCCAGAAGTTTCCTACTTGTATTCAAAAGGTAATACATACTATAATAATATCTCGTCACCTCTTAAATACACCATTAAGGAACATCATTATTATTTTAGGTATAGATGTACGGCACATATTAAAATTAATTTTGGGTTGTTATAAAAAAATAACCACTTTCTAACCTATATTAAAAAAGTTCGCATTTGTTCATAATAAATAAATGTGCCGTGTATCTATACCTCACCCTGATTTTATACATCTGAATAAAGATATGCGGCATACGGCTGTATTATGTACTGAATAAAGATTTCATCCTTCATTATACGAGGGTTATCCCTAGTTTTTAGAACTTTTTACTACACTACTATAAAGCGGCGCATACAATACAGCTTTCTACCAAGTTTTATCTTTATAGGTTCATTATTTTTAAAGCTAAGTGATTGCGATATACACATACACAAACTGATGAAAGTGATGTTCATTACAACCAATGTAAAAAATATTATATAAAATTATTACCGCATCAGCATTGTCTCTAAAGCAGTCGAAAATAAGTTTCGCACGGTCACAGCCCTTGTCGTCGTTTACTGCCACATCGTTAACTAAGAAAGAAAAATAAATCATAATCTATTATTATATATAAAAATTCAGCTGACAGCTTAGACCATTAAACCAGGTCTAAGGCTGACAGTCATGTCCGCAAAACTTAAAAAGTAGTCGATGGGTTCACATGAAATTTTTGTTCAACGTTGTACCAGGAGAGTCAGTTATATATATTTTTAGACCATGCCAACATTTAAATGTAAATTATTTTGGGGATCATTTACCAGGTCTTTAAATTGCACAGCGAGTTGAGTTACAGTAAAATACGGAATCACTAAAAGGGGTTTCAACAAAAAGATAAAACAATGAAGTGGCAAAGGTGAAAAATTGGAGATTTTGTTTTGCAAAGCATTGTTCACGGGGTTCAACCAAGGTCGGATAAATATTCTCTTGAATATTTTACGAATCTTACTTAGGTGATTTGAACTTATATTTCCAAATACTTTAACGTTTATACTTTTTCATAACGATTGTATCTGTTTTAATGTCTTTTGAATATTTAAGTATTAGAATCGACTTGAAGTGCATGCCTCACCTAAATTCTGGATATTTGACTGACTGCAAAGGAGGCACTTTTGGCAGCTCGAAAGGGCAAATTTTACTAAACAGTTGAGATTATCATTATCAATATGAAAACCATATTTCATTAAAAACAACCAATACTTCTTATTAGTTAAATACAACTATTACTTGATTTTAACTGATAATAACATAAAAAGTCTACACAGAAAACTTGAACTGTTTTTTTCACATAATGTTAGTTGAGTCGAGCAAATTAGGAATGCTTTATGCATATTTTATCATTCAGAAAAAAGCATAAATTAGTAAGACACTTAAAATATTCTCTTTTCGGAGTCCAATACTTAGTGTCGTTGAAAGCTATATTGAACCAAGTAGACTTACCCATGGTCTAGTTGGTTAAGTCTTAATTCATAACAGGAGGAACATACTCAGGTGCCTTATTTATAAAATAGACATCCGAGAAGAAGCGAAAAACATGTCGGTGCGTGTGATTACTGCTGTAACTCATTGTCAGTTCTTTATTAAATCCGAAGTATTCCGAAATTTCAATATATTTTTACTTACTATTTAGCATTGCAAAAGCTGTAAGTCCACTTAATAAAACAACACAAATTCATGTATTTAGAAGTAGTAATAATATAGAGACGCTAGTCTTATCTGATTTACCTATACATTTATAATTAGTTAACGAAACGTTTTTAATAGATACCTGAACTGCAATGGGCAAATAAATCTTCCAAGCTTTTTAAATCTGCGGGGTCAGTAAGGGTGTCTTGAATCGCTTTCACGGATCCAGCAGATGACAGTTTTCCTGCTTCGTCTAACTAAAATAAGAATAAATATTTTATTATTGCCTAGGGCAACCAGTGACGCCACATCATTTAATTTTATAAGCATGTGATCATCGAGGATATGGAGAGTCTTACGCTAAAAAGACTCGAGACGATTACGTTGCTAATAGAGTGGCTCGGCCTATGCATGTGAGGCATTTTAAAATTATTTATTTACAATGAGTGTAATTGTTAAGCTCAGATCAAAATTCGAGAGATAGCGAGATATGGCTTCTAAATCAACATTAAACTTACAGCTCCCGCTTTCTTCAAAGTACACGCTGCGAAGCATTTAGCATTGTCAGTTTCGATCTTCTTGTTCTTCAATGCTAATATTTCGTCATCACTTAGGTGGACCTCTTTACCGCATTCTACTGCTTTTGCAAATAGTAGCCCATAAACTTGGGTTTTCTTTTCATCGCTAATGGCCTGGAATAAAATAATCATTAAATATGGTCAGAATATATATGTATAATCAATGCATTAATTGCAATTTATTAAGTTTTCTTTAGATTGGGTATCTAAAGACCCACCCCCATTTACCCAAAGTAATAGAACGGTAAAATATTTTTCAATATTAAATACTTTTTTCTCATACGATATGATTGTTTCAGTGTTAAAATTTGATATAATGTAGCAGATATTACTTTTGAATCGGCAAGCGCTATTTTTAAGGTTTCTTAGCTATTTTGACAAAAACGGAAATCATATAATTTAATCACGTTCATCCATTCGCCTGTCTTTGTATTGTAATACTTGGAACAACTCAGAAGTTAATAAAAGAACAGCAACTGCTCACTTATTTATAATCAGATAACCTTACGGCTTTAACATATGTCATACACTGACCTACAGAAACATTTTTACAATACCTCGCCATCCTCCCAACAGTTTTACAATATAAGAAACTTAGCAAATTGGCACAACCGATAGCGGATTGAACTCATTGAGAACCTATTTTAAACAAAAAGGGCCATGAATGACAAGGATTTAATACATTATTGTTTGGATATTTTAGATAATATTTTATATAAGATATTATATTTAAAGATTTACATATAATAAATAAATCGAACACAGTAAAAATCTGTCGCGTCTGCCAACATGAATATCAAATGTAGTGAATACTGTTTATATACAATTCAGAGATTTTGAATTATAATCTACATAATTACAACATCTTATTCGAGATAAATATTGTTGCATAAAATTAAGGTAAATTATGGAAAATTACTCTATACAACACAGGCGCTAATCACAGAATAAATAGGAATATAACATTATTATTCAATTAATGAAATGGTCGAATGTATCGTTTAGAAATAAGAAACAGCAAAATTTACAATAACTCTCGTAAAATTGAGAAGTTATTAATGATTTCGTAAAGAGTATTTTTAAGCCCTATCTTAGGAAGCAAATAACTCCATTTATTGACATGAATAAAAAAGTTTACAAAGAACATCAATATGATCTGTTAAAACTATCTAACGATACCCTAGGGGCCCAGACTCTTATATACGTAGGTGCATTAAAAATATCATCGCTTGACACGACATCGCGAGCACCCTTAAGTTCCGGCTTTTTCGCTATTTTACCATAGACATATACATAGACAACACTTTATTGTTCACCATAACAAAAATTACGAAAAAAATGCACAAGACAATAGTTACTTGGTAAAACAAAATTAACAGTAAATGTACAATCTTAACTCCACTGGAGCCTAAAATGAGTCAAAATTGGATGAAAATTAAAAAAAAACTCACCAAACTATTCTTGCTGAGAACTGCTAAAGCGACAACAATTAAAATGGTTGGCCGAACCATTTTGATAAAACAATGTTCGCTATGCGTTTCTCAAGTTAGTATGATGCCTTTGTTTAAGTTTCACAGTATTTTATACTATGCCTATTTCAATTGCTAATCCTTATATCCTGTATTAACAAATAAAATTTTAATTGATACTGCGTCACGTACTCAGTAGAAGGAACAATAAAAAATTTAGAGAAAATAATTAAGTGTCCGGTTTTACAAAGAAACGGAGGACAAGCGTCGATTGCTACTGAAGCTGTATAGGTATATAAGTACCTATTGTAATACATAACAAAGAAATAATTTAAAAATTTGTTCAAAATCTACAAGAGCCTCAATTAACAATTTGAAACATAGGCAGACATAAATTAATATAATTAATCGTCTGAAGTAATTTATTCAGGTAAATTTGGTTAATTTTTAGATTTTAATAAAAATCAGTAACGTTTGAACGGCTGACTCGAATAGGCTCCGAAACGGTTTAACAGATCTCAATGAAAGTCTTATTTCAATTAAATTAAAACAATAAATTATAAAAGACATAATTATAAATATTCGTGATCCCGTGCAAATGTTGCGCGCACAATTAGTACCTAAATCATTGAAATAAAAACTATCAATAAAATATGTACAATATTATCTCATACCATTTCTTATGAATTTGACTAATAAAATGTAAAAAATTGTTAAGTGTGCAAAGCGAAGTATTCCGAAGTTATGATGAACGTTTACTATTTTAGCCATTAAGCAACGAAAACGTTTTGTTTAAAATATTTTTTACGTTCTACCTTAGAAAATTTTGGATATTTGTCGACATTTCCATCCCGACTTCTCCCTCCATAATCCCATCCTCCATATCCATCCATTTCTCTATTCCGTTTCACACTCCCCTACATCCAATTACTCATGTTTGATACATCCATCCTATGCCCTTTATAGAATTTCTTTTATTGCATCCGCTTTCATTGGCGCAGATTGTTGGTCCGACGGTCTGGTGGGCGTCCTATAAGCTTCCAGAGACACGGTGCTCTACTCTAAGACTCGTTGCCTCTATCGGTTCTGCGATAGAGGAGATCGGCCCAATGGCACAGTAACGCAGTTGCACATTCAAACTATTGTAATTATTAGCATATTTATCAACAAAAGTGTCCAGGATGCTATTTGTAGGAGAATTTGAAAACTATTATTTTTGACTACGTATTTATTTTCCGATAAGTTATGCTATAAGATGAATGAGTACAAAATGTGGCGGTCGCTGATGCACACCGCACTCGCGACCACACTAACTAAACGCCACGTCAGCATATAATCCATTGAAATCTGACATGTGTGGGGGTCAATAGAAGCTTAACCTCAAGTTTGTGGGGTCGCCACCCTTGTCCCCCGACCGCCATCTTGGAAAAAGTGGTGAAAACACTTTTTTCGCGATATCTCGGAAACTATGCGTCTTACAAAAAATTTGTAAAGTCATAATTTGTAGCAAATTGTTTTGACTACAAATATGTTTGTATAACTTTTTGCCCTAAATTAAAAATTAAAGAAGTTATAAGCAAAAAAGTGAGAATTGTTTTATTCATTCCTAACTCTTTTCTTTACCATAGAACTTACCAAATTTAACTTATCGAATGTTAAGCAGGTAGCAAAGGTCCGTTTTCCCCGCCACCCATGAGGTAGAGTCCGGAGGCGCGCTTGTCAGGTGCTAGGTTATACACCCGGTGTTTTAATAGAGTTTGGAAATAGTTGCTAGGATTTGGATATTTAGTAACTTCCCTTAGTTTTACATATTTTGAATAGCGTAATACAAGGATTGAAAAGTAAAAAGACAATGCAAAATCATTCTCAAAAATAATATTAGAAGGAACCTTCATAACGATCGTAGATTTTTATCTCATTTTTAATCCAAAGTCTAAAGTCGCTCTACTATAAAATCCAATGTTCAATGTCAAAACTATTAAATTTAGATTTATTATTTACTTATTTCTAGATAATTCTATTTATATTATACCTCGTATGACTGTATAAAAACTAACGATGCAACAATTATATATCACTCAAGTTGTTTAAGTTGTTTAACTTTATGCTTAAATTAAAAATGCAACTAAAGTGGAATCATGTTATTCTTTGTTTCTTAACAACAGCTTATGTATTTATTTATATCCGTAAAAAGATTTTTTGGTTTCCCATTCAAATTTTCACAACTTATTTCAAACCTTGTAAGTTTGATTTATGAAAACACAATGTTGTATGTTCTTTTCCAAGATTACTCTATCTCCTTGACAGATGTGTATTAAGATTTGTTCAGCAAAGAAACAGATTGGAAAAATATGCTCTGGAAATTTTTAAAACAATCAAAGTATAGCTACTACTTCTACTACTCTATCTCTCTTTATCTCTACTATTTTTCCTTCCACCCATTTTAATATTATATAAAAAATTTAGAGCCAGGCACGTTTGCTGAAAAGTTTCTTGCGCCGCCGCTTCTTCTCTTCAAGCTTCAAGCATGTTGTGAAACGGTGTTAAATTAGATTACACTCCCATAGAGTAAATAATAGCCATAAACAAAATTGAAACTAAATAATTACAAGGAACAAGTTGGCGGTAGGCTAAATAAAACTTTAACAATACTTGTCGACAATTGTTATCTTTGTCGTCCGTGACCACGGCCACTGAAAAGCGGCCGAAACGTCGGAATAATCAAAATCAAATAAATTACCGCGCTTAAAACCGTTAAAACGTAATTTTATTATATACTACTTCTACTTTCGAGTATAAACTTTATGTACAAAATGGCCATGGACCAAAAAAAACATCGTTCCTACTAATATCAAAATCCAAGTCATAAATGACTTAAAAATAAAAGATTGGTTTCATTTCTAATTCGTAAATTGACGTTTTATTTAATTTTAAGTCAAATAAGTTTTTATGTGACACATGTCGTTGTGTAATAAAAAAGAGCCTGTCAATTTAGAGAGTTCAATTACCTATAGGTAAAGCTGCTAAGTTCAATGAAACATTCGCATAAATTAACTAGGCCGAGTCTGCGCCTTCACCCACTTAAATTTCAGATATATTATTTGCGAGATTTTTTGTAAGAATTGAAATTTTTTCATGTATACAGACCAACATCACTAATTAGTTTTAGAATGAAATGAACTGCAATATTATGAAGACGGAATAAAGAAACGTTTGAATAAAATGCAAATGTTTATTGGAGGAGTTTAGCAGACAGGCAGACGGCCCACTTGTAGTCATCCAGTCGGGCATATACCCTATCACCTGGCTGTGGGTTGTTTTGTCGCCTTTTACGACACGCCGCTCAGCCGCAGGAAATTGTATTATTTTTCCGTTCCTGCACGGATACAATTATCAATTATCTCATGGAATTAGCTTCTTCTAAAACTCTTGAACAGTATTGAAGACATTTTTGAATGTGTTCCCATATTTCTAGTTTTTACAGTAATATTAAACGTGGGAATAACTTTGATGGCACTTTATTATTTTTCTACGCTTTGTGGCTTTGTGAGACATGTACCCGAAATCAATACAAGTGAAACCGCTTTAAAAGAAATCCTTTAAAATCATAAACTCTTTCTTATTCAGTGAAGTAATTAATATGGAGAATATGGTAAAACATGTTTAATAGAATTCTTAGTAAAACATAATTAATTATTCACATAGATTAAGTGGAAGTTGTTACTGAATGCCCAATACCCAATTTAAAATCTTTAAATTTAGCAAACGCAACTAGCGTGTAAGAAATAGGTAAAACGAATATTTTAATATTAATAATGGTATGGACCTAGAGACCTAGAGACCGCAGTCTAGAAATAAACCAGAATTCTTTATTGATACGAAGTATTAAGGAAAGTTTCATAATGCCTACCACCAATGAGAGGGTAAGTAAATCACAATTATCATTTGTTGTTAAATTATATTTGGGCTAGAAGTATTTAAGTGGAAGTATAATGGACTAAATAATATATGGACATTAAATATCCATAAAGGAAAATTACGTCGAACATTAACTAACATTAGAGGATTATGTTTATTTTAAATGTATGTTTTATTTTTTGCATCAGCTTTTGTGATGTGTACCTATACGAATATTTCGTGTAATGTCATTCATCTCTCCGTGTAGAGATTGGTTGGTGTTTCATATATAAGCTGGCTATTAAAAACAGGACTAATAGATTGGATATTGATTGCAAGCTAGTGAGACACCGGTGGAAAATAATTCCAAAATGGCTTCTTTTTATTTCGTATTCATGTGCCTGGGAGCATTAGTTGCCAACGCTTTCGTAAGTATTATTCTTTTTTTTTGGCTTGTTGTCTATACTAATATATAAAACTGAATTGAAATATTTTCGTATTATCCTTTTTTACTTAAGTACTGAAAGATGGAATAGATTATTGGAAGGTTGTCCTCACTTTCAAGTCGTCTAATATGCGTAGCGCCAATTTGTTCATACGGTTTATGCCATACCTGTACAAAATACACAATGAGCTCCATCACGCGGTTTTCCCACAGACCTACAGTATGGGTTTCTTCAAAAAGGGCGCAAACAGATATATAAAATCGGAACGAGGTAGGCGATGCATTGGTTTCCTTTGCGTTGCAGATGTCCATGGGCGACGGTAGCCAATTATCATTAGATGGACCCTTTGCCAGTTATCTACAAGCTAATGTGAAAAAAACTTTATTAGTGGAGTTAATTTAAATAAATCAAATATTTCTATCTCTAGGCTATAACACAGGAAGAAATAACAAAGCTCCGTGAAGTAATGAGGCCAATTGTATCTAGTTGTGCCGATCAATACGGTATAACTCTTGAACAGGTTATAGAAGCAAGAAAAGCCGGCACAATAGAACAACTAAATCCTTGCCTTTCAGAATGTGTCTTTAAGAAAACTGGTGTCGTAAGTATACATATATATATTTTTAAGTTATTCCACACCTGTTTATTCATACCAACAAAAGAGACACCCAAATCTGTGATAAACATTTTACAAAATTTAATAATAGCTAATACAAATGTGTTTACTAAAATCTAAGTGTTATATATTTGTCTTTATTATTTATTTAGTTAACGCTTTGTTTAACAACTTGTCTTTTTTTCGATATTCTTTTATCTGCAATCAGTCTGACAACTATTAGCAAATGTGTTGAGCGCATATAATGTCGGTACCAGCGTGTCTCCCAGCGGAAACAACTGCTATAAGGTCCATGTCAACTGGTTTCAGCAATTGTCGAGTTTCAAGATGAAATGCCTTTTTAGACAGCTGCTCATTTGGTTTATGAATTAGCAAAAATATTTCTTGTTGTTGCTGAGAGGAAGGAATAATATGAATATCGAATGAATTGGCTCTACCTTACTAATTTTAAAAGATTTTCTATTTATTTTTATCTTCTCTAATGTTAGAATTGTGATAAAACAATAAAAATTGGATCTCACCCTTATCATCTGCGATATATCTAGATATATCCCAGATGATAAGGGTGAGATCCAATTGAATATCTAGATATTCAATTTCACATTTAAGAAAATTGACACCTTTTTAAATGAATACGTGAGTGGGCGGAGGAGATATAAATATTATAGAAATTGTGAGAGAATGGGCTTCAATTTTTGCTTTACTATTATTTTGTATACGTCCTCTATCCTTTGCTATTTCTAAAATCAACTTCAAATATACTTGTTTTAAGGTATAATATTGTTTGTTACACTTCGATCGAAGTGAAAAATCTTAAAAATTCTAAAAAATTATAACTCCTTCTTGCACTTTGTCTTCAAAATTTTATTTGAGCTTTTGATGTTTTCCATAGACCAACAAGTCTTTTAAAACCAGATGTTTATAATATATTTCTATATGTTTAAATGCTCAAAATTAATTTATAGATAAATGATAAGGGCTTGTATGACGCTGATACCGCAATTGAAAAAAGTAAGAAGTATGTGACTGATCCCGCAGACGTAGAAAAAATTAATACTATTCACAAGGCTTGTATACCAGGTAAGTTAAAACAGATTCACTATTCTGTAGGTCCGATGCATTTACTTTAAGACGTGCAATGCTGAGTTTGAAGTTATGTGCGTTCTTGTATTAGTCACGTAGTTCATTAACGATGTACCGATTAAGAACCGATAAAAGTTTCACAAGCGAGCTAGTCAGCGATCCGACATTGTGTAGTACATGAACGATGAACTATTAGGAACCATGATTCGATTGCTAACGAAGAACATCGAGACATTTTAATGACCGTTTACGATTATAACCGTACAGATTGCACAGTCAGCACTAACGCGAGCCACAGTATTATTGAAATCCGGCTCGAAGGACCATAAAGATGTACGGTTAGTACACCCGGGAATAGATTAAATAACAGATAATTTAAAGATAAGATATTTAATTATCTTAATACTAAAAAGATGAGTACACGAACGTTAGCCGTAGTGTTATTGCGTGAACTGAATTAGTATGATTACCAATACCGTGTACTCGCGTCAGTGCTGACTGTGCGATCTGTACGGTTATAACTATACAAAGTCACGGGATAATAGTACTTTTAAGGTGAACTAGTTTAATGACCCTATTGCATTAGAAAGGAGCGCACATTTGGATGACCGAATAAGCACAAGCCTTCACTAAAAATTTTAAGTTACGGACGTTCCTGGATAGGTCTCGACACGGAACCTGATCGGTCGGCATAAGAGCAGGGATTGCTTTGCACATTGATTGTAAGCAACCAAAAACATTTTGGGTTCATTAGTCAAATAATAAGGAACTACGTTCCAACAAAAACCGAGCAGCGAATGTTTGCCACCTCTACTGAACCCTTCACTATCCGAGGATTTGTAGCCGATTTATAAATTTAGACTATACTTTGTGACAAGTCGAAAAGGCCATCGGGGTATTAAGTGAGTTGTGGAGGGGAAGGCTTAGCAGGCACGCACCGTCTTAACTTTAGTGCTACACGAGTCCGCGTCGACCACGTTTATCGATGTCGCTTAGGAGGTTTTAGAATAATAGTCGTGAACTGAAAATGAATTCCTTGTTACCTGTCCATGCTCTTTGTCACCTAATAAAAAACAATATTTTTTATTTGTTCATTTATTTAGACAATACATTAGACAGCGAAGAAATTAGCATTATATAGTATGTAGAAGGTTAGATCTAAATTGGCATCAAAGTGTGCTGACACATAAGTGCTAAAATTCTAATATTTTTTAAGTTTTCGCGACTTATGTATACTATGTAAAACTAGGTTTTACTGGTTTGCACCGCGCTTAAAACCGTTCAGACGTAGTTTTATTATGAAATTATATTTTCATATACAAAATTTAATTAGTAGGTGATATCAGTCATAATAATTCCATAAATACTTTAAGGAATACTTATTAGTTTCAGTCTTACATTGTCAGGAGAAGAGATAAGAAAAATATTACATAAATTACTAAAAAAGGTGAATTTTTTTTTGAATATTCCATTCTCAAGCACGAGGATAAACCAGAAAAGTGGTAGGAAATTGTGACATAAACGAAATTTTTTTTTTAAACCTATCCTACCCATTAAAGACTGGATTGGGCTGTTTAAAATCTTACTTCAAATAATAGTTTTGTTGTTATAATTTTGGTTTCATTTTGTTGCATACTCAAAAAATGATCGATATCGACTATGTCAGGTTAAACTGGCAATTGTCTGGTGATGTGACGTCATATCACCAGACAATTGCCATTTTAACCTGTCTCAAACTATAGTTACAGTATAACATTTTTAATAAAGTCTTGTGTCATTGGTTTAAGTGAACGATGCTCCGATCGGTGACAGCAAAAACTGCGAAAGGGCTAAGCTTCTGCTCTCTTGTTTGGTGAAGCACAAGGGAGAGGTAAGTTGAAGGAACTACCTAAACAGATTTCGCAATCTTGCTCACGCATTATCATTTTTTTGAAGATATAAATTGACCGAATTACCAGAAAGTATCTGTAGAAGCACGCTTGGCTTCCCATCAATGGGTATCTATCTATGTACTATGTCTCGCAGTGAAAATTGGCTATGACAGAGAAGCATGAAAGTAGAAAAAACGAAGTTGAAATTAGAGCTTTGAGAAGTATATGTTTTTTTATAAATGCTGTATTTAAAAATACCACATTAATATTGGTACCATCTAATCAAATAAGACTAATGAGTAATTTAAAAATAAGAAACCCCAAGAAAGTGTCCATTAGCACTTTTCTTATTGTCTCTATTAAGGCGAAGAAACTTTGTTCATGCGTTCTTTATTAAGCTAGCACAGTACACCACAGTTTAGTTTTATTTATAGCAGTAGTTCAAACAGGTTTGTCCTTTTGAGCCTTTTCATTAGGAATATATCCGTGTTATCTAGGAACTGGATCGCCTCGACATTCTCATGATGATGAAGTAGATGCTCGTGGACTTCCGAGTAATTTCTAATAATGCTGGTGACAAACTCCACTTTCAGGTCCCGATGGAGGTAGTTCGATCTAACGTACCATAGCGCGTTTACAATGTCTTTCAATACCTTGTTTTGGAAGTGTTGTATTATTTCTTGACTTGATTATAGAAGAGCAATTTGTTAGGTAGAGAAGTATATGTGAGTTTATATTGCATAATATGATGAGGAACAGTGTGATAAGGGAATTTTGTGTATTGAAAGAAGATTTAATAACAAGAACTGAAAAAGAAGTATTAAGGTGGTTTGAGTAAGTAGAGAGAATGGATGAAAGTAGAATCACAAAACAACTGTATGACAGCATAGTGAATGGTAGAGTTGGTGCCGATAGATGTACCAAGTAGTAAATACCATGATCAAATATCAGGAGTCTCAAAGAGATGACACGTAAAGAGCATCTCCAATAAAAGTGCATGTATGAAGAGATTGATGAAAGGATCGTCGCAAGTGGAGATTCAACGTTTTTGCATATCCCCATAGGAAACAGGCGTGATATATGTATGTATGAAAATGGACAGAATTTGCCTACAGTAAATCCGTCTTTCAAAACTCTTAACAATAAGACTATGAATGGTTATACATATATCGGTATACGAGGTACCCCGTACATAATTTTGATTTCATATACATTGCTATATATGAAAATTAATTCTTGTGAATGTTTTATGTATGAAACCTTGTCTGAATCAAAGTGAATTTTATAGTGAATTATTTATAATTTTATATTTAAGATTTGTACAATACAGATTTTACGAGAGTAAATTCTATTATCTTTTCAAACATGTGGTAATTCGCGAGCGAGATATTAAACTCTATTTAGGAAGCTCCTTCGTATTATAGTTACTATCTGAAAACTTCTATATCTATAATATTATAAAATTCGATGCCGTGTCTATACATTGAAGCTATTAAAAAAAATGTGAATAGAATATATAAATGATGGAGAACTCGATGCATTTGTTTTAGATTTCTTGTCTGTATGTCGGTTTGTCTGTTTGTGCGTAATTTACTTAAAAACTACTAGGCCAATTTCGAAGCGGTTTCGCTAGTCTACAGCAAATTCATATACATAAAATCTGTGCTACTTTTTATCTTAGGAATCCCGAGGAAATTTTACTGGTAATGATTTAAAATTGCCACATTGAAAAAACAAAATGGAATTCAAATGCGAGTTTTTCAGCGAATCGAAGTTGTTCGGGTGCATAAAAATTAGCTTATTCCGAAACAGTTTTCACGAAATCGATAGCTTACATTCTTTTCAAATGCTGCTGTATTTTGTACCCCGGGAATTCAGCGGGAATATCAAGTCAAGCGTGGATTAAGTCACGGAATCCTGGATGGCGTCATGGCAACTCGAATGAAGTTTCACAAGTATATGCTAGAAATATAAAAAAAAATGTAGAGAAATCGATCTCGTACAATGAGTTTAAAAAATACAAAATGTCTTTTTGAAAACCTGGATGATTTTAATCGCGAGAAATGAAAGGGGTTTAAAAGTTACGCGAGTGAAGCCGTGGATGTTCCTAGTTAATTTATTTTTAAATAAATCAGACAAAAACACACATTGCATATCCTCAAGCAAGCTACGCTTCTTTTTGGTAATATAGAATGGATCACTTCAGGGTCGATCTCAGACACCCAGTAAATAACTTAAAGTTCGATTACGAAATTTATTATGTCAAGAATCGAACCCAGAGCCTTTGCGTTCCAGCGAGTTCGTCCGGCTAAAGATTTAGCCCGCTCAACTACAGAGACCGTCAAATAATATTTTCTTTATTTTGTAAAACAAAACATATTTAGACTACTGAATATTGCATTATAGCATTTATTTATACTAGAATACTAATTGCAATTATGTTTCTTGATTAAGATAAGTTTGATTTATTATAATTGAAACATCCTGCTGTCTTAATTGCAAATGAAAATGAATATTTTTATCACAAAATGGACTCTTACAGATATCATTGCAAGTTAACAATCTACCACTGTTTTGAAGCAAGTTTAGTTACTGTTAAACGAGAAGACGCGTTACAGATAACTCCCTAGCAACATTACTTTGTAATTATTATATACACTATAATTATATATATTATATAAGCTATACTATTGTTGGCTCCCCTATATGTTTTTTTGTAGCCATACAATGATAATAATAATATAGTATGGCTATAAAATATATTTTGTAAAAGTGTTGACAGGGTAGGGTGCCAATGGTATATTGACTCTACATTCCTAATCTTTTTTTAATCAGTAAGAGTAAGCCCAGCCGCCTTAGAATACGGTCGTGCGGGCGACCTTTGGGGGAATTGGGTCCCTCGCACATAAAAACCGGAGAGGAGGGACGCGAATCGACAAGTTGCCGTGCGCCCCCTCTCACCTCGTGGTGAGACCCGAGGTAGTTGGAGAAGCCCAGCTCTCCAGATTACAATGGAGGGGCCAGCGCCCGTGAACGGGCCGGTCATCGTCCGTCTGGGCCAGAGGTGAATGCGTGAGCGACCCCACAGCCTGGACATAGGACGCAAAAAGTATTATTAATTAGGTTTTAGTAGGTATCCCCAACCGCGGTGTGGCAATAACATTCTTGCGCGAGTAGTAGGGGAATCCCTCACGCCTCACCACGCTTGGGGAAGCGGCGGTTTATCCAAGATCCAAAAAGTAACCATCAAATTTACTCTAACTTAATATGAATAAGACCGTTAATAAAGTAATTTGAATGATTAATTAACTTTTAATTGCGATAGCAATTATTCATCAAAAGTCACACGTTGTTTATGCATTTATTTATTATGTTTTATTTTATTTCAGTTTTCGACCATAGCAGTTTGAGCAGTGGACACAGTTCTACAGTGAAAACCTAAATAGAGCATTTATTTACTGCAGAAAAAAATTCTTGTGCTTACGTAATAGTTGAAGTCGATAACTCAAACTTATTAAACATAAATCAATTTTAAATTTGAATTGTTTTATTTTTCGTCATTTCCAGTCGATAGACAATAGTAGTAGCACTATTAGGGTTTTTAGTTTACTAATAATGTCCATTGTAGAGTAAAACATTATTCTAAATAAATTTGCCAAATTGGTACTCTTCGCAACACAAAGGATTCCGTAGAGATGAGGATATCCCTTGTTCTCGTTATCTGGCTACTAAGCCATTAAGAAGCATTAAATAGAAAATACGCCATATCTCAAATACTATTCAATAGATACCAAGCAAAACAATTTTCTTTGAAAGCATTTTTTAAACCCTACCGTTATGAAAATTTTCAGAATTTCAACTTTGTAGTTTTGAATTTAGGAGCTAATATCTTATTACCTATTGAGATTCGAAGAGATTAGTGAAGATAAGTAACGAAATGCTTAAATATAATTGAACAGTCAAACGAACTTACCTGTAAGTGAAGTTCGACTGCAATTATGCGACTCTTGTTTCGTCTGAAGATGATAGTGGACAATTGTAGTATCGGCTGAAGTCTATGGCATCACATAAGTTTAAAAAGTAAAAAACGTAGCATATCCTGTTCCTCTTGCCTGTTCCGTGCATTTGTAATTAACTTCATTTATTTTACAGTAGATAACTGATTTTACAATTTGGGTATAATAATATATTTATTTATATAGGGTAGGGTGGGACCCTATCATCTTCAGACGAAACAAGAGTCGCATAATTGCAGTCGAACTTCACTTACAGGTAAGTTCGTTTGACTGTTCAATTATACTCCCTTGTTTCGTCTTCGATGATAGTGGACAATTGTAGATGTTCAAAGACTAGTTGTAAAATCAGCTCTTTAATTTGTCACAATTATGTACATATTGGTACAAAATTATGTTTTTATGTCCTAAGCTTATTTATAATCACACAAGGAAAAGGCTTTTTTTTTTTATCAATTATTCTAAAAATGTTAATAAACTTATTGACATGATTCTTGGTATTTTTAGTATTTTCTACATCTATATTAATCAACATAATTAACAATCGAACTAAAAAACAACATTATAATTAATTAATATCTACTTAGCACTATTAATTTATTCAAATACTGCTTGAGAAAATGTTGTATTATTAATAATGGGTCTATTATAAAATGTAGCAAAAATATTTGAATTACCCGTACAACCAGTCATCTATGTTAATGTCTCTCTTGAAAGCCACTGAACATATGCATGGCGAGTGCTATGTGCAGTAAATACAGTTGTATCTATACCACTCTCTTCCATAACTTTCTTTATCCAACAACTGATGTACTGGCTATATTGATTTTTTATATATCAGTGACTGATTTTAAAATTCTTATGAAGTTTTCTGGTAGAGATATAAACAATAATGATTTTTTCTTAAAGTTTAAGTACCTAAGTAATTTTCATATACTCAATCACTGCTCTTGCAGCACAAATATTTACTTGCTTATTAAAAAATGGCAATGTTAGAAGAAGTTCAAATCTATTAGCTGCTGATGTTTTCACATATTTTTCTATTTTAATAGTTATACAGTCATCTTTAACATAGATATTTTAAAATTGCTATTAGTGATATTGTCTGAGCTCTTTGGCCTGTGGCTTATGCTAATAATGACAGTCTTTTTTGTCTTAATGTCTAAATAATTAGTGTTAAAATAATAATTTTCTATATAGTTCCATAGTAATGATCCCATGTATTATTATGTTTTAGTGTTGTAGGTTTAAGTCTGTAAAAAACCTGTAAACAACCTTTTAATTTTGTCATTGTTACCTATGTGTGAACTGATAAATAATGATAATGCAGACCTAATTATGTTTAGTCTACCATATGAAAGATCTTTAAATATTTTGATAATTTATATAATAATTTGGGATGTATTTGGTAAGTATATACTTAAATCATTTACATGGTAATATTTTTCTTTTGTTCAAAAATATTGTAAGTATTGTTTTAATGTATTAATTGAAAAAGATGATAACATAATGTCAACTGCTTCAGAGTTGATTCCTGAACCTATATAACAAAGCTTCCCTGTTAACACTCCTGACATCAATGATATCTTTTGATGAAGAGGGTGTAACAATCTCGAGTTATGTATTTGAAATCTTTTGTTGGTTTAAAAAAAAAAAAAAAATAATTTCTGTGATTACAAGTTTACTGTAAATTGGAAACCAAGGTTGCGTTATCCAATATGGCGCTATGACAACACCTAAATTAATACTTTAAGGAGCATAGAGAAGAGAGGAAGAGTATAAGTAATATATCTATCCAGCATATGGTTAATGCATCTACTGTAGCTGCATTTGGAATTGAACGCCAAGACACATATTGAATACTATTTGTTCTTGATGCAAATAAATCTATACTTGGGTTGTCAGAATATATGAAAATATTTGAATCCTAATTCCCACTCTGTAATATCTAACTGCTTTCTTAATTCAAAATCAGCAGTAGCATTATCTTTAGTGTTTATATATCTAGTAAAAACCCAGAAGTTCCTATTTTCACACCATAGCCAAATAATGTTATTTATGTTGGTGGATATTGTACTCCTTATCTATTCAAATAAGATATAGCAGTGATGTTATCAATTTTAAGTAATATTTCATAACCCCCAAGCTATTTTGTATAAACATTTTAAGCCAAAATATGCTGCAAGTTTCAAATAATTGTATATATAATTCACTTTCTAACAAGGTCCAAGATCCACTTGCAGTTTTTAAATTACATATACTATATATTTATATATATAGTAAATTTAAACATATTTTTTCTTATAGACATAGTCGAGTTCATTATGTTTTTTAACCACCAATTTTTGTTTTTTTTTGCATAAATTGTTAACAATTGTTACAGATTCATTAATATTTGATATTTTAGTTTTTAATTCTTTAGTGTATACAATTCCATATTTTATTGCTGGGCAAACAGAAATAAGGGTACCTATACTTTGGCTAAATACATACATGTATCTTATTGTAATTGACTTTTGTTTTATAGTTTCCAAATTTTTTTGGTAAGATGTACCAACAGTTATATTAATTGAATTGAAAACTAATCCTAAAAATGTAAAATTTTATTTGAACACAAATTCACATGTCTCTATATATGAGAAAAAACTTAAATTATTAATGTGTGAATGTTGTATTTATATCTGTCCAACACATTGTAGATGTTTTGTCTATTAACAAAAAATCATCTAAATAAACTATTGAACAATACCTTTTTTATAAAGGTGAGCTATCACTGGTTTCATGATCTTGGTGAAAATGAATGGTGCGGTACATAACCCAAAAGGTAGCACATTAAATTGGTAGTAATTTTCTTCGAAAGGATCTTAAGGTACTTTCTACTCTTTTTATAGATTGATATCATGTATTAAAAATCTTTTAAATCTAGTGAAGCAAGATAACTGTTCTATGGTCATCTAATTTGAAATGTTCAGTGGCAATGAACATATTCAGTCCTTTAAGGTTTAATATAAACCTAAAAGAACCGTTCACTATCTAAACTAAAAATATAGGTGAACAAAATTGTTTAATTTTGGTATGCTTAATTCTATAGCTATTTTCTCTAGTAGGTTTATAATTTCAAGACAAATATGTTTTAGAACACTTTTTGAAAATTATTATTCAAATAAACTGTGCTTTGGTGTGGTTTTGTTTTCAATGAAACACTATATATATATAACCTTTAACCCATTTCAAAATGGTATTGGTAATATTTATCCATTGATGAGTAAAATACTCTAATAATAACCTGCCAACGCTCACCTCAATAGTTATTTCTTGTTGTTAGGTTTGTTGATTCCATTTCTTTCAGGAACATTTTGTGTTGGTGTTCAGCCCCCTGTTGTCCATGGTTTCATGAGTGGATAAGGAGGGCCCCGCAAGTTTAAAGTTCTCTTGGTTGTTTTTCAAGTTGATAAGATGAGAGATCTTCGATCACGGGTGTCTATAAATGAGAAGTGACAGAGCAGTCTGCAACTGTCATTTATCTTCTTGAACATTTGCTTATTTTCATCAGAATGTTCTATTGAACATAAGTGTAGGGCATTGCCTAGGTATGATGGAATAGTAGAAAACTTGTTTTTGTTAACTTGTTTTTCAATTATTGTGTCCCTCTTCTTTGAGGTATCATTTATGAGGCAGCCTTTACCTCCAGATTTAGCTTTGGGGCTGACATTAGTGGATAGTCAACAACTTGTACATTATTTTCAAATATTTCTTCTTTCTCAGTTTTCTTTAAACCATTTTTCTTTTTGTGGTATGGTTACACCCAGTGGGAGATACATTATATGTAATTCTTTTGTTAATGGGTTATCTTCCTGGTTTTCAGGTTTTCTATCAACTAATTCAATGATTTGTTCATAAGGCAGACTTTATGGTTTCTTATTTTCAATAATGGTTCGATCAGACTCACCTGGATCTGTAAAAACCCATACCTTCTAGTGATATTATATTAAAGAAAAAAGTACCTAGTTTAAGTACTTGAATAATTTATAATCACTGAATTTTTGGTCATTAAATATGTTATGACCACTTTAGGTTATATAAAGTAATATATTGATTACTTGTAATTTACCATGTACGTTCCCACAGAACGCCCTAGGTATATTTTAAAAATTTCTAAACCGTAATACTTAGATCATATAAACGTCTGACCGTATAAGTTCCCGCAGAACTTCCTTGGTTGTATAATGACCATATGCGATCCCACAGAACGCCCTAGGTCTATATTTATTTTTAAAGAAAAACCATTTCACATGTTCTTTAGTTTCACATAGTATTTATAATCACTCAATTTTTGGTCATTACATATGTTATGACCACTTTAGGTTATATAAAGTAATATATTAATTACTTGTAATTTACCATATACGTTCCCACAGAACGCCCTAGGTATATTTAAAAAATTTCTAAACCGTATAAGTTCCCGCAGAACTTCCTTGGTTGTATAATGACCATATGCGATCCCACAGAACGCCCTAGGTCTATATTTAGTTTTAAAGAAAAAACCATTTCACATGTTCTTTAGTTTCACGTAGTATTTATATACTTTTTGTTAGTTTTAAATGTTATAAAATAACAAACAAAGAAAATGGCGATCCAGTCGAAATACGCACCTTCGTCGTCGGACTCAAAATTAGATAATCTTCGAATTTTCTTTTCGAGTTTTTTATATAATCGTTCTCTCTTTCCTTCTGTTGATGTTTTTCCCATGGTAAATTAGTTTTTAAACAATATTCTTGAATTATTTCGTTTAATGGGAAAAATAACTAATGTGACGCCGTTTGACATAAAAACCGAATGAAGTTAATTACAAATGCACGGAACAGGCAAGAGGAACAGGATATGCTACGTTTTTTACTTTTTAAACTTATGTGATGCCATAGACTTCAGCCGATACTACAATTGTCCACTATCATCGAAGACGAAACAAGGGAGTATAATTTATATCATTATGTGGTAAATTAAACATACATCGCGCTAAATATAGCGTATGAATGATTGATGTTTATTAAGCAGATTTAAGAATAGGTATAGAAAAATTGGGTGGTTTCTGGGCTTCTGGATATATATGGGTTATTAAAGTAAATGTTTTGTTAATTAAACTGTATTAAAAAATGCCTCCTAAAATGCCAGAAAAAAACTGACAAAATAAGTAGTCGGTGGGATTGGATTTTTACAATAAAAAAAGGTTTTATTAACGTTTAATTTAATTTTAATATTTTGAATATAAATATCAAATTGGTGAAAAACCATACAGCATGCATATAGAAACTTTCATTTATTTCAATAATTCATTATTTATTCCCTTTGCCAACAGTGTAGTAAGAAAAAATAGATTATATAGGCATAGATAAAATCCTGGCAAATTTTATTTATAAGTATAGACCCAGTAGTTAAAAAAAATTGTCTCTGACATACACAAACAGACCGACAGCGCGACTTGACAATTTTATATAAGGGATTCTTTTTTCATAATGGGTACAGAGGGTGTGTACACTCAAATATCTTTCGTCAGTCGTTTTCGTTTTAGAACTTGTATTGCTTGTTTTTTTTTTACATTTAACTGCATTTTTAATTCATTTAAGTATGTTCCATTTTTTTGTATTTTCTAATCTTTATTATAGTAGTTTTAAAGAAATCGCACCCTAAACATTATACAGAGCTAAATAATCAACATTTTGAGTAATTTGATTTTAATATCTAGAACATAAAAATAAGGTATAAAATTTAAGAACTTGATATTTTGAATTAGGTCGCTATAGTTCTAAAGGTGCGAAATGTTTGTTTTCTCTCTCTCTCTCTCTCTCTTCTATCTAAACTTCCGGTTAGCGCTCGACTAGACACTTCGAAATTTCATGTCCTCTTTCGGGCTGATCGGCCGAAAACCAAGGACTTGTAACGTTCGAGAGTAAGGTTTCTGAACCGTAGTACTCGTAAATGTCTTATATTTTGAATGCAAATGTTTTAAATGTTAGTAATATAGGTACTAATGTTTGTAATTATGCTAATTATATTACTCATTTTATTACTGTTTAAATTAGCAGCAATTACTTTAAAAGAATAATAAAATCGAGAACAAAAACAAAATTTAATGTAAGTCATGGTAGCTGTGGTTAGCGCACGAGTATTAAACCGAAAGGGCGCGGATTCTAATCCTGTGCGGAACGCATGCACCATTTAGGAACTTTTCTAACCTAATTTGCACTTTTAAAATTACCACGTGCTAACGTTGAAGGAAAACATCGTGATAAAACTAGCACACCGAGATAACCAATGTGTTAAACCCGCTAATCCAACTCGGACAAGCGTGGCGGGTATAATGTTCGTTCCTCTTTAAAAAGAGGGGTATGAGTGAAGTATCAATGTGACATTTATAGGCTACTAGCTGACCCGGTGAACTTCGTATCGCCATATTTTGTGAATGACTAAAAGTGTGAAACAAAAAGACTTTGTTTCATCACACAAAAACAAATTCACCAAAATCGCTCCCGGTGATTAGGAGGATTCTAGAACCCGACCTCAGCGCCACCTACCGGTTCTAACTGTGAATCTAAGCCATCCGGGGACCCCACTCAAACACACACACACAATTTCATCAAAATAGTATGTATAGTTTACGATCCTTTAAAGGACGTTCACACAAACATTCATTTTTATATATCAAGATTATTATAAACAAAATTCATAATGGCCACGTGTCATAAAACAGACTTAATGTAATGAAATAAACTTGACGGTTTGGAATAATACGAGAAGGCCAAGCGGCTATCGAAATTTAGGAAATAATTAGCCGTATTTTTAAATTTTTTTAATGCACAAGAGAACGACATTTTTTTAGGTTTGAGAAAAACAAAAGAAATTTTTATCCAATAAAACCAAAAGCGGTTATTAATTTATATGTGACATTTTATTTTTTACAGAATGCATTATATTTCTGCAACATTCTCTAAACACGACTACTGCGAAGATTTATATACGTCGTAGCTAAATAATTACAAAACGAAACATTCAATATATGGCAACGCTTATGCGTTTTCCAAAATACAGGCCAGCGTTTTGGTTTCGTGAGACATCTATCAACCGTTTTGATAGGTCTCGATAAAGGCGATGGGCTTCTGGACCCCATGGCCTGAGAGTTTCGACACCAAAAGCCGCGAATATGTATCCACTACCAACGGATGCATATTTGCGGCGTCCTCTTGTCGGGCGGCAGCTGCACCAGCTACCACAGCCGTATCGGGAAGATGGGACGCTGCCAAAGTGTCAACGCACGTTGTGTCCCAAACTAACAGTCGTCCCATCTTCCATGGCACCAAAGACATCCCTTCTGGTCTCTTGCCATCGTCACGACACAGTCCATTTGGCTCTAAAATGGCTGGGGTCCCGGTGGTGACAAGACCCCGCCGGATAATGTCATTTAGTGCAGCATGGCGCGGTATTCTGCCGGCGTTTCTGACGCATGACAAGCCATGGTGGCCTGAACCACCGACTTTATCTCCGGTATTTACTACTGATATTAAGAAATTTACAACCCGCAAGTGTTTACTTGAGAATTTGCTCGGATGACTTAAGCGCGAAGTACTGACGCATCGATAACGAGAGAGGTAAGAAGGCGGGATTCGGGAGGGGAGCGTGCATTCCGCTCAGGTCTCAAGTTAACTCTTGAAGACAGTAAACATTTTTTATGACCTAAACGAGTTGAGAGTAAAAAGAAATGGGAGGGAGGCAGATGCCAACAAAGATATAGTTTGCCTACAGATTACGCATAGACTAAATTAATATAATAGATCTGGAATCGCCCAGACACGCAGACAAGAGTAAATAGCGTTTAGTTCCTTCATGCTGGGCCTCGAATCCGAAATACCCGGAAGTGTAACCAATAAATCAAATTATTTGGCGAGCAGTTTAATTGCATCCATATTTGTGTAGACGTTTATGTGTTGCTTTATTTACAAGCCTGTTTTGCAATATATTCAAAGTAAAATATTTGTATATTTGATAGAACATGGTAACGGATTCGTCAGTCCGAGGTACGCAAAACGCTCCGCAATCTAGATACGAATAAAGCCAGCGGACCTGATGGAATTCCAGCCAGAGTTCTAAAATCCTGTGCACCAGAGATCTTTCCTGTACCCGCCTATTTCGCCTCTCGATGAAGATTGGAAAGGTTCCAATGTCCTGGAAGCAGGCAAATGTACAGCCGGCACCCAAAAAGGGCAGTCGAGCCGACCCTGCCAACTGGAGACCCATTTCGGTTACGTTGATACTCTGTAAGAGTATGGAACGTATCCTAAATGCTAGGCCACTGACTCACCTAGAATCAAATTATCTCCTCAGCGATCGGCAATACGGTTTTCGTCAAAACCGATCGATTGCGGATATTCTAACGTACGTCACACACATTTGTAGCGAGGCTATCGAGAGATATGGTGAAACGCTCGCGGTCTCTCTCGACATCTCAAAGGCATTTGATAGGGTCTGGCACAACAGTCTCATTGCCAAACTTCCAGCATTTGGCCTGCCTGCTGGTTTGTGTGCCTGGATATCGGATTTCCTGAGGGAAAGGTCAATTCAAGTGGTCGTTGATGGTTGTTCCTCCAATCGCTTGATTATTAACGCCGGTGTCCCTCAGGGGTCTGTGCTCTCTGCAACGCTTTTTGTGCTCCATATAAATTATCTGCTCGTTAAGCCCGGTATTTTTGGGTATGCAGGTGACAGCACAGTTGTAGAGAGGTATGTGTCTCATCCACGGGCAGGCAAAGCCGAAATCCAATTTTTGCGACGGACATGGTTGAAAGATTGAATCTGACCCTGAAAGCAGTATCCGATTGGGCGATGCTAATCTAGACAAATTTAACACAGCAAAAACGTGTATGTTTACGGCGAAAAAAAGTCAGTTTGAGTTAAGTCCCATTTTTCGAAGAGTGCCCATTCCGATAACCGACTTCAACTTCTTGGCATTTCTTTAACATCCACTCTCAATTTCGGCTCCTATATTGAAAGTGTAGCTCAGCTGGCTGCCAAAAAGCTGAGTATACTTTCAAAGGTGAGACGGTATTTCACTGCAGAGCAACTGCTCAATCTTTACTATGCTCAAGTAAGATCTTGCATGGAGTACTGCTCTCACCTTTGGGACGGCTCTGCCAAATAACAGCTTGAAGCGCTAGAGTCAATTGTGAAAAGAGCCAAGAGGTTGATAGGTAGCGACCAGCTTGTCGATACAAAGCTTCAAAGCCTAGAGCATCGACGCCGGGTTGCTAGTTTATCGGTTTTTTATAAAATTCATTTCGGAGAGTGTGTGGCTGGACTATTCGACCTGATTCCCCCTACACCATTCCATCTTCGGACTACAAGGCGCTCTGGTCTACGCCATCGTTTCACAGCGGAAACGCTGCCAGTGCGTACTAAACGTTTCGCCTCCACGTTCCTTATACGTAACGCAGAACTGTCGAATGCACTACCAGAGTCCGTGTTTCCCGAAAAGTACAATCCGGGTATCTTCAAGCCTCGTGTGAATAGGTACTATCTAGGTAAGCGTGCTCCATCTTCGACCGCATCATCGTCCGGCATTGGACGTGATCGTGGTCAAACGCAAACCTATTTAATATAAAAAAAACTCATTAACAACCAGACAGACTAGATGTTTCCGTCAGATACTTCTGTTACGGCGGAAGGTTATAGACTATATGATTTTAAATAGAATTAGCCAGGTTTTATTATATAACTATAAAGCCTGACTAACAATTTTGTACAGGTCTAAAGAGTATCCTGCTAATATGTGTAGGTACAAAATGTAATCTTCATCCCAAGTCTCACCTTTTCCATCGAACAGTGGTCATACAATTTATTGCCGTGATAGGCTCACCACAGCTTTTATAATTTTGCCTCTAAATGATCGTTAGGAATTGTAACTAAAAGTTAACCTAACAAAATTATTTATATTGTCTACGAGGATGGGCGTTATTCTCTGAAGACGTGTTCCGGTAGTAGTTCACAACGCTCAAAACGCTCCATCAGCCGTTCCACATGGTGACCACGTTTATTATGGTCGTGGAAAAAATGTAATTTTGAACCTCATAATTTTTGATCACACAGCGCTCACAACGACCCATGTCAAGAGGTAGGTCGAAGTGGGCGTTGACCGCAGAGTATTATTTCTCTCTATCGATTGACATTGAACAAGGCGCGATTTTCAAATCAACCAATGACATTTGTGTATTTCGTAGTTTATGTTGTCAACACTCCATTTTCCCACGAACTATGAATTTTGTGGTACACTTTACTGAGAAACAATCACACTTTCAGATTTGGGTCTTGATATAGTAATTTCTATAATAAATCATAGGTATAAAAATCTTGTTTTATTTCGTATGCGCTCCAACATGAGACTCTATTTAGTTTCATGTGGAGCCCAGATGATTGCGTGTTCTAAGTGACTTCTTACCAAAAAGTTAAATAATGTTTTCATGACATAAATACTATTAATACTTTCTACTCGACGCAATATAAACCCTGAATTTCGATAAACTTTCTTACAGATGTTAATTATGTGATCGCGAAATGTTAGCTGTGTATTAAGACATACCCCAAGATCCCGCACCGTTTCAACTCTTTTAATTGCTGCGTTAACCTAGAAATAGTTGTAATGGAGAGGTCGCTTGTTTCTGCTAGGGAAAAGAGAAAGCATTTTGTTGTGTTAAAAAATAAATTATTTTTGTCACCCCAATCTGCTACTTTATCCACGTCATTCTGGAGCAGCTTACAATCCTATTTATCCTTGACCGCAAGCAACAACTTTAAATCATCTGCTAACAAAAGGCATCTGGAATTTTTAACCACCTCGGGAAATCATGATAATAAACTGGAGTGGTCCCAGGTTACTTCCCTGGCTACTTCCCTAATCGGGTATTTGTATATATAGTGTGACTTTGATTTGAAACCTATGATGATTTCAAATCGACAATCGACAAACTGTTGACGATCTCTCATGAAATTAGCAAAAAAGTTTAATAGTTTAGAAGTCCATCCAAATGCTGACAATTTTGTCAACAATATATCGTTGTCTACCAAATCGAAGGCCTTTTTGAAACCAAAATAGGCAGCATCGACTTGAACCCCAGTATCAACAAATGGAATGACATATGACATAAAGTTGAGAATATCAAATTATAGATTAGAATATTGAATTATAGATAGACATATAGATAAGACTGGAGGTATCCAATGCACGGCGAGTAATTGGTTCGGTATTAATGTATTATGCATTCAAAATAGCAGAATTTACTTAAATTTTAAAATCTATTTTGTATTCACAGAGTGAAGTTTAAATCTTATTTATTGATATAGACGAATGAAACCGAGAGGTACTGCTATTTTTAGCAATAAAAATCTGTGTATCTAGGCACCAGATCACATGGTCAAATTAATGTAAATCTGGTCGACCTCTAAACTTTTTCTATAGTTACTTATCAATTACGTTGGAAGTTCAATCATGACTTGTAGTTTTATAATTAATCTTGTCGACTAAAAAGGAACCGCGCTTGTAATATAACGTAAATTCAGTGAAGATATACGTTAATTTTAGGGTTCTTTGTAAACTAATTAAAGCTATTTCGGAAAAATATCGCTAGCTTTATGTATCTTTATATGACCCATGAGTTCATCTCTATTGCTGGGTTTCTATACATTTTTGCTATCAATTAATTTCCTCTATCATTGATAGAAAGTTAATTTATTACTAGCGTGGACTTTGTGTCAAATTTAAGCCAATAGTAAGACAGCTCAATGATTACTATGATATAGAAACCCTATATTGATGATCTAAATAAATCCGATACACTTTGGACACGCATGACAATAGAATCTCGACATCAAATATTTTTGTATCCATCCGTTTCCTAATTTTTATATACGTAGTCTCAATATTGGTAGGTCTAAATAAACCCGATAAACTTCGGGTCTCCATGGCCCTAGATTTCACGACACCGTAGGCCAGGAATCTATCTGTCTTATAATTTTTATATACGTTATATTGGTAGGTCTAAATAAACTTCGGGTCATGGAGACCCTAGTTTCTCGACACAGTAGGCTAGGTATCCATTCGTTTTACTGTTTTTATTTAGGTACTGAAACATTGTTAACACGTATTATTGCATAAATTGACTTGTCTCGACAAACTCTAAACACAAATACACGAATTACCACAAGATCACGTCAAATTGTCCAGTAATAGTGCGTTTTTGCTGATATAAGCTGTGTCGTCCTCACTCACCATCATCACATGATTGCATAATATTATCTATCATTTAATGGGTAAAAACATCTATACTTATCTATTTATAATATTATAATATTCTAAGCATGCTGTGTCTGTACATTGAAGCTATTTAAAAACAAACAACTAGAATAGACTATATAAACTATGGAGAACACGATGCATTTCCTTTAGATTTCTTGTCTGTCTTGTCTTTTACGTAATAAAATGTGTGATATTTTTATCGGTTTAAAGTTGTTCAGGTGCATAAGAATGAGCTTATTCCGATACACTTTTCACTAAAACGATAGCTTATATACTTTGTTAAATGCTTAGTGTCCCGGGAACCTCGGAATGTAAAAGATGTAATCATAGGCAATTTACATAACTATATAAAAATAACGCATACAAACATTAGGGTACATTTTATCCGTGGTCTGTATTTTTGCGTCATCTTAAATGCATTACTTATAACCATGAAGAGCGAATGATTAAACATATTATAAACATTATCATCATCATGATAACAAAAATATAATGAAGTTTAATTTCTCGTTAATTTTCTTCGGAACACTACAATATGTTCATTCACAGACACTTTAAGTTTTTTATTGTGTGACTTTTTGCATGTTTAGTATTCTAGGTAGTGTGAAGTACAATGTTAATTATCTCGCAGACATACGCGTATTATCGCCTGGTTTAGTATATAAACGTTTGGCAAGGAGTAGTACAGTACAGAATTCGTTAAGGATTTAAAGGTGTAACATAGAGAATCATTAAGCAAAGATGTCTGCTAAATACGTTTGTGTTGCCTTACTGGCTTTTACTGCATATGCTGTTGTAAGTATTAGGTTATATGTTTATTTAACATATTATTGACAAGCCCTACTAGCTTCATCTAATGTGGCTTCAAATATCAGCTGATAGTTGTAATTAATTGCTACAATTATTTACTTCAATTGCTTTAATAGTTTATTTCAAAGATCTTCTAACGCAGTTATTTTTTATACAAATTTTTACTGCGCTGGAGACTGGAATATCCCAGATATTTCAGTATATTTCGTTTTCCAGTATATATTAAATATATTTCGGAAAGATTTGTAGCATTTCAGAAATTATTGAGACAGTAATTTTTTGTTCTTTACTAGTCTCTTCACCTGTCTTCGGGCATAAAGTGATCATTTTTGCAGATTTGTATGATGAACATGGCTAGTATCAACAATGAATGGAATTACCAGTATATATAAACATGTCTCAATTTCACTAAGCGATTCTCCAAAACGACCGCTTTACACCCTTTGATCTTCTTTACAAATAAAAGAAAGACAAAATCGTTATGTTTTCATTTGAATGGTTTACGCAAGCAATATTATCTCAAATAAAAAGGCAACAAGATTGACATCAGAATGTATACTACCAATCATCGCATCAAAGTGTAAATAGTATAGATGAGATCCAAAGACAGTCCATCTCTGTCATTAATATGTATTTTCGATAACGGAGACCTATAAATTGTAACTTTAATATTTTATAATTTTAATAGGCTCTCACACAGGAAGACAAAGAAGCTTTCCTGACCAACATCGCTCCCATAATAGGCGAGTGTTCTAAGGAATACGGGGTCAGCGCGGGGGAAATTGAGGTGGCAAAAGCCACGCATAGTGGTGAAAGCCTTAAACCTTGTTTCGTTGCTTGTTTCTTCAAGAAAGTTGGTGTCGTAAGTATCTGGCTTATAACGTGTACTTTCCTCACTTTATATTTTGATTAAAATAAAATCACGACAAACATTGATAATTCTTAGACTAAGATATTCATGTATTATTCCAATGATGTTAAAATAATAATAATAACACAAATTTTCCAAGTGAAAGTGATAGCCTCTATAATTGTCTGGGTATTTACTAGTCTAGTTTTCTGGAGTGCAAACATCCCTAGTCTGATTCGAAAACGGAGTAAATTTCATAAATAAATTTCGTAACTTAGTCGGGTGGCCAGGATCGGCCCTGAAACTATCCCTTATGTTCTTTGATTAGCTTAGGTATATAACAAAAACACACAACTGGTATGATACGTGTGTGATTTTGTCTGTTGATTTTTTTAAGATAATGTTTCAATAGATAAATATATTATAACTATACATATAGTCCTTCTTGATATATTCGTCAGAGGCAAACCTTGTCAAGTCCGGCTGTGCAAGTGCAGGTGGCTAGCAAAACCTTTCTTTTTAAAAGTTCTTTTTCAAGAAGCGCAATACAGCTGTCCTGATAAGTCATATGTGTAGTTATAGGAAATTTCAGGGCAGTTCTTTTTGATAGGCGTTGCTCATCTGAGTGTTTTACGCGCTGCGTTTCGAAGGCAGCAACATCTTTATCAGAACCACGCCACTCCCTTTTTGTTGTGCATGATCTTTCCAACTGTCAGTTGAGATGTCACACGACGTACTAGTGTATAACCTATAACGCAGAAATTAACCGCAAGATTTAGGCTTTTCATCTTTCAGCTATGAGTAAAAGACTGCTTTAGACATTCTAGTGTCTTTTCAGTCTTTGTTGTATCTGTGTAACCTTTGCTTCTACGCCACTTTGCTTTGTCTGGCGCAGCACTTCAGTGATTGGTATTCTGTCTTGCCACCTCACATGGAGGGTTGATCTTAAACACTTCATGTGAAAATAACCAAGGCGCCTAATATCAGCTTTATATAGAGACCACGTTTCGGTAGTATAAAGTAGAATTGGCAGTTGACAATTTTATTGGCCAATTGCCAATAACTATAAACTAGTACAGCGAAGAAACTTAACTTATATTGTGTTCTACCTATAAACTATTAAGACTACTAAAATAGATAAATAAATAAAAAATATTTCCACCCAATATTACAATATTAAGCAATGGAAAATGTTAATATGAAATATGTTTAACTCAAGTGGTACGCGATCATTTCATTTCTAATCATTTATGTTTATTTTTATTGGCTTAATTATGATAATTCCAGATAAACGATAATGGCGATTTTGACGTAGAAGGAGCTAAAGCTAAGGGTAAACAGTTTTTCAAAGACGTGGAGGATCAAAACAAAGTCAGTGAAATCGCAGACATCTGCAGTTCAAGTAAGTATAAATCGTATTATACGTACTCATATTAATCAATTTGAACATCACCAAGACAAATAAATATTTGAATGAGATAGGAAATCTACTTGTTTGTTCGCTCTTAAAAACCTTGCATATAAAGCGCTTTCTACACAATTTGCTACTTGTGTTTTCAAGTGTTGCCTTGGTAGTTAGCTTTTGAATTCAACGTTACTAATATTGTGCTTTTTCGGCCAATCTCGTGAATTGTAATGTTTTTAAAACAACATATAGGAATTTTCAACTTACAAACTCCCGTTTCAAAAGAGACGAGGGTAATAGCCGGCATGCATCACTTACATTCCTCGCGGTACAAGCTTGGCTTTGCATTTGTTTGAGTACACACACAAGTGTGGCGTGACATACGGCTTGTGGTGTAGCGCGATCCTCACGCATCACCTCCCGCGCACTTTCCGCACTTCAATTCTGCTATCGCTAGCAGCTGAAGAAGATTCACTGCACTGATTGTCTTCTGACTTGTGTTTATTGTTAAAATTGCTACGAACTCACAGTGAAGTAAAACATTGCTACGTGCGGATAGTGAAACAACACCTGCTCATTGAGATAATTGATGTGTCCAATGCGTCGATCCACCTTGGGCAAGCGTGGCGGGTATATCGCCTGTTTCGCAAAAATAGTTAGGTCCGAACTTAACCTTAACAGTAAGACCTTGTAGGCAGTCATTATGACGGAGTACATTCTCAAATTATAGAATAAAAGAAAGAAAGAAAAATATTTATTTCTAAAAATGCGACAATTTAACAATGATTTATAATAAATAATAATAACATTGAAATTGTGTGCCGCAATTCGCGAAATGAGGTTGGCACTCAGTTTTTTGCTGTGCCGAAATACTCAGACTCACGACATACTCCGACACAGCACAGCACATTATAAGTGTTAAGGATATTAGAATTTAGAAATTATCATAATTGTTAGGGAAATTAATCACAAAAATAAAGATATTTTACAGTCGATGGTAAAAAGGTGTTTTTTATTTCAGTAAATGCTGAATCCGTTTCGGATAAAACTCAAGGCTGTGACAGATCAAAACTTCTGATGGAGTGCTTCTCAAAGAACAAAGGAGGCGTAAGTACAAATTGGATACTAAAATAAATTCGTTTGAAATTATTAAAGTAAGTAAGTTGATGTGATGAAACTGAAGAAATGAAAGATGATATGAACCCGGTACGTCAGGTTATGATTCCAAAATTAACGTTTTTACTCGAAAATATGTTTGTATATTTTTATGTATACTGGTCTCTCAGGTAATCTTTTAAGTGGGTAGGAAGTAATCCTAAATTATGCTAAATAGCGAAAAACACTCACTTCAATTGATTTCATGGCCAGTGTGGTTGAGCGGACCAAGTCTTAACTGACTGAACGCGCTAGAACGCGCAGGCCCTGGGTTCAATTCCTGGGTTGGTACATTTCGGAAGCCTTCCTCCATATGTTCTGAATCCTGCGCCATAACTTTGACAACGACCTTTTTAAGTTTATGTACCATTGCATGTGGTATTTTTTTCAGTTCGCCCTTAGCAGCTGAGGATTTTTTTGTATGTACATTCGTATGTTATAATTTAAGGGTACTTTGCTTGGTAACACAGAATTCTCTTGAACAGTATTGATTAAAAATAAGTCATACGAGTATTTAGTGAGGTGATGTTTTTTATGTAGATACTTTTTTGCACTTAATTTCAAGGTATATTTTTAGATTTACAACGACGACACATTGCACCTTTAGTTAACTAATAGCCTATTGCTATATTATATGATTACTATTCGTTTATTTGCCTTATTATGAGTAAAATTTTGACATAAGCTTCATAGAAGTAATTTCAAATTTCTCCTAATAGTAAGGCAAGTGAATTAATAATAAGATCTACATCCTATGAACCGGCTGTAAGTGATTATTGAATTGTATTTTTTATACACATGGCACTTTTTATTTGCATAATTTGTCAGTAATTAGCACTATTGTGAATGCACTACTTTTCTATGAGGTATATCACTATGGGAACTTATTTTCAAACTTTTCTGTCTATTAAGCCGCTCAAATAATCAAAGGTTATTTGTGCCGTTTTAACACTGAACTTCATAAATCTCTCAGGCTCTGGGTTATAAAAAATTTATATAAAATCTCTAAGTAACCCTTTAATGCAGCTCTTGGCTAGAAGATTGGTGCACCTTTGAGCAACGCTGCGCCTTGTATTCGACGTGGTAATGTTGCCTGGCCACATTTTATTAAGTTTGACCTCATAATGAATAATCCAGCCTTCAAGACAATCAGCAAAAACAGAACTGAGTTTGTTAATTCGACAGTTAAATAATTTTTATACTAGTCACATCTATATTACGTATCTGTTTTTAATCACCGTCAGTTGGAAACGTTCCCAAAACGCTGGCCGCATTAACACGTTGTATGGCAACGCATCTGCGTTTCCCAAAATACAGGCCAACGTTTCTGTTTCGTGAGACATCTATCAACCGTTTTGATTGGTCTCTCATCTACGAATAATTTTTAATAGTTAATTTACCGTACTCATATGTATAATTTTTGAAACTATTCCATACTATATTTAATTGAACTAAACTGATGAACAGTGGAGACAGGAATGATATTTGAGTCAATTTAAATATTTTAATACCCAACTTATTCTTATTTTCCTCATAAAGGTTTTTGCACTATGACAGTGACTTTCTAATTTTTAAATTAAGTTTTACAATATTCTACATATACGTAAACTAATTTTATATTTCGTTATTTTTTCAGTTCTCACCATTCGTCTAAATGACTTACATCTATGGACACTGGACAAGCAGACCAACAATTACAATGGAGATACAAATTTTACCCTACATTTAAAACAAGCTCAAATTGTTGAATAAATATTTTAAGTTGAACATAAAACTTATCCTTATTATTTAAACCTCACAGCACTCTAAAATCATCCATCCACATGCGTGTCTACCATCCTGGTCTAGAATATGCCGCCATAACAACCTTGAGTTGTGTTCCGGCATTTGTTGCCAGGTTCCAGTCTCCCTTTAGAGAGCGGCAGCACATCGGTAGCACCTTTGGTGTTACAAATGTCTACAGGCAATGGTATGCGCGTCCCATCATCATCATCGTCTGTTTGTCTGCTGACCTCATACAATAAAATAGTTGTATTCAATACAACGTTATATTACATAGAAATTCAATAGTGTTTCTAGTATACCTTTTTAAGCAAGACACTTTTTAATTTGGTTTTAGATTTAGTGAAAGGCAGATCTAATATTTCATTTGGAATTTTATTGAAGAAGTGTATACCAAACCCCAAGAAAGAGGACAATACTTTTTGCAATCCAAAAGATGCCAAAATCAGTTAGTCTACTACTATGGCTGTCGTTGAAATTGTGAATATCCTTATATTATTTATAGGCACTCAAATTATTACGAATATAAATTATATTATTAACAATGTATTAAGAGGCGACCCTCATAATACTGATTTCCTTAATCTGGAGGGCCGAGGTTGTAAAATGACCTTACGGCTTTTTTTTTGTAAAATGAATATAGTCTCTAAGTCAGGGAGTAACATAGGTCATGATGCTATCAAAATAACTAAAATAAACTAGTCTAGGAGTCTCTTCGTCAGTGAACTGCCTAATTCTTGAGCCTGCATATCCAACAGAACTAAATTTTCCTGAGAGACTAGATATATGAGTGACCTACTGAAGCTTATGTTCTAGGTAAATGCCTATGAATACAGTTGAATTTATTAGGTTAAGTCTAGTGTCGTAAAGAGTAATAATAACATCGTATTCTTTTATATTGAGCGTAACAAACTTAACACATTTCGTTTTAGTTGGATTAAGTAATAAATCATTTAAGATAAATCACTTGATATTTGAGTCAAGGCGTTGTTTACGTCGTCAAAGTTCTTTTTATTTCTGTCAACTTTAAATATAAGTTACTTGTCATCAGAAAACAAGACTACCTCACACACATTTTAAATAAAATATGGCAAAGCATTAATATATATATAAAATAGGAAGGGACATAGAATAGAGCCCCTGGGGTATACTCAGAAATATACAAGTCCTACAAGTTTTGACATTGTTAATTTCTACGCTTTGGGATCTGTTATTTAGGTAAGAAGATAATAGGTTAAGAGAATCGCCATGAATGCTGTAATAATTAAGTTCTTTAAGGAGGGTCACGTGTTCAACGCAATCGAATGCTTTGGACAGGTCAAGAATATATCAATGGCATTCTTTGACCTTTTCCAAGGATCACAAATGTGTTTTAGGAGTGCAATCCCTGCATCGGTAGCAGATCGACCTTTTTTAAACCCAAACTGTTTAGCATGAAATAATTTATTAATATCAGTATGTGAGAGCAATTGGTTTAAAAATATTTCAAAGATCTTGCTTAAGGTTGGCAAAATAGAAAATAGGCTAAACTTAGAGAGTACGTTTTGGTTCCCAGTTTTAAAAATGTATAGGAATAATTTTGCTAATTTTCATTGAGTCAGGAAAATTTCTATTATCTACACATCTATTAAATAATTCTACCAATGATGTCAAGCAATATAGTCTATTATGTCATTTCATATTTTTAAAGATATACCCCAAAAGTCAGCTATATTTAATGTTTAATGATTTGAATGTTTTAACATATTATCTGTGTCTATAGGCTTAAATTTAAATAAAATATAACATTCATTTGCACAATGTATCATTAGCAGCCCAGACTTGGCTTAAGGATATATATGTACGAAGTATAAAAATAGATTATTTATCAAGACTTAAGCATATTCATAAGAAAAATATATCGTTTTAGAACGCATCCATAGCGCCAAGCAAATTTTATTGTCACGGCACTTCTTTGGAGCTTTTTTAGAGGGTTCCATTCGCTAAATTTGCCACCGGACTCAGATGATATAGTTCGCCACTGGGGGGAAGTCTTAGCCTAGTGTCACACCTGCAGAAAGTACCGTGGCGCAAAATGTTCGGTGACGGAAGTATCCTTCCTAATTTGAATTCAGTGGAATTTCTGCTGACGTGCATAGTTAACTTAAAATATTAAGGGCGTATTTAGCCGAACTTTCCACGCGGTACGTTCCGCAGGTGCGTCGTTACACTTAATGCTGTAGTTTTTCTCATAAGCTAAACTACACTAACTGAACTAACTAAAAACCTTACTATGCTAGAGTAAATAATACGTAAATATAAATTGGTCAATCATAATGGTCGACCATTTAATATTTAGCTAGCATTGTCGAAAAGTCCTTTATCATCTGTGATAGGAATAAATAAAAGTAATTACTTTTACGTAAAAGAAAGGAATTGGTTCGTTATTTTTGGCGTTCAAAATGTAAATAATTTATATCGTACAACTTTGCCAACAAGACAAATCCATTCCGCCCATATCAGTCATTGCTTACTTATCAGGGAATAAAATAAATAAACAGATATTCCAATCACAAGAATTTATTGCAAAAACAAAATAGAATAAAAATAACCAATGAAAAAATAATAGCTGTCCATGAAATCTGTAGCGTGTCCGTCGTTGATGATCGCAGAAAATTAGTCAAAATTAGCTATGTTCATACTTTCAAACACTGTCAAATCCGAACTGCAATGATAGAAAAAATAATAGTCATGAAATTTAAGAAAATAAAATGCTCACTGCCTCACAAAATTACTATACCTACTCGAATAAATGGGCAGAAAAACGAAAGAAGTAGGCCAACGTTTAGAGCACCAGAAGATTTCTCTATAGAAAATAAATGTAATGGTGTTTGTACTAGAAACTAACCTTAGATGAATTCTCTGTCATACATTTGTAAGCCAACATCGCTCGATCACAGCCCTTATCGCCATCAGACACTTCTTCTGTATTTACTGAAAACAGATTTGAGAATGATTTTTTGAAGATCTATCAAAAATGGTACGTATCTTCAGAGGGCCAAAACTGACTGCTAGGACATGCAGATTCGTACTGCAAATATAAGTGTTTTGGTGTTGCAAATGACCATAGGCAATGGTAACCGCTTTCCATCACGTGGGCCGTCTGCCTGTCTGTTGAACTCATGCAATAAAAAAACATTTTTTTTAAATGAAGTGAAATTTTATGCTCCTATTCTACCTATGAGTGAAACATGTCTATTTTTTTACTAAAGAATACTTGTAAGTATTTGTGTGTATGTGTAATTATTATTATATTATTTAATTTTATCTGTCATTGCGGCAGATCTTTCTTTACATATGGGTTATTTATATTTGCCATTAAACTTTTTCAAAATGTTATATCCAAATGACAAACACATTATTTCGCTCTTGCAGGCAACACTCTACAGCCATTTGGACTCTAAGCGTAATTTTTGAGGATCTTGTGTATACCAACCAGTTAGTTTGACTAGTAAGACTAATATTAATCAGTGAAATCGATACAATCAGTGTTCAGAGGAACATCCAGGTTCTAGTGCTAACTTGTGTTATCGACTTTAACGTACTGTTTAGTATCAGTAGTGCTAATTACTTCCATTGTTGTTGTATGCGCCTATAATAAATACAGTCCATATTTAAGGGGTGTTTTATTGAGTACAACACCAGAACGCGTCCAAATTGTTGGTCCTTCAAGCCGGATCAACACCGTACAATTGTAATTAAAGTCAAATATTTATAAATGTTTGCTCGGCATTGGTTAAGACAATCCCATGCTAAATTAAAAAAAAAAAAAAAATTTTGACCCATTACCAACTTTTCTTGATGAAATTGATCGTCTATATATTTATCCTTCAGTAATAATTTAGTACTGCAATATTTAAGGAGGCATTTGACGGCCAATATAACTTACTGTGTGCGCACGAATGGAGGTAGTCTTCAACATTTTTCAAATCCTCACTGTCTTCAAATATGGTCTTCGCTATTTCCAACGCTGATTCTTTCTGTATTTTTCCATCACTGTCCATCTATAATTATTACCAAAAGTAAATTGATCATCATGGACAATAAATATTTTCAGATCCAAGTAAATCAAATCAGAAAAGATTTTTCAAAGCATGGAAATTTTTGACTGTTTCATGCATATCAATTAAAAAGCATACATAATTATTATGCTACTTATAATTTTCAAAATCAGCCGATTTGATTCTTGAAAGGGTAATTGATTTTTCAATAAGAACAAATAACATTTAAGTATTTTTCAAAAGCGGCCTCCAGACTCCTTTAAGTTTTTTCGCTATAAAATGTATGGGTAATTATGCATTAACCCAGAATGGAAAAATAAGCATTATTATATATTACAATTCTATTAATATGGTTTGCTATGGTATAAAAACGATTTTAAAATCGTCGGAAAGTCGTCATTTAGATTAAAATCAAAGAAATAATCAAATTAATACGATTTTACACAGACTGCCTAATAAACTAATATTATTAATAAAAAATAATAGCACAATTTACCAAAACGTTGTGATTTTGAGCACAAACACATAACTTAAAACCAATCAATATTTTACAACGTTAGTCAATAAAGCAGTTCATATGTTTTGCTTAGAAAACTACAAAACATTTTCTTCCCAGTTCCCGTTAGAAACGCCATATTATTAGTATAGTTATTAGTTCACCACAATGGCAAGGCAAAGGAATCTAGTCCATACAGACAGGTCTGTTGTGTAAGTATTCTTGTAGCTCGATTCTTGTAGCTCGGCGCACATACTCAAAATATAGAAAGGTTGTGGCGTGACATAAAAGCAAATGTTCCACAATATGGTCGTCGAGAACAACATTTTACTGGTTATTTAGCTGAAGCTAGATTTCGCCAAACTTTTACTTCCGCTGGTAACAGATTTCACGAGTTCTGGAAGGCAGCTGGTATATTATATCCTCCCAGCAATTAGGTAAGTTTGAATATTAAGATATAATATCACATCAAATACAGTGAGTTGGGTTCGGTTAGCTTTAGACCGAAGCCCACGAGCCGAGCGAGCGGAGCGAGCGTGCCGCGGCAGCGGCCGGCGAGTGGCAGAACCGACTGTAACCATTTATTCATTGGTAACTATTTAAACAATGGTTACAGTCGGTTCTGCCACTCGCCGGCCGCTACCGCGGCACGCTCGCTCCGCTCGCTCGGCTCGTGGGCTTTGGTCTAAAGCTAACCGAACCCAACTCACTGTTATGGTTATTGGTTGCGACCTTTGACTGCCCCTCATAACCTATACTTACTTGATTTTGCTAACATTGACATTCATTACATGTTGTTGGAAATGACATAAGTACAAACTACAAAAGTATAATAATTATCTTATTTACAATAATGTGAAAAATCTAATATTCCATATTTTCATATCATCCAGAAATCTTCCATTTTATTAAATAATTAAATTCTATAATTAAATATAAAATTTTTGCTGTATATATTTAATTCCTTAGCCTGGAGTTTAGCATAATCTAAAAAAAAACGTTTACTTAATTTGCTAAATTATTTATTTAAATCAAACTTAAAAAATATATTTGTGAGGCTGTATGGTCTAGGATCTTTGCCTGTTCTTCAAATAGTGAAGAACACAAAACTACTACTACACATGTTTTAATCAAATGTGGCTTTTTCAGTTGTCACAAGAACTCCGTTGAATGGCGTCAATTTCACCTGCAATGAACTGAAGCTATACGAACACTTCATATATCAGAATTGGCTGTATGAACTAGATTCCTTTGCCTGATTCATGGTTATTAGCAAATAAATAGTAGTTTGTGATTGTGGCAAATAACAATGGCGTAATGTGATACAATACTTATAATTTTAAATTGGTTTTATCAGTTAATTATTACATATAGTTATATTATAAATTTGCAATATAATCTTGAAATTAAATATGCTGTGCTTTTTTCATAATTAGGTAAGTTTTCACGCTAAAATTGAACATTATTTCTATCGAAAATATGACGCACATATTTAACGTAATTAATTCTATTGTTTATTAATTTTTTGCCTATATGATAACTTGCCGACGATTTTAATATCGTTTTTGTATCATAGCAAACCATATTAATAATCTTTGTAATATAAAATAATGCTTATTTTTCCATTCCGGGTTAATGCATAATTACCAATTAGCTAATTCCGACACAGTTTCCACGTCGACTTTCATTATTTTTTTGAATTTATATTTATATTTAAATATTTGGTGTCCCGGGAATCCCGCGGGAATTTCAACTCAAGCGTGGATGAAGTCGCGGGTATATCCTAGTAGTATATAAACATCTGCCATTGACGTGTACTTACAACGCCTATTTCTTTCATCATACAGGCCAAGAAACATGGCGCGTTAGGCCCACTGGGTAGCTTTCGCGCTCTCAAACTGGTTATGTCGTCTTCTGTGATCGCGTTATCTTTCACGCACAATAGTCCTATCCCTTCTAACTTTTCGTGGATTTTGCTTTTCTGCTCCGCTGTCACACCCTGGAATTGACAAAGATCCGGACTAATCTCTGTGTATATGCTTCAGAGCTATGAGTTGTGTATTACCAATAAATACGGAAATCATTAGGAATGACAACAGGGGAGCGTGCAGTTAAATCAAGTAATATTGATTACTGTATAAACTTACATTTTGTATGAGCGTACTACTTATCATGTCATAAATAGAAATATAATCACACAGTGCGTCAATTTTATTGTTTGAAAAGTAATTAAAATTGTTTCTGATGATATTTTAAAAGTAAGATGATAAGATGTTTAATAAAACCACGTTTTAACGGGTTTTAAGTGAGGTAATTTATTAGATTTTGTTTATTCCGTCGTTTCGGCCGCTTTTCAGTGGCCGTGGTCACGGAATACAACGATGACATTTGTCAACGAGTATTGTTCAAGTTTTATGTAGCCTACCGCCAACTTGTTCATTTTAATTATTTAGTTTTAATTTTGTTTATGGTTTGTTCTTATTTACTCTATGGGAGCCTTATCAAATTTACCACCGCTTCACAACATGTTATGGCTTGAAGAGAAGAAGCGGCGCAAGAAACTCTTCAGCAAACATAGGCATGTTAGCTCTAAAGTTTTTAAATCATATTAATTTAGGGTAGGCTAAATAAAACTTTAACAATACTTGTTCACAATTGTCATCTTTGTCTTCTGTGACCATGGCCACTGAAAAGCGGCCGAAACGTCGTAAAAACTAAAATCAAATAAATTACCGCGCTTAAAACCGTTAAAACGTAGTTTTATTATGTGTACAACTCGTGAAAACTTAAGAAAATATTATAATAATCTGTTATTATAGCTCCTGTTCTTTTATATGTAAAAATATTGCAATTTATTGTAATATATGATCGCACCCCTATTGCCTATTGAAAAAAGTTAGTTATGATATAAATGATCAATTTTTCAGAGTTAAATTTTGTTTCTTAATCTGCTAAACTACTGAAAAGTTTGATATAAAACAGTATTTTATTATATATATATATATACACCATTGGACCCAAGACATGCATTTCATTTAATGATTATTTTAGATAATGATAACTAAATTTATGATAACATTACAATTAATGACAACTTAAGCGTAATTTGCGTTACTTGAGATTACAAAATGAGTGGAGAATGTTTTAACTCAATCTTCAATTGTCTTTTAAATGTTTGGTGCATCTATTTTTAGGAATTTGTTGATATGCTATGTTCTCCAAACCATGTAAATACTGTATCAAAATATGGTATTGCTCCCATTAACCGTAATAGTTTTGAAATGGCATGTTCTTGAACGTCATGACATTTCTTTGTGCTTTGTAGTGAGATTTTTTGGGAAGGACTTGTCTTTGAATAAAAAAATAATAGTCATATAGTGAATAAGAACTATGTAGATCATTTTTACAAATACTTACAGCGTTGCTAGAGTAAAAAAGTCCAATTAAGTATAGCGTGCAAAAGATAACTGCAGAAGTGCGACACATTTTTGGTAAAGTTGGTGTATTTGAAAAACTAAGATAACTGGTATCTTCAATACTCGTATCACTGGTTGCTTCTGATTTATTGCCAAAATTCACACGTTTCCTTCAATTTATATATTCGAAGGCGTAATGAGGTTGTCGCTAATACTAGTCATTTTTTACCATAAGTAGCAAATTTGGGAAGTTACATTGAAAATAATGACTAGTTGGGTAAACTTAAACTACCGAATTATAATGATCACAGCTTAGCTCCATGATTCCGCATTTTACATTGAGGACATATTTAATTTGTCTTTCGTTATGTGTTAAGAAATTGTTATAAATAGTGAAAGGTGTTTTTGAGGGGAATTCAGGATTGATGTTTTTAGAATGAAAGTTGGAGTAATAAAAATTTTAATGTCCATAACATATATTATATTTTATAGACGGTTTTTTAGACGTAAAGCTTCAAAATACCCCTTTTTTTTAAAGACCCTAACTGTCTCCACCTTAGGGTATGGCAGAGTTACTCTTTTCTAATTTATTATTATTGCTAATTAAAGGTTTCTGTTTTTCTTCCTTTCTCATAGCTACTATCTTTCTTGCATGCATAACACTACTACTGGACTATGGATTGATAGGTATGGGAAGTAGGTACTAAGTATTTGGTGGTGAAATTCTAAGGATATTACTTGATTTGGATAAGGTTGGTACAAGGTTTGGTTAGGGTTGGGATGGGTTGGTTGTGGTTGGATCTATGTTTTTTGCTTTATTTATTCGTTCTTTATGTTACAATTGATTCTTAAGTGCTATTACATTTTTCTTATATCTATCTTGTCTCTAGTTTACATCTTTATCTTTGCCTGCTTAGCCAAAAATTTGTCTAGCAATTTATAACTATTTGTGGGTTCATTTTGTTACAATTTTGTCGAAAAATTTCCGTTTTTTAGTTACAATTTTTATTGTCGTTGTTATTTTAGTAGCTATTAAACCTCTTTGCTTATGTGTTGTATTTATTTATATTCTAAGTCTGACGTGCCGCAGGTTTGCGTCTTATGGTAGTTTCTATTCTAATTCTATTACATACATTATATATACTATTTATCACTAAATCTTTGACGCTGTAAGTAAATATACTCAAGTATATCACTACAGTGTTCATATTTTTATACACTTTTATGTTACTAATTCTATGTTGCCGGTCCATATATACGTATTTCTCTATTTATATTATAATGCTATTTGTTTTGTTTCAGATTACATTGTTTACTACCCTCGGGCAGCTGCAACCGGTGAGTATCTTTTGTTTGCTGTAAGTGTTCTATTTGTATGTTCTTATGTGTGTCTTTTGTGTATGTTTTGTTTGCTTGTGTCAAACCGTCTTTTAGTGCTTGTTAATGTTGTGCTTGGGTTTGTGTTGCATGAACTAACTACTTTTACACAAAAGAAGTTTGTTACATTGTAAGTGAATGTTTGTGTATATGTTATTTTTATAAGTTTTGATGTTTAGATTGATGAATGTTGGTTTGTGTTGGTTATGTTTCGTGTCCGTCTGTTATACGTTGAGTGTGTTTTGTGTGGTATGTCATGACGTGTAACATTGGCTGCAGTGTCCGAGTTCCGCGTTGTCGCCAGATTCCCTATGAAAGTACCTACTGTCTAATCCAGCTCCGGTTTCACGCAAAATAGTGGGACCGTAGGCCGCCCTTGTTGTCCGGTTTGGTGTTCTTACCACGTTGCTGTTTGTCCCGTCTAGTATCAACTAGGTGCGGCTTCCGGTCCATTGCTATTTTGTTGTCGCCGGTCACTGTTTTAGTAGGCCACGGTTGAGCGCACTATGTTGTCCCATCTTCTTCTGACTGGGCAGGTCTCGCATTAATATTACAACCTAACGCAAAAGAGTAATAAGTCAGTAAATACGGGTAAGATGGGTATAAATGATTATAGGCGAAGATGTCCATTGGAGGGTGTAAGTAGCTCGTCTGCTTGTTGGCCCACCTTTCTCCCATATAAATAATTTATATGAAATCAAATTAACTAAAAGGACTTATAGATATTAAAACACTTATTAAACGATTTTCTCATTTATTTCTATTATGGCGAAGACAGTCTGTGAATGTGTTCTTTAGAACTTTCTCTCTCTTAATCCCAATAGAAGAATGACGAAGCTTCTAGATAGACTAGTACACAGACCGCTTGATTTATCTTTTCAAACTAATGTTTGACAATCATCTCACGTGATCTTATGTGAAGATTTTGTTTAGTTTGCAACACGCTTACCTACAAAGTAAATTATATTTGTCTAGTCTTATACTTACACGCAACTTGAAGACGCCGAAATTTCAAGTTTTACAGCTGTGAAAAGACGGAAGCTGATTTTTTATATACATGTAAAGTTTTAAAATCGCATAAAAAAACTATATGTAATTAATCTGCAATTGCACACATCACGCCTGATTCCTATAAGGGTAGACTGAAAGGATCAATCGTGCTCAGGCTTATACTTCTATAATGCGTACCGCTGAGAAATGGAACAATTTACCGTTGTTGGATATCATTTTTCATTTCGGTGTTGTTTATGTGTTTTTTTATTTAGGTGAATTTTCTTTTATTAATAAAATCTTATAAACCTTTTATTCGTAAATCTTTACAGACTTATTGCCGGTATAGGGTATCGGTAAGATCGTACATTTGCCTTACTCTCGGTTAAAATTTGACATCATCTCCGTACCAGTAATGTCAAAACTTAATCGATTGTAATATTCCAACATCCCAGAGCGATCAGACATAACTTATTTTCACATAGATGAAACATTACGCTGAGACCGAAGATACAAGTTTATTCTTAGTTTCGGTCTTAGTCACAAACTTATTTATGCTGTACTACATTTCAAATTTGTTACGCTACCTAGCTGTTTTTTTGGTTCTGAAAATAAAGTTTATTATTTATATTAGGTTCTCAGTAGCGTCTCATACTCTTTGAGTACCTGCGTGCTTGTGGAACTCGCCTTGTTCCACCTGGGCAGGTACCAGGTAAGAAAACCAACTAAAATTAAGAGGTACTTAACTTAAATTTACATGGCTGATTTTATATATTGTTTTGTAGAATATTATTCTGAAATAGTATCACAAGTGTCAGACACTTTCCATGGACCAAAACTTTTGTCAGACGCTTTAAAGCTTCACAAAAATAAATGAACTTTACTTATTTTTACATGTCTGACTTTTAAATATGTTATTAAGGTAACTATTAGAAAGTTATATATGCTTTAAACCATTGTATGTTGGTTGAAGCACCAACATGAGACAGGTTTACTATTTCTGAATATTCTAAGAATTTTATATTGTATTACTTCAAAAATTTTATACAAAATTTCCTTACTTTCTTATAATTGCTTATTATAGAGACAACTAAATAAAAAGGCAGTTATTGCAACCTTCGGCATTTATGGCAAAAAGAAAAATAAAACAATAAAAAAAAGATTAATTCTTAAAATCTGTTCATAATCCGGCCCTAATGATGGTGAAAAAGAGCCTGGAATTGTCTATGGCCATTTCTTTAGATGTCGCCAAATCCGTACTGAAATGAAAAAAAATACCGATTATAAAATATAATTTAGGGATGAAATATGTTAATATTAAATAACTAAATAAACCTGTATTTTCAATTTAGCCTGTCGGAAATTGAAACGGGAATTATACGTTCCTGTGAACTGGCCGACTAATGGTCAGTTCCTGTATCTAACCGACCCTTCATTTGCCTTACTATCGTTTAAAGTATGTAAGTAATGTATCTCCATGATAGCCGCCTGGTCTCAAGAGCTAAACGATGCGGCCTATGGCGGCTGGACGGTGGACGCAATCAGGCCACAGCTGACGGAATGGGTCAACCGCACCAGCGGCACCCTGACCTTCAGGACGACACAGATACTTACCGGACACGGATGTTTCGATAAGTATCTGTGCCGCATTGTGGGCTGCTTGCCTTCTCCGGACTGCCGCCAGTGCGGCGCGCCCGACACGGCGTTACATACGCTAGTCGAGTGCGCCGCATGGGCGCCGCTGCGTTTCGAACTTGAGATGCACGTAGGTCCGGTCGACTCGCTCTGCGACTTGGTCAAGGCCATGCTGCAGAGCAGCGACAACTGGGGGGCTGCGGTTACTTTTTGTGAGGCAGTAATGTCACTCAAGGAGGCTGCAGAACGCGATAGGGAGAGGAGTCCGGCAGCGCGTGCCATTAATGCGTCTTCTCGAGGTCGCCGGCCTTCAGCTGGCACCCGGAGAGGCAGGTACGTGCACTACTTCCCTCCCTGAGTTAGGTTCCGTTTACCGCGGGGGGGCCTTTAGCTTGCTAGGAGAGCAAAGGATTCATCTGCCCCCCGCAATACGAAGTGGGGTGTGTTCTCCCAGGGCACACTCCAGGCAATTTATTGCGCTGGATAGACTGTTGCGTAACTATGTTCTATATCTCAGTCTTTCCAACACAAAATAAAAGCGCAGGGTCGACAGGGAGGAGGGGGTTTTTAGTGGGTATTGAGGTTGCTTGCCCGTGCAGCATCGCTCGGAGTCGCCACACTACTCTGTGACATCGATCGCGGACGGAGCACTGCTAAGAGCATATTATTGCTGCAGTGTTATCGCCTCCGACCAACGCGTGCCGTTCCCCTAGCTTCGGCCCAGAGTGTGCGTAAATCGGTTAAGCATTTTCCCTCGCCAAAAAAAAAGACATAAGTTCCATACAAGTACAGCTAAAATTTAAACACTGGCAGAGCAAGTGAATGAATAATAAGAAATAAGACCCGGCTATAAGAGAACTTAGGGTACGATGATATTAAAAAGAGCTCTGTGATAATATTGTTACGAGTTGCGGGACTCGTATCGTACTTTATCCGTGCAGGAACGGAGAAAGAATACAATTTCCTGCGGCCGGGTGGCCTGTCGTAAGAGGCGACAAAACAACCCACAGCCAGGTGGTAGGGCATTTGCCCGACTGGATGGCTACCACCCCTGGTCTAGAGTATGTCGCCATAACAACTTTGAGTTGTGTTCCGGCATTAGTGACCAGGTTCCTATCTCCCTTAAGAGAGCAGCAGCGCATTTTTAGCACTTTTAGTGTTGCAAATGTCTATAGGCGATGGTAACCGCTTTCCATCAAGTGGGCCGTCTGCCTGTCTGCTGAACTCCTGCAATAAAAAAAAACTCGTATTGAAATGCCGCTGGAATTATGATAGAGGTTATTAGAACTAAGCAAACACGTATAACACAGGTACAAATATAACCGAACGCAATAAGTCCAAACGTAATGCAGAAGGTCGTAATTCAAATACACGCGCAAAGTCAGTCACTAAATAGATTACCGAATGTACACAAGTCTTGCTTCGCTTGTGGTTATCACTCAACTTCCGATCTCTCCATTGCGGCCTTCCTTTATACTGCACAGATGCAATATGTCTGCTCGACTGCGTGGACCGAATTACTTAGAGTCAGTTTGTACTTTTAAATCCGAGACACCTGGCAGTGATCACAATACAATACACAATGGACTGCTTTTTAAATCACAAATTTTAAACACAAAGTAAACAAAAGAAGTCCAATAGCCGAAAAGGTAATAGAATGTGTTTCTATAAGGCTGCAGGTTTGAATTTGTCTTTGTTGGCACCTAGGTCGTAACAATATTTAAAACCAATTTTTTTTAAATATTATCACAGAACAAAGAGCAATTTACCATAGCCGATTCTTATATTTTATTATTTATTCACTTGCTCATATCATCATTTTTTATGGAGCTTATTTCACATAAGTCAGTTTGTCATCAGTTACGTGAAAAGTATACAATAATTTACTTTGGACGTAACTGATGAGAAATATAGACAAAAAATGAATCAAGAATTTTAGTGAGGCAGTTACATTTTATCAAACGCCTTAGAGCAAAGGAAAGTCCAAACCGATCTTTCTGGAATACCTCAGTTTGTTTTATTATAAGCATTAGATTTAAAGTGTTATTTAGATTGAATTATTACGAACAAGGTTTAAAATAGCTAAGAATAAAGAAGTCTATTCTATTATAGACTTGAGATACGAAAATGTGTGAGTGCAGTTCACACTTGTCTACTAGGCCTTGTAGATATATAATAATGTTCGCCCGTATATTCTCTGATGTTTCACTTCTACTACGTGTGCACACACACATTTTTTTTTATTGTACAATTGTTATTCTTTAGTAATATTTTTTTTCGAAGTAACAAAGAGACGACTCCATGGAAATAAACTATAAACATACTTTGCAAATTAGTTTAATATAACAACACAGTAAAATTAATATTTTTATTATTATTATTTTTCATATAGAATCTATTCGATTCGTGTCCTTATGCATCATCATTTAAGTACATTAAACACGAATAGAAATGTTGGCAAAACATGCATTTGATATCTTTAAAATAAATGCAATTATATTAGAAACTAACCTTAGGTGCGTTCTCCTTTAAGCATTTCAATGCTAACATCGCTCGTTCACAGCCTTTATATCCATCCGACACTTCTGCTGCATTTACTGAAAATAGATTTAGGAATGAATGTTTGCACAACTATCGAAATAGGAATGTGTATTCAAGTTCAGATCTCATACGCTGCTTTGGGTGCGTTTCTAAAAATTGCTTGCAATAATCTGCCCTCTTATGACAGTTTCCTTTAGTTAGCTATAGGCTAGTACCTCACAACGCCCAAAACGCTCAGTTAGCCGGTCCACAAGGCGACCACGGTCGTTGTGGTCGGGGCGAAAACGTCACTAATGACGTCATCATTTTCGATCACACATCTCTCAATATGACCCATGTGAAGAGGTGGGTCGAATAATAGTTCCAATTGCGTTTACGATTGTAACGCCGACAAGCAAGTGGAACGGGAAAAATAGCGACTGTGAACGTGGTCGTTATGAATCCCCAATGGAACGTAGGCTATTCATTCAGTTCCCTTACTATCGGTAGAATTTTGACATTATATATATATCAAATTTAAAGCAGTAGTAAGAGAAATGAAGGGTTAATGAGATATAGACCCGATATCAATCAATCCCCTCAACTTTGCACGGTTGATCCTCTATTGCCAGTTCATCTTTTGATGATGCAGATTTACCTCACACCGGTGCATAGCGAGCTGAACTGGAACACTGAGATTGCCCCGGATTGATTTCGTACGAATTCGATCAGCCCACGAATTAGTGTGATATATCGACTTGAGCATTTTAATCATTGTAACGTGGAGCTCTAGAGAGTGGTTAGCTAAGATTAACTAACTACCCACATGTCGGGTTTTTTTTGGTAAAACCGACTTCATACTAAAAAGCAAAATTAAATATTTTCTATAACATGGTGGTAGAATTTGAATAACAATTTCAACGAAAATTGCTTAAGAACAATAAGAAATTAAGATATAGGCACCGGTCATATGACAGACAGATTTTTGACAATCAATAACTTACCTTCTGCGCAGGAGTTAAATAATTCATCCATATTTTTCAACTGAGACTCATCTAATATGGCCTTCCCTATTTCCAATGCTGGTTCTTTCTGAAGTTTCCCGTCATCTCCCATCTATAATATAATTTATTAGCAAAGTGGAAAATTAAATGCACTTTTCATTTCTTATTTTCTGAAAGTACTATTGGAGTTGCCTAATCATAGGGAAGGAAACAGCATTTTTCGTCCATGTTAAACGGTGCTCCTTGCTTACAAAAAAATAGAAAACTATGCAACTCATGTCAAATTGTATAAAAATATCGACAATTTTGTTACATAATTTTATATTTATAAAGTAATTTTCATTAAATTATAATTTAATTTTCATAAATTTGTGCTAAATATTTACTATAATCAATATAAAAAAAACTGGTTGTTAGAATGCCACAGAAAAACATATTTAATTGACGTTTTATATGCGGCGTATCAAATGATTTCGTCAGATTTAGATATAGAGATATAGTTAAAAAAACCGTCCCGATTTTAAAACATTGTTCTTCGGTGCTCCGCTCCTATTGGTTTTGACGTGATTATATATAACCTAATTGTTTTTTTATGTATAAATTGTTTTATTGTATGATGATGATACCGGCAACATCAATCGATACTAAATTAGGTGCATTAATTGTATAATAAGATGTTTAAGTAATTAAGGTTTTTTAACTATCCCACGGGAACTTTTTGGTTTTTTGGGATTAAAATATCCTATATGTTGACCAGGGATATAAGCTACCATCATACAAACTTTCATTTGAATCGGTCCAGTCGTTTCGGAGATTAGCCGGTACAAACAGACAGACAAACATAGAAATAAAAAAATTAAAAAAATCTACATTAGTTCTATTTCACTTCTTACATTCCACTGACTTGGTTAAAAAAAAATGTACAGAAATTTGACCTCTACATTTTTATTATTTAACGACCGATTTCATTAGAGAAAAAGTTGTCTGTTTGTGATTATAATTGACATGGCCCAATCACTTGTGCCAACCATTAATGGCACAAGTGATTGTTTGGTATAGTTTTCCCTATTTTACTTTTCACTTTATTAATAAAAATCACAGTTTTAATAAAATACATTAATTATATTTACCAGGCTGACTTTTCTCATCATGCAGGCTACTAAACATGGTGCGTTAGGCCCAGTAGGTATTTTGTGCGCTTTCAGAGTAGCGATGTCATCTTCTGCGCCTGGGTTATCTTTTAGACACGGTTGTCCAAAAGTGTCTACCAGTCCGATAACTTTAGCCATCTGCTCCTCTGTCACAGCCTAAAAGTGAAAACAAACAGTACATTACTAAAGTGAATTTGATTCGATGCTTTCATCTAGATGTTTGTTTCTTCTTTTTTACTATTTCGTACCCATTTTGACAAAAACGAAACCCTTGTGTATTTGTCACGTCTGTCCGTCTGTCTTGTGTCATGATATATAAGACGGACGGACATAACGATTTGATAAATCTTCCGCTTTTATCAACATAGCTACGGATGCCTAAAACACAAATAACTGAGAGCAACGAAATACTCATAGTATATAACAAAAGTCATATAGCATTAAAATACTTACAGCGTTATTAGTGCAAAAGAATCCTATGAAGTACAACGAAGAAAAGATAATTGCAAAAGCGCGAATCATTTTCAGTATTTTTTTTATCAAACAAGTAGTTGCACCACAGGCTGCTTCTGTTTTATTATCAAAATTCATACGTTTACCTTCAATTTATAGTTTTGAAGGTATTAAAATTATTGAATTTTTTGCCATTAGTAGGAAATATAGGAATTTACATTGAAAATAACAAGTAATTAATTTAATTAAGTTAAGCTCGCTAATTGCTGCAATACAATCGTAGTGTGCTTACTTGGTTCTGCATGAAGGATTTGTCTCTCAATTTACATAAAGATGTTTTAATAAATTAAATAAAGTAGAGTTGTAGGAACTGTATTTACATGGCTCCTCTTATTTATAACTCTTTGCCAAATAATGATATAAACGCACCCCCAAGAAAATTCACTGTAGTCTTAAAAAAGTAGCTGATCAAGAAGTGTTTCTATACTCTAGATGAATTTCTTAAAAAAAGTGCTTGTCGTTATTATCTATAAGGAAATCTATTTGTTGCCAGAAACTCGAAGACCGACGTTTTGCAAGGCAAATTAGCACGTATAATTTTTGTTAAAATGAACAGTTAATACCTATATAATGTTCTATAAATAACAATCGCCAAGTATAATACCTGATCTTCTTCTCCGTCGTCACACTCTTGGCAGAGTGGTCGTGGTCCTCATGACAGGGGTGGTGGCAAGCTTCACAATTAGTCGCCATTCCTCTCGTACTGTAGCTTGTCTCGTGCATTCGTGGAGTGGACCATTTAGTGCGGTTTTGACTTGGTCGGTCCAGTGCATTGGTGATCTACCGCGCGCCCTCGTGCCCTCCATTTTGCCCTGGACTACGAGTCGCTCCACCGACGTGTCCTCTCGTCGTGTAATATGTCCAAAGAAAGTGAGAATACGACCTTGAACGATGGAAGAGAGACGTTGTTTTATGTCGAGTTCTTCGAGGATTGAGACGTTGGTTCGGAAATGTCTCAAGGCTATGCGAAGCATTCGTCTCTAACACCACATTTCTAAAGCGTCTGTCTTCTTTCTCTCGCTTTCTCTTATAGTCCACGTTTCGGCACAATAAAGGAATATGGGAAACACTAGTGCTCTGACAAGTCACATTTTAGTGGCCTTTGTGATGTTTCTGTTTCTCCATATCTTACCAAGCCGATCCACGGCGGACCTGGTGATAGCCATGCGCCGTTTGATCTCTTCTACGCATAATACCTGATAGAACCTTATTAAGACTTAAGTTTTTTGTTTTAATAAATAATCGGCGACAAAAACACATTTTATATCCCCAAATTACGCAAGTTACGCTTGTGTGGGTAATATACAACGACCAGACCAGACCATAGTAGATAACGGATAAGATTCGATGTCAAAATTTACCATACCAGGAATCGAACCCGGCGCCTCTGCGTTGGAGTGAGATAAGCGGTAAACGCTCAACGGAGCGATCTAAGCCTTTGCCTGCTTACAAATCAATCCTCTGTAACCACATTAATTTGGTTTAAAAAATATCTTAGTCTAACAAAAACGCCAAAGAGCGAGAAAGTCTAGATCGGTAGCCGCATACGCTACTAAGTTACTTCGTATGAGTGCAATCTGTTCGAGCTTAGAAAAGATAGAAAAGTAACGTTGCTAAAAGTTACCTTTCGCGTCTGTCTGTCTGTATATTTGCTAACTCCTAAATCAGGCAACGGATTTTCAAGCGGTTTTCTTTTATATCGTGTCGTTTTATATATCGTGTATATCGAGGGCTTCATAACAAATGGGCGTACAGACAAACGTGCAGTTTTACACAAGGGACAAAATAGTGAATAAAACAAAACCAGTTGATTGTATTAGCCTGAAATTTGGAATACCCTTCTTTTTAGGTACATTTGCATACTGGTAAAACTTTCTAAATTGTAACATGCTTAGTTTTTAGTAAACAACAAAAAAATGGCATTTTTGCGTATACGCGTATATGTTATTAAGCCCTCGATATGTATATACTCGTAATAGGATTGTTTGTTGGTATGTTGATTTTACTTACATAACAAAATGATTGCTACCACAAAATTGAGTGTTACATTTGTTGCTGCTATTACCACCATTGGACAATTACGATTAACACTATATAAAGGGTTATTTAAACAAATTCACACATTTACTGTTCGGAGGATAAACAGTTAAAATGTTCAGAGCGGTATTTATTTATTTCACTTTCATTTACTTTCTTTTCTGTGATGTTCAGGTGAGTTCAATGATTAAAATATTTAAATAAAAAATATAATGAATTAAGTTGAATTAAACCGAGCCAATATGTTTTCGTCTATCCGTCTATTTTATGTTAGTTATTTTCCTTAGAAGCTATTAGCTCTATATACCAGGAACGGCCTTAGCCTTTTTGCCACCATAGACTAACTCGAAAAATGGTTCCCCCTCCGAGGTTTAAGAAAACTAAAAGAATCTATCTAGCTTTCTTCTTCCAAAACCCTGTCTATTTGTTTTATGTACTTGTAGATTTAACTACTCACGGATGGCGAACCCTGATCTAGAGTATGCTGCCATGACAACCTTGTGTTGTGTTCTGGCATTAGTCACCAGGTTAAGAGATTAAGAGAGCAGTAGCGCATTTGTAGCACTTTTGGTGTCGCAAATGTCCATAGGCGATGGTAACCGCTTTCCATCAAGTATGCCGTCTGCCTGTCTGCTGAACTCCTACAATAAAAAAACCGTGTGCGATTTGCTTATTATTTGGGCTGTAGTAGGTTAAGTGTTTTTTGCCGCCGTAGGCAGTTGCCTACCGTGCCTACTGTCTCGAGCCGCCCTTTGTCTATACGGAGGATTATTTACAAAAACACATTGTATTGGTATTGTATTGGATGACGCTACAAAGTTATGTAGTGAAATTACAACAAAATAGCTAGTTAACTGGTTACTTGCCATTCTATTAGTATCGTCGTGCTTGTCAGATTTAAAAAAAACATAACGATGTTATATAATTCTTTTAACGAATCACCAATAAGTCATTCATAAATATTGGGTAATAAGACATAGGTCGTAAAAATCGTCTCCCATCCACTCTGAGAATCGCTAAAGTTCTGGTCTCCATGCCATCCAACCAGCAAAAGGAGGTGGCCCCCACTTGATCACCGGTTTACTTGCCAAAATGAATTCAAAATCTTAAAATACTTGCAAAACAATTGGTTTGAACAGGTTTTGATGGGATATGATGTAGAGTTTCTGAGAGCGAAGCCTTCTGGAATACTCTAGTTATGTAATATTAATTCTTTTTTCAGGCTCAAGGCAATTTGGACGAATTACAGAAAGCTTATTTAAATTTTATTTTGGAGTGTGCCGTTGAAAATCCGGTGACATCAGATGACTTAGAAGAGTTGAAAAACCAGAAAATGCCTGACAAGGAGAACGTGAAATGTCTATTTGCTTGCGCGTACAAGAAGGCTGGCATGGTAAGCTTTGAGTCTTTGCATATGTACTCGTATGTAGCTATCGTTAGTCAGATCTTGGACAAAACAATGACGTTTCTTTAATTCTTTATTGTACAAAAGAGTTATATATAAAACTATAAAATAGTGGTGATGTACAAAAACGACATTAACCCTAAAAAGAGATTTCTTCCAGCAAACCTATGGGTCTAGTAAGAGTGGTTACCCCTATTTACACAAGAGGCAGGGTTGTGTACATTAAAGTTTATATGCATAAGTATATATACTTATAGGTTCTAATACCTAAATGTACATTTAATTATTGAAAATAAATACATACCGATATACATACATAATACATACATATATATCAGTCGATTAGGAAAGATAATGCTCTCTAACTCTTAAAGATAGTTTCCTGATGGTTTAAAGATGGACTACCTAAAATTTCATGAGGGAGGGCGTTTATTAATGTCTTTTTTATAAAATCAACAGTTATTTACTACTCTACCTACTAAATACATGAAAATTGTGTTAATTCTCCCTCTAACTTTTAGATGATAAAATGGAAAATTCTGAAAAAGTACGTGTGGTAAAGTTTAAAAATACATCAAAAATAGTTTTCAACATTTTTCGTTCGGTAGTTTTCTTGGTTGGGGAATTTTCAATTAACTACTTGTTTTAGTTTTGTAGTCAATAACGAAATCAATTTATCATCTTTAAAAAACCCTTCGTGTATGGATTACCAAGTACATACTTATCATCTTACATGGTATTTTCAATTACTATAAGCATTCGTCTAACTTTCAGAAAACAAATATTTATAATATTTTGGTACCATGAGTACGAGAGCTTTATCAATCCTATCGAGTCCTTTAATTGCGTTTGAAAAATGTCTCACCTCACCAAAGAACTGGCCTGGATTTTGGGCAACGCAACAGCGATGCTATGCAACCTGGAAATGAGGCCAGCATGAACGCTCTCCCTACTGATAGCGATCTATATTATACATTTTAACTGTAAATGCAGTTTATAGTAGTTTTCATTTTTAAGTTTTTTTTATTAATCTAAAAGATGGCCGCGATTTCGTCTAAATCACGGTCATCTTTTGACATGAAATTCCCGCGCGTTTCCCAGGAGACAAAGTACCGCAGCATTTACAAATAATGTAAGCTATAGATTTAGTGAAAACGGTGTTGGAATAAGCAAATTTTTATGCACCGGATTACTACAAAACGCGCCCGGGAAACATCTCCTGGGATTCCTGCGATAAAAAAATATCACACATTATATTATACATACATACATAACTTCATGCCAGGTCCCTTGCGGGTAGGCACGAACAACAGAGCGCCATTCAGGCTTATTCTTACACACCTCACTTGCTTCTTTGACATTCATAGCGCTTGTCATGCACGCTCGTTTGTTCTTAAGGCTCCTGACATCACCTTCTGCTAGTACACGATCAATTTGATCATGGAAGGTGAGTCGTGGCCTTCCGCAACTTCTGCATCCATCCACTTTTGCATTGTATATCTGTTTAGTCATTCTTTCATCATACATTCTTGCCACATGCCCGAACCACCGGAGCATTCCTTTCCTTACCTTCACCCCGACACTTATTATATTATTTAGGTCGGGGAAAAAGTTTCTTCGCATTTTATACAAAAATTCAAAAGGTTTTTTATAAAGTTTATTTACATTTGACTAAAGTATGTAGGTGCCATTTTGTTGTATAACTTTCCGCCATATTGTAGGTAGGGACGTGATCCCATTACAATAAAAAATTTTGGGGCTTCTGATCAAAAAACTGCGACAAGTGGTTTTGGCAGTCCTTTCGTGATGTTAACCTGACACTGCCTAAGGAATTCTGCAGGGACCGAAACAGGTGAAAATCTGAAAGTGCAAGATCAGGACTATAAAGCGAATGCATTAGCAACTCCCAGCCAAACTCTCGTAATTTCTGCTGAGTGGCTAAAGATGTGTGAGGTCTAGCGTTATCATGGTGAAAAATCACACCCCTTCTGTTGATTAATTCCGGCCGCTTTCTCTCAACTTTTTGCTTTAATCTCATCAGTTATTCGCAGTACAGTTCAGAATCAATGGTCCTGCCTGGCGGTAACAGCTCATTATGAATAATGCCCTTCCAATCCCACCATACACACAGCATCACCTTGTTGCGAGTTAACCCGGGCTTCGCCACAGTCTGTAAAGCCTGACCAGCCTTTGACCATGATCTTTTTCGCACGTTCTTGTCGTACGTGATCCACTTTTCATCACCAGGTATCAGCTTCTTCAAAAATGGTTCGGTTTCATTACATCGGAATAAAGAATCACAAACGAGTACACGGTTCATTAGGTTTCTTTCAGTGAGCTCATGAGGCACCCAAATATCGAGCTTTTTTGTGTACCCAGCTTTTTTCAAATACACCAAAACCGTTTTGTGGTAAATTCCCAGTTCTTCAGCTACATCGTAACTACTAATATGCCGATCTTGCTCCGCTTTTTCAAAAATGGCATCAATTTTGTCTGTAACAGGGCGACCAGAGCGACGGGCATCTTTGATATCAAAATTTCCGGATTGAAATGCTTAAACCAAATTCGCGCTACTCTCACAGATACTGCATTAGGTCCATAAACATCACAAATTTTTTTCGAGGCTTGTGGTGCATTTTTACCTTTTTTGTAGTAAAGTTTTAAAATGTATCGAATTTCATTAGATTCACTCATTTTAACAATAAGAAAACAAATGAAAATCACACATTTTCCTAATTTGAATTTGGAATTATCTTCTTTAAAATTAAAACTTTTTAATGATACCAAAATCAGCCAGATTCAAATAGTATAGCCAAAGAGATCTTATTCCAAACTCATACACACTATATGCGAAAAGACTATTTCCCCAACCTATTATATTATATTTAAAATCTGCTATCGATTAGTGAAAAAATCGCATTGGATTTAATTATTTTTCAAACTGTCCATTTTAACTCGTTCCTTGAAAAATTCCCGCTGAATTCGCCGAATAAAGAATATCGCAGATTGTAAGTCTTAAAAAATTTCTGTCGATCAGCGAAAAGCGCATCGAAATCGTTTCAGAAGTTTTTCCGTAAAACAAAAAGACAAACCGACAAAAACACAAGAAATCTAAAAAAAACACCGTGTTTCCGTCGTTTATGTAGTCTCATTCAGTTGTTTTTTTATAATATATTTAATGTATAGACACGGCATGTTCTGAATTTTATGATATTGTAGATTCCTGTAAATGTTTAAAATAGATTTTTTGTGTATTATTTGTACACTGCACTGTACAATTTGTTGTAATAAACCTTTGAAGGTCAACTATGATGATTGTCCCAATTACACGGTCGACGCTCAGTGGACAATAACTTCAGAAAAGTATGATTATCCTTAATTTTACACCGGCACCGGATACATGATTTTGGCCATTACGCACATCAAACAGATATTTTATGTACATTTTGATGTTTTTTCTTTTCATCACATAATTAAATTTAAAAAACGCACTTTTTCATTATATCTATTATATATATATATATATATATATATATATATATATATATATATATATATACATTACATACATACGTCCGTGTTTCCCGAAAGGTACAATCCGGGTGTCTTCAAGTGTCGTGTGCATAGGTACCATCTAGGTAAGCGTGCTCCATCTTCGACCGCATCATCGTCCGGCATTGGACGTGATCGTGGTCAAACCCGAACCTATTAAATATATATAAAAAAGAATTTCAGATACAAGGATAATACTTCATTTTCTTTCGCTATAAATCTGCGCTTAGGTTCTCGCATATGTGTATATGTGCAATTACCTCTATTCCACACACATGCGTCTATGGAATAGAGGTAATTGGCCCGGGATACCACGGTCTTTCTTCCCGCCGCAGTGCCGGCAGATGGTCTCGCCACGCCGCCTTGAATGTTGTCTTATGGAGGGCGCTTGCCACCGCTAACTTGCCGGCTTTATTTGAGCGAACGGTATTGCACGTGAAGATGATAGGCACCCTAACGGAATGACTCTAATGCCCTGGCAGCGTGGCAAGCCTTTGTTATATGTTTGTGCCATTTGCTGTCGACACCCTTGGACCGTGGGGTCCTGAGGCCATGAGCCTCTACTAAAATTTATCGAAACGACTTATTGACTATTTAGGTGATCAGAAGGGTGGTGCAACTTATAGTTTTGAGGGACTATGGGTAGAATACAATACAAATAAGTTAAGTTTTCTTACATTGTATTCATTTGAATGTAATTTTATAATTGTGTCGCCGTGTCATTTACAGTAAGTAGGCCATGTCCTCTACAACTGACCATAATTTGGTCTAAAGGGTTGACGTCTGGGCTAGATGAGGGCCAGTCTTCAGCTTTTATAAAGTCCGGAACGTTGGTTTCAAGCCAGGCTTGGATAGTTCGTGCCTTGTGATCAGGTGCAGGTCCTGCTGAAAAGTTCACGGTATATTTTTAAAAAGTGTATTGCTGAGAGGTTTCACAACATAATCCAAGACTGTATCTTGATACACTTTGGCTGAAGTTTTCACTCCTTTTTCACAAAAATGAAGTTTTGCGACTCCTTGATAAGACACGCCCCACCAAACCATCACTGATGCAGGATGATGCTGTACCTTTCCGACCACTTGAGCAGCTTCTTTAGAACTGTGAGCGTACACTTTATCATTTTGCTTATTGTAGTGTTCTTCAATCGTGAAAATTTTTTCATCGGTAAAGAGGATATTTCCGTGCCTTTTTACTTCGTTTCGCGACAGAAGGCGTTTTGATCGATCCACTCTCTTTAATTATAAAGATTGATTTAGGGCATGTCCTGTATATCGACGACAAGCACCGAGCTTCAGGTCTTGTTTTATATTACGCGACAGAGTCCTAGCGGGAATCTTCATTTCTCGCGATAAAAATTTGTCCTTCCTAATGGGTCTTCAACGAATTCTGGCTTTAGCAGCATTAACAGCCTTCGTAGTTCTAACAGCACGCGGCCGCTCCGATCTTTTCTGGTCTTCGACAGACGAAGTGTTGTTGTATCTGTTGATGGTACGATATACGAACGTACGGCTGATATAAAGCTTTTGAAGTGTCTGGAATATGACCGACGGCTCCATACCCACTTTGTGCGAGGCGATCACTGAAACCCTATTTTCTTTAACACCCCATTCCATATTGTAATTTGATAATGAACACGAAAAATAAATAAAAATATGTGAAATGGCGCTAAATCGAAAGAAGTTTTTAAAATAATATACGTGTTTCAAATTCAAAATAACTAAAGACTTGAAAAAAAGAAAAGTTTTTATGTAACAGTATTTATGGCCAGACTAGTTATATCTCACCAATCATTCATTTACTGTATCATTGGTTAAAATTAAACATTACTTGATTTCAAAATTCAACCAATGATAAGTGAATAATATGAATCCATTCTAATTATGGACTATGTAATATTGTGCTTCTGTTCTATGTACTTAATTACCTACCTTATAAACACTTATTCTTAGATACTAATAGATTACACACACATAATATTTGTTGTGTACATAAGTAATATTCAATCCGAGTGTTGTCTTATACTTTTCAGATGAACGATAAAGGCGAACTATTCGTTGAGGGAGTTCAGGAAATAAGTAAAAAATACTTTGGCGATAGTCCTGAAAAAATGAAAAACAGTGAACAGTTCACCCAAGCTTGCAAAAGTGGTAAAATTTAATTATATCATTATTAACTAGATTTTGCATTACTATTTTGTTATTAGGCACATTATAAATTACATATTAATTAAGAATTAATTAGCAGATGAAATGTTGAGTTGTCAGTATTCTAATTTCATTAGTATTTCAATTTGGACTTCGAAGGAAACCGCTTAAACCTAATTTGCGCTATTCTCACAGATACTGCATTAGGTCCATAAACATCACAATTTTTTTTCGCGGCTTGTGTTGCATTTTTACCTTTTTTGTAGTAAAATTTTAAAATGTATCGAATTTCTTCATTAGATTCACTCATTTTAACAGTAAGAAAAACAAACGAATAACACACATTAACTAATTTGAATTTGGAATTATCTTCTTTAAAATTAAAACTTTTTAATGATACCAAAACCAGCCAGATACAAATGGTAGAGCCACTCTTTGGCTATACCATTTGTATCTTATTACAAGTTCATACATACTATATGCGAAAGACTTTTTCCCCCAACCTAATATTTATTATGAAACTCTTACCGTCTTATTCATATTGAATTAGTGTAAGTTTACAGCATTTTTTAAGAATCCTTCAAACTTACTCTAACTGAATATAGAATAAGACCATTAAACTCTAAATGACACTAATGTGTAGATCGAGGCACTATACGAGCAGGTACCTATAATTTCAATATTATAGGTTAGGCGTTGTTGTATTATATTTAATTATTTAGTTTCAATTAACCATCCTTTTCAGCAAAGCATTGTTAACGCCTCGATTGCAGTTGAATTTGTTGTTGATTAAAATATAATAATACTTCGAAATTGTGCCCAAACTGACAAAATGCCAGTGAGCAATTAAGCGAACCATTAAAAAAAGATTACATACAGGTAATTTAAACAGGAAAAGTAACAAACCGTTGTCCGGTCAAGGGGTTATAGGATTGTAGGGTCTCAGAATATGACAGTCGCAACAATATTAATCTGCTTTATATTTTCTTTTTACAGTAAATGATGCCCCCGTCAGTGATGGCAACAATGGCTGTGACAGGGCCGCGCTGATATTCAAATGTAGTGTCGAGAAAGCACCAGATGTAAGACTCACCTTATAACTAGCTTGGCCATGTAGTTTCACCCTAAAACATGTTTTAGGATTCTGTAACCAGATGGCAAAACCCTTGTACATAATTTTGACATATCTGTCCGTCTATTTATTTATAATATGATCATTATTCACAAAAAAAATATTAGACTTTAAAATTTAGTTGCAATGTGCATTCCGCGTGCTAATAATGCCACTAAACAATGATGTACTGAAAACGCGAAAAACTTTAATAATAATAATATTAATAAATCGGCAAACACACACACACACACACACACACGCATATACATATATATTATATATATCTCCTTATTAAGCAAATTACGGTTGTGTTATGAGTAGGTAATATACAACGGATTAGTTTGGGGCGGATCCCAGACATGCAGACCATAGTAAACAATGGAGAAAATTATTCTAATTAATCCGAAGTTTATCATGCCAGCAATGGAGCCTGGAACTTTTGCGTTGCAGTAAGGCAGGCCGGCAAAGGCTTAGTTAGCCCGCTCAACCACGAGGCCATAAAAAACTAAACGGTAGATGTGATAAGGAGAAATGACATGTTTTCCATGCATAATATAATGTGAGCTCTTGTTAGACGTCCTAAAATCATAACAATGTTTCTTAGTGAGATTTTTATTTAAACTGCAAGATGCCAAACTGATAATGATAAATAATAACATATTACATTAATCACTTTTAAACTAATACAATAAAAGAAAACTTAACTGAGATATATTGTATAATCTATGTACATAATAAAATAAAAATAAAAACGATATATGGCTTTCAAAGCCGTTAGCGGATCGCCCCCTTCTAAATTTATATATAACATAATATGTCAAATTTTTTGGGTTACCTTGACTTATATCCACCAATTTTTCATCCGTGCAGGAACGGAGAAAGAATATAATTTCCTGCGGCCGGGCGGCCTGTTGTAAGAAGCGACAAAACAACCCACAGTCAGGTGGTAGGGCATTAGCCCGACTGGATGGCTACCACCCCTGGTCTAGAGTATGCCGCCATAACAACCTTGAGTTGTGTTCCGGCATTAGTGACCAGGTTCCAGTCTCCCTTAAGAGAGCAGCAGCGCATTTGTAGCACGTTCGGTGTTGCAAATATCCATAGGCGATGGTAACGGCTTTTCATCAAGTGGGCCGTCTGCCTGTCTGCTGAACTCCTGCAATAAAAAATAAATAAAAAAATATTTGTGTGTTAAACAAATTTATCCAATCGGATTAGTAGTTTCCAATGTAATGCGTTGAAACTTACAAATCTCTTTATTACTAGAATGAAGGTGTTATTACAAAGCTTAACTTACTTTCTTAGTTACGTTGGTACAGCCACGGTTATAAAAAAACTCTTAGTTATATACAGGTCAAACACAAATAAGTTTTACATGTCTACAGGAGAAGACTACAAATGTTGGAATAATATGTTTATTGTACAATTTTTACATGTTTCTATAATTAAAAAGTTTACTTTTGTTACTGGATTATTTTTCAACGTCTGCCAAACTGAGGTATTCAGTATTCGAACGGTCTACAGTAGGAGACATTTTGGTTGAAACGAGAGCAATACATAATCTTATATAATAAAAAAATACATGAACAAATAATATACATATGGAATTTATGTAACTTGAACACTTTATACTTAAGGAACGAATGTGTATTTATGCCACCTGCGTCAAGACCCGATAGGAGTAGGTCTAATAAATTATGTGGCAATATGTGGAAGTGGTAAGAAACATGCCAGTCAATAGAGTAACAAAAAGTGATGTCGAAGAATATGCGAAGTAACAGAATAAAGTCAACTGGAACTTAAGATTCGAAATATTCAAATTCAAACTAAGTTCCAATGGATTATTTTTTTGTAGTCATATATAATAATAAATAATAACAGCCTGTAAATGTCCTGATGGGCTTGGGGCTCTCATTATAGGGGGGAACGGACAGTGTACCCACCACGCTTGTCCAAAGCGGCTTGGCAGGTTTGACACATCGGTTATCTCGATGTGCAGGTTGCATCACGATGTTTTCTTCGACCGTTGTTAGCACGTGAATTATCACGTAAATATTGTAACAATTATGTTACAATATGCACATTAGGCCAAAAAAACTGCCTAAGTGGTGCACGCGTTCCGGTCAGGATCGAACCCACACCCTTTTAGTTTGGGACGCATTTGCTAGCCATTACGCTACCACAACTTTCAGGACAAGACACTGATTGTAAGGTCATACATATAAGTTAAAAATTAAGTTTATTTCCTATTCTACGAACACTGCTTGTCAACCTCTTATCGCTGTTTGAGGAGAAGAAGCGGAAAGAAACTCCCCAGCAACACGTCTAGTTAAAAATTCTTTTATTATTTATTTATCTATTTTTTATAATCAAGAACTATTGTACAATGCAATAACAGACACTCTGAACCCAACCAGGATTTAACGCTAGAATGACGATAAAAACGTGTGTAAAATCTTAATACAGTTGTGATAATTTAATATCTAAATGTAACTTTTTTTATTTTAGTTCGAATTGGTTGTTTGAAAAAAATCTCAAGGTGACACTGAAAACTTCCACTAATTGAATGAATATACATTTTTAATTCGAATATACTGTGTGTAATTATAAATAAATACACTTTAGTGTTACAAAACATAAGTTTTTCATTTATAATTATTATCAAAATTTAATCTTTGTAATTTATATAATAAGAAGCTGAATATCTCTTTTAGAGTTCTATAGCCAAATGCAAAATATTATATATACCTACCCTTATCCTTTAATCACGGTCCTTCACTTTGCCTGTCTGTTTGTCCATCACAGTCCTTTTTCTGGTAAAGCACTGTTCTTTATATATTTATAAATATATAAAGAACAGTGGCTTACGGTGTAAGCCACTAAATATATAAAGCACACTGGAACGGTGAGCATGATATTCGAAAAGGTAAGATATCTTCTACAAACTGTTAATTTAAAAGTGCTAAAAATGTAAAGGTTCAAATGTGACAAGGAATGATCTATACTTGTGTATGACCCGGTAGAAGCATGCTGCAATAATTCTTGTAATTATAGCTGGGTCGGCTCAACAGGTGATATATCACTCTCTCACAAAATGTCGGTGTAAAACGTTTACTTTTTTTATTATATTGCACCAATTCACAAGACAGGCAGACGACCCACCTGGTGGAAATCGGTTACCACCGCCTATGGATATTTGTAACACCAAAGGTGCTACAAATGCGTTGCTGCTCTCAAAAGGAAGATTGCAACCTGGCCCCTAATGCTGGAACACAACTCAAGGTTGTTACGGCGGCATAATCTAGACCAGGGGTAGTAGCCATCCAGACAGTCAAACACCCTACCGCCGGGTTGTGTGTTGTTTTGTCGCCTCTTAAGACTGGCCGCCCGGACGCAAGAAATTGTATTCTTTCTCCGTTCCTGCGCGAATAGTGCAGTTACGGTTCGCAGATGAGTATACAGTTTTAGACAAACGTAGTGCGCATAATGGCTAGTCCCCTAAAAATAAGCAGGACTGAGCCCAACCGTGGGACGTTTATGTGCTAACATTTAATGTCTTTCTTCGCCCGTTGTTTATACAAATATACCACTTTTGACGAGTGCACGGTTCAAAGTATAGCATTTTGCTGACGCTGCGGCCTACTTAAGCTATATTAATACAAATAGCACTCACAATTATTCTGTGTGTGAGTTGCTACAAATAGTCACTAGTTGCTGATAAACTCGTAAAATATGTACTGATGATGTTTCTGATAAACGTATCGGGATAAAAAGTATCCTAAGTTACAAACCGGGATATAAGCTAGTTCCGTTTCGAGTTTCATTTAAATCCGTTTAGTACTTTTTACGTGCTGCTCTAACAGATAGACAGACAGACTTACAGAAAGACAAACAGGCAAACATTCAAAATATTGTATTTTCGGAATCTGCTGGTCCAAATTAGACCCCAATTTTTTACATTTTGAACGTATTGTAAAAACTCGCATCATTTACAGAAATTATAGTCTAGATAGATCGATTATGTAGATTGGAGGCCATAACAGTTTGATAAAAAAAATCATCAAAACTATCATTCGTTATAATGAAACTTTGCCAATAGAATTTGTGATTAAATGTACAATTTGATTTGATTTGTTTGATTATATCTATAAAATTATTTTGTTCAGCCAGTATTTAAATGTGAAGTGAACAGTATTGACTCATACAATATTTGATTTGGAAGTTGGTGCGGCGTAATGTGGTACATACTTCTTTTTTTAACGTTGTGTGGGTCTTCTTATGTAAGTAAAATGTTTATTAACTACTAGGACATGCCCGCGCCTTAGGCTATGCTTGACTTAAAATTTCTACGGGATTTCCAGGACATAAAGTACCACAGCATTAAAAAAGAGAGTAAGCTATCGTTTTAGTGAAAACTGCCGGAATAAGTGATTTTTTGCACCCGAACAACTACAAACCGCTCCCGGGAATATTACCGCGGGATGCCTGGAATAAGGAATATCACACATTTTATTACATAAAATTTGGTGTCGATCAGTGAAAAATATCACATCGGAATTCGATTTATTTTAAATCTGGTAATTTTATATAACTCCCAGAAAAATTCTCGCGTGATTCCCAGGATATGAAAGTAGCGCAGAGTTTAAAAGTTTGAATTTGCTGTCCATCAGAGTGATAAGCGCATCGGAATCGTCCCAGTAGTTTTTACGTGAACCCGAAGAAACAGACAAGAAATCTAAAAAAAATTGCATCGTGTTCTCCATTGCTTATACAGACTATTCTAGTTGTTTTCTTTACAAAGCTTCAATGTAGAGATACGGCATGTTTAGAATTTTATAATATTGCAGATTGTTATGGTGATATACCAGCAATGGTAGCCATCCAGACGGGTAAATACCCTACCACCTGGAAAACTTTTATTGAATAATAGTGTGTCACAGTATTCCAATTTTGCCGTTGTCGCTCATGGCTCGTCACAACGTTGACTATACTACCTTCGCCGAGTCCTGGTTGTAGAGATTGGCTTCCATTTTTCTAGTTTAGAGTTCTAGGGCATGATATAGTTATGTGCATAGTAGCAAATAAAAATGCCTACCTTAAGATAATAATAATAATTCATTTATTTCAGAAATTGTGTAGGTACAGTACAGTCCATATTGTACAGTTTTATATTATAGATTATTTCACTGTAATAATTTTTTTAATTTTAAATTAGTTCACGGCATAACAATTAATTAATAAAACAAATACAAGAGCATTACCCCGCGTCAGTATAATTATTATAAATGTTTCTATTCCACGGCATCCAAGGGACATGTACCTATACCAAATGTGTTTAATTATGAACTCCGTCACCGGGCCGCGAGGCGGCCGAAAACAAACAAACTCATGCATTTAACTGAGTGTGCAGTTGCACCCATTTACGTAGCAGTGGCGAGTCTCATCGATCTACAAAAAGACGGAGCATGCTGTTGGTGCTGCCGCGAACGCGTGCCAGTAGGGATGCTTGTCTCTTCCTAATAATGGCCGAAAAGCCATCGACTTGCGCTTCTGTGAACATCCCTGACGCCCTGCACCGCCACGGCAGCCCAAAAACACCCTCAGCCCATTATTATACTAGACACGTAGGTCGGTAATATAGTAATGTAATAATTACGTCGATATTTGTCATCAAATATAATATACCAGAAAGAGAAAAAAGCAAAATAAAAATTAATTACCATACCATATAAAACCTGATACCAAAAAAGAAAGCAAGAAGGACTGCCTTGACTGCGGACGGACAAAGCGAGACTGTTCCCTTTTTAGTTGAATTCTCGCTGCTGAGCATCGTGGCTTTGATTGCAGTGAATAATTGCTCTACTCCACCGAGATTGGATTTGAGCGTGGTGGAGGGCTGAATTAGTGAACAACTCCAAAGTCAACAACCTGGTCTATCCAACTACTTATAGACGAAGAAGCAAAAAAAACATGCGTTGTATTGGGTTATATTATATCATCTTGTAAAACTTTAACTTTTAACTAGATTAGTGCTAGTTTGTAAACTATTAGTATTGGTGTACAATAAGGAGTTATTTATCTATCTTATATAGCTCTGATTTAATTTTTTTAAGCTATTGCATAGCTTTTTTCGCGGGCTTTGAGCGCGGCGACCGAATCAAGAAATTCCGTAACGAAAATAAAACCTAACACCCCCCACTCCGTCTACCATATAGCTCGGCCGAGCGTTCGCTTAACGTGTATGTATATGGTACGAAGCTCGCACGGATCGACGACGACGGAGACGAAATCGAAACTCTCCGAAATCGGACGAATACGTAAGCAGCTGTTTGTGAAAACTATATAGGTCTATAGGTATCTATCATATCTTTATAATGCCACACTCACCGCATGTGCGCCCCGTAAGTATACATGTAGGTATATATGTATACACAGGTGATTTGTTTTCTTATCGGTCACCATGCTCAAAAAGTGTAACTTGAATTAATATCAAAGAAAAAAAAATACTGCAGAAATAAAAAATAAATAAATAATTATAATTGCATAAGTTGATAAAAAATGCTATGCAATAGCTTACCGCGGCAGTCCCCGAGTGCTACAATATAGTTTTATATCTATTTACCGTTTAATTGATAATTCAGGGTTTGACAGAAGAAGAAATTAAAGCGAATTTCATCAAAATTGTGTTGAAATGTACTAAGGATAATCCAGTAGATATGACTGAGCTGTTGGCATTACAACAGCTTATTGTGCCAAAGAAAAAAGAAACCAAGTGTTTACTGGCATGCGCTTATAAGATTGAAGGAGTAGTGAGTAGATATAATTATTTTAATAAACATTTACTAGTTTAAGCTTTCAGTATTTTTAATGTGGGGCAGCCAAATGTTCTTGTAAGTATTGAAGAAAGATTCTTCTATTATTTAAATAGTTGGAATAATTTTTCAGGAAAATATTATTCTATCTACATCACCATAAAATTACACATAATATGGTATAAATACCTTATTGAATAAATATATGCGAACACACACAGACACATACACATACGCAATCTAGGCACTAAGAACCTATGCCAGAAGGCCCAGCTTGCCATACACAACGCGGTGCTGGTACCTACGCTCACGTATGGAAGCGAAAGTTGGGTATAGAAGAGAGAGCATAAAAGTAGAGTAAACGCGGTCGAGATGCGAGCACTGCGCAAAATCTGCGGAGTGACGCTCGCGGACCGCGTTCGTAATACCGAAGTAAGAAAGAGAGTTGGTCTGAAAGAGAGTGTCGGGGTGAAGGTAAGGAAAGGAATGCTCCGGTGGTTTGGGCATCTGGAAGGAATGTATGATGAAAGAATGACTAAACAGATATACAATGCAAAAGTGGATGGATGCAGAAGTTGCGGAAGGCCACGACACACCTTCCATGATCAAATTGATCGTGTATTAGCAGAAGGTGATGTCAGGAGCCTTAAGAACAGACGAGCGTGCATGACAAGAGCTATGAATGTCAAAGAAGCAAGTGAGGTGTGTAAGAATGAGCCTGTATGGCGCTCTGTAGTTCGTGCCTACCCCGCAAGGGACCTGGCGTGAAGTTATGTATGTATGTATTATAATTCTATGTTCTTATGAATATATTTAAGTGCAGTGGAGTTTTTGGCGGGAACTGAAAGGAGATGTTGTGCTCTGCAGTTTTATTTTCTAAAAATGTGTCAAATTACTCTAAAATGAACAATAGCTGTAGGATATTTATAGTTTTTGAGTAGTAACTATGTGTTTTGTGAGAAATGTGAACTGTATAGTCAAATGTGGCCTTTTGAGTTGTCACAGGAACTCCGTTGAATGGCTTTAGTTGATAACCTACAGTTCAGCTGAGCTATATATAGGCATAAGAAAAATTAAATGAACAAAACTATATTCTAAACTGAACTAAAGATCTGGCTTAAAGGCCTAGCTGCCAAGCCATAAACTTAAATAAATAATTTAAGTGCAGTGACTATTTTTCCAGTAATTCAATATAATAATGGAATGTAATATTTTGCTATGATTAGTATGTTTTGTACATAATTACAATTATACAATGTATAATGAAATATTTTTAATATTAGTGTTATGTTTAGCATGGAAATATTTGCGAGTTTTAAATAAAATGTAATTGTAATTTAACATGCAAGAAAAATTTGCTTAAAAAAAGATTCCAGCAACTGACTACATAATATTATGCATGTGTTTCTTAAGAAATAAATATTTTCATGGTATAGAATAGAAATAGAATAGAAAACACTTTATTGTTCACCACATACACATAAAATAAACAATTTACAGTATACACATTAAACGGTATAAGTAGGAGCAATGGGCGGCCTTATCGCTTTAGAGTGTAGAGCGATCTCTTCCAGACAACCCGGGCTATGGATTCCATGTAGGGGATTTCGCAAGTGTATGACGGTGGTGTGCAAATTAAATACACATATAAATATCACACAAGGTATATCTACTTAATTTCTAGATAATCGGTTCACTGTTTCGGTCGTTTAAAAATGATTATTCCGTGAAACTGTCCACTTATTCTAGATCAAAGTATTGTTCACCCTCGTTATAGATAGAAAATATATTATGTTATTATTTGACTAGTTACAATGGTTCATTCTCAAGGTGGTGAAGAAGTGGCAAAAAACCATAATGAAATCCTAACAAAGTCACTTTGCCATTTCCGTACATATTGTTACGACTCGAATTAAAATGCCGTTGGAATTACTATAACATTTATTGGAACTATACAAACACGTATAACACAGGTACAAAAAAAACTGGACACAACCAGTACAAACTGGACGATTCAATAACACGCGCAAAGTCCGTCACTATATAGCTTATCGAATGTACACACGTCTTGCTCGTATCGTAATCGTCGCTTGACTGCCTCACCCCTCCGTTCGGGCATTGTTTTATACTAAACTATACAATATATCTTGATACAATGCATAACAATAGTTTCTAAGAATCACACCTGGTTAATGACTATCATAAACGATTACAACACACAATATTTTTCAAATTACAAATTTTAAACACAAAGTAAACAAAATAAGGTCAAATGCCGAAAGGTAATAAACTGCAGGTGTGCATTTACTTTTGTCGGCGTGTAACAATATTAATAAGTTAATCTTATTAATATGGACGGAAAACATGACCTAGACATAAAAGGAGAATATTTGGAATGACAATCGCCTACTAAAAAAGTATTCTATAAATTAGTTAAGAGTCGAAAGAAAGCGTCTTTTCCATTTTTTAATTAATTGTTCTGAAAAATGTTTTCGGTCGTTATTTAAGTCTACCTGGCCTATATCAAAAGCAAAAGTCGAATGACATGTGGATCATACTGAAGAAGAACTATTAAGTAAGATTATGGGTATTCTTCAGTGGTAAGGTTTTTATTGTGCGAAGATGATTCTTTGTATTCTTCTAATTCTTCTATAGTTCTAGCAGTAACAAGGTTTTATGTTTATATATTGCAGATGAATAGTAAAGGACTATACGACTTGCAACATGCTTACGAAATAGCGGATTTAACTAAGAATGGTGACGAGAAACGCGGTGAAAATGGTAAAAATATGGCCGATGTTTGTGTTAAAGGTAGAGTGGAATTAGTATTTACAAAGACGTTTCTATCATGTATTAAGATAAATATTTGTACTGAGATTTGTCCCTTGCGATTCGGTATGGACTCATTTCACAAATCGCCATGTTATTCTTTCATCCGTGCAGGAGAAAGAATACAATTTCCTGCGGCCGGGTGGCCTGTCGTAAGAGGCGACAAAACAACCCACAGCCAGGTGGGAGGGTATTTGCTCGACTGGATGGCAACCACCCCTGGTCTAGACTATGCCGCCATAAGAACCTTGTATTGTGTTCCGGCATTAGTGACCAGGTTCCAGTCTCCATTAATATAGCAGCAGCACATTTGTAGCACCTATGGTGTTGCAAATGTCCATAGGCGATGGTAACCGGTTTCCGTAAAGTGGGCCGTCTGCCTGTCTGCTGAACTCATGCATTAAAAAAATTTACCCGCAACCAAAAGAAAACCTTTATAGCAATAACGTACAGTACAAAAGTTACCCTTCAAATATTTTAATCAAAATTCCTTCCGTCTTCCAATTTCTTTACTCAAACTTTCGGGATTTTCTTTACCTTGTATATATCAATGACAGAGCAAAGATGTGTATATTTTTTGCTTTTAGTATCCAAAAGTATTCTAATTTAATAATCTTTTTTAAATAAAATACAATATAACTAAGTTAAGTTTTCTTTTATTGTATTAGTTTATAGAGTCATATAACAAATATATATTAGAGTTTATATTTTTTTCAGTTTATGACTTAAATTCTTTCTCATATAGCATGCCTATATCGTGTCAATCTTTTATCTCTCAATTTATCAGTTATAGTATATATAGTATAAAAACATCTGCAGGTGTTCGATACGACTTTCCATCATATGAGCGACATTTACCTGTTTCGGGCAACAAAAATTCAATCAATTATTTGTTGGATTCCAGTGAACGATATTGCAGTTAGCGATGGCGAAAAGGGTTGTGATCGAGCAGCGTTGATTCTTAAATGTACCATAGAAAATGCTCCTAAGGTTAGTGAATCTTAACTTATTTATTTGATTAAGTCTGACTCATAAAACAGCCGCCCATGTCCTGCTTGAATGCGGAGAGGTGGCTTAATACAGGGCGAAGTATTTGGACGTCCCAGATAGCCTCGGATAAGTCTTCAGCAACGTTAAGAAACTGGTGGACTTTCTAAAGGGCTGGAGGGAGTAAACCCTCATCCACTCTCGCACGAAAAATAGGCGCTTTGACGTTGACTTGCGGAAATCGCTCGTAGAAGAAGTCTGACTCATCATACATGAGTGAAATAATAATATGATTTCATAAACGTTCCATTGTTATGATACCACGATTGTCACAAATAGATTTTCAGATTTCATATATACCCATAATCATGATGTACATGTTACTTCATGATATTTTCAATAACTGTCAAACATGGATATTACGCCGATCAATCACATATGCAAAACCACGTCATACAATGATATGTGGGTACTTTAAATTTGATATTAGCTATAACTAAAATTAAAAACACTGGCTAGCGGGGTGATAATAATTATTTTGATAACTATTGAAGAAATTCATTGTTATAGCTAGTCATTGTTAATGGCGAATTTTCTAGTAAGCTGTGTCAGGATGGAGCTCAGGGTGGCAGATTTTAGGGATGGTAAATTTGGGCCCAATTTTATTACGTTTTATACACCAATATGTTTAAATACCTACTGTTGTTAGCTTTACACAAAGAACAACATGGAATTATATTTCACCACTTAGATAATCTTTTCTACAATTTCCGTAGTCTCAACAATCATAATAATTACGGGAAAAGGTAGTGTAATTATAGCTGAGTCAACACTTTGTGTTCTTAAGTATTTGACTTGACGTGACTTGAAAATTGATGTATAATCGAAAAGTTAAAATATAAATTATAATTAAATTATGTATATTTTCTACATTTTAAAGAGAAAAAGGCAACGAGACGTAAAATATAAATCGTTTTGTTTTAATTGATTCGGTAATGTGTGACTTCCTATATCGATTACAATTATTAATCGTATCATCATCGATAGCCAAATGTGGCTTTATTAATAGGCGGAACTTTAGGACGATATTGCTCAAATTGTACAAATTTAATCAATATAATTCTAAACTAAGATATCGAATTGTAGAGCTCGGTAAGGGCAATAAATATTCGGTTATCCTACCGGCGTCCAATGTGTAAATCCGCCACTGCTCCTTGCATATATTTATAACGGGGACAGTCCCGTCATAAATAAATATTTATTATGGTTCTTTTGTATATGTCATGACAGCATGACATATACAAAAGAACTAAATATTTGTATCATGGAACAATAACTAAATTGAATTAATATGCTAAATTGATTTTATTTCTTTTTCAGTTTGGATTCAAGCTCTAGAAAAGTCAGGAAATTGGAAAAAAAGTGCTATTGAATGAAAAATTTATCATATAATGATTGATGATCCACTTGTTGTGTACTTACCTAATTTGTAGTCTATAATGTTATAAAATTCTAAAAATACATTGAAGCAATTTATAAAAAGCAACTGGAATACACTATATAAACTATGGAGCACACGATGCAATTTATTTATATTTCTTGTCTGTCTGTTTGTTCGGGAGTCACGTATATACTACTGGACCGATTTCGACGCGGCTCTCAGTGTTGAATAGCAAATTCTTAGACTTAAAATCTACGCGACTTTTTATTTTGAGAATCCCGCGGGAATTATTCTGGGAATGATTTCCAATAGCCAGATTAAAAACAATCGAATTCTAATGTGAGTTTTTCATTGAGATACCTATAGAAAATTTTAAGTAACAAAATTAAGTGATTTTTTTATTATTATTTGCGATTTGTAGCTGTTCAGGTGCATAAAAATTAGCTAGCTTATTGCGTCACAGTTTTCACTTAGATTATAGCTTACATTCTATTCTGATGCTGCGGTAATTTATGTCCCGGGAATCCCGTGGAAATTTCAAGTCAAGCGTGGACGAAGTCACGGGTATATCTTAGTTACTGAATATAATTTGTAAGATTAAATACTAATTTCTAATCATGAAAACATTGAGTACCTATGTTACCAGAAATTGCGTGATCAAATTTTTAAATATACCAGGATTTGTCTATTTACTCGTATGTTGATGTTAGTTTGGGTGGGTTTGGGTAGTTGTACCTAGTAATATTCCTTGGATTTATTATTCTAGAATTCGACGTCCTTCTCTCGTTTCATATATCTTTAATAGTCTTTACTTTTTTGACTAAAATAGAAAATTTAGGTATCTGATCTCCGGTAACTACGTATCAATTGTTACAGCTTCTAAGTGCCAGTTTTCCATGCTGCTTGGCACGCATAAACATTTAAAGGGACGTAATGGGTACCTTGTTTTCCTGGATAAAAAGTATTCTTATCCTTCAAGATACTTATCCTGGTACACATCAATGTATTCATGTTATCATGATCAGTTTGTATATATGGCAGTGAAAAAGAATCAAACAAAAATAATTACAAACATTATTTCCCATTAGATTTACTTTAAATTGTGAATTTAAGAGTTTTAATAATTACTTAAAATTATCGTACTTCTATTCACATTTTACGTTTGTAGCGACATCTTTTCTTTTTTAGCTAAACTATGTACATATCCAACACTGCTGGCACGACGACGTGTAGACTATTAAGTTACAAAACTAGATACCACGCGGTATTTTAGTTTAGATAATAAATCAAAGATGTCACTGTACAAACTTTAATACCTTATCACGTTTTATTTTTCTCAATAAAATGATATTTTTATATTCTTGCCTAAAAACAAACGAAATTAATTTTGAAGATACACTATTTTTATTACTAAAATTCTCTGCATCTTTCCAAATATAATCTGCTCTTCACACTTAAAAAAAACTACTCACTGTATGTATGTTTGTAGAGTATCTGTAGAACACGTTTAATTTTGAAATTTTTGTGTTAATATGAGTACTAATATTCTGGGATTTTAAGATCAAACAGAATATTTATTTGCATTTTAATAAGTAGAGATATAATTATGTTCATATTTGTAACTACTTGAAGTCTTTCTTTTGTAAATGCTTCTTATAAAAACTTAAAAAAAAAGTAAGGTACCGGCTGGCCTATAATGACGTGTTCCCCGTATGCGACTCACACACATGTACAATGTCGAGAGCAAGTTTTTCAACACCCCTTGCGCCTGCGCATGTATACAGCCGCATCGCCTGCGCTGAGGTCAATACTCAGATAACTTCATTCAACACAAACGACGGTCCTAACTTCACTGCTTTCGTAACTTACACCGTATGATCGGGTCTTTGATGACGTTTGACAAACAAACGACGGTTTATATTTTGTTTTGTCAATAATCCACAGTGCACATTGCGTGTTTTTGAATTCAAACTACAACTAGTGTTTTATTGTTTTCTATGGTGAAATTATGAGGTGTGTAATGTGTGGTTTTATCAGTGTTTCTCTTCTTTAGTGTATGTTGTTTACTGTGTACGTGTTTTTTAATTTCAAGATAACGTGCTGTCGTTTCGCTTCATTTAATTATTGATAGGTGAGTTTTTTACCTTTGCTTATAAATTTTAATGTATTTTTAATGGTGACTATTAAAATTATAATTAATGATACAGATTATGCAAATTAAATTAAATAATAATATGATTCTTTACTCCCTACTTTTATAATCTTTATAAAAATGCAAACTCATAAATTATATACGTGAAAGTAATTTTACTTGTTCGTGTTTATTTGTTCCTTGTACTGCTTTGGGGAATTCATTGATTATGATGAAATGAGGTACATATTGTTCTTTCGAAAACAGGGATGAAGACTATTTATATCGGAGCGTGGAATATATATTCCATAGAATACAATTTCAAAACTTACACAAGTAATAATAGACATTGTTAGGTATTATTATTTTGGTAAACATGTACTCTAAATAAATGAGTTAACTATACGATATTCAATCCTGAAAAAGACAACTGTGGGATACGGATTCGAAGATTACAGGAAGGAAGTCGACTGGAAACCTTTACTAAAATATAAACAAAGGAAGGGAATCGTCCCTTATGTAATCAAAATCGTTTAATCAATAAAAAGAGAAACCTATCAAATAGACTAATTACAAAAGTAATGTTGAAAGTAAACATGAATACGATTTATTTACACAATTAAATATGCTTTATTTGTAACGGTATAGGTATGTATCGATCATCGTCTTCATAATGGCTTACATCTTTCACTGTTTTAATAGATATATCTGAACGCGCTGTTCTTTTATCACGTTTAATGTCTTTAAATAAGCTCCACTGTAACATCCTTTGTTTATAATCTTTTGTACTATCAATATCTGCCGCATGTTCACTGTCGATATTCTTGGCAGATTTTTCAAGGAGTTTGTTAAGATCTGGCCCTGACACGATGTCGGTGTCTCTTCTCCTTCGCTTTCCAGAAACAACGCCGAGTTGGAGTAGGACAGGATTGCTGACCAAAGCTGCAGCTGCTCCCAGCAACGCTATCCCTGCGATAGGCCAGAGTAGTGTCTTAGCTGCTAACGCCTAAAATTGGAGGATAACATTAAATTAACGTAATCAATAACGACTAACCAAAATTATGTCTTAGGATATCATTAGATATTTACTATGATTATAGGGAAATATGATTGGGATGTATTGTTAACTCATTAGCTCAGTAGAGTCTGATAGCAACGTCGGTCCATATATTACTTTCGAATTTTGCAAATACAAATATACTGAAGCTGAATTTTCGTATTAGTTCGCTTAATGTTTATTCTGGCATTTTATATATATTTTTCCTTTAAAACGTCTTAATTCTAAGAATATTCTCATTGGTCCAGCAAAACTGCTTGATCGGTGCATGTCCACGTATTTGTAATGATATGTGATAGATGCTTTAGAAATTGAACCTACTCCGATTTGGAAATTACCTACAAAGTCAGACGAGGAATACAATTTCCATTATATGACTTAAATGATTTAAATACTTATCACTAAAAATATTGATATTTCTTTCTCTATTGCTCCATTTGTGATAATGTTGTAATTATTGACCGTTTCATGAGCTTAACGCGTTATTTATAATGCGATATTGTCATCGATTGTTAATGACATTAAATATTGACAAATAACGCATGTACATATTATGTAGCTATTATTCAACGGTGTTATTTTTAACGCTATAAATACGACGCTTTTGGCCATAGTCAATAAATTTAATATTATCCCAGACGAAGCCCGGGCATTATAAAAATGCAAACTTCATTATTATTGTAGTGTAAATTAAAACCGCATTATTGCAAAATCCATAATGACAACTTGCTAAGTAGGTAATGAACATTGACCACCAGTTGTATTGCCCGTTTATCGCGTTGTATTTAAAATACTATCTTGTTTTAATGAAAGTTAATTGTAAAATCCAGTGTATACTTGTCTATATTTAATTTTAATTTCTTATGCCAATGTCTCTCTACCTGTTTGTTACTAATTATTATGTTATAGAATATAATATACTTTATTGTAAAATGAAATTTATGAATGAGAAACAATACACAAAAACAGCTTAGAATGAAGTACAAATGGCGGCCTTATCGCTGTCAGCGATCTCTTCCAGACAAGACAGATATTCATTTTTATTTCTTCACGGAGAAATAAAAATGGCTCAACAGCTAGGGCAGGGTTCTGTTGCACAATATTTTACAAAAAATATCAAAACTACATATTAATATTATTTTATATACACATAAATACATAAGTTATCACTATTGAACCTTCAAACTGGTCGTAATACATTTATGTAAGAGCTAATAAAGCTAATACGTAATATAGACAGATGATCTTTTAACATCGAAGACAAAAGTGGAAACTTATATATAAGAGTACTGTAACTCCAACTGAAGCTTTTATACATAAATATTTCCATATAATTGCATATGCATTAGGTAGCCATTTTGGCTAAAATGGAAATTTAATATAATCGTCATGTCTGCCCCCGTCCTTATTTATACAGTCGACTCTCAATAATTTGTAATACTTGTAAATTTGTATCTCTCAATAATTTGAAAATTCTCCTGGTCCCTTAAAAAATATTCGATAAATTGAATAAAATCAATATTAATTGGCCCGTTCTGTAATTTGAAGTTGAGGGAATCACTGACGATATCACACGAAGGAATCAGTATCTTGCCCACCAACATGCAATAATTTGACGTCCGAGCTTCTCTACTGTCTCTAATTTTAAGCGCTACCCAACGCTTCTACGCCCTTAGAACCAACAAAAGTGACGATTTCTTCCCATTATCGAAAATTTATTGGACAATGATAGAGTGAAGTCGCTCACATTTTGAAAATAATTGTACAAATGGTTTAAATAATACATCACGAATTTTGATCAAACTTTGGTTTACTCGATTTTTTTCCTCTCTCTTGGTTATAAACTTCTTTTATTTTGAACTCTTGGTAATTTGAAACTTTTCTCTGGTCTCTTGAGTATCAAATTATTGAGACTCAATTGTATATCACAGTTATTTTGTCTCAGAAACTACTGAATCACTATGGTTGAAATTTAAGAATATGAATATTGCTAAGCCATACTATATATAGTAAAATTGAGAAAAAGGTAACGATTAAATGTTCTACTCATACACATTCATGAGGGTTAATTTTTTTCTTAATATACGGCCCTGTAAGGGCTTCGTTAGTCGAAACTTGCAAAATATTTCTCAATATTTTTTTTATTTAAGACAATATATGAAGAGATATTTGTTTCTAAATTCGTGAAAATGGGCCCCCTTCCTCTCTAACTTTTAAAGTATCAAGTGGAAAACTGAAAATCATTAATTGATAAAACTTAAAAATACTTTTAACTGAAATTGCTTAGACAATGTCCTTTAAGTAGTTTAAAAGAATTGGGATATTTTCGATTATTGTTAGTTTCTGGGTTTTTTAGTAAAATAACAAAACCATCAGGACATCCGAGAAACAATGCCAAGAAAATTAAAGACATAGATATTAAAGTAAGTCAGTTAAATAGGATACATGACCGCATAGAAACCAAACTCAGGCCACTTTATTAACAACTAAAATTAGTCATACATGTCTTAGCACGAGTAAACCCGTGGGCAGTAAGTTATAGAGATCATTTGTTTATCGTTGTCTTTATTATTCCACGTATAGGTTAGAAGTTAATATGCTAAAATGTTGATCAGTATTATGCCTGAATATTTCAAACTACCGTGAGAAAATACATTCAATGAAGTTTATGAATGAATTGGCTCTATGAGAAATCAAGACTGTTGTAAAATTCTTTCTCCGGATGTGTATAAACTTATGTAGGTGACTCACTATTAGACTCTTGTTTTATAATCAAATATTTAAAAAGTCCGTGACATACTTCACGACCGAATTTAGCAAGTCGTGAGTGTTCTGAGGAAGTGTTTTGAATGACCACCATTCTAAACACTTCCTCAGAATCTACCATCTTATATTTGAGTAATAAAATGAGAAACATTCTGTAACATTCAACAGCATATTGAAACACTTGAACCTGAAATAACTTATATGTTCCTTAAAACTAACAAATTAATATCTATTTCCTCTAATAAATTATTAACAGGGAACTAAGACAAAATTATAATACGAACTTCCTGTTTAACGAATCATATATCATATCATATCTTATATCGGTATCATCTTATTTCTACCAAAGCATTGTTCGCTATCGTCTGAGCGTTCATTCTAACGTCGTTAGTAATGTCCCTCAGCGTGTGTGTACACGACACCGCCACCGTGCCGCCACCGCTCTTTCGCAGTCAAGCGGGCATCAGTAGTGGGGCGGCAGTATGGACAGGGGACACTATTCACACAGACACAGAAATTTACAGAATGGAAACGCGGTGGCGGCGAGGTTGCAGCGCAGTAATGGCGTGGTGGCAGCGTGTGGGCGATGCCATCTAGGCGAGCGCTTAGGGATTTTATACGAGCTTCTAAATGAGTTTTTTCTTAAGTATTGCGATAAGTTATTTTTAAAGTTATCATTATTTTCTTCAAGGTTGGCAGCTTATTAGTATCGTCTCTGGTGTTATAAATGTCTATAAGCGACGGTAATGACTTTCCATCAGGCGGACCGTAAGCATTCCGTCAATGAGTGGTGGCTCAATAACATCAATAACAAAAGGTTCACTTTAAGTCTCTGCGTCAAAGAAGTTAGTTAAAATAACAAATTACTCACATGTTTATAATGTTTGTAATCATATCCATGGTCTAAATGATGAGGCGATGAGTAGTGATGATGACTAGAACCGTGGTGATCATAGTAAGCATCATATGCGTGAGATTGGTGGTAATCTGGTAGATGCACCGGATATTCATGTACATATGCATGAGGTTGAATTTCATCGTACTCTCCTACAGCGTAACCTAAATAAAGAGTAAAAAATATGAAATAAATCTAGCTTCCTCGTGAAAGAACAAACCAACATTTAATTAAAGTCTCTTTGAAACACGATCAGGCCAGTGGAAGTATAGTATATAAGTTTTACTATGAATAATATTTGTATAGATACATTTTGTTCGGTAAATGAGGCCTCACTGTAACACAGGCTCACTGTAATCTGGAAGTAATTGATAAATCAATTTACGTCTAGAACAATATCTAAAGTTGTGTTAAGTTAAAAGCTAAGCAACAGCTATTTTACTCATATAAAATCCAGTCATACAGTATACATGGGTGCCAGCTATAGCACCTTTAAGACAATATAGAAATAAATACTTTATTCGATTATAAAATTGTTTATTCTTCTTGTTAGTCAACTAAATGAGTTGTGGCTAACTATTCCTTACAAGAACCCCTCTAATAACATAGTAGATTAACCATGAGAAAGTCGTCTAATCTAGCTGCTGAAGGATGATATGTGCCAATGATCTCACAATAAGGAACAACAAAGACTACGTGAAGTAGAAGAGAAAGTAGAAAAGCGAATCCTGGACTTCGAAAGCGAGCATCCCTTCCCATTCCATATGTAATATCGGGATTTAACGCTAGGATATTGATAATGATAAAATTCCCTTCCAGTGTTATTCGACCAAATGCACTTACTGTAAAGTGTTTAATCCTCAAATGAAAACATTTAAAAAATAACGTAAGGATACTTATAGTCGTGGTCCTGAATAATGATATTTTAATGTTGGAATGTCCAACAAAGAATAAATGCCTTTTTAGTGTCTTCTCTTTTCTTTCACCATATCCTAATTAATTTAGGGTCGGCATAATATGTCTTTTCTTTCCACGCTCCTCTATTCTGACATAGGATCTTGTGTTACACCACAAATCATCATATCATCCTTCAAATAACCCATTCATCTTTTTTGGTCTACCTGTACATGCCGTTTATTAGTATTGGTCACTAAATATTATTTTAAGTATAGAACAGAAGTAGACGTTGTTGTCTTATCTGTGATATTTTTCATTGTTTAATTTCATGTAATCCTGTATATATTTAAATATGTGTTCAACAATTACGACAAACGAAATGTAAATATTAATTTGGAATCTATTGAAAGTTATTTTTTTGTAGGAACATTAGTCGTAGTAATTAAAACTTTGATAGACGATGAGCTATCTAGTGAAGATAATACTAATTACCGTGATCATGGTGCAGTAACTCTCGACTGTGACTACTGCTCGCCAAAGCGGTGTCAGGTATTTCCTGGAAACAATGAAATCGTGATTCAGAGATTTTTGTATTATTAGTTTCCTTATTTTTTGTGATACTTTTTAGAACCTAAAACTTCCTATTAATAATAGTTATTGTTAAACAAAGAGATTAGTTTGTTTAAAACATTGTGTCTCATATGTTACTATTAATACTAGTACATAGTGAGTAAATTTAGTTATTTTAAACAACAAGCGCACATTTATTTATAATTGTCTCAAAAACTATTAAATAGATTTTCGTTAATGTATTTTTGTTGTCAACCCCACCACATCAATCATCACCTGAACAGCATAAAAGGCGAGAGTAGAATTTTAAACAGATTTTAAAAAAGGAGGAAGTTCTCAATTCGTTGTGTAAATATATATTTTTTATAGATGTTTTTAGTTATGAGTGTCATAACTGATTGTTTCTGAACCAATTATGATGCTTTTTTAAAGAAAATTTTAAGTCCAATTTCATCAGGAAGTAAGTAAGTACTTTGACCAAAATAGAACCCTTTGAAATCGTCATTTCTGTCTGACCATCCGTCTGTTTTATTTATCTCAGAAATTTGCCCCCAAATTAACTTTTAAAGTGGAAAGTTCTGAAAAGTCAAGTTTGAGATATTGGGTATTTAGGATTAAATATTTTTTTATGGTTCTGTAAATTTGAATCTGAAAATTGTAGAGTTTTCTCAAATATACACTACTCTTCAATGTGAGTGATTAGCTGACTTATTGTTGTTACCTTTAATGATAATATATCTTTTATTCTGTTTAAACTAATTAAGTCGAATATGTGTGGACTCGATGCACGGTCCGGTGACTTGGTGGGATCGTTTGAGCACTTGTCTTTTCACACGGCCCTTAATGCTTCTTTTCCTTTTTACAACCTTGTGTTGAACTTACTTTTGCCATTAAACTATTAACGTTTTCGTTAGAAACTACTACGACCAATCTACTTAAATAACTGAGAGAAGCCTACTCCACGTGATGTTCGACGTCGAATAAACTTGTTTAGAACAAAATACATGACAAGAAAATTTATGTATTTTCGGTTTATCGAAAATCATAAATATTAGGAAAATTATTTTACTTTTCCTTCTAAATATAAATTTCTAAATAACAACACTTCTGATTTTTTGATAATGTTTAGAAGCTAAATTCCTCATCTTTACTGCTTGCATACCTATGTCTTTCTAATGTCAATAATAGTCGGCAAGTGCGTCCAACGTAAGCAAGGAAGTGAAAACCTATGAGTCACACATACTGTAGTGTATTTTATTCTCTTTTTTACTTCGAAGATCGAACGCATTATTCATTCATACCACGAACCGATATGATCTAACCGCTTGGAGGTCGAGGTCGTCACGGGAAAAGATTCTCAGTTATGCATCTACAACCTCACTTCGTAGGGTATAGCTTAAGAGTCTATTATAATAATCATATGTGAGATTGTCGGGACGCTGAGAATTCAAAATCTCATTGTGTAACATATTATGCAACCATATCAAGTCGAGCTTTTTATGTTCTACCTTCTTTAAAATTTCATGATCTTATTAGACGGGTTTTCTTGGAATGTCAATGTTTGTGAAACTTGTAAACTTGCGTAATAATTAAAAGTAAACTTCCTTCGAAGATAAAACTGTTATTTTAAATAATTTAATTATATTTTGTGATTGCCACTAAACAATAAACGATACAATCGCAGTTAAGAAATTACTTACTAAGCTTTCAATGTAAATCGTGACAAATTATGGTATTATGTTTGTTTATTGTTTAAGTTTAACGTCACTAGATAAGAATCTAATGTTATTATTATTATATTGTGAACTTTAATTGCAAAAATGGTTACTTATGCATGTGGGGAACAAATCTATAACCAAGAGATCCTCTCGACCTCCGCTAAATCCCTATAAAAAAGGAAGCCCAAGAAATGTTTGGGGTGATAATGTGCCTACCATAAAACGATCGGCATCCCTCATTATGGCCTAGACCATTATGACAACGTTCCACAAGAGACTCACAACGACCACGTTCACGACCCCGATTTTCCTGTTCGACTTGCTTGCAGGCGTTACAATCATAAATTCTAGTGGAACGCATTATGGAATGTTGATATCATTAACGACGAAATACACAAATGTTATTGGTTGATTAGAAAATCGCGCTCTTTTCAATGTCAATCTATAAAGAGAATTATTGTTCTGCGGTCAACGCCTACTTTAACCCATCTCTTGAAATGGGTCGTTGCGAGCGCTGTGTGATCGTAAATAATGACGTCATTAGTGACAGTGGTCGCCATGTGGAACGGCAGACGGAACATTTTGGGCGTTGTGAGATACTAAAAGAACGCGCCCAATATGGGATGCGACAGACTATATGAATCATAAGAGGAAAGGCAAGAAAACGAACTCCGAGTTCGGAACGGACGCGGATGCTCCAAATGCAGTCAAAATATTTTCAAATTCAATTATTTTTATTCATTCTAAGTTCAAATGAAGATTGATATTTTGGAATTCATTAATTTACTACGTATTTATTCAAGGCCAATATAATTAAAAATTAGGTCCACTTCCTACTATGTATAACGCTCCGCAACTTAGCGAAAACAAACTTTATATTAACGGTGTAATGACGAATTTTTTAACAAATTATATTGTGATCCTAATTTAAAAATGAAATTATCTAAGTGAAAAAGTATAAGCTAAATAATGTTATAACTAAAAAACCAAGAACCATGTTATTATTGGAATTTAGATATTTTCTAATATAAAATGATATTATTATGCGCTCCATCCGTTGATAATTTGCGAAATCCTATATCTTACTAACTGTTCTTAATTCTGTTAATACTGGATAAATTAGATACAAATTCCATATTATATGTCAATTTTCTTTCGATGGTAAGGAAATAAATAGATCTGGCCAGAACACTACAACTAATTTTTTTTGTATGCTTGGTTTTTTAATTGTAAAACCTTGATATGACGAAGTTAACAATATATTTATTTTATTAGCAAATATTGTAATTGTATAATGTATCAACGGCCGGTCGAGTCATGTTTCCGCTGTAGCCTGTTTATCAGGAATGTGGGCCATGTCAGCGCTATTCCCATCAACAGCTCGTTTTATTTTTGTATTTGAATTGCGTTATAACACTTTCAAGTTTTCAATACGTGACTTTTATCAAGTAAGTTTACCTGATAAATTGAATGCGACTATGTTGTGTTAAGTTTTCTTGTGATTTCATTATAAAACAATATTAGTCTTTAATTCATTTCGTCATTGTATTTTTGGTCATTGTAATTAATAATAATTCGATTTCCATTTTAATTAGGAAATGGTAAAAAAATGAACCCTTATAATATTTGATTAAAATTCAAATCTGTTTGTCGTAATACAATATCATTTAAAAACAAATAATTGAATGAAGATATACTGAGTACATTATACGCTGTTTTAGGACACCTAGTCAAATAACAAATGCATTGAACATTGAACATTTAACTTCCAACCCTTCAATGAGTGGCACAATATGTATTAGATACTAATATCTAATACATATTGTGCCACTCACGACTTACCCTAAGGTAATCATCTAATTTAGATCATTTTTGTGACTCATCTCACTGTTGTTTTTCAATATTAAAAACACTAAATAAAAACGCAATTATGTTTATTATGTAAAAGTGTCTACAATTGAATATTTGTATATTTTTTGTTCCTTCGGCATGGCGCGAAAATTTTCTCCAATCATCAAGAAATTTCGCACAAATTTACTTCCGCAAAGGAGATGAATATCGAATTCTTTCACGGTGAATTTCCAACCTATTACAATCATTATCCCTAGTTTTCGTATATTGCATCTTTTGGAGCAAATCGCATGAACAACGCTAGTGCAAATAGCATTATCTTAAATTCTAAAGAACTACGAGCAGGCCCAAAGCTCGAGTGTATTCCTGGTTCTTCTTTTTGCAGTGTCTTTATATGTAGATTTGTTGAAGTCTGCAGCAATAAAGTAATTAAAGCAGGTTTTTCAAGCATAGAAAATCATTCGTAGGATAGCACGTAGAAACCAAATATTATCATTTTACTTGAATTTAACATGACACAAACATTGAACATGCTTTTAAATTTTTTACTTAATCGTCAACTTACTACTTAACTAGCACATTTCTATCCAAACGATTACAAATACTAAACTCGCGCTCTAAGTTAACACGCTAATTCCAAGTGTAATTCAGACCTAAAAGATTTACAGGAAGATTGTGATTCTTAGTAGGTTTTTATCCGTGCAGGAACGGAGAAAGAATACAATTGCCTGCGGCCGGGCGGCCTGTCGTAAGAGGCGACAAAACAACCCACAGCCAGGTGGTAGGGCGTTTGCCCGACTGGATGGCTACCACCCGTGGTCTAAAGCATGTCGCCATAACAACCTTGAGTTGTGTTCCGGCGTAAGTGACCAGGCTCCAGTCTCCCTTAAATGAGCAGCAGCGCATTTGAAGCTCCTTTGGTGTTGCAAATGTCCATATGCGATGGTAGCCGCTTTGCATAAGGCAGGCCACGTCTGCGTATCTGCTGAGCTCATGCAGGAAAATAAACAAAAATCTACTTATTAATAACACATATGTGAAAATAAGAACGCTTTCTGAATCGTGGGTGCGGATTCGGTATGCTCGGTTTACGCAATACTGAAAGCTTACTGATCGCCTATATTTCTAAAAACGTTTCTTGATTCGCTAGATATGCTTGATGTACCGCGTATACCGAGCATACCGATTCCGCACAAATCAGAAAGCCGTTTCTTACTCTGCTCCATCATTACGAACTTGGTGCAAAAGAATTTTTAATACCTTTGATTTCGCTAGTCACCTGCGCACTGAAGGACTTAACAAGATTGGCCATTGATGGATATGTCAAGAAAGACTATAATATACGACTTAAGTAATGAATGGTTCTACGCAAAATGAGATAGATACGCTTTCATATGTTCGTGGCCCAGATAGTAAAAGATGAGAGTGATTTTAAAATTCAGTTTTATTATGTAGATATTTTTTTATAATTCTAGTAGGTTTAGTTCTTTTTAATGAATCAATCTTGTGGTGTAAGTGTTTTTATATGATTAATTCTTGAATTTCATTCACAAAAGTCGTTAATAGTTATCGATAACTTATTTTGTTTGTGACCTTATTTTTATGATTTATCGTCTTCCAGACAGAATATAGGGCTGATGTTTTCCATTTTGTAAGTGAAAGCTGTAATGTTTTTATAAGCCATATCTCAAATTATTATAACTACATATTACATTTCTTTGGACCAATCCCTGTCTCATTTGGTAAACATTTACACAACAACGCAATTGAATATATTAGGATACGTTTTATCAGTATGTATAAGTTTTGCAATGTTACACAAACGCAGTTTTATAGTAAAAAATAATATTCTTACACCATTAACATCTTTAGCAGTATACTCTCTTATATTCGCATTGAATTGAGTATTTGATATTGCATCTGAATACCGTAACAGCCAGAAAGTAAACAAAACACAATACACTTCTTCATATTTTAGTTCCATGATTGGCAAAACAGCACAATTATATCACACAGCACTATCATGCACGGTAAAGTGCAACAAAAATGCTTTACATTCTGGCATGAAACAAAAGTTAGTATTCTTTATAAAATCGTGAAGACAATCTAGAGGGGAGATGTGTTCTATAATTTAGTGGAGGAACAATAGAAGTGCCCAAGTGGTCACACCCTGTTGAATCCATTGCGTTGTTTCACTGCTTTTGTTAGTAATAAAATGTAATGACGATAATCTTTTCTGAACATTGTTACATGGTTTGTGGACATTGTGAAGGGTAATTTTCAAATCCTCGTTGTACAGTCTGTACAATTGCATCAATAGCTTGTAGTAGATGTCAGAGTACTGGTGCCTTCATATAGTAAGAAATTGAAGAAATACTCCTTCGAGTTTTAGGGATTTATTCTACCAGAAGTAGTGTTTCGATGCGGATCCCTGGAGTTGTCGGTTCAATTCGGTAGTAGTTGAAGTCGTGTGTGCGACTTTATAAACGACTTTGGATATTTGTAGCAATTCACTCGCAGAATAATTGTGAGTGCTATTTATATTAAAATAGCCTAAGTGGGCCGCAGCGTCAGCAAAATGATATGCTTTGAACCGTACACTCATCAAAAGTGGTATATTTGTATTTCTTTACATGAACAACGGGCAAAGAAAGACATAAAATGTTAGCTCATAAACGTCCCACTGTTGGGCCTTCCTATTTTTAGGGAAACAGCTATTATGTGCACTGCGTTTGTCTAAAGCTATGTACTCATCTGCGAATCGTAACTGTACTATCCGTGCAGAAAAGGAGAAAGAATACAATTTTTGCGGCGGGAGGCCTGTCATAAGAAGCTACAAAACAACGCAAAGCAAGGTGGCAGGCTATTTGCCCGTTTGTAAGGCTACCGCGCATCGCTCGCTTCCTCTCACAGCGAGTCTAGGAGGATGCTTGGCCCGTCATGTTTGTCTGGCTCATTGGAAAATATTTTAATATAATATACTTGATAATATATATAAGATTCAGCCTTCCTAAAATGACATAAGTTCCCACTTTTTTTAAAGTGTCTGTCAAAAGTTATGACCCACATCACGTAAGTCTGGGGTGACAGGGATCTTGGACTATTAGCCTATATCCGTCAGCATATTATAATTCAAGATAAGCTTCTTGATATCATTTTCAATTTTTTACTGTCTTAGTCTAAAAAATATTATTATCAGTTTTATTTCGGTCCAAATTGGACCTATGGTTAATCATTAGTCTTATTGACTCTGTAATCTGTACTGCTAAGGTTCACTTCAAAACTAAACGAGCGGATACAGTAACATGCTCTAATATGTATGCCGACATTGGTCTTCGCTTCGTCGGCTCGTTGCGAGCACACCGTGTGCCACACGCCTCGAGCTCACGAGCCACGTACACACATATTTGGTTACAGTAACGGTTACGGCTCGCAGGTGAGTACGCTTAAGCTTAAGGCGGCTTGGCGGGTACGATACATCAGCAACTAAAATGTGACTTTTGTGTCGATTATTCAAAAAAAAAACATTATACTTGGCACTGGCTAAATCGTCAAGTGTTGCGAGGTCATAAAAAGAAGTTGCGAACGGCCGAGAAAGTCAATGTCGCACAGTTTCACTTTTATTTGAAGTATCGTAAAAATATTGATTTTACGCTACGGTTAATGAAATAAACTAATTGTTACGATTATTATATTACGCAGAAGACAATAATGACGACAAAATAAGTTACAAAATAATTTCCCTTTCGTTTATACATTTCAAATGAAACCATTCGGTCATTGCATAGTCTTATAACAAGACTCAGATTTAATTTGTTCATGTAAAATTTCATTACTTTCCTATGAATTGTGTAGCATTATACATATTAAATTTCTTGGAAAGGAATTATCTTAAGGTCAGTGTAATTTTATGGCTGCTACTTAAGAATCTAATACACAAATTTTAAGTTGTGGGTGGGCGTAGTGGATAGGGGGGGAGGTATACTTACCCCTACGACAACCCCTAAGGTCCGAAGGTCTTAAATTTTTTTTAGTTTAAAATCATAACCTCACTTATTTTTGTTGTAAAATTGTGCCACTTTTGCTAATAACAAACCGTGATTTTAGTTTATGAATGTACTCACGAATTGTTTATGAATGTACTCATGAATTACATATAACCGCCAGAACTTTTTGTAACACTAAAACTGTTTTTAATGTAGAAATAAAGTTCCAAATTTAATTGACGCATAAATACAAATTCATGCTAGAGTGCTACATGTATATAATCGATTGATTAATTATTTTTTTTAGTAGAATTCGCCACTAAGGCAGGCAAAGGAATCTTAGTCCATACAGCCAAGTCTGATGTGTAAATCTTCGTATAGTAGCGCAGTTGTATTGTAGGCTACAACCCACGCCATTCAACGGAGTTTTTGTGAAAACTCGAAAGGCCACATTTGACTATACAGTTCACATTTCTCACAAAAACATAATTATTACTCAAAAACGATCAACATCCTACAACTATTGTTCGTTTTAGAGTATTTTTACACATTTTTTAGAAAATAAAACTGCACAGCGCAACGTCCCCTTTCAGTTCCCGCCAAAAACTCCTCGATTGATTAAAAACTGACAGTTTTTACTGTCACTTTTTTTTTAATGGCTTGGCTAACAAGGTGTGATGATAAAAATAAATTAATCGATATGTCATTAATACTTATCGATTTGTAATTAAGAAATTTGAAATCTTGTAGCTCAAGATTTAGAATTAATTAATTTAATGTTTTATATAATTTTCGGAAATCGATATATTTCTATGAAAAAAAGTAATGTTTTTTTTACCACCTTTATTGCCCCCTTCCGTTGCCGCTATTTTATTCCTTTTCGCTAGTAGTTGAGCGAATGTGTTTTCTTGTAATTTTTTATTTTTCGACGACTTGTGCTGTGTTTTATAATAATTTTGATTCTTTTTACGTTGACTACTGGCTTTCTTTTGGACTTTGTTTAGATTTCCATAAAATATATTTATAAAGTTACTTAATTCATATAGACACTATGTTCTATACACACCATGTTCTATACACAAACAGTCGGTTATGTTAGGTGATATTCAGACCAAAGCCCACTAGCCGAGCGAGCGTAGCGAGCGTGCCGCGGTAGCGGCCGGCGAGTGCACGAACCGACTGATAACCATTTACTATTTATTTGTACACACAGACAGTTATGACACCTTGAAAGTCTCATATGAAACATTTGTTTTATTTATCAATTAAGAGGACGACTAGCATGTTGGCTTTTAATATGACAATGAATCAATATATTAATATCAATTTTATTCCAATTTCAATACACTGCTGATTTTTGAAGTTATAACTTCTTATGGGAGGGTAAACCGCTTCGTTACGTAACGCGTTACGTCGCCAGTCTGTCTGGCTTCCCTTTCTCTCACGCAAGTTATCACTTCTGTCGGGCGTCCCGAGACGCACACTTTTTTTTTAAAATATTGGTTAAATATAAATTAATGCGATTACGTAAAAAAAAATCGTCTTTATTGGTCGCCATTTTGAATGGTTACTCTTGTATTGTATACAAATGTACTCTATTGTGTTTTCTCTTCATTTTTATCCAATTAAGCTGGTTTTTGGGTTATTTTGGCTGTTTTTATTTTGATTACTGGCTTTTTTTGAACTTTGAAAGGATTTTTCGATTTCGGACCTATGATAGAAGTGCAACATTAGCGAAAAAATCAGTGAAAATAAGTGAGGTTATGTTTATTAAAAAAAGTTCATTTCAAGATCGCCGGACCTTAAGGGTTGTAGTAAAGGTAAGTATGCCTCCCCCATCCCCACTTCACCACCTCACTACCTAAAATTCCTGTATAAAGAAGCTATACATTTACCCAATAAGTGCAATTATAAATAGTTAATTAAACTTACGATACATATTCACATGCATACATACAAGCTATAACTTAGGTACATCTGTGTGTAATGTGTGCCATCCCTACTGACAAATCCTTTTCACTATCCCATTCTAGTTTTTCACAGAAGACACACACCTACGGAGCCGAGACGGCGACACTGATGGTAGGATTGGTCCACAATTTCTATGTCGCTCAACGGGCTATGGAGCGAGCTATGTTGGGTGTTTCTCTTATGGATCGAATTATAATTTAGATATCTGTAAGAGAACTAAGGAAACCGACATAGCTCGCAAAATTAGCAAGTCGAACTGACAGTCTGCCGCCGGGCCGGTGGCCGATATCCGAGTCGTGGAGTGGAGACCGCGTCTCGGTAAACGTAGTTTGGAGGTAGCCCGATGGTCTGTCATCTGTCTACAGAATCCTTAAAGTAATTCATTCATCGAATATGAGAATTAAAATTGAACCTTTTATAAAAAGTTGTTATAACGATAAATATTCTTCAATGTTGACAGCTATTGCAAAAACGCCTGTATTTTCCAGTAGCCGTTTAGAAAGCAATGCGTTTCCGTGCTGCATAGCGCACCTTGTATGTATCTTACGTATAAACTTAAATCTAAACAAATGAAATTAACTGCTGCGTTTATTAAATTATGGCTCATATTTCCAATGAGATCTTTGTAATGAATTTAATTTACAGTTTAGTACCTAGTTTGTCGTCGTGAACTATTGTATTGCGCTTACGCGAGATAAGTCTTATGTTTCTTTTACAGTTTTTATGCTGTTAACAGTATACTTTTAAACCCTCCATAAGAGAGACCGACCCTCACGCGATGACTTGTATTTAGTAAAATGTACACATATTTATGTTTCCTAAACATTTGACGGTCTCTGTGGTTGATTGGGCTACCCTACCTCACCTCATCGCAAAGGCTCCGGGTTCGATTCCTGGTATGGTAAATTTCGGAAACCTATTTTCTCCGTTATTTACCATCTGGGTGTCTGGGGCGACCCAGAGTAGTCCCTTGTATATTATCCACAACACAAGCGTAACTTACCTAATTTTGGGATATACAATACGTGCGTTTGTCTGCCGATTAAATTTTTTCAATTCTAACACTATTTTATCGGAATTGTTTTTTAAATACTATTTTAGTCAATAAAGTCTATAGGTATTCTGTTCGATTTTGCTTAAAAAAAAATTGATTTTGAATTTTGAAATCTTTGTTTTTTTTTCTCTTTAGATTGGGTTAGGTGTTCTATATAAGGTTTCTATATAAAAGCCGCGCGCAGAAAGTTTTCCAATGACTACTTACTATTATTGTACTGTATTACTTACTATTATGGTATACACTTATGAAAAGAATATACAATAACTAGCTGACCCGGCGAACTTCGTACCGCCATATTTTCTGAATTCCTAAAAGACTATGTTTCATGACACAAAAACAAAATCACCATAATCGGTCCAGGTGATTAGGAGGATTTTAGAACTCGATCTCAGTGCCACCTACCGGTTCTAATTGCGAATCTAAACCATCCGGGAACCCACTCAAATACACAAAAACAAAATCACCAAAGTCGCTCCAGGTGATAAGGAGGATTCTAGAACCCGATCTCAGCGCCACCTACCAACGGGATAAAAAGTATCCTATGTCTGTCTCCTGGTTCCCCACCAATTTTCAGCCAAATTGGTACAGGCGTTCTTAAGTTATAAATAGTGTAACTAACACGACTTTCTTTTTATATATATAGATATAGCTGTCCCGGCAGACGTCGTCCTGCCCGGTAAAAAATAGGGGTTGATCGTAGAAGGTTGAAAATTTAGGGTTGTATGTATTTTTAAAGCTATCATAAAAAAATAAAAATATCAAAAAATTAAAAAAATATATTTAGGGATGGACTACCCTTAACATTTAGGGGGATGAAAAATAGATGTCTGATTCTCAAACCTACCCAATATGCACACAAAATTTCATGAGAATCGTTCAAATTAAAATCTAATTCAACCCAGTAGAAAATTCTAATATCGCTATTAAAAAATAGGGGTTGATCGTAGAGGGTTGAAAATTTAGGGTTGTATGTATTTTTGTATGTTGTATCATAAAAAAATAGAAATTAAAAATTTTGTCTAAAAAATAAAATAAAATTTTTTTGGGGTGGACTACCCCTAACATTAGGGGGATGAAAAATAGATGTTGGCCGATTCTCATAGATACCGGATAAGCACAAAAAATTTCATCAAAATCGGTCAAGCCGTTTCGGAGGAGTATGGCAACGAAAACTGTGACACGAGAATTTTATATATTAGAAGATAAACTTAAATAATAAGTTTATTGCAATAACTATATATGTAACCTTTTTTGTCAACCCTACTGACCATCGACACGTGACAACATGAGGCTATCGGCAAACCTTCTGCACACATGTAGTAAGTGCAAGTAGAAAATGCTTAACATTCTGTACTCGCACTTATATAGAAAACCTTTTAGTCTCATATTTTGGGTACCTATTATTTATTCAGGTATAAAAGTATCATTTCCTATAAACGCACGTCTTGTACCTTGAATTTTTAGATGAAATAATTCATTTAATTCCTGTAAGATATCTCCAAACAAGTCTTCCTTGTGATATAAACCTACATCGGGCCCCACATTACGAGTACGGGGCCCGTTTTATTAGTTTTAAATTATTTATTTCACCGCAACAGATTTACGATTGGCACCCCGATATATCTGGCGCCCGCTAATAAAATTCGCCTTTACATTGACCTCAAAACAACTAGATGTGCTTCAAGCCAATAAAGTGTATAGCGAACTTTTCGTAAATCTCATTGAAAAAATTATAATTCTTTATTTTATACCGTTACGGTGGCGCCTCATCCAATTTTATAGTGTTAAAACACAATTATTATTATCGAATAGCCACATTAGTGTGTAAGTGTAAAACGTAAGGTGTCTGTCAAAATGTAACGCCATTAATAACTAAAAACAATATGTAATCACAAATAACGCATTACATTCATCATCACATCTGCGTAAAACGGCCTATAACTGTAACATTATCCCAGATAAGGCCCCATCTTTACAGTAACCTCTTAGGCTAATACTAAACCACTAGTACCTAAAGAGCAACTTTATTTATAAATAACTTGATGAACCAATAAAGTTGCTCTTGCACATTGACTATCCCTATTAATATTATAAATGCGAAAGTAACTCTGTCTGTCTGTCTGTCTGTTCCGTTTTCACGTAAAAACTACTGGACCGATTTGGCTGAAACTGAGTATATATATGTTTTCGATGCCGAGAATGAACATAGGATACTTTTTATCTCGAAAAATGGGATAGTTTCCGGGATAAAAATATATTTGTCTTTCTGTTTGTTATGCTTTTACGAAAGAACTAATGGGCCGATTTGGCCGAAATTCGGTACGCATGTAAATTAAATACCGAGGGTGGACAAGGGATACTTTTCATTTTGGCCTTTTTGGTCGTTTTTGCCTATTCCGTCATTTTGGCCATCTCGGTCACTGTGGCCTTTTTGGTCATTTTGGCCATATCGGTCATTACGGCCTTTTTGGTCATTTTAACCATTTTGATCATTTTGGCCTTTTTGGTCATTTTTGCTATTTCGGTAATTTTGGCCTTTTTGGTCATTTTGGCCATTTTGGTCATTTTGACCAATTTGATCATTTTGGCCTTTTTGGTCATTTTGTCCTTTTTGGTCGTTTTTGCCTATTCCGTCATTTTGGTCATGTCGGTCACTGTGGCCTTTTTGGTCATTTTGGCCATGTCGGTCATTTTGGGCTTTTTGACTATTTTGGCCTTTTTGGTCGTTTTTGCCTATTTCGTCATTTTGCCCATGTCGGTCACTGTGGTCGTTTTGGTCATTTTGGCCATGTCGGTTATTTTGGTCAATTCGGTCATTTTGACCATTATGGTCATACTTTTTATCGCAAAAATAAAACTAAAATAGATGAACCTTTGAGTGAGAGACTAATCTTTTCTCAAGTTTATAGATATAAAAATTCATAATCTATAGAAAAAAGTACGATAGTAACTCGATCTGTCTGTCTGAATACCGAAACTGGACATAGATACTTTTCATCCCGGGAGATGGGATAGTTTGCGATATAAATAAATTAAAAAAAGGAAATCTTATGAGGGCAATTATCACCAATATAAAAATATAAAACAATTTAACCTGTTTTAACGCCGGCTGTTTAAACAAGAGGTACGCACTAGAGTTTGACCCGCGGCAGGGCCGCGGGGTAAACTCTAGTTTCAAATAAAATAAGAGCCTACTATACGTATTGGATTTTTATGTTGGGAAACATCCCAGATAGATTATATTAACAATAAATGGGTGTTCAAGTTTGCGAATGACTCTTCAGCAAATAGTGTCACGTACAACGTACGCTAAAGCACCGTTTCACAGTTGAGTTTTACACATTGCCCATAGAAAATAATGGAGAGTTGGAGACTCCATATTATTGCATTTTTAATTATTTATAATTAAATAATTACAATGACTCATTATAAAATATCAACAAAGACCGAAAAGCAACAAAAATAAAAGAATAATAATTTAAACTAAGAAAATGTTCAAATTCACTTGTTTAGATTGTTGTATAAAATTGACTTATTGTCTTACAAGATGTCGTAGCTTTATAGAAGTTGTATGAGCGTACAAAATTATGACGTCATTAGTTTGTATAAATAAGTTATTATTATTTATGATTGCCATTACTATTAATACTTTAATTTTTTAAATACAACATGCTGGAAATGGCCCATACATCGAATCGTATCTCCCTGTTGCTTGGAGTCGCATTTGGACATGTTTATTAATTACACAGTACCTCTCATCCTTTTAAGGTTACGTGATGAATTGGGCAGTCAAAGAGAAAACGAAATGTTTTAAAATACAGGTTTATTTTTTTGGGAGCATTTTAAACTTTATACTTTATTGGGATATTCCTCGGTGTAACAGTTTAATGATTGTAATATTATAGACTAAATGTTGAACTTATAAATTTGTCAAGTTGTTAGTAATTATACAACCTGCCTAGCTCAAAAAGGCAAAATTTCTCTCTAAATATTAAAGTGATTTGTTGCATCTATTTTACTTATATCTATGTAGGTGACTCACATTTTCCAGATATCGCGCAACGGGCAACGTTCAAACCCCCTTTTATTTTACGATCTTAAATTCTTCACTAGATCACATAGGTGAAAAAAGTAAGGGATGTTTTTTCATCGACTTTCCCCGTAGGTTGAGAAAAGAAAAATTGGAATGGGGCTATCGACCAAATGGTCTGGCTTGATTAATAGGATATTTAATTACAAGTTACCAAATCGCTGCTATTTTGTTGGGTATTTACAAAACAAAAATTAAGGGAATGGATTTTATACCCGTCGCGCTTGCCTACCGTGGGTCACCAGGTTTCACACATTGGTTATCTCGATGTGCAAATTTCATCACGATGATTTTCTTCAGCATCACTTCGTAGGAATTATAACAATATAGCAATGCGATGCTTGTAAGCTAGAATTCGTACCTACTTTCATCGAATGAGACACCAGTGCTTTAGCCATTAAGCCACTACATCTTCTGGATGGGGGTTTCTTAAATGTTTATATTTGTTCTTGTCTCTATAAAACTCATAATTGGTTTTGAAATTAAGGACTAGAAATAGGTACAACAATCAGTCCAAACAAAAATTTGAGAGTAAAACCGCTAAAATATATATTTCTGCGTCCTGCAGGTGCGTCTTGTTTTCAGAATAACTTTTTATTTTGCTTAGTCTGAATCAGCGACTAAGGGGTTCACTAGAGTACATGCATTAATAATGTTAACTTACGTATTTTTACAATAGTTTAATAATCGCATAGCTTATTGAACTGTCAGATGTGATAATAACACCATAACTAAGGTATGTCACTTACTTACTCTTTGACAAAAGAATCTGAATTTTTAATGAATCACGGTAAGATTTCTACCATTAATAGATCGGCCACTATTTTATATTAATATATAAGGTTTTTCTACATAAAAAAGGATGCAAAATCCTTTTTATCATATATTGAACGAAATCTAAGATTTTTAAGGAAGCATCGATCAATGTCCCAGTCGTAGTACTGTGTTATCGAAGGTAAAGCAGGTGTCAACGCTAATGGATCGACTCTTAATAGGCAATTAAAAGAGAGTTACGTGATTTTAGATACAGAAAGATAGATTACTTTTATAGCAATGGACTTAGTTTTTTATTATTGTAGAAAGTGCTAGAATCTCTAGAAGTATATCAACGGTATTAGTGTAGGACCATATAACTACTTCTTTTGGTGACATTATTTTTGTGTCAAAATTGTGTCATATATCTTAATAAATAAACTTAATATTATAAAGAGGTAAAGTTTGTGAGTTTGTGACGTTGTAGGGGGTAATCTCTGGATCTACTAAACCGATTTTGAAAATTCTTTCACCAGTGGAAAGCTATATTATTCCTGAGTGATATAGTGTAAATTTGATTGTGATTAATAAAAATTTTTTCTGATGCCTAATGAAGTGGGCATGGGTCAGCTAGTATCTAGAATGTAACAGTTCTGATTATATAAATAATGTCACCAAAATATGTAGTTAAAAGTTTCTGCACTGTCGCCGGTGATATGAATACACGTCTACTGACTCTATTATTATCATTTATAACCGTTAATACTTTTATTAGTTCATTTGATGAAAACCTTAGGCAAAATAAAATTCAAAAAATAAAAGTTCAAAGTTGGCGTTGACATTTCGAATGCTCCAATGAGAAGCCATCGTGAGTCTACGATATGAGAGTGGCGTCTTATGAAAAATGTCGTAATGCGCCCTGAGCCGGGGCTATTAAAGATAAATACCAGGTAAGTTACAGAGGCTACACTCTCTATAAATAGCATTTAACAACTAATTTAATAGTATAAAATCTTTCGTGTTAAAAAATCACGCTTGTTCTGAATACTATGTAATTTCTTATATGCCCTGATCACGAAGTCAAGTGTAAGTAATTTATTTTGTGTAAATACAGGTTTGAATATGATGTCCATAATTATAAAAATTTAGGTATCACTGTGTCCTGCCAAATATGTAGCTTATAATTGAATTTAAAATCACTAATGCCTAGATACAAGTTAATGTACAATTTATAATAATAATGATTAACAATAATTAGAATTTCTCATGTCACAAAATCAGACTCCTGTATTAGTATTTGGGTCAGAAAGACACTCATGTATTGTGAAATATGCTTTATTTATTAATAATTTTATTTTATTTTTAAGCTTTTGATGTTGAGTTCCTTAATTTTTAGTGGTAGTTTATTGTAAATTTTAGTCACCATATAGAATAGACTGTTTCGAACTCATATTAATGATTTAATTCATGTAACACCATCTTTCAATGATCTAACGTATTATTTCATTAACACCCGTGCGCAGGTTTGCCGATAGCCTTATGATGTCACGCCTCGATAGTCAGTAGGGTTGACAAAAAAGGTTATGTAAATAGTTGTTGCAATAATTTTATTGTTTTAATTTACTATTGTATATACCTTATATAACTATATACAACAATACAATAATAGTAAGTAGTCATTAGCAAACCTTCTGCGCGCGGCTTATATGCATATTTTGTAAATAGTAGTCAAATATGTCACTAATATACGTCTTTTTGACCTTTTTGATGATGAATGATGATCATAATGAGTGAATGATACAAATAATTAGTTATATGATAATTCAGGCATCGATGAATTAAAACAGAGAAAACGAACTTCGGTTTGAAACTTACATTCACCAACAATGCGAAGCAATTGTAAAGAAGTATTTTGTGTTATAAATTTAGAACCAAAAACGCTCCTCTAGGAAATCTAGATTAAAGCATAACAATCATAAATAAATAAGGAGACATATTTTTTATTTGTAGCGTAACAAAATAAGAGAAAATTTAAACACAAGGTGTTTAGAACTATGAATTATTATTATTATTCTAATAAGTTCCCATTACAAAACAGTCTAGCAATAGTACGGAAACTAAAAAATCTCTGTATTATAGAAAATTAATATTGGTTGCGAATATCAGCTTGTATCCTCAGGAAAACATAAAAGAGTTGTACCCTCTGTCAGTCACATATTCACTAGCATTAAGCCCCTGAATATGCGAAGGGTGCAAATGTCGGGAGATATGGGGACTTAAAATAGAAGTGTGGCTTTCAGGGTGATGTGGAGATGACATTTCGAAAATATTTCCATAGTGGCTGGTTATTAGTGCAGTAGGCAATTTGAGTATTGAAGGGAGAGGGTACTTCTCTAAATTGTTATGAGGGTAGCCGTTAGCTTAAGTAATACTACTTGTAAATTTGTTTGAAGATATTTTTTATGTCTTTATATATCACAAACGAAAGTGTGTTTTCAGTGTTATCTTTTAAAAATGGAATCAATTAATTCTGGATAATACAATAATCATAAAAATAATATATACTCATACAATATGTACACATGGGGGTAAAGTACACATGGGGGAAAAGTTATAAAGATATACGTAGACAGAGGAATCTTACCTAGTTTAGGCTCTCCAGTCTTTCTAAAAAAATCTTAGCATGACTATTTATTTGAAAGCGACCACAAATTACTTATTACATACGACATTTAACTAAATGTAATACACATGCCTTTTACTATAAAACTATTTTTATGTGTGCAAGAATGGAGAAAGAATATAATTGCCCTTATTATTATTTTTTCATGAGTTCAGCAGACAGGCAGACGGCCTACTTGATGGAAAGAGGTCACCATCGCTTATGGACATTTAATTTTGTAATACCAATGTGCTGCCGCTCTCTACATGGAAACAGGAAACTGACCACTAATGCCGGTTATTATAGCGGCATACTCTAGACCAGGGGTGGAGCCAACCAGACGGGCAAATGTGTCCCTGGTGTAGTATATGCCGCTAAAACAACCTTGAGTTGTGTTTCACTATTAGTGGCCAGGTTCCAGTCTCCCCTTAGATAGCACATTGATAACAATTTCGATGTTACAAATGTCCATTGGCGATGATAGCCGCTTTCCATCAGGTTGACCGTTTCCCACCAGATTGAACTGGTGCAAGAAGAACTATGTAATTATTAGTAAATAATGAGAATAAAATTTTATTATGAAAAATATCTGTAAATTCTGTAATTAATTTCTTATTTAATTTTAAATTAATCTTATGCTTTTTACACAATAATGGTATTGGCATTTAATAAAACTACGTTTTAACGGTTTTAAGCGCGGTAATTTATTTGATTTTGGTTTATCCGACGTTGGCATGGCATTGGCATTTGCTTTATTATAATAAGGAGAAAATATATCTTGATTTTAGTCTTGATTTTTAACATCATTGTAAAAATTCTTTTATATTGATCAGTTAAACCACCATTTAAATTTAATCCATAACATTAACCGTTATCAGCACATCAAACACTAGTGACATGTATTCCTGTAATTCCAAGTGAAAAGATTTATATGGTCTTAGTATCTCTGACTCAGCGTATAAACCTAAATAAAAGATCAATGACCCTTACGGAGGTATGTCGTAAAAAAACACTCTTCCGCCAAAGAAAACGCTACGGGAAATTCAGTGAAAAAATTGCACTCGTTACGGTACGAGAAATTGGCGTTAATAAAAAACCCTGTCAAGTGGGAGGTCCTATGATTATGGTGAGTTCTGTATCTATTTCATTTTATTGCATTTAACATACATATTAATATACCAAACGAAATGTTATTAATTAAATTATAGCATTATATTATGCCTTCATTTATAGAACTGCCTACTGTCAAACGACAAATACTTCAATTGTTTTTAAAGTATATAATATTATGAGTTATGAGTTGCGGAATGCAAACAATCAAAAGTAGAAAAACATGAGTACGTACATTTTTAAATGTATATAGTAGGTAGTTGTGGATTGTAAATACTCAATATCATACGTATACTCATATCGCCAATTGACTACATAATTATTATGCAGTTTGAAGCTTTGAAAGAAACAGGCCAAATTAAGATCCCTGTTCTATAGATAGATAGACAACAAAACCCTGGTGGAAGAAGAAGTTTAAAAATTGTATGGAAATAACACGAGAAGTTCGTTTTGAAAATATGACTTCTCAAAGTTTGTGGATATAGTGTGTATTCTTGATTAAGGAACTTTTAGAATAATATTTTATGATAAAAGGCACGATATTAAACCTTACCTATAACCCTTCATCTTGCCAAGTTTAAATTTGTTGTGATTTTTTATTTATAGGCTAACTTAAATATTTTATAAGTGAAATAAAACCTGTTTTATAAGTTTCCTATTGTAATGAGTTAACGGGACTCAAATTAAAGTGCTGTTAGAATTATTATAGAGTTTATTAGAACAAGTATGACACAGGTACAAATATAACCGTACACAACAAATCCAAATGTAATGCAGAAGAACGTAATTCATAAAACTCGCAAAGTCCGTCACTATTATATTCCGGAATGAACACACGTGACGCCCGTATCGTAGTCGTAGGTCAACTGCCCCCTCTCTTCACCAGGCCGTCGTTTTATACTTCACAAATGCAAATGTGGCCGTCGCACACCTGGCAAATGTACCGCAAACCGTAATCCGCCACACCTGGCAAATGATGCAGCCGCTAGTGGCCGTAAACGAGTACAATAGAAAAATACGCTGTTTCTTAACCGACTTCGAAAAAAGGAGGAGGTTCTCAATTTGTCGGTTTTTTTTTTGTTGCTTTTTTTATGTATGTTCGCCGATTACTCCTTGATTTATGATCCAATTTACGTGATTCTTTTTTTGTTCGACGCGGAATAGCTGCCACGTGGTTCCCTAAAAATTTTTTGGCCCAGTAGTTTTCATTTTACGAACATTTTTTGTTCCCGTTTCTTGCGACCTATATTTTTTAAGAAGCGCGGCACCATTCGTATGTCCACCCATACATAGCTAGACACTAAAAAGTAACAAATAAAATTTAAAAACTTCGTTTAAAAAACCGACTTCAAAAACTAAAAAACTAAAATGTATAAAATAACTTATTTCTAAAGCTATTATTATTAATATATATTATATTTTCTTAAGTTTTCGCGACTTGTACACATAATAAAACTACGTTTTAACGGTTTTAAGCGCGGTAATTTATTTGATTTAGGTTTATCCGACGTTTCGGCCGCTTTTCAATGGCCGTGGTCACGGAAGACAAAGATGACATTTGTCAAACGTGTATTGTCAAAGTTTTTATTCAGCCTACCGCCAACTTGTTCATTTTAATTATTTAGTTTTAAATTTTGTTTATGGATATTATTTACTCTATGGGAGCCTAATCTAATTTACCACCGCTTCACAACATGTTGTGGCTTGAAGAGAAGAAGCGGCGCAAGAAACTCTTCAGCAAACATGCCTAGTTCTAAATTTTTTTATTTTTTATATAATATTAAAATGAGTGGAAGGAAAAAATAAAAGAAATTATCAGTCAAGTTGGTTTGTTTCGTTGCACGCAGAAAGAGCTCACAGTGTCTTGAGGTCTGGCAGTTGGTTTTTGCTGGGTTTGGGTCTTAATAGTTTTGATGTTTGGAAGTCTGCGATCAGTGAACACACACTGGATAAACCCAACCATTACATCAGATTCGATAACCCACAAATCCTCGCGAAAGAGAATCGTTTCATACCAAGAATGATGCGTGAGGCTATTGAAATCAAAACACACCCAAATTTCAATAGAGAAGATGGTTGGCAGGTACCACCTGTTTGGGATCCAATCATCAAAACTATTAAGACCCAAACCCAGCAAAAACCAACTGCCAGACCTCAAGACACTGTGAGCTCTTTCTGCGTGCAACGAAACAAACCAACTTGACTGATAATTTCTTTTATTTTTTCCTTCCACTCATTTTAATATTATATAAAAAATAAAAAATAAAAAAATTTAGAACTAGGCATGTTTGCTGAAGAGTTTCTTGCGCCGCTTCTTCTCTTCAAGCCACAACATGTTGTGAAGCGGTGGTAAATTAGATTAGGCTCCCATAGAGTAAATAATATCCATAAACAAAATTTAAAACTAAATAATTAAAATGAACAAGTTGGCGGTAGGCTGAATAAAAACTTTGACAATACACGTTTGACAAATGTCATCTTTGTCTTCCGTGACCACGGCCACTGAAAAGCGGCCGAAACGTCGGATAAACCTAAATCAAATAAATTACCGCGCTTAAAACCGTTAAAACGTAGTTTTATTATTAATATATATTATCTAAAACATCTTGAAGTCGGTGCAAAATAAAACATAAAAATTACTATATTTTGAAAATTACTAAGCACCGACTTTAAGATGTTTTAGATAATATATATTAATAATAATAGCTTTAGAAATAAGTTATGAAAATTACTAAGCACCGACTTTAAGATGTTTTAGATAATATATATTAATAATAATAGCTTTAGAAGTAAGTTATTTTATACATTTTAGTTTTTGAAGTCGGTATTTTATTAAAATATTAGAAACGTATACCAATAAATAAGTAAACAAAAGAAGACGATCATAAAAGGATTATAATTAGTTCAAATGCCGACAAGTAATAAAATGTGCTTTTACTGATTTATACGTGAAATTTAGCTTTGTCGGGGCCTAGGTAACACTATTATTGGAAGGAAATTAGAGAATAGAATAGTTGAATTTCATATAATAAGTCAATATTTTTAAATTGCAGAAACGATACCCTAAAACCGTACGATAATTCAGCAATAAGGCGTTGACAAACGAGCAGCCTACAGCCGACTAATGAGCCGCGCCTTGTATCACCTGCCGACCGAATAAAACGCCTATCCGCGGGACGTTATGCACATCGATTTATTTGTATGTTTACGACAAGATAAGATTGGGGTACTAAGTAAGGTACTTTGTAAGAAATAGCTTTACTATTTTTAGGTATACATACATAATATTTTTTAAATATATACTTCACCCGGACAATTTTGGATAGCAAACCCCAGAAAATTGATTTTATAAAATTAGGATGCTTTTAATATTATTAGATTTTATTTAGACCGATTTTAGACGGCTCATTTATGTCTTTCTGCCTTTCAATTCCGATAAAAATGAGACAAAGAAATCCTAAAAAACACACCTAATCGTTACTTCTTTTATAAGTGACTTTTTAACTGCGTAACATTAGAGAATACCTTTTTTACTGCTAAGTAAACAACTTCTCACTTTATTTTTATACTTTTTTTCTCGATTTCTTCTATGTTTTATATATAAATATAGCGAATTGTCTGAATTGTCATGACCATAAGCATTGGTACTGGATGGTGAGAGGATTAATAGAACCTCCATGTAAATGTAATTTAATGATAGTATCGAATGAACACCCAAATAACAAATGGTGTGAGCAAATAAATCGGGAACCCAAAATGACACCGTAACAATCCCGTAAGCCCTCACCTCGGTTCATAGCAGGGATTTGTGCTAGTCCTCTAAAATGATGTTATTGGGATGATTCAAAAATAAAATAGTTATAAGATCTCATTGATCACACTTTTTCAAGACAAAATGGTGACCTTCATACTTAAAATCTATTCCAAGTAGGATGGCATGGCCATTGAGACATGTAAAACGTAAATCGTAGCGTTGTCGTAAACTTTCCTACGAAATAAGTATTAATTTTAATAATGTAAAAAACACTAGCGCACGCGACTTCATCTACACATGACTTAAACTTCCCACGGGATTCCCGGGACACAAAGTAACGCAGCAATTAGAAAAGAATGTAGGTCATCGTTTTAGAGAAAATTGTATCGGGATAAGCTAATTTTTATGCACCAGAACAAATACAACCACTACAGCGTAAATTACCTCGGGATTCCCGGGATAAAAAATATCACGCATTTTACTACATCAAAGTTGCGATCAATCAGTGAAACAATCACATTGGAATACGCTTTTTTTAATCGGGCCATTTTAAATCATTCCCGCGGGACACCCAGGATAAAAGTAGTGCAGATTTTAATTCTATGAATTTGATCGATCAGTAAAAACCGCTTCGAAGTCGACCCAGTAGTTTTTACGTGAATCCAGAACAAACAAACAAAAAATATTAAAAAAAATGTTCTCCATCGTTTATATAGTTTTTTAATAACATCAATGGGCACGCCATTTTTGGAATTTTATAATATTATAGATATTTTATCTTCTTATTATTTAATAATAGTAATCTTATACTTAGAATCACGATGTTTGTATTTCTCTATTTACGTAAGTTTTGCTATACCGTTCTATTCTATGAAACATTCTTTAAATAAGTTGGGAAACAATTTTTCAATTACCAGATAAAAGTTATTCATAGAATAAAATACAACAAAAAAATTATCATTCCGGTGGAAAAATAAAAATGATCATTCCGTAAATAAAACAGTTGATTTGGTTTACTTTTTGATTCAGTAAAGGTATAATTAAAATTTATTCCAATGATAACTTTTATCTGATGACTGAAAAATCGGCTCTTAATGTTCTAGGTTTCTCATAATGTTTTACTCATTGAGATGACGTTTATATGATCTAAGGTGCTTTTTACTTTACCGTTTTGCTTCTGTACGTAATTGTAATATTGTGCACAACAGGTCAAACAAATTATCAAAAGTCCTATGTCATTATAGTAAGATGAGGGCAACTTATTAACCTGAGACATCATGATATAACAATTGTTCGCGTAATTTATTATATGTCGTAGATTATATTATTTAAGTTGTCACTTGAACTAACGGCCTAAAGCGGCTACTTTTGAAGAACCTCTTGGTGAAATTGACCAGTGTCTCTGTCTATGTATATTGGTAGGTGTAAGACACAGCATCAAGTTCCATTTTATTTTAATACTTGTCATGTTCGTAATGCGAATCTGTGAAAGCGGCCGCTCTAGGCTCTCTGTTTACACGTTTCAAACAAAAATCACACGAATTGAGACCCTCCTCCTTTTAGAAATCGGTTAATAAAATTAGACCGATTTAAAAATAAATGCTAAAATTGATGAATGAAAGATAAATGACCGTCTTTACTCTTTAACATTTTTGTTTGTGGTTTGGTTTCAGAATTTGCCTTTAGCCATCTGCAGCTATTTAGATGAGTCTGGATAAAAAAAAGAAATAATACTTGTACAGTTTTAGGTGCCCTTAAAACACAGATTGTTCGTATTGTGAAACATGGAATTAAGGATTAAAATACCTACGATATCCGATTCGGCACGTTTCAGGCACAGACCTGCAACCCGACACGATTGCAGGGGTTAATTTCACATTCGTTAGACAAATAGTTGACTATTTATATGGAGACGAAATTATAGTTACGCAAATTATAAATTTTAAAAATCACTACATTTTTAATGAAAACTTACTTAATCTTATATATATGAGTGTTTATTTTTTAAATTGGATCATACAGTCCTTGTTAAATTAAGTTGGTGTATTTATTGGAACTCCTGTCCTTCCAATTTTAAATAAGGAATACTTGATTTAAAATTGGAAAGGATTGAATTGTAGTTGAAATTTAGTTTTCGTGGAAAATAAACCAATTAATTTTTCTTATCTAAACTACAAATGCTATCCTTGTTTACGAGATATCATAATACAGTCATAGCGTAAAAGCTTTTATCCCTTCATGTAAATTGGCGACGTTTAAGCTTTGTTCAGACGGAACAAATACTAACCGCGTACGATAATATTATGTTGTAGCAGAAAATTAAAATATATTTTAAATGTTGTAAATTCTGAAATTAACGGTAAATTGTTAAACAAAAAAAGTTATGCAAAATGGATTCATTTCATACATATTTTCAGATCATTGTTTATACTTTATTTATACTTTAATCATCTTTAAAATTATAACTTATTCAAATATTTCTGATTATAAAGAAAGAAAGAAAAAAGATAAAGATTATTGAAATTATTTGGTTTAGCTAACAACTATTGTAGCGTATTAATTCTATAATATTTAGTTCATTAATTTCATACTGATAGCTTACTTACTCACTTACTCCGTTGGCGACCCAAAGTGGAACACCCACTTTGGCCTCCGAAACGAAAGCATGCCATTTTTCCATGTCCTGTGCAGTTTCTTACCAATTATTGGCTCGTAGCTCCCATAGGTCAGCCTCTACTCTGTTTTTCCAGCGATATTTGGGACGGCCCACCGGTTGTATACGTATACGTGTTTCATCCTCTCTAGTGTTTGTGTAGGTGCAGCATGTGCATTTTATACTGATAAAATTTACAAACAAATAAACAATGTCTTTCGCTAAAATGGATCCTTTAAATTTTTTAATTTTTTTAATTGGAAAAGATGTATTTATATACAGTTAGTAAACGGGCTCTGGATAAAAATAACGGAGTAAAAAATATTTCGATATTATTAAAAGCTGGTCAGTCTGAACAGGTCCTTATAAAGAATTGGCAACGTTTATTGTGGGTCGACAACACGCACGACTGCCATTCAAAAACGGTCCCTGCAAAGTGACACTTATTTTCGACAACCAGGAAATTGCGATATTCTGTGAAGAACGCTCAAGCTTAAGGGGTAATTTGTTAAAATGTTGGAAGGGTAACTTTTGTACTGTACGTTATTGGTATTGTTACGAGTTGCAGGACTCGAATTAAAATGCCGTTTAAATACTATAGAATTTATTAGAACTATACAAACATGTATAACACAGGTACAAATATAACTGAACACAACCAGAGCAAAAGTAATTTACGATTCAATAACACGCGCAAAGTCCGTCACTTACGTCTGGCCTCGCTTCTGGCTATTGCTAGACTACCCCCCTCTGCATTGGGGCATTGTATTATACTGCAAGGTTACAATATGTCTTTCGGCCGCGCAGACTGAATTTCTAAGAATCACACCTGGCTAATGACTACTATAATAGATTACAATGGGATGTTTTTCTAATTACAATTTTTAAGCCCAAATTAAATAAAAGAAGATGGACATAATAGCGCTTCAATGTCGGCGGGTATTAAATGTGCTTTGTTTGCAGGTGGCCCAAATTGTTACACTATAAAGGTTTACTTTTGGTTGTGGTTAATTTTGTTTAATGCACGAGTTCAGTAGACAAGCAGACAGCCCACCTGATGGAAAGCGGTTACCATCGCCTTTGGACATTTGCAACGTAAAAGACGCTAAAAATTCGCTACTGCTCCCTTCAGGGAGACTGGAACCTGGTCACTAATACCGGAACACAACTCAATCTTGTTCTGGTGGCATACTCTAGACCAGGGGTGGTAGCCATCTAGACGGGAAAAGACTACCACCTGGCTGTGGGTTGTTTTGTCGCTTCGTACGACAGGCCGCCCGGGACGCAGGAAATTGTACTATTTTTCCGTTCCTGCACGGATAAAATTCGTAAAACTGTAGGTAAACACACCGACTGTTAACAAGCGGTTCCTTATTACTTTTGTCGGGATTCTAGCTGAGTCATCAAAAAACGTGTAGGCGTTGTAATAAAGATGATTTAGTGAATGACAGCCCAAATGCCCGTCGTTCAACAATATCATTTGCAATTTTCGAGTAGTTCATCAGCGGCATCCGTTATCTTCGTCGTATATTGGTTCGCCAAATATGATATTGTTACATACCGACAAAGAAATGCGCACACCTGCCCGTCATAAAACGCCGTTTATTGCCTTCTTTTATTTAGGAATTATTTTGTTTACTTTGTGTTTAGAATTTTTAATCCAGAAAACATGCATTGTTATTGAACTTGTTTTATGGCCGTCGAAGCTTGCCAGGTGCTTGCCGGGATTAACTCGGCGAACGCGATCCTTTGTTCTATTACACAGTTTAGTATAAAACAATGCCCGAACGGAGGAGTGGGGCAGTCAAGCGACGACTACGATACAAGTAAGACGTGTGTAGTACTTTCGATTAGCGATATAGTGACGGTTTTTGCGCGTGTTGAATTGCATTGAATCGTGCAGTGTGAACTGGTTGCATCCAGTTTTATTTGTACCTGTTTTATACGTGTTTGTACAGTTCTAATAAACTCTATAGTAATTCCAACGGCACTGATTTCAATTCGAGTCCTGTAGCTCGTAACAATATTAATAACGTTACTGAATATTTTTGCCTTATTTACGCTCTTTAAATTCCAATTAAACAGTTTTGATTCAAACAAACAATTGATTTCATTAAAATAAAATAAATAAATCGGAGCAAGTGGAACTATGAAGAGTTCCGTTAGAAGTTATAAAATCTACTGCTTACGCTATTTGACTACGAAATCATAATAGAAGAAGAACTATTAACGAGATTACTTAGTATCTAAAATACTACTCAACAAAGCAACTTTATCAAACCAAGTCAAGTCAATTGAGACACCCTCTTAGTTTTGTATGAAAATAGCAAGGTATGACGTAATGACTAAAATGAATATAAGAGAGAGTATAAAAATAGCATATTTACTAATTATTGTTTAATCGAATATAAAAATATATTTATATTTTTTTTTAATTTTCAAGATAGATTTCTAGATACTATTTAGAAAAGCTAAAAATTGTGAAAGTTTTCAGCATTTAAATGATTCTCCATGAAACTAGTTCTATTTTGTCTAGACTTGAGTACTCATGAGAGAGAAAATATTCAGTTTCAAATTGACTAACAAAGATAAAGTAAATCAAGTAAATGAAGCAATTTAATCTAGTGCTGTCGTATATCTAAAATTTTATTCTAGTCGAGATAAGTTGTGCTTATTTACTGTCTTTAAGCAAATATTATTTCCTAAAATGAAGTAGTCATTGTTTCAGCTATGTTATACTCACTAATATTATAAGGCGGATGTGAGTTTGTTTGTGGTGTTTTCACGCTTTAACAGATCGTCGTTTGCATACACATTAGACAGAACATAGGGTTACCGTTGCTATGTATGTATATAAATTGTGGGTAGTTGTGTGTTGTAGCATGTAATTATGGATAAATCAGACTGGTTTTTTTATTTATTTTTATTGCAGGAGTTCAGCAGAAAGGCAGATGGCCCACTTGATGGAATGCGGTTACCATCGCCTATGAACATTTGCAACACCAAAGGTGCTACAAATGCGCTGCTGCACTCTTAAAGGAGACTGGAACCTGGTCACTAATGCCGGAACACAACTCAAGGTTGTTATAGCAACATACTTTAGACCAGAGGTGGTAGCCATCCAGTCGGGCAAATGCCCTACCACCTGGCTGTGGGTTGTTTTGTCGCCTCTTACGACAGGCCGCCCGGCCGCAGGAAATTGTATTCTTTCTCCGTTCCTGCACAGATAGAAACTGATTGTTACCGCCGCTATTGTTTCATTTGGAGTACATTACAAAGACAGCGGTAACAAGATTGATTTATCGATAATTACATAAAACACACAACTACCCACAATTAAGATATATACATATAATCTTCATTCTGAAAAAGTGCTGTTCCGGAAGGATAAAAGAATTTAGCTGATAAGATGGCGCTCCAACCGCGTATTATTGGCGCCACCATTGCAATTTACTAATTAATTAATAATTTTATAAAGGTTGATGTGTTTCATCAAAATTTATGAAATATGTAGTTTAAGTATGTTTGTTTATGATATACCTAATAATCAGCACCAGCTACATCGCCAGATTAGGTTAAACTATTCCTATTGTTAGGTTGCCTGGAAGAGATTGCTTTAAGTGATAAGGCCGCCTATTGTTTCTCCCATGACCATTTTGTAATTGTATGTTTTTGAAATTGTATATTTGGTGATCAATAAAGTGCTATCTATCTCTCTATCTATCATGGTAACGACAATGACATGACAGCGTCAATTTTAATGTGTTGCTCTCACAACCATTAGAGCTTAGTTAGTTAGATGACGTTACAGGTGTTTATAATTAGGTATTTTGAATCTGAGGACCTCTATTTTACTTACATAAAAACTAAATTAGGTTTTTATATATCACGTGCGAAACTGCGGGCAAAAGCTTCTATGTATATAAACATTTCTTGAAAAATCAACCAATCAATAACTCTTTATTGTGCACCAATAGAAAAAAGAACTTACGGAGTAAAATTATATCTCATTATGCACAAAGGGCGGTCTTGTCGCTAAAAAGCGATCTCTTCCAGACAACCCCGGAATGAATTTGAGTATATAATGATGATGGTAGTATACATAATGCATAGTACAATTTCTTACATTCTAGTAATAAATATATAAATGCAGTATATACGGATGTTCTATATATTAAATACATATATACTTAATATACATAACATACAAATATACATCTACAGACAACAAACAAATGTCAATGTTTATAGATAAATAAATATATATGTACATTGTACATACATTTAAATATCATCAAAAAATTATCTAAGTGATGGTGATAACCGTTTAAAAATTCGTTGCGTAGACTTTGTTTTATAATATGTGAAGTAGATTAACAACAACAATCGTGTGTTCGTGCTATTTTGTGTGTCATATTAAGGAAATGCGTGTTTATAATAGCACCGGGTAATCGGTAGACGCTTTTACCGAACGCACGTGGGTCATTTAACTTTACACGCGTGCTTTCATCGCATGATCACGATTCGAGACTTCCTTCACGAATATGCTTTTTAGCTACTGTGATCTAGTGGCTTAAGTGTTTTAGTGTTCGATTCTCGGCAGTATATATTACAAACGCATTCTAATTCTCATCTGCATTTATTATATTAGTTTTGTTTGCTTATCTGATTGAAGTAGGCAGTTTTAATTTGCCTCGGGAGATAAATGTAAAGGAAATTTTGACTGTAAATTTGACTCATTATGTAGTGTTGTATTCTTCCGACATACAGGAATACTAGCAATTTTTGATAAGCGTATATATGGTATAAGCTTGAACAGTGACAAGGAATAATCTTACACGTTTTTATACTTCCACTAAATCATGATGTTTATATAGGTAGTAATATTTTAACCAAATTCATAGAAGACGTGGTAAATGTGATAAGTAAACGAGCCCATAAATCTCAAAGGAATATTAGGAACAAAAAAATAAGGTAATATTGTAGAGAATCTATTTCTCCGAGTAAAAGAACCGGAATACATACATAACGTAGTTTATTAGATATTGTCTTACAGAATCGGCCATGTTCAATAAGAGACTATAATTACGATATTTGCGGAAGTTTAACCCTATTGCGGTAACACCTCGACGCTTGCCTAGCCAAAAGTACCAGACCCTGGTGCCCCTGGGACCAGAGCATCCCAACATCTACGGCGTGGCTCGCCGAGGAAGTCTCCGCTACCTGGACTCAATTTACTGCGACCGTCACTGTTGGGTGTGCAGGCTCATCTTACTCCCTCTATTTCTTGGTTTCTTCTTCTAGTATATGACGTTCTATCAGAAGGATTCTACCACTAGCTCTCTTCAAGGGGATTAATTGGTAGTTATTGAATAAACTTAAAATTGATAATAATAAAAAATAATTTTTTAATGTTTACTCTAAGTCTAACACATCACATTTTTCATCCGTGCAGGAACGGAGAAAGAATACAATTTCCTGCGGCCGGGCGGCCTGTCGTAAGAGGCAACAAAACAACCCACAGCCAAGTGGTAGGGCATTTGTCCGACTGGATGGCTACCACTCCTGGTCTAAAGTATGTCGCCATAACAACCTTGAGTTGTGTTCCGGCATTAGTGACCAGGTTCCAGTCCCCCTTAAGAGGACAGCAGCGCATTTGTAACACCTTTGGTGTTGCAAATGTCAATAGGTGATGGTAACCGCTTTCCATCAAGTGGGCCGTCTGCCTGTCTGCTGAAATCCTGCAATAATAATAAAAAAACAATAGTTATTTGTGTGTTCGTTCCCTATGCGTTTGCGCACAATTCTTCAAAACTTTATATGTACAGTTGTAGTTGGCATTTGCGTGAAGGTTTCTAATATTATTAACGTACGATAGATGTTGTGCATGAGGATATATTTTGAAAAAGGTATTACTTTGGCTGAAAAAATATTTTACAGGATCAAAGAAATTGAGTATTGAAAAAGGCATTGTAACATATGACAGGACTTAACAAGTACTTATAAATACAACGTTACGACATACAATATAGGAGCAGCTATCATGTAAGGTACGCTGTGCCATCCAAAAAAGTTTCTATATTACCATACATACAAGCCAGTTTTAATTAACACATTAATTGTATCTTTCTATGTCAATGTAATTATTAGAAGACATTACATTTGCGATTACGCTATATCTAAAGGAAATCGTTGGAATCAACTATTATCCGGTTTGCGTTATATGAGAAATATATCGGTTAATACAGGTTTGATAGTGGTTGAGTAACTTATATATCCGGCCTCATTGTTTGGTTGTTTTTAAGCGTTAATAACTCGTCGATTTTTATAACAGAGTCTAAGCGAAATCAAACAGTAATTAATTTAGCTCTTTTTAGTTTTTATTTTTATTGCATGAGATCAGTAAACAGGCAGACGGACAACCTGATGGAAAGCGGTTACCGTCGCCTATGGACAATTGTATCATCAAAAGTGCTACAATTGCGTTGCTACTCTCTCAAGGGAGACTGGAACTTGGCCACTGATACCGGAATTCAACTCAAGGTTGTTATGGCGGTATAATTTTGACCAGGAGTAGTAGCCGTCCAGACGGGCAAATACTCTACTATCTGATTGTGGGTTGTTTTGTGGAAAACTTTGGTAATTTATAATAGGTCGTGATGAGAGCCTAATTAGTTTCAGCGTTAATTGTTTTATGCACATTGTCTGACCCATTATTATCTAACCCATTGCGCAACTTAATTCTAATAACAACCAAACCATTATAAGCAATGAAGTCTGTTTGCAAAATTCATAATCGCATAATGTACGAGAACTCAGTTTTGGAATTTTAAAACTTAGTAACTGACATTGTTTATTTAAAAGACATTTGTCTACCCAGGCATTTAGCGATGTATTATGTTTGTCAAAACATGTAAAAACTCTATGAAAATATGATATCGCCCTGTAAGATTAATAAGTAGTTTTGAAATGGCATGTTATTGAAGTTCATGAAATGTTTTTTGAAGCGTTCAAGTTTTTATTGGCAAACATTTCCTTGGGCTCAAAATTGCACAGCTGAACCATTTCAGGACGTCTTTGACTATATCACAATATTTATCTAATGCGGCATAGGGTAGACGGCAGTCAATTGAGATACTTTTTATCATCTTACAGAATGTCGTGGCCTCAGTGCAAAATGACTGATCATTTTGTACTACTGTACAAACTTATGACTTCAAATTTTTGTACAATTAAAAGGTGTCAAAGAGCATAATAATATTAAATATTGTTTAAACAGTAATTAAAATTATTTCTATAATAATGTTAAAAGTAACTTGCATGTATAATGTTTTTATATGTAAACTAGTTACGGCCCGCGTCTACTCTCGCGTTTAAAAAGTATGTAAATGTCATGAAGTGAAATTGTTAAATTTTCGAAATGTCGAACTCAATTTTTATTCAAAGTACCTAAATACCCGTAACGCCATCTAGCGAAACTGGAATTAATCATGAGAGCAATACATTAAAATTCTCGCGATCATTTCAACGACAACACGTATTTGTTAGTGAACTGTATTAAACGTGATCGTGGAACGCGTGAGAAGCACTGAAAGCTGTGAACAACTCTAGATTTCATCCGTCTACCATCGACTTCCAGTCTTAACAAGGGAGTGCGTAGTGGAACACTTACAAGCCAATAGATGGCGCTGTGCAATAATTGAGGCGCAAACGCCTGCGAAGAACAACAATGCCCTCGCTGAAAGATCTTCCTTTGAGACGGAGAGGAAATCCATGTTGCTCGTCCACTCTATACGGGGTCACCCACCTCACGGTTATATTAGTCTATCCCTCAGGAGCAGTACTTTTTTTTCTGAATTAAAGGTACCCTATGAAAGTTTCGTGGTTGTGTGATTAGAAATCACAAAAACTCACATTCGCTTTTATATTAGTTAGGATAATGTTACAGTTTATTGTAACATGTGTCATCAACTCAAATAACATAAAGGAGCTCCCAACAGATTCATTACTTTTTCTTACTCTTTATACTATTATTCCTAATTACTTGAGTAATTTAAAATGTAGGAAATACGCTGCTACGTCTGTAATTAGAAAGGTAAACATAAGCATCCCGATCTTGGAGTCATTGTCCTCCGGAAAAATGCAGCTGTAAATATACCAAATCGTATAAACGTGGTATTAGTAAACAATTTTGTTTTAAAGCTTATCAGTCGTCTATTCTTATGATACGTTTCAAAGATAATGGTCTGTCCAGATTGGCTACAGAACGAAAATATATCCTTAAATGCACCAATCATACTATGGTCTCCGTATGCTCGTGCCCGAAGTAGGTATTCTTTATACAGTTGTGACGTCACAAATGACATGATAATAGTTGTGATTGATGATGTATGTCAGAATGGTGAAATTTATAAGAAAAAACCTACTATTCGGATATCAAATACAGTGTGAACTCCATGTATCGTCACTCGATTTACCGACAAACTCCCTTAAGCGTCGAAATCACTTGGATTTGGTTAGTTTAGTTTCACTTCCGTACACACTCTATATAGCATTATTTATTGAAAGTGGGTTTCTCAATAACGACAACAATTAAGTACCTTTTAAGCTGCCAAAATTAGTAAAAACTGCGCAGCTGAGTACGTTCTTTTATCGCTTTATCTATCCTATCCTAGCCCATAATAAACTCGACCGTCGCCATCATACATACCGAAATTTCTAAGTACTTTCTTGATCACCAAGATGCATCAAAATCGCAAGATATGAATAAAATAAGTAAAAAAATACAATAAAATTACTGGTGCAGCAAAAACGTCTGACAAAAATAACAGACTCTGCATTTAACGACAACTCTCTATAACGCTATAAAATGCACAGTTCCTGCAGTGTCGTTATATATAGTTTACACTGTAATTGAAAAAAGATCAAATAAAAGTGGATAATATGGAGAGTAGCAATATAAAGATATTTATGTGCCTATAGGTACAAAAGTTATGAATAGACTAGAAAAGTGCATTTTTATTAACATTTAATTTATTAAAATTAATTTAGGAAGGAATTAAGAAAGGGTACACTTATCTGTAGCAGTGATCTGGTACATAGTCTATAGTTAGTTTATACACCTATTAATAACCTTTTTTATCTTGAAGGGGATGGACAATCTATATAAGAAATTAATAATTTATTAAGTTAGAGATATGAAAAAATCATTTCAATAAAACATAGTCTACATAGCTGTGTATACACGCTGTTATGTCGTCTGTTCTCATTCTTGTGAAATTTGTCTAATCTGTAGCTAGAGACTGGACTAATGATACCACTTTGTTTACTTTTCAGAGTGGAACATGTCGAATATCTGTCAACGGTACATTAAGCGACACTGCGACGAGAAAAATGGAGGATCCTACATGAAGGTAAATTGTATATTACTTTTAAACTTAACCAAATTATCATGGTATTTGTTCTTTACGAAATGGATAATAATATCTACCCATTAACGCCCATTAACTGCTGGTCTTGGGGATTCCGCTTATCCAAGACAGATTAGAGAGTTTTACACTGACTATCTCCATATACAGGCTCAAGATGTTTTCTTTCACCGTCAGTGCCTGGATGCCTAATAGATAAAAAAACTACCTAATCGGTTACATGATTTCCGACTAGGTTTCGAACTCGCATTATTGAAATGTGATACAGACCCCTTACACATTGCGCTACCAGGACTTATAATGTTATCATTTATTTAATAAATTATTGATAAGCCAATTTTACTTCTATAACGAATATTGGAATTCTAGATATTTCGAGTTCATGTGTTCACACACAGCTTAGTGCCGGTTCACACTTGCTGTGTAAGAATGCAGAATGCTGCGTCATGGTTAGTCAGATAAGAAAAAATACCGGGAAACTGTTGAAGTGATTCACAAGGGATGCCGGTACCTCCCTGACACTAGGCACTACTTTTAATAGTAACTAAGTTGTAATAATGGGAATCATGCGTTTACATATATCAAAATACTTATGTTTAATATTAGAACTTACAATACAGATACGAGAGAAGTTTAAATGCAATTATTAACATAAAGGTAACAATAGGTTCAAATAGATACATAATATAACTTACTGCCCTAATTATCATGCGAACGGAATATGTGCATCAAATTTCTTAAAATACCTTAAGCTTAAATTCGTTTAACTTCGAGAATACAAATATTTTTAGCACTTTCAGTATTGTTAGTAGATGGCTTTTTTAGGCATATTAATTTGTACGTCTAGGCCCTACATTATATGAAACGTATTATACCTTTAAATTAAATTGAATTGCGTTTTAACGAATAATGTCCATTCCACTATCAGTGCTCTCCATACTTGTCTTGTACAGTGAACAACTAATATAGGCGATTACGACTTGGAATTTATATGAGGAAAAGTTATTATATCTATTATTCGTTGTATGAATTCTCATAACTATGCCAAGTCTTCTGACATAAATGTAAAGGACTCGGTTACAGCCGCTTATCGTTAATTTTACCAATACAAGTCGGTCATAAGTAAAAGTTCAGTTTTTCCGTCCACTTGTCCTTATGTCGATGTGTCCGTTCTTTCTGACGATCTCGCAACAGCGAGCACTTCTTGTATGTAGAGTATATTATTTTCAATATACATATACTAATATAATATACTAGAGGTCGCGGCAGACATTGTCCTGCTTTGCAAAAATAAAAATCTAGGGCCCGATCCTAGCTGCACCTACCGGGGACTCAATCAAACACACAAATAATTTCATCAAATTCGGTAAAGTGGTTCTTAAGTCAATCAATGCGCATATATACATTTCTACTTTTCATTTTATTTGTATAGATTAATATAAATCTATAATTTTATTTATAAGAACTGCCCTTATTAACTAAAGTACTTAAACATTTTCATTACAAGCAATTTCCAAAAAGCAGGATATAGATATTATGCATTTAATGTTTATTATCCATTTTGTAGAGGGTAAAATTTAATTTTCTCTCATCTTCGATCCGAGATGTTTTTGACATTTTCAATTTCCCCCTTTGAGCGTCCCGTTGACCACATATCTACATTCATCGATGACAAGTGGCTATTCGTGTAACATTAATAGAATTTCTTAAAATATATAAAAATATTAATTTAATTAAAATATGGCATTATATGTGGTTTTTGGATAATAACAATTATTTGTAATGGAAGTCGAGAGTTCTTGATGTTAGGAACAAATATGTATTTCGACAAAAACACTATTAAAAATATTCGAATCAATTTCGATTGTCATTCAAACAACTTTAAACCTTGGAATATATTTTGTAACTAGGATTTTCGACTTAGTCCACGCTTAACTTGAAATTTCCGCGGGATTTCCGTCGGGGACACAAAGTATTGTAGCATTTAAAAAAAGAATGTAAATGATCGTTTTAGTAGAAACTGTGTCGGAATAAGCTATTTTTTATGCATCCGAACAATTTCAAACCGCTCCCGGGAATTAAAAAATATCACACATTTTATTACATAAAATTTGCAATCGATCAGTGAAAAAATCACATTGGATGGAGATTTTTTTAATCTGGCCACTTCAAATAATTCTCTGAAATATTCCCGCGGAATTCCCAGGTTAACAAGTAGCGCAGAGTTTAAGTCTAAGAATTTGCTGTCGTTCGGTGGGAACCGCATCGAAATCGGCCAAGTAATTTTTTGACAACACAATAAACGAACAAATTGACAAGAAATCTTAAAAACTGCGCCGTGTTCTACATCTTTTATATAGTCTATTCCAGCTGTTTTTATTAAATAGCTTAAATATACACTCAAAGAATGTTTAGAATTTTATAATATTACTAGCTGTCCCGGCAGACGTTGTCCTGCCCTGAAGAAATAAAATTTAGAACCCGACTGCAGCGCCATCTACCGGGCTTATTTGTGAATCTTAACCATCCTCGAATACACTTGAACACACACAAAAAAATCATTCAAATCGGTCCAGCCGTTTAGGAAGAGTTCACTGTCAACACACGTATAGAAGAATTATATATATAAAGATAGACAATCTGAACAATAAAAAAGTTCGCGTGCTTCCTAATGACAATGATGTTTTCTGCCTCTTGTTGACAATTATCATACACTTCCAAATTCCCTTTTTATGCAATAATTGAAAAAAATCATATTCAATAAAAGATAGATAAGTATTATTAGTTTTTTAATTTGTCTAAAGCGAATACAATGGAATTAAAAATTAATAAAATTATAAATGTGTTCCAAGGCCAATTGATTTTTTTATCGGATGCGTACATCCGTTCGATTTGTGTGATGGAAATAAACAAGTTCAGTTTTTTCATAAATGAGTTTTTATATTATGGCCTAATATATTATATCATATGTTAATATTCAATAAAAAAAAACATTATTTAATTGCCATCAACTTTCCGGCAGAAGTCGTGAAAACTAAGTGGCTAAGCAACCGCATCTCATTTTGATAACATGGGTTCTATTCTTAGCCGGAATTATGTACCGCTTAGACACAATACTCATGCGTTGGCAACGCCCATGCTGTTCTAAATGCCCACAGGCGACGATAACCACTTTTCATCAAGAGGGCCGTCTACCTGTTTCAGGCAATAACAAAAACACTTTTGTGACCTAAAATGCTTTTACAATATAATAAACATTATATGAAAATCTGTCCATTTACACTCAATTAGCGAGGTAGATATACCGTACCGTGTCCCTAAAATGCGGAGGTACGAATCCTGAAGTGCGAATATCTCATTCACCAAACCACCTTTATTGCCCGATTAGCTAAGTTTCCTCTAAGATAGTTGAAAGGGCCGGCCAATATTTCACCAAGAAATTATTATTACTGTGCTTTTGTTGGAATTGTTAATTATGATGAGCAATCAAGTATTTATAATCCATCTCTTTGTCTAGCAAACCTAATCTATTTACAGTACAATGTAAGAACTTTATAACTTGATAACGTCAGCAGTAACAACTAACAAACAGAAGCTTTTCAAATAAAGTTTGCATTTAGTTCCTGGATTGTGCAGCGGGTTCAATTTCCGTGGTGAAGGCAAAGCGGCGTCGCCCGTCCGCAGGCTTCCTACGTGAAGCTTGTGTCTGGTGTTGCCATGACAGAGATTGAAATAATCCATATAATTATTTTCATGGATTTTCATCAATCTCTGTATTTTAGTCAGTAAATGTCGTGTACCCAAACTATATATATACATTAAGTTATCAGCGACTACTCACTATTTAGGCGTCAGAATATTTAGCGCTTTAAAAAATTCTTGTACCCCTGACTCTTATTGTTGTTTGAAAGACTTCGGTTTTATAAAATTTATAAGGATCTGGATAATTTGTGGTATTGATACGAAGAGTTACTTTCAACGTAAATACATTCATGCATTTAGTTGATTATTATTCAGGATCTAGGGGAATCAATTTGTTATTACATAAAAATAACGTTATCGTAATCGCCAGATTAGTTAAGAATTTCTTCTAATTTAGGTTTCCTGGACGAGATTGCTTTTAGCGATATGGACGCCTATTGTTTTGCCAAGAAGTATTGTATGCATTTTGTTTTTGTAATTGGTTATTTTGGTAACCAATAAAGTGTCATATAATAAATCAAAAATAATTAAATTATTTCAAAATTGGAAACGAATGTCCGATGCGTGCATACTAAGTTTACTCCGTGTGAAATTCCATAAAGTCCTTATAATCTTAATATATATAAATCTCCTGTCACGATGTTTGTCCGCGATGGACTCCTAAACTACTCAATCGATTTTAATCAAATTTGCACACCGTGTGCAGTTTGATCCAACTTGAAAGATAGGATAGTTTTTATACCGTTGGAACCGGTAGGTGGCGCTGAGATCGGGTTCTAGAATCCTCTTAACAACGGAGAGCGATTTTGTTTTTGTGTGTTTGAGTGGGTCCGCGGATGGTTTAAATCCACAATTGGAACCAGTAGGTGGCGCTGGGATCGGGTTCTAGAATCCTCCTAATCACCGGGAGCGATTTTGGTGATTTTGTTTTTGTGTATTTGAGTGGGTGTCCCCGGATGGTTTAAATCCGCAATTGGAACCGGTAGGTGGCGCTGAGATCGGGTTCTAGAATCCTCTTAACAACGGAGAGCGATTTTGTTTTTGTGTGTTTGAGTGGGTCCGCGGATGGTTTAAATCCACAATTGGAACCAGTAGGTGGCGCTGGGATCGGGTTCTAGAATCCTCCTAATCACCGGGAGCGATTTTGGTGATTTTGTTTTTGTGTATTTGAGTGGGTGTCCCCGGATGGTTTAAATCCGCAATTGGAACCGGTAGGTGGCGCTGGGATCGGGTTCTAGATTTTTATTTTTTCAAAGCAGGACAACGTCTGCTGGGGCCGCTAGTTATAATATAATAATTTGTGATTGAGAATAACAGTATTCAGTTTAAGTGTAAAATAGAACTTTTCTTTGGTCTGATTTAATAATAAAAAACGTGTGCATCTCGGGATGCCCGACAGAAGTGATAACTTGCGTGAGAGAAAGGGAAGCCAGACAGACAGGCGCCGTAACGCGTTACGTAACGAAACGGTTTACCCTCCTTTATGAAGTTATCACTTCAATTATAAAACTTATTTAAGATAACTTCAATTAAAATCAGAACTGTTTTAAGTAAAATTAGAAGAGCGGACCCCAAAAGATCCTTAAATATCTTATATTCCGAACATATTAAGACACAAGGCAACACTACTTTTATAGGTAATAATATCTGTGAATATGTGCCACATGTCGCAGGTTATAGTGAAGGGTATTCAAACGAGCCGATATCACGTAACACTGAAGATAATAATACAAAGACGACGTTTCGAGTTGTTACATTACCATACAGATTAAGCCGGTAAAATCTAAGTAAAAAAGCTACAGCATTGTTGTATTTTTTATCCTTTTTGTTGCATAGTTTTAAGATTAACTAACCATCGACAGGGCCAGAGAAACAAAGATTGTTATGGTTCCGATATTTAATGGATGAATTTGGCCAAGTGCGTAACAAATCGCACTCATGAACGAGTTCCGTAGTGACCAATTTATCTTGTTTTAGTAATTTGTCTTCAGAACTTAAATGTTTTCATCGAAATATTTTTTAACCTTACAGCGATAGAGAGCACTGTGACTTATTTTTGGAGAATTTTCTACCTCATAGATCAATTTTACTGTTTCGGAAACGAAAACTTATCTTATTAAGAAACATTAGTACCATTTTTTATGATCTATGTAATAATAAACGCACATAATCCAAAAAAATCATAACTTAGTTACATGTATAGTGAGTGGCCAACCCATAGTTTTAGGTTTTTCGCAACTTCACTATATTATTGAGCAGAGACATTCTAGGAGTCAAATAGTAATCATATAGATCCAGTAGATTTCGACAAGTGTTTGTCCTAATCAGATTTAGACAAACGGTCAGAATGGATATTGAACATTAAAATCTTAAAATTTACTGCTTTCAGTTGTAGTACTAATTAATTGTTACTTACAGTAGCAGAATACATAATATTGTCGCATAATAAAAACTCTATTCAAAGAAAATGACTAAAACAAAGTGACTAAAGACTTTAGAAATACAAGCCTAATTAGAGCTCTCGTTTGATAACAAAGGCGTTGCAAAGTAAAAGTGCAAACAAAGGGACCTCAAGAACAATCGACAATATGGGGAAAAATAACAAATACCAGAACAAATCAGCCGTGGCTGTGCCTTGCTTAATAAGAAAAAAACCCTGCTTTACGAAACGAAAAATCCCCAGCGACGAGGAATTAATGCAAAACTTTATTCATTTTAACATTGCAGGCGATACAACGGAAGTACTTTTATGAAATGTTTGTAGGGTAGTTATGTGTTAACCTGTCGGGGCTTTTAAAGCCCTTGCTTACTTTAAACCAGCACTGTAGTATTTTGTCAATTAACTAGAAATGTCGAACGCAACGCACGCGAAAAAATTTAATCCATAGATTGTTCCTATTTAAAATACATGTCACAAAAGACACCTGTATTTAAAACCATCAACTATTAGAATTCCAATTCCAAAGTGTGTAGTAGTCAATAATCAATACTTTTATTTTACATTAGTGTACGATCTTACATTATGTTGATTGAATTTGTATATACAGTCAGTCCAACTTATACACGACTACTTACTTTTTTCAAGAATTCAAGAAACACATTTCATATATTTTGGGGTAAAACGCTATTCTTTTCTGTACAATATATATATATATATATATATATATATATATAACATTATATAGAGCAAAGATTTGTATATCTGTATCTTAGACCATTCAACCCTGTATATTCGTTACAAAAATACAAAAATTACTGGGCCGACTTCAAAAATTCTTTCATCATAAGAATGGTAAATTATTCATGAATAACATAGGATATATTTAATGTAAATAATCGGGTTGTATATTTTTTACAAGTCAGGACAACATCTGCCGGTACCGCTAGTATGGTATAAGAATCTTCGTCTTCAACCAATCCATGTCCACTGCTGGACGTAGGGCTCCCCAAGTTTGCGTTTTGACATATCCCTGTCTCTCGTCTTCTTTGTTCGACAGACCACCGGGCTGGAGGGCTGTAGGCCCTGTATATAAGTATATAGGGTCTACATTCTTAATAAAAGGTTAGGTCAGAGGTTCTTACCCTTGTAAGAAGTGGAGAAGATTTTTTTATATATAAATTATATTAAATTATTTCATTCTCTTTGTAAAGTTTGACCTACAAAATAAGATCCATTACTGGCTCTTGTGCTGTGTTTAAAATGTAAATACCTATTGTAATGTATAGTGTAAATCTATGTGATCTTTGATGATTAATAAAAAAAAACGAATCGCAACGGACAAGTGGAAAAACGAATAGCAACGGATAAGTGGCAAAACGAATCGCAACGGACAAGTGGAAAAACGAATGGCAACGGATAAGTGGAAAAACGAATCGCAACGGACAAGTGGAAAAACGAATCGCAACGTACAAGTGGAAAACGAATCGCAACGGACAAGTGGAAAATCTTCAACTGACAAGTGTTAAAATGAATCGCAACAAAATTTTAACTTGAAGTTTTACGGGCAGGTTTTCAAATTGGACAAGTATATTAACAATCTGCCCGTAAAACTTCGAGTCAAAATTTTGTTGCGATTCATTTTATCACTTGTCAGTTGAAGATTTTCCACTTGTCCGTTGCGATTCGTTTTCCACTTGTACGTTGCGATTCGTTTTTCCACTTGTCCGTTGCGATTCGTTTTTCCACTTATCCGTTGCCATTCGTTTTTCCACTTGTCCGTTGCGATTCGTTTTGCCACTTATCCGTTGCTATTCGTTTTTCCACTTGTCCGTTGCGATTCGTTTTTCCACTTGTCCGTTGAAGTTTCACTTCTAATATGTGTCCCAGCACACATTTCGGTTTTTCGCAGGTTTACTGCAAATTATGATTTGGTTAGGTTAAGTACATTTTAATGGTGTATGTAATACGTTACCCACGCACCGATCATTTTTTACGTCAACACTTTTGTTGTTCGTTGTCGTTCACTTTTGTTATGACTTTCGAAAAACTGAACAGTTGGCAAAGTTTTCTTGTTGTTATTTTTGTTTACTCAACAAACTCTATTTATTTATTTATATTTTTTTTACACATACCACAAATACAGGCAGTGATGCCTTGTCACGTGGAGAGCAGAGCTATAGTTCGATGCAAACTTAAGTTTGCCTCCATTAATAGCGGCTCGGAACATCGCACTTTCCGATGCGCAGAACGCAATTTTAGGTATTAGAGGGACGAGGTCGTCGGAGAACGAGATATATCCTCGCTCGCTTTCTCGCTCGCTTTCTCGTTTGCGGGACTTCCCCGGCGCTCGGCTCGGCTCACCAAGTCTGCCACTTTAGCGCTTTCGAAGCTAGATATAGCGCTTTTTAGGGCAACCCAGCTCCCAATTTTATTAAGCAACTTCCAGCGCAAAATCTTGCGCTTTTTATAATATGCAAATATCTAATTCATTTTATAATAAATATATTTATGAATATCTAGACTAATATTATAAAGAGGAAAGATAAGATTGGTTTTTGCTTGCATGAAGAGGCTCCGAAATTACTGAACCGATTTGAAAAATTCTTTCACTGTTGGCAAGCTACGCTATCCCCGGGTGACATAGGGTATATTATATTTACAAAAAAATTAGGGATCATTACTAAAACTTCAATAATGTAGTCCAAGGTATAAAAAAAATACCTAAAATCGCGTGCGCTGCGAAAACTATTGATGATAAAATAACAAATAAAATAAATTACTGAACCGATTTGAAAAATTCTTTCACTGTTGGCAAGCTTTTTTTTTTTTTTTTTTTTTTTTGTTTGAGGCGAGGAAAAATGCTGACCGATTTACGCACTCTCAGGGCCGTCACTAGGAAACGGCGCGCATCCATCGGGGGCGATAACGCTAGCAATAGTATGCTTTTTTGCGCTTCGTCCGCGATGGCTTGACACTGAGGAGTGTGGAAGACTCAGAGCGATGCCGCACGGGCGAGCAACCTCAATACCCACTAAAAAACCTCTCCTCCCGTCGACCCTGCGCTTTGTTGTGAAGGAAAGACTGAGATATAGAACATAGTTACGCAACAGTCGATCCAGCGCAATAAAGTGCCTGGAGTGTGCCCTGGGAGAACACACCCCACTTCGAAACGGGGGCTGAATCCCTTGCGTTGCCTAGTAGCAAGGGGCCCCTCGTACCGGAACCTAACTCAGGGAGGGAAGTAATGCGCGTACCTGCCTCTCCGGGTGCTAGCTGAAGGCCGGCGACCTCGGGTGGAGACATTAGCACGCGCTGCAGGACTTCGCTCCCTATCCCTTTCTGCGGCCTCTTTTAGAGACATAACCGCCTCACAGAAAGAGACCGCAGACTCCCAGCGGTCGTCGCTGTGCAACATGGCCGTTACCAAGTCGCCAAGCGATCGGACGGCTCCTACGTGTGTCTCGAGCTCGAAACGCTGAGGCGTCCATGCAGCGCACTCAACAAGCGTGTGTAACGCCGTATCGGGTGCGCCGCATTGGCGGCAGTCCGGGGAAGGCAAGCAGCCCACAATGCGAAACAGATACTGGTCGAAACAACCGTGTCCGGTCAGTATCTGAGTCGTCCTGAAGGTCAGGGTTCCGCTGGTGCGGGTCACCCATCTCTCCAGCTGCGGCCTGATTGCATCCACCGTATAGCAGCCGGCCACAGGGTGTTCGAGGTCACGAGACCAGGCGACGAGGCAGGAGGCGGTTTCCCGCTTCCTGACCGTCTCTAATTCGACTTGACAGAAGGTCAGTCCTCTAGCTAGGGCATCCTGCTGGGCGCGACGAACTCTGGACAGGACGTCTGCCTGGAGAGGCCAGGGCAGCTCGCCTGCCAAGAGAGTCGCCGCCGACCACGACACTGTGCGGTACCCCCGTATGGTCCTCACGGCCAGAACCCGCTGCGCGCGGTGCAGCAGGGTTCGGTTGTGGCGGTGAAGCGCATCGGACCAGACGGGCGCACCGTAGAGTGCCATACTCCTCAGGATGCCGGAATAAAGCTTCCGCGTCGCACCCCCCGGCCCCCCCACGTTAGGAAGAAGCCTGGAGAGTGCGCCCGCGGAATTCAGAAGTTTGGGAACTAGCTGCTCAAAGTGCGCTTTGAACAGCCATTTCCCGTCTAGGACTAGCCCAAGATATTTCATCGTGGGCCCTACTCTAATCGCCACCCCCTGAACTGTAACGGACAAGTCCGGGGGAGGATTCCGGAATTTCCTATGGAACATGACGGCCTCCGTTTTCGCGGGGGAGACCTTCAAGCCCAGCCTAGCTATTCGATCTACGACGATCGCCAGCCCGTCGTTGGCGACGTCCACGGATTCCGCAAAAGACGCGGCGCGTGCCGTGAGTAGGGTGTCGTCCGCAAAGCAGATCAGCCCTACTCCGGGCCGGACCGTCACCCGAAGGATCCAGTCATAGCCTACGTTCCAAAGGATAGGCCCGAGGACCGATCCCTGTGGAACGCCGCACGCGACACGTCGCCGACCTAGCACGTGGTTGGCGGACTCACCACCCTCCCAAAGGATGTGCCGATCTCGCAGGTACTCGCCCAACAGCCTCGTGAGGTACGGGGGGACTCCGTGCGCGCGGAGCCCTTCCCTGATCGTCTCATGAGGAAGGCTGTTAAAGGCGTTCGCTATGTCTAGCGACACTGCAAGAACGACGTCCTTTGCTTGGACGGCTTCGTCCGTCAATGTTCGCAGCGTCTCGAAGGCGTCCATCGTGGAGCGCCTCCGCCGAAACCCGAACTGCGTATCTGATAGCCCCGGCTCCACAGTGAGTATATTACATTTACAAATAAATTAGGGGTCCTTACTAAAACTCCAATAATGTAACGCAAGGTGTACAAAAAATACCTAAAATCGCGTGCGCTGCGAAAACTATTGATGATAAAATAAAATAATGTACTACGACTTTGTAGAACACATCATTATTTACAAAAAGTATCGCGACAACATATATCTAACTATTATAGTTATGCCACAATAAGCGTTTTTTTATTATAAAAAATTAATTAAAATGCCGCCGCTAGAAAAGGCTTTTTATTTGTATCTTGATATTAATCCTTATCAAAATAAATTACTTCATATTCAAGACTGCTTCAATACCTTTATATAACTTTTTGAATTATTCAATTCGGACATTCCATTCGAAAGATATCACGAGTTTAAAAATGTAAGAATTAGTGACGGTGATCACGTGACTGTGACATCTTTTCGTGAGTTAAAACTCCATAAGACCCCCTCTATATAGAAGTTTCACTTCAAAAAGAATATATTAATGGACCCTTAGATCTAAAGCTGAAGTTGTAGAACAACTGGATGTCATCATTAATGACATATCAAATAGATTCTTTGATATAGTCTTACTTATAAAATTTTATTGAACATTGTCCTCATCATAAATATGGCAGGATTTCGCATGGCTATTACAAAGTTTATTTTAGACTGAAGATGAGTTGTATTTTGTTTCGCATCGGCATCGTAATTGAGTTTTGACAACTTTTTAACGAGATTTTCAATGTTGATGACATGTCCCCTGTCCTTTATTATAAAATAGCACCAAAGAATTTAAATGAGGCGCCAAAAAAGCATATCTCTTATTATATTTTAGAGCAAGTATAGAAGGTGATGTCAGGATCCCTAAGAACAGACGACCGTGCATGACAAGAGCTATGAATGTCAAAGAAGCAAGTGAGGGGTGTAAGAATAAGCCTGAATGGCGCTCTGTTGTTCGTGCCTACCCCGCAAGGGACCTGGCGTGAAGTTATGTATGTATGTAAGTATAGGTTACATAAATTACAACAAAAGTATTATGGATATCATATCAAACATACTTTTACTTGAATGTTATCGTATTAGATGTTATATTTCTCTTATGTTTTTTTAACGATTTTAACGCGTTTATTTTCGTATCGTTTCAACAACTTTCAATACCCACCACCACGGGCTGATTTAAGTTTTAACGCAATGATAACTTAAGTGATATAATAGCCCTTTTTATTTCAATTAGCTGCTTTTACAATATACTCAGAATACTTGATCAATGCTAAACTACACTAAAGCAATTACATTTTATTATCCAGCTTTCTAATAATAAATATATGGTAATTGGTCATTCTCATTGTTAATAATGACTAGGAGTAATGACATAGACCTACTGGAATATTAAATGTTATTTTGCTAATTAATGAAGAGAATTATAAGTCCCTACATGTAAACTTCAGTAAGATGCATCAATAGTACAGAGTAGAATTGTGATAGATCACAATTTATTATATTTTAGTGCTATTTAAAGTAGATAGATCTACTTTAAATAGCACTAAAATATAATAAATGCTTAATTAAAATTACATATCAACAGTTTTAAATGCATTTTATTTCATTTCATTTATCTCGAGGTTTCACCAACTTTTCAGTAGCCGTGATCACGAAAGACCAATATGTTAATTTTTTCATTACTACTATTATGATAATAAATTAATCATCACGGAAGACAAAAAAGGTCGTCCTTTTTGTCTTCTGTGATCACGGGTACTGAAAAGTGTTTGAAACGCCGAAACTAACAAAAAAAAAAAGAAATTAAAACTTAAAACCGTTGAAAAGTAATTTTAAAAATATATTTTCGTCTCGAAACCTTAGAAACATACCTACTACTTTTTAATTTAAGTATCTAAAAATCATTTAAGTTCTTTTAGTTCAACAAGCCTTTAAAATTCATACGTAACCACGCAGCATAACATTATGTAAGGAGTCCCTTAGGAGATTATAAAAATTTCGCTGTCAACATCTCCCCGGCAACTCAATACTTCCAAACAATTAAAGCGAGCTCGTTAGCTTTACGAGATTTTTAGCTTCCTCACGACTCCATTGCATTTTATTAGTGCATAAAAATGTATAATTTAACAAAGTTGTCAATTTAGCACAAAATTTTTGAGGGAATTTTTTGCTGTTCGTTCATATTAAATTACATTTATCCCTCATTTATAATAAATACATATGTACGTTTATACCTAAATGTGACACTTGATCACTTTTTATGATATTGGTAGTAGAAAGGTATTTTAATTGAAAGAATCATTAAAATCATAGCATAAAAATAATTGGAAGAAATTTATAAACTTTTCTTTATTTATAACATGGACCACAAACCAGATAGGTACTAGAAGTTATAAAAAATGTAATCAATACTTGTAGATTCTGGTCAAATGATGTTCCTAATGCACCTCTTGACCCGGTTTCCAAACTTCCCTTTTGGACAAATGCATTGAAACTTTTCAATTTTTAACTTTATGTGCACTGTGATACAGTTGAAATTAATTCTGCAGTTTACTCATTTGTTTTTATTTACGTATCCTGGCAACAGTTAACACAGGAAAAGGTTATTGACGTTGCTCTTTACAGCAAGGCTGGTGGGACTTTCTTAATATAATGACTTGAAGTACATCGGTATTTGGAATTACCAGGGTAGCTCTGATATTTAGGTATGCACCTTAGTAAAAAGAGAATAAGTCTTTTTTTTATTTGGGGGGCTAACAGCTAGAATAATAATAACAACTAGGTTAGAAATTAATCATCCAAAAGCTATTGATAAGCCTCCACAGATGGAGAAAAAAAGCAGTAAAAATAACAAAAAAGAGGAAACAATAAAAAAGTACAGAGATCTAAGATACTTGAACAGGTAAGTCTGAATTAGAGTAAAATTTAACCAACTTATTAAGGAAATCAGTTTTTGGATTAAGATTAATATTGTATTTTTTTATTGTTGTTGCTAGGTGGAATTGCTTTGTGATAGGGTAGTGTGGGGCTGGCAATGATTACCGGATATTCACTAAAACCTCTTCGGGCTGCTTCTATTAACTTAAGCCAAACTCCTGGGACAACAACTTAAGCAGCGTCACTATTCTGGCAGGTGCGGGCCCTTAGGCAGGTCCCTTCTGTTACCGGACCGCGGAGGATCGGCTCTTACGGCAAGTTTAGTCCCACTTATCGAGTAAGAACGACCCAAGTGGAAATATTATTGTAAATATAAATTTTGACACATAATTTCATATGCAATATTTAATAAGAATAATTTTTTTTTGTAATATGATTGTTTAGTAATCGTGCAAATATGTGTTATTTTTTCGTTATACCTTATTTGTCGTACATTCTTAATATTGTTTTTGGTTACTTTTATCTCTTAGTTTTGGCAACCAAAATGGTACAAACATAATTATGTGAACGAACCCTAAGCTATTTTACAGATACATTCAATTACATATTGATGTATCCCGCGAGGTAATGCTGCCACCCTTCTAGGTACAGTGCCTACTGGGCATTGCCCAGTGACAGTGGTGTGGTGGGGCTGGAAGGGCTTTAATATAGGTTTTTATTTTAATTTAGTTTTTTACTATCTTATATATAAAATTCTCTTGTCACAGTGTTAGTTACCAAACTCCTCCGAAATGGCTTGACCGATTCTCATGAAATTTTGTATGCATATTGGGTAGGTCTGAGAATCGGCCAACATCTATTAATCATCCCCCTAAATGTTAAGGGTAGTCCACCCTTAAATATATATATATATATATATTTTTTTTATTTTTTTTCATTTTTATTTTTTTATGATACAGAATTAAAAAATACATACAAACCTAAATTTTCAACCCTCTACGATCAACCCCTATTTTTTAATAGCGATATTAGTATTTTTACAATTTCCTACTGAGATGATTTAGATTTTAATTTGAACGATTCTCATGAAATTTTGTGTGCATATTGGGTAGATCTGAGAATCGGACAATATCTATTTTTCATCCCGCTAAATGTTAAGGGTAGTCCACACTTAAATATTTTTTTTTTAATTTTTTGATATTTTTTTTGCATTTTTATTTGTTTATGATACAGAATTAAAAAATACATACAAACTTAAATTTTCAACCCTCTACGATCAACCCCTATTGTTTAATAGCGATATTAGTATTTTGACAATTTTCTACTGGGATGATTTAGATTTTAATTTGAACGATTCTCATGAAATTTTGTGTGCATATTGGGTAGGTCTGAGAATCGGACATCTATTTTTCATCTCCCTAAATGTTAAGGGTAGTCCACCCCTAAATATTTTTTTATTTTATTTTTTATGATACAGCATAAATACATAAAGTTTAGTTTAGGGTTGTATACCCTAAATTTTCAACTCTCTACTATCAACCCCTATTTTTTAATAGCGATATTAGTATTTTTATAATTTTCTACTGGGATGATTTAGATTTTAATTTCAACCAGGTAGATGGCGCTGCAATCGGGTACCAGAATTTAGGTGTTCTCTTTGTTGTTATATGTGTTGAAGTTTGTCCCGGAATGGTTTAAATAAGCGATTGGACCCAGTAGGTGGCGCCGCGATACTCCTCCTAAACGCTGGGGCTGATTTTGATGAAATTTTTGTTTGTTCAAGTGGATTTGAGAATAGATTATTAACATTTGGTCCTGGTAGATTACGCTGGAATCGGGTTCTAGATTTTAATTTTTTAAAGGCAGGACAACGTCTGCCGGGTACAGCTAGTTGTGTATATATTTTAAGTTAGGTTTATTTATAGGATAGTTTTTATTTTATAAACTTAAATTACTTCCAATTTAAATTAAAAAAACCGATACAATTTACGAATTACCTATTTGTCTATATATTTCCTATCTGCTGATAGATACTTAGAGTTACTACTATTCCAGGTAAATCGCATTTCCACCTATATTAAATAGGAAATGACGAATGGAAGAATAATTGAAAATGGCGGCATATCGAACAATAGTAAAATATTAATTTTCAATCCAAAACACGTTCATTATTGTACCATTAATAAAATTACGTCCTATTTAAAGGGCTATTACCACATTGGATCCCAATTCAAGCTACGTTAATGTGATAATCTTCATTTGCATAACGTAATGGCCTCAATTGGTCTCATTATGACTTTAACGATAGATGAAAGCTTCATATTCATTGCCTAATGTTGATTAGAAATTGTTCATGAACTTGCTACTTTATTACGTCACAGTTACGGTGACTATCATAATTTCCAGAATGATAATTATTAATAAAGAGATTGGTAACTTTATTGAACACCATTACAGAAAACTTATGAACTATTATTATTATAATAGTGTGCAAAGGGCGGCCTTTACTGTACGTTGACTTGCATCATCTGACTAACATTTTTATTCGTAATAAAACTACTTTTTAACGGTTTTAAGCGAGGTAATTCATTTGATTTTTATTATTCCGACGGAGGACAAAGATGTCGAGTATATAGTAAATAAAAATAAATAAAACTTTAACAATAAGTATTGTTAATGTTTTATTTAACCTACCGCTAACTTGTTCATTTTAATTATTTACTTTTAATTTTGTTTATGGTTATTATTTAGAGCCTAATCTAATTTACCACCGCTTCGCAACATGTTGTGGCTTGAAGAGAAGAAGCGGCGCAAGAAACTCTTCAGCAAACAAGCCTAGCTCTAATAATTTTATATAATATTAAAAAGGTGGAGATCAAAAGAAATTGTTACTCAAGTTGGTTTGTGTTCCGGTGCACACAGAAGGAGCTCCCAGTGGCTTGAAGTCTGGCAGTTGGTTTTTGCTGGGTTTGGGTCTTAATAGTTTTAATGATCGTGATGATGATGATAACGAATTTTATTCGTTGAGCTTCTTAGAAATATTCATATAATATTATTGTTGTATCCGTCTTCGAATTTGTAATGAACTAGCGCTTTTTAAGTTGACATCTTATTGTTCTTAATATTAGATGATATATATTTACCCAATTTCATATTTTGTTATTTTTCTAAAAAAACATGTTTTCTGGCCCATATTAATTTTCTGACACCACTAATATAATGTTAATTAAACGGAGCGAACTAAAAGCATTTTATTTCCACATTTTGAAGTGGGAACCCTTGACGTCAAAGTAAAAGCGTCCTACTCGAGGGGCTAAACGCAGCTTGTGACAGTGTGCGCTATTTAAAGGCTTGATTACACGTAACGAGTATACGTGGCGAGACAGTGCCCTCGGCTGAATACTCGGTGCATCTAAACATTAAGACGAGGAGTATAAGGCCGAGCGCTCGCCCCAGCAGTGTGGCGAGAGAGTCACTAGATCCACTATTTGTTTGCTAGACCGAGCATCTTGCTCCCCGCCTCATTGTTCGGCCGCCGCATTGTCTCGGTATCCCGCTCATCAGATATGAATACATGCTCGGATGACACTTGTCTGCCACTCGTCCGGTTTTTTTGTTATTACATTGAATTTCTTTTTAAAATGGCCAAAAATAAAAAATGGAATTTAGATACAACTTTAAAAAGAAATTTAATGTTATGAATATTATTAAAAGCGCCCTAAATTCCTTGGGATCATTTGTCTGTAATTCATGAAAAATGCTATTTATTGCGCCAAGAGTAAGTTTCCTTACAATACATTTTCTCGTCCAAACGCTTCTACTTTCTTCGTCTATTAAATTATACAACTCTTCAATTATTTGTCGTAGAATCAGTTTAAAAATCCTTTTATATTCTTTTTTCTACGATCCATCTTGTCGATGCTGCGAATTAAACTAAGCTGACACGCCATACGAGCAAAATACGTATGAAACCTTACTCATCCGTCCAACTCTCTCGGCTTAGTATCATTTTAGTGTCTCACTACTGTACTAGTTACGTGTGATCAAGGCATTATACTGATGAGTACAGTCTGTTTGAATTCTGTCGAGTGTTTACCTAGTTCTTTGATTATATTATATTTATATCCTTACTTGCATAAAAACAAAGAACTTTCAGTAAATACAAGCATAAAATCAAAAACCTGGTTTTATATATTATTATATAAATATTAAGCATGACAAGAGCTATGAATGTCAAAGAAGCAAGTGAGGTGTGTAAGAATAAGCCTGTATAGCGCTCTGTTGTTCGTGCCTACCCCGCAAGGGACCTGGCGTGAAGTTATGTATGTATGTATATAAATATTAAATTCTGAAAACTTGTTTGTGAATAGTTTTTTCAGTCAGTTGTTGCAATTAATGACTTGTTTATTTCTATGTTTATTGAAAAAATTAGGCGTATAAGGTAAAGTTAAGTTGAACGGAGGAATCCAAAGTCTGTGGGTATAAAAGGATTGAACATGCTAAAGAACTTGCTTTTCCACATTTTAATGTATAAGTACCAGACCTTAGAAAATTTAAGATTTACTTTTTTATAATTGAATACACACGGTGAATCCGGAATATCCAATGAATAATTTAGTGAAAGAATTGGGCATAATGACTCTCATACGTAACTACTATTCGTGACGTAAAACTATCGTATGATAAATACAGCTCGGTAACACGGTTGATGGAAAATGTTCTGAGTATAATAAAAGGCATAGTCAGCATAACACGTGGGGTGTTCCACGCGAATGGGCCGCGGGTACCCACCAGATTTTATTTGAGAAACTTTTTTTCATTGCCACCCCGTCTGCGAACTAAGCAAATAACTAACAGTGCTACTCATTGGTTAAAAGATCAGTAAACTGGATCAAAGTAATACAATTTGTAGCTACTATCACCCTGTTTTAATTGACCGAACAAAATATAATAAATAATAGTTTAAAAAAACTAAAAAAAACACGCTTTTATAAAAAATCCAACTAAAAAATCAAAAAATAAAATTTAATATAATATAAAAAAGCGTGGGGTGTATTCAAAGCGCTTTTTAAGATATTATATTATTAATTGAATACACCCCACGCTTTTTTATATTATATTAAATTTTATTTTTTGTTTTTTTAGTTGGATTTTTTATAAAAGCGTGTTTTTTTTAGTTTTTTTAAACTATTATTTATTTTTCATTTTTTAGTTGATTTTTGTTTAAATGTTTTTAAATACAAGCTTTTGAGATCCTGCATATCATGTAGCAGCAGAGTGCTAGCCAAGACAAGTAAAACGAGCCCAAACACGACGGGTCTATCTTGTTTAGTACAGGAGTTCCTATGGCCACCTTCCGACTCCAACATCAGATCAGCTCCATGGTACCATATTATTGCATTGTCACGCGATATAAACATACGAGCCCAAACACGAAGGGTCTATCTTGTTTAGTACAGGAGTTCCTATTGCCACCTTCCCACTCCATCATCAGATCAGCTCCATGGTACCATATTATTGCATTGTCACGCGATATAAACATACGGGCCCAAACACGAAGGGTCTATCTTGTTTAGTACAGGAGTTCCTATGGCCACCTTCCGACTCCATCATCAGATCAGCTCCATGGTACCATATTATTGCATTGTCACGCGATATAAACATACGGGCCCAAACACGAAGGGTCTATCTTGTTTAGTACAGGAGTTCCTATGGCCACCTTCCGACTCCATCATCAGATCAGCTCCATGGTACCATATTATTGCATTGTCACGCGATATAAACATACGGGCCCAAACACGAAGGGTCTATCTTGTTTAGTACAGGAGTTCCTATGGCCACCTTCCGACTCCATCATCAGATCAGCTCCATGATACTATATTATTGCATTGTCATCGACCTTTGACAGGTGTGCAAAGTATGAATTAAATCTGATCGTTCAAAGTAGGACAAAATCGAGGTCGGTTACAGACATACTGACATACAAGTGAAGCTAATATAAAGCGTGTAAAAATACATTATAATTTTATTTTTAGAATATTTCACCACGTATTCATATAATATTATAATAAATGTCTGAGGCACATATTCTCTACTTTGACAGAGACATAATGCAAAGCAATTAAACGTCGAGTAATATTTCAATTTTACTGACTCAAAACGTATATTCAAGAGTGATTATATCGTTCTAGAATACGGACCATAAAATTTGGTAGGTAACTCTTCGTTGTGCACCAAAGCATAGAAAGACAGCAGTAAAAAAATACAAAAGATGGAAGTACAACGGGCGGTCTTATCGCTAAAACGCGATCTCTTCCAGGCAACCCTTGGCAGAGATAAATAGATTTTTAAAACTGTCGGTGCTGCGGTCTATAAATAATGATAAGTATATGCACATAAATATAATTAGTTATATGTTATATACTTAATTAAATTAAATTATATACGCAATTACTATACACAATGGAAAAGTCAATGTTTCATAAAAATAATGCTGCTGAATACTTAATAAATAGTAGCATATTCGCCGTTCTTCGAGTACGTGTGTTCACATTTGAGCAAATATCTAAATCTAGCGCCTGTGGTGAACAAGGTTTAACTCATTTCCAGTACGTTTCCAATATGTGTTCAGGGAATTGAAAATTGAACACATCGTACGTGACTATAATTGCTTATATTCTTTATAATCCATGCCATCGAAGAACAATATTGAATTTCCAAAGCTTCTAAATTTTACAAACATTCATGCTGCAACTAGTTATGCTTGTCTTGCATTTTGACTCTTTATTATTTAAAACAGGAACCAAATTCCTTATGTTTAGGTCGCCTGGAGGAGGCATAACGCTTTTTTGTTACCTGGCGATTTCTGCTAGTTCAATCTACTGCATAAATAAAAGAATTGCGTTCCAAAAATATATCTTATCAGTCAAAAATCGACATTCCTAGCAGGTACTCTCCTATTTCAATAAACAATCTTGAAATTATACCTACCCCACAACAATTCGTTCTTGGTTTCTTCAATAGGTATATTTGAGCGGAATTTTAAAATAATGTTTGCCTTCTATGTTTTTCAGTTGCTGAACACACTTTCAACAGACCTGGAGGAGATGCTCACGGAACTATATGAGAAAAGGTATGTTAATATAATTAATACTTATTTTTATATGTATTTGGGACTCAAAAGTTGTAATACTTTAATTAACCTACAGTAATTGGGCAGCCAGCAAGTTAGTTATGTTACAGCGAGTGACGGATGACGTATTATAATGGTTAGGTAGTTTATTTTCCTTAAAAGTTTTAAAGCCCTCGATATATGTCGGTTGTTTTGCGAGAACCTTAATATATTCTTAACTATATAAAAGAAGAATATTAGGAATTCGCTAAATATTACTAGTATGGATTCATTGTGACACTAAGCCTGTATTGGACGGTTTGTTTGTCATTTCAATTTGGTTGAATTAACCAAAGTGAGCATCTATAATGTTATAAAATTCTAAGTGTATTTTTTTTTTTTTTACTTTTTGTGTTTGTTTGGGATTCGTGTAGATGCGGAAAATGGGTTTATACAAAGGTATTAAATTTTATGTAGTACAGTTCTCCAAATTCCGCCTTTTGGCATGCATATTATACAAGTACCTATCCTGATTAAAGTATAGTCTATAATATATTTATCTAATTATTAAATGAATTATTTACCTAATAAAATGTCAATCAATAAATAATAAAATTATGTATTAAACTTCAACGATGTCAAATAAAATAAATAGTAAAACAAAATTTAATTAAGAATTAGGGTTCAAAATATCTTGTAGATATAGATACTTAAAGGTCATTCATAAAAATCTATGTTACAATTTTGTCATTTAAGGATTCATTTATGCTATAATACGCCTAATCGGCAAACATCTTTTTTACATGTTTTCTAAAAATGGTGTATGATTGTATTGCTAGAAACTTTTCTGGAAGGTGATTAAAGGAAGCTAAATAAAACTAGTCTAAAAATATGTTTGTCAAATAGTAAACAACAATACACAAATATCAAAACGAAAAAGAGCGGGAGTCAAAAGATCTGTAGTGCTTTTAATTGAATTTGAATTTACATTTTGTAGTGGCCATTTTGTCGTACGTAGTATACTTCTTTCACGGAAACATTCAGACCTGGATAAATATCGGTAAGATCTTTTCTTAAACTTACCAGTATGGGTTCAATACCTGGTATCCAGTAAACTGAGTGGAGTACATTTATGAATCAGCAGTCTTCGTTATACAAAGTAAGTTATATGGGTATATAACGTTGTAAATCACATTATTAGCACAGTGGCGCGCTCTAGCGACAAATCTAATTACACGCGGTCCTGGGTTCGACTCTTGACTCGGGCCGCTCTGCTTTGATATTGAAACCCTTTGAAATATTTATTATAAAGATACGCAGGGTGTGCTTAGGTTGTATGCGGCATTTTTGACTACTACAGAGGAACTAATCAAGTAATTATTATTAATGACAATTTGATTTATATATGTAGATATATACAGTTGAATATTAGAATGTGGACAAAGTTTTCAACCTAATCAATTAATCTATACAGATACGTATTAATAAATCAATATGTTTTATGTAATCAATATAGACAAAATAATTGAAAAAGAGGAGTGAACAATTAAAAAAAAACATTTTGGAAACAAGACGGAAAAAATTCGGTCATTTACTACGACATGTTGCAATCATATAGATATAAGAATATATCACCAGGTTTTTTCTTATACCAAATTTAAACACTTAAAATTACAATTGAACATTATTAAAAAATACACAAATATACATAATGGAACTTTATTTAGATGTTATTTTAAACAAATTAAATATAAAATATTTATAGTTATTTATTAAAGATTAAAATCATACAAGTAGTATCAGAGCGCCTGACAGAAATATAATAGTAACTTCGCTAAAACTCATCTTAAACATAAAACTTTTTCTTTTGTGATAATTGTAAGTTAATTATAGTTAATTATTAAATTAAAATGTACAAATAAGCTTGAAGTGTTCAATATCGTTATATAAAAGCTACTGCCGCCAGTATCATAACGGTCTTTTATGAATGAACCATGAACGAAGGATCCGCTTTTCCCTACTTTTCTGCCCCGAACTTCATACAATGTCTTGAGTATTTCTTTAAATTTCTAAAGTACCTATTTAAAAGCCGTGCATCATTAATTAATTTTATGAAATATCGTAACATTAATTTTGCAAAAATATCAGGAGTAAATATTTAAAAACATGAGTAAGGTATTCTATATCAATCAATGCCTTATGAAGTATATATGCAAAGAACCTTTGCTGCGCTAATGGTAAGAAATTTCATTTGAGCATATTTACCTTTAAGCAACCACCCCACGGTCGCAACGATATATTTGTTTAGTATATTGCATACATTTTTTGTAATAACTGGGTAATTCATTTTTATTTAAAACTGGAGGTCCTGGCAAACGTTGTCCTGACCAGAAAAAATATAAATTTGGGAGCCGATCCCAGCGCCGCCTACCGGTTCCAATTCTAAATGTAAACCATCCGGGGACCCACTTAAACACATACAATTTTTTATCAAAATCGGTAATGTCGTTTTCAAGTTATGCGTGTACATAGATACATTTCTACGATTCATTTTTATTTATAAAAATGTAGTGTGAGAATTTCACAAAAGCTAGACTTGAGTTTAAGTTTATAGTAATTTATGCTGTAGGTAGACAAAAAGACTTTTTTAAACCAACCCCTAACCAGATTGCAATTTGGATTCAATCTCGTTTGGAAAATTGGCTGATTTTTGCAAAAAGTATAGAAAACACAGTCGGGCAGACAGGGCTTACAAAGGGACCGCATTTCTACTGAAATTTAATTATTAAGCTCTGCTGTGGTTTAATTTTTTTACTTTTCTGTTTTTTAAACAACGTATAGCTCATCCATTACGAGTCTGTATCTTGTATTAGTTCGAAGAAAAATTGACTAAATTTATGTCAGTTCACATACAGCGAATAGTTATATAGAAGTTACGGATGCAAACTTTGATTTGGTTTACGAAACTTTGGTTTATTTATCAAAGTTTCGAGTGGAAGTCGAAGTTACGGACACTGCTAGTTGTAAATAAGAGAATTGATACGATGATGACAGAAGTGCTAACGTGGTGCTCGCTTCTTTTGGCGTACATGTGCAAGCTGAGGAAGAAACTATAACGCACGGTACATATGGAGTTCTTCAAAAAGAGCGTAAAAAATATTTAAAGTCTTGATAACATAGGCAATGCAGCGACTCATTTGACATTGCAGACGTCCATGGTCCGACGGTCATGGACGCACAATTACCATCAGTAGTGGTCAGTCTGCTCGTTTGTCAACAAGCAAACGTCGTCATTAGTCGACGTTCTTTCAGAGCTTTCCGGTGCCAGTTTCTCCCTTTAATGGGCGTACCTTATCCTACACGACGTTTACCAAGACCCACGCTCTATTAAAGAACGCGTCTGTTCCATCTGCCATTGACCAAGTGTCACTTCAGCTTATTAATTTTACAAACATAATAAAAATCATTATCATAAAAATAATTATGAAATCACAACTGATATATAAATACAATTTCCTACAGCCGGTTTGTCGTAAGAGGCGACAAAACAATCCACAGCTAAGTAGTAGGGTATTTTCCGGCCTGGATGGCTAACATCACTGGCGTAGAGCATGCCGCCATAACAAACTTTACTTGTGTTCCGCCCGACATTAGTGATCAGGTTTCAATCTCCGTTTAGAAAGCGGCAGCGCTTTGGTGTTACAATTGCCCATAGGCGACGCTAACCACCTCGCAGCAAATAAGTCCGTTGCCTGTCTGCTGAGCTCATACAATAAAAAGTAAACTGAATGGCCATAGATTTAATAGGCAATAACGTGCAGTTGGGCTATAACTCAACTGGATAAAAAAGATGAGTCTGCTATTGATATCAGTCCGCAACAAATCATCCCACGTCCGCACTCCGCTGCGTAAACAAACGGTAATGGTTTATCGCTGTATTAATAAATATACCTAGATATGTTTGAAGGTTACATATAACGGGCTTCGACAGCCTGGCACCCGTATCCAGGGACATTGACATAAAATTGTTATATGTATTATATGCTAGCAGCGCTCGTCTCATCATTCGCGCAGGACATGGCTTTATATCTTAACAACTCTGTAATATACATTGTTTTTCCTTACAAGATCATTTTGGAACAACACACAGATGATTTTATGCAATTAGTTAGGTAACACTTTATTGATCCACCATAATAATCAATTACAAAAACAAAATGCATATTATATCTCGGCAAAACAACAGGCGGTCTTATTCCTAAAAGTGATCTCTCCAACAACCTTGCTTAATATAAATTGTTAACTAATCTGGCGATGTAGGTGGAGCATAAAAAAAATAGGTATGTCTAATTTAAATATACATACTTACACTATTTTATAAATTTAACATCCATAAATACAGACATATTTATAGCGTGTCAATATATACGTATATACGAAATTATGTAAATAAATACATTTTTTGACATTATATATGACAAGCATTTTATATTAACATTATTACAATAGATAAAAAAGTAAATGAATATATATTAGATATACGAGTATTTATTTAAAGACAGATAGAAATTTCTAAATAACAATTTTATTATTGTTAAAAAATAATTTTCCTAATTATATAGTATTTAAAAATAATGAGTTAGCACCGATAAATTCATAATTTAGATGCTTATAATTACAAATTTAATTTTAAACTAAAATAAATTCTATCGTTTATATACAGTAGGAGTACATATCCTACCATGATTTAAAAACACGTCTTATGCTCCATAAACCTAGCCATATCAGCTCGCACCTTCCCCGTATCGCATAAAAATACACTTTCTAAGCAGATTTTTTCCATAATGTAAATCCAGACTAGTCTAGTACACACCATCACATTATGCAACTCCACGATATTACCATAAAGGTATAACACATCATCGAGAAGGCGAACAGAAGATCACTTCCCCTAGACTTATATATTGCTTTTTAAGCAAAATGTGTATAATTCGATACCATTTCTCATCAATAATTTACTCCTGAAGTGTCCCCGTTTGAACTCTGTATAAATTCCTATTCTCCGTACTTACCACTTATAAAAACAAACTATACAAAACACATGATTATTGATCTTTTCATAGGTAACTTATATTAATTTAAAACCCAAATTAAAAAAATGTTGTAATTTACAATGATCCAATAATTACTTACAATTTTTAGAATAATGACGTAAACTTTTTTTTAATACTTTCCTTTTTTATATCTATTTTATCAGTAATTATTGTAGTGACTTTTTTTTGTTCAATATTTACCTAAAGTAAATTAAATAGATATTTTATGTAATTTTCGTATAATTGTATTTCTTTTTTTTCTTGTAAGTGTTTGAGCCAATTTTAATTTTTATTATATAAATTATTTTTTAGTGGAAACTTGATTGGTATATGTATTAATTTTGTGTTTGATATTTAAGAATATTAATTATTGTATGTTTCCCAAAAAAATTCAATAAATAAATAAATACCAGATGTCGTTCAAGATGTCCATTTATGTCCAATTGAAAAGTATTGATCTTGTCACCAATAAGACTTGACTAGTTTTATATACCATTCTCTGTAAACATGACTAATTCATCATGCCATCCTTAGTGTTGAGGTCCCTTAGGTAAATAAGTTAGTTATTACTTGACCAGGTTTTTGCAATGTTATTTGTACAGTCGCGGTATGAAAAGGCCAGTTTACAAATTTATTCATTTAAAGTCCCTAGAGCCAAACCAAATTATGTTTAACATATTTGATAATAAAGTTTAAAATAAATTGGATAAAAGTATGATTTTCTATCTTATCTAAGAAGATTGTTTAGACATGTAAAACCTTAGTCTGTTTTAATATTTATGTTAGGCATACTGATTATATCCTCTTTGTTTCTTATTGTTAATCTCAGCCTCTGTGATTGCAATTGTCTGTTTTCACGTTTTCTATATTTTATAAAAGTACAATTATTAAAATGTTAGCATTATTGATCCTTATTAGGTGACGAACATTTTCATTCCCCGACAGTACAATGTATACTTACCGTTTACAGATTATTATAATTCTACTTCTCTGCTCCTAAGTATAATTATAGTCTCATCTACAGTTAAGTTATACGGTATTTATACAATCGTCATATCCGTCCGTCCATCTCTCTTTGTACTTATATTACGGCTATTATTTGTAGAAATTACATAGTTTATATAAATAAATTTTAGCAAATAGTTGTTATCTATTATATTATATGCCGCTACATAATGCTGTAGTGAAATCGAGAAAAATATTTTTAACTGTGGAAATTGTGGATTTGATAGGATGGAGTTTAGTTTCTCAAGCCTCAAAAACATAAAGATTTATCTCAACTAACTTTTTATTGAAATAAATAAGAGAGATTTTAGCTTCCAAAGATGTAAAAAGTGTCTCCTTTTCTGACTTCTTCACTATGGTATCAGATATTAACCTATTTTAATAGGGTTTATCTTTTAAAATTTTCTGTATTCTTTCTAATGTTGTAAATCTTTCTTTCAATTATATAAATTCTATTTCACTTATTTAAACAAAAATCAAATTAATAAATCAGTCTAAGCGTTTCTCACCGATCGAAACTTATCGATTTGTAAGCGCAGGATGTTTTATTTCAGATCAAACTCCAAACACTTTAGATACCATTACAAGCGTGATTCATTATTGTTTACACAAGAGAAAGCAAAAGTTAAATCGATATAACTTTGTATTTTACATGTCAAAGTATGATGTTTCTATGAAAATGTGAGCCGTCAAAACCAACAAAACGTGCCAGTAGCAGAAACCCAAAGTTCCGAACAAAGCATTATGAATAATGAAACGCCATTCGTACAAAGCCGTCTATGTTCATCCCTTCACGTAGGTAAATATACCTAGTGGAAGTATAACCACAAAACTCTAAATTTGCGGCAACGCCACTGGGGTGTCGCATCGAGAAAAAACGGGGGCGCAAAGTGTTTTTTACGGCTTTAATACGAGTTTATTAAAATATTTAAAGCGCAACTTTAGTGAAAATTTCCCCAAAGACATCTCGAAAAGGTCCCTGGTCTCTTGGTTATGAAACTTTTAGCTAGGTGAGGGAATGATAAATTAAAATGAGGTGAGCGAGCGGCGTCAACACGTGTTAGAGTAATGAGATTTTTTTTTCTCCAACCAATAATAAATGAAGAGCCGTTGATCCGGGATGAGATAAAACAGCGTCTCGGGTTTTAAATATGGAGAAAGGTAAATAAATCTTAATTGTTTTTATAGACAAAGCATTTTTATACGCCAACTCTTTTAGTGAATACTTGCTATAACGGATTTAAATAAAAAGAAATTACCCATGAAGATGGTGTTTATTGAAATTGTTATGTTCTTTATTTACGGCCTTAAATTTGCTCTTTATTTTTAGACCTATATCAATATATATTATAATAAATATAATTTCCATCCGTGCAGGAACGGAGAAAGAATATAATTTCCTGCGGCCGGGCGGCCTGTCGTAAGACGCGACAAAACAACCCACAGCCAGGTGGTAGGGTATTTGCCCGACTGGATGGTTACCACCCCTGGTCTAAAATAAGTATGTCACCATAACAACCTTTAGTTGTGTTCCGGCATTAGTGACCAGGTTCCAGGCTCCCTTAAGAGCGCAGCAGCACATTTGTAGCACCTTTGGTGTTCCAAATTTCACGTAAACCGGTCCAGTCGTTTCTGAGATTAGCCGGTACAAACAGTCAGACAAACAGAGAAACAAAAAATCTAAATTAGTTATATTTCACTTCTTACATCCCCCTGACTCGGTTTTTAGCATTTTTTTTCATTGTACAGAAATTCGACCTCTACAATTTTATTATATGTATAGATTCTCGTTGTTTATAAAATATTTTGTCTTCCTTTTCTGTAAATTTTAGTTAGAGTACTAATTATTTTAAGAAAACGTTAAGAAAGGTCTTAATATTGGCAAATTCTAAACCATTTCTATCAAACAATAGCAGTAGTTAGCCTTAAGAACAAGGAAATTGAATTAGACGGTATTACAAAATTGCCTAGGGCTGCGCTAAATGGACTGTTTGCCACAGGCCTTAATTTCGGAGAGTACTTTATACTGTGGCTTCAAGTGAGCAATATAGCATATAATTTTATATAGAGCAATATATCGTTCTTAATCAGTAGAGTCATATAGTTAATAATTTGCACGTAAATGTGTGATTGATTCATGAATTAATACAATTAAAGACAGACAGACATTCTCAATGTTATATGTTTAAAACCGGATCTATCAATTTCTTTACTATATTAGGTTAGAATCCGCACCATACATAACGACTCAGTGTATGACGCACTGCATATTCCACGTCTATGATGGCAAAAAAATGTAAAAGAAATAGGTAATAGGGAAAGGTCACGACCCTCAGGATTGAGGAAAACGCTTCCTAGAGAAGGATTAGGTTAGAAAGGTAAAACACTAAAAATTCATTAATATTTTTGATAAATTTTCCAGTAACATTTAATAGCAACGAAAGCATTTATAGAAACTAAAAACGTTTCAACTAACAGGTAACAGAACAGCTTTTATTGTAAATTGTGTACGAGAACGGTGACTATTGATTTGCCTACCGTACGAGCGCTGATAACTGAAGCCGCGGGCATAACAATAGTGTGATGTAACTATACAATGTAACCATCGGGATTGACTCGGTGCAAGTATTGTTTGTGAAGTCCGCTCGCAATCACTCAAAGTACTCCCATTTCGTTTAGGGGTTGATATATTTTGTCAGATATTATCGATGAATCTTTTTCATCTCTATTTATGATTGTAACTTTTTTAGTTCAATGAATTTAATATTATTTATTTATTTATTTTATTTTATGAAGGCTTACAGTCTAATATATACAAAATATAGAAACAATAATATTTAAAAAAATGCTGATAATAAGCCTCCGCCTATTGGTAAAGAAAAAAAACATAAAAAAAGACATAAAAACATAAAAAAACAAAAGACATGTGCATACACGATATTAAGGGATATTAATGTAACGAAATTTTTAGCTATTTATTGTATCGAAGAAATTTTTAGCCAAATTGCTCTTAACAGAATTTATGGGCGTGCAATACAAGTCGAGTTTTGAGTCTACTACTATTTCATTAAAGGAATTCGAGCTTCGTATGATAAACGCGTTTTGTCTGTAGTTGCTATATACGATAGGTGTGTGGAGTAATCCTCTCTGCCTAAGGCCAAGTTGATTAGTCCGTAATGATACTTTTGAGATCATATCTGGACAATCAATCTCACCTCTAGCCAACTTCATCAGGAAACAAATATCACTTATATTGCGCCTGGAATTTAGAGGTAAGAAATGATATTTTTTACAACGATCGTAGTAGTTGTTAGATGATCGTTGTGCCCGGTAATATAGGTATCATAAAAATATCTTTTGAATTTGTTAATTTTTTATTATTTATTATATCTTGACTAGCCGTTGAGTTAAGTGTTTTTTTTGTTGTAATTTGTTCTAGTGGTACGTTACACCATTGATGTCTATAAACAAAATTCATATTAAGCCATTGATGATTCACCGACATTCATTTTTTATATTTTAGAATCGTATAATTATTTCATTCCTAACTTTCAAAATGAACATGAATGGCCGTTTTCAAAATAATTAGCTAATATATATATATATATACAGTGGTGGTCAACTAATTAGAAACACTACCAACGGTCCTTGACATTATGTAAGATACTTCACCGCAATCGTTTTTATTTTCAAATTAAACAATAAATAGGACAACAATATGTTCAACGGTTTATCATTTATTAGAAAAACATTATAAATCCCATTACACATGTGCAGTTTTAATATTACATTACGGAAAAACATTTAAATCAGTTTTAAGGTATGAACAATAATGGTCAACTAATTAGAAACAACAACAAAAAAGTATGAAAAGCAATATTTTTTTAAATATTAGTAATTAGTATTGTTATTTACGAAATAGCTACTATCCACAGCCTACCAATAGTTGTAATTAATATTTAGTGGCGTATCCCTTATTTTGAATAACAGCACTACAACGACGTGGCATTGATTCAACCAATTTCATACATTTTTCTTGGGGGATTGAATTCCATGCTTCAACAAATGCTTCATATAGTTCGTTATGACTGGTGTTACGTTTGTTTGAGACTTTCTTTTTAACAATACACCTGAGATTTTCTATCGGGTTTAAATCCGGACTATTTTCTGGCGACTCTAAAACGGATATACGCTGTTCGCTAAGGAAATATTTGACGCTATTGGCCGTGTGTTTAGGATCATTGTCATGCTGAAAGATCCAGGTTACAGGCAAATGATCGTCCGAGTAGGGAATCATTGTGTGCTCTAAGATATTTTTGTATTGCCATTGATCCATTGTACCTTCAATCTTCCGAACGGGTCCAACTCCACATCCGGAAAAACACCCCCAAACTTTAATGTTACCGCCACCGTGCTTGACTATACTCCTTGTGTATTTATAATTAAAAACACTGTTTACAGGACGTCTAACATAGCGCTTTCCATCGGAATTTACCATATTTATTTTTGTTTCATATGAAAATAACACTTTTTTCCATTCTTGTACCGTCCAATTTACATATTTTTTAGCGAATAATAATCGCTTCTTTCGGTGTTGCTTGATAAGAAGCGGCACCTTTCGAGAGATTCTTCCAAACAATTTAGCTTCCACTAATCTTAGGCGTATCAGTCTTGGCAAGATGTTTCTCGGGTCATCAGATGAAAAAACTTCATTTTGAATCTGGTTGGAGCCTTTACTTGGAGCTTTTTTAGCAACACGAACGATTAGCGTATCTTCTCTGGGAGAACTTTTTCTTTGCCGAGCCTTTCTAAGAATATTTTCAACAGTTCCATGTGTTTTATAATGATCAATTGCATTAAAAACTTTCTTAACAGAACAATTTAGATGCTCAGCTATTCTTCTGTACGCCCATTTATGATCCATATGTAAATTAACAATTATTTGCCTAGTTGACGCGTCACAACTTTTATTTTTGCCCATTTTGAACAAAATAAAAATCTGATTAAATTTTTTATTGCCGCCAAAATAATAGAAAAAGCCAAGAAAGAAATGTCTCTGAAAGAAAATTCTCAAATTTCAACAAAAAACGAGCTATGGCTGCTTTTTTAAAATGTTTCTAATTAGGCGTCCAAGCGGCCAGTAACAGAAAATAAACTCTGACATGTGTAAAACTCATTTTGTAATTAAAAGTAAGATATTTTTTATATTTTATGCATTTAATGAGTTTTTTATTTGAGTGGCTATATTATTGCATGATTATTAATTATTGAATGTGTATATTTTTTACGACCATTTGTACGTTGAATTTATACTTTCTGTATTCATAAGAACTGTTTCTAATTAGATGACCACCACTGTATATATATATATATATTATATAAGTTTCCTTGAAAGTTGGGAACAACATTGCTTTTTGAAGTGGTATAAATTATAAATAACAAACACACAGTTTCACTGGAAACATATAAACATATAATCATACTAATTTACCTTTAGGACAACTCATTTCAAGGTTCAGACGGTAATGGTTTTGTGAAAAAAATGAAATTTAGGAATACATATTAAAATAAAGTTTTCAGAATTTACAATTTCAAATAAAATATGTAAATATTTTATCGATGTCGATAAAATATTAATCCTCACCACTTGATATACATGGGTGGATAGAAAGGGGTGGTTTTAAGAACTAAAAGCGCAATGTATAGTTGCGCAGGCAGGCACGAAACCACAAAAGGCCTCCGCCACGACGTCTGGCGTACAAAAGAGAATATGAGAATCGTACCTTTGTTTCCAATAAAGAATAGTTTTATTATTATAATTATAATGAAAAGTATATTCAGGAACTTGCTTCATTATCTTTGTGTATAGCTAGGTAAGTCTTACGTAGGTAAGTAAACTAGGTAACTATTATATTACGGCGTTTATTACCACTTTATAAGGCAATAAAAACCTTTTGGAGCGAGCCTATCTTGTTTTCGCGAACTAGACTTATTTTATGCTCAAAGTCTAGAATAACGCTTACAAATTGAAAGTTAAGAGAATATCCAATAAAAATAAAATATCATTTTATTTATACGCTGCGTACAGGGTAGTGTGTTCTCCTAATTTTATCAAATTTATACTCAAATTTTCTTCAAAACTGATATCTATTCAACATTATTATTGCGTGATCAACTTCTTACTGATAAATACATATGGTGTTTAAATAGATAGATAAAACAACAGTTGACCTTATCGCTTAGAGCGATTTCTTCTAGGCAACATACCTTAGCCTTATAGGATATTCTTAGCTAATCTAGCGATGTAAATGATGCTTAAATTTATTTTTTTCTAATGTTTTTAATGTTATGTACAATTACACACACACTCACACCAACGCACCCTACCACCACCTTGTATTACACGCAAACTTCATATACAAACCAAGACTCGCAAGGAACCCAAAAATTAATAACACAGATACAGAAACGGAAAAAACAACATACATGGCACTAGTTAGGTTAATATAAATAGGTATAGGCATAAGGCACTCACTGCACATGCACTTCCTCACAACACCAGCATGTAACAGATATACTCTACATTAGTATAAGTTTAGTATTAAAATTAGAATAAATTAATATAATAAGTTATTCTTAAGGTACACCACAACACAAACATACATTCAATAAATGTCACACACAAGAACAGATAAGCGTGTATAATTACTAAATTTTTTCCTAAATTAAATTGTAAAAAAGGGTACGTAACTAGAGTCCGTAGAGTTGTTTATAAAAAAGTGTTTACTTCATATTATAATTTATATACAATTTTAATTCTGGCAGCAGTATGGGAAAGAAACAAAAACTACAAAATTATGTACGCTGTGTACCCACCTGTTCCTAGTTGTACTTAACAATATATTATCATGGATATTACGAGAAACATCATCCGGTCTAGAATTTTTTGCGTATATCGTAAAAGCCTCTTCCTGCTACGCAATAATTATTTCCAAATTAAGCAGGGCTAGGGTGGCCACCGGGTGCGCTAAATTAAATCGAACGACACCCCCCGGATGGACAGCGATCAGGCCGTTTACCCTGCGTAATGGCCCCATCAAAATCTACGGCAAAAATGTGTTGCAAATGACGCTCGCCAAGAGGTTATCAGCCGTTATTTATATACTTTTATGGTGGACATATATTTTGGAGCAAGAAATTACTAGAGAAATGGTGAAGTCTGTATTTTTGGACCATAGTTCACATCAAGACTAGTTATTGTACTGACAGTCAGTGGGCTGATTATATAAAGAAATATTCCAATGGGTATTTGTAACGAGCTTTATTCCCGCATCTTTGTACGAATAATCTTGGGCTCGATCTATGTATAAAGCAACATGTGCTCATCTCCGGTTTCATCTAAGAAGACAGTGTTTTAAAGAACCGTTTGATTTGGTGCAAACACTCTCATTGATGGGATATTTATTTAAAAAACAACAGAAATTCTAATTGCCAATTCATTTACTGCGAATAAATGAATTTGACGTTGGCACTTCACTAAGTCACGGTCTGTGAGGGCGCAGTCACATGTTTGTGTGTCCTGAACATAATTTGTGAAATGTGTTATATTTTCACTATATAGACTTACAGTACAGTATTCGAACTGAAACGGTTTAATTCTTTTGAGCCTTCGCACTAGGTTTGTCGTGTCGAGCAGTTGTAGTACCTCGACATTCGCAAGATTATGAAGCCTCTTTTCATAGGCTTCTGCATATTCTCATGCTATTTCGGATAGCTAGACATGATGATGACCTAAAAGTTCCAGTTTTATAGAATGCTTATAGAACCCTAAATATACATATATTCGTTAAACACAATTTTATTTCTTCTAAGAAGTCAATTCATAGATAGTGAACATTGATTAGTACGACAGAGTACGGACAAAAACATTTTTTATTGTTCGACCTTGCCAAGATTCTAATCTAATAAATCGAATAAAGTAGGCAAAAAAATACGCAAGGAATATTTCTCCCCATAAAAGTATTGTACTCCTAGCCTCCTAGTCGACTGAGTAAAGTGTTGGCTATTACATGCTTCAGAGACAACGGCAATAACTATAACAATAACATTTGTCTATTGCTCGCGGCTCCCTGTTTGTTGCTGAGGCCAATTCCTAAAATACAACGACGTGTCTTTTGCAGCTCGTGAATTAAGTAAACACTCTTATATGCTCAATAATAAGGACGACAGTCAATGGAGATAGAGGTATAATAAATATTGTATCCAAAATTCATCGGTTCATAGAGCAAGATTTTAGAATTCTCATTTATGAAGCTAAAATTATTGTATGTATAATAAATATTGCTTGAATAAATGTTGGTTTTGGGAGGTTAAAGATTTTAATGTAGCATTAACAGAATTGCTGATATAATGATTCAAAAAGTAATAACTAAAAAAAAATTACAATGTGTTCTACAACGTTTGTAGTTGGTGATATCGATCTGCAGATTTCGGCGACATGTTTTCCTTATTGTCATCATAATTATGTCAATTGTAACGATATGCACATTAGATCATATAAACTGCCTAACTAAAATATATTCGAGCAGGATTCGAGCCCAAAATTTAAATGAGATGCGAGTTAGTCATTGACTCACTGGGATAGATATCAATTTATCATAGTATGCTGTGTAATATAAGTATAACATAGTATGGTGTGCATAGACATTTAACCGATAGTTAAGATAAAATAATCGCTAAAACTATATAGCAAAACAGCGAGTATAGATTGATCTTCGGTCAAATTTCTATTCCCACCAGCCTAAGAAGTCAAACATGGTTGTCTAATCTTATTCTATTTACCTAATTATTATTACAATTAATGTTGGGCCACCTGCATATCTGTAAACAAAGCACATTTATTACCCGCCGGAGTTTGAGTTAATAACCTTGAAACTCTTTTCTGACTGTCTTCTTTTGTTTACTTTGTGTTTAAAATTTGTGATTGAAAAAACAGCCCATTGTGTATTGTAATGTTTATGGTAGTCATTAAACAGGTGGGATTCTTGGAAAATTTAGTCCACGCGGTCGAGCAAACATATTGTATTTGTACAGTATAAAGCAATGCACCAACGGAGGGGTGAGGCAGTCGAGCTATAAGCACAAGCGAAGCAAGACGTGTGTACTACATTCGGTAATCTATTTAGTGACGGACTATGCGCGTGTTATTATATTTGTTCCTGTGTTATACGTGTTTGTAGAGTTCTAATAAATTGTATAGTAATTCTAACAGCATTTTAATTCGAGTCCTGCAACTCGTAACAGTATAATAAGTAATCAGAATTAACAAATCTTAGCCGATATTACACACTTAATTTATTAATTTCTATTTGGATGAATCGATTTTGATTGATCGAATTTGATCCGAACAAAACGTATCTAAACTTGACTAACTCAATTTCATCGATATCGTCGTTTCATTTCAGGTCCGAGCCTTTCAACCAAATTGATTCAATTGGGTTGATCCATCTAATATCAAGATCAGTTACAAAAATGTTTTCAAGTGAAAACATTTTTGCATTGCAAAAACATTTTGTACGATGCGATCCCTGTTTGTATTACCCATTGATTTATTTCACAAGAATATAAAAATAGGGCAATATTTCTTGATATTAATCTGAAGATTCCCAGAGCGGTCGGTTCCTTTATAAAAATAATGTTCCGAAAATAAAGTTTAAGATATTTTTATATAGCAAATCCCGTCGTAATCCGCAGCTTTATCCTTGAATGTGAACAATGCAGTTAAAATGTTTTCGTTTTTGGGGTTTCTTAAGAAAACAGCTTATATTATTGGAGATGGGTAACTATTTAAAAATCCAGATGATTTGCGGGTGTTCACAGAATAACCACGGCTTAGTTGCCAAGCACTTCTACAACTCGCTAATGGTTGTCGTATAAAAGCGATAACTGACAAATTAACGGTCTAGCCATCAGCCGTCAAGCCACCTATTAACCAAAAAGCCATAACAAAGTTTTTTAGCCAGCTAATGAACAATTTTTAGCCGGATGGCTAAATTTTTGGGAGTTTTGGGTGATTATCCACTGCTAGATATTACTATTTACTTTACGTAGGACTCGGCTTGCTTGAAAGTTAAATATGTTTTCAATAAGTTTCCGTGCATGTTACGTAAATACTAATGTTCTATACTGGCGACATCTAGAAAGCAAGGCGAAACTAACCATTACGGCCACATTTTGAAATACTTGGTTTTTTTTAAACTATTGATTAACATCACAGACACTTGTAAATACACGATTACATGTTGTACAATTATAGATACAATAAGATATATTATAGATACAAATCTGTTATTATTAACTAGTAGATTTACTATTAAGATATATCCAACTTTTTTTATAGGCGGAACCTTCAAGTGGCAAGTGTTTTGCACTTGACTAAATGAAGAGAATCTTTGAGACAAAAACGTTACCCCACAATGCGAATGAGCAGATGTGTTTGAATAATTACTTGGCAGGTTTTGTCTTAAGTGCGTGCGAGACGTGAAGGAAAATTAATAAGAAGGAAATCTTACGGATTCCCTATATTTTTTTCGCTCTGATGACGTAGCTCTGGGGTACATTTCCAAGTTTCATTATATACTTTTAAAACATACTGAGCTGGTATGGTTTTTATTTACCTAGTTTGTTTTTCTTGAAAGAACAAAGCTTGAAGCTAAAACAAAACATTCTTGGATCGGGGTTTGAAAAAACTAAAATGCTTAGTTTGACTGCCGATGCCATACATGTAGATAGATAGATAACACTTTATTGTACACCATTACAGAAAACACAGATGAACTCAGAGCCTATAAATATTATAAATGTGCACAATGGGCGGTCTTATCGCTAAGAAGCGATCTCTTCCAGACAACCCGTGGCAGGAATAAAAACATATTATATTGGTCTAAGGTGGTATACATAAATATATGAGGATATGCAGCTACTTATATTTTATACTTAATAGACATATATAAATACACCTATTGATATTACATACATAAATATATACATACATATATATACACATATATATAATTAATATAGGTAGAAATATCAAACATGTCTATGTTTATGCTTTTTTGTCATATTCTTAAATATTGTTAGTGATTTAGCTTATGTAACAGTAACAGGTAACTCATTCCAGAGTCGAATAGCCTGTACAGTTAAAGAATTATTGAAAAAAGATGAATAATGTATGTATAATTGTATAAAGTAGTTGAATTGTAATATATTTATATGTAACTTTCAACAATTTTTTTCACAACAACACTTGATTAAGTTAATCTATAATATTATATAATTCTATGCATGCTGCGTCTGTACATTGTAAATATTTAAAAAGAAAACAACTGGAATAGACTATATAATCATTTTTTCTTACACTATTTTTAATTCAAATTTAGTAAAATTTATTTTCTATTTTTTAGTTGGATTTTCTATAAACGCGTATTTTTTTTAGTTTTTTTTTAACTATTATTTTTTGGCGTCAGGATTCATTCGACCATTTATGGCGTTGCTGTAATTTCAAATTTGGCACTAAAGTCCGACTTGAAAACTTAACTTTTCATGAAATTTTACGAGCTTGCTTTTTTGTATGTTTATATAATAAGGATTCAACAATGATAACAAGGTTTGCGTAAATGGTTCTACATTTTCGTACTATATGATATAAATTAATGTACGTTTAATATTAATTTATATTTCTCAAACAGCTTCAGGCTGGGAGTGCGGTTACGGACACGACACATGCATCACATTCTAAACACGATTAACGACCCTTTATAGGGTCAACATTGCCCATTCTTACTGTATTATTTACTCCTGAACCATTTATCCTAAAACATTCAGATTAAAATGGATATAGACAATCTTACTATCTATATAATCTACTGGTTGCATGTCGGTGAGTAATTAATTTTAAATAATATATATCATTTGTTAAATCCATGGTAATCTATGCCCATTAAAGGGTTTTTCAGTCGTAATATATGTATGTGGCGGTCTACACAGAAGCGAAACATATTTCCTATATAAGGTAAACTTGAAAGTAGCGACATCATCAGTCAACACCCGACCGCCAAAAAGTAGTAAATGATGGTACGTTGATGCGAGGTCGTCGTACGGGCAGAATGAATATTGCAGGTACTGCTGATCTCTTAAGAACAGAACGACATATTTTATAGTATACCAGTTTTTTCTTTATTTGACTACAAAACTGTAAAAAGGTGAAACTACACACTTCATTTTTGAACTATGATTTTTCCAGTTTACTACTTTGTTCATATTTTAAATACGGAAAAACTTCTTACGAATTAGAAGGTAATATCCTCACCTACTGACTTAATAAATAGGCAAAAAACATAAATAAGTACACATTCGTCCCATATCATCAAATATACTTAAGGATTATTTTTTCTCTTACTTTTTTCCGTGTTGAAGTAAAATTCAAGTTCAAAAGATTTTATTCAATCTACGTTCCAACATACTAAATTTTTCATCAATCAATCATTCAAGTCGTACTTCTCTATGTCCATCTACGAGTATGTACACCGCTTCGCAACGTATTCGAGAAAAAGCAATAAATTCCCCAGCAACACAACAAGCTAAAAATTATTTTACTTCATATTTGTCGATCTCAAGTTATTTTATATAAGTACAAAAGTATGTTATACAATTACTTTTCGAAGAATTAATGGAGTTATAATAAACAGCGCACAATACGAGAAAAGAGTAGCGTCGTAATGAAAATCAATTGATAAAACACGGCAACCCTACTTTGATGAATGTTTAGCCGCTACTAATGCGAAAGCCTTGTGGCCCGAGGCGAGGATTTTTTTGTCTCGCGAGTCTCGTTAGAAGGGTAATAAAATATTGTTTAGGAAAATTCTCGGTTAAATGGTGTGCATCAAACCTTACGAGGAAAGAGTATTATTTAGGTATAATTATTTATAAGGATTTAATATAACTTCTTGGAATTTATCAGATACTTCCGATGTAAGTTTATTAATAGTAATAACTTACGGCCTCACTTATAATAATGTCGTTGAGAAACGATTAGGCATCTCTTAAGTAAGTGAATCAGAATCAGACCCTGATCAATGAATATCTTTCTTTTCACTTATAAACGTGTATTACCTGTCGTTTACCTAAGAGGAGCACAGATAAACGAAATTTGAATGATTAACGTATGTTGTACGCAAAATATTCGACTAAAGAGGAGTTTATGGGTTAAATTTTTACTAATCAGTTACTGAGTAGTTTCTTTAAATTTAAGAAACGATTATAAGTAAGGCCCATAGTGATAATAATTGGGAATGGACTTGACGAAACGAAACGTTCAGCGGAGGTGTTAAATGTCCCCCTGTTTTCATTATTCGCCTATGGAGCTATAAAAAAGCAGATAATAGAAAATATTACGTATTTAGAAAACTACATATATTATGCAAACCTATTTTCTTCGAAAGTATTTTTGAAGCTTTACCTTTAATTTTGTTCAGAATTTTCCACATCACATTTTCAAAGTTCGAGTGGGAGGGAAAACAATTTCACAGCTTTGTAAGCTATCTATCTAATCTAATTGACATTTAACATAGTTGTTAATTAACATTGTTACGTATTTTCAAAATCCGATTAACGACTACACAACCACGACTCGACTAACTCGAAAATAATGGTTCAACCCCTAGTTACATGGCTCACTAAGTTTATTTTTTTCGCGATATCACTATTTAAATTTCTAGTGATGTACGAATACAGGTTCTTGTAGAATGACGTCTGTGTAGACCGTCAGTCAGTCAGTGTACGTCAGTCATTTTTAATAAAAATGACTGACGTACACAGACAGATTACTCTAGCCTAGGTTTTTACTTTAATACAAGTTTTACTATTATTGTCTGAAATATGGCCCTTTCATTTATAAAAATAAATACAGAATGATCACGTATAAATTAAAACATCAAAAAATATTTTTGACATTAAGTTATTAAATTAACTGCAAGACTAATTCTAAAACCTACCAATTTCAAAGTGTAAGTACGTTTTTAACGTAAATATGCCCATAAACCGTAAAGGTAGGGGGATCCCACAGAGAGGATATTATTATTTCATAGCGCCTGTAGGTGGTACATTAGCATAAAATATCTAAAATGTGTGTCGCTACTACGCTGTGAATAGGAGTGGATGTATTCAAACATCGACAGAAACGGCCATACCTACCTTCCAGTTATGGTTGTAGGATAATGAAGGACGGTGTACGGATGTCGTGTATCCTAACATTTATTATGTTTGAAGTTTTTATTTGAGTTGTAAATTTGTGCTGCTTGTGTTGTCTCTGGGGAAAGCCGACCTTATAGAAGGTACTATTTGCAATATACGTATTAGCATGTTGGTGAAAATTACGTTTTGTGTGTCTTAATACATTACTAGATTTGTTAATATTGGTAACGCAAGAGATTTTAAAATTATAAATTATTAAATTTTTATTCATTTATTATATTTAGTAGAAAATACGGAGTTCTTCAAAAAAGTAACAAATCTCGTGTAACAAAATTTCACAGGTGAAGGTAACCACTTTCCAACACGTGGTCTGTCAGTATACTGTACTGCAGCTGTTTTTTTTTTTTGCTGAGTAGACTTCAAAATACATATATATATTTTGTATATTTTGATGTCTGCTGGATCTTTCTACGTGGCTTCGCTCACATAATTTTCAAACCATTCCCCTTGAAATTATCCAGTATTCTACTACATTTATCCTGGTTATCGAAAGTAAGTACATATATTTATAAAATTTCACGATGATCGGCCTATTCTCAAGACCGACTAGAAAGTACATGCAACCATCTAAACTGTGTCAATTTCTCTGTCTATTACTCACAGTAGGGTATACCTATTTATTTCTTGATATTTATCATCTAAAATCATGAAAAACTTGATCTCGAATATAAGCTTAACTTTATCTGGAATATTGAAACTAGGAAAAGCCTATTTCCCTAATTTAAATATCAGACATTGAAAACAAAATTAAAAAACAATTATAAGTAAAATTCGATTTACGACATACGCAAGTCCCTTCCATTAGGAAACCATACGATCATTAGCAGCACCTAAACACATTGCAGAAAGTACGTAACACAGGTCGTAACTTAAACCGCTGTACTATCACTAAATATCACTTAACCGCCACCGAACAATTCCAAAGTCTATATTAGATTCCTGGCTGCGAAGTTAGTTTCGGCATTAGATTAGTTCGAGCGAGCGAACCCCATGGACCCGTGAGTGCATATCCTTGTTTGACGTAAGACCACGAAACTTATTTCCAACTCAAGTTGGCGATACAAACTTTGGAATTGATACCCCGTTCTTAATCGGAGTGGGAATAACTAATCGGAGTTCCGTAGGCTGCAACGTTAACAATCCTTTGTTTAGGTATTGTTCTTCTTGGGTCCCACGGAGATAGCCAGGCGTCGGGATGTCACAGATGTAGTAACTATGGTCTAGTTCTTGAGGCACCCCATAAAAGCATTTAGGAGAGGGGCACAGGTTAGGTTTAGTGGGTAGTCCATCCCCCGTTCCTCCCCTTGGAGGCCTCGGTGGGCATATGGACGATCAAGAATCCCACACATCCCTCGGTGTAAAGCCTTCATGCCAGGCCCGAGAATGGTGTCCTAAGAAAAGACATTCCCATCCCTTATCAAAAAAGGATTGTTCTTCTTAAGTTATGCCTTCACCTTTGAGATATGTATTGGAAAAAGAGGTTTATGAAGAGTTCCCTAGCCGTTTTGTTAAAAATAACACCGTTTTACAACCGTCATATCCCTCTTTCTATGTATTGTATAATTGTATCGCATCCTAGTTCTCGAAAATGTTTAGATCTATTGAATGGAACTGGACAGAAAGGTATATCCTATATGCCGCTACTCAATCGTATAATGAAGTAGCTAAAACAAAAAAAAATATATCAATAATTTAAATATATACGTTTATTTAAAAAAAACTTTTTTTAACAAAAAGCAAAAAGCCCATATCTCCATATTGTATTGTAGATCAAGCTTGGAATTGGAAGACTTTTCCTCTAAAAATATATCTTAAAGAACTAATTCTATAAATAATTTTTTTTGGTATAAGTATCGCAAATAAACTTCCTGTCTCAGTTAAAACTTTTAAAATTCCTTTCTGCTTGACGATCGTATAATGCTTATTGTACACGCTGGGCCAGGATGTTGGGACATATGAAGTGAAAGTATAGATGCCGCATGCCGGCTACCCCTGACCAACAGAGGAAGAAGCCCAAGCCTAATTCTGCCAGGGATAGGAGAGTTAGTCAACTACCGTTTTTCTATAGCCGTGGCATAAGGTGAAGCAAGGATCAAATGGATTTCAACTAATTTAAAAAAAATGGGCCAAAGTGTTTAGACTTATTTGGCTTATTTTGCTCGTTGCCAGCATTGACTGACTAAAATTCAGTGTCGATTTTTCATTTACATATCAAAGTATCTTGGAGAGTTCTGCCAATAGAGTTCATAATTATGATGGCTTCCTATGAACGTACCTACTAGGAAATATCCATAGCTGCAAAAATTGTAATCCATCTTTATCTGACTGTTATTGAATGACCAATATGACCTTTGAAATTTATTCCTTTTTTACAACAGGTTAAATGGCCCAACATTCTGTCCCGACGTGTACAGCAGGCTCTAGGCACGCGCCTCAAGCGTTGTGCGGTAATTATTTAGTAGGCATTCAAACGCATCTGCACGCTCCACTCTCCTTGGCTCGCAGACTTTTATTGTCTTAAAATATATTTCTTGCATTAGGAATGATTCATAGCGAAGGAAATGAATTATGTACGTTTTACAAGAACACATTTCTTTTGTATATTTTTTTCAAAGCAATACGTATAAGATTCGTACTGTTAGATAAACAAGCCATAGTGGCAAGATTAATGACTAGTGAGATTAGAAAAAAAGTCCTAGTGCGTAAACCAACATGACAACTATCTTTTCCCACGATTTGTGCACTGATACATATCGTAACCTTGAGACACTTGCATACGTTTCATCCTTCTATGGCTTATTTAAGTTCTATGGTAACTCTTTTAGTGCGCGCTATCAGACTAAAATGCACTGCTTCTAAAAGACATAGGTTACTCGTAGAACTTTAGCATTACTTCTCGTTAAATAACTATACCTAAATTATGTTATATGCTGTTATTTAAATGTTATATGATTTTTTAGTAGTCGAGTAAAAATATATATTTCAGGAGAATGTAGTTTTATATTTATGTAAAAATTAGTTTATTGTAGTATTTTAAAATTTAGTAACATTACCAGATTAGAAAGATTAGGTAAAAAATAGCCTATAAGTTAAGTTTCCTAGAAGAGATGCCGTTAAGCGATAAGGTCCCCTATTGTTTTGCCTAAAAACATTATAGGTAATTAGTGTATTGTGTCTGTTATTTTGGTGAGCAATACCTATCTATCTTTATGAATGTGCTATCATTCGTCAGTATGAAATAGCCTCTAGCTTTATTATAAAAATTACCGACCACAGTTCTACAGGAGGGGATTTAATTAGACACTGCAGCCGCGGTCTAATGTAGCGTCAACGCAGATACGGGGGAGATCCCTAATGATGCATGGACGACCACCGTTTGCAGATAATTATTAATATTCTTTCATTCATACACTTCTTTTTTGTATGTTTTTAATATTTAAACTAGGGCTTATTAAAAATCAGTGTTTCGAATCTATTTTCAGGATGAAGTATCATTTTTTGATTGAGGTGAAATTTCCCTTACGGATGGCCTACCGAAAATCGCAGTGGGGCAATATAGGACTCGCCGGCTACTAGAATATCCACTAATATACCCCAGTATTACATCCATCGCTTCTTACCAAGATCGCTAGAAAACGACATGGCCAACACCACAAACCCTGGCAGGGAAAAAAATCCTTTGTTTAATTTAAAAATATTCCTATTCCAAATTATCAAATAGTTCAAACAAGCTTTCATATTATTATTGGTTTATTTGATTTCTGAATAGTACTGAAGAGTGACCGAGAGATTAATAGGAAAAATTAAATACATATATCGCTTAAAATAGTAAAATATGTTTCATATTATTTATAAACCTTGAAAGTCGAAGAAAATACTAAATTAGTTTCAAGTTTTTTTTGGTCATGATTACGGGCAATTGAATTAGTCCATTGAAATCTTACAATTTAAGGACCGAATATTGCATTTATTAGCGGATGCAATTTTATTTTTGGGACATGTGTGAGGGGTCAATAGAAGCTTAACCTCAAGTTTGTGGGGTCGCCGCCCTTGTCCCCCGACCGCCATCTTGGAAAAAGTGGTGAAAACACTTTTTTCGCGATATCTCGGAAACTATGCGTCTTACAAAAAATTTGTAAAGTCATAATTTGTAGCAAATTTTGCCTACAAATATTGTTAATTAATTTTTTGCCCTAAATTAAAAATTAAAGAAGTTATAAGCAAAAAAGTGAGAATTTTTTATTCATTCCTAACTCTTTTCGTTACCATAGAACTTACCAAATTTAACTTATCGAATGTTAATGAGTCCGTAGGCGCGTTTTTTTTACGTGGTATCCCCAGTAGGCCTACTCCACGGACATCTTGCTTATAAGGTAATTCTCGACATCATAATATTTCTAATCACTTATTAGCTAGCTACTCTAATCGACTTTTCTTCTATGGTCCAGAATCTAAATCAACGTCAAATGTGAAAGTTTGAGGAATGACTGGAGTTAAAATTGGAGTCATAGTGACTCCACTGGAGTCATTATGATGTCGAGGATTACCTTATAAGCAAGATGTCCGTGGAGTAGGCCTACTGGGGATACCACGTAAAAAAAACGCGCCTACGGACTCTACCTCATAGGTGGCGGGGAAAACGGGGGGGGGGGGGGGGACCTTTTCTACCAGCTTAACATTCGATAAGTTAAATTTGGTAAGTTCTATGGTAAAGAAAAGAGTTTCAAAATGTCTCACTTTTTTGCTTATAACTTCTTTAATTTTTAATTTAGGTCAAAAAGTTAATTAAACATATTTGTAGGCAAAACAATTTGCTATAAATTATGACTTTACAAATTTTTTGTAAGACGCATAGTTTCTGAGATATCGCGAAAAAAGTGTTTTCACCCCTTTTTCCAAGATGGCGGCCGGGGGACAAGGGTGGCGACCCCACAAACTTGAGGTTAAGCTTCCATTGACACACATACCGCAAAAATAAAATTGCGTCCTCTAAAAAATGCAAAGCTCATGTAACATTTCAATGAATTAAATGATTTCTATTGAATTTGACAAAAAAGGTTAGAATTAATGTGTATTTTTTAATATTTCTTAAATTTATATGATAATAGTCTAATACAATAAAAGAGTACTTAATTTATTTGTGTTGTATTAGCGTCTTTTATGGGTAAGGTGCCCAGAAGGCTGGCTACGTTTCCTCGCTGGATCGTCGTATTAATCCGATATGTATTTGAAAAATATTCTCGAAGTATTCTTTTAATTTTAAACACACTAATTTTAACTTTAAAATAATATTGTAAAATATTGTTAAAATTAAATTTCACTATGTAATATTCACACATTGTATTATGATCGAAGCAAGCGGTAAAACAGTGTCTGTAAGTAGCCTTCAGTCAGAGAACTTTAAAAAAGAACTCTTTAAATAAGAATTATCCTTTCGATTGAAATTTAGTAGTGGTAATGAAAAGGTAAAGAACCAATAAGTAGCTCAATCAAATTGCATTATCGCTCAGTGGCGCCCCTACCGGAGGGTGGTCTCGATAAATTGAATTACGAGGCTTGCAACCGCGGGTCTCTATAAAAATAGCCTTTACACTCGCTCTTTGTAACAGCGAAAAACCTTTCTTGAAAGTTAATCAATGCAGTGTGTACATTCTCGACTAAAGACTTTTATGGTGTTCCGTAGCTAGACGACAAAAACAAAATTCTTGATCATCACTTTTACGGAACCCTTCATTATAATGTTATAATGGACTAAGAAATATTGTAAAAAAAAGACATAATTATTTTACAGGAATTTAATTTATATTTCGAATTAAAAATATTGAATTTAAAACATAATATACCATCTATTGAGGTGGTGCTATCCGACCTGCCTGAGGTCTTTGGTGGGGTCTAGCAAGTGTAGTACGGGATGCTGAATAAGCATTCCGTCAAAATGTTAGCCTACGGCTTAGGGATGTGTAATAACAGTGTACAGACTTGAGACGGGTACTTTCGAGTCCTACTAGGGCATCGCGGAGCTGGGAATCCCATTCCTGTAGCCTTGGCATAAGGCGCAGGCCGGAACACCCAGGAGCTTTAGTAGGTATCCCTAAGTGGGGAGTGGCAATAGCGTGGCACTAATTCTGACTGGGCACGCTAGTGCCACCCCCAATATGGCGAATCCCACACTCACACTGGTCGCGAACATCTCCCCAGGCTTTTGTGCCTGTCGCGGCTTAGTCTTAAAACATATTTCCCCTGGCCAAAATGAAATAAAAGGGTAGTTCAGAGTACAATAGGGTTCGGACACATGTTGCAATAAATTCTAAAATTATTTACATAGAAAATAACAACCGTTACAATGGGTTTAAAATAATTTGATATAATAAAATAATAATATCAAGATAGAAATAAGTTCAATTACTTTTCACAGAATAATTAATGCGCTATTTAATTCCTTTTAATTGTAAATTAGTAGGGTGAAAGGAAAATTAAAAAAGAAATATCAATCAAGTTGGTTTGTGTTCTGGTGCACGCAGAATGTGATGGGTGATCGGATCCCAAACAGGTGGTACTTGCCAACCATCTTCTCTATTGAAATTTGGGTGTTTTTTTTTTAATTTCAATAGCCTCATGCATCATTCTCTTTCGCGAGGATTTGTGGTTTATCGAATCTGATGCAGTGGTTGGGTTTATCCAGCGTTGTTCACTGATCACGGATTTTGTAGACTATGTGTGTCATGTCAGTAATGTGTTCTTTTACCCTTGTTTTTATGTTTTTCTTTGTTTGCCCAGTGTATGATAATCAACACTCACAATCGAGCTTGTAGACACCTGCATCTTGGAGTGGGATATTACATTTCACAGGTCTCAAAAACTGGTTAATCTTTTTATGCGGTTTGAAATATGTTTATTTACTATTTCAAGGCCAGGCTTTACTAGCAATAATATTGATTTTACCGTCATTTAATATTTTGATGAAGTCGACATAAGGACTTTATAGGATTTACTAAATGTTTTGTAACAGTAATCGAGCCTCCCTTTTTCCAGTAAGTTAGGCACCCCGGCTGTGAACAATAGTGTGTGATTGCGCGACACCAGCCGCTTCAGTGTGGTTTCACCCTAACCGCACCAGACGGGTACCTTGGTTACGGCCATATGGAATATTAAATTCAATACAGCGCTGCGTAATTAGTTCCCTGTTAATTTATTAATGATGAAATCCAAGGGTCGAATTGGGTTAATAATATAGTCTACATACCTATATAATCATAAGTAAATTCAGAATCAAACCTGTATATCTATATATTATTAATACATGAAGCAAAATCTTTGTACCCTTTTTTACGAAACAGCGCGGATGGAAGAGTATGAAATTTCGCACATTTATCTTAACATATATAAATTACGTGTCACGTTGTTTGTCCGCGATGGACTCCTAAACTACTTAACCGATTTTAATCAAATTTGCACACCGTGTACAGTTTGATCCAACTTGAAAGTTAGGGTACTTTTTATACCGTTGGAACCGGCAGGTGGCGCTGAGATTCTAGAATCCTCCTAACCATCGGGAGCGATTTAGGTGATTTTGTTTTTCTGTGTTTGAGTGGGTCCCCGGATGATTAAAATCCATAATAGGAACCGGTAGGTGGCGCTAGGATCGGGTCCTAGATTTTATTTTTTCAGAGCAGGACAACGTCTGCTCGGGCCGCTAGTAGTTTATATAGAGAAGAAGCAACGTTTTATTTTAAATTATTCATAAAACACTTAAAACAAATAAAAAACATTACACGCACTGCGATGTTTTTGACACACACACACATATGACATATACTCTTTTGTTTATTGTTCAAGTCAAATTAACAGTGTAGCCATGGCGAAATCTTTGATTACACAAATACTTTAAATTAATTTTTATTATAGTCGAATTTCGACCACGAGTGACCACCAGTTTAGTATAAATACACCTTTATACATTACTAAGCTTGGGCTTAGAGACGTGTTTACGTTCGTAGTAGTGTTCTTTCTATACAAAGTGACCAAATAGTCTGTAGAATTTCGGGATCAGCAGTGGTCGAGTGTTTGGAGAATTAAAAATGAGCTATAAAAGGATAAATAGGCATTTAATAAACTAAATATAATTAGAAGACAGACATGAGAGGAAAAAAGATTATATGAAAAAGTGGTGTCAAAAAATGTAAAAATAATAAAACATGGCATCTGAGGTGCCAGTGCCAAGTTAAACGACCTCATTTTAACATGACCATTTCCTAAATATTACTATCTTCTTATCGTTCATATGCCTTACTACATTTTAAAATTTATTGTAAGCTCCCTACAAATAATATCCTAAAGATAGTAAGGCAAATGGATGAATATTAAGACACAAGAACTAGCAATAAAACCTTTTATAAGTAACTAGCGGCCCCAGCAGAGGTTGTTCTGCTCTGAAAAAATTAAATCTAGGACCCAATCCCAGCGACACCTACCGGTTCCAACGGGATAAAAAGTATCCTATTTCCACCAATTTTCAGCCAAAACGGTACAGCCGTATAGAGAGAGAGAGAGATATATATATATACATACATATATATATATATATATCTCTCTCTCTTCTTATATATAAAATTCTCGTGTCACGGTGTTAGTTACCATACTCCTCTGAAACGGCTCGACCGATTTTCATGAAATTTTGTGTGCGTATTGTGTAGGTCTGAGAATCGGACAACATCTATTCTTTTTTGTTTGTTCAAGTGGATTTGAGAATAGTTTAGATAAACATTTGGTCCCGATAGATGACGCTGGAATCGGGTTCTAGATTTTTATTTTTTAAAGGCAGGACAACGTCTGCCGGGTACAGCTAGTATATATAAGATTTTGCCTTTAAATGTAAAATCGTGCTGGTATCTTCATGTTTAGGTCGATAACTTTTCAGACCATCCTAGTATACACTTTTATTTATTGATAAAGTGAAATTAACAGTGTAGCCTTGGCGAATTCTGTGATATTCAAGAACAGTGTATGTGATTGTAGTCTTTGACAACAAAACCTTAATAATGTTGAAACTTATAATTTGAATTAATTATGGTCGAATTTCAACCTCCGGGCGACCACTGTTACATGTAATTGTGTGATGTATCACGAATAAATAATATTATATTGTGAAGCTTTTTATATTCGTATTATTGTATTATATATATTACACAAAATTCATGTGATTAGATTTTACGCATGTCGTGGTCTCCAGTAATTGAAGGAGCACATTTATTAAAAGTTTAAGCTTATGTATATTTTACAAATGTGAAGTTCTAATAATAATAATAAAAATGCAAAAACGTCTTCAATTTTCTTGTACACTTTTAGTTTTTTAAATATGTTTTGCTATTTTTTTGATATAACGAAATACATAAATATGCAAGTATAATACAATTTTCGAATACATTTGGTCTAGTTACGCTATATTTCAACTATAATCGTTTGGAAAATTGCTTTGAATGGCTTCTATTAAATATTTAAAAGCAATATCATCAAAGAAATTATAATACATTATTCCATGGTAATATTCACCCGTGAAAATGTTTCAACATAATAAACTGCGACAAAAGGAACTTTTCACTTCCGTTGACACCTGTGTTGGAGGGAGATGTATTGTCAACGTACTTACATTTTCCTTACAAACGTTATACTGAATTTCACAGTCTTGGTCCCAAACACAGAACTATGTACGTAAAAAATATATATTTGTTTACAGATACATTTTTATGATGTTATAAACTAATTCAAACTATTACAGGAAGAAGAACCCTAAAAAGAAACTTATATTTACATATAATCGTACAACAGTACGCACATTTTTCAGAAAAGTGCACACACTCTGGCTAAGATTTTGGCAAAAAAATGAAGTGAATTTTTAAATAAAATCAGTAAGGTCGCGAGATTTTAGCTCTCGAAATTGTAAAAATTATATTCTCTCTTCCGTCACTAACTTTTAAACTTTGAAAGGGAGACTTCTGAAATAAATCAATATGGTAAGCCT